>JAOTQM010000187.1:4282500-6725000 GCA_026939265.1 Oreonectes daqikongensis
AGTGATGCATCGTTTTCTGAATACAGTAATACCAGATTTATAGGTTGCGTACGGCGCATGGAGGTCTATCCAGATTTTTCCCTATCGCTCCGTCTTGTTCCGTATGACTCCTTACCGAATGCGGCAGAGGCTTTTACACGTGGAACGCATCAGGCGCAGAAGAAGCATGCTTTGTTCTCTGTTTGAGAAGAACTGAGCTTAACTCACTGTGGAATAGACACAACTCTGATGGGCCATAGCATACGGATAAAAATGAGAGAGCTTTAAATCTATAACTATACTTATATACCACTATTGTGGGCGTGCATGTTCACTTTCAGCTATTCTGACAAACTATTTATGTATTTATGCATCAAAAACTGAATATGTATTAGCATTGAAATATTGTTCCAACAGAAACAGAAGTCCCATCACCCAACAGAGTCAGTTCAGCTCCGTCCCAAAAGGAACGCATCTCATTTCGGGACAACCCGGTCCGGCAGAGTGGAGGCTGGGGTGGAGGAAAGAAGAGGACTAAATTGAACAAGTAAAAAGGCTGCCGCATCAGCGTCAGTTTATCACGCTGAGATAATATTGATTCAGTTTTTCTCTTTTTTTTCACCTTCGCATTTGTAGCCGTGTATACGTCCAGGGTGTGATGGATGTCTTGTTGATGTAAGCCCTTAACAAGACTTACAATGCACATTTGATCTCTAGTGAAATTCCCTGCAGCTGCTGTTTTAACAAAAATCTTGCTTCCTCTCCTCCAAATGAATTAGAAGCAATGGATGAGATATAGCCCAAATATCTGCAGGCGGTCACAGGATACGTATTGCTTTCAAGTATCACTCCATTTAACGTGAGCACCGCGAGTCATGGAATGGGTGGAAACCATTTACAAATGACATGCTTAATATGCAGACGATGACAGCCAATAGAAACCAGTTCATTCCTGTTTTAATTCACTTTTGGGTTTTTTGTCCGTGCTTGTACTGGGATTTTTCCTTTGTGTTGTTCTTAAAAGCGTTGTTTCCATAAAAATAAAAATAAAAATGAAGGACGTTTAATGAAAGTTATAAATCAAACATCACTGTCAATAAAGTATTTGTTTTGTATACATTTCTGCCACAAACATTCATTTAAAAGTTCCAAAATCACTGGCATACAGGTCCAAAAATGTGTTTTCTCTAGCGTTTGTATCAGATAGAGATAGCTGTGTTTGTGTGTTATAATTTGCACATCAAAAAGCTGACTATTCACAAACAGTGGTTGGAAAATAAGTTTCTGGCACCAGCTTAGAGTTGATTTTTATGCCTAGAAATGTTCAAATAAATCTTGAAAAAAATCATGTCTTATTAGTGGGAGTTTTGGCAGAGTGTTTAGGCAAGCCATCCATAGGTCTCAGACTCATAATGCAAAGACCCTGGCTGAACTTAGTGTACTGTAAACATACGTATGCGTGTTAATACATATGAACGTGGAAAGTGGAGCAAATATGAGCATATTCAACAGGACTATTACCGACAGATAGACTAGTTAAACGAATGCCTTGTTGCATTAACATTAAGTTTCCAACTTTCCACTTTTGCTCAAGCTTCACAAAAGCAGAATGAGTTCACAGACTGAAAGCCAGCGGGTAATTCGTGCCAGTTGTTACCCAATGCAAACATAGGCAAACCATGAGAGATTATCTTCACAACTGCCAGCGTGAGCAGATCTGTGCAAGGGTAGCAAGACACCGAAATCGAGAAAACCTATTGGTTTGTTCAGGAACACGTTATGTAAGGAAAGTAAATATGCATTGACTAAATTCTTCACACTAAAGTGAAAAGGCTTTTCAAACCAGATTTTAGTCAGAGCGCTCCATGGATCTGGCCTGACCCGAGCAGCTCTATCTCATCTGCTGCCTGTGGCCAAACCGTTTATTATGATTTTAACTACTTAAGTGACTGCAAAGGCGTGTGCACACAAACCTAGCTGACACGCTCACGCTGGCCTATGACCTTCTCCAGAGATTCATTCATTACTGTCTATAATACATAATAGAGAAACAGTAAACAATTGTGTTCTGTACAGAACCATTAACCATCACAACCTCTCTTTCTGACTGGTCTGATTCTTGTTAATTATATATATATGAATAGTTTGGTTCCAAAACGCAATAAATCCAGTTTTTAATTTTTTCAAAATTCATGTTTTTTATTGTTATAGTGTTTTTATTGTGTTTTGGCTTAAATCAAAACTAAACAACTGGAATGCACAATCAAAAAACATGATATATAATATATATATATATATATAAACAATATTCGTATGTATTTTATATTATATTAATATTCATAGTATTATATTCATTGTATTTTTATTTATGTCATCATAACCAATAGCCTTTAAGCAGGTACTTTGCTTTAACACAGGCCTAAAACAATAAAACAATCATTTAAAATTAAAACTTATTTAATGCAGCAATAGGAAGTGTTTTGTTTTTGAGTTGGGGTGTTAGGGCAGCTTTGGGGTACTGGGGCATCTTATTTTACTGTTTTTATTTTCACACAACCGCATTTTATTTGATCAAATGTTGAGTTAAAGAATAGAACTCTTTTGCTCTCCTTTCTTGCGCTTAATACGCAGACAAAATTTCAACAAACCACACAGAATTTCTCACATTTTCCCCTCAGCAAGGGGCCAAATACGAGGTCATTTTAGACCCTTAATAAGAAACCCCCCTGCTACTTTGGAGCACTGCTATTTATTTTCATTTTTTGCAAGAGTGGCACCATCAAACCTCTCGCATTGAAAGTGACCCGTAGATATGGCTAGCCTGGCAGGTGGTATGATTTGCTGGCAGAAGGAAGAGAGCATCTCTATGTGTGATCTCTTAAACGGGCTTTGGAGTGAGGGTGGTATCGGATGACGACTTTACTGGTTTAAATACAAACGTTCAGGTGGTCGCAAAATCATTTTGGTGCCGCCTTTAATATTCTGGCTTTAAAAAAGGTTATCGGTCCTTTGCTCGCTGTGCATGTTTTAAAAAAGTTATTTAAAGCCTTATTAGTTGTGTGATGTTTTGTTATATCCGATGCATGGTTTGTTAGTGAATTAAATCCACTAGAGGAATTATAGTAATTATTATATTTTAATGTGTTAAGGCCCGTTTCGAAATTGTAGCCCATGTAATGCTCACATTTTTTAGTTTAGTGATTTAGTTCGGAACATCTAAAAGGTATAACTTGCTTTTTAAAAACTTTCAAAAAGTTTAAAACCTCTAGTATATTCTGATTCATTTTATTCAATAACGAGGGTTCTTTCCAATTGCATAGAAAGTGCTGCCGTGTTATTGTCTCCGGTTATTTGATTCCAATTTCATTTGATCTGTATATCGTTATTTTGCATATAAAGTTATCATATTTATTCCAGAACGTTTAGACCAAACTTACTTGTTTTTATAAAGTCTCTATTCATGTAACATGTGAATGTGAATTTGCAACAATTGCATTTTGAGGTTCGCGTCATCAACAGACAAACAAGCAGGTAAACAATAAATAAAATTGAATAACTGACTACTGCGGAAGATTTATGTGCATATAGTGTGCAAATAAAATGCTCTAACAAGGACATTTTGAATAGCCTGTCACAACTGTACGAAGGCAGTTTGCTAGTAACAATAATTATAAAGTTATAGAATATTGCATTAGTTTTTTTTTTTTTTTTTAGATTTGTTTAGTTATTTTGACGGTTTACTACGATTTAGGGAGTTATGTGTTCCGTTTGTTATTTTAAATTTAAAAGAAAAAAGAACAAGAAAATGTTTCGCTTTTCGCAAAGATTTATTAACTTTTTAACCCTTTTTTTTTAAAAAACATTCACCAACTTATAGTAGGCCTATTGTTGTTAAATTAGCCTATATTGAAATGTTTGAACACTTTCACAATCACACAAAAATCACTGTAATCTAATTAATCACATCTTATTATCCAAATACATTGAAAGCGAAAGCAAATGTAATTGCTTTATTTCGGGTCATTGCAGAGCTTCATAAATCTTTTTTATTGTGAAAGTTGGCGTGGGTGGAGTTTCCCCTTCTCCATATTCAGAAGTTGGGTGGTTGCTTGAAGCTCCCTCTCTATGCAGTATAAAGAGTGGCCCTCGGTCTCTTTAAGACAAGACAAATTAACGGATTGTGAAAATAATTCGCTGCATTGCTTTCATTTTGACTTCACTGAAACATTAATGGTGTCCTTTGGTGCGCTTTAAACTTGACACGAGGCCAGAGGACCATGATGGAATACTTGAGCGACAAATTCGCCTTGAAAAGTCAAGCGATTAAAGGCAGCGATTACTACATGGACCAAGTCATGGAGACTTTAGACAATGTGCAGTACTACAACAAGACATCACCTAAATGCGTTCAGGCCTTCTCAATGCAGAACAACGATCATCACACCACGATGGACAGGTCTTCTCCATGTGACAACCAAAACAGTAAGTTTGGAGTTACTGAAAAAAGAAAGAAATGTAACAGCGCAAAAAACAAAAAAAAGTAGCCAGTTGATTAAAAAAATAGCTAAACGCATTTAAAGTAAGGGCATGCTTAGGTTTTTAACTAACAAAAATATCCGTTTCTCAGATGAGCTTTTTCTAAAACAAGTCGATAAATAAGTTGTACTATCTGTTAAACTTAATCAAAGCTGTTAAGTCATGTGTACTTGAGCATTTCGTGATAATAAAATAATAGCAATTAGCAGGCTATAGTTGCTGAAATATTTTCAGTATTTTTGCGCACGACAGTTCTTGCATATTTTGATGGCAAATAAACGTATGTGCCATTTAAAATGACCATTATAACATTCCTCTATAGCAAAACATACATTTTGTAATAAAAAAGTCTAAAAACGTATTGTTGTATTAAGCAATTCTTGACAGATCATAAGTTCATGCACAATAAAAGATGAGCATGCAAATACATGAATGTCAAATTTGAATTGACAATGAATGTAGCCTACGTTGCGCACTGTAGAGCTAAAATGTGTTAGTTTTTGTTAAAATTATTATATCAAAGTTATAATAAAATGATAGCATTATAAATATTCATTTGTTTGTTTTCACTGTAATAATAATTAATTATCACTTTAGACGTGAATTACTGCGCTCCCAAAACCGAGGACAGCAATCTTCACCCGATGGAGAACTGCTGCAACATCAGAGCCTCACCGGCCACAACCGGACCAGAGAAAAATGACTTGGACGACATCAGTGAAAAATGCGACAGTAACGTGTCGAGCAGCAAAAAGAGACGCCATCGCACAACCTTTACGAGTTCTCAACTTGAGGAACTCGAGAAAGTCTTCCAGAAAACCCATTATCCAGATGTGTATGTGAGAGAACAGCTGGCCATGAGAACAGAACTCACGGAGGCTCGAGTACAGGTATAGGCCAAACCGAAACTTAATTTATATTTTGAAATATAATGCTTGCTGAAATTAAATTTGCTTTAAAAAAACTTAACTCTCTTTTGATTTATCATACATTTTATTAGAGAATATGACACATTACGGGGCATTTAATAGTTTAAATTTAGTAGATAAATAAAAGCTGTCATGATTCTGCATATGTGTTTATGACACTTAACGTAATGCGACAACCCTGTAATTAATTATGGCTTCGCAAGTTTTACACCAATACAACTGACAAGTCGAACAACACGTAGCCTACCTCCATCACCCGAGTGATTTAAAGTTTTATTTGATCAATTAAAAGAAATAAAATATGACACAACGTTATATTTCTTTTCAGGTGTGGTTTCAAAACAGAAGAGCTAAGTGGAGGAAAAGAGAAAGATATGGACAGATTCAGCAGGCCAAAAGCCATTTCGCAGCGACTTATGACATATCAATGCTTCCCCGGACAGACAGCTACTCACAGGTAGACTATATCAGAAACTTTTTATTTACATAATTTCGCCCACAGAGACTTCGCCTATTGGCTTTTATTATTATTAAAATAGATATAAAAATTCCCAGTGCTGGTTTGCGATATTATTTAAATCTCTTCTTTAAAATATGCATTATTATTCACATTATGCGCGGGCACAGCTATGCATTATGTTCACACAACCCAATAATGTTTTAACAACCAAACCTATTATCGCGCGCAAATTGTATTTCATGTGCTAAATGAGCATATTTAATACTAATAGTCTTTTTATTAGATATTTTAAAGGATATTTTGAGGTGTCTTGGAAATGCAATAACATGACTACAAGCAGTCACATTTTTGCGCAACTTAGAGCAAACAAAAACGTGCATCAATACAATTGCATGCGTTTATAGCTGTAAGGCATTTTGACTGCTGTGGTCAGCCCGCAAAAGTAGTCTCACAAAGTCACGGCAACTGACAAAAGTTGTTTTGAGAGAGGAGATGAAGATTAAGATGACACGACGGGACCTAAGTTTCCTTTATCCGAGAGTAGATTCCACAGGGCTTGTATTTTTCACTCATGTGTTTTTCATAATCGCATAAAAATCTCCGCCTTAATATGAGATTATGGCAGGTCCTTATTTCACTGAGCATGCTAAAGAGAGACGGAGGGTGTGAAGGCTGCGGTGATGTGTTTACGTCCATGACATCTGCACAGTCAACTTTATATTGAGGATTTTTGTGGTGAACATAAATGCATTTTTGTGGGCTACAGGGTTTATTTTAAAAGCCTCGTCTGGATTTATTTAGTCTTGGAGATAAATGTCACATAATTTCAATTTAGACTGAGGTCATATCTGATAGGCCTATGATGTCACCAGTTTATCAGAAAATAGTTTTCCCAAGCAGACTAAAAAGAATAGATTTCGGTTTTAATATTGAATGAGCTTTCCAAATATATGTTCTGTGTATTTATGCGCTATGATTTTTTTGCCCCATAGTGAATCTTTTTGTCATTGTGAAACATACAATAACATACAACATACAATTCTGTTCAATCATATACACTCTAAAAAGTGATTCAACAACCATATTGTATTATGTTAAGTAGCTTCTACTTCAAAATATACATATTTATAACAAACTACAGTTAAAATTAAGTAAACATAACCTACATTTCTAGTGCAATGAACTTAATGTTATCAGTAAAAATTCTATGAGGAATACCCATAAGCCCTTGCACCTGAAAAGTTTGATTATTCATGCTTTTTTTTTAAAAATAATAAGCACTTTTGGGGCATTTATATAGCTGTTAATAAGATGTATAAAGAGATTTAAGATGTACTTAGTATTATGGAGTTACTATTCAGGTGATTTGTATTCGTATTTCTTACCACTATAAAGAAAGACACACATCAGAAGTGCAATGTTGTGTGCTTCTGTGGAGAATCATTCAATGACTGACATTAAAACACTCATCAATTACATCAATACTATTTGTTATAATAATAATATTTTACTATGCTATATAAACAAGGAAAATATACACAAAAAAATAAGTACAGCCTACATGAGTACTGTAAGTTTATTGAACTTGTGCTACATAATTGTTTAAGTAAAGAAGTGAACTCTTAAAAACTTTTTCTTAAAAACTTTTATTTTGACTTAAAAACCATGATGCAAAAATGGCGCAGTATATTTAAAGTAAAGTCAACACATAATTTGTAGTTTTTGTAGTTTACATCTCATTAGCATAAAAAAAGTATTTGGTGTAATGTTTGATTTGGTTATTAACTGATTTTACATCATCCTGCCTTTTCATAACCACACAGATCCCCAACAACTTGTGGACGGGCTCAGCTCCGGGCAGCTCTGTAGTGTCTTCCTGCATGATCCCACGAGGGTCCCCTCCCTGCGTGACATCCCCGTACCCCCACTCACCGCGAACCAGTGAACACGGTTATGTGGGATTCCCCAATCACCAGCAAAATCAGTTTGGAGTTAATCATGTATCTCTCAACAACTTCTTTGCGGATTCGATTCTGGCTCCTTCACCAAACAGTCACGCCGCGTTTGAGACCAAACCCGAGTTTGAACGCCGATCCTCCAGCATTGCTGTACTGCGGATGAAGGCTAAGGAACATACAGCCAACATATCTTGGGCTATGTGAACTTATTCTAAAAGTGCTGATCTGAATTGTTGTGTTCCTATAACAGCCATAGATGTGCACCAGAATTCCCAAAAAAGACTTGACGAGTCATGGCTGCCCCAGCAACAAACAAAGCATACAAAACCCTACTTTTATAACAAAGATATCAGCAGTAATATAGTTACAAAGGTATTAGCAATGATTTTGACATGTGGGAGATATTGTGACCGACATACTAACACTATGTCTGTGTGCTTTGATGCAAAGCTGTATAATGCTCTTTAGCTGTGGATAGTCTGCACTGTACCACATGCCGATGATAATTTATGGTAATAAAAGTTCATTTAAAATTGCCAAAAATACACCTAATGTGTTTCTGATTTTTGATTCCTTGGATACCATTCCACTGTTTTTAGCACACACTAATCATCAATAGAGTAATCAAATAAGCTTGTTGGGCATTGATCCATTTTTTTGTTATTTGTTATGACCTTACATTATTATAATTTCTCCAAAATTATCAGACTTAATCTCTGTTTAAGACTTTCCAAAAATTTCTTTTTTTTTTTTTACATAAAAATGTGATTATATCCTCACTATAAACAAACTGGTGACAGTGATTTATATTGATGCAGACATTCTGCGTATGTATACTATTAATTATAATAAATATATTATTAAGTAATACATAATCTTAACAAGACTGAATACTAGAAATATTTTGATTTCTTGAATATCTTTGACATTATCACAAAGCTAATTAACAATTTGTAAAGTGTTACAGATTAAAACTATTCTTTATTTAAAACTTAAGCTATTTATAACATTACAATTAAATAACGTATTTGGTCCTTCGTATGATTACTATTTATGTTGTATATACTTTTTTCACTTGTTCATAACCCAGATCTTGTCCTGGACATTGGGCGTTTCCAGATAGCGACAGCAAGGTCTCAACACACAGTCAGAGCTCAGAAAGAGCATATCCATGTACTGAAATCTTAGCATCCATATGGTCATTATTTCTCTTTTGGTCACTTCCTCATACCCAGAGCGTCAGTGTAACCTTGCTTTCACTGTATGACTGATGGTACAGCACATGCAGGCAGAAGATCCCAGCACACTTTGTTGCAGATGAGATTCATCAGCAGACCGAATGGGTTTGACCCTCTGGGGTGAGCTGCGATCATTAATAAAGACCCTCACACGTTTGGGGGAGTTAACCATGCGAAGGAGACAAATCTTTCTTATGCCCTCTCTCTAGCCCTTGCAGTTGGGGAAAAGAATCACACCTTAAAACACCTTAGACATTGACTACACAATTGCTGCACACCAGATTATTAATCTAAATGTATTAACAAAGAAAAAGTATTTACATTTACACCCACAGCTATTGTTTTGTAAAAAAAAACCTGTAAATGTTATAGAACAATTTATTCCACACACAAAGAAAAGACACTTATGTTGTACACAGCAGGCATACATTTTGTAAAAGATATTTCAAAGATAAGCTGGCATATTCAACAGCGAAAATAAAAACAAGGCCCACGGGACTTTCTGTGGAAAACTGACGCGACGCCTCTTGTCCAACAATTACGTCCTGACTTTGTGTGGCTCTGTTCCAGGCGACTCTCAGATTTGCCATGCCCTGTATCCTTGATGGACATTTTTGGCTGCCCTTTCCATTCAGTACAATGTGGTCTTTATAATTACAGCATCCGAGTAAACACATTTAGTCAGCCTATGCATTTCCTATAGATGGCTTAGAAATAGCCCAACATGTCGGATGTGTCATAACACTGTCAGGCGTAATCTGTAATTCGTGACCTTTACATTTTTTTATTTGTATAGGTATTAATGGCCCATGCATTCAGTTAGTTCCCTCATGAAACCTCCTCTGGGGTCAGAATAGTGATTTTATGTGATATGGTCCACCTTCCTGGGTCAGTGTGCCCATTTATTGCTTTTAGGAAAGTCTGAGAGCACAACAAGAGGATGACAAAAACAAAAAAAGTTGATTCAGGGGTATATAGCACATTAGCTACCAAACAGTGAAAAATAATCGGATAGGGTCATAAGTCATTTGAACATAAATGTTATTAGTGAATACAGGTCTGGTTTGTGATATCGGTTAATATTGTTCCAGTGTTTGTGATGTCACTCCTAAACATACAGAGAACTATATATTAAATGATGATCTGTCAGTTTCTGTCTTTTATTTTCTTAAAGAAAAGTTATGAGTCATATTATTTGCTTTTCTTAAATACTTCTTCATATATTGCGCACATTGTAACACTATAAACTTGTCTTTAAGTTTCTAGATTACTTTAAAACACATTCTGTATACTGAATGTTCCTGAAATCAACCAAACACAAACTATAGGTGTGAAAATGTAAAAATGCAGCATACCTCTCATGCTCTAAAAAACAAGCACACACTGCTCTTTGCTTATCTATTTTACATTTGTTGTTTTCATTCAAATGCCACATCCACACTGATGGACATTTCAGCTGGGCCCCATCATTCACAAAACCCCCAGCATGCAGTGGGTCCTGATGTTTTTAGACCCGTGCCGAGTGAGGGGCCGGCAATCGCTCTTCCTGCCAGGGCGGTTATGTATGTTCAGGAGCAGCGGTGCTAGAGTCGGTACCGGGCTTCGTGATTAATGAAAGAATTCCCCGAACTGACTCTCCTTCATGAACAAAGAAGCCCTGTGAGTTATTGTGTGTGAAGTGATTTTTTTATTACCGTTTCACACAGCGTTTGCCCGTTTCTGAGAGCCAAATAAAGCCAATAGATCAGCAGTGATGCCACAGTGATGGTGCGTATAGTTTGATTAATGTAAATACTAGCAAGCGGTAATGAGACCCTGAAACAAATAGGATGGAAAGACTGATCAGGTAAAATAAGTAAAAAGATAAACTGTGTGTGAGTGCTGAGACTTCTTTAGCCAAGCTTTGACAGAGACAGTATTCAAATCTTGATAAACTATGTTGTATTAAAACCTTACAGTATCAGTGTGTAAAATAATACATTTGTAAGCCATACATTGTAAAAACAATTCCGTAATAAAAGAGAAATTTTCTGTCAGCAGGAGCGACCAAAATATACCATGAAATATATATGTTCCCTGTAAAATTACTGGAAATAAGGATTTCCCCCCCTTTTCCTTGAAAATGTGCTGTATTTTTCTGTAATTACAGTTTTTGACTGTTTTTCAAAAATAAACTGTATAATAAACATTTTCCCTGTAACATGACATGTCTGTCTTGTTTTTCTTGTACATTTTCTGTCATTTTTCTGTTTAATGACCGTATTTCAAAAATACATTAAAAAAATCTGTGAGACAAAACAGTAAAATTCAGTTTTTTACCTTTAATGTGGAAAATCTGTAAAAATTTCATTCATGTAGCTCAGTTTTGTAGAATATTGATTCTGTAGGTTTGATTTCAGGAAACACAGATACTAATATAAATGAAATCACTAAAAATGTCTGTTAAATTGAAATGCAAATAGCATTTCTTAAAAATCACCCATGATTAAAGATCAGATTGGTAGTTCAGTATAGCGTTTTGTACACTTTGTTCATAGGGAACACGGACGTTCTGTTATTCGCCCTTTGCACACATTGCAGTCAGGTAGTCTGGACAATCTGTGTGCAATTGGCCTTTAAATCATATTTGTTGAAGCTGGTGAGTCACTGTGTGACTGTCAGCATCGATGTTTAGAGTGCTCATGAATAGTCAGATGTGGCGGCACCCCACTGAGATAACAATGTTTACTAATGCCAAGACAAACAGGGGCAATAAACAGACCAATTAACCATGAGAAACAAACAAACCCAAACATGGCAAATTACCTGTGACGTAGACTTGACAACTTGCGTGAATTTTATGTAAGTGTGTTAAATAATGCAGGTACCAAGAAATGTATTTACACTGAATTTCCCAACATTTGTTTCAAAGCGATAGTTATTAAAAATTCTGCCATCATTTACTCACCCTCATGTCATTTCAAACTTGTATGACTTTAGTTCTTCTGCAGAACACAAAAGAAGATATTTTGAAGAACATTGGTAACCAAACAACACTGGCCCCCATTGACAAAACCACTGAGACATTTCTCAAAATATCTTCCTTTGTGTTTAATAGAAGAAAGAATACAGGTTTTGAACAACATGAAGGAAGGTGAATAAATGAAGGTGAAAAAAACAATTTAAATTTTTTGGTGAATTATCCCTTTAAAACAATGGAGCCAAACCTTTACTTGTACCTGTGTACCTTCTACTTTCATATTTTTTCCCCCCAAATTACATGTTTTTACACATTATACAGTTACAATTCAGAATAACATACATCAACCACAAACAAATGCGAAACCACCTCACACTAAAACCACAAGCACAAACAGTATCAGATGACAAACAAATAGAATTCTCCCACTGCCTCTCCAGTGACTCCCAGCAGGAGAAATCACTTCTGAAGCTCAACTCTAAAGCCCTCAATCTCCATCATCTCCCTCTCTCTCTCTGTGCCTAAAAGCACTATTCCTTTAACATTACTCTGAAGCCCTAACAGATGCAGCAAACAAGCTTATAATGTTAAGAGTTGTAAATAAGTGCCCAAAGAGTAGTTAGCAATAATTTATCAATTTTGTCCAGATGCTACAGTTCATCTTGGAGATGCTATAGTGCCATCATATTTAATCCAACCTGATACAGTCACGATCAGAATTAAGAGATAATTCCAAATTTGCATTCAATTAAAAAAAAGTTATATTAACTTCCTAAATATAGGGGCAGTTGTGGCCTAATGGTTAGAGAGTCGGACTCGTAACCAGAAGGTTGCCGGTTCGATTCTCAGTACCGGCAGGTAACAACTGACGTGTCCTTGAGCAAGGCATCTTACCCCCGTTTGCTCCCCGGGCGCTGCAGTGTTAGCTGCCCACTGCCCCGGTGTATGTGTGTTCACGACTTGAAGTGTGTGTGTTCACTATTCACTGGTTGGGTTAAATGCAGAGGTCACATTTCGGGTATGGGTCACCATATCTGACAAAAAATAGGTCACTAAATACACATACAAATATTACTGTTGTATTGTTTAAAAGTGAATATAAACTGGTTTTCTTTGCATATTTGAGGTCTGAAAAAAATATATTAATCTGTATTATCAGATGCGTCCGTCACTAAAAGTAAAGGTGGTGGCTAAATGCCGTATTAAGGTTTAAGTCTTTAGGTTTGCCTTTAAAGATAAAGGTGATGCATTGAAAGAGAAAGTAACGCATCCTTTGATGATAAAACACATGGATCCCCCTCCCGCTCCTCACATTAAGTAATCTCTGGATTGCGGACAGTGACATATCACCCTGTCACAATCTCATGAACTAATGGCAGAAATGTTTCTTTCTTATCATGTGTATTGATGTGATCTACTGACCCTGTGGGCATTTGAAGCCGCGTCTCCAACGTCAAGCCAAGTCCTCCCACGTGGATCCTTCCTCTTCTGTAATGGCTTTGAAGTTCATTCTCCTCGAGGTGAAAAAACTCAGGGCCAAAACACTTCAACGATCAATTCAGAAATATTAAAAGATATGACTTTGGGATAGTGACAATGGGCTCTCGGTTCACACTCGGCCTTTCTCAGGTGACTCTGCTGATCTAACAGATTTACTCTGAAGGGGGTTATGTAACAGAACCTGGTGGAGAACTGCACTGTAAATACAGCTCTGTGCCTTGATAACCTATGGGTTCTTCTAATCAGATCTAAGGAGAGCTTTAACACCCCCCTGTGGTTTTCATTATTGGACCAGGGAGACAGACTAAGTAGCTAAATTCCAAACCTATAGCAGTTCCTCAAGGATTTCCCCCATAAGGTGTGCTAGAATGATGGCCTTAGTGTCTTTGTTTTTTCTGGGATAATTCTCTGGGAAACTGAAGGTCACGTTGCACTTTATCTAAAAGCCTCATTTGATACTTTTTTAACAAATATAAATCTGTGAGGTGAACTGAACTTATCGGAACAGGTATATCATTTTTTTAAATAAAGATGGGTGTGATGGAAAAACGTGTTGAACACTGCCACCTGCTGGTGCAGATTTAGTAACGCTTGTAGAAACTTGGACTGGGATGTGATTTTTTTATATATTGAAGTGAAAATCTTAGCAAAGCTAGTGAAATGGAGGAGGTCATGATTTCATATTTTTTTACTCACTTGTCACGACTTTCTTGAGCGAAATATCTTATGATGTATTTTAATAAACCCTTGAGAGCCTTAACCTCAAGTATGAAGAGGCAGCACTTGGAAGTTGGGGAATTGCACTGGCATAATGAAAAACATTTTCGATTTTTTAGAGAAGGTGAAATTAGATTAAAAAAGCTGCTTGAAATCTTTGAAACACCACCCACTCGTGCGGCATTTCTTTTACCATTTCTCTTCACGATGACAACACAGCTGAGGCTGAATCGAGAGTACAGTTCCACTTCAAATAAGTGGCTGTGATAGAAAAAGACTCAATCAGTGAGCCGAACAATGTGAGAATTGAATCACCAGTCGGGTGTAAAAAAAACACACACACGAGCACTTTGTGTGCATGCGCTGCTAAACCTGCAGATGGAAATCAAGAATGAAACTTCACATTTTCTACCTTTTTTATCTGCTTGGCACGGCAGGGGATTTGTGTCATTCACCCATGTATAAAAATAAGATTTATGCTGCGTACTGCATTTTATTACAGGTTTAAAAGGATGGGACACCCTAAAAATGTTTATAATTTATCCCCATGCCTGTCTTAAACCCCGACTTGACTTTCTGTATTCTGTGGAAGTGTGTTAATATTGCTCTCTTGCATCAGTGCATCACCAAAGTGGCCCATGTTTTATTCCTAGGTTTCCATTAGGGATGCACTGATACCATTTTTTTACCGATATTTTATTTCTGGTATTTGCCGATACCCATCCCTTTACCTGTATTTTCTCTTTATTTTTTTGCTGAGGTGGCAATTTTCCAAGCACAACACAGTGATACTAATAAAAATAGAATAACCTTATAATTACAACTACACCTCAAACACATTATGAAAAAATAAATGATTTTATGTGCTTGTCATAAACTTTAAAAGAACAAATTTCAGCCAGTTATGTCACATGAGGTATCGATTTTTGGTATCGGTATACTTTTACGAGTACGAGTACATGAGCGATACTGGTATCGCTGCATCCCTAGTTTCCATAAGACATGACCGTGAATCTTAGTAAGTTATAGTAAATGAGGGTGACATTCTAGAAGAAATTCAAACACATTCCATGGATAGGTTAAAGTCCAATAATACATCTGCGTATAATTAACAAAACCTTATCATTAATATTATTCTATAATATAACATTTCTTTTTATTTATACATCTATGACTAAGAATTGAAATTGGATGGTTGTGAGGATGCTCATGTTCTGTGAACATATTTTGTGTATTTTGCATCTTACATACTGGCATCATACTGTGATTCATCATTTCTATTATTCTCCATGAAGGAGCAGTCCTCTGATTCACAGCTATTCACAAAAATAGCCCAGCTGTAACTTAACACAAAAAATAGTAGAGTGATGTTTTTATGACATCTTACCATTTCCCCCATTCAGACTAAAATTGCCATTAAATGCACAGTGCCTCCTAAACAATGATAAGGTGTTTAGAAAGATGATCTTAGTTGTGTTTGCGGTTTTGCCACGAGCCTCGCAAACAATAAAAAACACTTTAACTGTCTATCAAGACACGTTTTGACACGAAGACCATAAGAATTTTGGACGCACAAGTGTAGCCAAAGTTGTACGCATGCGTAATCTACCAGCCCCAACCGGCAGATGGCAGCACAACACACAGGTCACTTGAAAACACGAGGTGTGAATCTAAACGTCAATAAAAGCTCAAGAAAGTTGCAGTGTCCCTGACATGATATTCAGCACACTCAGCACCTGTGCTGTCTGCTATTCAAAATCATGAATACATCAGTCAAGGTCCCAGGAGAATGCTTGGTGTTTGTTTCTCATTAAAGCCTCACCAATGTTTGGCAATGAGAGGTCTCTGCCAACCTGCTTTGCGTGGAGAGGGGCGTCCCAGGGGCGATGTTGTGCTGGAAATATCAGTTCATCAGTATTCCGCTGCCAATCTGCCCCTCTGGTCAATCAGCTCAGTGTATAAGGCTTCAGTTCCAAACTTAATCTGAGAGCCAAAGTCTATATGCACATTTACATTTGTGATTGTGACTAGTAATTCTAACATTTAATACATTGTTGTGCTGCTGATGTCTGGCAATGACGTTCGTGTTTATTGTAATAATATTCACAATAAACTCTTTTAATAGTTAAAAGAAATAATACTGAATGATTTTAGTTTGTAACGGGCAGTCATTAAGCTACCAATGGTGACATTATAATAAAGTGTACTATCTTTTTTGTGGGGAAAATTCCTAATAATATATATATATACTGACAGCATCACAACAAAACACGAACGTGTACCATTTGCACAAATATATAGGCTATTTTATTTTAAAAATCAACCATATTTCCAACTACATTCTGACTGGATGAACCAAGTTACTCACACCTCTAACGTGACGTCACGTAAATTGTTGTTTAACGTAAAACGTATTTTGTTACGTTTCTCCACAGCCATAAAGTAGGCTACATATATTTTGTCAGGCTAAAAATTGTACTTCGTAGAAATTTGTTTATTATTAATGTCATTTATTGAAGACTAGCTTCGGTTATTAAACTTATATTGTCGCTGAATTGTAAAATTTAATTGAGTCTTTCATACGACTTATTACTTTAGTCACCATGAAACCGAAGTCTTCTTGTATCTTGACGTACTGAGTGAAACGCATGGAGCCCGCCAGGTTACCCGTAGAAAAAAAAAACAAGACCCGCAAATCCGTGGCCACAGTTTTGTAATTCGTACCTTAATTAAAAAAAACGTACTCACAGATTCTAAAACTGTTCCCTCGGTATACCAAATCGCGTAAACGGATTAATAAAACGTACCCATGAAATTAAGATATGTGCTCTCGGTTTTGTAAGCTGTGCCCTCGATTTATTAAATCTGTAGCCACAAATTAATAAACCGTGCGCACGCTTTCGCAATCCGTTACCACAGTTTTGCAAATTAGACCCTAATTTGACCTAAAACGTTTAAAATGTCATATATTCAGTGGCGGTTCTAGACTACTGTAACTGGAGCCAGACAGGGGTCACTTATGCTTTTAGGGAGCACACTAACAGAAGTTTCCTCTATATATATTTCCATTACCTATATGATGTAGATCTCTGAAGGCGCACATGCGCTGCATTCGGTCTTGCTTGTGTAATCGCCTTTTGTCGCACAAGCATCATTACAGCCACCCGCAGGACAAATTGTGCATTGCACCCAAATTGGTATAATACAATTGCAGATTTAGGAGGGACAGCGGAGTGGCCAAGCAAAGTCCATTTATTTATTTGTAATGTATATAAGTTCACAAGGACTTGAAGATAAAACCTAATCAATGTTATAATAAATACAGAAAGCTTGAAAGACAGAAATCACGCGTGTTTTTTGCATGTGCATGTTTTTATTGTTTTAACAAATGCAATATATATATATATATATATATATATATATATATATATATTTATTTATTTATTTAATTAATGCACATTAACATTATTCTTATTTAAGATGATCATTTATATCAGATCGGCCCTTATATATGACATTTACACAAATACACACATTTCCTAAAATATTACATGCATATAAAATATAAGTAATAAGTCATATATGTTCTGCAGAAGAAAGAAATTCACACGTCTGTAATGGCATGAGTAAATGATGACAGAATTTTTATCTTTAGGTAACCTATCCCCTCTGTTGGCACTGCAACTTGGACATTTAATAGATTCCAGGTAGTTTGTCAAGCTTGAGGTATGCAATCAACTTCCTAAACTATAGCTTTTTCACTAAAGATTAACTATTTATTGGTCTTAGTTGTTCACCCTTTTAAAAGAGAAATAAAGCATTAAGACCATAGGTCCCAGATGTTCCCAGTGCTGAACTTCTGTCTAATGTTTGTTAAAGTTTAATCCACAACTGACTCATTTTAGTATATGCCATGCCTGAACAGACAGATGACTCTTAATGGGATGAGTCAGCATTCCCATCTCTCAAAAATCCCCTGCATAACCCGGTCACAACCCGTCCAAAGGAACCATCCCAGAGACTATAGGAAAGTCTTAAGATTGATTAAACACACAGCAGGCTATTTCATCTGAATGTTGGACATTTATGTAGGATCAGTAATGAAGCTAATCAATTTAAAAACAGTGAGACAAGGGAGTCAGAGTGCAAACTATTGACGTAATTGCACCCGTTCAAAATAGCTTATGACTGTCCCCGCGAATATATATGTCGAGCTCGGTTGATTTAATAGGTATTGCATACTGAGTCATTGTATGTGGCTCGTGTCGTCGCTGGTCTGTATATTTCAAGCTTTTGTTTTCACCATTCTTCAGATTTAACAGCTTTCCGTTTATTGGCAGTCTTAAAGAAATAAATGAGTTTAAAGGTTCAAATAAGTGTCACATGACCACCCAGCTGTCAAACAGAAAGCAGTCTAAATAAAATATAATTTTGACCTTTTGGGGAGATTCATGACTCCATTCTGTCCCTATAGCCACTGCCACAGAATTAACCTTATTTGGGAAGCAGATAATGGACTCTTGACTACTGCATCATTCACACGTGTCTTTTTATTATATACTGGCCATCTTTCTCTTCTCAGCCTCGTGGAAGACAACAATGATTGGCAGCCATAGCTCGCGCTCTCTCTCTCTCTCTCTCTCTCTCTCTCTCTCTCTCTCTCTCTCTCTCTCTCTCTCTCTCTCTCTCTCTCTCTCTCTCTCTCTCTCTCTCTCTCTCTCTCTCTGTCTCTCTCTCTCTCTCTCTCTCTCTCTCTCTCATCTGTATGCTGTCTGTTATTTTCTGTGCACTTTAGTCTGAGGTGTGGGTGTTTCCCATGGGTAATGAAGGAATTGATCAGCCCGTTGTTGCTTTGGGCACACCCTGCCTCGTAATCCAATGAGAGTGACTTTGTAATTATTGCTACTAATTACTGCTGCTTTATTAGGATAGAGACAAGGTTATAAAAGCCACTTGAACTGCTGGTTTATGGAGAGGGAATGCACCATGAGGCTGATGGATTGAGGAGCTGGTTGATTGATGCATTTCCCCTGCTCCTTGTGATTTTTCTTTTCTTTTCTTTTCTTTCACAGTCATGTATGGGTTGTGATATGTTTAATTTGACCATTAGTGAATGGAGGTAATAGACAAAGAACTGCAGCCTGATCAAACTTGTCTTTAAAAAAAATCCCATATTTAAACACCTTATAATCCATGTTTACATGGGTTTACAGGCTGTGTAGATGATTTGAAAATGACAAGAAACTCAAGTGCTTTAATCTTCTGACACAATCCAAACTAGCTACGCTTTATTTGCAAACGCGCTTGTTAATGCAAAGCAATAAACGTAGCCGAACAGAGATTTAAATCGAGGCATCAAAAATGCATTGTGCACCCTCTTTGGAACAACAGAGGCTGAGGGTAAACTTGGACAGATTTACGAGTGTTTTTGTGGGCCTGTTAGAAATCACTCCGGTTTTATTGAAGCTGATAATGAAAGGAAATATAAAAGCAAGCATGCAAGCTCTCCTTGTTGGCAGACTTCCTGGCCTTTCGCATTACTGAAACATTGTGCAGGCGTTTTGAATTCTCAAACACTTAAAAAGCCTGTTAAATGCAAAGAGCAAAGATGTAACATGCAAGCCGACCCAAACCTGAGCAAAACATGTATTGATACGTCTAGTTTAACAATTGAACAAACAGCCAATGTTGGGTAACTGCTGTCTAATGTATACTGCAATAGTTGCCCCTATGTCCTTTTGTAAAGGTTGTTTCTTACATTCTTGTGTTATACGACAAAGATAAAGACTCCTTGTGCATTAACAAAATTACTATGCAAATCTTTTTCTTCACCTCTCCAAAAAATTACAGTGAACATGCTGTGTGATTCACTCCACACGCTTTTGTATGCTGACAATATTAGCATTAGTTAGTTAAAATGTCCCTCGTAGTGCACAGCTGTGCTGTTTAATTAACATCATTTCCTCAGTCGCACACTCACTAATTGCTATTAAAGTCCTAACACCTCTCTCTTCATAAAATGGACAATGTCTTGCAAGTAAACGTTTTTACTGCCAGGTTTCTCAAATGGGAGAAACAGGTGTTGACATCACATGCAGTATACAGCTGCAGAAAAAATTAAGAGACAAATTTAGCATTTCTAGATTTGTGGCCATTCCAGTTTAGTGTCAAAAGTCATTCAACAGCAAACATGAAAGACTGACAGCATGACAAGACACATGAAAACGCAATAAAAATCGAGGTTACATCACAATTCTTTTTTTACTTTTTATGAACAAATATTGTTATATTGCTTAAAAGTAAATATGAACTTGTTTTCTTTTGCAGTAGGCCATTTGAGGTCCGAAAAGCATATTTTCTGTTATTTTAACCTGTTTCTCCAGTTTTCATTTTCTACAAATAAATGCAAATTGAAACAATTTTTGAAATTTGGGAGAAATATTGTTCACAGAATCAAACAAAAATATTGATTTTACCTAAACACCTAAAATGGTCTTTGAAATGGTCTTTTAATCTTTTCTACGGCTTTATATGCCAGATCCTGCAGATATCTAATGGCAACGTATTAAAATAGGATTTTGAAATATTTGTTGTAACCTCCATTTTGCCAGGTATGAAGCTTAAATCTGAATTCTTTTCATTGAATAAATAAATTACATTTTTATTTTATTTTTATTCTTTATAAGGCGTTGTGGCTTGCTTTAGACATATCATATGAACAACTTTAAA
This sequence comes from Oreonectes daqikongensis, assembly GCA_026939265.1. NCBI lineage: Eukaryota > Metazoa > Chordata > Actinopteri > Cypriniformes > Nemacheilidae > Oreonectes > Oreonectes daqikongensis. Next base: position 4,303,506 of record JAOTQM010000187.1, read on the forward strand.
TTCAATTTTATTTCAATGCTTGTACAGTGTGCATTGTTGTAAAGCAGCTTGACAGAAACCATTTTAGCACAGGGGAAACGAGAAGAGACAAGCAGGAAAATTAAACAAAATGAGGAAAATGATAAAAAAAATATGTGAACAATATGGAAAAATATCATCAGTTAGCATTTTGATATGACACAATACAATGAATAACCAGTTACATAAAATACAGACAAAAATTCAAATTATACATATGCAAACAATGTGAATTTTCTATTGATCAGTAGGAAATTGCAGTGTCCTTTTAGACAATTTATATTTAATGAATGCTTATATCACTTTGCTAATATGAATTGCTTTTGAACTGTCTGTGCCCTTTTAAATAATGTGAAACATACTCATCAGTTTAATTATATTAAAGAAACAGGCATCTGTATATTACAGCTCATCAGCCTCTGTAAATGACAGGCCTGAACAGACCAACAATTCATGAAAATATTCTCTAATCCTCTCGTCTGAACCTTTAACATGTCTGGGGCACAAAACCCAGGCCCGTTTTTAAATGTGATTGGTTCATCATATGATGTTGCTTAATATCAGAACCACAAGAACGACATTAACATTATAGAAACAGGAACTACAGTTGTTATTGAGATTATCATAAGAGGGTTTAAAAAGAGGTGAAACAGCAGCAATGCAATGAGCAATGTGGAATACGACTTTTGTTAAACCCAAGCCTTTTTTATGAATGAAAAGATCTAGTGTCAGTGACAATGTTTTATTCTTTAATATAGCTTGTTCTTCAACAAGATCTGGTTCTTGAAAATGTTTCTTCAAAGAATTTAATGTTGTCAGCGTTTGACATTTGAAGAGGTTTCACGTTTGTCACGAACAACTGTGATGCTTGACTGAATCTCAGAGCATTTCGTATTTATAGAGATTTGCACCGACTGTATCCCAAACAAGCTTTGGAAAATATTGATATACAAAATGTAATGTTTAATTAAATATTATTAATCACAGCAATATTGTTTGTTTATACATTTATTTCACAAGTAAATGTAAACTATTCTGAGATATTAAGATTTAAAATGAACTGTTCTAAAGGTGCTTCAGCAAGTCCACATTACAGCATTTTTAACACAAGCAGATATTTCGTTTGTTTTAGAACAATGTGTTCCTTAAATACAGTCTCAAGGACCTCTGTGATCCAACATTAGCATAATATCAATCCTTTGGAATCATTCAGACACAGTGACCCTAGCTGTCTGTTTCAACAAACGTCAGTTTTCCAACCAATAACATCGCATGACCATTTTTCATAACCCAAGCTGCTGCACGAACAAATGCAATAAAAGACTATACAAAAGACCATTTTGAAGGCATGTCTGAGACCATCTGAGTCAACAGTTATGAATCATCACAGGAATAAAGAAGATGAGAAATAAAAAGGTTTTGGAAAAAGTTGAATAATCATTTAAAAGATCCTTAATCTCTTGAGGTTTCTGAAGGCTGCAGCTGTCTAGAAGACGTGTAATGGAGATTATGCGTGTGATGTTTTAAGTTTCTGCTTTAGAAAGGCATAGAAAACATTTTGTTGTGTGCCTGTAATGCATGCAGCTTGATCTTTCCGCTCAATATCACTTTACCCATTGAAGAAACTTCAATGCTTTTTTTGGGATCCTAATAGGCTGTAAGTAATAAGCCCCTGGAACTATTTTAGAACTCCAGTCGTGCATTAAAAAACATTTTCATATCAGGTTCACACACTTTACAGTTAGGGATTTGTTAAATGATCTTGGCATAGGGAGGCAAAGGAATCACTCAGCGATGTTGGCGAACATTAGTAAATGTCAAAATGAGCATGATGTTCATGTGATAACCAAAAATGAAAAGCATTTAATGGCTCACAGTCTTTGCATGTGTGGAAGTGCATGTTTGTGTCATCACTGGGTTAACAGTGAGACACAAACATGAGGCGAGGATTAACAGGGTTTTTGTGTATCAGATCTATGAGGTTTGATAAACCCATATTGATATTAAATAAACGCCCTGTCTGTACAGCCCTGAGCTCATGCTGCCCTCTTTTTACCTCACCTTCAAATTTCTCAGCCCTCTGTCATTTGATAGGATTACATGAAAACTGGTCTGGGTTACCTGTCACAGCATTCCCTTTCTTTCCTGCTGTGAACATGTGACTTATTTTGCTTCAGGTCAGAACACAATCCATGTCCAGGTACAGAGTAAAATGCATAAATTCACAAAAAACTGTTTAAAATATACAACCAAAAAATATGTCAATAAAATATTCAAAGAAAGTCTTAAGTAGCAAAGGAACATTTTAAGTAACAGCCAAAAATACCTTATATGGGTTAAAATGATAGATTTTTCTTTAATGCAAAAAATCATTAGGATATAAAGATCATGTTCCATGAAGATATTTTGTACATTTCCTGCCGTAAATATATCAAAACTTTCTTTTTGTGAGTGGATGGCATGCTACAGTGACTTTAAGAATGAAAGATTAAGAACTTTAAAGGCAGTTTTCTCAATATTTAGATATTTTTGTATACACTTTGATTCCAGTTTTGAACGTATCAAAAATCGTATCCTAACATACCATATATCAATAGAAAGCTTATTTATTCAAGTTTCAGATTATGTAAAATTTTCAATTTTGAAAAACTGACCCTTAAGACTGGTTTTGTTGTTCAGGCTCACAAATGATTATTTTAATTTCATTCTGTGAACCAGTGACAATATTTCTCCCACGTTCCAAGTAAAGTGATCTTTATTTGCATGTCTAAGCAGAACATTTAAATCGGACAAAATGGTTAAAATGACAAAAAATGTAATGTTTGCAGATCTTGAATACTATCTTTAAAAAACACAATACTGTATTCATGTTTGAAATATTTTTTAAGGATCAGTTCATCATGAATGTTTGCCTGGTTGATTTCACAACTTTAATGCATCTTTGCATTCTCTCAGTCTTTCACATGTTTCGCTGGTACAGTAGATGACTTTATCATTCCTGAGGTTTGACACACTGAACTGGAATGGACACAATAGGCCTACATGTAGAAATGCTGATTGAGGCAAAACCAATTTTTTTCCACAGCCCTATATCTCAAGGTAATTTAAATATAGGCTATACATTCACACACATCCATCTCTCCCCTATGTCACATAAAAAGACTTGTTATCCAGAACTTACCTAAACTAAGACAAACCAGACGCTATTTTGAAAATGCCTCTATATGATTTCTTTTCTGTGCTTGGGGCATGGGGCTACAGCCACATGAAAGCTCCCTCTTCAGAGTGCATGTCTGCGTTTCGCTCGGGTGGTGAGAGGGAGCAGAGTAGAACACAGAGGAGTGAGATAAGCAAGAACAAAGCTTACTTTCCCACAGTGTCAAAACAAAGACTTCCCACTTCACCCTCAGGCTTGCCTGCCTTGAACGCTAAACAGAAGACAACACAATCTGAGCACACTCTGGAATTAGAACTTCTCTAGACATAACTATTTGTTGAATCAGTTTGTTTTCTGTTATGGATAACATATTTTGGAACAGGGCGATGGGAAAACAAATGTGCAGATGTGTTTTGGTAGTATATTTAAGTAAATCATTATGCATGTTTGCGAAAACAAAATCTTTGCTTTATTTAGAAAAAGAGCACAAATGCAGTCATATGATTATCTGCTAAAACAGACTTCTAAATCAAAACTTGACAGTAGGGGAGGTCTCAAGTTGGAACCTGCAGCCTATGAATAAAACTATAAATTATGTGCAGTTTTAGACAGTTCCAACATGTTTTGTTTTAGGGCTTTTTGATTTGTAGAGTGCAGTCAGATCCTGAGATTTATTACATGCATTGAACTTTTAATTCAAAGACCGCTTGCTGTATGTGAGGATTTTGAGTAAAGAATCCAGGCCATAAAGAAGACAATAGAGGGTGTTGTCCTTATAAAATGAATGCTTTCACTCTCTGATTAGAGGCATTAAAGCCAATGGAAGAGAGATGGTACAGGGATGGTTGGGCAGTTCAGAAAACACAGGAAGTACACTGGCTTTTTGTCTATATAGGCTGGCCTCCTCGCCGGGTGTCTGTTTCCAGGGTCGCACTCATGCATAAACACACACTGGTACTTGGATGCACTCACAGAGGGGATAGGTCTCAACCTCTCTTCCTTCTCGTGGCAGCATTGTACGTAATTCAGCAGGTGTTGCTAATAACCCGGCTGACATCATCCTCCAGCACAAAGGCACATCAAACCCATCTCTCGCCAAAGAAAGCAAAACTAAAGCTGTGGAGAAAGAAAAGGCTTAAGACAAAAATACTTTTTACAGGATATACTTCACCTACCAAAATCCCCTGCAGGCAATCTAGTTTATGAGACACACATGCAGTGCCTACTGTTTCCACTGTCTATAAAAACAAGGGGAATACGTTTGCTTAAAACTGAGTAGGTTAAGGTTTGTTTTTGGAATATTTTAAAGCAAATTATTATTACAAAAATAACTCCAGATATTCACAATATAATTTCTAATGTCTGTGAGTTTGCTGCATTGCTCTTTTGCAAAGTCTACTCACACCTTTTCAGTGATATACCTTATGGTCCCTCAGGGTTACAACAATTCATTTGTTTACAGAGGGAATCTGGGCCATTGCTCCTGAGACCTCCTTGTCTTACTTGTGAGACAACCTACTCATGTGACCTGCTCACACTAATGCAGGAAATGCTCTATGAGCATTAACATTAGACTTTCATAATTTTATTAAATTGAATTAAACATTAGACTTTTATAATTTTTAAAATTGAATTATGATTCATATATCTTTTAGTCATGCATTTGCAGTAATGCAGTTGCCCTGAGGAACATTGCCATGTGGGAGGTATGATGTGCATGTATAGTGCAAGTATTACTGGATGTACTGGTGTTTTGGTAAATAGTAAATACTGTAATAACTTAAGATGAATGACTTTTTTTGCTCTGGATGGCTAGTGTCCTACATATTAAACACAATAGGGTCAGGGAATTTATACTGTCACCACTTTTACTACATATTCACAGTAATATACTATCTTGAAATGATTCTCAGCTGGGGTACTTTATATTTGATCAAATTTATATTTTGTTTTTAAATTTAACCGCTTCAGACCCTGCGTCCACATCGCTGCATTTGTGATGTCCAAAAAACTCATGTCTGGAGGGGTTAGAAGGACTTAAAGTAAAAAACAAAACGAAACATGAAATGAAATATATATTATATATTATTAGAAATATATTATTATTATAGCTTAAATGACACCTAATTATTTTTAAACAGAATTAAACTTAAGTGCAACAGAATTGCTAAACCTTGATATGAACTTCAAACGTCTTGTTGGTGAAACACAAACTATATCCCACTTTTTACTTAATTTTTATTTCTTTGTATCTCAGTGTAAATCTGTATATTATTAGACAGCATCAGCTTAAACATCTAACTGTCAGAGTGAATAATACTGGGTTACAGGGTATATCCATATACAATATCTTTACTGGACCAATTGTAATACAGTTTGAAGGCAGGAAGTGTGTTGCATGTAGTTGCATGTTACTGTGCCATAATGGCTTCTGCTGTATATTGTTACCACACTAGTATATTTGCTAGTATATTGTTACTAGCAAATTAACAATTAGTCTTAAGACTTTTACCCTGTGCAGTTTTATTGTGGGTGATATCCATAGAAAGTCAAAGGCTCTCGCTCTGTTTGGAACTTGATTTCAACAGGAAATGTTGACCATTGACTCCAGAGGAAACCACTCCCATTGAATGTACAAAAGGAAAGAGACCTTTAAACGTCACTGTTATTATCTCAGAGATACAGCAGGGTTTTACCCAGTTCACATTCCTATGTTAGGAATTGAGCTTTTATGCATTAATCCTTGCAAAAATGTAGAATGAAAGGATGTACTTTATACAAATTGAATCTAGAGATTTACAGGAATCTGTGCTCTATTCATGAATTATTAAATCACAAAGGAAAACACGTTTCAACATTTCTTTATGAAAAACACGATCAATCCTACTTTTGCATCAACACTATGATCAGCCATGTTGAAAAACATACAGTAAAGCCTATATTATATTAAGGTGCACCAAGGCTCTCAGGAAATAAACATCAGCTCACATTATTCTCATAAACAAACTGAAGAGAAAACAGAGGGAGAATATCATCAAGATTAGTGGCCCCATCACATTCTACAGGAAGCCAAGAGGAAGGAGAGAGATGGATTGGACATCTGATCAAAGGCTTGCCACGGAGGATCTCCAACAGGCAGGATAGGTTCTCCGTAATTGGTACTTCAAATCCTACAAGTGCTGAGAGTGACGTCCCCAGTTCAAAGTCGTCTTCAGACACCTTTGAATATAACCGGTGTCACAAAGGCACCAGCATCTGTGTTTGTGCAAAACTCAGCGGAGGACTACTTGTGTGTTTGATGTTGGTTGCATGAAAAGGTTAAAAACAAATGAAATTCATCTCTTGACGCATTCATCATCATTCAAAATTTGCAATTGAAGCTGATTAAACTGCTTTGAGATTGAAGCTTGCAAAAGCAACAGGACCATATAACTCACTTATGGAATTATTCAAAACAAGCAATTTTATTGATTTCTTTTTAAATTCATTGTAGATGAGCACCTCCAGTGTCTCCTCCACCCCAACAGAATCATCAGAAGTAAGATGGGGGTCGTGGCTTTTTTTGATTAGCTGTAATGGATAAACTGTCCACGCTGTAGGCAATCAGAGCTTATAGTACATACAAGGCGGACAGTGAGGGCCTCAGAGGAAGAGATTGGTAGAGATGGGGAAAGGGGGCCCATGTTTCAAGGAGGCTTCAAGCATGGAGGGTTAGATGGTAAAAGCAATGTTTATATAAGCAGCTAATCAGTAGAACATACTAAGGTTATGAGGTCTGGCGGAGAGGGCGGCAAGAGTGTCTCAAATGAAAACCCATGTAAAGATAATCCTCCGTACAAACCAACACGGGACGAGTGCAACTTCCTGCTTACATACAACGGAGAATAAATGTGTGAACAGCCGTGAAACATCTAAACATGTGAATAACAATGCATGGCAACAATCCAGAAAATGGAAATCTTTCAGGTTCAACAACATATTTGAATATTTACTTCTGTGAGTTTGTTCTGCCAAGAAGCTGGCGGGATATCAAATTTAGTTGTTTTTATGTACTAAATGTTCTCATTTGTTTCTAAGCACTCCTCCAGAAGCATTGTGCCCTTTTAAACGGATTATTTGATCGATGTTGCATGTGGAAATTGTACAAAACATCTTATACAACCATACATGTTTATTTTTCTGTTATCCTTTCCTCAAGTGGGACCGCCACTGCAACCCAAAACATCTTTTCTCTATCTGGTGCAATAAGAGGTTTGCTGAACTTTAGTGAACACCTGTGGAAAAGCGATTGCGGTGAGAATGCATAAAGGTGCTTTATTTCAGCACCTGAGAAAGATGACATGCATGTGCTCATACAGTATTGCGATCGCCAATAGTTTGATGTACATTTATGCGTTTGGCACATGCTTTTTACCTTTTCTAAAGTATACATTTGAGGATTGGGAATTAAACCCATGAGGGAAACATTTTTACAAGTTGGGCTACACATCAAAGGCTTTAGGGTTATGCGAGTTTATTGCTGTTGTGTCTTTCTAGTCATAGCGACAGCAAGATTGTTAATGTATGGCAACCCTGAGGGTTTGGATGAAATCACTGCACTTTGTGCCTTAAATGTCATTGCTGTAATCATTTTAAATTTATGAGCGGTGACAACAAATGCGCCAAGATTGTTAAGGAAATTTATAGCCTTGCACTAATGAATTGTACTTTCTGTATAAAGGAATTTCTTCAGATTATAGTTCTGAACAAAACATCTTTAGGTCAAAAGACAAACGAGCCTCTAGCATCTCTAAGTCAGATGAGCAGTTTTATGGGATTAGAAAAAGTTGACATGATTTTGCAAGTGCACAGATTCTACCGAACACACACAGTTGTAAACTGCCAAAGGACAATGTTCTTGTCAGAGGGCCAAAATTATATAACTTTAACAATCAATAATGTGTCTGTTCTTAGATGTGCTATGGCATCTTATGGAAAAAAAACTGTCAGCTCAATTCAAGGGTCATTTAAATTCATTCAATGGTTTTGTGAATAAACCAAAATTCAAGTCATTTACTGATAATTGTTGAACTCACAAAAGCCCATTTTGTCAGCCGTAAGGTTTTAGAACCACGTGAGGGCAAATAAGATAATTGTATTTCATGCACACCATGTGCTTTACCAAATGGTTGACTACAAAAGACAATAGACATTACTGCTTTAAACATGTAATTATGAAATTCATGCAAAAGAACATCTGAGTTGCTGTCAGGTGAGCATCTCCAGAGCACGTGCTTTCTATAATCCTGTTAAAATACACCCTACACCCACGCTGCAAAAAAACAGTGGCTCGGTTTGAGATTCTAAAATGATTTATTCGATTTTTGGTACAAGTTTAAAATTCACTGATGTGTATGAGAGCAAAATGAACATACAAATCATTGACCTGAAGGAAGGACAAGACAATCTGTCAGGAAATGTCAGACGGATGAGATAATCCAACTGTACTATTTCATTATGTTTAAAATATTCCCAAAACTTGTGGAAAATGTTTATGCAATGCCAGTTGGACATGCTCCTTGATTTAGTAGAGGAAAATACAAGCGTCTTGTTACAAGATACCCTTGGGGAGGTAAAATGACCTACCCATGTTCCACCTAACACACATTTTCAGGCGGTCTGTACGAAGACCATTGTCCCCATTAAAAGTTCAACATATGAGAGCTGCCTGACTCAACCTTAAAGGGCTGTTTACAAGATTTGTCCAGTTTAATTGTTAGCACTGGAAATACTGCCATGGCAGCAAAGATAAAAGTCAGTAATTGCCGTTTTCGCCCCTGGTAATTGCAGCCGTTTTGCAACATGACTGAGTCCTGGCAGCCCTCTGGTGTCTTCTGAATTGACAGTGGCAGTAAACAAGTCACGGTACTGGCGGTAAAGACATTAAAGATGCATTGCCTGCACCCTACAGGTTGTGGATAAGAGCCAATGAGGGGGGAATTTGGTTATTATCTCAGTGCGACACCAGAAGGACCCAGTGAAGCGGACACTTTGAAAAACAAGGGTCTGCTGCCTAATGCAACTTTTAAAAGCCATTTTACATTGCTAAACAGATTTTTGGAAACACGTTTGTTATAAATCATGCTGTGTGACAACAGGGCAACACATAATCAGAAAGTGTGTAGTAAAAAAACAACAGTATTAATTCAGGCTGACAATGAAACCACACTTAAACTGGACTACCTTAGTTTTTAAAGAATGAGGCAATTATCTGAAGTAAACGGAATCGAGTTTCTTACTGGCACCGAGTAAAATGCAAGGTTTTCCCATTAGAATTCAAATATTCCTCATTCGTGATTGTATCAGCATCAGAACGAGCTCTTTCTCTACGTGCCGCTTTAACCCACTTTAGCTGTGAAAAGAACGTGAGACCACGAGTTATCATGTGCCACACCACAAAAGAATGTTGATAACAAATCTTCTATTGCAACAACATGAGGGAAATGTCAATACTTTGCTATGCTAAAAAGGCTGTGTGCAGACAAAAGATAACATTGAGAAAACATTCGTATATAATATATTTGCACAAAACAAAATATTTCAAAGGTACAGCAAATAAATTATGCATTAGGATAAATGATATAGCTCTATATTAAGCAAGTCCTGTTCATGTATACTGTACATTTTAAAAGTCTTTCTGAGAAAAGATCAAATGTAAAGCTCATAAATAGTCTATATGTTGTTTTAATGTAAAACAATTAGATTGAAGCACATTTTTTTTGTTAAGAGAATGTTCTGCATGTTTTGTAGTAATGTGCATACAAGTCAATTTCAAATTAATGCCAATAAGATACATTCTAATTTAAATGCATGAATATTCAGGGGAGATTGTGTTTGTGCTTTTTTATGCTTAATTTGCATCTTTCCATATATTTAATCTGAGCTTTAAGTGCATAACAAATAAAAAATGAATTCACCTAAAGAGTTCATTTCATCCACAGTATGTATCAGTAGCTGCACTATAACATGATATAACTGTAACAGCATAATAATGTTGATGTCTAGTGTTCATATGCTCACTGAATCAGCTTATTCAAACATCAGTATCCAGAGGAGGTGATCTGTCCACACATGGCGACAGCGAGTCTTGACTGTGAGTTGAGCTTATTCCAGTATCTGAGTCTGTGTCTGTTGCGTCTGTAGGCGAGCATGTTTGTCTAACTTTGCCGGATGTCTGCTGAGAGACAGCAGCCCTGTTCTGGCACTTTAAAGATACAGGCTGGTCAGGACAGGTCCCCAGCTCCAGCGCACCGACTTGGGCAACTAGATGCTGGTATTCTTGGTTCCGTGACTGTAAAGCTGTTTTGTTCTGCTGCAGTTCCTTCTCGATGTCTTGCGTTTGGGAATGGAGCGAAAGCCCGGATCTCATGCTTGACTTGAGTTCACTGCGTAAGCTTTCCATCTCCAAAAGATCCGAGGAGGACAGAGGAAAGTCGCATTTCAACTCGGGTTCCGGGCTTGCTGCTGCTGCCCCTTTTAATTCCTCTGAATCGACGTTCCAAGCATTGCTCCTCAGCTCCAGGTCGATATCTCGTGAGAGCCGATCAATGAGTTCTTGGTGTCTGCAAATGTGTAGGTCTAGTTGGTCTATTCCATCACTGGTGTTAAAATACTCCTGCATCTGGCTGTCAAATTCAGACAGGAATAAGAACGACACCTGTTCATCTTCACATTCGGTGGGGCTGCTTTTCACCTGATGCCCCAAATGTTCGATCTCCACGTCCATCTCACGCATCTGCTGAATCTGCTGTCGGATGGTCTGGTCCTGGGAGATAATCAACCGCACCAACTTGCTGATCTCCTCGGAGCCCTCCGAAGTCTCTCCCTTCTGGATTTTTTCCAGTTTGCGGAAAGCCTTCTTCACCATGCGCTTCTGCTTTTCCGCAGAAACGGCCTTGGCATACTGCGCAGGTCCCTGGTCCAACCTCCTCGACCTAGCTCCCCGAGATCTTGAAGCCCTCTTGGCTCCCTTGGATGAAGGTACAAAATCGCTTATTTTCACAAGAACAAACTGTATGAAAGGTCTTTCATCACCCCAAGCGTTCCATAGTCTGAGGATTCGAGTGAGAGGAGGCAGAGCCCTCTCAAATCCCTTCCACCGTTCCAGGATGCAGAACTCTTTGGGTTCTCCATGTAAGAGCCTTTTACTTTCTGGTATAGTCTTGTGATCCTCTAATAAAGCCTTAACCAGGTCGGCGCAGGTCGTGTGCTTGGTCACACCGCAGACTATTTTTTCTTCTTGACACACTCTCACCTGGATTTCCTTTCCTGGCGTCTTCTCTGCAGTCTTGGAGCTGCTACAGAAATAAAACAAGTGCAAACTATAAATAAAAGGAAATGACAGACTGGTAGATTAAAAATATAATAACAATTTTGTGACGAAAGACCCTCGAAAGAATGCGATAGGTATGCAAGAATGCAAGTGGTTAGTTAATGGTTAGAAGACCCTTCTGCAAAAGTCAATAGTTAAACTATTTTCCCACAGAAATTAGTCTGAGGTATACAGAAAGCCTCATGTATACTAGCCAAATGTACAAACGCATGTGCTTTATATTGTACGGTATTAACCGCATAGAATATTTTTAACTCGTAACTCCACAGACACACCTGTATTAATTGTCTATGACCAACTTGTTGGATTTCCTCAGATCAACAAGATTTACAGGAAGCGTAGTTTGTCCACACATCAGCTCTTTAAGCTACAATACAATACACGCATTTACGCTCACAACTGGTTAACACAATGGTTTTGCCCCCTGGCGTAATGATTTTTGATTCTGAAGAAGTTATCAAAGAACTTTGTGATAATATGTCGTTTCAATATCATTTTATTCAGAAAACAATTGTTTCCAAAAATGGTCTACGGCAAGTTTCTCATGAGTACAGGAAATGAAAGAGATGGATGCACCTGTGTTTGTCTTGTGGGAAAATCAATGGTGACCAGCCGCATCCTGTTACATACATCCTGCCAAAATGTTTCTACACTATATCGTGAGGCAATGGAAAAGATGTTGATTTATCGCAGACAAATGGAGTAAAACTGTTCAACAAATGTACTACAATTTTCTTTCTGTATGTACAGTAAAATACTGTTTTTTGGAAACTACAGATTTGCTCAGTTCCAGGGGATTTGTGACCCAGGATTAAAGTAGCACGAGAACATTTGTAGTAATTGCCAAAAATACACTGTCATTAGGATATTAATGACCAAAAATCATTAGGATATTGAGTAAAGATCATGTTCCATTAAGATATTTTGTAAATTTCTTGCCGTAAGTATATCAAAACTTTACTTTTCTGAGTGGATGCAGCAAAATCACTAACAAAAATGGCCAGAAACATGCCAACAAACTTCACTCGCTGCTGCCGCTCTTTGGGAATTAAAGTTTAGAATTTTAGCTTTCGGGTTCCTCTGTTCTCCACAACATCATTACAGCAGTGAGTCAAAAGAGAGCGACAAAACCAACCTGTTTCTTCCTAGCAATGGCCTGTTACAGCGCCTCTGATATAACAACTTTAAAGACGATTTTCTCAATGTTTCGATTTTTTTGGGACCCTCAGATTCCAGAATTTTAAATAGTTATATCTCGTCCTAATATTGTCCTACACTAACAATAACTAACCATACATCAATAGAAAGCTCATTTTTTTCTGATTTCCGATTATGTAAAAATCTAAATTTCGAAATTGACCCTTTAAGACTGGTTTTGTTGTCCAGGGTCACATCGATTACTTGTATCTGTTGTGTCCTAATAATTACAACACCGGACATATTGTAAGAGACTCAGTGAAGGTGACCGGAACAGAACACTCTGCTTCTCATCTTGTGGAGCAAACATGTGTTTTGCCAGCAGACATGATGACAGTAAAACAGAGAACATGCTGTATTCATACAGTCCTCATCGCAGTGTCTGAATAAGAAACAGACCCACCCAGCTTATGAAAATTCATAAAAGTGGACACATGTTAAAAACTAAAATGAAGCAGATCGTGAGAGTAAAGTTGAGGGTTAAAATCCATTTTCGCACTATACGGTTATGTTATGAAAACATGTCATCGACCCACAGTACAGCACATAAAACCTGTTTCCGGAGTCCTATCTAAAAGGGATGAGAAAATTTGGAGGAAAAAATATATTTTATTGTGTATGCTGATTTTCTGGAAAACACCATCACTTGATAAACATCACTGGGAAGACATAACATCTTCAAAAGAAAGAGCAAGCAAATAATGCTGCTTTAGTAATTTACCTATAAGCCATAACAGTTTGATGTTATTCCATGTTTGGCACACTGAAATAATCACACAATTATGGCAGCTGAGGTAGTTTAGTAAAGAGTAATAACTACCCACAAACATAAATTCCCTGTTCTTGGAGCGTACAGATATATACTTTCATGAAGAAAAACACAAGTCAAAGATATCTGTGAATTAAAACTTCCATAAATCAACTCTTAGAATGACACAAACCACTTGAACTAAGAGACGGGGTAAGATTTACTTTGATTGGTTATTCCTTTGAACATTTCAGATAATTATAGTCGGCTTATGCTTTAAAGGTGATTTTACAGCGCCATAAAAATATAATGACCCCTTAGACGGTCTCTAGACTGAACCTTTAAAAGACCAGCAAAGTAAAATGTCTTGCTGTGAGATGTATTCTTGCATAGAAATTGCATCACATTCATAAGGTTTAAAACAATTTGGGCAGATTTATTCTCTGCCCATGCACAAGTATATAAAATGCTTAAAAATTGTATGGCAAACCATAACAGAAAACCTACCGCACAGTCATCAAAATCCACTTAAATATCACTCAACAATTCGTTTAGACAGAACCACCAGGGAACACATACATCAGAGCAAACAGTGGTGTCCATGACGTTTCTTTCCACTTTAGCCAAGCTTGCATTTGAAAAGCAATCACACAAGCTTACTCTCAAAAGCAGGATTAGATGTAATAATAATAATTATTATTACTATTAAAATAATTATATTATAATATTCGGTAATATTATAATTATTCTGTATAGTCTGTAATATGCATTCTCAAACATTTGAAACTTTTCAGACACAAGTAATGTAGGCTATACACATATAAAAGATCAGCCTTGCTACAGTAGTTCTTTTCATCCAACACACGCACATTGACATGCGCGACTTGATATTTAGAGGGAAAATCACTCAGTTTGGAGAGACATGGCGTGACTTAACGCCAGCTACCTGCATCCACATCCACAGAGGCAACAGGGCAAGCAGAACAACAGCATTAGTGTAACTCGATTCTCAGCGACCATGCAGCGGAACATTGAGAGCGCCAGAGCTGTTGTTACAGTACCCAAACCCATTATTATAATACGCCTTTGTCATTGTGACCAGTCCAAGCAATTACGCACGAGAAAACATTTAATTCCTCCTTGCGCTTTCTGGTTTTAAGCTCGTTTCGTCTTTTAAATGTGCATATTTATGTACTCTGTGATGTGTTTGTGAGCAATCTCACATGAAACGGATGGTGTGAATCATCATACCTGTTCTTCAAACGCGCCTTCAGAAAGTTTTTGCCGAAAGGAGCCATTGCGCGTCAGCAAGCGTCAATACGATCACAGGTCAGATCCAAGTCATCGTGTATGAAAACGGAGCGCACGAAGCTCATCAAGAAGGTGCCGCTGAAGTGCCGCTCGTGGAAAAAGTTCAACAACTTGTGAACTTCAAAGTAAGAGTTACAGGCGGCGATGATCGCGCAGGCCCGGCCCACAGCGCACGGGGGAGGTGACGAAACTCAAGGCTGCGGGGAGAGCAGTGCGGAGCTGCAGCTGATGACAGTGCTTCTATAATATGACTTTTAATGCATCAAGATCTATCATTTATTCGGCTTTAATACGGTAGACTATCAAGATACTTTTACCTTTTGGAAGCAATGTTAAGAAGTTTTTTTTATTACAGATTATATTGAGAGAAACATACGGTTTCACATTACACGGTGGTCTCTTAAAGCATTAAACGCATTGCATTTAAAGTTTCATAGTATGCACAGCCCCTATAAAAATAATAAAAGTTTTTTAATAGTTATTAATAATTTGCCTACTCGAGAGCGACGTCCAGTGGAAGAATGTAGGCTAAGAATAAAATTACTTTAATAATGACAATATAAAATTTTCTTTCATATAAATTAAAGCAGGTAACAATACATAAATACAGTGGAAAAGTAATTGTCAGTTAGTCAGTTCTTTGCTATTGTTATTGTGTGTTTATCCAACAGAACAGCATGTGCTGATGTGATGAGTCCATGTACACTGAACTGCTAAAGGTCTGTTTTTTTCTTTATCAATCAGTTGAGATAAATGTGGAATATTACATCCTCTCCAACTTTATCTGTCATAATCATAATCATCACGCTTCCACGAACTAATAACAAATTCCCTTCTACACTCCCCCTCCTCTAGAATAAAGAGAGGAACATCAAATGAGCAGTGCAAGTTTTGACGTCAACAACGAAAGTGGCTGTGGTGCATTTCTGAGGTGTCTGCTGATGTCATCGTGACACAAGACAAGAGGCCACGGTGGGAGGGATGGGGAGAGAGAGATATGGAGATGGATAGGAGGGGTATGAACGATAGCGCTCTGACATCATAGAGGCTCTTATATACTGGGTGGAATGGAGCCCACCAATCCACACTTCACTTCTGAGGAACCCAAGAGAAGACACAGCCAACAGGTTGAACAAGAAACCAGGGGGACAACATAGTGACTTGTGCAGGAAGTGCTCATCCCGGCTCATCTCTTTATTTCTCCCACAACTTCTTTCTGCTTTGCCATCTGTTTTACACAAATTTTTGACCTCTAACCCTATGGACTTGGGCCTGTCTTAAATGTGCAACGACTGTGGGAATACAAACAAGATGCAGACGCAGCTGACCTTCATTATGCTACTGTTTTTATTTTGTAATGGATTATGCTCAGGTAGGCTTTTTAACACTTTATACCTGCTGATGTGTTTCCTGGTTTTACTTTTGATGAAAACTTCACATTTCGCAAATTAAACTGTTTAAGAATAATCTCGATGGCCATATTTTGTGGAAATCATGTATTTAATGGTACTGTAATTTTGACACTTCTGATTTTAAGAATCATTGTTATTTTAAAGTGGCATGTATTCGATTTTAGAAATCACTTTAGTAGCAACTAAAATAATAAAAGATGCAACTTAAATTGATGGAATGAAACTCAATGTATATATCATAAAGCATTTTAAATATGACATGACAGACTCATTCTCATTCATCCATTGGAGAGCACTTTATATGTAGTAGTACATTTCCCACATAAATGTAGTATCTCTTTTGAAAGTTGTTCACTGAAGGCTCAAATGAAATCAATATAAAATGTTGCTGCCTGCCCATTTAATATAGCATTATTATAGATCCCTATTGCAGAAAAGGAATTAAACTGAAATTATACATTTTTGTTAGGCTATATGTCCAAGTTTTACCCTTAAAATGTAAACTTTAAAAAAAAACTTTCATCCCTTTTTAGATATAGACCACGGGAAAAGGTCAATAGAAGAAGATGTACTGAGAAGTCTCCTCACATCAAAGGTATAGTATTGCTTTTTAAAACATCTGTCACCAACAGAAGCAATGCTGTCCTTCTATAGGCTTTTAATATAGACATGCCCTTTCAAGTGTATAGGGCAACTGAATTTTAAAGTAATGTCATGTTTTTATCTCTGATATTTGATTTTTTATTGGTAATACATTAGTTAAAAATCATGTATGTTCACTTACTGAAATGATGCCTTATATGCATTGCTGAATTAACACAGAATTCCTTATCGACATACATACATTTCCACTTGAATCTTATGTTCTCTGATCAATGTTTTTTCTTTCTTTAAAACTCAAAGCAAACACAAAAGCTCACAGCTTTGGGATTTCTGTTCAATTTAGGTTGGGCTGTTGTTTCATGTATAACATGGTCTGAAAGGGTTTGTAAATGCTGACGGGTGTGAAATGCATCTTAAAAATGATGAAACAATTCAGTAAATTAGGTGCAAAGTTTCTATGCTTCATTGGTGAACTAAATGAGCTTTTATTGGTAGAGGAGATGCTCATTTGTTCAATGAGCAATGTTGTGCACCACTTTACAATGTATTATTAACCATCCTGTATTGGGTTAAAAGTTGACATGACATGATGGAATTTCTGATACTTTCATGTATTTTTTTGCTTTTAACCATAGTTCTATATTTTATGATATTCAGTAGACACACACTCTGCTTTAGAGTTAATAATTCTGGGTTAATTGTTATGTCTTATACTTATGCAAGGCTAAATATCAGTTGGCATGTCTAAATGCAATGGAACAGATCAACAGTCTGGATGTCTTAGAGGTCATATGGAGGTCATCACACTGTCACTTTGATATATTAGATGGTTTCCATTAACATATTGAGTTGTTTTTAATGCAGACTTTAATATCAGAGAATTCTTCAGTTACAATCCTCAACCAACGTATTCTGAAGTTATTTCATCTGTGTATGTACCGCACAAACATACTGTACAGCCAGCAGGTTCAAAACCAATTGCCAAGCTTTGATGTGGTTAGATTCATCTCATGAAAACCAATATAGAGATCAAGAGAACTCAATGCGCTTATCCAGTGCTATTGAAAGATATTATAAATTCAAGTATTGGCACCCTGAATAAGAAAGCAGTGATGGCTGGAGACAGCAAAACTTTTTGATGAGTTGAAATAAAGCTGCGATGCCAAGAGAGTAAGTGAATACGAATGTGCTTTATCATTGTGCATACAGGTAAAGCAGAGCAAGCACATCGCCCCCTTGTGGCAGCTGCCTCTTCAGGATTTGTGCCGGATGCTGGGCAATCTTGGAGACAGGTTGCATGAGGCCTGGGGCAGCGAGGAGAGGGATGAATCAGAGGCTGACTATGATGAGAGTACCTTCGCTCAAATGCTTGTGGAACTACACGACCTTCAGAACCTCTGCAGGGTACTGCAGCCCAGAGAGGTGAGAAACAATATAGAAACAGACACCGTGATCTTTCAATTTCCAGGTCATGAGCAGAAATGTTCTTGTTACATTTGTAACTGAAAGTTGTATTTTAAGGCTGTACTGTTTATTAAATGCATTTCCGCAGACACCCCACTGAGTTTAATTCGATTGCCCTGCAGTATCAAGACTTCATAATAAAGATAATTGTTTTCATGTTTAAAATGTACAATGGACCCTAAATACTGATGCTGGTTAATTATATGAAATGCCACGTGAAAAGAAATGTCTTGGAAAAAAACACTTGGAAAAAAAACACACACAAAAAATGAGATGGCCAGGAGCTGATCACAGTACAAAGCCAAACAGATTATCTCAGACAAAAAGAAGAACTCAAAATCAAGGTACCATTTTATTGAAGTGCCCTGGAGTGTGATGTCACGTTTAAACGTGATGGGGTCCTGGTAAATCTCCAGGTCTTACATCACCACTACCTATTGTGGTTTAAATTTACACACAACATCTGTGTTTCCATGAATTTTGACGCGTAGAATCACGTATACTTACGTGAGCACACCTGAGAGCTCTCGAAGGAGAGAAGTGATCAGAAAAAAGGAGATGACAGACTAAGCATCAGTCAGGCCATGCCTGGTGAATGATGCACCTGTCACCCAATTGTAATAATATACTGAGTGATACTGATTGTAGCAGTTCAAATACTCCGTCTTTCATTTTAGCTTCAAGACGGCCAAGAATACCAGGACCTGGAACAAAACGGCGACACCCCGCTGAAGAGGAAATCCCCCTATATACTAAAAAGGCAACTGCGCACCAACAAATCAAGAAGGCCGTACATTCTGAAGCGAAGTGTATATTACTAATGGTCAAGACCCGGAAAGACATTTTAACATTTTGTGGACGTGTTCTCACTGTCGTGTTATTGGTAGCAAGCGTAATTGTGTTATGTTTAAAGCTTGTTTAGCTTAACTTATTTAATTTAAAGTGAAGTTTGTCCCTTTGTCCTATGGGATGGACAATGTAAATAAAAAAACATTGAATGAAAGAGTTTATTATACTTATTCAATGTATATTTATTTTTCTTCCAATGTAATTAAATAATACTTATTAAAACTCGTTATGATGATATTGATCATTTCTTAAAATAATACAACAATACTTGAAGTCTCTTTTCCTACACTGAATGATAAGAATTTGTGAATGATATTGTAAAATACTAAATTATTGCATTTCACTCTGATTTTGAAAAATAAGCCTATATATAAATTAAAATATATCTATTAATATATCTATAAATAAGTATAGAAATAAAAAACATAAAACAAACTTTATGTTATTAATATTGTATATGGTATAATCATCCCTGCAAAAAAAGTGAGCTTGTCAAAACAAAAATCTGTTTTAGTCTCTGATTTCCAAAGAATGTTAAGCACACATTTGGTGCTCCTATTGTAGTCAACATTTTCTAAAAGACGCCTAAAACTGTTAAAGAAGGAATTAAATTATGTGAAACATTATGTGAAAACATCTCTGCATTACATCTGGCAACTAGCTGACAGTATTGTTATAGCTTTACATTACTTTGAAAATAACTATATTCTGTTACGCTACAGAGATTCATTTCATGGGTTCTAAGGCAGTATCTCTAAATGCTCAATTGGTTTGTTCAGATTCATTAGTCATTTGTCAAATCCCCAGCTAAGCACATCACTTACATTAATGAAATAGAGAAGAGAGAGCTTGTTGATTTTTTTCATTTCTCTTATTGGCCATTGACAATTAAAAGACTAATGCATTTAAGTAATTGGCTTTAAAAAAGTGCTGAACAATTCAAAAGAGCAAAAATGTTTTGACCTTTAGACACATAGACATATTCTCAATACAATTCATATTAGATTTAGACAGTTATGCATTCAAACACATGTCAATGTGGTGCATTATATGCTAGCAAAAGAGATTGTATAAAAAAAATGGACAGACATGCAGTAAGTTGTCAGAGCCGGTAAACCAGCAGATGGCAGTAGAGTCAAATGTAATAGAGAGAGGCACCAAACGTGCAGACTTGCTTAGAGGTAATAAAGATATGAAGGTACAGAAATGGGCTTTGCACTGTGTGCCAATTGCGTTTACTTTTGTTGTTGTTTGTATTTTGTTTTTGTATTTGTATTTCTATACTGGATGCATCTGTATTTGTATTTTATGCTGTAGCCTATATTACTATTATAATATATTGGCTAGGCAATATATATGGTTTATAGGCAATATGATTTCTGCTACAGTATGACTCAGATTATTCTCTGTGTATGAATATGGTCATAGCTGTGGATATTGCAACTTATTGGATATGTGTACCATTACTGTCAATAAAGAGAGCTTTTCACATTAGACTACAGTGCTGTGTTTTTACTGATGCACATGTTTAGACAGTGCTTTTCTTTTTTCCTCATTTCTGCAGGCTTTGATCACATATGGTCGCTTGTCACTTTATTGCTTACTGCTGAAATGTGGGGGGAAAATAGAATATGGAGACAGCATGCATATCTCTGTATTTACAGCACACTGGTTATTTGATGGATAGACTTGGGATAGTGCAGTTTGTTTGATATTTGGGCAAAGTAACAGCTGCGATTTTCATGTTGGCGTTCAAATATTGTGTTTATACTGTATATTCATGTATTAAATAATCCATTTTGATTTCCTAGTTCAATGAAAATCTTTAATGTAAATATCTTGTGATCATATTACATGTTATAGCTGTTGTACTTCAATAAACCCTCTGTATGGACTTCACTCATGCAAAAAAGTCACATCAACTCAACAAAGGTCATAGTCTGTGGGAGGACGCCAGGGAAATGCAGTCCTCCTCAGCATCATCTGTTGTGTCCATGCTAGGGCTCCTTAATTGTTTTGGCCACAATCCAGCGCTGAAGCTCTTTAATTTAGCTGAAATTTTCCAATAGAACCACAGATTGACAGTTTAACTTAGCCGTATAGCTCGGGCGCATCCCGCGTCTGATGCAAAATCAAAGTCATTTGTGCCTTCATCTGGCAGGACGGTACATCTCCAACCAGCCGGCTACATCAAGATAATTGCTTGTGAAAGAACGAGATTAGTTCTCTTTGTGAGAAATCTGATTGTGTGGATTGAATCTGATTGTGTGAATTGGATGATAGTATAACAAGCGTGACCTTGTTCTCTGCCTGCAGAGTAAATAATTAGCGGCTGCATATGGCCAGTATTACCCTGCTTCGACGGAAAGGCAAGGGTTGGTAAAGTGACAGCTTCTAACGGGACAAACAGATCTAATCCAACTTACTGTCTTCTGCAATGAACTAAATCGAAGTGACCTCCCCCAAAGCAAAGACAGATCCTCATCCGAGTCCTCGTGAAAACAAACTACACTTCAGAAATGAATTGCCAAGTGTGGTGTCATACAGTATGACATCACAGATATACAACTGCCAGCTCAAGTTTATTCTCCTGTGCTGTGGCAGGATACTTAAAGGAACAATGTGGAGATTTTAGCCATGAATTGCAACCAACGGCTCACTGTCCCTTTCGAAGCACTACGATGACTGATACAGTATGACGATGTTGTCACGTGTTTGCTTCTTTGCCGAAGGAGATGACGTAGTCACGAAACAGGCTCTGTAGAGCAGTTTGTCTGTTTAGGGATACTGCAGAAACAACATGGCGAAGGGGACATGCACTTCATTATGTAAAAAATACCTAAAGTATTTCTGCTGTTTTTAAGGAAATGGAAAACTGTGTCTTTTTAAATAATTAAATACAGTGTTGTAAAAGTTGAAAAAGACAAGCACTTTTTAATCTTTTTTTTTGGTTAGATATTTGCAAAACCCAGTGACAAACATAAACAGTGACTCATGATAATTTATGATTTATGGCAAAAAATTAAAATCACCAAATATGGACATACAAGAAAGAAACAAATTGTTACTCAATGTCGTTGTGTTAAAAAAACACAGTGTTCAACAGCAAACACAATGATTTAACACAGTTATATACTGTACTGTAAGCGGGAAAAAGCAACCTAATCCAATTCATTCTTCCTGTGTGCTGTTTTAAAGGCTCCCTCCAGAGAAGGAAGGAAAGAGAGTTGATGTTCTCAGACGGGCTGCGAACAGAACCATTAAAGGGGCCGATGGAGACGGCGACAGTAATTGTCACACAGGAGGAGAGAGCGGTTACCGCTATGCCAGGTTTTAAATGCACTGATTGCATCTCTGTGGCTGCCAAAATTGTAAAAAACCAACCTCAAACTCTCACCTCTTATTTTCACAGTCTCTGCTTGGTTATTATATGTCCTACAACGGGGAAAAAGGGATAAAAGATCGTCCAGAGTGCCTTTGTTCTGCATGGCATCACATTCTCTCCTGCTTTTAGTGTGCCCGGCAGCGAGGTGCTTTTAAAGAAGGGCCTGGGGAAATGAGTTATCTCCACTCTACATGTAGGGAAAACCCTGCCATTAATCTTTAATTAAGGCTGTTACAATGGAGAGAGGGACACTGCAGTAATAGGAGAGAGAGCGAGAGAGCGAAGGGGGTTCGCTATAACAACAGGAGAGAAGCCAGAGAGTGGGAGATAGAGAGCTGCAGTGCAAGAGTACATTAGTAGGAGCTCATTGAACCATCATCAAAACACGTCCTCTCATCATCTAACAGACTTTGAAGAGGACCTGCGCCTCTTCAGAAAATAGAGAGATAATTCTACTATTGTTATATGGAGTATTGACATTTCTAAAATGTAGAAGGGTTGTATTGGATCTAATGGATGTGTGATATTTGCATGATAGTGGGCGCAATCTGTGCTTTGTTTTGTTCACGCCCTTGCTGGGAGAATGTGGATTAATGTCTTGCCTAATGACTCATTGCATGCAAATTGATCTTTAATACACTAAAATTGGATTTATACAGATTCCCATCGCCAAGCACAAGCTTAAAAAAGAAATGTACCTCAAAAACACTTTAGAACATCTTAGGTTCATCTAAGGGCATTTTTTAAAGAGAGATTTCCCCTAATAGACGCTTTCAAAGCAACAATATACTGCGCATGCTCGCTTTTGTGGCCCAAACTTAACATCTGGTACACATCCGCAAAGAATCGAGTCCCTGCAGATAATTTCTGATAACAAGCAAAAGAAATAACAAGTAAATAACATTATCTAGCAAGTTAAAAGTATGTCCAGTCAGTATTATTTTGGGTGAACAGTAGAAGAACCGTTACTTGGCCAAACTTAAATGCGACAAAGTTACACGACCCATTTAACAAATTGTTTATTTAATACAATTACTATACAATAAAATATCAATATAAATGAATATTAACATACATTAAATTACATATAAATAGTTATATTATTAGCTGCTAGCCAGACCGATTAACAAACACAGACCAGAAGTTAGCTTTAGTCCAGGTGTGTGCATCCGATGAAACAGGGTTCTTGAGTTAGTTTGTTTCGGAATATTTGTCATATTTTTTATTTTACATTATAGGTTACTATAGACTACAGTCTACACTACAGTATATTATATATATGGAAATGTGCTTTGCAACACCAGCAAAAATGTTTCTCTCATACTTTAGGCATCTTGAATTGGTTATACTGTATGTTTTTAGGGCAATTTTGTTTTGTGTTTACATTTATAGGTACTTCAATAAAAATGAATTGTTTTTTACAGTAGTCTCTTAAAATAAAGGTTCTTTTTGAACATTTGAGGCATTTTTCACTTTCCATGGTTCTCAAGTTTGGCTATACAGTATGTGTTTTTGTTTCTTTGTTTTACAATAGGACACACTACTTTAAACTCCAGCACATTTACCTCTTACATACTGTATATAATTAAATCTTAAAGATGTTTGTTTAACGGTTTAATTTGGTTATAAATGTTCTGTTGTTTGTATTCTGTTTAAATATTTTTACAATATTCAAAAACTGAAACAGGAAGTTCTTCTGGACCAGCTTTATTTATGTTTTCTGAAGTCATCTATAGAGCCCTGTTATAGGTTCTATGCACTATATGAATAAATGATGAATGTTCAAATTAAGGTTTTTCAAAGGTACTTTGCAACAAAAGAAAAAACGACTTTTTGTCACCAAGAACCATATAACTTAAGTACATTTATTCTACCATTTTTGTAACCTTTATCTTTATCAGTTACTATGAAAGAAGCATTTGACTCATTCTCATGTCGTATGGTGTCTCTCTGTAGTAGCAGACTGATGACCACCATCAGCTTCATACAGCAGCTCTATTGAGAGAAAGTGTCATCAGATAGTAGTTAATACTTATGAAACTTTAATGGTTTACTGATGAAAGCCGTATAGAAGAGCAGGCAGGAGCCCAGAGCTACACTCCGGAGGGAGAAGAAGGATAAATGAGACTAATTATTGGATGAGGGTAGATCCGGCTCCAGCGCCCCTAGTGATATGTGACAGCAGTTGAAAAGAACCAGATGTGGGGCTTTACCTTGGTGTGTCTCAGTGATGGGATATTAAACCACAGAGGCTCTGGGGAGTGTAGGCACAGCCAAAAAATGGTCCATTCCAACACCTGTGGCATTATGTGTCTAGGCCTACAGATAAACACCTGCTTATCGGTTTAAGTGCATGCTAACCGGCTAATGATTGCCATGAGACGGGCCTTTGTTCTTATCGGGGAGGGATTTGGGGGTCTTGTTTTACTCCAGGTTTATCTTTTCTCCCTCTGGGTTCATCTTAGCCTCAACACCTGGAGCCATGCAGTAATTGAATCAGGAAAAAATGGTACTGTGCTTGGTTAGTGATACATAAATATTTGTTGTAGCAGTGAGCAACCACCATTATATCCTAGAATATAAAAAAATCTGTTTTTAGGCCGATTTAGTTGGTCGCCCTGTCTGGCCAAGCAGGTGTTTGGCTGGTTTATCTGGTCTCCAAATCTGATGTGTCCAAAATCCTCCTGGAAAACCAAATCAGCTGAAGCCATCAAAGACAAGTTAAGCTGTTTATTCAGCTGAGCTTACCGAAAGTCTTATTTGTAGTTTTTAACGCACTCGAGTTAACCACACCAACCAGATGTTCCTCTATATTAAATGAACTCTTAAAGTGGGAAAGTAGACTCGTCTCAGCCACTGTTTGTTTCACAATAACACACCCACATCCAAACAGCAACACAGATCACATCTTGTCATAGCGGCTTTCCATGAGCACGAGAGCATCTAATCTCACAGGGACCTTAGATCAGTGGCCGTCAGACAGTCGGCGGCTTATTACAAGCCATTCATCACCCACATCTCTGTTTTGAGCTCCTCTGCTCCATGGGGAACAGCTTTTTACGGCCCTTTGTTTACCCATCAATCTGTTCATGCTTTTCTTTTCCATCCTCTTCATCACATCTTTCGCTGACACCCATATCACTAGGCCCTTAAACCATTCAAAAACCCCTATATAAATGCCAACAAGTTCCTCTGTTTGTTTTGGATGTTGCTCCAACAACAAATCATGTATGATTACAGTTAAGCATTGATTGCTCTTCGGGGCAGGAGTGGAAGGCTATTAAGTGAATATTTTTTTTATAGTCCGACCATATGAAAGTTAATATCACTATTTATGGTGCTACTTATAATGTGGCATTCATATCATTGGCGGTAGTCTGATTTATAGCAGGAGATATTGTGTAAAATCACAGATTGGTGGTCATGCGAGCTAATAGACAGGGTGTAAAAAAACATTAAATACATCAACACATTTTTCCCTCAGATTTTGTTTTGTTCGATGCAAATATCTGACTGTGTGTTACCTAAAGTGATTGTTCATCCAAAAATGGTGGTACATTCAGTTCTATTGTATGGACACAAAACCAATGCAAGTCAATGGCTATCGCCGTTGTTCGGTTACAAACATTCTTCTTCTTTTGCATTCTACAGAAGAAAGAAAGCCATATATAACTATAATAGTATATATCAGATATAACTATTTAAATCACTGGAATCTGAGGGTGCTAAAAATCAATCTAAACATTGAGAAAATCGCCTTCATCAGAAGAGCTGTAGCAGGCCATCCAGGAAATTTACAAAATATCTTCATGGAACATGATCTTCATGATTTTAGGCATAAAAGAAAAATGGCTAATTTTAACCCATACAATGTATTTTTGGCTATTACTTAAAATGTTCCTGTATTAATGTACGCACACTTTTACTGTAATCTATGAGCTGATGCAATGAATTTGAGATTTGATTAATTCATCACAAAACAATGTTTGGTGTTCCAAGTTAACTGAAATCCTCTTTAACGCGATCGCTTATGTACTTGCTTCACTTTTACGGTCTCTAAAGTGTTCAACTATTTAAAGCAATTATTAACCTCCCCCTTTTCACATCCCTGAGGTTTAGAAACATAAAGTACTA
Organism: Oreonectes daqikongensis; assembly: GCA_026939265.1. NCBI lineage: Eukaryota > Metazoa > Chordata > Actinopteri > Cypriniformes > Nemacheilidae > Oreonectes > Oreonectes daqikongensis. The sequence continues at coordinate 4,330,155 of JAOTQM010000187.1, forward strand.
TTTCTACCTTAAAGCGGCAGTAAATATTCATAATTTAGCCTGAAGTTTTGCAGAAGAGATGCGTTTCATTGCACATTCAGCCCCCGTGCTGTCACATTAACAACGTAATATTGAGGTGCTGGTAAATCTATAGTTTCACTGTAGTGCTGAGGGGCTTAATCAGTTTGCAGTTTGCGTCGGATCGAAGAGGAATTTCTTTCATATAAAACCCGTTGAACTTTTCGAGTCAAAAACAATCGATTGGTTCCCACTCCCTCCCCATTATCTTCCGCCCACTTCTCTGAAGGTATTAACATCCGTAATGATTTTTTTTCTTGGGAATCAGATTGTGTGAGATCTTCAGTGCAGTAGATCATTTGGGAATTGGGTACGAGCCTCTCCGCCTTAGATTCACATCATTTGATTGTACGGTTTGCTCTCTTATTTACGCAGAACCGCTGCCATGGAAACCTAGAATCGATTGGGTGGTGCTCCTTGCAGGGCCAGGAGTTATTATAGCATATTGGTTTTTCTGGACCATTCTGACACCTTTTCAAATGCACATTAGCTATGGTTTCCAACGTATCTGGCCTGCCATATGGACCCACCTCAGCTCTCTTTCCACTTCACTTTGAAGGGCAATGCTGCTGTGGCCTCAGCTTTTCTGCACTGGCCCAGAATAGGTGGAATTTGCTGGTTGTGCAATAAAAATCCATTTCCTTCAGGTGCACTCGGAACTGTTACTAAAATGTCTGTCTAATGAATGTAATGATCCTTTGAGATACAGTACTTCAGATATGCAGCAGAACTATAAGTCCTTGCTTCTGAATGAGTATATTGTAATTCAAATGCTCATACAAACATAGGAAATATCGGTGGTACTGTTTGGTAAATTTAATAAAAACGAAAGCGAGAAAGTGCACATTTATCTCAAACGTGAATCTTCATTACACCAATTGTTGTTATGGGCAATATTATACATTTTGTATACGTTTTTACATGAACTCCCAGAAATAATTTAAACAAATTCCACTTATGCATAAACGTTATTAATCCTGAACGTATACTGCCATTTCAGTACTTAAGGGAGTAGGAGAAAAAGATTAAAAGTGATAACATTTGTGAAATCTTTATGCATCCTGCGCATTACGTATTGCATTCTTGGCTGGTATGGTACTTCAGAGTTCATTTTCTGGGGGGAAAAAAGATATTTTTTTCATGAGTACTCTTTACAAACACAGGTTGGAATGTTAAGCCTGAAATATCCCCAAACAATCAAAAGCATTTCAAGAGAAATTGTATGTTTACATAAAATTCAATAAGTCGAATCAAAATTCTATGGTGCGCACAGAAAAAATTCACCCAAATGGTCCAAACACTGTAAATTCATTATGAATGTATTAACACGACACAAAGAATACAGTATGAATAAACAAATAAATAATGCATGAGTCAGCTACTGCTTTGGGCCACGGTTTGATTGAATCTGTGACATCTGTGATGATTTCAAGGCTCTAAAATTGCTTTACATACTTTTTTACACAAGCTAATGTTTATTTCCACAGTGGGAGGTTTTTGAACGGTTTGGTTTGTTTGAGCTTTGCGTACATGCGAAAGCAGAATATTACAGTCAGTGTATTGATACTGCCTGATATTGTGACAGTTTACTGCAGAGGAAATGTGTGCCGGAGAGTATGTTTTTAGACCTTATCGACCTTTTACAATCTCTGGATTTCCAATGATTAAATGGCAATCATTTTTGTCAACTCAACACTTGAGTCAATGTATATTTAGGTACAGTATACAAGGCAAACAGTTCTAATGAGAAATGTAAAAAAATATATGTCATTTTACAATATAGTTACAGTACCATGTGACAAACAGTGTGGGGAAACACAACATAACTCTACATCATAACACATTCCGTTTCACCTATGCACCACAATACGTGAGATGTGAGCTGTCGAAATGCAGTTTCAGTACAGTAAAATTACAAATCAAGTACAGTACAATGCCAGAGTAATTCAAGTTCAGAGTAGACGCTTGAAAACAAGTCATTAAACCTAAAACCGAGAGGCATACTAACACTGCGGCATTCTTTCTTAGCTCATGCACGAACAATAAAGTTTTCAGTTGTTTCATTAGGAAGACAAACCTTCCAATATTTTAATTGATAACATTTTATTACACACCCAGCCGTAAAACGTAGCTGGCTGTTTAAAAAGGGACCTGTGCTTTGCTCACAAGAAGGCATTACAAAACTATTGAAAACATACTGTGACATTTAAAAAGCCATAGAATTCCGAAATGCATCCAAAAGACCATTCACAAACACAACTGGGCAAGAGGTATTCACTTCCCATACTGAGTGATGCAGATTTGACCAGGAAATGTCCCAATTTTTACCTGGAATGAAAATGAATGTATACAGTAATATCACACATTTCTAGCCAGAGAAATAATGGGCAAATAATGGGTCAATCAGGGCAAAGTTAACTCGCTTTTCACCTTTTGACACACGTGGGCGCAGAGCACTTAACATAAAATCAATTTAGTTTCTTGCGTGTTGGCAAAGACAATCGCGGAAATCATGCAAAGTACTAAGTTGAGCATCTGTGTGATATAAGGTTTGTACATCACACTTGATCAGAAGGCAGCTTACCGAACACATGGGAAAGCTTAAAGGAAAGTGTGTGGTTTTGCTCTCAAAAATGATTAAAAAAAATAGGACATACCGTAAACACATTTTGTAACATTACAAAGTCATGTAAACAGTTTTCTTATTGCATTTTCATGTGACACTTTCTAACAAAGGTTTTCGAAAACAGCATTTAAAATCATACGTTAGTGTTTTAAAACATCTTGTGTTGAAGTAATTGGAGGTTGGTGTGATCTACCCAGCAATAAACAAACACTGATCAGGATTCTAATGATAGTGTATTGTGCATATACATAACCAATTTCACAAGAGATGGAGTCTAACTTTGGTAAATGAATAAACTGCAATAGGGTAGCTTGTTGCTGGTGTAATTTTAAGGGGGTACAATCCAAACAAAATCCAATTTACCCTGGTAAAATTGAGCTTCACAAAAGCTAGGAGAAAATACCAAAGGAAAATAAGGTTGACCTAATTTGTCACTGTACTAGCCAATCAGAACACTTCAGAAGATGGCCGAATATCCACCTTGTGTTCCGGACCTTTCCTATAAAGGAAAGCACAAAAAAATAACACTACACTAAGACTTTTGGCCCGAGTTTGATTGAATAACAGTTCTAGTAGTTATCATTCAGTGGGGGGATGAAATGGTGCCTAGATTCATGCCACAATACATTTATATTCAAGGCAATATTGACCCTGTGCTTGTAGAAAGGACAGTGGATAAGCAAATATTTCAGATCGAAGAAAAGAATAAACAAAGAGACAGAAAAATAACCTTACTGAAATGAAATGTTTACAAGCAAAGTTGCTATATTTTCGATGGCTCCACTACTGTAGGATATTTTGATCAAATTTTGGAACGTACTGTACTAGTTCCTTGACCAAGGAGGTGAGCCAAGGCAATTCTAGCTGCTTATCTGAGGAGTTTATGAAGCAAAAATGGGAAAAATAGGATATAAGAACAAATACTGTAAATGGGCCTCATTTACTAACAGTGCATTACATACATATAGTATTTGTGCGTAAAACAGCATACACAGGTTTTCAGACATTATCAAGTTTATTCTAAGGCTTACACATTTTTTTATATAATAAAAAAATTAATTTGATGTGACTTGATCTGCATTCACTCATGCAAAAGCGCATGTTTGGAGCGCAGAAAGCTACACATGGCTGTAGAGTGGAAATTGTGAAATCCCTCTTTAGACGGTTTCAGCGGTAACAACATAAACGTTATGTGGCCCAAACTTCACTTCCGGTAGACTTCCGCAAAGAATCAACTGTTGGGTAGTTTTTATTTTACTACAATAAATATACAATAAAATATGAATGTAAATTAAGAATAATATAAATGATATATTAAATAAATTATATTCCTAGCCACTAGCCAGACCGATAACCAAACAAAGACTGGAAGTTAACTTCGGGCCAGGCGCGTGTGTCCGATGGAACCGTTTATATCAAGAAGACTTGAGCATGTTTTATGCAATGCACCCGCTCATTTAAATAGAATCCAGATTTAAACACTAGAATGACAATAAGCCTTGGCATAAAGTTTGTTGAAAATGTTCAGAAAATGTTTTTGGAAATCTGTGCACATATTCACAGTAATTAGTAAATGAGACCCATGTTTTTTATAATCTCTAAATTGTGTGAAAAATTGATGTCAAAGTCTTCTGCAACATGTCGTTTTCTGCCTTCAATTTTTTGTAATGAATAAATAAAGTGAAATTAATAAATAATTTAAAATAAATTACAAATAAATAAACAGTTGATAGTTGTGCCTTTAGCTAAGGTTGAAAAAGAGTTCTCATTGATTTGCACCTTGTGTAGTCCAGAGGCTTATGCTTCTAATGATAAGCCATTCTTTCTGACTCGCCGTTACCACAATACGAACACACTCGATATCAAAAGCTATTTTATGGTCCACACCATGAACCTCAATGTTTCCGTTTTTAAACTCCCCTAAAGTTATATAGGAGGAGCACTGCCTTCCCTTTTTGGTTCCTACTAATTTCTCCCCCACCTCCAGAGCTCCATGATGCAAAATATCATTCTGACGATCATCTGTTCCTGTGATGATCTTCATCTTGCTTATTTTTGTTGCTTTGTTGAACACTATAACATAAAAGTCACCAGTGGATGGAGATTTACCCCAAAAGTACTCATCCACACTACTGTAAGCTTTGGCAGCATCATAGCTCTCAAATACATTTATATTCGTGTAGAGACTGGCAGGTGGGTTGTCTGGAATATCAAGTGAGTCCTCTTCAAAGTCATCATCTTTGAGTTTGTTTTCAGCCCCCTTGTAGGAGGAATAGTAGCCCATGTGTTGGAACAGAGAGGGCTTGAAGCGAATCGCATCCTTCTGGGCCAGCAGGCCTCTGAAATGGATGAGCAGCCAATCGCAAGGCATCTCCTGATAGAACATGAGCAAGAAATGGGCGAGTCTGGGAAGGTCTCGCGAGTGGTACAGCTTCCCTATGTAGCCCAGTTTAGAGAATTCCAGCGTCACCCAATAAGATCCCTCCCTGGAGGCCACCACCTTCTTCAGGGCAGTGAGAAAGTTTCGGGAACAACGCACGTCGTCTTCCAACATCACGTAGAAATCAGAGAGGTTGGTGCAGAAGTTCAGCAGAAAGGCATAATCTACATTCTGCTTGGAGCGAAAGCGTACCCTGTCCTCAGGATCATTATAATTTCTCTTCAGCCCATCCAGGGACGGGTAATACTCCTCGGGCGCGTGGATGACCAGCAGACGTCCTGCGATGATATGGTGGCCAAATTTCCTTGAGATTTCTTGAACCAAACTCTCGCACCACGCCAGGTCGAAGTCCGCCAAGTGGACGACCACCACGATCTCTTTGAGCTCCTCGTAGCTCGACTGGTCAAAAATGGACTTGATGGTCTCCAGCAGGTAGTTTCCTCGTTTTCTCTTCACAGATGATAATCCGATAGTGAGATATTCTGCAAAAAACATGGAGCAAGTAAAGTGATCTGATTTTAGTATGTATTTTAGTCAGTACTATGGTGTACAAAGACATGCACTCTTACTCTTTCGAGGTAAAGGCGTTCCAGCAAGATACCGATAAGTCACATTGATGGTTCCGGAAAAATTGGTGATGTCTTTAAAGGAATGAACATATCGCTCGGAGTTCAGCGGATGCATCGAGGACTCACGCAACTGACGTTTATCTTCCTGCTGCAACACATGACAGCCGAGGCAGACAGAAAAACACGTCCATAAGTCAAAGCATATCCAGTATACATAAAAGAGCCGCAAAACTCCCTATAAACCTACATAGAGTCTCCAAGACAGGAGAAGTGATTTGCATCCGTAAATATTATTGCACACTCTTGTGTAATATCATCAGAGGTAAATAATGTCCTTTGAATAATTAATTGTACACAATATTACCTTCCAAACTCTATAAATCACTCGTCTAGCATAAAATTATAGCTTATTAAATGAAATTATACTTCACTGTGTTTGTAGCACGCATGAAGCTATGCAAAATTTTCGCCGGCAGTAATGGTGTTTGTATTTCAATTAAATGGAGGCTATTTAGGAAATGCCTGCGTCAAAATTGGGCACACACCTTTTGCATAATTCAACAGACAAACACACGCGACATGTTATGATCACGAAGTTTTGATCGTAAAGTTGGCCTCATGAATTATAAATGGGTCTCTTGCATTCGGACTGCCTCTACATCATGAAATTTTAAACATCCCGAGCTCTCGTAATTATACATGCACAGCACAACACTGTCAGCCGTACACGCAACATTTGGTAATTAAAGCACATAAACAAAATAAGTTTTCAGTACAGTGATAATTAATGCTAAATAACATGCAACAGCTGTAGTGGAGTTGTTGTGAAGTCCACGATTGTCTTGTTATCTGCTTCAGTGGTGTTGTAAATGAATTGACCTCTGTAATTTACCTGCTGTATTTCAACACAGAACTCACCAGCACGTAGCCGTCCTCGATGTAGAGATTTACGAAGAGCAGGAAGGTAATGAGAGCCACGAGGAAAGGAATGGTGGAACGTTTCCGGAAACATCTCATCTTGTCTAGATACTTTAACGGCAGTCTCATGATGAAAACACTATGCGTCTAATCTGAAAAAATACAAAGAGACGAACTGTATTGAACAAGAAAAGAAGCTGCTTTATAATGCTGTTGAAACCTTGTATCTTCATGTTTTGTGATTTTTCTTTCCTTTTTTCTTTTTCTTGATGAACTTTTCTTTGCAATATTTCAGGTCTGAAAAATACAGAGCATATTTTCTGTTATTTTGACCTGTTTCTCCAGTTTTCATTTTCTGCTAATAAAAGCAAAGAGAAACAATATTTTTGTTTGAAATTTGGTAGAAATATTATTAGTAGTTTGCAGAATAAACCAAAAATGATCATTTTACCTAAACACATATCTATAAATAGTAAATGCAGAAAAACAAAAAAAAGAACTTTGAATTGTTCTCTTATTTTTTGGCTTTATATGCGTTTGTGTTCTTTGTAGTGCAATTGGTAAAACACGGTGCATGCAATGCCAAGGTCATGGGTTTGATTATTTTTAAGGAACACAAGAACTGATTAAATGCATTTCCTGATTGCATTGTAAGTCATTCTGCCAAATGCATGAATGCAAAGCATTATAATAAGACTTAAGTTCAGAACACCGAAATGATCACATCATTACTATTCAAGAGACACAACCACCAATTCACGACAAAACAGAAAATCAGCGAAGCATTTTTTTGTGTATAAGACAGGACATTCACTATAAGGTCACCCTAAAAATAAGGCGGCGTCTCCTGTGCGTCTAAGCTTAGGTACATTGCAGCTTTAACTCAAGAACACGCTGTGAGGTTAATATCCCGTCCCCACTCACCAAGCCTCCACTCTGTGTATCTGAATCCTATTGTTCTGCCCTATTTCAGGCCGATATGCTCTTAAAAAGCCATTTCAATCTCAGTTGTCTTCATCTTTTTTTTTAGACACACTATGTGCATGAAACAGGCCCCAAGCGTTCTTTCATTTTTGACCTCCAATTACGCAAAGTAACCAGAGAATAGAATAAAGAAGATACGCCAGTGTTTTGGAAGTCTTTCTATGCAGGCATCAGTACAATATCTTTGGTGGCAGCTGCTAAGCACCTTAGACCATTAATGGAATACAAAATAACTTCACATCGGCTTCCATGACCAAATGTGTATTGATCCTGCCCACCACCGGCCTGTTTCACCTGGAGATTGTCAAGCCAATACTCTATGAGCTCTCGACTGTTCTTAAAAGTAGCAACACATTTAGAGCAAGCATATGGGGTTTAACACAATAAGTACTTTTTCACTTTAATCACATATCAAAGGCTAATTTCTTTCTTGTCAAAGGTGCTTTTAATCAGGACAGAGAGAGAGAAAGAGAGAGAGAGAGAGAGCTATGCCCTTTCTGGTACTTATTGTACCAATAAGTCATCGGACTACATTGTAAAGAATGTCAGTTCCTGTATATTGCACATTTAAAAAATGGCTTCACTTACTCGTGTATATTTTAAGATCAACAGCATGTTGCCAGACGTCTCGCACTATTCAATTAATTGTCTAGTACATTCAATTACACAAGTGGCTGGCTTTTACATTTTCAGTTAAAATCATTTTGCATTTTGATGCATGCAGGTGGATTCATGTAATGTTAATGTAGAGTAATAGCAAACTGGATTGATTCAGGCTCTGCAGTGGTGGTGAAGGACACAGCCTGGAAACTGTTAAAGGTTCTTCATGAACCCATTTAGCCAAAAATGGTTCTTGTATATATTATAATATATTATAAAATATATTATTAAATATGTGTCCATTTATAAAGTGAAATATAACATGTATAGGAACACTGATCATGTGTGTTATGAGGCAAAATGTGTAGTTAAGTGTGTTGTGTAGGTAAATGTGAAAAGTAAATATTTCAATATTAAAATAGCACGTTTAATTCAAGAACACTTATTTTTTTCTATATTTTTTTTTCTTTTTTTTATTAGTAGTATTTTAAATGATTATACTATTGTTGGACACATGGTAGACATACAGTGTACCTCATGAACCCCCCACTTTGGGATACCCTGTTATACAGTAAAGGAAAAAAGGAAAATGTGAAACAGTTGATGTGAGTTATTGAGGAACTGTTTGAGAAAGTCAATGAAAAATATCTTCAATAAAGTTAATGTATGGAGAATAGTTGGTGGTGAATTCATTTTAGAGCCTAGAATAGTTAGCGAGAGTGAAAATTCAATAAAAATGTTCTCCTGAACAAAGCAGGGAGAAACTTAAAATGGATTTTTAAACGTTTTCAAATATCTTGCACAACCAGTTGCTACTTCACTTTCCCAGGTATTTTTCCACCCCCTCAAATCTGCCTATGAAGTGTCCAAACACTTCAGATGTTCCCTCGGGGTGAAAATAAAACATCCGTTAGAAACGTATTAAGCTGAGCTGACATTATTTCTCCTCTTTTCATAGATGCAGAGAGCAGCTCTTGTTGACACACACAAAATCAATCTTGAGCTTTAAATCCAAAGAAATGGTAGAAAAACAAAGATTTAATAATGAATGCATCTCTTCCTAGACAAAGCCGCAGATTTAGGTCGTAAAAGGGGAAAACCACCAACCTAGTGCCTTCATCTATTGTGTAATTGCCCCTGACAGGGCCTGATTCTGGAAGAGGCGGTCTGCGGAGCTGCCAGGGATCTTGCTTTTGCAGAGGTCTCGTATGAGCCAGCGCTGACGTAAATAACCTGAGGCTTCCTGCTGCCGTATAGATCATCACCTCCTAGTGCGAGAGGTCCTTTTAGCAGTCAATATAAACTGGCCATTTAAAGCGATGCACCGTGCCAACCGAACCGGCTCAGTTAGAAAATGAAAGAAGTTGATTTCATAAAAACACAAATCCAGATGGCCGCCGTGTCTAACATCAGCTATGGCGTGTCTGCTAATGTGAGCTGTCGCGATTTCTGCAAACTCATAGGCTGCGTACTTATAAACACCTATTCATTACAAAGCGAGAATGTTGTGGCAGTATCATTTGAAGCTTTTATCCAACGTTCTTAGCGTTTCACTTATGGTGGTAGGAGTGTCATTTCTCCCAGGGTGCATCTCTCTTTGCTTTGGTGACATGAAATAGAGAATAAACTTCAGAATGAGAAACAAGAAGCTCCCCGGTGAGAGGAAGGCAATTACAGTCACGTCTGATGTGCGGCAAGACCCCATGAATAAGAAAAACAAATCAGTTTACAGAGTTAGAAACTGCTTGGAGAAATGTTTGAGCAAGGATATCTCGAGATTGTGAAACTGCGAAGCAATTTTTATTATGTAAATGCACTACGAGAGAATGTGGAATTAGAGAACACTCGGTTTGAGTTAGATTTTAACACAAACACTCGTGGTACTCGACAACATCTCACAGCTATAAATAGTTACAATGTCACACACATGGGAGGCATGGTGGGTGCGTTTTATTGGTGCAAGGAGTCACCAGCAAGCCATTTTAGTAGCCCGAAATACAAAACAAATACGAGTCTACAAATTCCCTTAGAGCTCTGTAATTCTAAACAAGCATTGTAATTCCAAAATATAACACAGAAATGCGTTTTTGCGAAAGTAAATCTATAAAAATCAACTTGAACTTTCATTGCTGGTTCTCTGCCACAAAAGGATGCTTCGAACCGTAAGCTAATCTCCACACATTTTCTTTCGGATCAACAGCTTCATAATACCTCTGTCAGTTATAGCTTTATGCTGCTCGGGACGCAGGGGCGTACCTTTCCTTAATGCGAAAACCTGCATAGAGGGGTGAAAAAAGCCATTTTGACTAAGAGAGAAACAGATTAATAAAGCTGGCAGTAGAAAGCAATTCTTCCACATTTGATCTTGTTATCTGTTTTACATTATTTCCCAAGGGTATGCTGCACCTCGCTGATATACAGCTCTGCACAAATAATCAATTAAGCCAGCAGATTCTACAGCCTTCTGCTCTTGCTTTGTGTCAGAGCTTCAGCCACTTAAATAGATTTTTCTCTTCAACAAAAGGAACGAAATACAGAAAAAGAGTACGGGCTTCAGATGATAAGACGCACTATATAGATGGACACTGTGGGGGGGGGGGTGAACTCCATTTTGTTAATTAAATGAATTTCTTTGTAGTAATCAATTTGAGCTGTGCAGCCCTGTTTATCAAAATTTGCCATTATTAAATTATGTAAAGGATCATGGGTCTTCGTGGAAATGTGCAATCAACGCTTGAGAAAATGGAACATAATGTGTGCTTCATTTCATATTTGTAGTGGTAAAGAAGAAACGGCTATGATTTATGACTTAAATGAAAGCATTGATTAATCATTTGCAACTGCCCAGAGTACTGACTAAACAATACTATTAATTATTAGTAGTTCACAATGATCAAATGGACATATAATTACGATTGCTTGCAGCTTGATGTTGACTCTCTATGACCATAAACTGAACATAAAGTGATTTCTTAAAGCAAAAAATAATACAAAATAATGCATATCCTCAAGTTTATTGTAAAAGTAACACGGTAGGCATATGCTGTATGACTGTACATCATCATTGATGCTGAACTCAAGGTGAGTGCCCTCTGCTGGCCACACTGAAGTTTATTTTAAGTCATCCTAGCTTTCCTATTTAGGTCTCCTCAACCCTGTAATGGGAAACCAAAAAACAACTGCAGGGTTAAACGTTGACATGTAATTATCTGAACCCATGTACACCGATCAGGTAAACTCAAACAATAATAGATCAAAAGACATGCCAGGCAATGCCAACAGGGCAGTGGCATTACTGGAATAACTGGTGCATTTGATAGTGGATATTCATATTTAAAAATATATATATATATTTTTTGCTTCAGCATAAATTACTTTGATTCATGGCATGAGGGTCAGTAAATGATGAGAGATTTTCATTTCATGTTAACTATGAACTGTTCCTACAAACACTATAATTTGCTTACATTTAGCTAGATTAAAAATTAGTTAGATTAAAAAACTAAGCAATTTACTACTGACTAATTCAACAGCATGTCAGGATGCTCTTATCATTTAGCACCAGCACAGCAAATCTTCGTTTCTCAATACACTGACTGCCAAATCTTAAGATGTTTATGTGAGTGTTTGTATGCACCTGCTGAAACGGCACCTTCTGACATCGCTTATGCTCATCACATTCTTAAAAAGCATAAAATGGCTCTCTGAAGCCCCTGGAGAGATTGCAAGCTTGTAACTGCAGAATCTTCACTAAAACACATAAAAACCATTGTTTAGCTATTGCTGACAATGTCAGACCCAAAACATACACAACCCCCCCCCCCCCGCTAGACAGGAAGCATAAAGTTTGAGATTCCACTAAAACCTGCTTAGTCAAAATAATTCATGTTTCTTCCCTTACAGCGCGCTGGCAAAGCTGAAGTTGAATTTCTGCTTCCATTATAACATCGTGCAAGTGACAATTCGCAAGCACAATGTGGACACTTTGTCTAGATCCTGAAGACAACACAGAGAAGGATCTCTTTCCTTGTGTCCATGTTTCCTCCAAAGCAGGTGACATTTCCTCGCATCTTATGAAGTTCTCACGCTTAAGGCTTTCTGAGAGATTATAGATTAAAGAAGACATTTGTTTGGATTGCCATCCTGAATCATGGTGGAAGCCTATTTTTAGAGGCTTCCCTGCACTGAAGCCACAGTGGCGCTTCTCTGTACGGATCTGTCGAATGTCTCTGTGTTTTGATGTATGAATAAATCCAGAACCCTGCCTGGATTTGGGCGACGTCCAGGCTGCAGCAGCCACCAGCTGTACAGGTGGCTTAGCTTCAGGTTGGAAGCTGTGTGAAGAGCTGGATTGATGCTGAATACAAAGCAAATTCTATCATGGCTTACAAATGCCAGCTTCTTAAACTGTAACAATAAAAGAAACAAACATGCCAGAATTGAAGTGCATTACTGAAAGAAAGGGGGAGATTGCATGATTCATTGTTTGCTTTCCATGCCAGGAAGCTGTTTGATACTGAAAAAAAACTTTGTGCATTAATAAAGGGTAAAAGTAATAAAATATGATAAAAAATAGACTATACCTGCAATGCCGCTCTATTTTTAAATGCTAGTATCGTAGCACCGTAAAAGTAATGTTGCATATACGCATCAACGTTCATTTAAACACGTACATCTGCCTTTTTGTGCCGTTTCTCTCCTAAACAAATCCGTGTTTTGAAAGACTCGGACGAGATAAAGATTCATTCATCAATAAACTTGCTTCGTTCTTAAATAAATCATTTACTATAGTAAATACAAAATGTTTCATTTAGAGTTTAGTTTGTAGAATTCAATTATAAACATGGCACAGAATCGTGATACTACTTGATATCATGATACTCCAACTAGTATAGTATCGTAAGACAACCCTAGTCCACATTCAGCTCAGAGCAATGCATTCTGGGATTGCTTTATCCACATAGGCCACATGCGCTAGTGCTTTGACTGTGGCTAAAAATGAAAGATCTTAGTTCCAAAATCTACTAAGCCACTGACCTTGCATTGAAAATGTGCAGTCTATCTTTATCTTTCTGGTCTATGTTGTCTGATGTGCATGCATTTTATAACTCTCCATTTGACTTCTTGCCAAATACAAGTGACTAATGCTTACTCAAATCTCGCCGTGCCCTTAGTTACGTGGCACATCTTCCAAGGTTAGCCTGTTGAGTGAGCTTCTGTCATTGCCGTAAGGCAGAGTTTTACCTTTAAGGTCAGGTGGAGATGCAGAGGCCTTTGAAATTCTATCAGCAGAGAGTGTAATGAGGAAGAGAGGCATGAGAAATGATTTATGTGTGAGTGAGTCTCTCTCAGGCCCCTCTCAGCAGTTAGTACTTTGACCCAGATTATAGCACTAACCCAAACCTCAAAGGAGAGTGCTGGGAATGAACCTTGGTGATATTATCACCCATTTTCTGCTATGAGGAACACAAATATACGACACATTCTTTTGGGGGATAAAATCGTTTAACGGACATTGCAAATATAGTGGCTTTGAAGTGAATATATTGTTCGTTTTACCAAGGACAGTTCACGGCAAAATAAACATTGTGTCATTTATTTACCTCCATTTTGCTCAAAACCTGTATATGTGTCTGTCAGAATGACACAAAAGAAGATATTTTGAGAAATGTCTTAGTGGTTTTATTCGTACAATGGAAGTCGATGGGGGCCAATGTTGTTTGGTTACCAGCGCTCTTCAAAATATCTTCTTTTGTGTTCTGCAGAAGTAGAAAAAGTCATACAGGTTTGGAATGACATGAGAGTGAATTGGGTCTATAAAATCTTTTTCATGATTAAATACATTCATTTTAATGTCATTTTTAAACACCATAATTGCAGTAAATTTATGCATTAAATTAACAGCCCTATATCGATTTTCTTCTCTTATTCTTTTTTGCTTTTGCAGGTGCATCTTGACATCACAACACACTCGATCTCTTGGCTCTAGTGAGACAGACTGTGAAAGACGCACCATTGAGCAAAACTTCCCTCCCTATCCATTTACGAGAGAGGAATGGTAGGACAGCTCTCTTTCCTAAAAGCTCTGTAAAATGCCAAGGTGACCGCTGGGTCACAAGTGAGAAATAGGAAAATGGCTGTAGGGCGTGCGTCCAGTAGCAGATAACATGAGAAAGCACTATCTCCTCTCAGCACATTTCTGTGAAAGAAAAATCCAATGCTATAGCATCCAGAGAGACTCTCTCTTGCTTTCTTTCTGTCTGACTTTCTCTCTCTCTCTCTCTCTCTCTCTCTCTCTCTCTCTCTCTCTCTCTCTCTCTCTCTGTAAATGATGGGCAGTTCATTGTTTTTCAGAGTACAATATATATTATGTATCAAAGTCAAGAGAAACACTTTAACGATGTAATTTCTGCTTTTTACGGTGCGCGTATAAGCTCCAAAATCGCTTTTTACAAGCGTCCAATAAAAATCACCTATAAATGTTCGCAGTAAACATACGCATACAAAAACACTAATGTGATGAAAACTCGTTTAAAATGTGTTTCTAACGTTCACGGATGCAATAAATAGCAGAGTTAAAAAAATATGCCTGTTTCCAACAGCATCACAATAATGTTCCACAGACTTCAGTATAAAGTGAAATACTTTGTTCGCTGGGAAATGAAATCAAACCTCTGTGTTCTCTGGACAAACATTGAGCTGAGTGTTTGTATATTGGCAAACCTGCAGAGACGTTACAGTCAGTTACTCAAAACAATGTTTACAAGCAAATGTCAATCGCACTCATTTCAAATGTCGCATGCATTATTAACATTTTAATGAGCATTTAGGTTTCATAAAAAAGAGCTATGTCCTTTCCCCCATATTAAATAACTAACATTATGTATTATATTGCTAGCAGGTAAAGTCTGTTAACTTTTAGAAAGTAATTGGCATAAAGGGACTAATTTAAATAAAATTAGCATAAATTGGAACAGATCCAGATTTGATTATTTCATTATAATTATAAAGTTCTTAACAAGCCATGAGAAAGAGCTTTTTTATTCACTGTGAAACTATGTTTAGAATCGTACTTAACCAATAAGATAAATAGACAGTACATCACATCACAGTGACTACTATTCAGATTCCCAAATCTGAATTATTATTATTTATAAAAAATATTTTTGGCTTTTTTTGTCTTTATACAGTGCAGAGGGAGAGAGGACAAGAAATGAAGTGGGAGAGAGAAGAGGGTGGGGTCAGGAAATGACCTCGATTCAGACTCGAACTCGGGTCACCCAAAGCACAATTGCGCCACATGTCGGAGCGCTGCCCACAAGGCCATCGAGTCCAACCCAAATCTGACTTATGATCCAGCTTTATGCATCAAAATTATTCATTAAATTACATGTTTTTTATTAGGCTATTCACACAACATTTTACTCTATTTCTTATTTAATTAATCACAGAAATGTAATTAATTACATATTAGAGTGATGGAAATGAGAAATGATGACTTTTAAATCGTTAATTTATGCCGTTTAGAGAAATGGAAACTGTGAAAATTGGGGGAAAACAAACTGAGATCTTTAGCAATATAATTTTGCACTGCTGTAGAAATATAAGTCTCATCATCTTCAGTAATGCCTGTTTTGGGAGATGTTCATAAGGAGTCAAATGAGGCTGTGAGCCATTTGTAAGGCAATCAGTTCTTAATTAATGAGCCCAACTCTGCTCACTGACATTTATGCTT
The DNA here is from genome assembly GCA_026939265.1 of Oreonectes daqikongensis. NCBI lineage: Eukaryota > Metazoa > Chordata > Actinopteri > Cypriniformes > Nemacheilidae > Oreonectes > Oreonectes daqikongensis. The sequence goes on from JAOTQM010000187.1 coordinate 4,346,084, forward strand.
GTAGCTGTGTGGAATAACTTTCTGACTTCCACACAAGAGTTCAGCCATTTACTGTACCATTAAATTCTCCAATCACACTTTCAAAATGATCAACACAACCTTACACGGAGAGTCATGGACATTATGACTCAAAGCTGCAGGAGCTGCAGCATCAATGAAGGCCAGAACAATATCCCAGCTTATATTTCAACTGATCTGTTATTCCATTGTTGAGCGAAATTGACATCTAATTATATTCATCTATAATGTATTCATCAGTCTACTGATGGTTTCAAAGCAACAACATAAACTAACGTTACTGCGCATGCACGCTTTCGAGGCCCAAACTTAACTTCCAGCACACATACGCAAAGAATAAAGTGCCTGCAAACTATTTCTGATATAACAAGTAAATTACATTAGTTAGCAAGTTAAGAGAACCGTTCCTAGAAGAACCGTTACTTGGCTAAACTTAGTTACACGACCCATTCAACAAATTGTTTATTTAATACAATTATTATACAATAAAATGAATATAAATAATTATAAATTAAACCAAATATAAATAGTTATATTATTAGCCACTAGCCAGACCAATCAACAAACACAGACAGGAAGTTAACTTCCTGCCAGATGCATGCGTCTGATGAAACCGTCTTGCATGCATATACAGTACATGTTACTGTAGCTTAGATGGTAGCATGTGGCGTTATGAATACCTAAAATGCTTTGTTATTCACTTTGGATATGAAATCTGCCAAATGCATGCAATTTAGTAGCTTTTACAAAGCACATAAATCATAATCACGGAAACATTCACATGTAGATTAATTCCATTAAATTCCACTTTCAAGACGCTACCGAAGCAACATTTGCCAGGTTACTGATTGCTAAATGAGGTCAAGAAGACATGCTGTCAGCAATTCTCCATGTAATCTCTCCACACCGCAAGGTTCATAAAAAATAAACAAATAAACATTTAAGTATAAAAATGCTGCTGCCGCTGCTACCTGTTCTTTCGACTGCCAGTCTGTCGCCTTTGAAGTCTCTCAGCAAGCCTGAGGTGAAATGAAACAAAACTTTTTTTGTACTTAACAAAGGTAAACTTTTAGCAGAGTTTCAAACCACAGAAAAAGCTCACACTTGGCATCTTTCTGATGTTTAGCACACGCAGCACATGTTCTCCGGCTCCTCTAAGAATTAATTTGGTGCGCCGACTTCCAGCTTTTCAGAACCGCTCTCCCACACTGAAGGTGGAGAAGAACAATGGCTTCTGCTATTCTGAGCACAACAGAATATTGAATCAGATAGCTGTAAAAGCTGAGGTTTTTTCATTATTGATGATGACATGAAGGATTTGAGGTTGAAGATAAACCCCTTGTTGTATACAGACACTCTCTCTCAACATAATTTTCTACCTTCGCCCATTCATAAATTAATATACATGTTTTATAGCATTACATATTTTTCTCTTTTTTTTTTCATTAGTCAGTCAACCTTCAGTACTGAACAGTAAATGACCTCTGTTACAGCTGGATAAACTCTAAATGTGAGCTATGGCATACTTCACATTCATCATGGTTGGCCAAGTTGCTATGATGTGTAAATGAAGCCAGTTACACAGAATGCGTTCATGTGCCTAATGACAATTTCTCAATAACCTTTATTTTTAGACTTCACAAATGGTCACAAATCGAAGGGAGCATGATGTTGTATTTTAAGAGTTTGGGATGTACTCTAAATACACCTAGAGAGCAAAAACAGAGCTCCTGTATTATAGATTCCGCTGGTACCCTCACCCTATCTCATAACCACCTTTGGCTAATTTCCCTCAATTTCCAAGCTTCCTTAAAATGAATATGCATTACGGTTGCAGCGAATCCATTTGCATGGCAGAATAATAATGAAGAAAAAGTGCTTTCAAAAAAGAAATTAATCTTATGTAAACGCCTGCTCAATGCCTCTAATTAGATGCCATTTTAATAACTGCGTATGTTGTACAAGTATAGCAGTTTACAAAAAGTAGTAAACACCATTGTTCAGTTGTGTAAGGTATATACATTTTATTTAGTGGAAATTCAACCGGTCGCTCTTTTGTCTCAAGGAAAGTACGGCAACAGGCTATACCCCACACTTGAACAGGTCCAAAAACAAAAGCAAATTTAAATGAAAACAAATGCATTTATAATGTGAAATCGGATTCATTTGTTTGGCATTCAAGCAAGACGAACATGACATTGTGGGAGTAGATGCTTATGGCAAAGGATTAAACCGAGCCTGCAGAATCAAACGAACACTACATTAAAGAAAACACCAGTCTATGTTCTAGATGTGAGTGTCATAATATTTCTGTTTTCCCATTGTTGGTAACAACTGGGTCCTCCTACGATCGGCTTCGGGCTGATAACATCTTTAAATGTTATTATTCAGAGGTCTGGGTCCACAACCGAGGAATCTTCAGGTTGTGATGTGAACCATTCTATGACTATCTGTACAGAGAGCAACCGACATCTCTGATATAATGATAGGAGCCTTGGCTGTCAATCAACATGGTGTGCAACTTGTGGTAGGTTTTCTATTAAACATACAAAAAATGTGTTTCCTGATTTCAAATGTACAATTTATACCCATATCAATAACGTCATTTTTTCCACGACAGTTTGTTACAAATGGATACAATTACGAGACCGTTCAAATATATAGTCAGTTATTTGGAGCGTGTAAAACAAACTGCATGAAAACAAATCTGCCTGTTGTGAGTGCCAGTTTCCAGGCGTTCAACATGTTGATTTATTTATGGCCTTCAAGAAAGGAGGTCTAGGCATGAGCTGGACACCGGGTCACTGCGGTTATCTTTACCACTCCCTGACTGTGGAGGATGGAGGTAGGCGAGCACATTAATGATGCATAGGGACCAGTACGTTCAGTTTAAAGTTCTCCATGCTCTGTGCAGGCCCACTGAAATATGCATGAAGTACGTTGCATGTGCAGGCTGCAGCCCGCCGTGTTACTTTCCACCCGGCCGAAGGGTGCAGCGTTTGACGTCGCGCTTGGAGCGGAGCAACCGCAGGTTTTTTGATAAAGCATGCTCGAGTCGTAAGTTGTTTGTTATAGTAAACTAGTTCTGCATGTGTGTGATCCTCATGTAGAGTTTTATGGCTTGGTTTAATCGATTGGTAAGGTAAAATACACTGTTGAATTATGATATATAACTAAACTTGCCTTGCCTACTAGTCTTATCACTCAGTGAAAAGTGGGATTATACTATATTTTTTATATATTGTCACTGTCCTTCTGAAACCTTGAATGTCCAAATTCACAGTTTTTTAGGAAATAGAGAAAACACTGTATTTTTTAAATGATTAAATACTGGTTTTAATACTTTTTATTGGTTAGATATTTGCAAACCCCAGTGACAAACATAAAGGGTGACTAATGATAATGATTTATGGCAAAAAATAATAATCACAGAAAATGGAGATACAAAGTTTCAGAAGGACAGCATCGATATATAAACATTGTTTTGTGATTCTGAGGTTTAAATTAGTCGCAATAATATATCATTTTAAAAGTTTTGTCAGTATTTTTTCATTAAATTATTTTCATTATTTTGGTTTCATGCCCGGCTGCTTAAATAGAAAATAATATAAAAATGACTTTCCACAGTGTTTTTCATGCTGGTTTATTAGATATAATGAGTTGTTTATTTGCGGATTGGCTTCTAGACAGAGTTGTTTGGTCTGTTGGCTTTCCTTAAAACTTTCGCTACAACAAAAATAGCAGAAGCCAGCTCTTCAACAAATTTATCTCAAGGCAACTTAACTCAAGGCAAACGTCCAAAAATACCGGCATGTATTGACTGTGTAACTGCAGTCAGCAGTACCCCACCAAGAATTCTCAGGCAAACAGACAGACCTTTTCATTACTTGGCACAAATATTTGAATGACCTTCAAAGTATTGTGCCATGTTGCTATTTCTGCCACACAGGTCTAGCAGCGACCTCAGACATGTCAGAATCCGTTATCACTTTGTGGCGCGCAATGCCAACGAGCTCACCGTGCAGCAGGGAGAGATGCTAGAGGTACGGATGACCCTCTGGGAGGAGGTGGAGGAGGATGGGGAGCGAAGGGCAGAGCAGGTCTGAGGTTCACAGTGTGGGAGGTAGAAGGAGAACAAAACATGACTGCATGCTCTCATGCAAAGCTCACGCTCTAGAACACGAGCTGCTGCTTGCAATATAAATAGGTTTAAAAAACATACTAATGGTCAAAAGTTTGCAGAAACTCTAAAGAGAAGCTGCTGAAAGAAACGTATAGAGTATTGCATACCTAGGTTTGGATTTCCTTAAATACCAGTGCTTTTAAGGTAGCAAACAGTGTTAGTTTTAGGTAAAGATACTGGTTTTGGTTGTGTAAATGAGTTTTCATGAGATTGAATGCATCTTGTCATTTCCACTGTAAAAGCTGCACAGACACAATGTAATAGATGCAAAACAAACCAATAAATTAGCACTTTACCCAAAAATGAAAATTCTATCATCATCTACTCTTGTCATTTCCAACCTGTATCACTCTTTTTCTTCAGCAGAACATAAAAGAAGATATTTTGGTCACCGAACAATGGCAGTACCCATTTACTTCTATTGTATGGACAGTCAATGAGTTCCCTTGTTCTTTGGTTACCAGTATTCTTTAAAATATCTTCTTTTGTGTTTTGCAGAAGAAAGCAAGTCATGCAGGTTTAAAATGAGAAGAGAAAAGAAACAATGATGAGAGAATTTTCATTTTTGGGTTAACTATCCCGTTGACAAGTTCTAAAATCCAAGTAAATACTTCTGAATTCTATTGCCGTAAGGCAAAACGAAATATTTTAATTGATAATAATGCAAATACAGTTTGGTTGTTAAGAGACAACGTTTTCTGTTTGTGATGTGGTTCAGCCGAATGAACTGCACGCATCTAGTCTCTCTACTCCTAAATATAGAATGCAAATAAAACTAATACTATTTTTTACTAAACATTTTGATCTTCGTTTCATACACTAGTATGCTCCTGCAATTGCACAGCAACCAAAACAATCCAGGAAGTTTAAGTCTAGTGTTTTGGAAGCTGTTCTTTCAACCTGTCACTTCCAGAAGTCTGCTGTTTCCCTCAGAACAGCCTCCAACCCCCCAGGCACTCCATTTACATGAGAACTACTGAAGTGATCAAGAGGGATTACCCCCGATTGGCTAATCCATCTGGAAACATGGATAATCGTGTTTCTAGACATGCCCGGCCTGAGCCTGGTATCACTGGGAATTAATTCTAGTATCTCAATGGAAGGATGCATCACTGGGACGGAGTATTTTACAACCACAGCGGCAAAATCTGTTAGCTAAAATGAGACAACATGTTGAATGGGAAAGAGTCACATCATGAATAGATTTGTCAGGATTCATAAGACAAAAAGTTAATCATGTCAAAGCTCACTCAAACAGGAAATATGAATATTTGGTCTTATTTAGTATTTATGCATGTTGAATTTTTCATATTTATAGCCAGTATTACACAAGCTATCTACCGCAGACGAATATTTTCAATGAGCTTGTTGCAATGCATTCTGGGATTGTGGATTAATGCAATGCTGACAGGACTTGCAAAACAAACAAATCAAACGTGTATATATATTTATGGATTGGTTGCATTATACATATTTAATTATCTTAGTTTGCCTGCCATCTTTACTAAGCCTATTGCAATGCATTCTGGGATTGCCATCTTCCTTAAAAACCTACAAAAGATAATGCTGCCAAATGTAGTTGTTTTTTGGAACAGACCGCATGTTTGTGTGGCCTAGGTCTTGGAAAACAATAAACAGTGGTGGCTCCTGAGAAGCCGCAGTGGTCATTCAGGGTACGTGCCTTGTAATGTGCTTGAAGAGGTCAAACCAGGAGAGCAGCAGTACAACCGAGCTTCTCTCTTTAACAGCCCGGTAAGCCGCAAAGCACTCCACCGTCACACTGTTCACCCACCAGCCAGGTTTATTATTTGCATTCAACAAATATTTTCCAACCCTACGTGCCTGACATAAACTGATTCTTTTTTCTGTCCCTCTTACTTTCCTTGGCTTTTGTTCTATCTCTATAGGCTGTGAATCCCTACAAAGGCACCTCAGCTGCCCCTGTAAATCATGCCGAGGTTTTGGAGATGAATAAATCCTCCAGGGACAAAGACAGTATGTACCTTTTATCTGCTCTGTGTATTCGCTGTGAGATGGAGAGCAGGGAGTCTGCTGGAAAAATGTAGGGAAGTGAGAAATGAATTTGGTGTGAGAGTGCTCTTATGTACATAGATTGCAGATTTCAACCAGAGCTCATTGCTTCCGTCCTGGGCAATCAGACTCGCTACGTCTCTGTCCCTTTGGCTGTTTTCCTATCTCTCTCTTTCTCTTTCGGTCTCTCTAGACCGCAGCCAACAGAAGGAGGTAAACGACGAGCTGTTGAAGAGGATAACGGACAGTAAGGCTCAACCCCAGGCACGTAACTTTCGGGTAGAGCGCTCGTGCACAAGCGTGCCCATTACGCAAGCATCTGAACCCTTTGAGGTTCGGGCTTGGCTCAATGCCAAAGGTTTCTCCAGGCCGTGAGTAGTGTGTGAACTGGTTTTGTTGATGCGTAAATATGAGCGGGCATATACGATATTAATATTTCACAAATATGAAAATTGTTGTGGCAGCTTGGAACCTTTGAGTTCTGAAAGTTGCAGCATGTTTTTGTACTACAATGAAAGATCAAGGAATATATGACTCCTATGATAAAAGTAATCGCTCCAAAATGAGAATTTGATTTTGTTTTTTCATGTGCCAGGGTGGTGGATTGTCTGGGTATTCTGAATGGGGCTCAGATTTTCTCTCTCAGCAAGGATGAGTTGAAAGCCGTGTGCGGGGACGAGGGGTCGCGTGTCTTCAGCCAGATCAGCGTGCAGAAGGCCCAAATAGAGGTCGGTCAAAGAACCCTCAGGCTTAATGTAAAACTGTATCTGCATAATTATAAAAAAGTGTTTTGTTCTTTACCTCAGAGGAGTCATGGAGACACGGAGCTGCAGGAGATCATGAGGCGACGGCAACAGGAAATGGAGGGCTCAACCTGGGACTGATTACAGTCAATCAGGCCTTCACTCGTGGCAATAATTTCATCGCATTTTCTTCAATACTCTTGTTCACCCTACAATCAACAGGCACCCAGAGGAATTCCGAACAGATGGACTAAACAGCTTCAGTCATTACTGTAGTCGAGTCCAGCCCATTTCCTTTATGACCTGTACAATGTAGTGCTTAACACTAGTGCTTTAAAATGATGAACATGAAAGCGTAGGGATTACAGTCTTTAACCTCCATTTATAGAGAGAAAATGGGCTTTGGCTTGTGATAAAACCTGATAATTTCAAACAAAAGCTACTGTATGTGTCACTTCATAAAAATGGCAGATTTTCTGTATAATGGTACTTTGTAATGCAGTAATGTATTATCGTATACAGTATATCATACATCTAAATGACTACTTTAATATTAATTTTGACAAATGTTTTATTCATTTATCAGCACTTCTGTATTCTCATGTGTCACACCTCAATATTGCAAACCGGATCATGTTTATTCATCTTTATGCATGATCAGTGGCTCATTCTCTCATACTTCATCATGAATAAGAGCAGAAGTGATAGAACAACCCCCATAGGCACATAATTATTATATTTTAATAGCTTCTTGATTTGCCACAATGTGAAAAAGCATTCGATATTAAGATCACATAAACAATAATGTTACATGATATTTATGATTTAAAGATAAATAAAATAAAAAGTTGTGTGCGTTTTGAGGTGATTCTCTATACAGAGAAACTGAAATTGCGTTTGCGCATTAAACATTATCCGTGATGATTCAAATGCCACAGCAGTCAGACGTCATTGTACTATTGCTTTACAGAGAACAAATTCCTACAGCTCCTCTTACCCCATAAAGCCCCTTTCAACTCTCTGAAAGCCATACAGCTGAATCTCTAACCGGCTCGCTGACTGACAGCTTTGCTACTTACCCTCACAGGGGGCACATAAGGGGGGCTTTCAGTTTGTCTTGTTGCTTTTTTCTGGAATAGATTGTGAACGCATCAGCGAGTATTGTGCTGCGTTCAGGATGAGTGGGAATGACCCCCATCTCTCCCTTTGTATGTGCTGTCAGAACGCCTCCCAGCCCTAAGAGAGAGTGGATGAGGCTGTGTACTGTCACTATGATTCATGGCATGAATCAATCCCTAATGATGGAATTTACGGAGAGGAACGTCAATGGAAAGATGCTGGAGATTCGCAGTGCGGTGGAACAATTGTCCTTCCTATCCAGAGAATTTACCATCATGAAGAGAATGTACTATATCTGTATTTATGAAGAAATTGGGTCATCGCAGATTTAAACACAAGTATGTAAATATTGTAGATGTGAAACTAAAATCATTTGCATCTCAAATAGGATTAAAGATGAATCAATATACAGAGCAATACACTACATAGATATACTAAAAGCTCAAACTTGTGGAAGTTTTCTCAAACAATCCTTACAAACTAGAGCATTAGGAATGACGGTCTAAATAAATCGAACATTTCTGACCATTCGGTAAACAGTCATTTACAATATCAACCAGCATACAATATGGTAATAACCCTTTATATTAAATTGTTTGTATAGTCCTTTAATAATGTACATATAATGTTTATATTTGTTGATATTATTGGCAATTTCTTTTAAGATGAACATTGGCGATACTGTGATGATAACTGTCTGTAGGCTTGTAATTAATCAGTTACATATATTTCTACTAAGCAAGATATAATATTTCATAAGATGAATATTAGCGATACTAACTGTATAATTTTTTTTGTAAGATTGTAACCTGAATGGAAAGATGATTAAAATGATGACATCAAATTAAAACCATGTCAAGAAATGGACACAGATCAGAAGGTTCAAACTCAATGGTTTATGAGAAGACAACATATTAACAAAACAATATAAAATATGTTTTTGTCTGAGACTAACCCAGATGTCTGTCTGCCATAAATCTCATCATATGCATGACTGTCATGATTAATAACAATAAAAAAACAGCCCGACATCTGTTTGTCTGTTTGTTTATAGCTAGTAATAAGTAACTAGATAACATAAAAGAAATTGTCATGATTAATCTGGCATTTCACCCCAGTGCAGTGAACTGGCATAACTTGTGACAGATCTGGCATTATGGGGGTGTGTGAGTATGAGTGTGTTTGTGTGTGTGTGTGTGTGTGTGCAGGGGACAGTGAAGTTTTTTCCGGACAGACGACTAAATGCGCTGTATCACTTACACCCGCGCTGTCAGCACGGCGGGGCGCCGCCGATTCTGAACTTCATCTTGTTTCACTCGCTTCACCACCCGGTGGGCAGTCACTTAAAACAGAAGACAATAACATGCATGGGGGCCCTTTTGAGACGGCAGTAAAAGCTTGTCTGATGGCATCTGATGCCTGCAGTAAAAAAAGCTCCTTTCTGAGCCTTTTAATGTGGATGCTGGTTTGCATATCAAATCCACTAAAATATGGCTGCGTAATCAATAATCTATTGAACTGCATATGTAATGGGTTCCTATCTGAACATCTTGGTGCGATGGAAATGCAACACATTAACCGTAGCATAAATAATAATCCAACCTGAGATGTTATGAGCGATCTGCCACTTCAAGATGACTGAGTGACACGAAGATTAAAGGAAAAGGGAACGTGACAATGCGTGTATTGCATCTCCATAAATCCGTGCCAAGATCCCTAATTCCCTGTGTTTGTTCGGGGGGATTAGTGGATGTTCACGCTCGGCACCAACTCATCAAGCGCTCGCTCTAATTCTTATCCAACCATGACAAAAAGCGACCAAAATTCTTAAATTACTCCACTGTTAGTCTTGCGTGATTTAGATTCACTCCCCGGTGCTGGTTACTCGAAGTTGAGAGGAACCACGTTATTCCTCGAATGACATTCCCCCCCCTCCGTACAGACATCTGAGATTTACACTCTAATTGCGACTAACTAGACAAGTGCCCTTTCTTTTGGCCTGACCTCACTAGCATTAATAGTTCAGATTAAATCAAATGTCATTCCACACTTAGGTAATTGAATTATATCTCTGTGTTCCGCCTGACATCTGCGGCGATTCATTTTCTTTTCCCCTTTTGTAAATCACCCCGGACTTCAATTTAGATTTGTGTCTGGCTGTTTTCGTCAGACACGGGGAGAGGAATCGATCCAGCTGCCTCCTCTGCATTCGAGAGGGTCTTACTGCTCACACGGCACAATCGATTTACAGTGTGGAAAGCCGATCCTTTTTTATCCGCAGAGAAACAAACCATGAACGGGTAATGGGCATATAGTCCACGCGTGCGTGTCACACAGACAGTCGGGACTAAACAATATGTGAGGACTTGATGGCCATTTAGCTCAAAGCTAATGTATAAGGATGGCCATTTAATCCTTCAGAACAGAGACAGATCAAGTTAATGCACGCTGTCACACCCTTTCTGCCTCAAGAAAACTCATCTTAACGTAAAAAAGCCTACCAGCAAACTCTATTCAACTGAGTTAAAAGATATAAAGAGACCGTCGGACATCTAATACAGCGGTGGGCAACATGTTTTCAAATAAATTGAAGCATTATAGCTGGGGTAACACATTAAAGCACCACAAGGTCCTGTATGTAATTATATACCTGTTTATGTAACAGGTGAAGTAATGTTATACTTGTTTATTTAATACATTTTTTAAAAGTTATTGAATTCTTTAAATCTGCTTCCTTGTAATATACAGATAACCACCATAATACAGATGGTAAGATCACATGATGATTGGTATGATTTGCCTTACCAAAACTTGAATAAAGACACACAAATGTCAATTGAAAAGCAAAAAAATTAACACCCTAATATATTTATCTGATAATGTCGGTTCTAGTTTTCATGTAAGCCTGTATAGGAGCTTTGGAGAATGGGTTGGATGAAAACTACCTCTTTTACCTGAACTTAAAGTGTGCCTTACCCACATACATTGGACTAAATTGATAAAAATGGTCTCATTTATAGAAAACCCTCCAAATTTGAACAATTTGACAATGAATTTGACAATTTATCTGTTATGTTACTCTAAAGTGTCAAATTAGTGACATTCTTGATAGTGAGATCTTTCTTTTGATGATTGGCCCATCTATGTTTCGGGTCAAATATTATTGATTTCCACCATACAGTACTTCATATCTTCAAATCTCAAATCCATAAATTTTTCTGTATTGCACATTAAATGAAACATAATGTCTTCTTAAGTCTGCTTTTTAACTGTATAGAGTATATGAAGGTTTTTAATTTGTTACACCCCTAATTTAAAGTACTGAGAGAATCTCAATCAAATGGTGGTGAGAAAAGTAACAACACATAAGCCTACAGCAGAACAAAAGATAGCGTATCAACTTCTTATAAGCAATGCAATATTGTAATGTAATCTATTTAAACAACATTCTGAATTTCTAAGCAAAAATCGTATTGTTTCCTTTCTAAATTATAAGAAATCTCGTTGACCCGAGCCAAATCCTGTGATAACAGCACCGGGATGTGTTAGTGCTCAGAGTCCTACAGAGCCGTACAAAGGTTTGAGTAAAGGGTTGCATTGAGTGGCTGTTGTAATTCTCAGACAGACAGGCCTGCAATCTCCAGTTTCCCAGACACAAATCCTGCTTATCTGCAGCTGGGAATCCAGCCCTCCAATCCCACGAGTTCCACCTAAACCCAACCAACCGAGGGCTACAGAAAGCAGAGAATTCTGTCACACAGTTGGTAAACACTGTCAAAGCTGACCAATAAAAATACATGTCTGGGATCTCGGCTGATTATAATTGACAGACATACCGTTGAATTTGACATTTTATTCAACAAGTCATAAAATAACACATGAGGACCAATATAGGAATTCCAAGAAGTCTGTAAAATCCCTGCACAAACGGAATTTGTAACGAAATGTCAGGTTTCAAAATGCATGATGTAAACATGCCACGTCTTGGGCACAAACACAGCAAAAAACAGGCTTACGGCGTTGGTCAGCCTAAACTCTTTGCTTGTCTCGGAGGATTAGCGGAGGGTGCCAGGAGATGAGATCTGGATTTTGTTCATCACTTGCAGATGGTGGTCCATAATGAGTTTCTGGCCAAACAGTACATGGTAGATTTAAACAGCTCAGAAAAACGTTCCCTGGGCAGGACAGCCTGCCAGATTGCAAAGATGTTGAGTGGGAGCTCTTAGCCGTTGCATCTTGGCACAACAGGATCTTGCATTTTGTCACAAAAACATAATCTAATTGTGTAAATATCAGATATCACTGACAGCAAGATCCATCTCATGCTAGTGTAATTTTTTTCATATAGAAGCTGATTTAATTTAGCCTCATATGTGTAGATACGGCTTTACTGTGTTGAATGTGCAACCGGCACTGTATTTACTGTATGTATACAGATGAAATAAAGATGAGGTGATTAATTTTGACAACGTACACTGAAGTTATTAAAAATACATTGACATACGCAGATTATTGATTCTACACACAGTCAGCGCAGAAATAAAGGACTTCTTCCGAATGACCAAGATTTCATCTCAAAACATACATCATACTCCAGTCTATTTGAAATAATGGCACATCACTAAATCCAAACCATCTTCAATTTGTTCTCAAGGACTGATGGATTATTAAAAATGAACAGGCATAAATTATAAAAATGGTTCGTGGATTTTCACGGGTCGGGCTTTGATGACAAATGTTCTAGTTTCTACCGTGTGTGATGGTTATGACAAACTGGCATAATATCATAGATCACACCACCTACTCGAGTCTCACTCCTAATGATATAAGTGATGACACAACATCTTAAACTATTGAGGTGGATGACACACGTGACAGCGGGTCTGATAAAAATGGCCCACACTGAGGTAAAATGAGGCTCATTTAAAGCATAACACAGGCCCATTATTGCCTCACTATATTGCTGTTTTAATTTTTTGGCATCTGAAATGTGTTACGGAGGCGTCGAGAGTCTTTTTTTGGTGCGTATTATATTTATCTGATTTCGTGTTGATGTCTAAAGAAATATGGGGTGTATTAGTTTCCTGGTGCTTTGTGCTTCATTATTCTGCCATGACAGTTTAGTCTGGAAGAGGGAGGGGGGTGTTTTTCATTAAACGCTTGTATCGTCTCGGATGTTAATGGCGACGTGGGGAGAACAGGAAATTAAAACCTACATTGATACGTGAGACGCAAAATAAAAAAGTCACATTTTCAGCCAGACTCTCGATTCATTTTATGCTACAATGCGAGTCGCGGATGGCCATATGTTTTCTCTTTTCTTTATTGATGAACTTGCAAAAGACGTGCTCGAGTTCAGCCTACTGACTCGGAGTCTGTCAGCGAGGATATTTTCATCTGCACGCAGACGCTATTCAGAGGTAATCTAAAGGTATGAACCGCCATCTATTCTATTTTTCGTGTGGCGTGTGGGGGGGGCACAATCGCTTTCACACATTCATCAACTCAACAGTTTTTTCTTTTTCATTACAGTTGATAGGAGAAGGAACACAAAACACATTTGGGCCCTCTGCGCACCATAAAGAATATAATCAATTCTTTATTATTGCATTCGGGAGGCTTGAGGGCTGCCAGACTGAGGAAAATGATATCGCCGCAGACTAAGAGAAGATAAATTCACGCGTGGAGCTTTCGGTAATAGCAAACGGTACCAGACACTGTCCAGTCTACGTGAGTGACACTACTGATAATGAATGACAGGTCGACAATGACCTGCGGCGCAACGCGTGTCGCTTCAGATGACAACGTGACAACATTCGACGATAGCATGATAGCGGGATACAGATAGCAGGAACAGATATCAAACTATTTCCTGCGTCGAGATCTCCGGGGACTTAAGGAGCGCACATTAACCACCCCTCCAGACAGGTGGTAAATCCTCTTGACATGTTTATACTTATTTTATAGCCACGACAAACACATTAAAGGATGGCAGCCGGAGAGCCTGTATTTCAGCCGGGCTATATTTGTGTGGTGGCGGTCGCCATAGTTACCTGAAAGGTAGCATCTTTAGAGGAAGTTTCAACAGACAATGAAGCGACAAAACCCACGTTCGCACGTCACGTAGGAAACAATCAAGTTGTGTCTGAAAACATATTCACGCTACTATTAATAATTCATCCAACTTGGATGAATAATCGACGGTTTCTCTATTCTCACACATTTATCTTTTGCAATCGAAAAACTAAGTGATGGCTCAGCACAAAAGAATCAATATACTAGACAACAAGGAACGCTGACAATTTAATAGCAGTGCTATGCTAATCTACGGTTGAGAGTCGTTCCATTAAACTCAAATATGACTGCTTCAGGGCCTAACTTCTGTCATCAAACACTAAACATTAATTGGTTTATCAAAGGTTAATTGCTCGATAGATACTAGGCTGTTGGAGTTTAATTGTGCCATTAAATGCTCTCACCAGAGCCCCGGGTTCAGGTAATGGATTTTGTCATTTGAATGAAAATATTATTTGGTGGTGGCTGGACTGATAAGAGCGTTGAGCATTGACACAATCCACAGAAGCACACGAGTACACAAGCTTGCTCCAAACAGTGATCGTATTAAGCTGTGGTTTGTAAATCTATATGACTCATTCTTTATGTGCTGGATTGAGCATCCGTTTCAGTTGTGAGACTGACGCATCAACAACGGCATTAGAAAGTTGGATGAGCACTGGTGTAAAAAAAGACACAAAATAACAGCCAAAATGAAAGGTTATCTGTGAAGAACCATACAGATTAGTTAGAATGTTTATTTTAGAGTTACAGAAAGCATTAATAAAGAAAACAAAGCTCCACTAGATGTTCTGCACATGAAAAAATGGTTAAAATGCAATTGCGTATTTGTCATTTGTATGCAAAGTTAAGCAAACTGAATGCATTAACTTTTATTTTATTGGTCCCTTCATTTTTAAGTACGATCCCCCAAAGTCTTAAAAATGAAGCAAACAACATGACAACATTTAAATGTAATCATTTATCAGAAGTTTTTATCAAAGCAGCAAATGAGGAATATCAACTATTTTTTACACAAATAGCCAAGGAATAGTTCACCGGAAAATAAAAATTCTGTCATAATTTACTCACCCTCAGATTGTTCCAAACCTGTATAAATCTCTTTGTTCTGCTAAACAAAAAGGAAGATATTTAGAAACCAAACAGATCTTATCTTCCATTGACTCCCATAGTATTTATTTTCCCTACTATGGGGATGAGATCTGTTTGGTTACTGACATTCTTCTAAATATCTTTCTCTGTGTTCAGCAGAACAAAGAAATTTATACAGGTTTGGAACAACCTAAGGGTAAGTAAATAATTTTCATTTTTGGGTGTAAAAATTGCAGTTCGTCACATTCCAACCGATTCCAATTGAACATCTTTTCGAGCCTCTGCCCTGATGCAGTTTCAAACCTACAAAATTCATTGTAGTACAGTGCTTTTTTATATGATCGCTGGGTCATCCTCAGCACAATTATTTCAAATAATTGACCTTGAATTGTCGCTTCCAAACAACCATTCTTCCCTTCCATGCTTAATTAATCAGGACATCCACAGTAATTAATCTCACAGGAGAACTGATTATGTGGCATAAAGCAATGGGTTTGTATTACACTGCTCTGTGGGCATCAATAACCAAATGTTAAATGAGTGGAAATGTGAAAAACAACACTTTCCTGATTCCTAATGGCTTTGGCAGCTATCCCAGGAAAATAAGGCTTTCTGGATAAATGAATAACTGCATGATATGTTTACATACAAGTGGTCCTTTCCTTAGACTGAGATTGGAATGTATAAGATTTATTTCTGCTATGCACAATATTTGATGCCTTAATACTGTACAGTGTGTTGTGATTTTTGTGTGCATTGGAAAAACATTTTTATTTTCAATTTTCCAATTCATATCGAAATTAAATTGGCATACTTCTGTCCGTCACTGAATGATAAAGCTTGTAATCTTTCATTTTCCTTCCAATTAAACAAGTTTTAATTAAAAGTTTGAGTCTCTGTGCTTGACCAGACAATATTTCTGACAGTTTGCTATCCCTTTCATAGAACTAATTCTCACATTGCAACACAAGCATATATAAAACAAGCATTTTAAAATCAATCTCAGAAAGCTATGCATGTTTTCCAAAACATCTGTTTGTAATGCCACCGCAAAGTGTATTTACAAAAGTGGTTGCAATTCCTCCCTGCCATTTAGTGTTTAAGTCAAACACGGCATGCAAATAAAAACAAACACTGGGAACAAAGGTTCAGCTTTCAGAAATTAGCATCCCGTGCGGGGTGCCAGCTGTGTTTGCTGTCACTAGAGAGGTGCAACGCAATGCTTGACAGTCGCATCTATCCGCTGCCATTCTGCAGACGCTACGACGCATCTGACCCTCACTGCCACAAAAGAACTACATGCACTTTTCATCTCCTCCGAGCACCTTGCCTGTCAATCTGCCTATTCAAAGGTTCCTCTTTCTCTTCCTGGGAGAGTTTTATTCTCCTGCATCTCTCCATTTGGCCCTTCCTACGTGTCACTATGGTTTAGATTTCACCACAGCCTCATAACCTACAAAAAGAGTTTGATCCCTTAAGCTTCATTAAAGAGCAGTTGTGACGATTGCATTGGGAGACCGATGTCACACTGGGCAGTCTTAAGAGGAATTGTACGTTTGTACGTTTGTGCAAGCTTTTAGGAGACTAACTGGGGTAACGGCCATCTGTACAGCATTAAATGTGTAGTCAACAAATGTTTTTTTTAAATGGTAATAGTTTTATTTAATTGTTTTAGGCTATGTTTTATAGAGTTCTTATAGAGTCAGTTGAAGTAATCACCCAAAAATGAAAATCTTGTATGACTTTTTATCTTCTGTAGAACACAAAAGAAGATATTTTGAAGAATGTTGCAAAGAAATTCATACAGGTTTAAAATGACACAGTGGTGAGTAAATAATGACAGAATTGTCATTTTTGGGATGAACTATCCCTTTAAAGAATTATGAGAAGCAAATTGGAATTGGTAACTTATCTATAAGTGAATGTAGTTTATATGTATTTTATGTATTGTGAACGACGACTAGAGATAAAACTCCAGTTCATATTCTGACATCAACCAAACTACATTTTCCATAAATCTCTGTGGTGACAAAAATAAAATCCCAAATAAACACACCTAATGCACATAATTGTTGCTGAAAGAGAAAGAAATTTGACAATTTTTGCCACCAGTTGAACCCATCATTTCAAAACAACTTTCAACCTCCTAAAAACAAACTTCCCGGGAGATCCTGAATGCTTTAATACTCCGGCAAAGGAATGGGGTATGAACTGCAGTCCACAGCATCCGTTGGGAAATAAACCATGTTTGCCAAATACTTCAGGAAAACAACATTAGTGTAATTTAACCCAACACGAAAGCAAGACCCCTGAATGCTATAGATAAGGAACGTAAAAAATGGCAGAATGCACAGAGGCGGGTTGCCAAACGCAGCCTTAGCAAGTCAGAAATTGCAGACTGGATGAAATGCTATATGTCTTTGTAGCTGAACACTATGGATGGATCCAAAGCTCGCAGTCTGGCGAAAAAGAGAAATGTTAGATCCAGTAGACACACACACACACACACACACACACACACACACATAGACCCGTTCCCACCACTGCTGCATTTGAAATTCATTTTGACTCCCCCTCTGTACAAAGTCTCACATTTATTTTTAGCTCTTTGCCTGTGAAGCGTATGAACGTTCAATGAGAATTCATTTCAACCCCCAGTACTGTTGAAACCTATTTCTCAGACTGTGTTTACACCCGTACAACCCTGATATAGATACTTTTATCATCTAGCTTCACTTACCCCAGACAGTGTTGAAGACAAACATCCTGTCCCAATAATCCAGACATGCCTAATACGTCATCAGTTATTGCTGAGACTCTCAAAAAGAGGCTTTCCTTCATGTGCAAGGTCATTTAACATAGATCTCTATGGGCATGTCTCACTTTTTACATGGTGCTTGCTGTGATACACTTGATTGCTTTTTGCTGACTGATCTGTAAGTGCTTCTCTGCCCTCCTGGCTCGGCCGTAGCCTCTTTTGCACACGCTGTGACTGAGTGGTCATGGAGATTTCTCATCACTGTCAACCCTGTAATAGCCCCGGGTGAGGACACGCATGCTATCTATGCATAGCTTGCAGGGTGGCCTAAGGCTGTGTTTTAAAAAGAGGTCACAGGTTATCTCTACTTGCCTTGTCCATGTATCTGATACGCAAACAGGTCTGGGATTGGAGATTTGCGGAGGAGACTCACGGATAAGCCAATCACGGAAAACCCTTTAAACTCGATCTTTATTGACCTGCTGCTCAGGAAGGCTTAAAGAGTGGCTATCGCTCATCTCTATTAAAGAAGCGCACCACAGGGCACTTACTTTTAAGGAATCTTATTCTTTAAGGGCTATGCAGGAAATGGTGCTATCATCTCACATTTATTATAAATCAGATAACTAACAGACATTAAATTCCATCTTTCACAGCATATGAACAATCGGATAATGTTAAGCCACATTAACAAAATGTAAAAAATAGTGGGGGGCATAAACGGAGTTGCTTTTCTGCTAGGAAGAAACATAATAATGCAAAGCTTGAATCAGCGGAGTTTTTCTCCACCGCCAAACTCTTTATTATAAGATGTGGCTTCCCTGGGAGCTGCTGTACGTTATCAGCGCTCATCAAAGGCACTGTCAAGAAAATGTGAAACTGGGACTTTCAGAAGCTGTCGCAGACGCTCTGCACATTTAAATGAGACAGCCTTATTAATTCTTCAAAAGCTCGGCAGCTTCTCTTTCTCCCCCCTGACTAATTTTGGCACGTTTAGGAACGATGAAAACCATCATCCTTAAAAAACCCACACGGATGGATGCCGGCGAGCTCCGAGGTCCATTTATGTATATACTTGGAGCTGATAGAAGAGGCATGAGTGCTTCAAATCAGGTTTATAGATTTACATTGCGTCCAGACAAATATAGTGTATACATTCTTTAAAAAGTTAACGTGACTGATTTTATTAATATATTAATAGGAAAACGTACAAATGACATTAAACATCAAGGTGTTTCTATGGTGTGAGTGCTATAAACTTAATAAAATGAAGAATGCTTACATGAAGTAAAACTTTTTTACATATTGAAAACGTATGTAAAAAAATGTGTATATGTAATTTTCCAAATTTTTTACACATTGAACTGTTTAAAATGAGGCAGGTAACAGTCAAAAGAATTCCACGCTTCAGCTCTAAAACAATGTCAAGCAAGTATCTCATTACATGGGCAAGAAATTCCAATAAAGCTCATTGAAAGCACATTAACCGCCTGGATTACAAAGCAAATACAGAAAGTGTGGAGTCTGCATTTCCTCTGAGCTCCCTGTGATGCCGAGATTTGTTCAAGCCATCACGGTCATTTAAAAAAATATCTGTCACCATTACGACGTGTGTCTTATTCAATTTAAATGGAAATAGAGCAGTCCGGGAGTAAAGAAAACAGTGGAGAGTAGGTTGACTTTGAGGAGAGCTACAAATGAGAAAATAAGGTGATTAAATTGGAGAGATCTCTTGTCAATATGCATTTAAATAAATATCTGCTGTCTGTTTATCATCCATGAAGGACAGTGAGGCAAGAGAGGGGGCTGTTGCATATTCATCATACAGTACAGTAGCCGTGCTCTCTGTCGAATATAAAAACAGAGAGGTCAAATGAATATGGAAAGGAGATGTAGACGTGACCTCTTTCTTTGGAACAGAAACAAACCTTTCTCATTCTCCCTGAAAAACTTATTCTAGGCAAAGAGCTACATGAGGGCTTGGTTTAATAAGGAAAGTAAGCACCTTTTGTTTTTTTGCATTATTTTTCATATTTGCCCAGCTGCCGAGTTGTATTTTCTGACATGGGACATCAAAGCTCTCATTATTTTAATTAGATATACTTCAGAATCTATTAGCCTCAGCTGTTTTGCACATCTAAGGATGATTGTAAATCTGCTATCGAAAACAGATTTTGAAATGCAAATTTTGAGGCTATAATTGATATAATTTATAGATTGATAGACTTTAGAGCTCTAGTGTGGTATTAGCAGCTCATTAAAAGTCTCCCAAGGAGTTTCAAGCTAATACTTACCGGGTGGATGTTTTATTACTTTCTGCAAAACTATAGTAAATAAATCTAAATAAAACGTCATATTTAATATATGTAAATGTAAATGAATAAATATGAATGAATGTTTATTTATGTCATTTACTGTTTGCATTAATGTTTTGTAAATATATTTTAATTTCTTTTTTTACTTGATTTATTGTGATGTCAAAATATTGTTATATTTTACATATAGATGGTTTCAAAGCAACAAAATAAACAAACGTTGCCCGTTTTTGTGGCCTAAACTTAACTTCCGGTTCACATATGCAAAGACAAAGTAAATTACATTAGCTAGCAAGTTAACAGTATGTCTAGTAGCCAGTATTATTTTGGGTTACCAGTAGAAGAACCACTTCTTGGCTAAAATTACATGCAACAAAGTTACACGACCCATTCAACAAATTGTTTATTTAATAAATTAATATACAATAAAATTCAACAAATTGTTTATTTATTACAAATACAAAATATTAAAATGAATTAAAATGAATATAAATCAAATAAAGTATAAATAGTTATATTATTAGCCACTAGCCAGACTGATCAACAAACACAGACCGGAAATTAACTTGGAGTTGTGTGTGTCCAATGAAAAAAAAAGAATATTCCAAAAACTCCACTTGTTAATAACCATGCAAGCAGAGGGCTAAATTTATATCTTCCAGCAGTCCACAAGACCTACTTTCCAAATGCTCACCCCTGGGAACACCACATTTAAACAATCAATCTCCAAAGCAAGAAAATGCTGTTTTTTTCAGTCAGGGAGTCTAAAGGGCTGGCCAGCATTAGAACTTGGGTGGATAATCCTTTGGATCGAGTCTCCTTGGGCAAGGGCCAGCCAACAGCCAGATGGTTTTGGGCAGCCAGCCCGGTCAATCCTCACACTCTGGAGGTCAACATCTAGTTGTTGCCAGAGGTCAGAGTAGAGAGGGATTCACTGTAACTATGTGTGCATCAATACCTGAATATACTGTATACTGTTTGAATACTGTGAAGAGACAATACTGTGCTTTCAACAAGATGAAAAATGCTTCATGACGTTTAAAATATCATTCTGAGACATTTGTGTTTTGTTTGGGATTTTTTTATATTTATTTGTAAGTGAAATGTTTATGAAGAAATCAAAAAGAGTATAGATTTTCTCATTAAAGTAGCCTACTGAATGCATTTTAATGCAACTGTGTAAAACTTCTCAATGTTGGTAAACATGATTAATGCTTACATTGTTAAATCATAATTCAACTGCATCTTATGTTGTTGTTGTTTAACACTGTAATACAGTTGTTTATCATGATTAAATACTAACAACTAAATCATCTTTAGTGATAGTTACAGCATATTGTATTATAAAAACACAAGGCTTTAAGTCTATTAAGCTAAAATGTTTATATTGTCACAATCTAATTTAAAGTTTAAGATGCTGTATTTATTTGATTAGATTCATGCATGTATGTTGTACTTTCAAGGCTTTCAAATTGAATTGGAATGGATAAAAAATGTTTTATTCCATAATAAATAACTATTCAATATTATGGTTTCAATATTACAAATACCCCAAAATAATACTTAAATTACAATGACTCAATTATTTGTAATACATTACACCATCTGCACATTTGCTCTCGTAATAAGAATTCATTTGTAAAAATTACAAGGCCTCTTATTTCATTGTATTCTGTACTGTATACACCAATGTACACCAAATCTTTTGCTAGCTCTCTCTCAAACACATTGATCCACATTCTCCATTCCTCACTTCTGTCCTTCTAACCCTTTCATGCTCTTTCCACAACTTTCCTCTCACCCCGTGATCCACGCTGAAGCTTTGTCTCTCTTCCTGTCATGTCTTATCTCTGGGGAATTTCAGGGTTTTGTTGCAGAATTCCTGGCCTTCAGCATCGGCACTCCAGTGGAAAGCGTAGCCATCTTCTCAATAACAAAAAAGATGTGCTTATTTTTATGACCTTTATAGGCTGTTTTCGCTTCAATCCACTGCGCAGTCAC
This sequence comes from Oreonectes daqikongensis, assembly GCA_026939265.1. NCBI lineage: Eukaryota > Metazoa > Chordata > Actinopteri > Cypriniformes > Nemacheilidae > Oreonectes > Oreonectes daqikongensis. The sequence goes on from JAOTQM010000187.1 coordinate 4,368,419, forward strand.
TCGCTGGTTTGCCATAATTACTTTTGCAGATAGAGGTGAGGCGGTGCGCTGGCAACATATGAGGCACTCATACGGTGTCTGCATTTTCCAGCCTACAGATTGAAGTGCTACTATGAGGTTAGACAAGTGACTTCAAATGGTGCTTCCTACAGGATGGTGTGATTTGAGGGATGAACATATTAAAGAAAGTGGAAGGAAATGTATTTTAAGCATGACAAATTGTGAGAGATCACTGACTATTTAGTTTAACTTGCAAAATGTGTTAAAACAGGGCTGGGACCATTGTCATTTATTTACACGCCTACTTTCTATGTAAATTACTCTTATGATAGGATGGGACTTTTACAAAACTCAGAGCTATTTAACTGGTTGAATAATGTTGGGTTATTGGGTTATATAGTGATGTTTTTGTGCATTTTTTATTGATTATAACAGCAATTATTTATTAAAGGAAAGCAATACAACCTGTCATATGCCTAGAAGTATTTATATGTTAAAGAACATTTTAAAGTATGTGAGATCACGGTTGTCTGCTTCATTCACATTCATCCACCACTCAGAACTGACCAACTAGATGGAAAAATGCGGCATATAAATTACATTAAGCCCAGAGTTCTGTGTTTGCATAATTCTAAAACAACACAGACAGGATGTGCAAATAAACTGCACAATCACAATTTATAATATTAAAAAAAGTATGTGCTTTGGGATTTCCTTGCCATGTGCAAATGTCAACACTACTGTAGCTGTTGCATACATAATGCTACGATATTTGAGTCTGCAGCATTATTTCAAAATCTCAACCATTCATTGAGACCCGAGCTGATCTCTGAATTGGCAATTATGTTAAATACCTGTCTGTGAATTGATGCACCGAACTGTGAAACACACTTTTAATTATGACCTGGAGAACACTTAGGCAATTTGAAATGTCATCACAGGACAAAAAAAAGGAAGAAATTAAAAATAATTTCTAACATGACCAAAAAAGAGAAAGTGTAGCAGCACAACACAACACAGGGACCTGCTCCCTCCCCGACAAGCCCAGGGGCGTAGCTCTCACAACAAAGAACAAGAGTTTCTCTTATTCTTCTGAAGAATACAATTCTCTCTCCTTTCCCTACTCCCGTACCCTACTCACATTCAACCCAAACCCCAGCTCTGGGATCTGAGCATCATTCCCTAATGTCTCAAAACATAAGTCTGTCTCAATATCACCTTCCTTCCTATTAATGTTCAGAGGAATGCCGATATTGAGTGTGACTGCCTTAAGACAATCTTGGACCAAACCTCCATTTTCCATATATGCCTAAAGCCAAAACCCAGAGCATGTGTGTGTGTGTGTGTATGTGTTTCTGAGAAACTGCAGCTTTAACTGCGGTGAAAAGCAGCTCCAGTGGATTTTCGAGCAAATTCTGTCTGCCAATGAGATCTTTTGATCAGCTGCCAGGTGATGACAGACGATCTGCATTAATCTCTCTCGTTCTCTTCATCTCCAGCTCTGACTCTTACCGAGCAGAGGGCAGCGAGCGAGGCTCATCAGTTTGAAGAGTGAAATGATGGCGCATGGGATTTCTTTGTGTCTTTTCTTTTTCTGTCTGCATGCGTTGTTATTAGGAAAACTAGATTACATCAGCAAGGCTGAGTCAAAGTTGCTAAAAACCAACAGGGCAACAGGGTCAGACAAAGCTCTTGTTAGTATGTTTGTGCTGGAAATAGACAATAAAGGGACAGATTTGTTTTAACACAGGCCTACACGGTTCTGTGCAATGTGAAAGATCTCTGTTCACTTTATTAACTTTGTAAACATCTAAACAATTTAATCCTTTAACAGCACAGAGCTGCTTTGCCTTGACTTTATGAGCATGCCATCGATAAAACAGCAAAGCAAATTTGTTTATCGACTTTGCTTGAGTTTTAATTGCAATAAGACAGTCAACCCTGCGGTTTTCCAAATAAATCAAAGAGGAAACTTAAATGTTAACATTAGATACTGTACTTTCAGACAAATATAAAAAATGGGCAGAATAATGGTTAAACCATTCACTTTGGAAAGTGAGTGTTGATGCAAGTGCCAAAAAAGCATTTTATATCCGTGAAAAAATTCCCACCCACGATTTTCTGAAATGTCAAAACCTGACATAGACAACAGACTAAATATTGCCGTTTGCAGTATTAACACATTCAGTGAAATGTTTGCGCTAACCTTGAAAAATCCTCCCCTGAGGACCAAAATGAAATGACGTTACGTGATATTGTCTGAGCTGCGCAGAGGAGAAAAGGCAAGAAAAAAATCTGTCTGTTTGTCTTCCATCACCAGATTAGCCCGAAGGATGCAAACGGTCGGTGTGACACATGCAGGCACACGTTCATGTTTCAAACAGGCCCTGTCAGAGCAGACTGACCCCTGGCAGATGGCGCGTATCACATGTCTCACCTCAGAATTATCAGCATGACAGTTGTCACTATTAAGCAGACCTGAACTACTCGCCCCCGTCTCAATGTCCAGGTGTGAGTGTGAAACGACAGAAATGTAACTTTGTAACTACACTAGGGGTCATATTTTTTCCACATATTAGAATAATAATAAACTCATCAAAATTATGAAATTAAAAAAGGGAACTATAGGAATTATGTTGTAATTTAAAAAAAAAAGTAAAATTTCGCTAAAGTGTCCCAAAACGTTTGACCGCATCCTGATGATATATTTTGTTTGGAAGACATTATTTGAAATGCTGTTTTTAAATAACGCATTTTAAAGCATTGTGAATAATAACTTCTAAAAAAATGATAAGGCTTTGAATACTGTATGTTGTCAAATAGGGCATTTTTATGATTATGAGATGTGGTCACTACAAAATGTCTTCGAATGTCAAGGACTCCAAAGTTTCTTCCAAAAATCCAGATTTTGGGCTGAACTAGTGTTTTAACTACACAGCTGTCATCTCTGAAAGATCTGCCGCTGCCCAGAGCACACAAAAATGATACCGATTTCTCTCCACACTTCCAGTCACAGCTAACAGCTGCTGATGAACGAGAAGCGACGGCTTGTGATGGCGCTTCTCCATTAGAAAAACATAACCAGCTGTTATTTGGAATGGGGATGGTGGGCTTATTACTGTGATTTCCAGCGGGAGTAGCTCTCCTGTTCGGCTGATTATTTTGCGTGGCTGAGCTTCTGCAGGGGAGGTATGTGTTTTGTGTCTCTGACAGATAACAGGCTTTTGCCTTCACCAAGGTCTAAAGACAAAGGACAAAATACTTTGTACCTTGGCTGGAAATTGTTGGAATTTGTAGAGTCTGGAAACAGCCGTGAGTGAATTTTATGTAGCCAAGAATGCCCATATGGTTTCAGGTCTGAACTGCAACTGCTCAATTTGTCATTTTGTCATTTTGTGAGGTAAATGTTACTTTGCTAGACTACGACTCAACGAGGTCAAGACCGCTGACCTAAGCACGTAACACAGAGATCTGTTTTGTTTCATGCTTCCCGGATACAAAACACAGCCCTGAGAGATATGTTTCAAAGACAATCTAATAATACGTTTACAACAAGACTCATCAGAGAATACGTCCTGAGAATAACTCTGAAGCTTTCAGCAATACACAAAGATAATTAAGATGCTGTATTTTACTGCAATTACTGTATGTGTCTATTAGCATCAAACTATAAAGTGGAGACAGCAGAATCTACTGTAAGATAAGATGTAAACAAAGACAAAACGGTCAAAATTGAGATATTCATCAACCTTTTATGTGCCATGTTAAAGTGTGGCATGAGGTAAACACAATATAAACTCTAAAAACATAATACATTGCTACAGTATATAGTACACTATATGCATATAATAAAAATTTTTTTTATTATATATATATATATATATAAATATACCAGGAAAACATACAGTAGCTAAAAAAAATCTTATTTTGAAATATTCATGCATTTTGCCATATGGAATGTATCTTATTGCACTGCAGCACAAAATCTTGACATTCCTCAAAATTACACCATCCCAGTCTTCAACTCTGCCCATGGATTTAACATTGCAGTATGAGGTAAACCCTTCAATCACTGCAGACAGTACACAGACAGATATCTTGGCTGATTCTGCTGTGGGTGTAATACCCTGAGCTGTTCCTGCACTCTCCCTGCTTTAGAATCAGAGCACATGGCACCGGATCGTGCTGTCCTGGATCAGGAACAGCTGTTTGAATGAATCTTTAATGTTCACTCACATCCGTGTTTTCCTGTGCCAGCTGCACATCTGTACCGGCGTTCTTCACAATTTTAAGTACCTAGCATTCATTAGCCCTTGAAGCTCACTCTTTTGTGTGGCCTGTACAGTTCTTCTGCACAAATTTACTGTAAATGTGTCTGTTACTAGTTAAAATACAGACACTGGATGTGGATGTTTAGCATTTTACAGTACCAACCTTATACTGTATATACAGCTGCGGAAAAAAGTAAGAGACCATTCCAAATTTTCATTTAAGCAGCATTTCTAGATGTATGTGATCATTCCAGTCCAGTGTGTGTTAAATTTCAACAAAATCAAACCTCAGGAGTGATAAAGTCATCCAACAGCAACGTTAAAAACTGACAGCATGACAGGACACACGAAAACTGTCATAAAAGGTAGAGATATTACTGCTGTATTGCTTAAAAGTGAATATGAACTTGTTTTCTTTAAAGTATTTGAGGTCTGAAAAAATACAGAGCAGACCTTTCTTAGACCTGTTTCTATAGTTTTCATTTTTGCAAATAGAAAACATAAATATTGTTAGTAGTTCACAGAATGAAACAAAAATAATAATCTTACCTAAACACATAGCCCATCTATAAATAGCAAATTCAGAAAAACTGTGTGTGTGAACAATAATAATAATAATAATATTTTTAAATAATATTTTTTATATTAATTTATTAATTTCCTGTCTTATCTCACCAAGGGCAGCAAGTCTGCCATGGAGTCCCCTTAAAAAATAATGATGAAAAAATATCCATGACTTCCATGCATGTCCTACAGTTGCTACACAATTTGCTTACAAATTACAAGCAAGACTAACAGTTATTATGTTAAACAATTCCTATTCACAATATAAACTACACTAGTTTAACAACTTCCTTATCAAATGCAAACTGGAAGCTATTATGTATTGCTAATTTACTGCATCATTGTACTTGATAGTCTGAAATATGCAAGATTCTGAAATAATGTTATAGACAGATTTTCTACTGTACTGCTAATATTACATCTAATGCAAGAGCCTGCAAAACGACTTCTCTTTAAAGTTAATGGCTTCAGTAAATACAGACTTTCTACTGTACCACTAAAGTAGAAATGCAAGGGCGAACAAAAGTACTTTTAGAAAAGTTAATGGTTTCCGTAAATAGAAATCAGCTACTGTACCTCTAATGCTACATCTCCAACATCTCTGCGTATCTGTAGAAGTCGTACACTTAGTCTGACTGTGGAGTGTATGAAGTATATGAGAGCATCTCGAAATGCATTACCTGTCTGTTACCTTTTATCATAATTACAGCACCATGTTTAATGTCAACTTAAATACCACAATAATCGGCATCAGAAAAGAGGTCAACGGTTCTTGCGGCTGCTGCCAGGGATAGTACAGATAAAAGCCTGCTTTTGGTAGCACAAAACAGCAGATCTGGACTTTTCTTACCCCTCTTTTAGCAAATAATAATGATGATGGCATTAAAACTGGAAGGTTGTGATAGGCTTACGACTGTGCCTTGCTTGGAATAAAGACATAAATAGCAAGGACAAATAAAATGACACTAAATGACACTTACCTGTTTGTGAAACTCAGATGGGTTTGCAGGAAGGTGCCTTGTGGTTTGAGAAAATGACGATCAATGAATCCATAGAAAGACCGTTTATCTCTGCAAAACAAACAGGAGAAGAGAACGTTGCTCATTTGCAGATGAGCTTGTCTGTTGTGTGTGTGTGCGACAGGGAAATCTTCCTGTTGAGAATACTATTTCCAATTCTTCCACATTGGAGGAAGTAGCCGTGGGTGCTCTAGGGACTGGGGTTCATATGAAACGTCAAAGAACTCTCTCTCCCTGCACAGAAGTGCATTATGGGATACCACGGTGCTCACACACAAGAGGCCTAATTGGCTCTCAATGAAGGGCCATAACCATATATCACGTACCCCGTGCCTAAGCTCGCAGCCCATTTGAAGTATTACTGCCGCCGTGAGTATCCCGAATCATTCAGAGACCTGGACACAAATATTAACAGGAATGACATGTTTATACAGGGGAGGGAGATAAACAGCTGCAGTCCCGCTCATAGACACACAAGTGAAATCGCATTTAAACTCACCCAGACATCTGTACACATGAGTCAATATGAAAACGGGGTGAAAAACAACACCCAGGGCGCTTCATGGGTCGCACTACGGTTGTGAATTCACGCTGGCCGCACAGCAGACGGCTCCTCGCATCATTTTATTAGCACTCGAGGGCAGGAGAACTGGGGTCTGGGGAACACAGTCGCTTCGAGAATAGAGGATATGACTAATGCCCTCTTCATTCTGTCAGTGTTTCTGTTCGAGTGTGTCTGTGTGTTGTAACCTTTGTAGTAGTTATATACTCGCTACACTCATCCAAACACTCAAAGAAAAGAGAAAATAATGCATTTTCATAGCTCATAGCTTCATTTACTCATTCTCATGATATTACAAACCTGCATGACTTGCTTTCTTTTTTCATTTTCATTTTGGGGTAAATTATCCCTTTAAAAGCATACACGTTTAAATTAATGTAAGAAATGTGGCTTTTAATTTAAATCTCAACACATTTGTGACCCTGTTGAGATGTCTTCTAAAAAAGGAAACACAAGCGAGATTACTTGTGGCTTCTCTCGGGAGACAAATCTGCGAAGCAGAGACTTATAGGCAAACATCTCCAATTGACCTTAATTAAATGTCTTTGCTATCTAGAATAAATTACTGATATGATTTGTTTTTCATACAGGCAAACATACTGTATAAAGGTCAGGCATTTAGTATTTAAGAGGTAATGCCAGCTTTGAAAGACACCTACATTAAATCTGGTATAAAAAATTCAACATTAGGAATCACATTATGTTATCCTCAAATCCACAGACTCAAGCCTTATAACATGAATTACTCATACAACCTGTATGACTTCCTTTCTTTTCTAGAATACAAAAGATGACATTTTTAAGAATGTTGCTAACTTTAAACAACACTGGACCCCATTGACTTACAGTATATGAACAAAAAAAGTATAAATCAGCCAGACACAGTGACAAAACTAGACATTATTTGATCTAATTCTCTCAGAAATCCTAAATGTGATGTATACACCATCTGCCCTGGTTTTCTGGGAAAAGAAGTCACAGATCAGGGCACAGGGAGTAAGAAAGAGAGAGAAAGAGAGTGGATCTTCACAGGGAGAAGTGAATCCATGGAGGGGGAAGAGAGAAAGAATGCCTGCTCATTATTCAGCCTGGCACTCGAGGCCACAGAAAATAGCTCTCTTCATTTTTCTTGTCAAGCTGTGGCTCTGTTAATGGTGTGTTCTCAGTCAGTGGTGAGACAAAAAGGTGGCTTTAGCCAGCACAATGCATGCAGACAGTCAGGATAAGCACTGCAACCCTTTCCGATGACCGCTCCCCCTGTTGGTTGTCACCGCACACATATGAAAGCTAACATTTCAGATAAAACATCTTAGAGGAACGGTTCACCCAATATAAAATTGTGCCACTATTTACTCAACATTAGGTAGTTGAACACTTGTGCGCTGCAGGTTTTCATCACATACTGTCAGAAAAAATTGTCAAAAATGTACCCAACTTTCACTGGGGCACAATTTAGGCACAGGTATGTACATTTGGTACAAAGATTGTGTACCATCCCAGTGACAGCTTGGTTAAATTTTGAGCCATTTAGATAATGATAGTTCATAGTGACAACATCTAAAAATGACTGCATAAAACTCAACTATGTTTTGTGTCAAAAACGAATTCAAATTTTTTCAGCAAAACCTGCTGTTGAGTTTAAAGAAATCATTTTCAAATCGCTCTCTGCATTGGAGACTGGCAACAACTTTTTATCTCCACAATAATTTTCCTAAAGAATGTTCTCAAAAGTTTGACCATAGCCGAGGTCCTGCGACGATCATCTGGCCGAAAAGAAGAGCTGAAATAACCACTTTCCATTAAACAGCGAGAGTGACTTATAACCGTCGCTTGGTACTGTGTCCGATCCTCCATTTGGCTCCTGATTGGACTAATTCAATGAGCTAATAAGCCGAGCAGCTGTGACTCCACTGTTGGGATCCATGTGCCGAGAGTGGACCGGCCATTATTACGCACATTTTTCACCGGTGACAGGATCTTGTCCATTTGCATGCATGGAAAAACATGCAATGTGAAATTCCACTGAAAACTCATGGATTATGCGTCTCTATTAGAGAAAACACAGTGGGATTACATCTATAATGGATTACGGATAATAGCTCCCATATGGAGAGATTATAAGCAAAGTGCTTCCTCGCAGCAAAAATACATGACACAATCGCTATTATCGGAATGGCGGCAAATCGAGTCATCTATCTTCCTTGAATGAATTCAGGACAGTCATGACAGAAACCAGGGTTTCAGCCACTTGTTAGTGAAAGCAATCTCACAGCATGTGTCGTTCTGTCTGATGGTCTCTCTATGAATTAAGCATCTATATGTTCATGTCTTCAGTTCTGTGGGGAAATATAAGCCATTTATGGCCTTTGATCTCTATATAAATCTGTATACAAAACTCCATCAGAAGCCACATGCCCATTCAAACTGAGGTGCCATGAACTAATAATATTTCTGTCATCATCTACCCAATCTCATGGCTCTCCAAACAAGTATGACATCGCCGCTGGTGTTTGATCGATTGATTTTCTCGTTCAGTAGTAATTTTGCTTGGTTTATAAAAAAACAGTTAAATGCTAACTGCACCAATACACTTACATAAACACACTAAACAAAAAAGAAAAACTGTGTTGTGTAATCTTGAACAGCAACACGCTCAACACAACCTTCTGCATTTCCCCAAAATAATAAATGCACAACATACATTGCATTATAATAGAGATTGAGGGAGCCAATGCGATAGTGACGACGAGGTAAATGTGTTGCCAGCGCTTTGGGAAATAAGGTCTTGGAGCTGACTCCTGAGAGTCACAGATAACCCTGAGCTCCACGGTCAGAGTTCCTCATTTAAGTTCTACGCTGTTACCGTCGCCTCTGCAGACAAGACAAACTGTGAATAAGAGCACGAGCTGTGTATTTTAAACAATGAGAGTTCATCCAGGTAAATGTACGGCAACCGCCCACAAGCTAAGGATGAACCTGACAGTACAGCTGAACCCGTGAGGATGATACGGGGAAAGTAACACTTGGAAAAAAAATCGTTGTGAACAAAGGAGATTATGTTGCTTCTGTTGTTACCTAAAGAAGTTGGATAATGTAATGCTTCAGTAAAACCCACATGAATGCAAAATATTACACTTGTTTGTGATGACTACTATAATGTAGTTTTTTATATATAGACGGTTTCATCGAATGCACACGCCTGGCCCAAAGTTAACTTCTGGTCTGTGTTTGTTGATCGGTCTGGCTAGTGGCTAATAATATAACTATTTTATTTTATTTATATTCATATTAATTTATATTCATATTTTATTGTATATTCATTTTATTAAATAAACAATTTGTGGAATAAGTTTTTTGTTTTTCGCATTTAAGTTTAGCCAAGTAACGGTTCTTCTACTGGTAACCCAAAATAAAACTGGCTAGACATACTTTAAATTTGCTAGCTAAAGTCATTTAGTTGTTATTTCTTTTGCTTGTTATCAGAAATAATTTGTATCGGAAGTTAAGTTTGGGCCACAGAAGCTATACATGTGCTGTAACGTGTTTATGTTGGTTGCTTTGAAACCATCTATACGGAGAATGTACAGTAAAAGAGATTTACGCTGATCTGGGAGCTGTCCGTGGTGCTGAGGATTTACAGAATTTACATCTCGCTCTATAGAGTCTATAGCATAAAGAACACAAAACCTCAAAGTGAACAAAGCATGATCCAATTTGAATGCAAGTGGATTTGAAGAGCTTTCCGTTTTATTCTTAACCACCAAAAGAGAACCTGCGATTAGAACGCAAGTTGTTCTTGAAACTCAATGGCCCCGGGATATTTCCACAGCAGGTTCGAGCAGAGTGTAGACAATTTCTGAATCTTACTGCAGCGGTTTAAAGACAAGCTTTCACGTCTCACAATGAGCTCAAGGAGCAAAACTTTAGTGACTTTTCAGAATCGAATTATTCGAACCCAATTAACTGACTTATAAATCAGCATTGATCTCTGTTTGCACACTGATTTGTTTTTATATTGTATGGCTTTAATTAGATTTGGACTTTGCATCAGAGAGTCCATATTAATATTTGCCCCGTGTGTAGAGAGGACAATATCTTCATATCCATTCTTATTAAGGAGCTGGACAGTTTAAATCATTTTGCAGTTTTTATGTGCTTTCTGTTTACATAGGCCTAGAGGGAGATTGTTTTATTATATTCAGCCGACTGCAACCTTGGAAAAAACATCTTCCTTTTATCCATATCCAATAAATGTACTACTTATTCCTTGTAGGTCTTCTGATAATTGTGTAATTCCGAATGCACATAATTGCAATTTGACAGCCGTTCAAGATGAAAGATAGGTAGTCTGGTGTGTCCTCAGGCACTTAAATAGTAGATCTAAGCCAGAAAATTTAAATTATGCTTGTTCAAGTGCTGCAGTGAGTTCTAACATCTCTCAAAACCCCTATATTATTGAAAACTCATGAACCAACATAAATTCAAACCAAATTTCACCAAAACAAAACTTGTTTTTGAATCTGAGTCTTAATTCAGATTTGATGAGCCAAAATGTGTTGCCAAATAGCCATAAAATCCCACCTGGCATATCTTATTAATGCCTTAGTATGTTATACCATAACACACAGCCTCTCACGGCTTATTTCTTTTATGTAACACAAAACCAAAACATTATGTCTTCCAAGAGCTTTGTTCCCTTTCTCCCACTTTGCTTTCTTCACATCGTAATGGAAGAATTTTCTGGAAGATTACAGATGAGTTCTTGAGAATCCTTCCTCGCACCCTCTGCTATTGTTTTAGATTGAAGATAGCTTTTTCAATATGTCTTGCTCTATTTTCTCCCCCTCTCTCTCTGATGGATACCTGTTTTAGCCTGTAGATTTCCGTATGACAGGAGGCTCTCCCAACCCTGATGAAACTGAGGGAACTTTCTCAAGCTGTCAAAGATTTCCTTCTATCTCACATCACCGACAGGCAAGGCGTCATTACAGACTCTCACTCTCTCTCTTTCTGTTTCCCTAACACACACACACAAAATCAGAGACTAAGGCGATCTCTTTTGGAAGAAAGGAAAAGGAATGTGCTTGCCGAATGCTGAACTTGACTAAAAAAGTGTGAGAGAAAAAGAGATGTTATCTGCTATCTTCTCACAATTTATTTTTCCGTTTCAAACCGTATTGAACGGCTCTCTTGAAAATAAACACACATTCTGACAAGATGTTTTACACTGTCTACCAGCCATGCACGAAATCTGCAAAGATAAATTGATTTACCATAATTATCATCATGCTACTCTCGTTTCAGGTGTGGGAAATTGAAAACGTGTGTACACAGAATTAGCAAACATGTTAATCTGCTATGACAACCCAGAATCAATAATGCAATCCTGTTCATTGAGGTTGGGGTTAGGGGGTGCACATGAATTATGAAGGATATGAAAGAGATCCTGAAGATTCAGGCATGCAGGGAAAGCGTTGTGTCTTTTTTATAGATCTGTTAATAAAGGCGAGTCCAGAGAGATGCAACATATGGCAGATCAATAGAGCTCTAAGACGGGCAGCCAATAAGCAAGTGCCACACAAAGCAAGACAGATAAAGGCAGGCAAAAGTCAATAAGACTGTAAATACATCCAGCAGCACTCACTTATATAGCATATCCTACAGGCTATCATTGGTGGGGGCTTTCGGCACAAATCAAATTGCCGTGCATTTTTAAGCCTGCAAGATAAACAGAACACACAAAAACAAAATGAAAAGCTGTGGTTAAAATAATAATATGAATAAACCACATAAAGAGGGAATGAGGGGTGAAGTTGAAATAAAGGCCAGCATACACTTGAACTAAGTCACACTCCATGTTGGGCATGTGGAGAGAGACAGCATTGATTTTTTTTTTTAAACAGAAGTGCCAGTTCATCATTCCGGGAGACACATGCGATCGATCCCTCCATTCGTTTGTTTGTGATATTGTTACTTCAAAGCTGGTCGTCGTGATAAATCCCACCCCTTGCCACACATCTCAAGACTGAGAAATGTCCACATTAAGGGACAGGGATGGACGGTGAACAAGTCTGTCCAAACCAGACCAAGACATTGAAGGACTGCTTGATCCAAAAATGCGGACAATGTCATTCTTTCTCACATTCTTGATGTTCTAGGACGTAAGAATATACAGAATATGGACAAAAGTATCGGGACTCCCCCTTCTAATAAACATGTTTATCTATTCCAGTAATTCCAATATATATATAATTAAACATATAAGTTTTATGTTTTGTTCTTGCAACAGTTTTGAAAGGGCCTTTTCTGTTCTAAAATGACTGTACCCCTGTGTAAGTCATTGATGGGTTTGGATGGTGAGTGTTTGGCTCAAAGGTGTTTATTTGGGTTTAGGTGCTTTATGCAGACCAGTCAAGTTCTTCCACAGTAGACTGAATCAATCCTTTCTTTTTTTTTATTGGCCATCCCAATACTTTGATCCATATAGTGTATGAACTACATCTGTCCTTTCTTGAGGTTAAATGTCATTTTACAAAGACTATAAATTGTCATATCGATTCTCTTAGCATTTCTTTAGTGGTGTTGAATGGAAAAAACATAAGCACAATTGCCTGGATCAACCTGAATTTATTCATTATTTGGTCAACTTTAAACAAAATGCATGGGTTCTGCATGAAAGGAAACATAGTACAACCACAGACATGTATTCCACTAACAACATGCGAGACAAAAAGAAACTTGAAGAACATACATGCTCCAAAGCACATCTCAAAATGCGGCTATAGTGAACATTTTATTAACTCAATGGACACTTTCATCTGAATCTTGTCTTTAATCATTTCCCAGCATCCTTTGAGCCTGGTGGAAAGTGAAAGCGGGGGATGTATCCACAAGCCCCTCTATCCCTTCCACAGCAAAAAAAAACCCACCTATGACCTCCCCAGCTGCTATAAAAAAATCTCCAGTTATCTTGGGTAAAAGCTAATGCAGCTTCAAAGGATGTAGACAGTATAGAAGACAGAAAACTGGCGGTGATGGTGAGTATGTCTGAAAGAAACATAGATACTGCTGTCTGATAATCTAGAGTTAGATAAACCTACATAAAAAGGAGGGCTTTATCTCAGACTTATATTGAATTTTCAGTGTACTGTGGTATTAACAAAAAAGTAATTTGTTCAAAGTGAAAACACTTATTCCATAATGGACAAAAGTATTTACTTTTACTGTAATTGCTGGACACTTTTCCCCTTTCATAATTTTGAACCAACCTCTAAAATGTGGCTTTGTTCCTGTCTGATATCCAACAGGCAAGGCTTGTCCACCCTCTCTGAATCGCTCTCTACAGGCCTTTAAAATACTATTAATACCTAATGGGCTTCCTCATTAGATGCCTTTCCAAACATGTTCTGGCTATTATGAGCTCCATTTACTGACGGGCCTCATGCATGCACACCCAAATGCACGTCGCCTGCCTTCTCCAATTCCCTCTGCGTGTTGCTAGCATCTAGACGGGCATGAAATCCCCCAATCACCAGAGACCGCCTGTTGGAGTGCCTGTGTAGTCCAAATGCTTGTTTTGAAAGTATGAAGTGTGAAGAACAGAGAAACATGTTTACATCTAATGTGCGTTTTTCCTTTCCAGGAAAGCTTCGGAAATCCCATACTGTATGTTGAAAGCCACATCTGACTGCAATATTACACACTGCTTGACCTTGAAATACAGCAGCACACACAGATGATTCCATAGAGAGAGTGGCATTGTGGAAAAACCTGCCAGGGCTCTTTTACTGTATCTGAGAGAAGACATGTAGTCTTTAAACTTGTCAATTCTTGTGTGATTTGCTAATGCACTTGATTTTCACTGGATTCTTTTAATACCAGTCACTTGCCTGTACTATCTACTATCTATTCAAGGCATCTCTCCATGATCATTTTAAAGACTGAAATTTGGCAAATGCAATTGCACTTACAATTCCAAATTTTATACAACAACTGCTCTTTTACTGGGTCTAAAATTGGATAAAACATGGATGGAAAGTGTAAGATTAAGAATTCATTATTCCTGACAAAAATCAAAATGAAATAAATAAGGTAAACATATATTACATTTACATTTAATAATCTGGCAGGCACGTTTGTCTTGAGCTGCTTATAGTGCATTAAAGATGGACTATATATTTGATCAGTATGTGAATCAAATGTATGTTCTTGGCTAGCTCTGGCTCTAACAGTTGAATCAACAAGGTCCAAAATGAGCACCCGCCAAGTGCCAAATGCACTTGAAATTGGCTCTGGCAAGCAAACAGAATGGAATTACTCATCAGTAGCTTTATAAAGAATTGCAACATTACATTTTTTCAGAGTCAAACTGCGATATAGTGTTATCACGGTGAGCCTTTTTGCAACAGGTGCTACCTAATTATTATGTTCAATGCTGCAAGTGATACAATGCAACATAATACAGTTCAATAACATGTTGACATAAACACAAAAGTATATATTTTTAATAACAATATTGAAAAAAGCTAGAAATTTTAAGCAAGTACATTCTCTCAATTCACCTACATGGCAACCAATTAGAGTGAACAGCATGATAGATTCTGTCATGAAGCCGGTGTCAGTGTCTTTTAATGCATTCCTTAGTCGCTACTCACAATATAAGTTCAATTTTAGCATTCTGCTGATATAGATACTACAAAATGTGAAACTTTATAAAACATATATGGAAAATTGCATTATAGATATGAACTCACTGGGGTGAACCTGCCAGTGTCAGTAATGGCTCACAAACACACCAGCTAAAACTGGCTCTCAAGCATTTAATGATCCTTCCCATAAACCCCCTATCCAAGAAAAATAATGAGTAATTAACACAGCGAGTGGATTACACGATTGCAGAGACTTGTGGATTAATGTGCACCGTTATTCCTAAAATCCCCAAACCACAATGACTGGCACTCATTTTAAAGGCCAGTTTCCATTCAAATTGAGCGAGAGAATGTGACAGAAAATTGCAGGGTTATAAAATGGCTAATCATAAAGCTAACTATTACAGCGGATGAGCCTTTTCCTGAAATGGCTTTGATTTTTTGAGGAGTGAAAGACAGATCATTGCTTAATTGCCAATAACAATGGATATAGGAAACTACAGTGAAATGACACTTGAACAACCAACTCGTACAGCCACTTGCTCAAAACAGCTCGAAGCAAACACACACAAGTGCACACACACACACACTTGCCTTGGGGGGAATCTGTTGTTGGGTGACAACTACATCAGCTTTCTGGAAGAGGGACGAGAGCCAGGCTAAAAGGTTCTGGCAGGCGGTCTTCACACAGACATGCTGTTTCAACCCTTATTTCCACTTTCACATGTCATCTGTGCCTTTCTGAGAGTGAGTGCATATGATAATGTCCGTTTCTTACTGTGTCAAAAAGGAGATGGCAAAATCAATTAGTACTTTCACGGGGTTGTGAAATGGCATGAAAGTGGTTCCATTTGAATTAATCTACATAATTTGAGGTAGAAATTATTAAAATAGACAATCAATAATAAAGAAAAGCTAGGATTCTCTGAAGCAACATTGCAAAGGACAGCAGGCATGAATTTCATGTTCTTTTTTTTATTTATCTATTTATTTATTTTGAGAAGGCACTAGTGGAAATTCTGACTCACTTCTTCCCTAGGCAAGATAAGGGCAAAAAAGATGTAGAAATAAGCTGAAGAGTTTCTTTAATAAGTGTACGATTTGACAGGGCTCCAGACAAAAAAATCAGTTAAGGAGCCATTGGGTTCTATAGGAGAAAAAACTGGTGCCAAATTATTTTTTTAAGAGCCACATAACAAGAACTTAAATCTTTTAAATCACATACTTTTAGTTTTTTGCCTGTACATTATCCTGCTTGCACAGCTACTTTGTGAATACTTTGCTATTTGAAATATTTTATTAGCAAATTTTTCCTGAATTCAGACCTTCCGCGAGGAAAAGCCTTTTACTTTTTTAAGTTAAGCAACAATTTTCAAATGTCACAAACAGGCAATTTGGTTTAATCATTTGTAAATATAATGTCATATAAAGTATGCTATTAAGGGACATATATATATACATTTTTTGTGTAATATTAAACTGTACCTGTTAAAATGATTTGCAGCATCTGGGTTGCCGTGTGTTATTAGTTTTGAGCGGTTGTTATCTGGGAATAACGAACCTGCAAATGTCGTGACTGGCCAATCAGAATCAAGCATTCCGACGAGCCGTGAAATAAACAAGTTTGCATGGGGATTCTACAACAATCATGCAACTTAAATAGAGTTCTTTCATCATTCACTCACTGTTTTCTTTCATCCATGGAATGCAAATACAGATGCTGAATTCACTTTCATGGTAAAATAGCAGTAGCCTATCAACAGGCTTAACCGTAACTCTTTAGTGTTAACCCATATCGATTATTAAGCAGATACCTAAAACTGCAAAAGTGTCTCTTTACAGTGCCCTGCCCTGATATACTGTACAGCAGTATGCTTAAAATAATTTATAATATTAACTTTAAAGTATGATTTTCCAGGAAATGTCAATTTGACTTTAAACCACGTAAAGTAAATTGCAGTTTTATATTTCAAATGATACGAAGCAAAAGTTACGGATTGTAAGAAAAAAGACATCCATAGTAAATTAGCACGAGAGTGAGAAAAGTCTATAAATTTAATAAAATAGTATTATACTATTTCAATATTTTTGTGCAAGATGTGTTCTAAATACTTTTGCAATATAAATGGCACATCTACATCTGCAGGATACATCAGCTAAACACCTTGTCTTATGTCTGTACTCCATTATAAACTGTCTCAAGACTTTGTATCTCTAACGGAAAAAGGCATCATCAGCTACCTGGCCAATCATTTCTCATGCTTTGCCTCTGACGGTGATATGATCTTTAATCCTGTACTAGTCAACTCATCCTCACATCTCTCATGTGCTCTGGCAGAGGCCAAATGAGTTGAGTGCCTATCTCTCTACCGTAATAATCAGCCAGCATACAACTTTACCGGCATGGATCTGTACCACAAACCATGTGGCTGTATAAGCAGCAGAGTAAACCCCATTAAAGCGCGGCTGATATGTAGGGTCCTTGAGCACTGGGAAAGAACTTCAGATAATGGCTAATGGGTAAATTTCTTTTAATACTGAAGTCATGAATCATGAATCTTCATGCTCAAAAACATCTAACCTTTGACAGTTTTGCATCTGAAATGACCAACATTCAGTCTTTTGAATAATGTTCTGTGCTCGCTGACGCACAAGTTGTAGCGTAACCGCCCGCAAGAGCCGCACAAAATGCCTTTTAAAAATCAATAGGGTCTCAGCAGAGCATTGAAAATCAGCCTCACTATAACCTTAAATGCAGTTTGTTGCTTTATGTGGCTTTTCCAGTGACCTAATGTGCTTAAATTTGGCATTCAGCCCCCAAGCTACTTTTTTATATCAAAAACATTTGTACTCCCATTTCTCAGAACAAATTTTCCTCACGCTGCTCGCAAAGAAACTTCTTGACTAAACCAGCTGTGGACAGAGAGGCTGCGAGGAAGCTAGAGGCTGTCACAGCTGCGCCGGTCCACGGTCGATCTGATGCGGGACGCGCACCTGCGCGAGGTGCTTTTACGACCGAAGCGCCCAGTTACTCCATCACATGATACTACGATCAGCAGAGCGCGTAACAGATGCTGTGTAGAATAACAATTACGGTTCAGTTTGTCACAGTTCAGCACAATTCTTTCGGCCCATTTGTCATGTAAGCACATGTGTACAACCAAAGTCAGCGACATCGATATTTTCAATCCCGTCCTTGACGACTACACGACTCTTACTGTTAATGTGCAAGGAACAGTAGTAATTCAATTTCAGGTGGGAAACGTCCTCTCGTATGCGTTCGATTGACATTATGAGGCCATAATGGGGGGCATTGTGTAAGCAGGTGGGGGATTTATATTTAGGATGGCATTAGACTCGATGGAAATGAATGAAACAGTACAATGGGCCCGAGAGAGATTCAGACGATTGAGTTCTCCTGCCACAGCTAGGGGCAGCTCACTGTACTCCACATTCAAGTGTTCGCACACCTACCGCAGAGCATCCCCTAAACATGTCACTGCTCATCTTGCTAATTACCGTCATTACACAGCAACACGTGCTGCGCTCCTGCCTGACTAACCGCACACAGCTGTCAACCTCCATTAAGGTGTGTGGGGAAAAACAATGCAGGTCTAAACCCAAAAGATATTATGCGTTTTGTAACAAAGGTGCTTAAACAATTTGGACATCCTGCTACAGCTGTGTAAGAAGTGGATTTTTCCACTTTTACGTGTTATAAAATAATTTTACATTTTTACCATTACTGCCTGGAAATTTTCGGTTACCATTTGTGAGTGACCCTGGACAGCAAAATTAGTCTTAAGGGTCAATTTTTCAAAATTGAGATTTTTACATAATCTGAAAACTTTATATTGATATATGGATTGTTAGGATATGATTTGAAAATCTGGAACCTGAGGGTGCAAAAGTATAAAAAAATATTGAGAAAATTGCCTTAAAATTCTCTAAAATTTAAATTTGCAATAATTGGCATAAAAGATAAATTGATCATTTTGACCCATACAATGTATTTTTGGCTATTACTACAAATGTTCCTGTGCTACTTAAAAGGCTGGTTCTGTGGTCCAGGGTCACATTAATATCATTTTATTTTTTAATATATCATTACTATTGGTCAACCTTCATGTCTTTTTGGGCGTTGGCATATATTTGGGTAGTTGACAAATAAACAGAAACATTTAGGAAACAAACTGTTAATATTATTATTAAATATTATTAATATTCATATTTATCATAAAAATAGCATAAGAGAGATTTATCTTCATTGTTCGTTTTTTTAACTATTTTGCTGACACACCATAGGACACATGTATGGTTTATTTGTCATCTACCCATTTATAAAAAATAAAAAGTATTAAAAAAGAGGTTGACTAAACCTAATCCTCAGACTGTCTCCCCCATTTATAATACAAAATTGTGCACTTCTGCAATTGAAAGAAGTTTGTGTGAAAGTAACAGTGCATGTGCACATATTGGTGGCACCTTTGAGGGTTATCATAAAGTGGAACTCAAAGCAAACCAGTCAGCAATTTTACTGCTGGCACCACAAACCGAAGAGTCAGAGCCAGCTGTAAATTCTCCTCTTCACATTCATATTCCACTCCTCCTCGGGGGCCACAAAACACTGTCTCCATTTAATAAAAAAGGGGGAAATTCCAGTGTCGCCCATGAAACAATGCAGGCTATATATAATCTGAAGAGAAAGCACCGCGCTGATCTGGGCAATGTTTTGTTTGTTTGAAATCCACCAATGTCAGCGAGAGTTTGTCTCCACTAATGCACCATCTGTTTCTTAAGGGGCCCCTCATTAAAATGAAGGAGATAAATAAAAATGTCTTACTGTTTTCAAGATGAACCTGCTTTAGACTGGCCATGCTGGGTAAGAAAAAAGCCAAGGGAGTCCAGACTGGCCTTACTCCAGAACCTAATCCATCAGGTACACATTCACAGCAGGAGAAGCTGATAAATTGCAGCAGAAGAGAGCAAAACAAAGTACATTCTTATTACCACCAGCACAATAGAACGGAGACTGATGTGTACTATGATCTAATGAATTAAAACTTAAATGAACGATTAATGCATTTTGAGAAAAACAAAACATTACGTATTTAAGCATTAAAGGATGAGATATTCTCATTATTTTGCAACGCAGTAAAAATGCTGTTGGCATCTGAATCAGATGTTTAAATCATTAGGGCATGGGATGTTCCACTTATCAGGAGCAGAGGTACTTTCTGTCTTTTAGAGTTATCTTAATTTACCACAAAGTCAATACATGGACATGCACCTTAAACTCTGATGTTTAATATTACCGAAAATGTTCTGTTTATAATGAACATTCCCATTGGGTTATAATGATTAAACCATCAATCAATGTTTAGCTCAATGTAAACTTAACAAGGAAAACAAAACTTTGCGGATTTTCTCATGTACTGATGTTGCAAATCCTCATGTATTAAAGTTCTAACAACACTTAATCTATGTATCTATCTTCTTTTTATGAAAATGTTTCACGTTTTTGGAAAGATTTTATTTCACTACATTATAAAGCATTATACTTACATTATATTTGTTACTCCACTACATTTCATAAATACATTTTTATGTGTTTTGGGTTTTTTATCTTTAACACTTTAGTGCATTAAACATTTTCCAACCTTTTTTCTCAAGTAAATTATTGAGTTCAATTTTAATGTACAAATATTGACATGTATTTATCAAATGTAGTGGAGTATAAAGTATGATATATGTTTTATAATGTAGTGAAGTAAAATAATAAAGTGCTTTAGTATTTCCCACCTCTGCAGTAATGTACAAAAATGTAAAAACATATTAATGTAACACATTGAAAAATGCATTAATGATTAGGATTTTTTTGTTGTCCATCAAGCAAAGGTGCGGTAAACCAAATATTAATAAATTCCTGAAAACATACAGTACATAAAAGTTCAACTTAATTGGGTAATTTATACAGTATATATTATTATTTTATTAAAAAAAATCTAAAATATGAGCATTTCAGTAATAATATCATTTCTGGACCTCACAACTATCTATTCACAGCTTTCACACTAAAAACAACATAATCCAAAACACTATTTAAATTCCTACTACAGATAGGTTTGATGTAGTACACAGATGTACTATTCTTGATGCTGTTCACATCCGCAGTATATACTCTCTTATCCGCCTGCCATCTTTTAGGCCATTTGAAGGTCACTGGAGAATGAACATTGGCTCTTTAACAAGCCGACATATGATACACTCTAATGGTTTGGCTTTAACCTTAATGCCAAGACAATTAAACTTTCCATTAAGCTCACGGTCTGAAATACAGTCAATCGTTCTCCCGACCTAAATAAAGTATTCAATTACACAAGGTTTTTTTTTTCATTTCATCGTATCGTTGTGAAAGACAGAAACTGCAGTGCACAGACAGTAACCTCGTTCTCTCTGTTTCTCCTACTGCGTCTCTGATATTCCGTCCGCACGCATTCTGATGGTGAATCAGTGGGAACTCTGATGCCTTGTAAGCTCGATATTTACAGTTCTCTGCACTCAGAACTGCTATTCTTGGAGAGTTTGGAGAGCTCTGAACACATGCTATAGGGCAGCGTTGTGAAAACACTACAGGCTATGTAGGGGAGAGCGGGAGCAGCTTAGCCTAAAAACCCTGGAGGCACCAACCACAGTCAGCCTCCAAAGTCGAGAGACATTTATAGCCCACTTTTCTGTTCCCTTCCTCACTGTTGGTGGTTATCATCACTATACAAAAATATCAAAGATATATTGTTCATTTTATGAATTAACAATGACCTTGCATTTGAATGGGGGTGTACTAGATCAATATTGTTTGTTGTCTCTGTAACATCGTATCCCATAAAAAAGAAAAATCTTTTGCAACACTCAGTTATTTGTCAAAAGACATCAAAGAAATAAAGGGCAAATGCTCAAGTATCACAATTCACATTGAAGTTCAGAAGTCTGCAATAAAAAGTCACAATAATTAAAGATTCATAATGAAATGTATCTCCAACATAAACGTTACTGCTCATGCACGCTTTTGTGACCTGAAATGTAACTTCTGGTACACATCTGCAAGGAATAGAGTACAAGTACATTAGATAGCAAGTTAAAAGTATGTCTAGTATTATTTTGGGTTACCAGAAGAAGAACCATTACTTGGCTAAACTTGAATGCGACAAAGTTAAGCCATTCAACAAATTGTTTATTCAATACAATTATTATACAATCAAATATTTACATAAATTAAATAAAATTTAAATAGTTATATTATTAGCCACTAACCAGAACAAACACAGACCGGAAGTTAGCATTAGGCCAGGTGTGTGCGTCCAATAAAACTGTTTATTAATTTATGTTTGGAAAAAGCAGTAATGATAAAAATTAATAACTGAATAATTTATACAGGACTACTAAAGCAATCTCAAGTAAAAAATATGTACAAAATTAAAACGAACAAAATTTTTTGTAGCTGTATTTAGTGTGTATTGCTCTGTTTGATGCTGACATATTTATTACCGTAAAATACAGCTCTGATTAAATTAAACATTACACATTAAAAGGCTATTACCTCCTTAAGCAGTTTAATGTAGTTATCTACATTAAGTTATTAGGTTGTAGTGTAGCTAACTAAATTTCCAAAAGAGCGTTTTGATTATAGCTTAACTACTTTAAATTACGAGTAGTCCTTATCTTCGTAAACCGTTACACTGTTGAAAAGAAACCATCTTGTTTCTCTTTCTTTTTTTATATCTCCAAATTAACAACACAAGTGTATATTCTACTGATAGCGCAGGCAATGTAATATCACTTCTGCTCTATCACATTTCTATTACCTCTTAACCAGATGATATCTTTCATGTGTATTTTTCCGACCGCGGCTAGCCGTCTGTATTTATATCATTTCTCTCCTCGGTCTCGCAGACTATTACTCCTCCACGAGTCTCATTTTGAGTGGTTCCCATCTCCGCCTGATGACCCCCCTTATTATGACCTTTGAGAGCTCACCATGTCCCCCGCGACCCGCTGTAGCGCGCCTGCAATTACCCGTCCTAATTACAGCATAGCTGCCATTGCAATGAATTCTCAAAGAAACGCTCTCTCGCTCACGACTGCGGAGAATGAGGGGGGAGAGCATGCGAGCGACAGAAAGACAGAGAGGAAGAGAACGAGAGAAAGGGCAATCGAGAAAGAAGAAGTGATAGAGAGAGAAATCTCTCTGCTTTGTCGACCCCTCAGTGCGACCTGCTCCCAGAGGAAAGCAATTTAACGCTCCGCTGCTTCCAGAGCAGTATATC
This sequence comes from Oreonectes daqikongensis, assembly GCA_026939265.1. Taxonomy (NCBI): domain Eukaryota; kingdom Metazoa; phylum Chordata; class Actinopteri; order Cypriniformes; family Nemacheilidae; genus Oreonectes; species Oreonectes daqikongensis. The sequence continues at coordinate 4,391,807 of JAOTQM010000187.1, forward strand.
TGAATCACAAAATAACCTTAGATAAATTACAGGCGGCTACTTTTTCAGTTCCCTATCTCCAGTTTGAAGATCTGTAGCCTCACCTCAATGGTGAGACAAAAACCACATAGCGGGGGGCCGTGGCACACTGTCACTAAGCAACGGTCGCCAAATTGAACACGTAGAGACGCAATGGGTGGGAGGAAGTGGGAACGCAGCGTGCCGTCTGAAGAAGACAGCCAGAGTTCCACCCAACAGGAGCCTTCACTTATGTTTCTCCGTTTCTCCTTATGTGAACGCTAAGCTCCGTCGCCTTCTGAAATCACGCTCTGCGTTACAGTTGTGCACACATGCTGTAGTCTCGCAGCTTTAGGAAGAAAGAAGTTCTGTAATCTCCGCAGAATCCGTGCCGAAAAACGCTTCGACAAAGACACATCTGTCCCGACAAGTGCTTTCCGCAAATCTTTGCTTAGCTTTCCGCAAACAGCCCTGGTTCTCGATTTGTAGTGTGCACGAAAGACCGAGCTTTGTCTATTTACCTTCTTTCTACCACTTTGGTCAGCTCCCAGAAACATGGAAGAATTCAATTACATGGTGACTGGGGCCTTGACACGGCCCGGTTCTATTTCAATCACCCGAAGTCAAGTATAAAAATGTGCGGGGGAGGTTGTGTTACTGCTGCGTGTGTGTGTGTGTGTACAGGGAGCGGCCAATGAGCCATGCACTGACACCAACAGGCCCACTGGGACCAGGCTGTTGAGATACTGATCCTTGTTGCTTTGTACAAGAATTTGGAATACGCCAGTGACGTGAGATTGGATCTATAGACACTGGAATGAAACTATTCTTTCTTATTAGCTCAAAACAACATACAACCTATTTTACTTAAAGAACACAAAAGAAGATATTTTGAAGAGACTTTTTTCAGAATATCTTCTTTTGCGTTTTGCAGGTTTGAAATAACAAGAGGGTATCACATGAACATTTTGTATGTGGGTAGTTGACAAATATATTGTAAATGTGTCCTATTTAAAAGAAATAATAAATCTCTTATGCCTTTTTATAAATAAATATATAAAAAATGTATTTAAATAACACTTAGTAAAGTATTAGTAAACCACCCATGTGAAGTCTAACGTCATAGCCAAACTGACAAATGACTAGATTTTTGTGTGGGAGAGCTGTGTGGAAACTCACTTACATGCCAATCACAGTTTGTGGATGAGGTTACAGTTACAGCGTGTTAGGGAGCTGATCGACTGTCTGCCCACTGCGAGGATACTGCGGGTGTCTGTGGGATGGAGGAGGAGGTGAGGCAGAAGAGAGCGAGACAGCTCTTCAGCCCCCCGTAGGGTCAAGCTCCCATTATAACCCGTGCCACAAGTTTGTGAAATTTGTAAACAACACAGACTGTGGCTGTAGGTTTAGTATAACCGTTTAAAACATTCTCAAAAGGTTCATATTCACTTTTACGATTTCATTTCTGACCTCACGGTAAAAATAGCATTTTGTACTGCTATGCCTTTAAGAATACTGTGTAAACACTCTCTTGATATGTGAAATGAGTAACATCGATTTGCTGTGAGTTTGCTGTCAACTCCAATATAGCGTTTAACAGCCCCATCCTACAATAACAGCCTCTCTGCAGGGCCTGCATTACATTGTGACAAAACAATCCACAGTGAAATGTGGGAAACAAACTGTTACGGTCAGGATGAAATGACCAGGGACACTGTTAAAAATAAACATCAGCCACTCATTTCCACCACTGGTGTCAGAATATGCAAAGTGGCAGGTGCTGGGGACAATGTTTGAGGAACGTTCTTAACTTTATACTCTTGTTTGTTCTTCTGGGGGGGGTTATCGGATGCACACGCTTGGTCCAAAGTTGACTTCTGGTCTATGTTTGTTCATCGGTCTGGATAGTGGCTAATAATATAATATTTAAATATTCAATATTTTATTGTATATTAGTTGTATTAAATGAACAATTTGTTGAAATTTATTGCATATTAATATATTAAATAAACAATTTGTTGAAAGGGTCGTGTAACTTTGTTGCATTATAGTTTAGCCAAGTAACAGATCTTCTCAAAATAATACTGGCTAGACATACTTTTAACTTGCTAGCTAATCTCATTTACTTGTTATTTCTTTTGCTTGTATTCAGAAATAATCTGCAGATCTATTCTTTGCAGATTTGTACCGGAAGTTAAGTTTGGGCCACAAAAGCGTGCATGCGCAGTAACGTTCGTTTATGTTGTTGCTTTGAAACCATCTATGAGTTGCATCACTGTGACTGGGCGGGTTAAGATTCTGAACACTAAATATGTGCCATTGGCATTTATCCTAGCATTCAGATCTTGTCTCTTGACATTATCATTCTAAATATTGCAAAGATTTTTCAATTAATCTTGTCAGGTCAATTCATGCTTAGCTGTGCTTTGGAAGCAACATAGAAGCAGAATCCTGCATAACAAATTAAATACACGTTCTACCCTCGGCATCTGTGCTTTCCCTCCAATGAAAAGCGCAGAGCGCAGATTTAAAATGCAAGGAAATATTAAAGTCATTCAACGGGTCTATTTTGGCTGCGATTGGAGTTAAAGAGGAGTTTACATGGCCCAACGGTTCCTGACCTTCCTCTTAAAAATCATTTGAACGCAGCCCTGTGTGTAATTACCAATCGCGCTGTTGCGCTGCTCATCTAAGCACTCAATAAACCTCTTTTAGAAACTGAGCTGATAACCACCACAAATGATTTACAGGAGCCCCGGTGGGCTGACAGATTACACCAACAGCACGGAAGCACCGGAAGACTGTCAGGAAGACAAAGGAAAAAGGTTGTTATGTCAAGAAAACTGACTGACGACAAAAAGCGCGGCGACGATAATTTATTCAGCGCGAGCTACAGAAGGTTTGTGATAGCTGCCATATTACTGTGGCAATAACAGACCCTGTTAATGTATTCCGTCTCAGGCATTGCCTGGGGACAATGTTTTTATGTCACCAGTCAGGAACTGCTGTTGCCGCCACGATTGAACAGACTGTCTTGCATGCGGAGAGACGGAGAGCCACGTGAGCCCTCCTGGTGCTTCAGAGCGTGTGCATATTCTCCGGGCCGCTCTCCGGCTGGGCTGAGGGTATATCCATCAACGGAGGTCTACCGAGCTGAATGAGGTGCATAAGCAGGCGTGGACGCTGCATTCCCATGCTGCTATAATATGCATCACATTTCTTTATTCCCCAGAGGGTCCACTGTCCTGGATGATTGAGCGGCCGTTTGTCTAAAAAGAGGCCAGATCATTTAACAGCCATTCTTTAAAGTTCCCCGGGGATTCGCATTTCTCTACATGCATTCTGGCCAATTTATGCATAACCCTTTCACCAAAACTGATTTATTTAAGATTTAGGGTCCTAATCCATTAAGCACGTGCATGGTGTGTGACATTGGCTGTGGTTTAGAATCATAGGTTTCGAATTTCAAATCATATTCATTTTGGATCATAATGTTAACATTTTTCTAAATCTTCTTGTTTTATTTAAAGTTTTAAAATCAGACTTAGGGGTTGGCATGCTATATTTATCCGAATAAGGCCTCCTTTAAATGTGATATTTCAGCAAAGATAGGAAGCTTCCTAATGAACTCTCTGTCTGTCTCTCCATTTTTATCCACTGCCAGACTTTTAGCAAGACTCCAGGCTGCTATCTCCTCATATCAGACCTCATACAGCCTGCCAGGCTACAGCCAGACTCCACATTCACACAACACTGTAACAGCCACTATGTGCTCACATCTTCACACACACATGGCCTCTCTCTATTCCTTCATGCAGATTATTATGAGTTTTAAGAAGTGTCACATCATCACCTATTACATCTCCTCTTATCATCAGGGTCTAAAGATTCATTCATTTTGGAATCCCGGTCATTCATGACCCTTAACCATTAACAACCACTTTAAAATATCCATCATCATCTGTATCATCAATACTTAATGATGTCTTCAATATGTCCGCCTACTCTGCAGAGAAGAGTTTTAAAGTAATTACTCTCAGCATATGCAGTCCTTCATTGTTTAAATGTGCCTTGGAAATCAAATTACTGTCCTGCTAGAACCCAATGCATAACAACTTGAAAAAATAGATGCAGTAAAGTTAAAACTAATATTCTCAAATGACTGTATTAAAGCACATGATTAATCTAATGCCTAATTTTGTTATATTTAGCACCTAGAATTCAACTTAATGACATTTAAGTGCCAAATTAGATTTAAAGATTCGTTTTCAGGAAAAGTATCGAGAAGAGCTTTTAAAAGTTACTGTAAAAGATGCAAAACGCCATGCATCTGACAAACAGGGTGACTCAAGCACACACAGACGGCAATAAAAAAAAAAACAGAGCAAATGTGTTTTGTGTGAATGTCTATAATCTTACTTGATCGCATAATGAATTGTCACTTTTTTAATGTGCATTCAATAAGTTAAAGTGTTAAAGTGTGTCTTTAATTTATTTCATTTCGATTCTCTTCTTGGCAAATATTGATCAATGCATTGTATTGTAATTAATTGGATTATTAGCATATCATGTAAGGTGTTTGAAGAACATTTTTAATTGATTGACAGCCCTAATTATCCCTGAGAATGATGCAATGATAAAATGGAAAAAACATTGATCTATCCATTAAAATAAAATATGATCTTAACATCCATACAGTGCATTGTGACTGCAAATAGTAAACATGGCAAAGCTCCAACATTCTTGAACCTCTGAAGGGGTTGAAACCAAGTCGAGAAGTCTTGGAGATGCCAGAAGTGATAATGAGTTATATTTTAAGAACATTACATTTGTCAAGAATATTTAACAGCACATGTTGTTGATGAACCATCAAGGGCTTCTATCCTATTAATGGTGCATGCAAAAGGGTGTTATCCATCATTATCGCATAGATTTCAGAACAGGAATGTAACATCATTTACCACACAAAACAGAATACACAAGCACATACTTTGTAATTGGGCGCATCACAAGAAAACAGAAGCTTTCAATCAAATTAGCAATGTAGATGAATATGGGGGCTGGGAAGGAACACATCTGAACTGCAATTATGTAGAATTCTCATCAGATGGGACAATCATACATCTTTTTCCTCATCAGCTGAGCATAAGGAGCTCCGGGCACAAAAACACACACGGCGATAAGAGCGGCACCCATTAACAGAGTTTATTTCATTGGGTAAATTCAACATCCTGCCGCACCTAATCCATCTCCTGCTTATGAAATGGCAATAATTATGCGCCGCATCAATTACGTTTCATATATCCTGCGTGCCGTATCTATCAAAGCATTGGCAGCAGCGCTCAAATCAATAAGCGGATAATTATAAGCATTTTTAAGCAAGCATCACTGAAGATGCCGGGAGATACTGTAAAAACCTTGAAGCAAGGATTTCAAAAATCAATAGTAAATGCAATATATCCATTTCATTACGAATGGATTTCTCCTGGAGTACCACCAGCAAAAAGTTCAGAAGTACCTGCATGCCAACAGCTTACAGCTGACTATCAACCCTCACTTGATACAAACGTACAGTATAAAACTCAAGGTGACTTGTACTAGTGAATAACCTTTTGAATCTAAGACCAAAAACCCGTCCAAAACTTACAACACATTTCATTTCATGAATACTCAAATGAGCATCACCGCATAAGTCTTCTGGCTCGCAGTTTCGCATTCTATTCTGTTTTCTCTATTAATTTCAATAATTGAACAATTTGAGCTTTAAAACACACTCTCTAAACATCAAACACCAAAGACTAATTTGGAGAAAGCAATAAGATTTGAAATCCCAAACAGGCTGAAAGTAATAAGCACAGACAAAAGAAACAGAAGCCAAATCCATAGAGAAATAAAACCCTTTTCCCTATTTGCTTTGAATTATTCTTTCCTTGTTTTATGAGGATACGTATGCATGTTCCAAATATGTTCTCAATTACTTTTAATTGTGTTCGATTGTGTTATGATGGTTTCATGGGTAATTGAGAAAATTGCAGTATATGTGTGTTTGGAGTGCTTTACAGCAAAACTGGCAGTTAATAGAGAACCCTTTAGGCCTTTTATAGAGTGCATTCCCTTTCGCCTTTTCCTCCTCCACTTCCTGTGGCAATGGTTGCCTCCCATGAAGCTGTAATGTATGAGATTTGTCAGTGTCAATTTTACAGCTAATCTTTCTGGTCCACCTAGGCCCTCCCCTTCCCCGCCCATTAATTCTGTAGCCTTGTACACCAGAGAGAGAGAGACAGAGAGAGAGCTGTGCTTTCTCCGTAGACACCTGATAAGTAGTATATTGGCCAATGTTAAGTGAAATGGTTGTGGCCATTCCCCACAAAACACTCCAAAAAGTAAGTTGAAGAACAAACAGAATACAATTACATTTCTTTAGATTGTGTGTTACTACATTGGACACCAGGTGTGAATATTGAACGTCCACCAGCCACCGAGCAGATCTATAGATAAAAACTTTCTTTTTGCAAATTGCCAAGAACTCGGGATCAATATCTCACCAATGTAATATTCCAGTCTTGAAGACTGTGTTTTGCAGAAATCGAAACCGGCCAGTCACTTTACTTGATAAATTACACATCGGCAAAAGCGTCTTACAACCTGATGAAAATCCAGCTCTATTGATCACGAGCTTTGTGAATGCAAAAACTTTTAAAACACACAATATACAATTTCTAACCACACATGCAATTCCATAGACATTTACACACACACACACACACGAGCGCATTGTCTCGATCAGCTTGTGTAGTCGGGGTGAACAGAGGTAATGCAGCAGTGAGTTACACAGCTAACATGTACCTGCCCCAGAAGAACTACCTAACAAGACTTGGATCAAAGGAACGAAACCTTATTCATGCGTAAAATAAAGCTGTAGAACGGCTGATGATACAATGATTAAATTCATGCTGTGATGACTTTCAATATATTAATGTTTTCCTTTGATTTTAATCAGTGCACGTTTCCCATCTAGTTATTTACCACACGCCTAAATTAAAACGACTGGGTAACGCAAGATGACAAAAAGATTTGTTTTCGTACAATAAACAGAAGATAAAAACAGTCCCAAAAGCCCAGAATTGCAAACATATTCAATACAATATCATTCAAAATGAAAACTCTGTCACTGTCTACTCATTCTCACGTCATGCAATTTCTTTATTTTTCCTTGGAACACAAAAGGTTTTGGAATGCAATTGTGAGTTACACTGCAATGCTAAGGGAACACAAAGCAAGATACGCAATCGTATTAAATCTGCACAAACACTGTCCTCGTACATTCTATATGGAAAGTCATTTTCAAAAAGCGCCTATATCCTGACCCAAGAAGTTTATATGTTATTTGTATTCCGTACCCACCAATAAATGAAAAATAACACCAGAGGCTGAAGCAAATATGCGCTTAGCGGCCACTGAACTGCACCTAATCCACATGTAAACAGCCCCAGTCATTGGGAACCACTAACATTTACACGTTCAGCATTCAGCAACCGTACAAGCTTTTTATACGGCAGATAAATTAGCATTTCGCTCCGAAAGGTCATTGCTCTTTTCTCTCTCTGTGCTGTTTTCAGTTATACAGAAAGACAAATATCAACCTGTCTATGAGATGTCCTAAACCCCCCCATTGCCATCCACACGCGCACGTACAAGCGCAACGTTTGTATTTTAGGGCGGATCGATACAGCCTGGAAAACACACATTAGTTAGTGCTCAACTCTGAAAAGAAACCATTTGCAAAAGACCATGTAGAAAAGTGTGTCCATTAAAAATCGCCTTGATGGATGGTCAATGGTGCATGAAAGCGGTTTAGTACTTTTCCTCAATGCGGAAGAGGGTTCGGATTAAAATGACCCAATCTATAACGTTCAAAAACAAACGAGTTATTATGCATAGAATAGTGCAGTGCATGGCATACTGCATATTTAAAGAGTAGAGGAGTCATGACAAACACAATTCCTCAGACAACCATCAAGGAAGCTTTTTAAAGGCATGTTAGCAAAATAGACCAACAGAGGGCTCTTGTGCCTTTAATATATAATGAATGTGAAGTCCTGTGTTGCTTAACTAGCAGCGCCAGAGAAACTATATACTGAACCTTACAAACCCCTGGGATCAGCAATATTCCTCACACATCCAGCAAGACTTTCTGCCTGCTGTCCAATTAAGAGAAAACAAGACTGCTTGCAGTACCACAAAATTTGTTTTTGTACGGTATATGGCAATATGAGAGAAAATGGCAAGCTATTCGCACAAATCATTGAGACGTTTGGGCAGCTCTGAATGTCGAAGGCTTAAAATATCTATGACCACAAGTACAACATGGTTTGTAAACTCCTCAAAACACAAAAGAAAATATTTTGAAGAATGTTGGTAACTGAACAATGGCCATTGACTTGCATTGGTTTTGTGTCTATACAATAGAAATTAATGGGTACCGTTATACAAATATTTTCTTTTGTGTTCTGCAGAAGAAAGTCATACATGTTTGAAATGACAAGAGGGTGAGAAAATGATGACAGAATTGATATTTTTAGGAGAACTATCCCTTTAATACTTTATTCATTGGCATTTATAAAAACAATATATACAAAAACTCTTTTGCTATAAAGAAAAGAAGTATTGTGTACCACAATACTTTCCCACTTTTCTATGTTTCTTTTAAATGTCAATATGTATTGAAAAATCACCCCATTAAGCTATATAAATATTGAGATCTACATAAAAAAGTTAAATATCAACCACTCGTTTTCAATGGTAAGACTAAATGTTAACGGTAAAATAGAGATGTGTGAAATTCTGTGGCAGGTGGAGAATAGCTGACCTGGCGTAACCCACTTTTCCCTGATTTATGGTGATGGCCTGCCCTGTAGACGGTGCTTCGGCCCGGACGTCATCAATCTCTCCAGATCTCCGATAAAAGCCATCAGCTACACCCTGATCCAGCACCAGACCACTGCACACTCATGAACATCCACCCAAACCTCAGCTTGCCTCTAACAGTGAGTAAAGATCAACCTTCCAATCATGATGACCTTGTGAATTTCATTTACTTAGGTAATGTGACATAAAGGAAAAAATTTAGGGCAGGATTTTTTCCATTGGGTATAGACTGCATCATAAGAAGTAGGCATTTAATAACAGCACATCTATAGCTGGATGAAGGTTAAGGCCTGAAAAATAAAAGGCCTTGTCAAAGAAAAAAAGAAAATTAGAGAAAAGGAAAATGGAAATAAAATTATAATTTCATCCTTAGTTTATTGTTTCCTTCCTAAAAACACCAAAACTATGAAGAGTGTGAATTTTATTTGCAAGATGTGAATTGTGTAAATGCATGGGGGTTTTAAACAAACATCAGAAACAGGGCAAGAGAGAAAAGTGTGTAAACTTGAAAGATGAGGGATTTCCCATTGAGAATTTAGCAGTGCCACAGTACAAACACTGAAAGTTTGTGTACACAGAAAACTCAAAATATTCCTCCTATCACAGAGAACGAGTGAGAAATAAGTGTTTTTAAAAGGTGTGGTGTAACCATGAGAAAGAGAGGGAGGGAGGAAGTGTGGGGTGATGTGAGAAATGCTGCAGGTACTTAAGGACAATTCCAGCAATTACAGATGTGACATTTACAGTCAAAAACAGAAATATAAACTCTTAGAGAATGTAGGCTATTTATTAAAGATATATTATAGAATCATGTCTTTGTTTTCCTAAACCCTGGTGATAGAGTCAAACATAAAAAATCATTGTATTTTATTCAGTTTTCTATGAGATGCAAAGGACAAAATATTCTGTGAATTAAAATGCACAAACCAGATACAATAATACCCAACAAATTTATAGAACATAAAATATATACTAATTTTCATGTGCCCATTTATGAGGAATATGGACCATTATGGATGTGACTTCTGAAAGCGACTTACCTGACTGTGGAAAAATATGCCTTTAAAAAGGTCATATTGGATGGCTAAAACAAACATAATTGTGTGTATTTGGTGTAATACAGTGTGTTTACATGGCTAACGGTTAAAAACACACATTATTTTTCACATACCATACATTACTGTTGCTCCTCTTTGCCCCGTCTTTCTGAAACGCATCGATTTTTACAAAGCTCATTGATTTGAAAAGCGCAGTGTGCTCTGATTGGCCAGCTACCCAGTGCATTGTGATTGGCCGAATACCTCAAGCATGTGTCGGAAATGTTATGCCCATATTAACTTACCATATTTGGAACAACAGCTTCTAAAGCATACAACAACGCTACAACGAGAAAAGTTAAACCTTCTTCTGACGTAGATTTGTGGGGTCGTGTTCACATGAGATGTTTTAGGCAGGTCTTTTAAATATAACCTATCTATCAATTTTAACAATTTGCAATTTTACATGTCTGATATGCATGAACAAACTGTAACACATCAAAGATACAGGAAAACACGAAATTCCGTCATATGATAAAAATTAAAAATGCCCTCACATGGGTATTTAAACCACCAATTATTCACATTTGATTTTATCTTTGGTAAAAACTTTTTAAATGGCATGGTTGACTATATGGTATGGTTGGCATGGTATAAAATTGCCCTAAACCAGCTTCACCAGAAAACCCATGCTCTTTTTTGCAAGGCTATGTTTCCCTACCATGAAAACTAAGCATTATAAATCTGTCTGAATCAACCAAGAAATTCTCCTAATATGGTCTTTTCTACAGGAAAGGTTTTGACACTACATCACATATATAACCCAACCTGTCAAAACAGAGGATATTGTAGGTGGTCCTCACTAGTGAAAGAAACCCATAAATTGGCCAAATCACAGTTTGTGTGAGGGGCAGGTTTATAGGTAGGGGCAGGGGATTGAAAATATCATTAGCCTGGTATAAAAAGAATGGAAGTCTATGAGATGTCCTCACCAATATAGTAAAACATCATCTGTGTGTCCCGACCTGCCTAAATGATCTCCATGACTCACACAGGAGCAGATAATTGCCTCACAAAAAAAGTGCAGCAAACATTCATCATAATGGCAATGGCATACAGTAGCTAGCAGACACTCTATCTCTCCGTTCCGTCTCTTACTGTCTTCCTCTCTCATATGCACTCTTTCTGTCTTCCCTGTATCTGTAAGCCCTCTTCATGGTCTTTTCTCCTATACCAGCGGATTTGGGCTTAAAGGCACAGCACCCCTGTGGATTTTAACATTAACTGACAGAAGTTGAGAATTACATCTCGCCGGTGCATAATTGGTATCAATAATTCACAGGATCTATTTAAGCACCAGCATATGCAAATGTGTGTTTAGAAGATTAGACATGGGGAGACAGAGGTCAGTTAGGTGGATTCAAGCTGACAGTCTTCAAACCCTCAGTCCTCGGATCATTTCAGGTACGCTAAACGATGATGCGTTTATTTTCTAACAGACAAGTGGGGCTCCACAATCTAAAGAACTGTCGCCGGAGAGCCGGCTCTTCAATAAATAACCGTCTCTGATATCCCTCCCCCACGACAAACACAGTTTTGCCTTTGTTCTTTCTTTTGCACCAATTGATGCATATTTCATAGAGAACTTTTGAGCGCTTCCTTCTGAGTCGAGACGACTGCTCAGTGCCAACAGGCTGCCTATTACCAGACATTACGATCTCCACTGTCAGAACATCTCTCCCCCAGATCTCCTGCATGTCTACTTTTTTTAAGGTAATGAAACGGCAATGAAAAAGTAATGAAACGCCTCTGTGCTACAAATGTTAGTGTGGCGTTTTATTACATCAGCCTAAATAATACGGACAATAATTTAGCGCACTGACAACCGAAAAAATTTCACTGGGCAAGCAAGGGCATTTGCCGATATGTTGCATCTCTCCTGTTGACTATGACCTAAAGGCACACATGTCAGAATGAAGGAGGTTTAAAAAGCGAGAGCTCCCCATACTCCTTTCATGTGTGCGCCAGAACTCAAACCCCCTCAAGGCTAGAAAGTCTAATGCATGGAATTAATGTGCTCCGTAATGGACCACCTTTTATAGACTGAATATATTTTACTATTCATGCAAACCCATGATGCAGGCTGCACTGAAAACAATATCACCTTGAAACTGTAACTGCATAAATATACATAGATGGGCCTTGTAAATCAGTAACATTTCATGACAAAATGGTCAATCTTCCAGCGGGATATACGGATGATGCCTCTGAAGCACATTGTTTACTTTGAAAGTATGGTGGAAACAGTATCTGTTTGCAGAACAAGATAAATGAAAACAACTCTACAAACCTGTCAAGCTGATCAAAAGACAAAATCAGATGCAATTCCGGCATTAAAGGATCATCCAAAAATGAAAATTCTGTCATCATTTACTCACTCTCTTATTTCAAACCTGTATGAGATATTTCGAAGAATGTTGGTAACCGAACAACAGTGGTACCCATTGACTTCTATTATATGGACACAAAACCAATGCAAGTAAATGGGTACCGCTGTTGTTCGGTTACCAACATTCATTAAAATATGTTGGTCATGTAGGATTTAAAAAACAAGCAAATGGGTAAATGATGACAGAATTTTCATTTTTGTGTGAACTTGTTGATACTGGCACTGCTAAAAAATTGAATGCCAAAAAAGCAATGCCTACAGAGTAAAGAAAATCCAACGAATAACTGCATGTAAGCCAAATATAAAAGCCAACTGAGCTCACTGAAGTTTCCATTTTGATATTGTTCTGCTGCGGCTAAACCAGTAACCAATGACAGAGGGACGTTACGTCCTGTCAGTCAAATGAGCATCACTAAATAAGTCACGCTGATGAGTCAGATACAATGAGTCACCAAATCACAACACCACTGTGTTTGACCAAAACAACTGACTGTCTCTGCGGCACAAAACACAAACCATCATTTAAATGAAAAAAAAAATACGCAGATAACAATTCGACTGCCTTACTTCACTTCTAACTTTAGGGCAGCTGAGAGAATCCACGACTTCTAATCTAATTCACGTAATCACATTTTGTATAATCATAATTGTCCTTAATGTGCAAAACTATTAATTTCCTTTACACAATTAAAATAAACATGATCATCATTTAATTGTTGCCCTTCGTGTTGGCATTCAGCTCTGAAAACAACATAATCATGAATAACATAATTATCACAGCCTTAATTATTATCCATGCACAGGAAGCAAGAACAATGTGCTGCATCACATCGTACGAAACAGCACATCCAAACTAGACCGAAGAGCACACATGACAATGATAGCACTATCACTTTATCACTTTATTTTAAATTAAGCATTCACAGAGAGTTATTTACTTGAAATAAATAAACAATTGTCTTAAATCTACAAAAAACAGTAATAAGCTCATGAACTCAAGTCAATTCAATAGCGCTGTGTCGAGCTGGAACATACAAATGGCGTACATATAACTGACCCTGCATTTTAAAGGGATAGTTACCAAAAAGGAAAATTCTGTCATCATTTACTCATCCTCTCATCATTTGAACCCTTTATGACTTTCTATTTTACGCAGAACACAAAAGAAGATATTTTAAAGAATGTTAGAAACCAAACAGTGGTGGTACTAATCCACTTCTATTGTATAGACACAAAACTAATGCAAGTGAATGAGTACTGCCGTTGTTCGGTTACCAACATTCTTCAAAATATCTTCTCTTGTGTTCTGCATAAGAGTCATATAGGTTTTAAATGACAAGAGGAAATGATGACAGAATTTTCATTTCTGGGTGAAATATCCCTTTAAGTTAGGATAGCAAAAGGCATTGTAATGTAGAAAACCCAATTAAAAATAAATACCTCAGCTTTAAATCTAATGCACAGACAGATTGTAAAACAAAGAAAACCCCAAAACATTTCTCAGACACTAACAAATCAGGCTTTGGCTTCGAATTTCACAACAAAGCCTGTTTGCGCTGTTAAACGACGTCATTGTTGCCCACAAAATATCGCTCGCTAACCCTGACAGATGGCACGGATTCCTCCCACTTTCCTCTCTCATAACTCTACTGTGATTCTGCCTCTTCCTCAGCCTCTCTCAGGCTGCATTCATCAAAACCACCGAGCCAAAACCCTGCTTCTTCTTCCTCATGCGAAGAAAATTAAATTCACCTGTCCTGAGAGTAATTTCACCTTTCACAGTGTAGAAGACAGACACAATCAGCACCCGCACATGCATCAAATCGGCAGCGTTACGGCTGAACCCGACGCACACAGGCAACACCTTAACCTTGTTAAATCACACCCTTAAACAGAAAACAGGAAAAATCCTGGATCAAGTTAAAGTAATAACCTGCGTCTGTGATCTGTGAGGGTTATGCACAGAGTGGTAGCGCCCGAGCGGCCAATCAGAGGTCACGGCCACGAGAGTACACGTGAGAGTGGGGCGAGCTAACGTTGACACACCTTTTCCACCCGCTACTCTTATTCACGGGCACCTTAATACTCGGCTACGGTCATAGCCTGACATCCCTATGTCAGAGCATATCTATAGTGGCTTAATATAGGACAGTTAATTAGCATTTACCTCAGCAGGAACACGGCTGGTTGTGGGGATTCTGGCTTTCGTAATGCGTGTAATTGTCTGTTGAATAATGCCAGCCCACGCTCCTTGTATCTGACTCGGCTCACTCAGTCATGAAAAGACACCCGTGAGCTGATAAGCTGGATGCTGCGGTTTAAGCCTTTCCAGAAACGCTAAGTGCCGATGTGGGTCCGCCTTTATTGGGTGAAAGGCAGTTTATTAAACTCCCACCGGTGCAATTAAACTGTTGAACTTTGTCTATGGTAAGCATATATATTTGTAAGTGCGCAGGCAATTGTTCGGTCTTGTCTCAAATGTAATCCTTCTGAGAATCCGTGATCTAATGTTGCTTAGACTGTTGGTAGTGGTCCGCTGTGGAGACAATGTTCTCATCGAGGGCACATAGCAGCCGTAAAGACGTTGACACCTAAAATGACAAATGGGATGCCCTACGGTCTTGTGAACTTCAAAGACATGCACACAACAGTACTGCAAATACACATCATGTGCGACATTCATTCTTTGAGAAAAAACAGGATTAGTACATACGAATTCACTGAAGTTTACATTTAATACAGGCTAAGAATATAACACTTATGTAAAATTAAGGAATATTTTCTCAAAAAGCTTTTTGTCGGTGCCGTGCTACAAATAACCCACAAGTACTTTCTTTACTTTTTAATATACAGCACGGATAAATGAAAATAACTTACGGCTACACATCCACTCTTGCAGTCATTTGCCAAAATTGCTATTGTCTGTAATTTGACTTCTAAATTTGACCCATCTTGAGAAAGTAAAGATAAAAGTGTAAGTACAGAACATCCCTATACTCCTAATGAAGGCTTAGTAGATGGTATAGTCTTCCCGGACAAAAGGGAGCTATAGTTCTGTGCGAAATGAAAGTAAAATATGTGAAAGGTTTCGCTTCCTCTGTAAGCCCTTCTTTTATTTAATCTCACTTTCTTTGGGATTTTTTCCTCACAAAAGGGCTTTACTGCATGTACAATACTATTCTCATTAGAGATGTTCACTCTGAGCCACTTCTTCACATTCAACAGTCTGGGAGGGCACACATGCATTAAACATGGGCCCTGGGTCCAAATCTAAAGTGCATGCCGCCTCGCTTTATGTATGAACTGGTAACACCGCCCACAGGTCACAAGTATTGAGGACACAATAGGAAGACTGCTAAAGAAATATCTCACGAGCCACCCATCTGTTTCTGTAATGATATCCATTTATCATGATGCTGCTGCCCACTGACTTATCATAATATCTTAATAAGCATTTCATCTTTTCAACAATGAAGATCAGGGATAACCTATGATGTACTGAAAACCTCTTTACGCTTGAAACTGTTTAATATAAAAGTATTGAATGAATGTGAACTGCTTTGAGTAGATAGTGAAATGAAAATGAATTAAAAACAAAAAAGTAAAAAACATTGTGAAACCTTATGTGAAATCTCTTAAAAGGCATCAAGTATTGAGTGCATTTCGCATGATTGTATCTGTTGTAATGAATGATTTACCCCACTAGGGGAGGAACTATTGGTCCAAAGGTTCAAATGATTACAGATGCTGCTCTGAGGTTGTGACAGGGCATACCTACATGTAAAACACCCTGGCTGTCATGATTTCTAATAGGGTTTACAGCTTAAAACGACGTATGATCGTTAAAACGTCATACATCAAGTCATTTTAACTTGTCACTTATTAATTTAATGAGGTCTTAAACTTCACCCGCACGTGAAAGTTAAAGGCACATATTGAACTTGCACATCTGCAGATATTTGTCTGAAATATTAATGATTGCAGAATGCAGAAGACGACTTCCTAAAAAATGATAAATAAGATACTTTTATCTAATAAAAGACATTTAAGACCTGCAATTGGATTCATATCGACTTCCTAAATCCTAAGAGGCGCTTGCCACAGATTGCACGTTCGCGTAATAAATCTCACTTATTATTAAAAGAGCCACGCAAAGCTTTTACTCCCCTAAGGGCAATATGACATATATAGGTTACATCCTATTTGTCTTTAGTTTGTGTCACTTACACACTCGCGTGAGTTGAGTCACCTATTATTTCTCAAAATATCCGGCGCTGAACGAGCTGAACGAGCGCATGCATATTAAAAACCAGACAACTTTAAGGTATTTTGCATTAAACAAACCTCGGACGCATGCAAAGCTTTTAAAATGTGGCGAATTGTTTTCATAAAAACGATACTACACAGGTGCGAGTCCTTCTTTACGCTCCTTTAGTAAAATCTCTCCATAACAAATGCACGTTCTTACCGTCAAACCAAGTGTCGAGATGTCAGGAGCGATTCACAGCGACATCCTTAACTTCTCCGCATACTGTAGGCTACATGTGTGCGTGGACAGCGACAGTTTTTGAATGCTGCCCGGACCGCGCACGAAGACGGTATGATGCCCGATGAAGCTGTCTAGGTAGGCAGCTCACTAGATGTTAGACACACGCCGCGATAGTCTGACGTCTCACTGCCTCTTTTTGCAGTCACGTAGCCTGCCGTTAATTGAAACAAACAGCTCGCGTCAGTGCTGTAGCCTACATCGGTACGGGTTAAGATGGTCGAGGCGCGGTGTGTTCTCGACAGCAGCCGCGTCCCTCCTCTCATGCCGACTGTGGATGTGAGCGCATCCGACGAGATGCTGCGACCAAAGGCAGTTTGCAGCCGTCACCAGATACTGTATGCCAGGCTCACTGGAAAGATGATGCTAAGGGGTGAATATGCTGAGAACGGGTTGTTGTTTCGTGACATGACAGCATGCTTGCTGGTTACTTTTAATATGACTTGGTTTTGTCAATCTTGTAATTACCTTAAAAATATGATATTAAAATAAAATAACATTTTGGCTCTGCACTTAACCCTTTATATAAGCACATACAGTATAACTATGGTATTTGTAGTAACACTATGGTAAGAAATTTTAACAAAACCATGGCTAATTTTATAAGAGACTACGACCTGATGTTGCATTTACAGTAAGATCTCATAGCTAGATAATCTTATCTGTTTTTTAATAAATGTAGCAGTCTTTATCATCTAGTCTGTCATTGTAATAATATGATAAGATATTTGGCCCCCCAATATTTGAAGGAGCACTGCTCCCATCACAAAAAAATGTTCTTCATTTCTAAAGTCCCATTTGGAATGCACCCAAGAAAATTTCTAGTCAACAGATCAGTTTTATTCCTGGCCAGAGTTGTTCATTTCTTTTGGCTATCACATTATTATCAACATGAATCAAAAACTGAATATCAAAATCAAATTCATTCTTGCACATGCCTTGGACACAATAGTTCAGTTGAAATGAATGTACACACTCCCTGCATTAAAGACACAGCTGTCAAATGAAAATCTCATAGTAGCAATTAATATACTGTACATTTATTTTTATTTTTTAGTGTATACTATCTATCTAAAAGTGTCTCAAATTGTGTTTTATGCCAGAATTTTTTACCAGTGTCAACTATAGTAGGGCTACTGCTTGTTACCTATTTTGTTTTTTTCTGCATGATGTGTTTTGTAACCTTTGTATGCTATATATGTCCAGAAAGCTAAGGGAGGAAACTTTCAATGTCTGTATCAGACAGTCAGTGAGGTAAAAATGGGTAGGCTATGTTATCTCCTGTGGGGCCATGTTCAAAGCATCTTTGTCCCATGGGTTTTTGAGTGTACAGTATTAACCCAATTCATATTATGTTGACATTAAAAAGGGTATTTTAACAAGCAGGTTAGTTTGAGAGATTTTATAGAATATGTTCTGTTGGAACTGTACAGTAATTGTTATATTCTGACTTGTCTTTTCATTTCTCATGGGTTTTTAGAAAATCCATTTGCAGTACAAAAGACAATTTGAGGCTTCTGTGTAATCAAAACTGGTTAGCAACTGGTTTCAAAATTCATATTTGAGGGCATTACTTTGCAATTTATGCTGTAGAACAAAACATGAAGCACTCAAGTACTGTAATTTTAACCACAGACCAAAAAATGCAATTGCAAACACCCATAGGAAATTCCTATAGAAAACTATGCTTCAAAAATGCAAATTCCTTATTGACTTTCAAACTGCATTATTATGATGGTAAGGTAATAAGGATATAAACCACACACAGCACAGGTAGTTAAGAGAACTCTATTAAGTTCAGTGTGGAAAACATATCAATCATGCCCACAGAAAACAGCATCTATTTACTCAGACCCTATTACAACATATCCCTTAATTATTTTATGTACTCCAAATTAGCCTAATGCTGATGAAGATGGCATTTTTAATGATTATAAACACTGTGCTAACAGGACATTCTGCTCCACCACGCCATATTCTCATGAGCATCACCCACAGCGGGGAATGGGTGTCAGGAGGGTGGGGGTCAAAGGCTGTGCTGGAATCATGGGTATGAAGATAATTGGTCTATTTGTGCAAAGCCTACAAATTACCGAGTGTGTAGGAAGCAAAGGACAAAGCCTTTGACATCTGATAATCATGCTTCTGACAACAGAAACACAGCCCAACCTGTGGAAAAAACTCTAGAAATGTCACCAGAGACTGACCTGTTTGCTATGGTAAAACAAGATTGAGATTGATACTATGTTTAGAAAATGCCATATCTTAGCTTTAGTAAGTCAACATTATTCATTATATTAGGATCTAACATGTAAATATTTGTTGTTCTGTAATATGGCTAGAAATAAAGTCACTTCTTTATAAGGATGTTCATTGTTTGATTTGTTTTACGATCTGACAGTTTAAGTGCTTTGCAGTCGTTATATTGCCAGCACATGAAACATGTTTCTATCCGGCATTCCAGAAACGTCTGTAAGACAGTGTATCTATGAAAAACCTCTGCAGCTTAAAGGAAAATACAAGCCACTTCTAAAATTAACAAGTAGCAGAGGTTGAAAAGTCCTTTCAACACCCGCAAACCTTGACAGAGGAAAAATTGATCCCAGAGGGAAACCCATGAAAGGAGTGTGAATAAGTGTTATAAATTTATAATAGTAACATCCAAGAAGTTTTAGCACCCTACTGTCTATGAATTTGTCATTGGAGCTCCACTAGTCCATTCCAGATAACAATAGAGAGCAATGAGAGCAACCTGGGGCTTTTACTTGAGATAAAACCAAAGATATATTTAATCTGTCTTCTCTAGACTCTCAAAAACATGTCAACATCATTTCAAACTGTGCTGAGTTTTGTCAAGATCCTACTGTCAGCAGTTAAAAGTGTGTGCGTGTGTGCCTACATTTATATTATTATTTCTTCCAAGGAATTGAAGGAGAAACTTTGTAGGAGTTAAAGTTGATACTGTAACTGATAACGTATAGCTCTCTTGAGCTTTAAAAGAGCAGCCTCTGATCAATAATATTTTTCTCTGTGTGTGTTCAAGTCTACACTATACCTGCCTATGAAGGATTTTTCTCCATATTTAGGTCATAAGTACACTATAAATCTCAAACAATGGTTCTGACAGTAAAAGTACAGAATGTGTTCCGCTAGAGGGGCAACGAAATTGTAAATTTGCAGATTTTATACAGATTCACACCTATTACTTTATACATGAGCACAGATGAGAAAAATCGTATTTCAATATTTCATATCATATGATATTATATGATTCACCATAATTATGTAAATTGCAACACACAGAGACATGCAATAACACATTATTTGATTAATAGAAGTTACTCACTTGACAAGCATATAAGTAACACAAATTTCCATTTTCACCCAGTCAAGGGCAGCTGTGCGGTGTAAATTAGTATTGCAGCAAAAACACACTCTATATGCAAAAATTAAAGAGTAGAAAATGTGTTTTAACAACTTTACAAGAACAATCTTGTTTTCTAATCACAGCTATACAGTCACCAACCTCACTCCGGTTACTTCAGCGTTTGTTCATAAAAAAATGTCACAAGGTGTGAAACAGATTTCAGGCTGGATTTAATTGGAGGAGCTGTAACAAGCTCCTCTTGGATGTTTTAGCTTGTGAACAAGCGCACTACATTTATAAGCACTTAACTGCTTTAAAGAGTTTTTCTGCTGATCACTTCCGCCTGATGGACTTTGCAGAATCATTATGAAAACAAGCGTTGTCGTTATTCGGGTCTGAAAAATCCGAGTTTGCTGGGCCACATTGATTCAGGTGTTTATCAGAACCCCTGCTCTCAGCGGCTTTGAAGATGAAGGCAGAAATTTTCAGGATTTGGTCAGAAACACAAAGCCCATTAAACTCAGCGACACGGGGAGATCAATACGCACTTAAAGTGTTCGCGCTTGTCCTTTGAGGTTGATGTGCTCCCTGAATGCATTTGCATTGAATCGTGGTAGAAGGAGTTAGAACCATCATTTGCTTGTCGTTATATGGATCAATCCCAACCCCGAGTTCAAATGTGCGCTCGGTGCCAAAGAAGCACGCTATGGGTTTTACTCTTTAGCATTAATTATACAGACATGCTATACAGTGAGAGCTGCATACAGATGTGCTCGCAACGAGAAATTGAAGTTTTAGCGCCTTCTGTATTTCTATATTATATGCAAAACAATGTTTTTCCACAATCTATTCTCAAATGGGGAGTTAATGTTTTCCATTCAAGTTAATTCTCATAACAAAAAACATTTCAAACAAGTTAACTATAAAAAATTATTTTGCTTCACTTTATCTCTGTGTAGCCGATAGGGACAGTTTCATGCCAGATATTTGTTTGCCAGAGTTCTTTGACTCAACTCTATGTTGCTCCAGCCAATTCAACCATTCCCATCTGTGCACTGCAGTCATCCACACTCTGCAGCAATGTAAATCAAAGCAACTAATTGTCTTAATTGCCAGAACTCTCAGTTGTCATTAAGTTTCTACTCTCTTGGATAAATGATGCTCCATTATATCTGTCAAATCATTTTCCGCACTAAAATAGACTTTTTTCTGACATACAACCACTTTTATTTGCAATTTCCAAAGAAACGCTTTCATTTCAGAGATGTTGACGTTGTAATGTTAAATCTGACACTGATGTTTGATGGAGAACTTAAATGTATACAGCAGTGATGCTTCTCCTCAGGGGACTGGCCATTATTTACGAAACATTATGTAGTCTTGACGTCTATCTTCCTCAAATTACTACAAATTTCTACAGATATCAAAGCAAAGCCTCTCTTGTTTTTTTCACATTTTTCACACAACAGACTCAGAAGAGAGACAGCATCTTTAGAGAAATACTTCTCTTTGTTCCCACTATTTCTCTTTTTAAAGGAGGTTTTGAAGTTGAAAGAAAGAGAGATCTGCACACAGTTGATGTGGCCTGCAAAAGGGACAGTGAGGGTAAAACAAGAGTATGCGTTCTTTTAGAACAATAAAAGATTGTATCTTATATTTTATCTTTCGGCACATGCACATTATTTTTCTCTCACACTTTTAGAAGTGTGTCCTTTCAATTGAGGATAAAACTAAACACAATCCTATTTTATGCATATAGGCATATCATTTGTTCAGTCCCTCGGCAGCTTATGACATAGTCAAGAAATTTAGAATTTAATGATTTCCCCCTTTTTTGTGTCACTTAGCATGACTTTCGATATACAGACCGCGTGTGTGTATACATTCATATATTTTTAACCTGATATCAGGAGAAGTCGTACATATTTTATGACCCCATCCCAAACCCTAAAGGTTAATTTGGCTCAAATGAACACATTTTACGAGGTGACAAAGCAATGATAATGGTCCTAACCTCATCCCTAAACCTAACATCACGGGACAAAATCAAATCATAAAATAAATAATGTGATCATATGAATTCACACTGAGCCACCTCGGAAAAATAGGTATGCATACCCATCAGGTTTTGTTTATATTTTTGACCCTGGATCCCAAAACCTTAAGTAGCACAAGTAGTCTTAAGTAGCACAAGAACATACAATTGTCGATTTTTCTTTTATGCCAAAAATCATTAGGATATTAAGTAAAGATCATGTTCCATGAAGATATTTTATAAATTTTCTGCTGTAAATATATCAAAACTTTATTTATGTAAAATCGCGAACAAAAATGGCCGGAAAAACGCCTACAAACTTCACTTCCTGCTGCCGCTCGTTGGGAATTACACACTCAAGTTTGGTATCTGTGTAAAGCTTAGAATTTCAGCTTTCAGGTTCATCTACTCTACACAACATGATTACAGTGTTTAGCCAATACGTTAAAACAAACCTGTTTTCTTCTTAGCAGCGGCCTGCTACAGAGTCTCTGATTAACAACTTTAAAGGCGATAAAATGTTTAGATTTTTTTGCACCCTCAGATTCCAGAGTTTTAAACAGTTATATCTCGACCAAATATTGTCCTATCCTAACAAACCATATGTCATAGATCAAAGCTTATTTATTCAGCTTCCATATGCTCTTCATATGTCCCTTAAGACTGCTTTTGTTGTCCAGGGTCACATATTTGTGACATGTCCTACTTTGTATTAAAATACATTAGATACCCAATACCCTCCCCTGCATTGCAACCCTAAGGAATCATTTGAACGATTCTTACAGTTTTGCGTTGGGCTTTTGCTGTGCTGCATGATGTTGGTGTAATATAAGGCAGTACAGATGCAGGGCTCAGTCAAGAGGAAGTGGAGCAAAGTAGATGTCATATGTACTCTTGCATGATGGATGGGACTCATCTAGAATGATGGCTGACTTTGAACTCTATTGTTTCTCTCCATGCAGAGTGGGATAGCAAGAAAACACAGCAGCCTGTGTGAGTTCTGACAATGGGAGTTTTGCCCTTGAAAGGTTGATGGCAGACACAATCTGACAAATTTCCTTTCTGTTGTTACACACCCATCTTAAGCCTCCCACACACACAATTATATACACTATATAAAGGCATTATTCAGATGAATTCCGACACTACCGATCTTTTGTTTAGCCTTTTCAAAGCTGAACCAAACAAACAGACCTCATTAAACACATGGAAAGCAATTACAATTCCTCTATCAGCTACGGACAGATATGAGAGCTTTGTGAAACATGATCCGCACAAAGACTGTGTTTAATGTTTAAAGCCTGATTGAATCTTTGCACTACTTTCTGTATTTGCTGAAAAACAACATTTAGTTTTTTGACTAAAAGCAACCTTTAGTAAGGTAATATGTAAACAGCCTGGCCTAAAAAAATATGACAATTAAAGGAATATTTCACCCAAAAATCAATCATTTACTCATTCCAAACCTGTATGACTTTCTTTCTTCTCCAGAACATGATATTTTCATATTTAAAGAATGTTGGAAACCACACAACACTGGACACCTTTGACTTCCATTGTATGGACACAAAACCAGAAAGAGTCACACAGTATACAGACAAAAAATTTTTTTGGTCTATATATGATACCAACCCATCAACTTCTTATACATTTTAATGGGCTTTTGGCCTTTGTTAGGACAAAGAGACAGGTAGGTGGAGGAAAAGAAAAAGATCCGGATCGATGCAAGCCTGCATCCATATGAGCATGTGCACTACCCGCTGTTGCACAGCTCCACCCGCCGTAGTTAAATTATTATATAAGAAAGGATTAAGTATGTCTAGTATTTTATTACAGTATAACTTGGCATGAAATGTCAACATGATGAATGTGGTATTGCATTGTGGTATGCCTGTGGCAGTCAAATAAGCATTAGCTATGGTAGGCAGCCATATGAAACACTTTATAGGAGGCATCAAGGCCTTCACTTACCCACCCAGTGTGTAGCTTTCCTGTCACCGCTGTTAAGATTAGGTTACAAAGTAAGGGGGGCTGTTTTACTGGAGGGCAGTGTGTTTTTCTTCTCCAAACCTCAAGTTAACTTGTTTACCCAGACTCATTTTCTGAAAAGGCAGATACTGTGAATAGATTCTCAGAAAGCAACACATCTGCAGTCTGAATAGAGGGTTGCACACAGTGTCCTTAAATGCAAAATCATTGTTTTCTATGAACGTACGCAAGCCGGCCGATGCTTGCCGTATGAGGGGCGGATGGACACTGCCGGAAGGGAGAATGACGATAATGGGCTGGCGATCTGTCAGATTATTATTAACTTTCAGTGGCCTCCCCCTCACCCCTTTAACTCATGTTGTGCATTACCCCTCAGACGCATCTGGTCTTACACGTAAGGTTTGCACTCGGTGTCAGTCGATGTCCTCGCACCTGTCTTAGCCTTTCTAATATGCTAGGATTTAAATAATTCTTGCCTGGGGACTGAAACACCAGGACGAAATATTTATTTGGTTTGCTACAAATACAGATTGTGGTTCCTAGCAATGAAAATAGTAGGTTTTTGACAAGCACTTTTTAGTCTTGTGTATACTGAAGGTCTGGGAACTTTGACCGTTTTCTTTGGTCAAGAAGTTAAAAGCTTATTTATGCCGTGAACCTCGCATACTTAAATATAATGTTTAGTCGATCGTGATGAATTCTTATTGCAACAGATATAAACAAAACATTTACAATTATATTTACATTTACGCATTTGGCAGACGCTTTTATCCAAAGCGACTTACATTGCATTATACTATACGTTTGTTCTGAGTATGTGCAATCCATGGGATCGAACCCATAACCTTGGTGTTGCTAGCGCCGTGCTCTAACCAATGAGCTACAAAGCTACTACTTTGATCAGACGGCTTCATGTTGTTTCCAGGCAGACTGTTAAAGAATGAAACACGCACGTCCCACGGAAATCCTGTAATATTCAACCAATCAGATGAGGACTTTGAACATGCTGAAGTGTTTCCAGCAAAATTGTGCCACATGCACATCTGAGGCTGAGAATAAGCACTTTTTAATACTTTTCATTGGGTTAGATTTGCAAAATAACAAACATAAAGGGTGACTAATGATTTATTGCAAAAAAACTACAAATCCCGAAAAATTTAGATAAGTTTTAGAAGGACAGTAGCGATAAATTTTTTAATATACAGCATTAAACTCTTCCTTGAACCTGCAACATTTTACCTTCCAGCTGAAAAATCCATGGTTGGTGGTGTTTAGGGTTTGTTCTCTTAAAATCGCTGGAAGTAAGTCTTTCAGCTCGACAGCCTATGAACACTGACAAGCACACAAAACCCTGTGTGTCTGTGTGTGTGTGTGTGTGTGTGTGTGTGTGTGTGTGTGTGTGTGTGTGTGGTAGGGCTTTCTGCGAGATACCTATTTTATCCTGGCTTTGCACAGTGATTACCTCTCTCTCTCCTTATTGCGATAAGGCTTAGGGCCATTTCCTCCAGATTCATTTAGCAGTACGTCTCTATCAATGGAAAACTGCACTTGAGAGCTAAATTGAGTGAAATAACCAAGGCGTTTTAACCGTAAAGGAATGTGCAAGGTGAATTCTCTTAATGCATTTCCTCAATAAAAGTTTTAGCCAAAAATTAAGTAACTTCAAATAATAGTATATAAATCTTAGTATTCGTTCGGCGTGTTACGATTCCGAGTGCATTCCAAGCAATGAAGTGTGATGTGGAGATATACAGCAGAAGATCACAGCAGACAGTCTAATCTTCCAGTAAACATACACTTCACCATCACCCGGCAGAAAAAAAACCCCTCTCTCATTATTTGCTCGCTCCTGGCGGCATCCTGTCACAGTTTTCATTTTTATATTTATTGAAGTCTCCGCACGAACCGCTAGCAGCAGCTCCACAAAGGTCCAACAGCATGCTGGCACAATAGCTAATGTGATAAAAGCACCACAGAGGGGGCCGTCTTTCTGGGCTCGGGATGGCTCTGGGGGGGCGATGGGTCCAAACTAATGCGAGCTTGTAGACGGGACGCAAATACCTACATCAGTTAACACGTCTCTCTGCAGGGCATGCTGACTTCCGGCGCTGGCACCATTGCACCCATCATCTATCACTTACTGGACTTATCTCAGAATCAGCAACGCTGCACCCTGCCACCAGGCCAAAACAAGCCCACCAGGCCTAATCAAAGAGGTGGAGGCCATATGTGTGCCAATGAAAGATAAAAGGAGATGAATTATCATGGTAGCCCCTACTGTAATGGCTCTGTCAACCCGACCTAGTCTAATTCGAACGGCGGACTTTGAAGTGAAAAAAAACAAAGTTTGTAAAGTTTTAACTGATAATACGACGCCGTGTTGAGGTTTCAATTATTGCTGCAATTACTACCCACAAGCGTATGAAATGTGAGAAAAAAATCCCCATGTAGAAAAGACTTACAATAATATAGTGAGCTAATAAAAGTCAAACAAAAGAAATTCAAAACCATGTTCTCACCTTTATCCTGTTTTAAACCCACATGACTTTTTTCCATGGCTAAATTATCACAGTTCTTGCAAGGATTTTTTTTTAAAGGGACAGTTCACCCAAAAATGAAAATTTGTTATCATTTACTCACACAAACATGACTTTCTCTTGCAGAACACAAATTTTCATTTAAAGAATGGTACCCATTGACTTTGTGTCCATACAATGCAAGACATTGGGTAACGCTGTTTGGTTACTCACATTCTTCATAATATCATCTTCTTCTGCATGTGTGGAAAAAGCCATGAAATGACAAGCAGGTGAGTAAATGATGACAGAATTTTTGTTTTGGGGCGAAATACCCCTTTAAATTCTAGACTGGACTTTGTTGTATAGTGAGACACTAACCAATGTTTAACTGCAGTCTGTAATACGCAGAATCACCTGTATCATTGCTATGCAGGCCATGTTTTCCTACTTGAAGTATGTCGAGGTCTAGACCTCCTGACGGTTAATTTGCTTTGCCCTGTACTCTGATTTGGACTCAAAAAGTATTATCTGTGAATCAGCATCTTAATTAAACTGGCATTTAATTAAAGGAGCCAAGGTGTTTACATTATCTCTCTCCTTCCTATGATAATGAGGAAAAGCAATTTAAAAGAGGACGAATGCTTGTGTGTAGTTAAATGGTTGAATGCAAATCACCACACAATTCTCAAAGCGCTATTGGCTGACATTACAGTATGAGGTTGGACTGGATGGATATTTGCTAAAAAAGGAATCTTGGCAGTATGTCGGCTCGTGGACTGCAATGTATGAGTCGGTTCAGTTCACCGGAGGCCTGCGGCAAATGCACTATAATGTACTACTGTACATATATCAGTGAACAGTTAGTGTAATTAGTGCAATGTAATTTTGCATGTCACAATAAAATATTGTTTGTAGTTCAAGGGTACTAATGCAACTTGCAATAAAAGTTTAGCCTATCAGTGTAGTTAATAGGGGTGAATGAAAGAACATTGCACTAGCTATATAAAGTCAGCCAAAATATACAGGAACACATATCCCAGTTATGATCGCAAGATAATCCTTTCAAATAATCTACAGTAGCTTATCACCAGTTAATAGTTGGTTATGATAACGGTAATGGATCTAATTCAGAATAGTTTAACACAAATAAATACATCTATACAATAGTTCACACAAAAGTAAAAATCTGCCACTATTTATTCATCCTCATGTCATTCTGTTACTTTCTTCATCTCTCACAAAGCACCTGCTTCAGAAGATTTTAAATATAGCACACATCTAAAACATTGTTATGCTGCTTTCATGTTGTTGTTGTTGTTGTGGCCCAAGTATAAAAAACATCCTTTGTCATCTATACAGAAGAATAAAAACGTCAAAAGTATTTGAACATTCTGTCATCATTTCTCCTTTCTAATATCGGTTTATTTTTAGGTGAACTTGTCCTTTGCTTCTTTAATCCAAATAGCTCTGTTTCCAAAGAATTTAAAAATCTCTTCCTTATTGCCAGAACATACTTTAAAACTGGTGGGTATATAACCAATTTAACTGTGACAGCTGGTGCTGGGACATCAAAGATACTGTACAAAAAAACAACATTACAGTGACGCATATTTCTGTGATGGCTGACACTGTATGCTTTGCACTTAAAAAGTGAAGAGAAATTTGTATGTGTGCAACAAAAAAGCAAGAGAAAAATGCAAATACGTTTCTAGTAAGAATGCCAAGGTAGCGGATAAAAAATATGATGTTGTTCTGGGTGTCTGCACATTGCCAAAAGCCACAAAAGGTCGAAATATGTCACCAGACGCTGATGCTGAAATTCTAAGAAAGCCTTTTTTCTGACACAAAGCGCAAGACACCATAGTGCCACATTACACGTGGCTCCGGGTCAATAGCCTGCTGTTCTACATCTCATCATCATCATGAGGGGTTGTGATAAGCCCCACCAAAGGCCACAAGCATCCAGCCGTGAAACAAACTCAACAATTAGTGGAGTCCGCTCTTGCTAAAATTGCAATTTACAACTTTAAACTGCGCATCGGGATGCAGCTGCTGTGTGTGGTTTTGTTGGTTCTGTTATTTAATGTGTGTCAAAGACATTTACCTCCGTCCCTCTGTCCTTCACAGTTCAGCCTCTCATCCATCTGTTTCTCATCACATGTTCCAGCACCAAGGCTCTGATTATATTCTTTAACTGAGTAAGAGGCGCACATAATGCACACTTCAGATTCCCCGCAGAGAATCATTATCTGAACCCCCATGATAATGCAAAGGTCAGATGGATTCCACCAGACTGACACGCCGCTCTGGTAGGTCACTCAATCGTAGAGATTAATCTTTCTACTTTGTTGTCAACCATAGTGACTTCCTTTGTGCAGGCCTACAAAAGTGAACGCATTAAAAGAATCTCTCGCTTCCTTTCTGTCTCTCCAAGTCTACGTTTTACTGATAGCTAAAAGCATTCTTCTCTTGTAGAAGTAATGGATTCCCTTGAGGGCAGAAAGGATTGTTCACCATTTATATTATCAGGAGTAATAGAGAGTAAAATATAAATAAGCACATGAGGTTACGAACCAAAAATACGTCCATGGGGGCAATGCCCCATTTGCAAAGCTCACGCTCAGAATATTAAAACCCAAAAATAACAATTCTGTCATCATTTACTCACCCTTGAGTTGTTCCAAATAAATGTATTTGTTCTGATAGATATTTGAAAGAATGCTTGTAATCATAGTTTGGAACAACTCGAGGGTGATAAATGATGACCGAATTTTTATTTTTGGGTGAACTGTTCCATTAGATATACATGCACAAATATTGAAATGTTTAGTCAAAACAACCTGATGTCTTTAAAAATCTTTTCCCATTAGAGTGGTTATCCTGTCTCAGAAATGCACAATTGGTTGTGCTGTCAAAAAATCAGCATGACAATATGAACAGCCTGATATCATAAAGTGAACAAGAGAGAAAAAACCCACATGACACCAAAATATCAAAAACACATAATTGCTGGTTTAGTCTGAGCATAAGACTGATATTTGTTGCAAAGTCATTGGTAAATTCAGCCATAACCTTTTAAATATGAAAGGCCAGAAACTGGCCCTTTATATCTTTTTTGATTGAAATTTTGGGGCCACTCCAAGATGTTAGCAAACATCTGTTTTCAAGCCACACACATGTAAGTGTTGCACAGATGATTATTTCAAATAGGCGTAAAAGCATTGGATGAAATCTAATTAAAGATAAAAAAGATTGAATAAAAACTGAAGAACACCAGAAGAGGAAATCTCTCTCTGCAAGATTTATATGCGAGGTATAAGTGTCAACCACAAGCAAGATCAACCTCTCTCTCGCTCTCTCCCTAAGCTTTCCTTTGTTTTGTTTTGCCTATAATGTGTCTTTTTAAAGGAAAGTATGCAATCTTCAGAGAACAGGGTCATCAAAGCATTTACTAGACATGAAATTACCTTTTTCTTAGTTTCTTCTTAGCAGGAAACATAATTGTTCTATATTCACTTTTTTTCAAGCATCTGTTTTCAGTTTACTATGACAAGACAAACAAGGGCATCACCCACACAATGAAATTGAATACAGCTAAATTCATTTAACCTTTACAGCATATGGACCTGACATTGAAAAAACACATAGAGTCTCTCTTTCTGTATAATTTCACAATGTAAAATACTGCAGTGATAAAAGGGATTAAGCAGTTTGATGTTATCCGGTACTTCACTGACATCTAAAACAGGCTTGTGTTTGCTGTTGTTATCCGCATGCGATTCTTATTGCAATTCTTTGAGAAAATGCTCTTTTCTATTAAAATAAATCAGAAGCAAGAACAGCAGAGAGGTGAAAAGATGTGAGAAGTGAATGTTAATTTGCAATAACGAAGAATATTCATCTGAGCAACCAGAGCTTAAAATCCTCAATAATTCAAGACTCTGTTCTCGTCTAATTCCATATTGACTTCTTCGCTTTCTCTGTTAAGGAGATAAAAGGCCAGAATGTATAATGAGAGCAGTGTTTTACTGT
Source organism: Oreonectes daqikongensis (assembly GCA_026939265.1). Classification (NCBI taxonomy): domain Eukaryota; kingdom Metazoa; phylum Chordata; class Actinopteri; order Cypriniformes; family Nemacheilidae; genus Oreonectes; species Oreonectes daqikongensis. The sequence goes on from JAOTQM010000187.1 coordinate 4,422,706, forward strand.
GTTCAAAGGACTGTGCTCACTTTCCCTCCCTGTAACTTCCTTTGGTTTAAATCACTTAATTGGATTAAAAACTATGGCTTAAACTATCCTCAATGTGTCCTGCCATCCAAATTATTGATCAAGCACATTTTCATTCTCTAAAGCTCGAAGTTGTTCACGAAGGTTTACGACATTTCTTAACACACATGCGACGTCAAACAGATCTTGTGTTGCTCTCATGAGGCTAAGAACAGCTCCTCAAAGATTGAATTAATCTTTTTGATCCTTTTTGATACATTTTGAAAGTGCAGAAAGAGTAACAGAATTTGACTTTCGTACTCTGGAAATAAATCACTTTGGCTGTAGGCTAAACTGGATGTCAAGAACATTCATTTTCTTCAACGTTCATCCGACGCACATCTATGCTTTTGATCTTCGCAGCCACACAATACGCTCGCAACATGAAAGATTATTCATCTATAACTTCATGAGACCTTAATATGCCAGGTTATACATCTCAGCCTCGAGGATTTGTTCACAAGTCGAAATGTGTGTGTACATACGTACGTCTGTTGCAAACCCATATAAATCATAACTCAAGGCAGAGTTAGATCATTTGCATATAGGTAATGGAATATTCAAATGTGCCAGAGCACTCGTAGATGGGGCAGGTGAGCGTGTAATGATGACACGAGGCCCTAAGAGGAACAGAAGTGATTAATGAGGTTTGAACACAACCCACACCAACCTTACACACCACGCAGGCCAGGAAACTGGGTCAAACTCACAGGTTAACACTCAGTCGCACGACAGAGCAGAGACTTCTGCCATCTTCGAGTTCCACAAGTGAGCGAACATAATGGCATCAATCGATATCTACTGAATGCATCGAGAAAGAGAAAAATATATAAAGAGAAGAGAAACATAATAGACAGCAGAAGATCAAGAGAAAACCATTTTCTGTGCTGGAACAGGCGAGCCTATTTTCTGGCACAATGTTAGATGCCATATTTCTCTATTTAAAATTCAGCTTTGAGCCAAATTCATACCGACCATCTAAACTACACTGAAAAAATGTCAGTAAACTGAAAAACACATTTTTATTATTTGGTTTTATTTAAGCAATAAGTATTTTGGCAGTACTATAAAAATAAGAAGTCTTCATTTACTCAAGTTGTTCCAAATCTGTAGAAATATCTTTGTTCGGATGAACACAGATAAATATATTTGAAAGAATGCTTGTAACCAGTTCTTTACCACCATTGACTACCATAGTGGAAAAAAATTGCTTTATACATTTCTTTGTTCTGTTAAACACAATTAAAAATATTTTGAGGAATGTAGGAAAGTAAACAGTTCTGGGGCACTTTTAACTAGTAATGTTGTTTCCTACTATGGTAGTCAAAGGTGGCCAAGATCTGCATTCTTATCTTTCTCAGTGTTCATCAGAACAATTAAATTTATACAGATTTGGAACTCGAGGGTGAATAAATGATGACAGAAATTTTATTTTTGGGTGATCTGTTAATTTATACAATGATACTGAAGGATTATTATTATAATGTATTTTTGTTTCAACATGGTAGAAAAATCAGCTCATTTGACCTTTTTTACCGCTGCCGATTTTGCTGTGACTTTCACACACATTTAAAGGAAATGTTAGCAGTGCCATGGTATTTTCTGTCAAAGCAGTAAAATAATTTTAAGGTTATGATAAATGGGGGAAAAAAATCAACTGCACACTTTACAGTTTTTAGAAAGTCTGGGTTCGGTTCCGATTCATTGCACTACTGCGGTCTGAAATGTGTCATTTGCAAAGTCAAGAGGACATCTATTTATATACTTTTATTATAGCCTATGCTATTATCCAGAATTGATTTTCTGAGTCATTGAGTTAGAATAAAACTTTTTACATTACATTAAAAAGTACATAATAGACCATGAAGACAAGCAACATTTTTTTAACGGTCTCTGATGGTCAATCAGACAGAACATCTAAAGTACTGAAACTAAGCAAGTAAACACTTTGTTCCAATTGTGCTGCTCGCACTTTTCTCTTTAGGGAGCATACAAAAAAGAACAAGGCAGTAAGAAAAAAAAGTGGAATAGAAGTGGAAATATTTATATACATAATAGCTCCTCTTAAGAAGCAAAAAATGAAAAGGGCTGGACTACACGGCTTATATGCTTTATTGACTGTTTTGATTAGACAGGAATTAATTTTTAGCAGGACGGAGGGTCTCAGAAGAGCAACTTAGTGCTTTTCGCTTTTAAAACTGTCGAGATTCTCCAGACAGCAATTTAGCGTTTTAGCTCTTATAGCCCCGCTGTCTGCGATATAACTGGAGTCAGTCGCTGGAGACGCCAGCATTAAAGCGCAACTCTTCCACAGCGTCTCCTTGCCTGCCGGTGTGCCAGCATGCAGATGAGGCCAGATGGCAGGAGGCCCCTGCTGAGGCCCTGTCAGGTGAGCACCGGAATTCTCAATGAAGCTGGAGAGGGACACGTGTGCGGAGGAGACAGGTACGGCCGCCCAGCTCAACCAACCTGACAGTTCCAGGAGGAAAAAACAGATGCCAGGTAGGATGCAGGGCCCCCGGACGATGCAATGTGTCTCCCTCCATTTCACCTCAGAGCAGAACTAACAGGGCATGACTGGGGAAGGTGTGTGTCAGGGACCTCCCCATAGCCCTGTGAGCTGAGAACCCAAGTCTGATGAGAAATGCTCGCTGAGGAGCCTCGCACGCTAGCTTCACCCATTTTCAAGCAAAACAGCTTACGATAAAGCAGCAGGTATTTTATAAGGGTCACGGATTTCAGAGAAATTGCTTTTTCTTTCATCATTTCTTTTTGGTTCCTCTTTAATATAACAGAATATGAAACGGCATAAGAGTACAACTACAAAAATAGCATCGACTTACAGTAGCATTTATATTTCACCAGGAGATGATGTAGAGTGTCGTTTCTTTGACTAGTGTTACAAAATGAATACGCAAAAAGACAGTGTTTAACCAATTTTTTTTATTTAATTTTGTCATTTGCATTTACATTCATTCATTTAGCAGGCGCTAATATCCAAAGCGACTTACAATTGAGGAAAACAGCAAGCGATTCGTCTAAGCAATATTCGCAAGAAGTGAATTGCCAGAAAAGTACACATTCAACCCATTGAATTGCCTATATAGTATAAATGAAAAGCTAATTTAATTGACCCTGCTTTAAATGTATTTTTAGCTGTGAACTTGAAGTCTGGGCACTGGATCATCATCAAATGCTACTGATTTTGTCAGGGCATTTCCATTACCCAGGATTATTTAACCAAAGGTGACTGCCCTTTCATCCACCACCTCTGCAATTAATCGAAAATATTTCAAGAGGCATTGAGGTAGATCCCTTGATATAGCCATCCCACACTCTGTCTTATCCGGCTAAGAAACTCTGCAACAGAGACAATGATTTAGTAGCTGGTCTTAACAGAAAGGTCACAGCTTTCTGTATCACCGCAGTGGCCCCTCTTGTAAATACCTCACAGCCACAGCTCACACCAACCAAACCGCCGTGACTCACGCGGAGCATCATATTTCATTTTTTCCCAAGCAAACAGGCTCGAGGGTGTGTGTACGTGCGTGTGCGTTTACACGTTTCTACACAATTCAGATCATAAATTTTAGCCGCACTGTACAAATGTTTTCATCATTATAATAACAGCTTTGTTTCTCTTCATTTAACTTTTTAATTTTCCAATTTATTTCTACAAGAGTTTAGCACATCAGAGTTGTAACTCACTTTTTCTTATCAGTGGGCCTACTTAGTCTCCATGAAATCAGAATCGAAGGTTTTTGGCTTTTAGTATGAGTATGTTGGCCTTAAAGATATCTATAAATAAACGTATGCGATCCAAAACATTGACATTAACTGTACAAATGTTTTCACCCTCATAATAAGATCTTAGTCTTTCTAACTTGAAACCAAAAAAATCTTCAATTTTGATTTCATGGGGACTGAAATTATTTTATGTTGACCTTAAAATAAAAATATCATTTTTTTCACAAATGCATTTGTTTTCTTTCTGCACTTCTCATAAGATTTTGAGAAAAACTAAACACTCATTGAACAAAGTTGTGCATCTGAGCACCATCTTTTGTATTCATGCACACTTTTAACATAATGTAAGTACAATATAAATGGGGAAATATGTCAATGTAAAGGGGGAAAATACGTAATTTTACTGGGAAAAGCTGTTATTTTACAGTTTTTATCTGGCACCCCAGTTTCCAGAAAATGTCAAATTTTTAATAATATAGTTTATTTTTTAAATATGCTCAACTGTCAAATTACAAAAAAAGACAGTAAATTTACAAGAAAAATGGGGAAAACAAATGTATTATATATCCTTATATCCTGATATTTTAAAGGAAAAAAATTCTGTCTCTCCATGCAGACAGAAAATGTTTTTTTGTGTTACGTTTTTTTTTTAACTACGCTCCACCCCTGAACCTAACCATTAGAATATATCTGTATATATGTTTAACAATATGCCTCTTAAAAGCAGAAGGGAACTGACTCCAATATATTTTGTATAGTTAATGATATTCATATTAGGGACCTCTGAGATCTCTTCTAGGCATAGATGTCCATCTATGAAATCAGAGTCGGATGTAAGGAACATGTCCACTATTCAGAACTCTAATAGATTTTCAAGTGCTTTGTAGAATTTCTATCTCAGTGCAAGTTTGAATCGATTAGGTTTAGGCTGTGCGTACCAGACAGGCATATGCTAGATTTTTGTGACCACTGGTAACATGGGAACAGAGTAACTCTGAGGAGCATAGAAATAAAAAGAGTGACAAGTGTTATGGTGATCCATCAAGTACTACACTGTTTGCATTTAATTTATGGGGGAACACATAGATCCACGATACACAATAGACTGTTATTAATGAATGTCTATAGTCCTGTTTATATTCATTTGAAACCCTTACCCTGAAGTGCAACCCTTCAGAGGTGAAACTGTGCCAAAGCAATACAACAAGCAAACTTGTTTTATGGTTGTACTGCAATCAAGTCAAATATAACAAAAGCAAAGAGGAACCAATAACATTTCAGTAGATTGTGAGTAACATCTCAGCTATATTACATGCAAAATGAAACATAATGAAAAGAAAAAATTTGTTTATGTGGGACAAGGTTCACTCTCTTTCAATCGTTTACTTTCCTTCACCTATATGGTAGAACTAATCAATAGAGAAAATTGAGCAATTAAGGTCAGTTATGGCAGGGGAATGTGTGTTCTCATGATATAGCCCACTGGCGCTTGAATCAATGATTCACAATTATATTAAAATGGATTCTTGCAAAATGAAAATATAACAAAATACACAAAACTCTCTTAGATAACAAATAAGGAAACTCAGACCACAGGCATTTCATTCTAGGGTGACAATAACATACAAAGTGCTTCAATAAAACATTTCAAAACGGTCTAGAAATGTTGTGAATAAGCTATTAAAGTCCTGTGATTGTTTACAAAGATTCAGAGGCGTAAATAATAAAGAAAACTGAGAATAAAACTGTGTGCAACACAAGCTTAAATTGTAAAAATGTTTTTTCCTAAAGGTTGCCCAAGTCTTTTGAACCATTTATATCTGTTTGCATTTGTGAATTTTGATACATTTTGTGAGAGTGTTTACATCCAACCGGCTGCAAGAAGCTGATAGCTTTCTCAATAAAAGCTGCCCAAAGATTGCAAAACTGGCTTCAAAATATGCTTGAATTCCATATGAACGTAACATTATCTAAGGCCTCATTGCATGCTCTACTTCACAGATGCTGAAAGCTTTGAGTCAATCAATGTTCTTCTTCTAAACAGTCTTCAAAGGCCAGCTTTCAGAGGGACACTTTCAACTTTCTCAAAAGGGGGCAAACATGCAGGACAGAGGTTAAAAATCATGTCTGCTTTTGGGGTTTAATGAATAGGCATTTTATCCTATTGAAAGTCCATGTTTTTAAAGTCACCTGTATGGTTTCCTTCTAACATATGTCATTTCAAAGGAATGTTAAAAGGTGTCTCTTAAAATGAAGGGCTGGTTTTAAAACTGTCTGCAGACGTTTTTTGATGCTGCCTTAAAATAGGAAAATAAATCCATTGAAATTGTGTTTTGATGTAAATTCAGCAATCCATCTCAACAACTGTTAAGTGAACCTGTTATTTTTGTAAAAAACCCACAATTTTTTCAGCAATGGGGGACCTGTTCACAACAGAGTCAGATAAAAAGCAATATAAGGGTAAAAACGGCAATGCATTTGAGCAGATCGATCATCTACACGGAATAACCTTGAAAAAAACAATGCCGTTGTTTTATGAATTCGGAACAATGGGGATTGCTCACAAACAGCGTACAGATGAGAGAGCCACAAAACTGACAGCAATGAACAACTTGGCGTTTACATCTCTTTTATTTTCCTCCCAAGTCAGTTTTCCCTATCACAGCACACACAAATAACTCCATCCAGAGACTACATAATAAGATTATGAATCTTATGGGGAAGATTTGCCAGCATGTGCCGTATCACACACAAAGAAACGGATACAGTCTCTACTAACACATTATCAGCTAAAGTCTCTTTGGCAGACATATGACACAACAGTTTAATCACTGCGTCATACAAATCATAGCACTTAATCTTTGATAGTGCAATCATCAATAATAATATATTGCTATTATTTGATATTATTTAGCGATGTCTGATAAACTGATATGCACATACATTTCTAAATCTTTTATGAAATGCAACCTGTCTAGTCTTGATGAGACTGAGTCTTCAATTTAACATCACTGCATTGGTTAGAGTCAGTCCTTCCCTTGAGTGTTAGACAATGGCAGACATTGGCAGGGTCCCAGATATTCTGATATGCTTGAATTGAAACCTAGATTTGAAAACTGCTTCCAGCTTTCTGATGAGTTGAGAGACTTCATTATATACTTTAGAACGACTTAGAGGGAACACCAAAACATTAAGTTCATATCTATTAAAAGTTTGAAAGTTTGAAATAATAGTAAAACATTATTTTAAAACATGAATATTTAACCTGTAGGAGAGATCTAACCAGCAATGTTTTGCACTTTAAGGTCCCTGTCGGACAAAGTGAGCAAGCAGACTGTCAAACACCTGTTTATGGCATTTCCTATGAGCTATGTAAAAATATCAATATTTTCCTGTAAATCACACCTGCTCACAAACCTCAAAGATAAACTTTTACAATTGTCTGCATTATTCAACTAAAAAGTACATCACATGACAATACAATAAAATAATGAACTCACATGTTGTAAAGATAAGTAACTTATTAGTATCAGTTCTACAATTCATCTCGAGATTATGCCATTCAGTTGTCATAGGAAAAAGAAAATAGTTGCACACCTTAGTAGAAATGTATATTCTTAATAGGTAAAAAAGCCAGTTCCCCATCACACTATTCTTCATGAATTGACATAATTTTGCGTGAAAACAACATCCTAAACATAAATAAATATAACTGTATATAGTTTGTGGTATTAGTTGTTTTGGCTCAATGTAACATTCGATTATATTAGTATTAAATAAAATATAAAATGTTATGTTACTCTGGCGATACCAAATAGATTGTGAATTTACAAGAAAGACCCACCTCATTGCACGCAACTTCAATTTCGTCATCAGCAGGGACCGGAAAACCCGACTTCTCTAGTAAGTAATACACGAGATTACTTGCCACAAGTTTGGCATCTCCGTTGCTATTGCTTCTGTATGTTTCACATTGTAAACACGACGCCAGTGTTTAGTTTTACTCATGTAGGCAGGTTGCGCTAGAACGTGAGGGGCGTGTTGGTTCGGTTCGCTTTTATAATGCAACATTTCAGCGTATCCAAATGTGTTTTGTGTTCTCTCATTGGTCAAAGACAAGTGCGCCTTTATGTTGCGACGTTCCGCTCAGCGTTCGTGTGTCACTAGTACAGACAACAGGAGCTCTTCAGGCTTCATGTACATATTTACCATGGTTTTACTACACTTAGAATTGAAAAACTATAGTTTTACCACAGTTAAAACCAAAAACCATGGTTACTGTAGTAAAAACATGGTTACCACAAAATAACCATGGTTTTTAAAACCATAGTTTTTCTAAAAACCATAGTTAATGATGGTTACTGTAGTAAAACCGTGGTTTTGCCATAAGAATGCACCAAAAAACCATGGTTACTACACTTGTACCACAAATAAACCATGGTTAATTTTCGTAAGTGCTTCTAAAGAGCTGTGTGTGGAAAAGGTGTACTTGTGCTTACGGAAGCAACGGACCAATAGACCAAATAATTGTAGCTTATTTTAAATTTACATTTTCTTACCACTGTAAGTAATAAAGGAAACATTTTAATTTTTAAAGTTGCATTCAGACATCATAACATAAGTGACCCTAGTCTAGTGAATGTGGTGCAGATTTTTTTTTATCTCATCTTACAAAGTGACATGGGTACAGAGTCAGAAATATCACAGCAATCAAAAGCTGGAAAGGTCAAAATCATAAGGGTGCTGTATCCTGCCTTTCAGATAATCAGAGGCCATAAAGGCTTTCCAGGATTTGAGGAATCAGGACCTAAAACTGCAATGTGATTCGATCGCTCTGAAGCAAGACCTAAATCCCAGTGGCTTGCACTATCCTCTTATATATCAGAATGTAATTCTTCCAAATATACAACATTTTGACAGAAAAATTATCAACTTGTTGTAGACCTACTTAAAGTCAAGGTTGTGTTTTTTCTTAAATTTTGATGGGCTTCTTGACTTTTCTTTTTAATTATGGGAATGCAAGAGAATGATACGCCATGGGCAGAGAGCAGGCATTTTGAAACATACGTGAAAAAATTCAAGTAATAATGTAAGGTTTAGGGTTTGGATTAGGGGAAAGGTTATAATATGCACGCACGCTAACATAAGGTTTAGGTTTTGGGTTAGAGTACAGGTTAATAAGACAAATTGCTGTAGAATATGCATGCACGCTAAAACTGGCGTATCATATTCACGCTAACATTTCATAAGATCGGGCTTATAATACACACATGAGAATCCAGAATTTTTATGTACTCTGAGAGCTTTCTAGATATTAACAAAAGTTTCAGCCACCTCCGAGCAGGTCCACATGTATGAAGTAAAAGTCTTCTACTCATGGGATGTTTTTATGCATGCAAAATTCTCAGGCACACTTTTTCTAAAGATGTTTTCAGGCTAATATTTTCTTCGAATCATCATTTTTGCTAGACCGTTATTTCCTTTACTTAGAATTTTAGTTTGAAATGTAATAATAATAATAATAATAATAATAATAATAGCAAACCATAACCTGAAAAAATGAATCAGCTCATGTTTTCAAGCCCATAGAGCCTCTGAACTCAAAAGTGTCCGTATCATTTGCTATGTAGACTGTTTGGGTGTTTTTGGTTTCCACAACACAATTATCTTGAAACTAGCATTGCCATGGCAACAGTGACAGTATTGAAGCTGTACGGTGGGAGGTGGTTTGTTTTCACAGGGTTGAGATGGGGTTGGAGGGTCGTTGACATGGACACAGGTCTTAGATGGTAAATGTCATGAGCGGTAGCCGCACTAATAAGGGTAAGATACAGAATGAACCCTTCAGGCTCTTCCAGGAAGAGTATTGATTTTGGCGTGAAGCTGATGGGTGAAGTGGTGAATCAGCAGCAGGAGACAATGACAGGCTCACGCTCTAATGAGAACAGGAAGTGATGACGTAGAATGGCGGCTGACAGGGTGTGTGAGATGTCTGTGTCTTCTCTTCTGTTTTAATGTTGGGCTGAATAATGATGTTTGGAGAAGAGTTTGGCAATTAAGACAAATACAGGGGGAAAATAGAGACAGCAGGATAGCTGCTTGCTGCAGGATGCTCAACGTCGAACTGCTCCATATCAGTGGGGTTTCAGTGTTTGAGCATCTAAATAACAAGCTGTGGGGGGTTGGAAGAGCTACTATCTAACTAACAAAGGTTCCTAGAGGCCAAAAGTAAATATTAACCATTTGGCTCATCTCATGTAGTGGGAAAAAAAGGGATTTGGATATGTTTTGCACATTTGTCAGATTGCGTCCCTTAAAAGTTAATTACTGAGTCATTTCTGTCTGACAAAGATATGTAAAAAATAAACAGGCCATGCTTATATATTCTTACAGTAAACGACATGGTGACTGCATATCATATATTCAGGTCTCGTTTTTTGCCGCATGTAATGTATATCCCCTGGAGAAACAGACAGACGTGCAAGATCAATTCTTGAAAAGTGCTTGTCAAACTGCTGTCACAACATATTTGGTTGTGAATATTTGCTTTATCATCAGTCTTTGAGATTGGCACCCCGTTCTTGCCCTGTGCCTTTTGAATGTCAGAATATTATGATGTATGTGTCTGCTGTGCACTGGCATTGATCAGGCACAGTTAAACCAGAGCTATAGATCAAGCTTCAGCTTGTCCAGTGGCAAGTAATTGCTCTACATTGCCAGTCTTGAATCAATAACCATCTATAAGCCAAGTCCCTCTTACTATGCATATATTTTTTCATTTACAGGTATATGGGCTTTGTCACATGTTGGTGGCTTCAGTGCTTCACTGTTTTGCGAAAACGTTTAACTTTTAAGACACATTTCAGAACAATAAGGCTGCAGACACTTAAACGGGTTTGCAGAGTCCCAAGGGAGACAGTTTGAGCTTCATCTATCTTTGATTTGAAAGTGAAACAGAAAGATGCATGCAGAGTTAAATTATGGAAAAGCAAGAAATAGGCGAAATGATGAAAGATAAAAGGAATTCCATAGGGATTTAAAACTGGCACTTAAATGTGTATCTGTGGTTAATTCTAAATGATACATTCCTTTTGCATATTTTAGAATATGTTATATCTATTGCACATTTGTAAAAGCTGTAAAAGTAAACAGCTGTATTAGTAAACTATTAACAATTATTACATATTCGCATTGTTAGCGACCTTGGCTTGTTTTTCCAAGTTAAGAGATAAGTGCATTGGTAAAGATTATTGCATGGTTAAATCTGACAGCAGTTACATTTTCTTATTTGTTTGCATTATATTATGGTATAACAGATGTAGAATGGTATGCACACAGTAGGCCTTAAAATAGAGCCTTTTAGGGTTTAGAATAAAAGCAGAATAAGTTAAATTAATTTCAAGTGATCTGGCAGAACTTTGATAAAGTTTTATGCGCAATGAATAATGTTCAAATCCGTGTAGAGCCGGATGCCTTTTAACATGATGGCCTGGGATATCAGGTAAGCCTCTGCTCCGGTTAGAATCATGAAATGAAAGTTATGGCAAGAGAGGTCAAGGCAATTTTATAAAGATAACTAAATATTCATCAGTTTGACCCTAAAACCATGCAGTGATTAATTGCATCCCTGATGTGATTAGAATTTAAATACAGTTTCAAAACCATGAACTCACTCAGCTGAGACATCCAAAATTAGCAATTTGTGCTTAATGCATAAAATATGCAGTGTGCGGAACAGCTTTGGGCCCATCAGGTCACTCTCCTCCTCACAGCACAGTTTTTTCTAACAGGACTTCCTTTTAATTCCAGATGCATGAGGCGGATTAACTGAATAGTTGCACTAATTCTATTGACTAAAACAAAATATGCATAAAATATCAAATAGTTGTGCGATCGCGCCTTATTCATACAACTCAAGGCAGGAGTTTTGTCTTAAATATATGTTTTTTTGTACATTTTTAAGCAGTAATATATTAATAGATAGAGCAGAACCACCGGCATATATTCAGACGCACTTAGTGCAGTTAAGTGCACTTTCTGCATGTTAAAGAGCCAAGTCAGTTTCTTGGAGGTGTCCATAATTTGAGGATAAATGACAATTTAGTTACTTTAGTCTTATTTTAATTTAATTTTATCTTATTTTAATACGTAATGCTTAAAGGACCAGTAGCGGCATCTAGCGGTGAGGATGCAAATTGCAACCAACGACTCACTCCACCCCTCCCTTTCAAAGCACTACGGAGGCTGTCAGAGAATCAAAGATGTCACGTTTCCTCTTTTTTGCCAAATGAGATAACATATTTACATATGCGTATGCATTCTGTAGAGCAGTTTGTCCGTTTAGGGCTGTTGTAGAAACAACATTGCGAATTCCTTGTAAGGGAACCTGTGGTATATGGAAATAGCTCATTCTAAGGTAATGAAAACATATGTGTTAGGTCTTTATACAACTCTAAAGACATAGTTATGTATATTATATTGCATTTCTATAGATAGATCCTTAGGGTTAGGGTTAGATATAAATTCAAAAAAAATTTAAATTGGACCTTAAATAGCAGCTGTACAGAGATAAAAAAAAAGAGAAATTTAGCTATAAACTTACAGAAACCGTAAACATTTCAATAAAAGCTTTATAATTGAATGTTCAAGTTCTCTTCTTTAAATATTAAACTCTGCTGTTTTTTCCAAACAAGTAGCCCATTATATGAACATTTGAGTTTGACCCAGTTTCCTGCCCTGCGTGGTGTGTAAGGTTGGTGCGGGTTGTGTTTAAACCTCATTAATCACTTCTGTTCCTCTCAGGGCTTTGTGTCATCATTACACATTCACCTGCTCCATCCATCCACATTTCAATATGCCATTACTTGCATGCAAATTGCTTAAGTCTGCCCTGTGATATGACTAATATTGCTCAGGACTTTCTCAATGGAGTGCAAACGCTTTTCAACCGTGACAAATACATATGCAGTATCTTAAAGTATGGTCAGACAAACAGGTCAAAACGAGTTTTGTTATGACAAACTTTATAAGCAAACAGTACATAACAATACAACGTTTTCAAAGTGAATGCTGTAAATTACATTCATACATCATAATGACAAACTCTGAATATTCATCAATATGAATAACGGTTTGAAAAACAGGTGAAAAGAATCGCATTTTCCCCGCCGGCTCCTTACAGCCGGCAGCCAAAAGTGATTTATTTCTTATATGGATGCCGGTTGGAAACTCCTGTGTTTCGTTTTCTTCGCTTTCCAAATCAATTAGTAGATCAAAAGACTAATTCAGTCCTTGAGGAGCTGTGCTTAGACAGATATTCCCCAGGAGCTGTGAGGAACTCATCCATAAAACATTGAAGCCAGTTGTGTCATTCCCATCTCTGCTGTTACACACCAGCTAGCCCGTGCTAACCATTCCGATCACGTTGCTGCAAGTCAGCCCGCTTAGTGTTTACTTTTGAGGTAATTAAACTGCATTTGATGGATAACCTTGTTAAGGAGAGAAGTTTAGGTAATGATAATCCAATTAGATGTTTTTATCTACTGGAACTAATACAAATATAGCCCAAATTAGAGCTCAAGCTGCTGATATCAAAATACAAAGCACAGCAGGATGTTTCGACACATTTTATGAGAATGTTACCATACTATATATGTGCATCTTATATGTAATAAAAGTCTATAATTTCACTTCTGAGTCAAAGAAGGCAGAATTGTATATATAATGGCATTTGGCACAGTTTGTAACTTTACAGTAATGAGCTCCAAGGCTCTGTGTAATAACTTAAGGACAATTGGATGGCATCTGCTGTTGTGGAGGTGGATTATCTCAGAGGCTCGAGAAATCTCTCTGCGATCGTGTTATTTCCCATTGTTCCCATGTTTTGTTGTTTAGCACCAGTGAGGTGCAAACTCTGTTTAACACCCTCAGACAGACTGCTGACTGCTCTCATGGGGGGAAATAGACATTAGAAGTGACTCTGGTGCTTGTGAGTAATATTTATCTCTTGGAAAAGTTTCTGAATTACACCCCAAGCACAACTAAGTTTCATTTCCGCTATAAGAAAAGTATTGTCAAGCGCAGGCATTGATACTTTTTGCTCAAAGTAGTTTTTGCATTGCTGCATTATTAATATAAATGTTTTCTTCACTTTTGCTACAGTCGCCTTTAGTTTGCTATGTGGGTGATACTTTTGTATAACATTATGTATAAATAATTTGCGTGATTTTTCTCAAATGTTTTCTGGTAAGCAAACGCACATGAAAAACACGGTTTCATCGGACGTAGGCCCGAAGTTGACTTCCGGTCTTGATTGAGCTGGCTAGTGGTTAATCATATAACTATATTTAAGTTATATTCATATTAATTTGTGATATTGATATTTTATTGTAATCATAATAATTATATTAAATAAACAATTTGTAGTAACAGTAACAGCTCTTCTGGCAACCCAAAATAATACTGGCTAGACATACTTTTAACTTGCTAGCTAATGTCATTTGCTTGTTATTTCTTTTGCTTGTTATGAGAAATAATCTGCAGGGACTCTATTCTTTGTGGATGTGTACAGGAAGTTAGGTTTGGGTCACAAAACGTTTGTTTTGAAACCGTCTATAGTAATAAAGTTCAAATAAATTGAACAGCATTTAACAGAAACTTTTCCCAAAAATGATTGTGTATCTGTTATCTGTTTTTCTTTTTGCATTTGTAATTATACAGACAACCTGATTTTGCTCATTGTTAACAGCCGGAGTCCAGTAAAGATATCGTCTTAATGATTTGTTGATGAGTTGATTATATTTTCATTCTGTATTCTTGCGCTCCAGGACACCTGGCAGGTAAGACCTAATCACTACTCTTCAGGCCAACTAAAGCATGAGTATAAGTATTATAAATGCAGATTCCCAGTAAGAGCCCTGAATCTATGTTGACAGGGCTCTCCAGGAGATAATTACAGCCTGCTCTGATTACCTTCAAAAGAGGAGATTGAAATAAAACTCATAAATAATTCAAAACAACAAAAACAACCAGGCACATTTTTCTTGGTCCTATGGCGAGGCTACCACTGCTTTCATTCCAGATGTTAGTCTCATTGACATGGGTACCACATGAAGTGTCACTAATGAGATTTTTCTCCACTGCTGAGCCTTCGGTGGTAAGTACACTTTTTGACACTTATCTATTACACTGTTCTTTTTTTGAAGTGTCGTTTAACACCCTTCTGGTTAAAGTTACACTGCAGCATAATTCATAAGCTTGTGTGAAATGTTCATTATGGAACTTTAAATCATTCATGCTTTCTTTCAAGGTGCTTTAGAGAACTTGTTGACAGGGTTATTGAATTTTTTGTATAACCCAGTTTTGTGCATTTACATACTCAAAAAGAGATTTGTTGGATTTACATAAAAAAGCAGCATTAAGTGGTTCCACGCAAATATGTTGAGTAGTTTCTACAAATAACAATTTAGTTGAATGAACAAAATAAATTCAGGTAAAACTTTTTTGCGTAAATCCAAACCATTCAGTAATTTTAAGTTAATTAAACTCAATATTTTCAACTTTTTGTTGTAATACAGGAATTAAATATACACTTATTGCATGTAAGTCAAAGCAATCAGATGAGAGCATCTCAGTAATGGCATTAGCACAGTTAATGCTCATCGAATGATGCAATCGTGGGTGCGCTTTAACCTCTCCCAGCCTAAGCACGTACCTAAACAATGGTAACTCAAAAATACACAAACTGTTCTAAATCTCAAAGATAAATTAACATTAAACACAAAAAAGTCTTTATCTTTACTAAAAAAAAAAACATTTAAATAACTCAACATTTCTAAATTTACTGCCTAAATGCAGTATTATGTAAAGCATGCTGGGAACTGGAAATCCCTCATCCAGTCATGTTGAATTAACTTGTTTATATTAAGTAAACTGAACAATACACTTGTTAAGTAAAGCCAACAGTACTACATTTTTAGTATAAATAACATAGTTAACTTACATTAATGTAGTTACTTGCATTCCTACAAGGCTAGTTCATTTTTTTGAGTGCAGCGCATGAACAAATATTGCTTCAAGATCTGTTTTAAATATATATTTTAAGCAGACTTGTTCTCTTTTTTGTTTATTCGCCTCAAAGACTTGCGTGCTACACATAAGTCTACTCGTAATGTGTCTCATAAAATGTATTTTCATTATGCAACGGAAAAACAATTTATGTTTGAATCTGAAAAATCAACATGCTAATAAATTAGTTTTATTCTTCAGGTTCACCGAGAGCCTTGTGGAAATGCAAATTTTAGCCTGAATTCACAGGGCTCCAGCCTCTTCCTGACATCTTTGTGATTCAGTGTGTACCGCTGTAAAACTGGGGCTTTTGAAGATGAGCATGTTTGCCTTGTGCATTCATTTTTCACTAACCGCTGTAATTTGTACCATTTAATAATTGTTCATTATTAAAATTGTTGATTTTCTCTCATTTCTTCTGGTTCCACCTGCTTTAAAAAACGTTTCAGGTTTCACTCACATCATTGTTAAACATGGTGGGTGGTTTAGTGAATTACCCATTCCAGACTATTGATTGGGGTCATGTGATTTGGCCTCTCGATGCGCCAACCGACTCCTTTATCACTTGTAACTGTCCTTATTGATTTGAATACTTTGAGTTTGTAGGATGAAGCCGTTCACTGAGAAAACTTTGTGGAAGTGACCCTCGGAAGTGAATGTCTAATAGTCTTTTCCCACATGCATATTTTATAGCACAATGTCATCATATTTTCTGCATTTTCGTGCATATGTTCTGAAATTTCCTGTAATGATAAAGAGGTCTGCTTCAAAATGTTTCCACTGTATCTTCTCTGCAGACTAGAGTAGATGGATTTCTTTTAGTATCCATGAACTGCCAGGCTGAAGCCTTCTGTGGGATCCCTCAGGGCCCCTTCTCCACGCATACATACATTCTCATTTACAAACCCATCATTCCCTTTCATAATGCCCTCCAAGCTCTATCAAGCAGATGACTTTATTTGAATACAGCGGGATAAATGAATAACAATGCGCAATCTTCAGAGAGAAATGCTGTAACGATTGTTATGCAGCAGAGGAGCGGAGCTGAGCGTGATTTATCAAAATACGAGATTATGGGATTCACCTGTTTCACCTAATTGGACAAAACGGCACGTGGCTCACGTGTCATGTTCCCTTTATACACTCACTACAGGACAAGGTGATGTTAAGGGGATGATGTTTCCATGTTCTTATTTCAAATCAGCACGAAACACAACCTGTTTTACTTGAGAATGAGAATAAAATGTAGGGCGGTGCTGGCGAGAATTTATTGGACTGTATTAAAGGGAGTGTTGCATACTAGAATGGAGCCAGGTGGTTAAAGAGGACAGCTTGAAAAATAAGAGGGATTTATGATGTCAGGAGAAAAGGAAAATTGTTTCAGCGGCATTATATTATGATAAAAGATAACAAACACAAACTTTACCAGTGCATGGAATGATGTGCATCGATGAGTCAATCGCAATAAGACTCAGCAATGTGTATTAAGTCCATTTTGATTTCATGTTGACTTTAATATCGGCCTCCTGCGCTCTTCCTGGTCTATACTGCATTGTGGGAAAGAATCAGGGGAATCAGCGAATACATCGTTTTACATACTTTTATCGAACAAGGAATATGTCTTAAAAACACTGCAGGACAATGTGTGACGTTTTACATACACAACAACACAAAATGTTAAAAATCAATAACAGCAAAACCATAAATGACTAGTTTTTGTTTACGCTGTACCTAATTTTAAGCATCAACAATATTGCTATAGATTTTTGTGTGCAAACTTTTGTTTGTTTCTTGTACACACTTCAACTTCTTTTTTCATTACCTGTTGCTCAAGTTTATGACGCCACAGGTACCCAGCAAACACAGGAATTATTTCATCTAAAATGAGCTTCTGTGTAAACCTCAGGTGGAAAATCAGCTTTCTGTTTGTCTAAGGCACGCACGCAATAAACAGACAGACCTACACAAATCCTTTTCAAACTTGCAGGCAAAACCTTTAGTGAGCAAAATATTGAAGTATTAGTGCCTTTAAGTATTAATTTCTTTGCTATAGATCACAGTGAAAAAAATTCGGAATACTAGATAAGTACACTCTTAAAAATAAAGGTGCTTAAAAGATTCTTCAGTGATGCCATAAAAGAACCATTTTTGGTTCCACAAAGAACCATTCAGTCAAAGGTTCTTTAAAGAGCCATCTCTTTATTACCTATTAACATTTTTCACTACAAAGAACCTTTTGTAGACAGAAAGTTAAAGGTTCTTTATGGAACCATTTAGACAAAAATGTTTCTTCTATGACATTATGAAGCCTCTTTATTTCTAAGAGTGTAATGAAATTCATATTCCTGAGACATAATCTAGTTCTCTGTAAATGCATTAATTTAAGATGTTAGTCTTAACATGCTTCAAAGTCCAATGCAGATTTCATCTTGAAACACCAAAAATATGCTAATCTAATAAAAAAACGACTGATTGTGGCTCTGTGGAACAAATTAAAAATCTCTGTTAAATAATAAAAAGACAAACTTACATAAAGGAGCAGGTATGCAAAATAACTAATCACTGATTTTTTTTATGGTTAGGAATGGGATTATCCATGTTATTCCTTTGGGGATGCCGTCATTTGCAAACGTGTCTGACCTTACAAAGCAAAACACAATTATGCAGTTTTAGAAAGAATGCAAACAAAATGCTTTTTAATCCCTGTTTTAGGTCTAGTTTCATTCTATTGGGTGGATGTAAGGGATTAATTTAGTTGTAATACTCTAAACCGAAAGTGTCAAGCAAATTCAGGTGATTCAAATCAAGGGTAGCAGTCGAAAACTCCCACAACACCCCTGCACCCATGCACAAACATTTCAGTAATAGGCAATACTCAAGTAGCACAATATCAGAATGAAGTGCATGGCTGGCCCTCAGTGGCTCTCCTGCTGTAGATTTATGGGACAACCTCCAATCATTTCCCCCTGGAATCCATTATTTCTGCTTCCTTTCTTCTGTCAAGGTTGTGGGTGTCGAGATGAAACAACTTTTCAACCCCAGCTTACTGTTAAATTTAGCAACTGTTTGTATTTCACTTTCTGCTGGTTATGTGCACCTGATTCATGAATGGTAGAAGAGACGTTGGCAGAAATGAAACTAGATTTCACATTGGATTTGCCACTATGTTGGGGTTTGCCAATTGAGATCATCCCTGTTAAATTTCTCAATTTTTTCAATCTCTAAAAGCAATGCACGTTACATAAAATGAAGCATTTACTCAAGAAATTATGAAGGTCAAGACAAGATGACCCAACATGAGTGCCGGATATCAGATTCTATTGCATATCATGAATTTAGTTGATTAAAATTATACCTTTGTGTGCCTATGAACATTTTATTGCTTTTTTAATGACCTGATACTGGTGGCGTGATTACAGGTGCAAATGATGACAGCTTCATAAATCATAAATTATGATTAAGTGGATATACTGTATGATGTTAAGATATCACATGTTAAATAAGGTTTGAAGGATTAAGATTAAGGTGATGTGAAAGACATGTCATCATGTTGAAATGCAATGCAGTGTGAAATCCTAAACTTGTCCTTAAACATCAGAGGTAATCAATGCATGCATAATCTAAATGATATTACTCCCAGTATGAATCACAATGCACGAACAGTGTTTATCACGTGTTATCACAAAGTTCGGATCATTATTTGTACTTCTTTGAAGTTAAAACATGTCCCTTTTTGTTAAAAAGAAAGTGCAGATCTTTCATGTGCAAATCTGAAAGACGGATTCTTCCAATACAGGAAATAAAAAGCCCAGGGGTCATTTTGCTAATGCAGAAAAAATACACTGATAAAACAGATTTTTCCCCAACCTTTCATGTATGTTGTGCCTGTGCCTCCCTTGAACCACAGAGATATTAACACTGCAATGTGTAGCAATAAATACATGCCAATCGCATAATAATGCTAAGGGGAGATAAAATACAATTCCATTTCCTTGTGTGTCCTTTATTTGAATACAAATCGGTAGGAATTTTATTGCTGTATTCTCAGATCAGTATTTCACAAATCATATCAAAACAATGCCCTTAAAAATGAGTGACAACAAATGCACCATCTGCCATGATTTTCATTTAAAGAAGCATTGTGGAGATCACCCATCCCTTTCGAAGCACTACGGTAGCTGACACAGGACAAAGATGTCAAGTTTTTTGCTTATTTGCCGAATTGGATAACATTTTTACAAAACATGTTGTGTAGAGAAGTTTGTCCGTTTAGCGATACTGTATAAAGACAACATGGCGAGGGGACATGCAAGGGGACCCACAGTGTACTGTATGTAGAAATAGCTCATTCCAATAAAAACATAACGCTTCATAATATAAGGTCTCTGAAGACATAGTTATGTATATTATATTACATTTCTCCTCCTAAACACACATCACCTTTAACAATATTAGTATTTGGGTTTTATGATCTGATGTCATGAGGCAACATCTTACATAATACCACAACGGCTGATCTGTAAAGACACTGATCTGTTTTTCAAGAAATGTATGACCACCACATCTAAAAGCGTTTGTACTTTACAAGCTCAGCTATTACCCTTACAAAACTCAAAATGTAACGTTTACATGCTCCGTCTGTTTCTAAAACAGAGATCATTAGCAAGCAGGCCTTTTTCGCATAAATTCAGACTAATGAATGTCTCACAGATACAAGCTTATGCTTTCATCACCCCCTGACACATTATCTCAACCCATGATTCTTTGCAGTTTTCTACTCTATAAGCTCTTACCCTCTCACTTTTTCTTCATTTTACCGGAACTAAATCACATACGCTCACATTATAAATGTATGACCATGATATAAACAATCTGAAATCCAACCTGCCCTTTAAGAAACCTTGAAGCCACATTCATCTCCTGTTTTGGAGGTGATGTTATCGTCTGAAACACATCTTTGAAACAGCCCTCAGGCTGCCGCCCTACTGGTGCTCGATCCCTCCAGCAGATAAAATCTATGAGCTTGAAGGGTTTTAATGAGGCAGAAGATTCATGTTAGCGATGGCTTTTTAATTATCACAAGAACCACTTCGCTCATCTTCAGTAGGCGAAAGACATGATTGGATGCATCAAATCTTGCTGAGGTTTTGGGAACTATTATGGCCGGACCTGGGGAAATTCTCTGAGGTTTATCCTTTTATTCTGTGTCTGTGATTGTGATTTTGAAAAATGAAATTGGGTTTGGGGTAAAAAGTGATAATATTATGCAGCCCTCAGCCAGCGATGTTTCATTTCATCCTTTATGACAGTGGAGGAGGACAGGAGAATAAAGATTTGTGCAAACATTGGATATCAACAAAGGAATTCTCTGTAAAGGTCTGTTGTCAACAAGACCAGTTTCTGACTTGAAGGTTCACACACACACACACACACACACACACACACACACACACAGACAGGTCTGTTTGTCTAATCCGTATCAAATTTTAAAGTCCCAACAAAACACAACTGTAGAAACATCAGTTTCATCCTCCAGGCATTACAACAAGCACATAAATTCCTAAATGTTTGTTGGTCGGTCCTTGGCTTCCTTGATGAATTATAAAACATCAACGAATTTGATTTTTACATTTATGCAGAATGCAAAAAATGACAAATCTACAGTAAATTATTCATTATTTATATATATATATATAAATAAATATATATATACACATATGGAGAACATCAGTAGACCATATCAAAGCACCATTTCAGTTTTCTGAATTTACTAATTATATGTATGTGTTTAGGTAAAATTATCATTTTTGTTTCATTTTGTGAACTACTAAAAATATTTCTACCAGATTTTAAATAAAAATATTGTTTCTATTTGCATTTATTTGCAGAAAAAGAAAACTGAAGAAACAAGTCAAAATAACAGAAAATATGCTATGTATTTTTTCAGACCTCAAGTTTATATTCAAGCAATATAACAGTAATGTTTGTACATGTTTACTCCATAATTAACTCCATAATTAAAAGGAAAAATAAAATCAGACTAAGCTTAAGCTTTCTGTATAAAACAAGAGCTTGAGTTAGCACATCTAAAAACAAATATATATATAAAGTCATCTTTAAATTACTCCTCCTTAAACATTTGTTGCAGTTCAAGGACAAAACTGAGCAGTGGAACAAATAATCAAGTGAGTAAAACCTAAGCAAATTTATTTTTCCGTGTGCGTAATGCGTATCCTTTTTAGTTCAATGGGCCTACAGCGCAAACACTACACAAGTCATGCTGTTAGGGACACCCAAGAGACACAGTGTGACTTTGAACGTTATTACATTAGGGACCTTATAAACATATTGTTTTAAACAAGACGTAATATGCTTGAATTTGTGCAAATATTACTATCTCTGTGTTCCCATGACAGGGATACGTTCTTTGATTGTACAGAAATAATCTCTTCTGAGATTGCCTCCTCCCGTTTTCCTGCAACTTGTTTATGATTTACTTGGAAGTCCTGGCTTATGCTTTAGGCTTTTGAAATACTGATTAAAGAATTTGCACTTTTCCAGAAACAGAACAGTGCACCAAACAAAAGAACAACAAGGGAATAAGCAGCACCGTGAGAGTTGGTTAAGTATAATCTACAGGGCAGCTTAACATTTCCGCACTGTATTAAAGTTCACGCTTGCACAGTTGGTTAGAGACATCATGTACAATAGCAGCTGCATTGTAGTTTACAGGCAAACGGAAAAGGCTAAGCTGATCTGTATGCTACAAGCCTTTTTTGAATATATGGATTTGATGGCACTGCATTGCCCTTTATCTCTGCTCTCTTTAGGGGGGTCATAGATGTGCCATTAAAAACCGAGATAAAAACAGTTCCCCCGAGCCTGCCACCAAGATATATGTCATTTCAATGCTTATAGTGCTAATGGAAAAATTTTATCATCCAATAGAAGGAATACATAGATGACATTGCTTTGCATTATTGGTTAAACTGTAAAACTGGCAAGCATTTTTATCTGATCCTCGACAGGCTGTCTCCAGAGATCCAGTCTCTTGTCTGATGAGATTCTGGTCAATGGCTGAAAATACAAGGGGGGTTGGAGGACATTTCAAACGCTAAGCTAAAAACATGTGACACATAAATGAATGTCCAGGAGCAAAATTGCATCAGATAAATTAAAGAGCGCCACCAACTCTGTGCAAGAGTGTGAAATGAAATACAATATTTTAGTAAATTGGATTGCAACAGTGACACCCTGGGGTCAGAGAAAGATGAAATGACTTACACAGTTGTTTAAATTGCAAGATAAACATTTACGTGTGACAAAGACTGTATAGAATGCTGAAATGTTGCATGTAGCATGCATAATTTATAACACTTAATTCCCTTGTCACTTACAGAATACATAGCAAACTAATTGTACAGTTCTTCTTATTATATGGGACATTAAGGTTTTATGATAATGTAAAGAGCAGAAACTGCAGTGGTAAGATGAATAAGTGATACAGTATAAGATTATTGAAAGAGACTTGAACTCTGTGCAGTTTGGATCAATGTAGCCTAAGCAATAAAACATTATTGAAATTTTTAAAGTATTGTGTATGTTAAGCAGTTGCTCATTTAGCTTTTGGAGGCGACAGTAGTTGCACAAAAATCTGAACGATTGGATTTTCTATTTTTAAATCTCAGGTCTCTACTGCCATTTAGTGGATCAAATCAGAAATGCAACTCTTTATACTTTTATAGTTGGATGGACTCTATTGTTCTCATTGTGAAAAAAGATTTAATAGTTTATCTCTTTTTCATTGTTATTGTAGTCTAGAATCAAGATTAAAACAGAACACTGTCTGGTATACACTATATGAATTAGGGCTAAAATACTATCTAAAATCAATATTTAGAATAAAGTATCAAACAAATGTCAAACCATATATTTGTCTAACGTGGCAGTTCGGGCATAGCATGGGAGATAACGTCACACACAAAAGCATTATCAAAACTCAGAGCAGGAGGAGGAAAATAATTACAAGGACCCACAGCGCGACTTCCGGTGTGACGTCACCTGCAGTCGGTCGGTAAGGGTTCAGGAGAAGACCTGCGCACTAGAACATTTCTCACCCTCACAGAGAGCAGTGTTAGACCGGTTACTAGCCAAATACCCTCAAAAACACACTTTTATACTCATATTTTTTTTTCTCCTTTTGGAGTACAAAATCAACATCAAAACTGAGGTTGCTATAGTAAAGGTGAGTTTTGTTGAATTTAACGTAGAGTAAAATGGCTGCTGTTTTGAGAGCGTGACTGCAGAAAATGGCGTCGTTATAGAACAAACGCCTGGTAACATTTTTGTTAATTTAACAACGATATAAAAGATTTTCATCAGTGTCGACTGATTTATATTGATCAGTTGTAGCCGCCTTACTGTTTTCGTAGGTAACTGTTACAGGAAATGCTAGGCTAAGCGTGACGAAACACTGCATGCTAACTAACGTTAGCAGTTACACCAAAGCTGTTACTTCAAGAGGATGTTGTTAAACGGTCTAATGTCGATTTGAGTGCTTGTGTATGTTTTTCTTTGATTTATACGGGGTTCAAGCATTCAAACTCATACAACGTTAAAAACAGTAGTAGTAAAACGTAGTTCTTTGTTATCCTTGTTAATGCTAGCAAGCTAAATGTCTGGCCTCTTTTGTCATTACATGAGGCAAACGTTGGAGGCTGAGCAAGCATTTGTACTGTAACATATTTTTTGTGTTAATAGTATCTGTATATCTGATCTTGTGGAGTGCCATTCTGTTTTTAGATGAACATTAAACCAGTAAATATGTTAACAGACGAGTATCACCTGTGTTGTTTTATATAACGTTACGCAACCGTGTTTTATCATATTTCCTTGTTCTTTTTTTATTATATTTTCCTCTTACAGTTCGGATTTCCCCATCCCGCCCTTTCATTACCATTCTTTTGAAGATTCTTCGTTGTCAAGCCGCCAAAGTGGAGAGTGTGATTGCAGAAGGGGGTGCTTCTCGTTTCAGGTGTGTTAAACGGCCAGTTTTGTTGTGGCCTTCAGTCTTTCCTTTTTATTTTTGTAATTTATTACCGTCAATAGAGAAAAAGACGCATTAGCTTGTATTTCAGTCTTAACCAGGATATGCAGTGCACAACTGTCCTTGAATATTGCCTTCCTGGATATATACCTATGTAGTTCTTTGTTCATGCTAAAGGCTAAGGCACTTGGTTTAAATAGGCTCCCAATGTTGCAAGCTTTTCGGGTCAAGATATGTTTTTAGACCTGCTCTCAGATGAAACACCATAAACTTTGTGTAACGACTGGCATTTCTCTCCATCGCACACTGGTTCAGTTGCGTTTTAGACCCGAGCATCTGCGTTGACGCCGCACCAATCGCTGTGAACAAGTGGACCGTTCAATCGATTTAACTTAACTCATGACAGAGGGGTAAAACATTTGCCTGAACTTTAAAAGAAATGTTCTTTGAAGATTTTAGCTATTGATCATTTTTAACGTTCAAGTAATTGATCCATAAACTGCAGCCCACTTTAGGTTAAATGGGAGTTGGTGTAGACCTATTTATGATGGGATGCTTTAATTTGTATGGGTTGACTTGTATTTAGACATTTTTTCTTCATAGAGTTTCATCAATTGCTCTTAAAGGGATATTTCAGAGGCAAACTAGAATTACACCATGTTTTACTCGCCCTCAAGGCACCATAGGTGTATATGACTTTCTTCTTTCAGACGAATGCAGTCAGAGTTTTTATACCATTTATCCTTTTTCTTCCAAGCGGTAGAATGGGAGTGAATGGTAAATGTTTTTTTTGAAGCTCCAGAAAGTTCATCCATCAATCAAAGAACTGCTCGACACGACTCCGTGGTCTTAACAAAGGTCTTCTGAAGCGAATCGATGCATTTGTTTAAGAGAAATATCTATATTGACTACGTTATTAACGGAAGTTACACATCATCGTTAATAGCGTTGTCAATATGGATATTTCTCTTAAGCGCATCGATTCGCTTCAGAAGACCTTTGTGTTGAGCAGTTTTTGAAGCTTTAAAAAGAAATGTTAAGAAAAGGGATAGATGGTATTATAACTCTGACTGTAAGGAGTCAGAAAGGAGAAAGTCATATACACCTAGAATGCTGTGAGTAAAAAATGGTGTAATTTTATTCTGCCTCTGAAATATCCCTTTAATTATAGACTTTGTGTCTTATTTTCTTATTTACAAAAGATAAAGATACAAAACATGATGCAGCCACAGGTCCACTAGGTCTTTGCTTTGCTTTTATGTATTTTAAAAAGGTTACATTTGGTTCCCCTTTTTCACTGACAACGAATAGGATAAGCACTTAGTGTTTAAATGGTTGTGTAGGGGTTGTTGTGCAAACCGTATTTTAACATTCCATCAATGTAATTTGTGTTTTATTATTCTAGTGCTTCTTCGGGCGGAGGAGGAGGTAGGGGTGCACCTCAGCACTATCCCAAGACTGTCGGTAACAGGTATGTTTAATTTCAAGGCATCTTGCAAGCTCGATACAGCTTTGTAGCATACTTCAGTCTTTAATAGTTTTGTCTCTCTTTAGCGAGTACCTGGGGAAACCCCCAGGGCCTAGCGTTCAGAGATGGGTTCCTTCAAGAAGCACTAGACGAGATGTCAACTCCACTGAAAAAGAACATCATGATGCAATATTTAGGAAAGTAAGAGGGTAAGTGTCCTTAAAAGTACGTAAATATTCGATTTGATGTGGAAAGAGTGCTTAAAGAGTCCTCTGTTTTGACCTCTTTTGTTCATTGTGCTTGAGGTCTTGTGAGCATTATTTTGTTTGTCAGCTGATGTGCTCCAGCTCAGAGAATCACAAATCTGTTGAACGCTGGTCTTTGTTTTAACTGGTACGTAATTTATGCTTTTTGCTTTTCTTTCAGCATACTTAATAAACTGACCCCTGAAAAGTTTGACAAGCTATGCCTTGAGCTTCTCAATGTGGGCGTAGACTCTAAACTTGTCCTCAAAGGAATCATCTTGCTGGTGAGATACTTTTGTGCTGTTTAGTTGTTTTTATGATATTATAAAAGGCTTGCTTTAAAGGATTTTAGGTTAAGCCCTAAAAATGTAACATTAGATTGACATAGAGTTGGTTTTTTACAGATTGCCTGAAAGTAGGTCAGTTTAAATTATGGGTTTACATTCATGCATTCACTGTGGTGACCATGGTAACAAGAACATTTAGACTTTTGTACTAACCTGCTCAGATGTCAGTCATAAAAAGGGAAATCATTTTCTAGTTCTTCAGAAACAGTTTTCAGTGATGTTTAAACTCACAATGTGTGTATTTTATGTGCTTTAAAACCCATGTGAATGTTTTCTTAAATCTATTTTCTGCAGATTGTAGACAAAGCCTTAGAAGAGCCCAAATACAGCTCACTCTATGCTCAGCTATGTCTGCGTTTGGCAGAGGATGCACCAAACTTTGATGGCCCAACACCTGAAATCCAGTTATCACAAAAGCAGAGCACAGTGAGTACTCCTGTTTTATAGCTTGGATGGAAATTTATGATTGGAATTGGTAATAAAAACGCATACAGAATCAGCTAGTTGTAAGCATTCAGATTTTGTTTTGGAAATATTGCACTACATTAAGATGCTTTGCACTTGTAAAACAGGTTGTAGTTGTTGAAACATGTGAAGTTAAAGGGGAACTCTGCCCAAAAAGGAAAATTCTGCCATGAATTGCTCACCCTAAAGTCGTTTAACAACCATAAGACCTCCGTCTATCTTCAGAAAGCAAATTAGGATAGTTTAGATGCGGTACCGCTCCCCCCATTGACTGCAACGCAACCAACTGTCAGAGCGTAGAAAGTGATCGAAGCACATCGTTAAATAATCCAAGTGATTCCGGTGGTTCAGCATTATTTAATATAATACGACAAGGATACTTCTTGTGCAAATAAACAAAAATAAGACCGTATTTCCTGACTTCCGTATTAGTTTACAGTGCTTTCGTGAACGCGCACCGTAATTCATGGCCGAATTTTCATTTTTGGGCGGAGTTCCCCATTAACATTTTTCACTTTTGCTCCTTACACATTGGTTTTATTTTCTCATTGTGCACCATACTGTGTATTCTTTACAGACTTTCAGAAGACTTCTAATCTCTAAGCTTCAAGATGAATTTGAGAACCGCACCAAAAATGTTGACAGTGAGTCATTCCCCCAACATCTTTTTTTATTTTTTTTACAAAGCACATTTTCTTTCTCACTTACATTACGCATTTTCAGACGCTTTTATCCAAAGCAACTTACATTGCATTATACATTATTTATTTGTTTCTGAGTTTGTACAATTCCTGGGATCGAACCCATGACCTTGGCATTGCTAGCGCCATGCTTTAACCACTGAGCTACAGGAAAGCTGGTTTCTAACTTTGACATTTGTCTCTT
Source organism: Oreonectes daqikongensis (assembly GCA_026939265.1). Classification (NCBI taxonomy): domain Eukaryota; kingdom Metazoa; phylum Chordata; class Actinopteri; order Cypriniformes; family Nemacheilidae; genus Oreonectes; species Oreonectes daqikongensis. Next base: position 4,451,032 of record JAOTQM010000187.1, read on the forward strand.
ATTTTAGTCTATGACAAACAAGACAACCCTCTATCCTCTGAGGAAGAGGAGCAGCGTTCCATCGCCAAGATCAAGATGCTTGGCAATATCAAATTCATTGGAGAACTCGGCAAACTCGACCTCATCCACGAGTCTATCCTTCATAAGTGCATCAAAACAGTATGTTTTTCCTACTAAACTTTTCAAACTCTTTGTTTCTCTTGATTTTATCATTTGGTTAGCAGCGAGGCAGTGGTTTTGATAAGCTGTTGTGATTCATCTCTAGCTTTTGGAGAAAAAAAAGAGGGTCCAGCTCAAGGACATGGGAGAGGATCTGGAGTGTCTCTGTCAGATAATGAGGACTGTGGGGCCCAGACTCGACCATGAAAAAGCCAAGGTACCACTTGACACAATAACTTTTAAGAGCATCTTTTTCTTAGAGACTGAAAAGCTATCACTGGACCTGTTGATTTAATTTTCTTACGCAGCTTTGTTTTAACAAAAGCAAAATTGCGAAATATAATTAGTCTGAAGTGTTCGTTTTTAGAACAGGAAGCTGTATTAATGAACTGTTTGTTCTAGGATAATGTACATTTCATAGAATATGAGTTTTACCCAATTGCTGGAAATGAACAATGTTTGGAAAGGCCATGTGCTTAGAATGATGTCTTAATAGCATAGAGGAAGCAGTTATCAGATATAATAGACTGGTTTCCTTAAACAAGACAAAGCTTTGCTTGAGAAGAATGTTTTCATAGGACTATGTTTTAAGACGATGATTCAGCCCTTGTGGAATTTAAAAGCATTAAATTAACTTGGTGTGAGCTGCTTTTTCACGCACTGTTGCATCCTCCACAGTCTTTAATGGATCAGTACTACGGCCGTATGCAATCCTTAATGAACAACAAGGATTTGCCTGCAAGGATTCGTTTCCTACTGCAGGACACCGTGGAGCTGAGAGAGAACAATTGGGTTCCTCGTAAAGCTTTTATTGACAACGGACCTAAGACGATTAACCAGATTCGTCAAGATGCAGTGAAGGTGAGCATTCATTGTTTGTTTGTTTGTTTTACATGAGTCTAATGGAAATATCTATATTACATTTAGCTTCTAGTGAGTTTAAAGGACCTACTACAAATTTGAGTTTATAGAGAGCATAAGCCCTTACAAGTATTTTTCTTTTCTTCTAAAGGATTTGGGTGTTTTTATTCCACCCATGAACCAGGGGATAAGAATGGACTTTTTCCTAGAAGGCGCTTTTTTGCAGAACAGGATAAAACTGGACAGAGAAACTCTTGGGGGATTGGCAGACATGTTTGGTCAGATGCCTGGTGAGTGTGTGATTTCTTCCTATCAGTTTTATGTCTGAAGCTTCTTTTCAATTCTGACTTGCTCTTGCAACATTGCAGTGCAATGTTCTCTTTTTTTAGTTAGTTTTGGTGAGCGTATCTGCTAAATGACTAAATGTAATAATTTGTAAATGTAATAATTTTTTTTTTATCTGCAGGCAGTGGCATAGGTACTGGTCCAGGTGTGATTCAGGACAGATTTTCTCCCACCTTAGGACGCCATCGTACAAACCCACTTTTCAATGGCCACAGTGGACACATGGCTTCTCAGCCACAGTCACAGTTTGACTTGGGTCTGAAGCCTTTTATCAAGTCTAACCAGGTAGGCAATAAGATCCTGTATCACCTAGTCACTTTCAAATCATATTAGATTAAGATTGCTAAATAATTTCTACAGGGACAGAATCAGCATTTTCAAAGCCAGAACCATTCGAACCAGCAGCAAGTTCAGTCCAAGGACATGCCACCACGCTTCAAGAAAGGGCAGCTTAATGCTGATGAGGTAAATTAAAGGCATACACTAGCTATTCCTGAGTATAAACCATAAGCTTTTGCACCCTGTGATTATAAAAAGACGCGTTATTCTGAGGGATCCCACTGGTTGGCAGTTTTCTTTCTTTCTCTGTTTTTTGTTTCTTTCTGTTCTGTATCTCCTCCTCAATGCTCTTCTGCTATCCCTCACTCTTTAACTGTCAGCAAGTCCACTGACTGCGATTATGAGAGATGAGGGTGTGAATTTCCTGCAGTTTTTTGCAGTTAGTCATGTTATTAGCATGACAAGCTTTGCTTTGTTTCACCACTCCTCACAGATCAGCCTCAGACCAGCTCAGTCATTCCTTCTGAATAAAAATCAAGTGGCGAAACTGCAGCCCCAAATTCCCACTATGATTCCTCCCAGTGCTCAGCCTCCACGTACACAGACACCACCACTTGGACAGGTACAAATCCCTTGCGTTCTCTTGTTAATGCACGAAACGGTAACAAAAAAACATTTATGTACCTGTGATGGCAATTCATAGAATACAAAAAATTAACAAGCATTTACTTGCTTGTGTAAACTCTCATCTGTGTGGTTTTTTTTAGCCTCATCAGCTTGGTCTGAAAACCAACCCTCCTCTTATTCAGGAGAAACCTCAGAAGACCATTAAAAAACCACCACCTACCAAGGAGGAACTGCTGAAAATGACGGTATGCCATTTAAACCCGTGTTCAAAGATTATTTATGAATTCAACAGTTCTCAGAGATGTTTGCAACCTTTCACTGGATTTGTTACAGGAGAACATGGTGACTGAGTATCTTAACAGTAAGAACATGACGGAAGCTGTCAGTGCTGTGAGAGAGATGAAAGCCCCTAAACATTTTCTGCCAGAGATGTTGAGTAAGATCATCTTGTGTTCTTTGGAGCGGACCGATGAGGATCGGGAGCAGGCAAGCACTCTCATTAATACTCTGCGAACAGAGGGCTTTATCACTGGAGAGAACTTCATGCAGGTAAATTACCCGAAGTCAAACCAATGATGCTGCACATCACCTGTGGACACGGGAGCACACAAGAGCACTAAATCAAACTATTGTGTTTTTGTTCTCAGGCTCTGTTGAATGTATTAGATCAGTGCCCTAAGATTGAGCTGGACATTCCTCTGGTCAAGTCATACCTGGCCCAGTTTGCAGCACGGGCCGTCATTGCTGAGCTTGTCAGTGTGGCCGAACTGGCTCATCCGCTGGAGTACGGAAACCATTTCCCTCTGTTCTTGCTGTGTCTGCAGCAAGCTTCCAAGCTGAAGGATCGTGAGTGGCTCACAGAGCTCTTCCAGCAGAGCAAGGTCAACATGCAAAAAATGCTTCCTGGTATGTCTGTTTAGCCTGTTTATTGTTCAGGCTTCTCTATTATAAAATATAAAAAATAAATGTGTGATATAGGACTATGGTGTATTTAAGGGGAAAATCCAATGTCATGGCTCAACAATTCTGTTTTTATGTTGATTAGAAATTGACCAGAATAAGGATCGTATGCTGGAGATTCTGGATGGGAAGGGTTTAAGTTTCCTTTTCCCCTTGCTAAAACTGGAGAAGGAACTGCTGAAACAGATCATTGCAGACCCTTCCCCTCAGTCCATCTATAAGTGGATCAAAGACAATATCTCTCCTAAACTCCACACTGATAAGGGCTTCATCAACATACTTATGACCAGGTATACCTCACTGTTTATGCTTATGAACATTTTCACTTTACAAACTGATATGCATGATTTTTACCTAGCATGTTTTACCGTTGAACAGCTTTCTGCAGTATATCTTGGCTGAGCTTGGTCTGTCTGAAGGGGATGAGCAACTGTCCTCTCCTTCTAAAGAACAGCTGGACCAGGAGAAGCTACTGCTATTAGCCTTTAAACCAGTCATGCAGAAGTTCCTCCACGATCACACAGACCTGCAGGTCAGCGCTCTGTACGCTCTGCAGGTGCACTGCAGTACCAACGCTTTCCCTAAAGGTAATGCAGCTACTTACATTAGGACATGTTGCCTGAACCTGTTGTGATTCTTGTATGAAAGCTGTGACCTTTTGATGGGAAAACTGTTTTTTTTTATATATATATATATATATATATATATATATATATATATATATATATATATATATATATATAATTTTAGGTATGTTGCTTCGCTACTTTGTCAACTTTTACGACATGGAGATCATTGAGGAGGAAGGGTTCCTTGCATGGAAAGAAGACATTTCCCAAGAATTCCCTGGGAAAGGAAAAGCCTTATTCCAGGTAGTTGTTTACATTTAACTGTTAAGTAAACTCAACTCTGTTCTTATGAGAAGTGGTTTTCTTCTGAGTGTAATTAGGTAAAATACAAGTGTTTCTTGTCTTTCAGGTGAATCAGTGGTTGACTTGGCTGGAGACAGCAGAGGAAGAGGAGTCTGAGGAAGAGGCCGACTGATGAACCAGGCTAATCCTCCCAGTGCACATGTGTGTCCCGATAGATAACATGCCATCTCTTTGGTTCCTTCACTTATTGCTGTAACTCGCACTCTCACCTACTCTGCTGCTAGGCTCATGAAATTAACCGCAAGACAAAGTATTGCGTTTTTTATTATAATATTTCCTTGTGCTTGCATCATAGTTAATGTCAGGGGTGTCAGTTTTGAGTTTGAGGTGATAAAACAACCACTATGCTTAACCAATATACATATTTTTTTGTCTCTCGTTTTGGCATGGAGGAAAATGTGGTTTAGTCCCACCTTCCTTACATGTATAACCCGATTTGTGTTTCGCACAAACGGAAAACAGTGGACAGAGTGGACAGAAAATCCTTTGGAGTTTCAGCAGAAGTGAAGCTGTCCATATAGAAGCAATAGTTTGTCTTTTTGGATCATTTAAATTGCAAGATTCTGCTTGAGTGGCCTTTATAGGTTACGCTGTAGACGCTTTTATTAGTGTTATTCTGGGTCTGTTGCAATATCTTTTAACCTTCTCATGCATGATTCAAAAAGATAATCTGATAAACTGTAATCACTGACTGGTTGCTCTAAAATTTTAGCAGTTCCATTTCTACCTCTTACTGAATAGTCTTTAGTGCCGGCTTCTAAAGTTTGAGTTTTGAGTATTGAGAGAAATCTGCATAATCATTCAGACAATTTTGTACAACACACTACCTAAAGCCACAGCTTGCAGTAGATCCTAAATAATATCTATTGAAGATGTGTGTTAGTGAGAGTCCAGCTAACTGAATGCCTCTGCTGCCCCAGCCTTACTTAATGTTGTCTGCAGTGTCTTCTGACAAGGTAACTGAAATGTAATCTATTGTGGCAATAGTATCGTCTTTTTGGCCCCAGAAATCTGCTGCAAATGAAACATCTTAAACATTTAACTGGTGGATTATTTTAACCTGCCTTTGGAAAAGTCCTTAAAAGTAAATTAAATAAATTGATTCCCAGAAAAGAGAAAAGGCTTCTGCCCTTGTCAATAGATGGTTTGTCAACAACCTTTTATTGACAGGTGTTTTAATTATATTTGACAGTTATTCTTGTTTGTTAACAGCAATCCAGTTGTAAGAAATGAAATGGCTTATGATCATGTCATTGTAAAGCATATGTTGCTGTATTCATCACCACTATTGCTGAATTTACAATAAAGAAAATACTTGATCAATGTAAAACTTGTGTTGTCAGTTTTTAAAGGACTTTAAATGTATGAAAACGAATTTGCTATTTCTGTGATGCAGATAGAATCGTTTTGCCAGATGTAATATTTTGTTTCTGATTAATAAGCAAACAAGCTGGACAGAAAGCTTAATGTGGTGTTTTAATTCTGTATTCTGAACAATTATTCCTCATCAGTGGGGATCCAAAAATATTCAACTTTTCTACTTCTCCTCGGAAACCCAGAATCATGGGAATCTCCCATTGGAGACAGTTCACTGAAATGGGATGGTCCCGTGTCCCTTCCAACCCGAGGCGCAGCCACTCTAAACATGGATCTGCTGAACAGATAGGAAATTTCAGACCGTACATGAATCAAAGTCACACAAATACAAATACATACCTCCCTGAGCTCCTGTCTGAATCCTCACTGCTGTGATCAGGTGTGGAAATGTACACAGGATCTCCTTCCTGTTGAGTTTAACACAGTTAAGTAATACAATAGGTGTATTTTGTTAAAGATGTGTGGGAATGAAAGAGGAATGAAATTACTGTGAAGTTCCTTGGTGTGCCATCTTGATTTTTTAGAATTCGAACCCTCTGGTCACTCTCAGTCATACACAGGAAGTAGCTCTTAATGTTAGCTTGGCACTGAGGTGAGAGAAAAGCGAGGCTCACCTAAGAATTAAATTGGTTCTGCTCTTATACATACAGTGAACGTATATCGTGACCAGGGAATGTCAAAAAAACACTATAAATGTAGTTCTTGCCCTTTCTTGACTTTTTGAAGCTTGACATCCATTGGTCACTATATACTTCTGTGATGCTTCATCATCCTTGCAGTCCAGGCACATTTCAACCAACCAAGAGACTCACTGCTTTGGTTTGCCTCTGAGACTTCAGCTCCTCCTGCGCCCTGATGATTTCTGCCAGAGCTTGATGTTTCTCTCTCCAGGAAAGACATTCCCTGGTGCGGTCTTCCTTCTCTCTCTCTGCTAGATTTCTTTCTTGCTCCGCATCTTGCTGGGCATTTTTGGCTCTCTCGCTGTGTTCTTCAGCAACCAGAGCTCTACGTCTGGAGTTCACCTCCCTTGAGAGAGGCAGAACAACAAATAAATGAACTCTTATTCTTTGCGGATGTGTACAGGAAGTTAAGTTTGGGCTTAAAGCGTTACCAAATATTTTACTATAAGAAAAGCTCACTTTTCCATTATCTTCACATTTTCCTCTGTCAGCCCTTTGAGTTTGTGCCGCAAAGTGTTTCTCTCATCCTCCAGTCCCTTGTTCTCCTCCAGAAGAACTTGCTTTTCTCCTGACACTCTGTCTAGTTTAATCTTGGTCTCGAAGTAATTCTTCTCAGTTTTCGTTAGAAGTTGCTGGACGTTTGTGTGCTGTGGATGAAAACATGTAAATAAGAAACATTGCATTGTTTGGTATCTCGCGTGTGTGCCTCGTGATTTTGTGTGCACCTCTTTCTTCAGCTGCTGTAGTTCCTCATTGAGCCGTGTTTTTTCAGATGCCACAAGATCTTTCTCCTGCCGGTTGTCAAACGCTCGGGCCTCTGCTAGGGCTCTGCTTTTATCCGCCTCTGCTCGGCCTCTGTCAGCATCCTCGGCTGCCCTGGAGCACAGTGTCGCCTTCTGCTGGCTGAGATGCAGCTTCTGTTTTAACTAATAACATTAAAACAATGATAGATTTGATATTTTTCTGCTATTTTCTTCCATAAATTGATTCTGAATGTGTAATGAGGATACCTCTTTAACTTGGGTTTGGAGTTCCTGGTTGAGGTTCCGCAGGTTCCTCATGGTGAGCTCATTCTCGGTTCTCATCATGATCCTTTCCATGTGTATTTCATTGGACAGGTATTTATTCTCCTTTTTTAGGTCTTCACATTCCTGAAGTGTGTCAGAAATAATGCCATGAATAAAATAACCTAAAGCTATTATAAAGCTATTAAAGTTATAGTTCACCCAAAAATGTAAAAGTTTGTCATCATTTATTCACCTTCATGCCATTCAAAACTTGTATAATATCTGTAATAAGAAGATATTTTAAGAAATGTATCAGTGGTTTTGTGTTCAACGAGAGCCCAATGTTGTTTGGTTTGGTTGTGTTCTGCTAGTAGGTCATACGGGTTTGGAATGACCTGAAGGTGAATAAATGAATTTTCATTATTGGGTGAGCTGTCCCTTTTAACTCTCACTACACCAGTGTTGTTTTATTGCATATATGATAAAATAATCATTACATTTTTACATTAACAATAAAATCATGAAAAACACAGAAAGAAGTTATTTGGCTAGCTTAATAATAAAATCATGAAAAACACAGAAAGAAGTTATTTGGCTAGCTTATTAATAAAAAAAAGAAGTTATTTGGCTAGCTTATTAATAAAATCATGAAAAACACAGAAAGAAGTTATTTGGCTAGCTTATTAAACAATAAATTCTCAGTTATTTCACAAATGACATAACTTGTTTCTTTTCACATCACCTACCTTCCTCTTCCTCACCAGTTCCCCCTGCAGGTGGTTGATTTGCAGGAAAGAGCCACTAGCGCTCAGAGCACTGACGGGTCGGACCACTCGCACGGGTCTTCGAGGGGGGTGCGTGGGTTTCGAAAATCCCTTAAGCTCCTCGATGCTCTCAAAGCGGTTGCCCATTGTACTGGTGCTGTAAGAAAGAGATTTAAAGAGACCGCTGTCTGACGCAGGGCTCTTCAATGAAGTTAGAGTCTGGAGCTCTCCGTGAGAACTGGCCCTCAGAGTCATCATTTCCTTCAGAGCTGAATCTCTCAATCTACAGTTTTGATGTAGTGGTGTTTTTTGCTCCTGTCCCAGAGTCCCGGAATGCGAGTGAATGCGCTCGGAACTAAGGAGACTCATCAACAGACTCAGGTGAATTATTTATGAGGAAATGTTATACCAACTCACAGTGAGCAGAAACTCTACGCTATATAGCACAAGGATTGAAACACAGCTCACCCCATCCCTGACTAATTGCAGAATTACAGTATACTGGTTATCAGGTCAAAGATTGAAAACAGTATCTGGAATTTTACATTTCTTGATCAAACTTTAAAGAATTCTTACCTGTAATCAACATGCCACGATTTGATCATTCATGAAGCTTAATACTTGAAATAGTAACACCAGTGCTTGTAATATAGTGGGCAACATTGAAGAGTCCAGACTAGCAGGTTTCTCAGTACCAGCAGATCTTTTACAAGTGCCTCAGACGAAGAAATTCAAACCCCTTTACGGCAGATGTATTATTTAGGCAGAACCCAAAATAGGATAAATGCCACTGGCCCAGATAACTTTGTAATTTTTTATTTCATTAATTAAAGGAGCAATGTGGACATTTTAGCGGCATCTAGTGGTGAGGTTATGAACTGCAACCAACGGCTCACTCCACCGCTCGCCCCTCCCTTTCGCAGGACTACGACAGCTGACAAGACAACTATGTCGTCGTGTTTTAGCTTCTTTGCCAAAGGAGAAGCAGTTTGTCCATTTAGGGATACTGTAGGAACAACATGGTGAAATCTATGTGAGGGGACCCGCGGTGTATGCAGAATCAGAAATAAATAGCTCATTCTAAGATTCATTATGTAAGGTCTCTATACACCTCTGAAGACATAGTTATGTATATTATATTGCTTTTCTGTCAAAAAATCCACCTTAATATTACACACAGCACCTGCAAAATATTTTTGTCTTAATATTAAAAAGATTTTTGATGTGTCAGTTTAGTAATAAAAATAAGCCAGATACTATACACTGTAAAAATAAATCTGTAAAAAAGACCCCAGACATTTTCTGTCAGCGGACAAAAAAAATTTTTTTTTTACAGGCTATAAGGATATATAAAAATTGTAAATTACATATTTTACAGCCTACATAGCATACGTTTTTCATTTAGAGATGAAACAATAAAATCTGTGAATCTGCAAAACAGGGCACAGGATGCTTTGAAAAACTTCCTGTAATTTTGCTTATCCTCCCGAGGGTTCGTTCGGAGAAGCAGCTTTCTATGTTTCGCCTGTACGTGTGTCAGGTCACAGTTATGAGCAAAGACAGTGTAAAACTTAGTTTAGAGTCTCTGTTTTTCTTTGTTTATTTAGCCTTCAGAATCTGGAAAGAACGACATCCAGGAGGATCCAAGATTTCCTAGCTGTCGTCTGTTTAATTGTTCAAAGACATGTTGAAAAGAAAATATTCTTTTGTATAAAATAATTTGACACCACAATGAATAAATACATGTTTATTTCTCTTTACTCATACATTTATTCATTTTCTTTGACAGTATTGTTTTAAGGGTTGCCACACTAAAGTATCTGCCTGCAATCTGAATACTTTTCAGATTCATACTGATTATATATATATATAACAAATTAATTTTTCTTTTATTTATTTAAATTCATGGAAAGTATTTGACATGACTGGTGTGCATGTTTTTAGTCACCCTTTGCTCCAGCTGTAATTGGCCTCTCTGTAAAGGTCTTCATCCAGATCATCCTCAACCTCCTGTTTCCTATTTCCACAGTTCACCTTTTTTGTAAGAAGGTGAAGTGAGTTCAAACCTGTGATCCTTTCTGCAGCATCACCATATTTTGTGTGTTCAAACGTCTGCAGTTTTGTTGGCGTCTTTAATGTTGCTGCACTGATGGCTGGAGTTTGGATAGCTTTGTGTCCTCTATTCTTATTATTTATTCACACACTCTGTTTAGATGTGAATCAAATTCAAGGTATGATTCAATGTCTTTTTAAATGCACTTTTGGTTGATCTTTGGATTTTAATAAATGTGTGTAATGTGTCAAATGTTTTGTGTAATTTTTATTGTCTTTCAGTTTTAACAAATGAAGGAATTTCTGGAGTGCAGTTGGTTCAAACCAAGGATAAGAAGTACAGTTTTAATGCCACAACAGCCAAAGAGGCATGTAATGCTATTAAAATGAGAATCGCTACAAAGGCTGAAGTGGAGACAGCAAACAAACATGGCTTACAGACATGCAGGTAAAGCTGTAAAAGATATTACTATATATTTGTATATTATGACATGTTGATTGAAATTATTCTAAGTTTGTGTTGGCCGAAGATGAAATATCAGGAAAAACATTGGGTCACACAGATACTGTAAAAAATTAATTTTTGCATGTGTCTTCTAAATATCTAAAAACTCTATACATTGACTTGACAAGAAATAGTCTTTATGAAATAAATAATATAAATAAATATTATGAACTTATATTGGGTCACTTTCCTTGTCAAGAAAATGTATCTTGCTTTAAGAATTTGTATTTATTTGTACTAGAAAAAAAGTCCTTCCTTCAGCATTTAACATTATTAAATGTCTTTTTTAATGTTGCCATTTATTTATTTATGCTTTGATTTTCCATTTTTATTTTTAAATACCAAAAATAGCAAACATTTCAGGTCACAATGTATAAGAGATCTTCATGGAACATAACTTTGGGCAGTGTTGATAGTAGTTCATGAGTTCATATCTGATCTGTATAGGTTCCAGAACTTCTGCAATGTTACTCTTTTACATAGGTATGGCTGGATTGAAGAGCAAGTAGCAGTTGTTCCACGAATTGACAGAAACCCAAACTGTGGTGGAAACAATACAGGCATTGCTGTATGGAGAGCTGACATCAGCAGAATGTTTGATGTTTATTGTATTAAGCCAGCAGGTATTTATATTTATAATATCTTCTTATTATAACGTACCTGCAGTTGATACAATTGACACAAAATAATAATTTAAGCAATATGTTCATAAGTATAACACAAAAAATTACTGTGTCTATAAGATGAAAATATGTCTTTCACAATAAACCCTCAGGTCCTGATCCACAATTTGAAACAACAACATCAACAAAGCTTGAACCTTCAACAGAACGCGGAGGAACGCCATCAACCACGCATTCTTCTACAATATCAATCCATCCATCAACTATTCATTCTACCTCTTCTCCTGTCACATCCCTTCCTCCCTATTCATCCACCCCGTCCATTTCCTCTCCTTTTAACGCTTCCTCAAAAACATCTATCTCTGTTAATCTTTCTAGCTTTAGTAAAACTTCTCAGACAACAAGTCCTCAGCTTCGCTCATCTCCTAGAACCTTGACTGAAGTCTTGACCTCCACCATTTCATCCTCCTCTCTTTCATTCACTAATACTGATGTTCAGCATACCTTACCTTCAACAGGCCGGCCCGATCTGTCCCAGACTGCTGTACCTTCCATTAGAGGTTGGGATTTTAAAACTTAAATAATTGAATCATTTTACACCAAGTCACTATCACTTCTTTTATATTTTAGCAGTTCCAAAAGCAGTTTTTAGCATTTTTGTTGTGCTACTACTGTTGTTAGCCGCCGCAGCGATAGCTTGGTATCTCAAAATGTGAGTATTTAAACAAATATAATAAGCAAAAATAGTTTTAAGAGAAAGTTCAATTTCACTGACTTTATGTTTTCCTTTAGCAAAAGAGCACAACAACTTCCATCCTGGATGAGAATGAGGCCAATAGACTTTGAAACTGAGATGTGGCAACATATTATTGACAGGCACTGTACGCAAAAACAGACAAGCAAAGACAATAACAACAGGCAATATGACAACATCATCTTTCAGATGGAACAAGGTCCAGAGACAGACTCACCCTAGAAGTGTGACAAGTTCATAACCTGAGCAAAAATTCACTTGTGATATCACATAGGACTATGACAGAATATTTGTAGTTGTCTGTGCTTATAAAGGAACATGTGAAAATAAAATAACAATCCCCTTGGACATTATTTTAATTATTAATTATTTTATTAAAACATGTTCTGATCTGAATACTTGTAAATTGATCATAACAGACTTTGTTTAACAGCCGTAGGCTACATTATTTTTGGCAGCTTGTGTGGTTACCATTATTGCTATATTATTTTATTGTTACAACAATTAAATGAACATTTATCATTTTAACGAGTTATACATATAATTCTGTGTTAAAAAGTGAAAGAAATTAAATAAATTAGTATCTGGCGAAGTTCAAGCAAAGCCCTTTAGTACCAGAGTTGCGTCATCTTCATTCACTCCAATAGAACCGTTTTTTCACAGCAATGGCGGTTGATGGAGCCTCTCAATAGTTCCCGGAAGTTACTAGTAACGCATGGAGCTGCAGCAAAGCAGACCGATTGTGACGAACTTTTAATCAATTTAAAGACGTTAGTCATTTAAAAAAGAAATAAATTAAAGAAATAAGGCATTTAAAGAGAAAACATAACTTCCGGGAACTATTTGAAAGCTCCATGAATCACGTGACACGCGAAACATTTGAACTTCCGTTGGCGCAACTCTATCTATGGCTCTGAGTTCAAGGCCTTACCTTAGGGCGTGACGTCATCACCGCGCGTCAGTTTCGCTATACTGTTGTTGTTGTTGTTGTTGTTGTCCTCTTCGTTGTTGTCCTCTTCGTTGTTTGCCGGATGACACAAATGTCAGCAGGTTTGTACTGATTTAATGTCTTTATGGTGGGTCTATATATGTGAGGCAATATGTAATGTACAAATATCGTGCGCTGTTGTATTTATTTGCGGTAAGACACGATTTGTTTCCGGCTAATCAGGCTAACACCTGGGCGAGTGTTTACAGTATACTCGACCTGAAGATATTTCTTTCTTCTTCAAACAAATGTGTTTGCATTATTATGGTACTTGGTTATAACATCTTTTCGTTCAGTTGGTACGTTTGAAAAATTACCATCACGAGGGGGCAGAGCAATGCATTTAAATAAACACCTGTTCAAAGGATTTGTATTATTTCAGTCAGTTCAGTGGATTAATGGTTAAGCCTGAAATAGTACTGTTAAGTAATCTTGCGGACAATTGAGAACCTTCACCTATAAAATGGCTGTTTGAGATATGTCATCGATGGTTTATTAAAGAATGTTTACCATAACATGTTGGCTTAATTTGGAGGTTTTGTTTATTTATATTTTGTTATAACTGTACCACTTCACATTGTGTCACTTTTTGTACGTCTCTTGTTGACCAAAAACGTGGACATGAATGTTCGCATCAGTAGTATCTTTAAAAGGAATATACGTTTTCAAGGGAAAGTATGTTCACTTTACATTATTCACTATACTTCACTTTTGTGCAGTTTTTGCAGTTAAATTGTTCATTTTTAAATGCTCAAATAGTCCATGTAAGTTTCTTAAATAGTATGAATGAGATCATAAAATGGTTTTACATTATTCTCTCTCTCTCTCTCTCTCTCTCTCTCTCTCTCTCTCTCTCTCTCTCTCTCTCGGATCTCCAGCAGTTTGAATGTGGTATAGAGCTTTAACTGAGCAGTCCTCCGTGTGGACCTAAGATGGGCCAGCAGCTTTCTGGCCAGGTGGTAAGCAGACTGCCTGAGAAACTGATCAAACATGTCGGGCTGGTGCGAGACAGCGGCTATCTCACCTATGATGAGTTCTTGGGTCGCATGGCAGAGCTCAATGATGTGTAAGCAAGTTGTTTGTTTGGTTAGATCTGTTTATTCTCTTTTGAAAACATACACGTTATGCTCAGGTTAATTGTTTTCTGGTGCAGAACTGCTAAACTAGCTTCCGGCCAAAAGAAACATCTTCTGTTTGATGTGCAGCCTGGATCTGATGCAACAGCTTTATGGAAAGTTGCTGTGAGAATAGTGTGCACCAAGGTGAGATCACATTTATTCTATTTAGTGCTCTATTCTGTTTGTTAGCGCTACCAAAACTGGTTGATATTTGTTTAGGGTGTGATGGCTATTGTTGCTGTTTCTAGATTAACAAAGAGGATGGAATGGTGGAGGCCACCCGCATTATGAACCTCTACCAGTTTCTCCAGCTCTACAAAGACATCACCAGTCAGGCATCTGAAGTCATGAGTTTTGAGGTGGCCACCGGGGGATCATCTGGACATCTGTCTTCAGAAGATACCTGCCAGGCCAGCATGTGGATGGGCAGGTACATTTACATTTATTCATTATTCATTTTTATCCAAAGCGACTTACAATTGAGGAAAACAGCAAGGTAATGCAAGGGATTTATTTATATTACTCGAATGATGATGCACAGTGGATGACTAGCACTGTTTGTGTTCTGTAACAGGGTGAAACAGTTAACAGATGAAGAGGAATGCTGTATCTGTATGGATGGTAAAGCAGATCTTATTCTACCCTGTGCACACAGCTTCTGCCAGAAGTGTATTGATAAGTGGTAAGACTCTGTGTCGATTTATTCATTTAGATCAAATCATGACACACCCAGTGCGTATTTATGAATTCTTCCTTCTCTTTACATAGGAGCGGTCAGAGCAGAAATTGCCCAGTTTGTCGTATTCAGGTGACTGCCGCCAATGATGAATCATGGGTCATGTCGGACGCTCCCACAGAGGAAGATATAGCTGGATACATTCTCAATCTCGCAGATGAAGCTGGTCACCCACACAGACCTTAAAATCAAACACTGTGCCACTGTCTTTTTCTGTCTCCCCATCGCCCATTACATGACATACTGTAAATCGTAATTTCACAGTGTGTCTATGAATGTCTGAGTATTTATTGCAGTATATAATGTCATTCACTGGAGGCAATAATGACTGAATATTCCGACTTTTTAAAACACTTTTAGGTTGATGCTTCATATTGTTTCCACGTGAGTATTTTTTGTGAGCTTAGGTAGATAAATGCTAGACAACACAGCTTTAGAATCGAATTGCCTTTTCTTCTTGCAACTCAAGTTTGATGATGTTCGTGAAGTTATGGCACTTTATTGTGTCTGTTTTGTAGAGGCCTTGTATTACCTGAAAAACAGCATTTCAGTATCAGCATGTGTAACAATTTAATGGTATTGACTCCAAATTCAGTCACAAATTAAGTGGGACCATTACTGTACAGCTTGTGCACTTAAACTTCATGAAATCATATAATGTAGTGACCCATTTGACACTTGTGTAATCATGTCTTTTTATAGGGATTATTCACTGACACTTTTTTCTTTTAATTTAAAATCCTAAAAATTAAGCTTTTCATCTCACACTTTTACGTTTGTGTGTGAGAGAGAGACTGTGAATATGAGGGCTTAGGGAATTTAACTGTATCATAAAAGAAGTATGTGTATATAGAGATCAAACTTTATATAAAAGTCTAAAGTTGTATTGGAGTTTATTTACATTTAATTAAATTTAATCTACTTTTTAAATGCTGACTTGTGTAATATTCTCACAGATTTACAGAGATGGAGTGACTAAATATTAAGATGAATATGAGAAATAAACTTTTTTCTGTGATAGTATTGTTTCAATGAGAGCTGTTTGACATTGAAAGTGGGATGTTCAGTGCCCAGTTTCTTCCTGTTAGTGTAAATCTAATAATAAAAGGAGCTGAATATTTTGTGTCATTTCCCATCGACTTCCACCAGGCTGCAATGTTGAACAAGATTAAAGGGATGGTTTACCTAAAAATGAAAATTCTGTCATCATTTACTCGCACTCATTTCAAACCTGTATGACAGAATACAATATAGGTAAATGGGTACCGCCATTGTTCAGTTACCAGCATTTTTCAAAATATCTTTTGTATTCTGCAGAAGAATGAAAGTCGAGGGGTTTGAAATGACAAATGGGTGAGTAAATGATGACAAAATTCTACTTTTTGGGTAACCTATCCCTTATATTTGTTTCATTAGGAATCACAAACTGGCCTATCAAAAAAAAGGTTGTGCTTGATCATAATTTTTAGTTCTAGAGCAATTTCTGTATATTTATTTGTTACCACATTTTTTTTAAACAGCAACTCCGACCCAAGCATGCATACATCATACCACACCCTCAACTCTGTGTACTTATCAGGTGTGCAAGTTTAAATACACTATTATGCAACAAAAATAAAGCTCCACCCCTTTACTTAACCAAAAATCATTCACAGACTCTCAAGTTGCAAACAAACTTGTTTATCTAGACAGATATTAGGCCCTGTTTCTGTCTGTCTATTATATGCAAAACATTTATCAAAACAAACAAATCCATTATTAAAGTGGCAAACCCAAAGACTCCCTCTCTTATAAAAAAGTAACAAATGTGTATGATCCCTTAAAAAAAGACACTTAACGTCATTTTCAGAAAGCATGCAAAGTACAGTAATGTTCCATCAAAACGTTTTTCCATTTTCAAAGAATGGATTCATGATATAAAGTGGATATATCCATCACCTTTAAAGGTCTATCAGTTCAATATAAGAATTGATAGATCTATCAGTTCTAAAGCACAAAGACAGCTCCATGGCTTGTTACCAAGCAGGGAATGTGCGCCGTGCCTCGGTGGTGCATGGTGTCTGCTATATCTCTTGTAGCAAGACACAGTTTCCAATCTGACATGATGTCTGAGCTACTTGTAGACTGATGCTGTACCCTATCTATCACCATGCTCTTTTTATGGGGCTATTGCAGCCACAGATTCTGACTTTACAGCATCCACCAGGAAGCTGAGCTCATTGCACAAGGTCTCATGCCGATAGGCCATGCGGATCTGTGCCACATTTGTCCTACGGATATCATTTCCTTCCGGCCCATCCTCTAGATAATTCTCACCCAGGAAGTGCTTCTTCTCCTGCAAGACAAAGTCGACTTGTCAGCTTACACTAAACATGGCTTTCAATAATCAAAAGAAAACAAAGAGGAGCAGTTCCGTCCATGTACCTGATGAGACAGACCACTCTGAAGGACGCTGTTTCTGGCGATCTCGCACACATCGCATGTACTCAGCTTCCACAGTTGTGCTGCTATGGCATATTCCTCCATCAGGGCCTCCTACACATAAAAGAGCATAAAAACACATCATCTGACTGCTCTGCCTAAAGGGATTAATGTTTAACCTGGTCAGTGTTGCTTTAGCTAAAAGCTTTGTTGCTATGCTCATTTCCAGTAACAGCTACCTTTGTGTAATGAAACTGCATTGGGTCGTCGGTGGAGAGAGAAACGCACAGGCCCTTGTGCAAAAACTCCCTCAGGGGATTCTTGGAATACTCCAGGAACAGACTGTTGTTACTGAGAGGTGACATGGCAATTGGCACCTGGGCCAGGTAATACAGGTACTGCAGAACCGGACTCTGTTTGGTGACATTTAATAACAAAAAACCCCAACTTAAACTTTGACACAGAGGAAATGTGAGTTGTAAAATGTAATGTGATGGCTAGTCTTAAAAACTGACCTTCTTCAGGTTGAGTCCGTGAGAGATGTTGTCAGCGGTGAGGAAGGCAGATACCAGATGAGTGATAGATCCGGCCTCACCACAATGAGGTCTGAACTGGAAAGTATTAAGACCCCTTTCTCTGCAAAATAGCATTCAAGCGGATTGACACTTTAAATTAAAAAAGGCTTTGGGCTGAAGAAAATCAATATGCTTTGTGATGATAAGAATGGTAAACAATGACATCAGGGCATGATCTTAATAGTGACCTACTTGCGTAAGTTGTTGAGGACCATGATGTTGGCATACATGTGGAACAGGTAATAAGTGTATGGTGGGTTTTCCTCTGAGGTCCACTCTTCGGGTTTTGGACTCTTATAGGTGAATATGTGATCGCTGTGTTTGGACTCATCATCCACGCTGTCGAACCCTGTCACCTGCAGGAAAACATTTAAATGAATATACACCCTTTTAGCACAAATGTATTACCACAATTTGTTTTAAGGCTGCTGCAATCAGATTAACGTTTTATTTACATGAAAACCAGTTTGGCTTTTTAAAATATTTGAAAACATGTTCAGAGCAATTTTCTTTTATCTTTGGTTCAGTTCACATTATGTCATAGCCATCTAAGAAGAAGTTAATTATTTACAGGGAGTTGTTTTTGATTCTACTTAATAAAGCCGATTACTTAAATAAAAGCTTTTAACGGCACTGTTGATAAACAAATGAATAGACATGAAGTTTGACTTAATCTGCTCTGACTGGTCTTGCCAGCTTAACACAACAAAACTTTTGTTGTGGTGAACTTACGTGTTTTAGGAAGACGTGTATTTCTTTGTGCTCTTGAGGGTTAACGGTGGCCTGAAATAGTGGTAGGAAGATGTTCTCCAGCATCTTGGCAAAGTTAGGGATCAGCTTCTTTACTCTGAAAATGTCACTGAAAAGCAAAACACAATATTGTTGCATTAACTCAGGTATGTTAAGTTCATGAATATTGTAAGAGGACTTACTAGATTCTAGGCACTTGTATCATCCATCTCATGTTAGGTGAGTGCAACTTATGTTTGATAAACCATTTAGACAAGCTCCCCCACTCTTCAGGAGATCGGCCATATATGGAGAGACGGGGTTCGGCATGCTGGTATTTGCTGTCCTCCATATCATGAGCAACCTCCTGCATAGAATAATGATCATCTGATGATAGGCTGTTATGTTTCAAATGGTCACTACGACAACGTATGCTAGGGTTTATAATAATTATTACCTTGATGAGACGTGCAAAATATTCTCCGCCAATGTAGTTATCACTTTTGAGGTAGATCTCCCGGAGCTCATTTGCACCCACTGGGTTGTATTTGGAATTAAACTTATCAAATCGATGAAACGTTTGTCTGCCCTGAAACAAAAATAGTGCCATTTTTATTTGCTGTGTGATCTGAGAACTTACATCTCAAGTATATTTCAGAGATTGTATGGAAAACGTACAGCGTGCACATCCAGCGAGTCCACTGTCAGGTCATACGGGTCCATTTTCAGACTGTCAAACACTTGCTTGAGGGTCATCTTCTTTCCATTCTTCTCCATCACCACCCGCTCCGCTTCTGTCTTATAAGTGTCTTGGATAAACTTCAGAAGGTGTTTCTGGTTCATGCAGGCAGCGGCATGAATGTGGGTATCAACCTGTTTATAAATACGTGAAAATTGGTGGTCATCTGAAAACAAAATCAATATTGACACCAATCGAAAACTTTCAGAAATACCTTTCTGACATTGTAGAAATCTCTGTGAGGAACGCTTTTCAGTTCCTTTAACTCTGCCATCTCGTTCAGCATTTCGTGAAGGTAGAACTTGGACATCAAGAAGTTAAGCCTTCTGTGACAATATGTCTTCCTATAAAGAGCAAAAAGTCAATCTTAAGCTAAATTTGCTTTGTTTTGATGATGGTTATTATATAACACTTATCCACGATGATAAAAGATTTGAATTGAGGAGTTTAAATTTTTAGTCAACTCACGTTGGCCCGTCTGCGATCATGGCGAGAACGTGGCTCATGTCAATAGCAAAGGTTTCCAGATCAGGATATGGCAAACTTCGCATCTGGTTCTGTTTCAAAGCATCTTCGTTGTCGTAGACATGTACGATTCCATCCTTCATCTTAAGGATGTAGTTCAGATTCTGTGGGAGGTCTTCCATATTGTAAGGATCCTCTCCCTCACTTGGAGAGGGGCAGATTTCTGTTGCCACAGGTTAAAACAGCTGTTGATTTCCTTTTTAATGCAGATAAACACTAAAAGCCATTTTATTTTATATGCTGATATAAATAGAAACATAGCTGGACCTTTACAGTATCACAAACAACCTAACGCACCCACAGCATTTTAAGCTCAAGAAAGGTCAAACTCATCATAAACACGTCATGTTAAATTAATACACCAAATTTAAGAATAAGGCTCATAAACATGACCTGAGTGTGGGAACATGACATGAATCGAACAACCTCTGCCCTGGGCTTATTAGGAATAAAGCCAGTTATCTGACAGGTTTATGACTCACAGAGGTTGGCAATATTATTCTTCAAAAGGTGCATGATGTCAACAATGACATACCTGGAAGCACTTCATCCTCCTCGCTCCATTTCTCATTATTGGCACTCCTCAGAAACCTGGCGGTACTTCTAGGAAAACGGTGATACGCCAGTCGTGAGTATTTCTCTCTGATGAAGAGTGCTGTCAGCAGAGTTTTAGCTGCTTGCTCATAGTCCTCCACTGTTATCTGGTGTCATAAATTCATTTATTAGTGGATGTGCATTTATGGTAATTAATCTTTTTCAGGCAGAATGAAAATGCTTTAACAACATTATTGTCTGTGAAGGTGTTACAGTATAGTGTACCTAGGGTATTTAAAATATGGACACATACAAGCTCTATAAACTGTATATTCAAGTATGATTGGCTTGAAATGCTTTTTGTAACCATTGGGTTTATGTACTACCATATTCAAAGTATTCTCTTCTGAAACGTCACCACTACTGGTGGTCATGCAAATCATAAATGCCACAATCCTGCGGGACCGTTCACACCATAAACAATAAGATATCAATAACAATAAACATATAACTATATTAGTCCCAATGGGAAACTTTACATTTATCTTAAGTATGCTAACTTCATATTTGAAATACACAACCCGTTTAGATACTTATTGGCTGTCAGTGTTTTAAATGGAATTTAAAGAGACAAACAGATCTCATCTCCCATTGACTTCCATAGTATTATTTTTCCTACTATGGCAGTAAATGGGGGATGAGATCTGTTTGGTTATTGACATTCTTACAAATATCTTCCTTTGTGTTCAGCAGAACAAAGAAATTTATATAGATTTGGAACAACCTGAGGGTGAGTACATGATGACATGATAAATATTTGGGTGGAGTGTCCCTTTAATCATTAGCCAACCTCAAAGCTTTTCTATTCTCTATAACCTTTAATTAAAGGGATAATTCAATGATTAAACTCCATTATCATGTGATCAAACTCGCTTGTTATGTGGAACACAAAATTAAATTTTGGCAGAATGTTATGCAATGAGTGCCACAGTCCCCATTCACTTATATTGGATGGAATAGTGTCAACATTTTAAAATATTTTTCTTGTGTTCCACAGAAGAAAGAAATCATACGGGTGTAAACTGCAGATTATTTAGGTAAACGATCCCATAATTTAATGGCAATAAAAACTTCCTGAAAATTCATGATCTTGTTATTCTCTCCTACCCCTGCACAGTAGTCTCCACTAATCGTGACCCTTTGGAATTCTGGGAGGTTGATAGGTACAGTCTCTGCATCTGTGGAAGGGGTCAGCAGAGGTGAAATGACAGACATTGCCCATTCAGAAACATTGGGAATCTGTAAGGACATTGACTGTGAGCGCATCAGCTTGAAACTCTGCTTCCTAGAACGGGGCATAAAGAACAAGTAATACATATTAAGTATCACACTGGCACCGGTTCTGCAAAGCATCACATTTGCATCCACTGACCTCTTGACAGATTCCTCTGAATTTTCCTCTGCCAACTCTTTGCGTATTTCCCACTCCTTTGCCTGCTGCAGGCCGATGGGACAGTCCTCGGGAACGGTGAACATGGACAGGGTCTTTTTACTGTCCTCTTCCTTCAGAGCTGAGGCATACACCTTCTCGGCCATGAGTCGCACCTTCTCGTCCACCTCATGGAGCGAGATCTTGGGGAACTGACGCGGCATTTCTGCACAACAAAAAGTGGTGAGGGAGTGATGCTGTTACTAAGATGAATTTCAAGAACGTTGGTGATTTTTCTAGTTTTGGTCATGAATCATAATTGACAGTAGGAGCTCCTTGTTATAAACAACTGTACACACGTGCAAAATATGCAAAGAACTAGGGCAGCAACACATTCCATCATTCCATTCACGCATTGTATCTTATAGTCAAACAGTTAAAAATAAAAAAAATTAAAACATTACCGATACAGTCCAAAGACCAAACTGCAGAGCAGCTGAGGTAAGTGTTAATTTTGCAAGCTCACTGTACACATCACGTCTGTAAACATGTCCTCAAGTGTCCGTCCACACAGCTCAGGTTTCTCTCAGCATCTTGTGCCTGAATCTGAATTGGATATCTATTCCCTCTAAGTGGTCAGAGCAGTTGTTATTGTTTGCGTCAAATGTACATGATACACGGAGTTGCAAGCATCAAACGCTGTTTAAAGATCACGGATAAGGAATAACAAACCCATTATGACTAATATAACACATGCTTCACACAAAAAACACTAATACAATATTCACAATATTGGCATTAAAGAGAAAGTTCGGCCAAAAATGAAAATTCTGTCATCATTTCAAACCTGTATGACTTTCTATCTTCTGCAGAACACAAAAAAGATATTCTGAAGAATGTTGGTAAACGAACAACGCCGGTACCCATTCACTTCTATAGTATGGCCACAAAACCAATGCAACTCAATGATGACAAAATATTTGGGTAAACTATCACTTTAATGTTTGTGCTGGAGATTAATTTTATAATAAAGAGAATAGATTTTTTTTTTTTACCATTTAGCAAGATGCGATGTAATATATTTATGTGGTCCTGATTTTTCAGTTCAAAACATCCCAAGACCTCCAAAACAAGCGCTTAACCATTTATTAATACTTCTCCCATCCTCTGTATATCACCAGCATGCAGCATGTTTGTTGAATGCACAAATGTGACAGTTAACTGCACCAGATGTTCAAGAAACCAACATACCATCCACCCACATTCTCACAGACAAACCATCAAAACCACATTTCAGTTGTTGCAGTTCATTGTTACCCTACACATTTTCCTATATAGATGTTGCTTAGATGAGGCTTAATAGGTCAGACTCTATCTTATAAACAGCAGACAGACGCAAATACAACTATGACTGGCTTCCACGCCTGTTGACATGTAACTAGATCTAGCACTGCACTGTCAACAGTCTGCAGCACTTCGATATAGCTTGACAAGCCAGTCAGATAGATGAATCGAGGTTGCTCTCAGCCCAGCCCATCTAGGAAACCTAGATTCCCGGAGTCTCTTTTACCGCGTTCTAGAACAGCTGTGTCCTACACGTGGAACTGAACACAAACTTCACCAACAGGCAATGGCTGCCTCAACTCAATACGGGAATCTAGACTTTGTGTGTATTTATTTTACACACTATCTTGGAATAAAATTAACTAAATCAGAATACATTCATATAGTATTAAATATAGAGAGATTATCAACTAAAAATATTTATAATTCTTTTATTTATTCATCCTCATGTCATTCCAAACCTGTATGACTTTCTTTAGAAGATATTTTGCAAAATGTTGGTAACCAAACAACATTGACCCCTATTGACTTGCATTGTGTTCCACAGAAAAAAAGAGTCAGATTTTCAACTACATGAAGGTGAATAAATGGTGGCAGCATTTTGTTAAAATAGCCTTCTCCGCCATGCTAATTCTAATCTGTCTATCTCATTGAGGAATTGTGACCTTTTCTAATATTCTCTTCTAATACCCATCTTAATCCAAAAACCTTGACCCCATTTTCCACAATGTTACAACATACACTTTCTAGCTCTTACCTCCAGCTGCTATGTTTGCCATGGATCTGTTTTTCTGGATCTCTGTGATTAAACTATTGATTTTCTGTGGCTTCAGAACTGTGCTGTCATCACGTCTACGTTGTGTTTGTCTGTGAGGTGGCTTCTGTATTGTTTAGCCTTGAGTTTCCTTCTCCCGCCCTATTTAAAGGTTCTGACAGCATCACGTCAGCACATATCCGAGAGCCCTGACAGGCTGAGAGCTGGGGGATCGACAACTGTACCGGAGACCCTTCGAGAGGCTCTAGAGCGTGCCAGCTTTCTGGATGAGGTGGTCGTGTTTCCTGACCCTGTGTTTTTGTAAGGGGTTGACAGTGTCTTGGCATTAGCTCACACATGTTCCAGTAACACCGCAGTATGCGTACTCTGTGACTAAGCACATACAGTTACATGCTACATTCAACTATTCTGTGATTTATGAGAATATTTACAAGCATACTTGTATACTTGCGGCAAATCTGTAGTATGAATGCAGTATTTAGACGCAGCATTATTGCAGCTTTTTACTAGTGTGGTAAAGTGATGCAGTACTACTACAGTTTGTACTTTAGTAAAAATACTGGAGCATTTCGTGTAAGGTTAACTCCAGCAAACTAGCAATATTTTATGTACTTTTAATATATACTTAGGTATATGTCTTGGTTTTTAAACAAGGTAACCCAAATACCAGGTTTGCTCAGTTCAAGTCAACATAACATAATTCCAGCATACAGTATGTGCTGCCTCATGGAGTCTCTGGAAAGTACACGCTGACTCTCACACATTGCATGATGCCCACAGGAATCTGATATCATAATATAATATCTTTTACCATGGCACCTATATCGCCATGGCTGAAGTTACACTCACCTTGTGTTTGCATGGAAGTACCCAAGACTTAAAATAAATAACCAGAGTTTGCAGATGTTAACAGTACGGCTTCACACTGATACCTCATTGCTGTGGGTGACAATGTCTCAGCAGAGCAACAGCCTTGACGTTCACACAAAAATGCAACTACACTACAGAGACGCCTAAAGCGGTTTCACTTAGTGTAAAGGAACTCCAAAAACCGAGGTTATTGATTTACCTGCGCTTTGAAAAGGTTAGGCTACCACACTGTCCCGAAGAGTCTATGGAGTTACGGAATGAAGGATTTATTTCTAAAATCTCTTCCGAGCTCTACCCTGTTTGCAGGAAAACAGGAGAAACTGAACTCCGCCCATCACTGGCTCCACACCTGCCCTTCCTACAAAGCATAACACGTCCACACCTTGCTTCAAATTTCTCTCTGTCTATATGAACTCACTCTTTCTTCCCATTTCAGAGATTACCTAAATATTTACATACAAGTCCAGCCCCCTCGCTGTCACACATACTAGAACTTTTGTTCTGTTGCGTTTGATTAAAGATGACTCTAACGTCATAAAAACGAATTCGATCATTAAAAAAAGCATGCAAAGCAACGCTGGGTGTTGAATTGCATGACAGATTTATATCAATATAAATGCTTTAATATGCATCACCAACCGCCATATTTAAGAAACATTTTTAAAAGGCTGAACTCACAAAAGCAGGAAACGTTGTTTTCTGTGTTTAATGTCACACTTCACGGTCATCGAGACTCAGTTTCATTGCAATGAGGTTATTTTTAGAAACTTCATGACACAGTTGCAGAGAATGTAAAGTGCTCGGTCATGCTTGCTTTTAACCTACTTTGACTAAGACCATACCAGACAACTTGTCTACATGCCACTAAAGATTTATCTTTGTAATTTGGTCAAGTGGCACTACACATTTGACTAATGCACTGTTGTTATAAAAAGAGAAGTGACAAACTGACACGGCTCAGTTCTGCAAACTGCTATGAAACCAAATGGTGCAGCGTGCCGTGTGTCAGACTTACCCCTGCTGAAGGTGGGTGTTGATTGTTGCTTAGACAGGGGGGTTTCTTTTCTCCTCATTTTCCTGTAGAAGATGTAATATGATCTCTAGCAAGCTCCACCTGAAAGACAAACTCTTTTAAACACACTAAAGTAGGCCTACATTAAAACTCCAATAACTGATTCCTGAAGTAAAGCAGACATCATTATGAATGTATGTTTGTAAGTCTGACTCATAAGAATATTTATATACTGAGCTAGCAGCATGGACTATTTACCTCTTAGTGCGCTGATAAAAGCTAACTGCCGAAAAACAGGAAAAGGAAATTCTTGAGTACTGACAATGATCTGACACGGACAAGCGTATGCCTGCATTGTACATATACAGTATTTCCTGGTGTGCTTTTTGAATATCCAGAGCACTTGTTGTTTTATAGCACATGCATGCTGAATTATTCCTGGTATTTTTTCAAAAGAACCTAAATGTTGTCATGTTGGCTTATCTTCAAGCACACAAACTGTCAATCACTATTTTTCAAAAGGGGAAATGCCTCAATGTTTAAAAATGTCATCACACTTGATGCAACACGCTCTAATCCACTTAACATGTTTTATAAAGAAAGATTAACTTCACAACACAAGCTGAACAATGTATACTGATAAGTGAAGCCATGCAACAGGTTGAGACCTGCATGAGATGCCTGAATGTTGTAACTTTGGCTACTCAACAGCCAATGCATTAGTAAACTTGGTTTTAAAGTTATAATAAAACCTACTCACCTCTATATACTGTTTCTCGGCAGTCTTTCCTTCCTTTTCTTTCTACTGTATGTCCGTCCCCTGAGAGACACTGCTGTGCTTTGTGGTGCAGCTTTCTGGGTGTTAAGATCTGCCTCAAGGCTCTTACAGCAAGCTGCATCTAAAAGATAAAACTGTCACAGCACTTAACCCTTTCAGCGTTGGTGGCGGGGAACTTAAAGTCCACTAGAGAGCATTGCATAGCAATTGCATACCAAATTTGGATCTCATGGATCGTCAATTCAATACAATTTGATTTATATAACGCTTTTCACAATGTGCATTGTTCCAAAGCAGCTTTACAGGAGAAAAGAAAAAGCTAGAATACAGTACAGTACAGTACACATATACAACATGGTTTACGTCGACATTTTTCATTTAGCAGATGCTTTTTGTCCAAAGCGACTTAAGAGAGCATTTTATCTAAACAAATCCATAGTTTTTTTTTGTTATTGTTGTATTAGGCCTAGTAGTAAAACCATAGTACCTCGAACTTGCCATGGTTTCACTAACCATAATTGAACCATTATATGAAACTGTAGCCTAATAAAAATAAAAAAATCTGCCAAAAGCATGTTACACTTTTATTACAGTAAAACCACGTTTATATTCCCATGTTATTTCTCTGGAATTGTCACCAAACATTTGTTTGGCATTATGTTCTCAGTGACTTTGTTGATAGACCTCTAGCGGCGTGAAAAGGTAAGTTATATTACGCGTCATCTCTTGACGTGATGTTTGTGTTTATTTTTGTTCATTTTCTTCACTCATTTCCCGTCTCTTAGCGCACACGTCCAAAAATGACATTTCTAATTTAACTGCAACGAAGTCTCGATCGCTTCTACTGGTCAATGGCACATATAGTATCAGTCTAGTCTAGTGTGAACGCGCGTAACAAAGTTACGGTTCAATCCGGTGTATGCTAACACAACTCTAGTCGCTAGCTTTCTCCTTCAACATCCCGTCGAGTACGACCACCTGTCGGGAAAAAGCCCCAGGCCACTAATATGGAAACCTTTATCTTATGTGAGTGAACTCATTTATTATAAACAATATTAATTTAATTGGGTTTTAAAGCCTGAGGTGAAACCGTTACTTCACAGTCTGTTGATATCTGTTGAAGGATGTTTCGCAAGTCTGCATTTTTGTCTGTGTGCAAGAGACAGCTGAACATGATCTTATCATTACTTGGTGATGTAATTGTAACAATTTTGCGTATACAAATGTGTATATAGTGTGTATACAAATTCTAAAGGTTACAAATACCATTACGAACCGTCAGCTGTTTGCTATTTAAAACCATTATACATTTATTTATGGTGTGTATTCAGCTTTATTCCAGTATAGAACCATATAGTTGTGTTGTAGTTTACAATTAAAACGATGGCATTCTTTTATAACTAAATCCATTAGGATTTGTTTTTTAGGATTCTTTTTTAAGCGGGGTAATAACCGAAGAGGAAACAGCGCCCTCGTCTGGGTATGTAATTAATTTATTCACTGGAGAAACATTTTTAATATTTTTAAGTAATGAAGAGATATTTGCGTTAAAAAAGGTTTATTCCAGTTTTAAAGCTATATGGCACCCAAACACATTTTTTTTGCACTTTTCATTTAGTTGATACAATCTTTTATTTATGTTACACTCACATCTAATAGCACTTATGTCACTCTCTCTTTCTCTTAAAGGTTATTATTTAACTGGTATCACATTGTTAAATCACTCATGTGGAAATAATAGTACAACAATCGTACGCACATTTCAAAATGCCCTTTTTCTGTGTACAATAGTTTACTCTCTTAAGAATACAAGTACAGTATGTAGGTATAAATATAGGAATATTTAGCATACAAGATTTTCATAATATACATCTACACATTCACATTAATAATCGGCTACATATCCATATTAAAGTAAATTATTGCACGTCTCCCACAATATAGCTAACGCTATAGATCTTCAAGTATGTGAATGTCCTCCTTTGCAAATAGCGCCCCGAACACACTGAGGACAAAAATTATGACTTCCAAAAACAATTTATTGGTCCTCCAGGATAACAAGGTCTAAACCCTCTGAGTTAGTTTTCTTGTCCTCTTGTTGTTTTTTCCAAGTCATCCTCTGTCATCGGTTGGCAGGTAGTGTAGGAGCTGGTAGTGTCCTCGGCTGTTCCCTCATTCCTCCAGCAGAGGACGCATCTGTGCTGCACAAGAGATACAGTGTCAAGTCCCAAAAGCTCCATTAGAATGACAAGAATGCTAAACACATGCACTGAGCATTGACCACTTATTTCCTGTTGCACTGTCTTAGACCCAAACAAAACTTTAAAAGTCAAAATCATTTTCCCCCAAATGACGGGGAATCCTCCTTATCCCACAAGCACCCATTCTCTCTAAGCGACCTGAATCCTTCTCTGGCCAATCCATCAGGCACAGGATGGAGAGGAGAACGATCCAGTTGCTTGGACTTGTTGTTTCAACACCTTTGTGCCTGAAGAGAGTACACTAACGTTCAGACGTTTCAGAAGTATTTCACTGAGTAAACTGAGCCGAAAGGCTCTGGACAAACCACATAAGTGCATCTAGTCTGTTAAGTTCCATTTTGGATGCCTCGCCTTTTCAGCGTTTGGAGCCAGGCCAGCTTGAGATGGACTCCATCGAACGTTAGTGCAGGGTGGGCTGGATGGAGCGACCGCCTTCGTCGACGACCGTAGCCTTTCGAGCCGATCTTATCAGGAGGGGCGCTGTTCGTCTTTGTGCGCATGATGTTCAACAGGTGGGCGAGCTCGTGCACTGAGCAGGTGGCCAGGTTACAGCCTGCTCTTTCGATTCTTTTCACTGAGTAGGCTGGTTCTGTCCTCTTTGCCCTTAAACTCCTGGAGAGAAATAGAAGCACATTTCACTTTTCCCTTTCTTTGGATTTCTCTGGTATGTGGGTCTCTGTAGTCATTGAGCTTGATTGATTGATTGATTGTAACCGTTTTAATGACTGTGACACGTTTTGCTCACCTGTGCTGTGGTTCGGAAGACTCCGTATCATCGATGTTCTGTTCAGAGGGCGGAGGTGTTGAGTCACCCTCACTCCGAACATCTCCCCACACCTCACCCTGAAGCCAGTCACTGATCCTGACAAGAGAAACCCACGATTGGTTAACATCAGTTTGAGAGTTTTCAATATTTTTTAGAGGGAAGAAAAGTTAATCTTGAGCTTACCTCCTTAAGTCATCTGCATTAAGAGGGGTGGCACTTGTGATCTTTGGTAGAAGTGTAGTCAACACACAACATAGGAAAGCACTCTGAAGCACAGAGTTCATTGTAAAGGAAACCTGTGGAAGAAAGATTAAAGAGATGTTTTTAACAATATGTGCTAACTGCAAAAATGGCTCCAAACAACTCTCAAGTCCAAAAACAAGGATGTTAATGTTCCGGCTTGACTCAACTCTGGTCACTTATTGATTTTTTTAAGTAACACACAGGTTAAAAATTTGCTTAAGCATGCAGTCCAATAGCACGTCTCATCAATATAGAGAGCTTGCAGAAACAAGTGCACACTTGGTGTTGCTTTACGGGGGGTGCATCAGGATGGCACTTCCTCAAAGTGATACAGACTAGCCAGAAAGTTTTACCTATCCATGTTTTAACCTTGACCTTTGGGGTGACACAAAAAAATGAACTTCAGTTAATAGCATTTCAAAAAAACATACCTGATGAAATCGGAGAAAGTCCGTAATTTTAAGTATGTCCGAACGTCCGACTCTCGGTTGGTTAAGGACGAGTATTCAGCTGTGACACTTCTAATGGTCTGAGTTTCACAGAAAAACCTGAGTGCTTTATATACTTTACAGGGGGTGGGAGGGGGCGGGAGTTGTCTTGAGTGATAGCAGCCACATCCCTGTTCTAAACTAGCCAACAAGTTTATGTGTCCTGTGTTTAAAGGATGGAGTAAAATCCCTTCAAGAAATGATTACTTCCACATTCTTGTAATATCATTTTTAATAAGGTGACACCATTTGTTTTGCTTTCTGATCATTTTCATATCTTCTTTATGTCTATTTTAGGGTCAAAGAGGTTTTGAATTATGGGCAAAGAATCATTTACCAGACAAATAGGCTTCGGTATCAGACTTGTAAACATTTGATGATTAACTTCCTGCAAAGCATCTGGAATGCACATCTAATTGGTGATCGAGAGTTTATTTCAAATGATGTGACAACGAGATGTTGTCCCTGGGATAATGGCTCTGTGGAATCCCGCACACATTCCAACCACCTACACATATTGGTAACAAGTTAGGAATGTACAATTAACGATTTCTATATCGGGAACAACTTATCTGATACTGGATTCTTTGTCAAAATAATTTGTAAATGAAATATGTATGATTTAAAAATAAAAGTGTAATTTTCACTTTTTGCTTAAAGAGATAGTTCATCCAAAAATGAACATTCTGTCATCATTTACTCATCCTCAGGTTGTTTCAAACCAAATGTATTTGTTCTGTTGAACACAAAGAAAGATATTTGGAGGAATGTTAGCAATTTTCAGTTCATCCACTACCATAGTAGAAAAAAATATTGTATTATTTTGTTCTGTTGAATACAAAATGAGATATTTTGAAGAATTTAGGAAAACAAACCATTCTTGGGCACCTTTGACGACAATTTAATTTCCCCTACTATGGTAGTCAGTGATGTTACAGAACTGAAAATTGCTCCATATATTTATCTGTGTTCATCAAAACAAAGTAATTTATACAGGTATGAAATAACATGAGGATAAGTAAATGATGTTAGAATGTTTGGGAAACCAGAATTCATTTTGGCTCAATACTGGTATGATATCTTATATATATATATATATATATATATATATTATATTGATGATTTATAAAAACATAATATCAATTAAAGGGACAAAAATGAAAAATAATTTACTCACCCTTAGATTGTTCCAAACCTGTATACATTTATTTGTTCTGCAATACTCAGTCACATATTTGGAAGAATGTCAGTAACCAAACAAGTCTCATTCCCCTTTGACTCCCTTATAGTATTTATTTTCCTATTATGGCTATAAATGAGGGATTTGGTTATTGACATTCTTCCAAATATCTTTCTTTGTGTTCAGCAGAACAAATACATTTATACAGGTTTGGAACATTTTACTTATAGCCTCATGTTGTCTCATATTTATCTTACCAATGAATTCTGCAGCTGCAGCATGCCCGTGTTCTCTGCGCTCTGTTTGGAAAAAGCACTGTTCCAGCACATTAGACAGGCTAGAATTGCAAATAGGCTGTGTGACTATGGTAACATCACGTGAAGTGTGGTAAAGCTGCTGGAAATGTTCCCGTCAACGGAAGATATGGTTTGTACATGCTCAGGAAAGACAACTGTACTCCTACCAGCTTCCTTTGAGTTGAACAACACCCCATTCTATATAAGTCTGAGCTAAGCCTTCTAAAAGTCTTAAGATTTTTAATGTTAAATGATAATCTAGGATGACTTAAAGACATCAGCTACAAAGTTTTACATTGTAGTTGGCAAAGTTTTTCTTTATGATTCGCTCTGGAATTAGGATCGAGTTACATTATGCATCTGAATTAAAATCCAATAGCATATAAATGTTGTTCACAGTTTTTTGGGAGGTTCGTATATTTCGTATGAATGACAGCGGAGGCCACAGCTGTAATGCGTTTCCTGTGTTTTGGCAATAGAGCGATAACCTTTATGTTTGTACCTCTTATCTGTACATTACCAGCTGTTAAAAGTGGCCACAGCAGGTTGAAACCAGACTTGGTTATATCAATGCTTCAGTGACGACTGAAGAAAAAAAAGAGTGTGATGCTCTTCCAAGCAGATGGGGCAAGTCCCCTTGAGGCATTGTTATTGCAACATCTTCAAATCGATGAATACAGACAGCCACAAATTATTTTAAGCCTTAGGAAGAGAATCTCCTCCATGAGAATGACACATCTCATCACATTCCCATGTCATAACATACATGCCCTCCAGTTTACACTTGCCAAGTAATGCACCGCAAAACCACAATGATATTTTATGCAAAGTTACTTATGTGCTTTCAAATCTTGTTACTGGTTGTCTTTCACATATGTGAAAAGACAATTTTGTGCAATGACATCGACATCGTCTTAATTTAATAATAGCTCTACCATCAGTCTGTGTGTGGTGTGAATGCTGATTTTGTGTTCAGAGGCAAAACTCGAGCAGATTTAGGTGGTGTGGTTACATAATCTCTCATGTCATGGAAGCATTTATGTTGCTTGTCAGTGTACTCTGTGGTCCTATTATATTTTTTGAGTTCAGTTCCCAGTGGTGTCTTCTGGAAGAGAAACGCAGTTTAGATTTATGACATATCACACAACTTTCTAAACATAAGGTCAGATGAGGCAAACAATGCAGACTGCTGGATTTTTAGCTACCAATGAGATTATTAGTTATTGAAGCAGACTTATATTTCTGATAAAGATTTTAGTGCTTTGCTTTTACTTGCTTAACTTTTAAACAAAGCACTTTTGCTGACAGAACATTCGAGATCCTCTCGTGCTCACGCACATAAGCACACAATAATTTCCCAACACCTACAAGTCCCGGTTTTCTTGGGAAAACGAATGTATACCCCTAGCTCAAGCTTAATAATCCATTTAACAGAAGAGTCTTACCAGAACTGTGGATGATTCATGTTGTTTTTAACTAAAATAAGCCACAAGCGTTTCAGTTTATTAACCGGCTGCCTTCTAGGAAGCATCACCTGTTACTGTACAGGTGGAAAGTTGACTTTCACAGATTCCTGTGTAAAGCTGTGAGGTGAAGATGTCTAATAATGCTTGGCTATTCGTGCACCTGATAATCCATGTCTGTCCTCTGGTTTGTGTTTGAGTCATTTCATCACTTCAATTCGAAGGCATTTTTGCTGTCTGGAAAAACTTATATTTAATCTGCCATGGCATATCTGTAGCTATTATTGTCTGGGTTTTTATTAATCACAGTTGCTGGTATTGCACAGCTTTTATTGGACGGTCATTTTGTCGAATATGATTTAGGGTAAGAGGCTGTGGATTCTGACAAAATCACTTATGCATCCAGCAGAATATGGAATGAAATATCAGGCTTCGGAAGAAATTCCTTAAGTAATGATTCTTGGAAATGCAAACATGCTCCCCTGGGGGTGGTGGCAAACCATCCTTGTTTTTCTGTCTGTGTTCTTTCATCTATAGCTGTTATAGTGTTCATTTGTTTAGTCATATTAAACTGTACATTACAGGTTCTACAGAGCAACAGAGCATTTAGAGCATGGTGTCGCAATGCTAAGGTCATCGGTTTGAAACCAGAGACTGCCTAAACTGATCAAATGTACACCATGAATTCACTGGTAGCTGTTTTGGATAAAACTGTCTGCCAAATGTGTAAATCTAACAATTTATCATGCTACATGGGTGCATAATACCATTGGTGACTGTTTATGTAACGGAACAAGTGCATACAAATTTTATTTTTCAGATTTATCAAAAAGCATACACCCTAAAGGGCATTTATTCGTTGCATGTTTATAGGTAAAGTTTATTTCATAATATTTTCTTTTACAGCATCATCTTGGTCTAGACGCTTGCTGTCAAGTGCTCAGCAGGTTCATCTGTGGCATCCATTGCTGCTGAATGCATTACAGTGAGTAAACAAAAGAGAAATGTGGTTGCAAAGAAATCTTCCGAGGTCACAAGACTAGCACTTCACCTGCTCAATGCTAGCGGTTAACTGGTATGTCATGTGACCTTCTGTGAAATTACTGTAAAATATTTTCCACTGTATTCGTGAAAACTTGGTAAATGATTATATGAATGACATAATGCTCCTCTTTATGTAATCACAATGCAGTAGACAGACTTTGTATCAGTCTTCAGAACGTCAGATTTTGCATGATTAATATGCATGATTAATATGCATATTAATAACTTCTGGTACACGATTATTTTTGAAAACAAGCTAAATAAATAACAAGTAAATGACTTTAGCTAGCAAGTTAAAAGTATGTATTATTTTGGGTTACCAGTAAAAGAACCATTACTTGGCTAAACTTAAGACACACTCATTCAAAACATTTGTATTTAATAAAATTAACATATAATTATGTTTTTAATACAATAACTATACAATGATGGTAAAAAAATACCATCGAAACAAGATACTTGATAGAAACAAGAAGCTGATCTTTAGAAAAAAACTTAATTTGTAGCCTGTTGCAATTTCAAGTATTAAGAAGTAATTCTGCTTTCAAGGAGGTCTGTCTTAAAGTTTCCTCACAAGCTAATTATATCTTGTTACCAGAACAGATTAAAGTGGGGAAGTTACAATAGCATTCTGTCAAAATCATTTTTTTAGATTTCAGATTAAATGTCCCCTATCAAGAAATACACTTACACAATGCATCACGGCCATACTCTACGGTTGACCTGCACACCATCTGTGTTTTCATATTTTATATTCCATTCGATCATGAATAGTTACAAAATCTAATTCATACCAGCAAAGCCTTAATGCTGTAAAATGTTTCCAGTAAAAGCATGTTATTGGACAGCTCTGTTCTGTTGTAAATCACGATATGTGCTCCCTGTAAATGACAGGGTTCACTACACCTGTGGAAGACATGTTTCGTGGAAAATAATGTATGTGTAAAAATGGATTTGCTTATGTTATACCAGATGGATTTTAATACGTATTCTTTTATTTCTTGTACTTCAACTTCCTAAAAACATGTTTTTTTTTCACTCTGTAAATACATTTTTTTCTGATACTTTTGTAATTTCAGCAGCCCAAATAGATATTTTTATTTTTGTGTGTGTTGCTGTGGAGTTTTGTAAGCATCACTATAGATCTACTACTAAATTTAAATCCCACTTCTTTAAGGAAAGTAGTGCATGTAGTTTTAATTTGATACTGCCCAAGAATTTGTCATTTATGATGGGTCACAAAAATGTTTGAACATTCCTAACTTATGACCACGAAATATGAATTTGATCCCACAGAGAACACCTGATAAGCCATCTGCCCAATGTACATGCTCCAAGAATAGTTTCATCAAAACAGATCCATTGATTCAAGACATGCTTACAGATCAAATATTACACAAAGTTGGCATTTATATATTTATCTCTCATTTTATGAAATTGTGACTGCTGCCTTAGTTGATTTAAATGTATGTGGGCTGTTGCTAATAGATTCTTATTTGTTCAAAACACATGCTTGCCCTGGCCCGTGTTAGGCACCAGGGGGTGGTTTTAAACACTCTTTGTAAAAATGACATTCACGCAAACAAATTATTTTTAGCAGACTTGTCATTTAACTTCATAATCTGCTTCGTGTTAACTGTCCCTGTACTATTCTAATCTGTGACCGCATTCCATATTCACATCTTGACTTAATCCAGTTCTGTCCTTTTATTTACGATCCATGGCTGAATTCGGTTCTCCAGATGAGTTTTGACTCAGCACTTCAGAATTTCATCCAGTTTATTTAGCACATGTAAACTGCGGTCACTTGGGGATTAAGTTTGCTTTTGAGGGTCAAAAGGTTACGCTGAGAGTATAAATAATCAGAATTATTTACATTTCTGAATTATTCAGAGCAGGTTTTTTAAATCATATCTCGGTTCGTAAATGTGACATTAATAAGATTTGTACACAAACTGAATTGCAGTACAGCCGAATGAAACTTATTATCGTGCAAACATCAGGCAGGTTATGGTTATGCTGGAAGCCTTGCAATATAAACAAATGTCGCGGCCGCAAAAAGAGTATCAAACTTTGAAAATGTTAACATTTCTATCATTTTTAAGATCGCAAAATGTACTTAATTAGCCATTGCAAATTCAGATATAAATAAACCATGTGTAATACACGTAAATAAAAGTGATTCTTTTATTTTTTGTAACTACATTTTCCACAGTGCTTAAAAAGTTCTCAATGAAAGCAGTAGTCAAACATGTTTAGACATGGCATATGAATTTGTACACATATTTTGTTACTTAAATATGGATATTTCTTGGAAAACATTCATGGTTTTGCCTTCTTGCAGTCTAAATTGCGACTGCCTTTGAATTTTGTTCATTTATAGAGTCAGGTGGGGTCATCTTGTAATTAAAAAGCTGCATCGCACATGGACGTTTGAAATACAAAACATGTGCTTAGTGGCTTTTTAGTCATTACACTATTATGCTATGATTGCTTTGCAATGCATGACATAGCTGTTCTGTAGATGCATCTTGTTTATCCCCCAGATATTTTTTGGCTGAAATGAGACCGCAGATACTGTTAGAACATGTGTGTCCAATCAGAATGACCTAGTGTGCGTGGAATGTGTGGCATTTATAGTGACTCTGGTGTCAGAAGTCAAATGAACGGCAAGCTGTAGCGCTGAATGTATTTAACTCCTGTGGGATGTTTTTCAGCAACATGTACAGTATATGCAGATAAAGGGGCAATTACAGATAGTAAAAAATAATGTAATGTAGAAGAGATAAATGCAAGGCAATGCACAATAATAAATATTATGCAATCAATAAGATGTACTTACAGAATCTTATTCAAAACGATATGTTGCTTTCAAGTTATGCAGTTTTTGGCTTCTTAAACCCTTGATCTTTACTAGTGCCAATTGCTAACAATCGATTTAGGCCTACAGAAATTACATTTTTATAGTTTTATTGTTTATTTGTTTTTATGTTTTTGATTTGCTTTACTCTTGTTGTCTTAACTCAACATGTTGTATTTTGTTGCCGTAAATCCATGAAAACTATCAATAGGGTTTGATGGAGAATCTGCAAAACGTAAGTGAGAACAGCATATAGCCTGTAGCACTGAGATGCTGGATGAAGGAAAACCGCTAGACTTGTGCCATTTTATTGCATCGTGCCAGAGATAATCATCGCTTATCAGATTATGGAGACAGACAAGCCATAAACTGTTTCTATACTGAATTTGAAGTCCATTTTATATAGAATTTTTACGTTTTGAGAATTAGCTTGCATGATTATTGTTGTTACAATAAGTTTTAAATAATATACAAGTTCATCCTTTTAGCTGTTAATAAGTTATAAATCAGGTATTTGGGGGATTATTATGGTTGGGGATGTGTTGTTTTCATGGTTACTTTCTAACACACACACAGACAAACAGTGACACGAATACAAGCAGTAACTGTAATACCTGCACACCCCTAACTAGTTGTGGTTGTTATGTTACCCACAATACAATACAATACAAAACAAATATTTGTCTGTTGTCAATGTAGCAACAAAATAACGGACATCTGTAATCCACTGCTATTTTTAAGATTCCCCCAGTAAATGTGGGAATACAGCTGTGAACGACAGCACACAAACATGGGACAGTTACAACATCTGACACCCCATACGATACCCTCTGGTTTGAATTAGATCTTCATTCCACTGGGTCCAAAGGGTATCATAAAAACAATTTATATTTAGCCAGAAATAGTCTGTTGGGCTGTCTCTGCTAACATTATATTGTAGTAATGCTTAAAAACGCTGTCTTTTTCAATTCTGGTCTTTTACGATTATGCGGCTAAGTTTTGGGTAAACATGCAGGAGGAGCTCAGCGATAGTAATATAAAAGGTACGCAATGTTTCCTGAAACCTCTGGTGTGTTTTGTAACATTTTTTAATAATGAAGCAAGAGCCATTAGAGTGTCCATTCTGTATATAATACAATTGTCCATTTCAATTTGTCATTGCATCCGAAAGCTATTTTAATATCGATTGCAAAATAGTTTAGGATAAGATGCTTGTTTGACTAGTGAGCTCTTTTTATTAAAACAATGACTAGATGATGGTGCATTACTTTAAAGTGACTGCTGAGAATTAATTTGTGGAGCTATCAATAAAAAAAGGTAAGTGTTTTGTTAAGAGTGCCAATCGTGTGCCATGTTTAGAAAGATGGAGCGGTTGCCATCATTCTAATGTTTGTTAAACATTCTCCGAGCCAGCTCATCTAATTCACAACAGTCCTCTGTAATCTCCAAAATAATTGCTTCAACCCCCACCGTCCAAAAGATAATTGCATTTGATTTACATTAGTTTAAAATGGAATACAAAAAAAACGAAATTGGAATGTTAAAGCGATCGCTGTGCCTGTCTGGTTTGTGTGTGTGTGATTCAGCTGGAATGTAAATGTTTGATAGATAAGGGGCCGATATGGGGACTCTACTAACACAACAGATAAACCTTTTTTTTCTTTTTCTTTTTGTCTGTGATAATGACATTTACAGTCTGTTTCTAAAGGGAAAAAAACAATTTAAAAAAATCTGCTCTTGCGAGGTCAGATGCCCTGGTCTTTACTTTCAAAATATTTCTAGTAGTGATCATGAGATTACATTTTTAACAGTCTCTGCACTGTACGCTGTCAGATTCAGACAGGTTGTGGCGAGCATTGCAATGATGTCATAGAGATGCTGTTACTGAATATTGGTGTGAAGACAGTGTGTGCCAAATGTTTTAGCGCGATGCATCATTATGACTAAAATCTTGGCTGTAGTAAAACGTAAACAGGAAGCGCAGATTCATTTTGATACATTTTTTGGTTTTCGCAGTGACGAAGGAATCCACCCGCCGAGTTCCAAGTTCATAGGTCAACCACTTGCTTAACCTCTGACCCCTGCAGATATCTTCCAGAATCAATCCAAGTTTTATTGCAACATGGAAAATAAAAGAATAAATCACATTTCCAAACTCTTTGAACCTGTGAGGCCGCAGACACATTTTTCCTATTTAGAGCCTCTATCAAAGTCTCTCCGCATCCACAGCGCAGCATCCAGTCCAAGAGCGTGCACACGCCAGTGTTGCCTGCGAGGACTGCGCTGTGTTGTGTTCCTTGCTATTTCCTCCCATCAGACCACAGGCTTTTTTTCCCTCATTTGATTAATGCTGAGTTAATGACCCCCCATAGACCAGCGAAACAGGCAAAAAATGTTAAGCATCTTAAACCGTTGCAGCTTGTTTGCTCAAACTGTTTATGGGGCACAAGGACATGCTATAAACACAGAAAAGAGCGAGCAATGGAAAAGATTATGTTCGCTGTGGAATGCGCCACAGAAAGTCACTTTGTTTGGAGTTTGACATATTGTTAAATTACTGTTTGGCACCCCTGGCGGATATGGGTGCAATGTATGTGTCCGGTATGTTTGCTACTTGTTTCTTGTTTTAAGAATGCTGAATGCATTTTATTATTGTCATAAAGTCACTACTTCAAAAAGGATCCATTCTGTAGCTGTGAGATATATTTGACCTGAGAAAAAAACCTGAGACCTGAGATTGATGTTCACTAAAGTGATACCGTCATCATCTCTACACGATGTTTTGAAAGCTGATGACTTTACAATGCATGTGTCGGCTGTTTAATTTCGTGTAAGACACGGCTACTGTACAAACATGCCCTCGTAAATGAACTCCGGTGTTGGAAGACGCGCTGAGGATAGCACGTACACTGCGCTCTGCTGAAAGACAATATTAATGTGGAGGTTACAAGGATACGTTTGATCATGTTCGACTCAATGTTATCTCAGCGTATGCGTGGGAGAAAGAGATAATGTGCTTTAATATTGCACCGAGTGTTCAAATAGGACCATCTGGGTCTGTTTGACATGTTCCCGGTTGCCCCCCAAAAAACAGGTGTCGTCTTTTCTCTACATTCAAAACTCTTTGTGTCTTTACCTCACACTTATTCTGGGTAGGCTCCTGTGATCCTGTAAGGTGACTCATTTTATGTGTTTAACCAGCCCTTATTGTTGCTGTAGGGCTTGGAATTTTCATTGTTTATTGGGGCAGACTCTTAAGTTGTTCTCTTAAACAAATTTCGAGGAAAATGGCACAGCTCAGGGGCAAAGCATGAACAAAGTTTTGAAGAGGTCAGAATCATTTGAAGATCAGTAATAAGTAGAGCTCCTCTGTAGAAAAAAATGTTATTACTTTTGAATTAGATACATTTTGTCAATTTTAGCACATGCAACTGTATCAGTTTTTAATAATGTTATGATATGATAATGTTGTATTTTATCAGATATTTTCACTGTTGTCAATAGCAACACCTTTTCATTTATTGATTTCTTTTAAAATTATATCTGCATACTCTGCATAAGGAAA
Organism: Oreonectes daqikongensis; assembly: GCA_026939265.1. NCBI lineage: Eukaryota > Metazoa > Chordata > Actinopteri > Cypriniformes > Nemacheilidae > Oreonectes > Oreonectes daqikongensis. Next base: position 4,491,696 of record JAOTQM010000187.1, read on the forward strand.
CAACATAAACATTACATTTATTCATTTGGCAGACGCTTTTATCCAAAGCAACTTACATTACTTGCCATGTTCGTTTTTGTGACCCAAACGTACACTGTAAATAATTGCTGTATTATTAAATCTAATAAGTTACTGTAAAATTGCTCCAAAACTACAGCAAATGTTATACAGTGTAACTTCTGGTACACATCTGCAAAGAATAGAGTTCCTACAGAATATTTCTGATAACAAAGAAAAGAATAACAAGTAAATTCCATTAGCTAGCAAGTTAAAAGTATGTCTAGCCAGTATTATTTGGGTTTGGGTTAGGGTTAGAGAACCATTACTTGGCTAAACAAAGTTACACGACCCATTCAACAAATTGTTTAATTAATACAATTATTATACAATAAAATGTTAATATAAATGAATATGAATATAAATATAAATTAAATAAAGTATAAATAGTTATATTATTAGTCACTAGCCAGACCAATTAAAAAAAACTAGAAGTTAACTTTGGGTCAGGCGCGTGCATTCGATGAAACGGCTATAGAAAATAAGCAACTGTAATTTCAAAGAAATGTCAATAGTTATGTTACTATGCTATCTAGAATTACTTACCATATTTAGAATTGCCACAGTAAAAATATAGTGCATATCAATATCACAATATTTTTTGTTACTCTATTACTCTTGCAATAAACTCTCGTGTCTCAGGGAAGAGAGGAGGAAGCATCTGCATGTGGGTGAATGGGGGGGGATTGGGGGGAGTTTGGCAAGGGACAGAGATGCCATGAACAGCTGACCAGGTCAAGGTGAAGTTCAGAAAAAAACATATCCCTTCACCAAATTACAAAAATAGCATACCCATATGGGGAATTTTCCCTCTGCTTGTTATTATTAAGAAATATCCGACATAATTTATTACACACAGATTTCTCTACACAGATGTCACGACTGAAATTTTTGCATGAATTCAACATTTCTTCATTAGCAAATGTTCGTGCTTCATGTCTGTGTACAAAACGTAATACTTCCCCTCCCGCATTTTCTCTCGGCTGTTTTCCAGAATTGTTGTTCCTGTGATGATAGTAAACTATGGTCTGGCGTGACCCCCCGAGCAGAATCCGAGCAGGTGCTAGTCCTCTGAGAGACAATCTACATCAGTAAAATGTATGTAATGACCTCTAATGCTGACTATTCCACTTCTCTCCCTGTCCTCACGTCATAATTCTTCTGTCACAATGATTCGTGCTCCCAAACTCCATTGCCCCCAGCAAACCAAACCACAACACAAAAACCATCTCTCTTTTACAAGCATCCAAAAGACCAGGAATAAAAGTCTATGTTAGCCTGGAATGCAGAGCTTTAGTTCGGTTTACGTTGTTGTTTTTGCCATTGCACGTTGAAATGTTTATCCACTTCACACAGAAACAGAGACTCCGCCATGTGTTTCTAATACATTTTGCAAATGCGTATCTGTGCGCGACAGAGACGCTTTCTTCACTTGCTGTATAAAGATGCCTGATTTAGATGGAGGACTTACGTTAGACTTTGAAAGACTAAACCAGTTATCACCTCATTCCTCATTGCAATATTATGTTGTAAGGATGTTTCAAATTCTCTTGGCATTAATCACTCGATGAACTTCATCTTGCTCTTTCGTAATTACGCTTCTAGTAATTGCCCCCAGCCATCACCCTCTGCCCCTTTGTGTACCATTCAAAGACCGCCACCTCCCCGTCAGTTTCTAAAAATACACTTGCTTAAGGCAAAACACATGTGTACTGTTACAGAAGAGTGCAAATAGTGTAATTGAATGGCTGATGTATTTGGGGCAGGGGTTCGAGAATGCACATGTCATCACTCATCAGTTATCATGCGTAGCGTTTTGGTGCATTCTGGGTCCAGATCATCAGGTTTGATTCACTACCGCACGCGTCCATGTGATAAACATCTTCAGTTGATGTGTGTTCTGTGTCCAGAGCTGAAAAGGTCTTTTATTATTTGGGGTGTTTCTGTTTATTTATGTAACCGGTAGAATGAAATGCTTAGATGTTTGCTTCATTAAGTATACATTATGTCAGTATATTTGTGTAAAATATATGTATGTGAATATATGTATGTGAAACAGTGACTGTGTATTGTCCATAAATACAAACAAAACAGTAGAAAAGATTATTTAAAGTGCAGGAAAATGCAGAAAGCTCATGTGCTGCTTTAATGTCAAGTTAACACAGCCACCCAAAGGCTTGAGGGTCACAGCTTTATGAAAGTTAAAAAAAAACTTTGTTTGCTTTTCTTATAGCTCCACTTCAGATGAAGCATGCAGACTTATGCCAAAAGTTTTAAAACACATATACACTACTGGTCAAAGGTTTTAGAACACTTGAGTGAAATGTTTTTTTATTATCCTAAAAAGGTGTATGCTTGAATGTCTGAAATCAAACTTATAATGCAAATAAAAACTTTTTACATTGCAACGTTAACATATTTAATAAAAATGTCTTCAAAATTGCTAAAAAGCATCTCAGGGTGAAATCCCAGAAGCTGGGTGATAAAATGCCAAGAGTACATTTCTGAAAATTCTAGGCAAAAGGTGACAACACTAAAGCTTAAAAGCTAAAATATAAAAAGTTTTATTTTTGTTTCGATTTTTAGTCACTACATAATTCTCATAGTTCCCTTAGTGTTATTTCATAGTTTTTTCATAAGCGTGAAAAATATGAATAAGTGTTCTAAAACTTTTGTGGTGCATTAATATAAGTAAAATTTTTCAAATGTGAAAGTTTAGTTTAACAAAGTCTTGAGTTTACATGTTGAATGATTAAAATTGTAATTGCAAGTTTCAATAAAACCTTCAAAAGTTCATCTTGAACTCGTAACATGTTGTCCACAATTTCATAATCAACAGATGAATGTAACGATCTAAAAGCAGGACAAACAGTTCTGTCAGACATATTTGTGACACTTCTGGATCCGTTTGTTGTTGATGGTAATTCGGCACGTAGGTTTTGTAAGTATGTTAACTGGTGCCAGATCTCTACAGAACCCTGCAGGCATGCAACAGAAATCGTTCACTGTTATGTAATGATCAGATGAAACTAAACGTCAACTCAGATCATCATTTTCCTAGAAATCATAAACAGAATTTGTTGAACTAATATCTTTATACCTTGACACCTTTGAGAATGGAGGGCATGCATTGCTAAACCTAAGAACATCAGAAATCCACATTTTCCCTCAACATTCACCATAAAACATATAAGGTTTAAATTTATTCCAAAATATATAATCCACATTTATTCCCCAGATTTTCATCCTCGACTGTGCCGAAATCATATTCCGTATGAGGTTAAAACAATCGTATATATCTGTGAGCCCTTTTCAGAAGCATTTGTTTTGAAAGTAAACACTTAAGGGTGTAAATCATTGAAAGCTATTGTCCAAAAAATAAACGCAGTGAAAAATATCCATCATTAGTTTTACACATGACTTCCTATACTGACACTGTCCATTGGTGCTCTAAAGAGTTTAGTTTGTTTTTCTTGAAAGATTATACTGATCTGTAATAAAATATGGCGCCTGGATTATGTTGATCGATGGAATGGGTCATAGTGTTTTCTTTCCAAACAGAAATGGCTGTTATGGCGTATCCAAAATGACCCTAGGGCAAAACACGCTGCAGGTGATAAGACCCAGAGAAACTTTGACAGACTGTCTCGTTCAATTCATTGTTCTGTCCGGTGATTATGTGTGAGGAATGAGTCCCTCTGTTTGTTCTCTATTAAATCTAGTAGGACTGCACCATTTGAAGGTACTATCAAATATCTCACTGAATCCAATGTTTTTGGAGGATTCAGATGTTGTAAAAATACAGCAGTGCAAAGGGAAAGTGTCTTTTCAACACCTAGTGTGTCCCTGCTGAACACTTTAGATTGGGTTTCAGTTCAGAGGTCAACTGGGGTTAATTTGCCTCCTGGGACTCTGAAGTGTCCTTCATTGAGGATAAAATTAATACAAAAATATATTGATGGTGTTGAGTGGAATCTGCAGTTTAGTTAAGTATTGTAAGTCAACTTATACGCTTTTTGGTTGTTGGATTATCAATTGAATCCATTTTGGAAGCGTTTGGACTGGCACGTTTGGAATGTAACTAATGTCAAATCTAAACGGATAGGGGTAAAAACACAAACAGATAACCTGTGGTAATATTTCACCTCAAAATAACCATTTACTGTCGTTTTGAAATGTGGGGGGTTATCATAATGCAATGAAAATGTCAGATTTGTGTGTTCTGCTGTGTAGAACAACATTTGCTGTAGGCAATTCTCTTTTTTGGTTTTCATAAAGAATAAAACAGGCACAAGTTCAAGACTTTCAAAAGGAATTTAGGTGAGACATTGAATCACCTGTTAGCTGATATGCAACAATTTGTTCAACTGTTTTTGGTTTCCATGGAAGTCAGCGCGAAAAGCAAAACATCAGAAAATAGCGTCACCGACCCAAAATGCTGAAGTGCACTAAAGTTTCTGTTTAGTAAACTACAAAGAAAGTAGTCAAGGTGATGACATACTATAGAAGGTTTCAAAGCATAAACAAATGTTTCTGGCCCAAAACTTAACGTCAGGTACACATCCGCAAAGAGAATAGAGTCCCTGCAGATTATTTCTGAGAACAAGTTAAAAGTATGTCTAGCCAGTATTATTTTGGGAAGAAGCATTATTTGTTAAACTTAAATGCGACAAAGTTACACGACCCATTCAACAAATTGTTTATTTAATACAATTATTATACAATCAAATATTAATATAAAAATAAAAGTATGTAGATCATTATTGTGAGTTCCAACAATAATTACTTAAGCTTCACTGTGATGGAGAACTCATTTTTCACACTTTACACACCATTACACCAGTGATGATAGAGGACGTCCAGTACTGGTGGTCCGATGGGATCGAGGCGCATGCAGAAGACAACTTTTCTCTGCATTTCTGACACATTCTGAGATCACATGACCACAGCCAATATGCTGTCAAATTAACAGCATATTAAGTTACCAGATCAGTGACACGTGTGGTTAAAGAATTTGGATTGGTTTTTTTTTGGAATTTGGAACATTTTAATGGCATTTTAGTAACTTTAATAAGCTTTGTGATTGTGATTTGTCAGTGTCAGCAGTGTTTGGAGCAATATACACGCTTATTGAAAAATGGCATGCCTAAAAAAATACATCACAAACCATCTTTATGTTGAAATCCATCAAGACACGACCCCAATAGAAGAATGTAAGCTATTGTTTAAAACTCCAACAGTAATTTCAGCAGCAAATCTGAGAATCTTGCCAAATATGCATCTTATGCTAAGGACATCTTATGTTATTACGATTTATTAAAAATTATGTTTTTTATTGTGCATTCCAAGTAATATCTGCATTTGGGTTATTTTGATTAAGTAATAATAACTCAAAAAAATACAGCTAACTAACACTTTAAAACACAAAAAACAACAATAACGATTTTTTTTTTTGCAAATAAACTCTTCATATGTATATTTCTATGTAGGCTTTAAATACTGTTTAAATAAAGAAACATTTTCACAGCAATGCAGAGACTAAAATACTACGTCTGCAATTTAGAGTCCAAGTATTATATCAGTTATTAACTTGTCTGAGATACATTTCAGGCCACTTTTACAATCCACATCTCTGAGCAAATATTAGCATTCATTTTTTCTTTTCCCTCTGGTCCTCAACCTTTTCTCCATGCTGTCAGTCCTGTAATTTTTTAAGCACATCCAGTTCCTAAATGCACTGGACCAGCTGGCTGCAGATGCAGAGAGGTCAGAGGTGCTTGTATTGAGTTTCCCTAATAGTCTTTCACTCGTCCAATTGCCAGAAGCAACTAGACCATGACATCAGACAATATTGCTACAATTGTATTGTGTGGGTTTATAGGGTGAAGTTTCGTTTATACTGCCATTAATAGAATCCTTGTGATCCACTGCAGTTTAAAAGAAGAGATGATGCATACATTTCAGCACAAACCTGCAAAGACAGGAGATACCACTAGGTGGTCTATTAAGATGATGCATGGATCACATGAGGATCATTAAGTTTAGAAAGTGGAGAATGTCAATAATCCCAGCAGCATAATATAATATAATATCATTTTCCTTATTTCTAAACATAAATTCTATACAATTTCATTTTTATGCAACTGTCATTTTTAATGAAATCTCTTTTTATTTGTTTTTCTTTTCTCTGTGTCCCCACAAACTCTTCACACTGGACATGTTCCAGATATTGGCTCATGATTTAAGACTCCAGTCTCTGGCCATGTGGGAAGGATACTGTTTGCTACCAGTCATTAAGACTGACCCAAAAACAACAAGCTGTGCTTCTGTACTGATCACAGACATACTGTAAGTGTTTTTAAACCCACCATCACAGGTCTGCCAAAGTGTTTTTTATCATTAGACGGTTACCAGATGGGATTTATTCTCTGAATCTCTGGTATGTTACTACCTATGCCATGGTTGAAAGTGGGCCAGATTACATAACAGTTGTATAAGTATTAAAATGTGGCACCAGAGCCTAAACCGAAGACCATATCATGGACTATTCCATCTTTTGATGTAGGAGACTTAATTTTGTCAAATATATTAATTCATAACTATACATTTTACAAAGCTCTAAAAACCTCAGACATATGTTCACGGTCGGCATTGATTTACCACAATTATATCTTGTAATACCATTGTGTCTAAATATAAGAAGAAACCTCTGAACCCTTTGTAAGTTCCTCTATTTGTTTGTGCTATTTTCAGACGTTCAGTGTAAACTTCAGCAAAAGGATGCTGGAAAACAATATATTGGTTGAACTCCAGATTTCTGAATAAGACCAGGCCGGAGGAGTTATAAGGAGACACAGATTGTGTGGAGTTGGCAGGGACGGGGTTAGATTCATGGGGGGTGGTTCGCATTTTTTGTTGAGGCACTCATGTTTTGTATTTGCTCATTTGTTCACATTCCTTTAAGAAGAGGAGGAGAAACATGGATGAGGAAGGACTGGAGCTAAAACAAAAATCCCTCCTACCTACTGGCACATCCACCATTCCATACAGATGCACAAGTCCACTATGCCCTACTCAAGCCAGGCTCCCACAGGACGAGAGAGAGAGAGAGAAAGGAATGAATCAGAGTTGTGGCGTAGACTTTTGTCTGTCATTATGAAACTCTTTTTGTCTGTTTGACTGTACTTTTTAACTGCTTTACAAAGGTCAAGGTGGCCACCGAGCATATTTATAACCAGACAGAACAATTGAGAGGGGGGCTAAATATCCCTCTGGTTTTCCTGTGAAATGATCCAGGTTTGTATTAAAATTATTAAGGGTTCATGTTTTTTAATCCAGGTTCCTCAGGAAGAGATCAGGAAAAGGGGCTTAAAATCAGTAAGGAAATGACATCATTGAGCTTGTTACATTATTTAATGATTACTCCGCACATTCAGGGCATTCTGCGCCAAGCAAAAATAAAAAAGTAAGTAGCACGGGGTATATTTGTAGCAATAGCCCATATGGTATGGGTCAAAATTATATTCCATGAAGATATTTTTTTGTAAATATATCAAACTTTTTGTGAGTGGATGCAGCAAAATCGCGAATTAAAATGGCCAGAAACACGCAAACTTTGCTTGCTGCTGCCTGTTATTTGAGAATTTTGACATTTTTAGGAAGTTTGGTATCTATGTAAAGCTTAGAATTTCTGCTTTCGGGTTCATTTACTCTCCACAACATCATTGCAGTGATAGAACAAACCAACTTAAAAGGTGATTTTCTGACTATTTTGCAGATTCCAGATTTTCTAATAGTTGTAAAATGCATAATATAAAAATAACAATATAAAATTTTAAAGTTTGAAAACTAAGCGCAATTATTTTTCATAACTGTAGCGTAAATTCGTTTTGTTACTGATTTTAAGGTGAAATATGACCTGAACATGTTTTAATAGGAAGTCAGCCAAGCGTCTAAATTTTACTATTCATAACCTTGACTCATGACCGTTAACCAACCATTATGTGCCAGAGAAATCCTACCCATGGGTTCTTTCTCTGGCACATAAATGGTTGGCTAACACAAACACTGACCCGACATGTCAAGGGGCAGTCACAGTTTGTTTAGACTGGACATTGCCTGCAATAGCAGGTCAAGCCGCTTTGTCCAATGCTGTGCATGTGCTGATCATGTCTGATCATATCGTTCTCCTATTAGAAACACTTATATTTTTATCATTTTTCTGAACTTTTTATGGGTCAGAGATCCTCCAGGCGATCGATGGCTATCAACATGTAACTAATCGATTCCATGGATGAATGTGACATTTTTATAACGCTGACACATTCCAACGACTCAAAGAATGAACGTGAACATACAGCTCTCCAGAGGTGCGAGCAGCTTCTCTCAGGGCGCAGATGTAAAACGCCTCTCTGCTGACACCCCAGAGCCCCTTTTTACAGTATCTACGGAGGGGCCACGGACAGGCATAACCCGACGATGTATTCCAGATCAGGAATTTGATGTATTTCTGTTTCACATCATTTCTCTGGAATGCTGCGCTTGTGCAAAAGGCCCCAAACCGGAGCTGATGGATTCAAGGAAGTTTGAAAGAGGAATGATGGGATGCAGGCGCTGCTGGGGAGCGGGGCGCATCCGGAGCGCTTTGCGACCTCTATCTCGTTGCGTAAAGAGACGCCGTGCATCTGGAGTGCACATTTCCCCACTCTTCGTCACTCACGTAGTATGCAGATATTTGCACAATTATTTTTAAATACGTAATTGTTTTTGAAGGTCATTGAAAAGACATTTCAACTCAAATCTGTTCCAAGTGTGGAGCGGTTAAGGGTCCGTGCAGGGACGCCAATCGATGATGGATGCACGAATATGGGTTGCGATATTGCAAATTAGTGTTAAATTATTCTGCAGTTGTTCTCGTTTATTTATGTGTGCAGGACTTTTTTCTGGACGTGCATCTGATAGATTTGCAGGAATGCAGAGAATCGCTCGTTTGCATCATGTATGACGTCTTTCGCTGGAGTCTTGCAATCGACCAAGGGGTCGGAGTTGAAATAAATAATATCTCTTATCATAAACTACCCGATTGCACGCAAGGACTGGGATAAAATAATTAGACAAAATATTTCAGCATGAATTCAATGAGTTTTTACTTTCGTTTTGGACAAGGTCGGGTCCACAGCCATGAATAGTCATCAGGTGCTTACCATTAAAAAGAAGTTTATTCAAGTGTAGTATTATTATTATTATTATTAACAACTAAAAATACAAATATTTGCAAGTATTTAGAAATATGCTTAAACCTCGCTGAAGTAGTCTATATAATAAGTTATTTTTGAGGATTTTCATATAAACGTGTGGAGTAGAAATCGGAAAGAAATGCTTTCATTTAATACATTATTCTAACGCAGTGGTTTTATAGTGAATATCACAAAAAGCTTAGTTTAGTTTAGTCCCATTGATGACTAACAACGGTTTTAATGTCTTACCATGATATATTGGTATTGCAAATAAAATATGTTTCATTCATACAACATAAACTTCTTTACTAAAAAAGGTTTAATGTGTATTTTTCCCCATATTTACCTTTAAAAATGTGGTGTGCCTTGAGATGGATTATAGCTGTCTAGGTGCAGGTTCTGGATTTAAAATGTTTCTATATACCAAGAACTTTTTCATTAAGCATTTCATTTTAAATATGTTCCATTTTTTATTAAACCACAACATGATGCAGGACCTTAAAACATGTCTTAAAAATGTGTGTTATGATAATCAACAAGAATATTTAATTTGCATATTAATTTCCAGGGATGGGATCATGCTAAACAACAAAATCCTTATACAGATGACAACAACATGTCACCTTCTGTGTAAAGTATGTACGTTCTGATCCAAGATAATAATTATACAGCTTTGAAACAATCACAATTTTAGTCTCATTTCAAGCATTCCACACTCTAGACGAGCTACATGTGCTCATGTTAAATGAAACATTTCCTTCCCTATTGAGAAATTAAGCTGCATCTTTACTCCACCAAATCTAAACTAAATTTGCGTGTGGACTGTTTAGACTACGAGCAATTGTCAATCACTTATAGACAGAAATAGTTTATGGAAAGTGTGAGTGTATCTGGAATCCAATTATAATATCCTCAGAGGAGGCGGTGGACTGAGAGGTGGCCAACCTTTTAATAGCCTCATGTCACGCTTTATCAGGAACACATTTATGCACACGCCAGGTCAAAGAATTGTATCACAAAGTACAGTTCTGCACAGTTCTCCCATTGACTTTCAGAAACCACAAAACCTAATAACATGTGTTGTCTATCATATGTTTAGAGAGAGGCTTCAAATGTATTTCAATTACATTCAAACAGTAATTCCATGAATAAGCTTTGTGCATTATTTGCAAACCATGTGTTATTAGGCTTAAGGGTATATTGTAAATTAAGACACGCAAAGCAAACAAATGATTATTTGAATATATATTGGAGTTTTTTTAATTTGTCATGGGTAGTTTTGGTTATACTGAAAATAAACAAGGGATTTCCAGATTTATCAAACATTATTTATTTATTTTAATAACCATCTGTTCAATGAACGCTGTTGATCAATGATTTGTTTGGTGCTTTGGAGACCCCTAGTGGCAAGTTACTAATAAAAACCACTACTGGGGCAGGTTGTGCTACAGGCAGGAGGGATGTTTGAATTAATTTACAAAACAAATGAATTACAAGTATGAAATAATGCCTTTTTATTGAATAATACACAATGCAGTCTTAAATCTGGGCATTAGTTTCAAGAAAACAGAGCAATTTGGTACAATGTTGTTCATGACTGAATATTCCCAGGAACATACATATACACAATTTTGTTAAAACACAATTTGTTAATAATTTCATTTACATTAGTTAATACTGCAACTGTGTCTCTCTGAATGAGAAACCTAATTTTACAGTAAGGTAACCACCGATAAAACAATTAATAAAATGTCAATGTTCTGTATAAAGTAAAAAAAACATGATATAAATTATATATAAAAATGTGTTTTATTAGTCCATTTTGTGCAGTGTATTAAACCTAAAACAATGAATGTGAAATGTTTTGATACTTTTTAAAACTTATGAAAATGTCTGATAAGTGGATTACAGGTTTAAAATATATTTTAATTGTAATACTTGGTTATTTATTAACCTTATTTTGTACGTTTGACATTAAAAAAGTTTAAAACTATGGGTACAAAAACATCTGCCATTACTTTGGTGAAAATGCACCAAAATGAACACATTCACACAATGTAAAACATCTTACAAAAACGTCAAATGTATAAAATCACTTCAGCGCAGTGGCACAATGGCACTGGAATGTTACAGTACAGATTGGAATGGCAATATCATTTGATCAGGCCGGACTACACTTCACTTTATGTAAAGTCATGTAGGCCTACCTACAGTTCTGTTTTTTTTTTTTAGTGTGTTTAAAGACTAACCTCGTAAATGCTGTGTACACATTTCACTAGTGATTCTATCTACCGCAACAATGTATTAACAGGACACCTGATGGGCACTATTGGGTGGGAGCAGACCTGCTTTTCTTTTCCTGCCAGTCTTTCTCTCTCAGACTCAATTCTGCGTCTGTGAATGACGCAGGTCCCCAATTTGTGATTTTCTGAGGGAATTTAGGGCCTGAAGACAAAACGTACAATAACACCAAATCAGATTAATATCAGTGTAAAAGAATAATCCAAGAATGAGTTGTTTTATTGTAGAAGCATGAAAATGGCAGTGTATCTGTAAAAAAAAAAAAAAAAAAGATAGAAAAGAGAGCATGAGGTCACCTGGCTGAACCAGCCGTATCAGTCCCTCATGTTGGGCCACCTTGTCCTTCCAGCTCTTTGTATTATTGGCAGCATCTGCAAGTTTCTTCATCACCTCCTGATGAGGTAAACACAAATATAAATGTAGCAACATAAAACACAGTGGTTGCATTGCACCATTCAACCACTGGGTGGCAGTCTACACAGACTAATTTACTGCTATCATCCAGTCTCTTACCTCATACTGCTCCAGTGCACCCTTTCTATCGGTCTCGAGCTGCTGCAGCTGCTGCATGGCGGCCTGCAGCGCGCTCTCTTTCGCCAATCTTTCTCGTTCCAGCTCCTGCTTCTCCGCCTGCGTCTGAGAAATGGTCTGCTGTTGATACAGGTGTATCTGCTCCAGCTCTGCACGCTTGGTTACCTCCTCCTCCAACAGCCTGCATCAGACAAAGATGCATTTTTTGTGCCACTAAATTTTTTTAAATATTTATTTAAAACAAGGTAGGAGAAGGCGCAATCCTATAATGTCTTATAGACAGGTTTTTTGAATGGATGATGGGATAACACTGTTATGAAGTATAGGTCTAAAGTGTTAAATAGATTAAGCAACATGTAGCCTAAAATAGATGGTATCAGGTAAACATGTTAAATGTCAATAATCGTCAAGATTAATAAATGACCTGGAGGAAATTCACTCACTTGTTATCAGTATTATCAGTGTGTCATTGTCTTTTTGGTTCTAGTTTGTGGGTAAAGTGATGAGCTGGTGATGAGTCAGCACAAACACAGGAAGAGAACAGGGTTTATGTGGGGTGAGACAGGGAACAGGAACTGCAGACTTGAACTAACTATCAGACATCCTCGTGTGTTTGTGATGTTACTCGGACTTTCCACATGAAAAGGAAATCATGTCTTGATTCTAGGTGTAACATGCTACTCTATAAGGTTTCGTCATGCCTCAGTCTTGTGCCTGTGGTTTGTTTTTTAAAACAAAAACGTAATATGTTGCTTTTCCACTTTAAAGCGGATCAGAACCAACTAGGTTCATCATCCACCATCACCTGTAAACAATAGATGTGCCCATTGTATTACAGACTAAATCAATTTATGAGACTATGTTGTTTGCAAACACTTAGTGCTATTTCCCTGATAACAAGGAGTGGATTTCTATTCCAGCCTCACAGATGCATGTTTTGGTTCTATTGAAAATGGAGTCTTTGAGTATTAAAGGCAAGTGTTGAAAACTAACCTTACTCCAATTCGGTGAGCTTATAATATCTTTTAGGTTAGGCTGTCAGGTCTAATTTTGTAGGTAATGTCTGTTGACGTTATTTATGGTAAATATGCAACATCATTTATATTTCAAATCGAGATGTTGATAGAGGCAAAAGTTACAGATGGCTCTTAAGATGTATAATATACAGCCACAGAAAAAATTAAGAGACCATTCCAAGTTTTCATTTAAGCAGCATTTCTAGATGTATAGCTCATTTCAGTCCAGTGTGTGTTGAATTTCAACAAAATCCAACCTCAGGCATGACATGAAGTCATCCAACCGCAATGAGAAAGTCTGACAGCATGACAAGACACATGAAAACTGTGATAAAAATGTAGGTTATCGCATTTTTTTTTGTTGCTTTTCCTAAATACATGTACAAATGTTACTGTTGTAAAAAGTGAATATAAGTAAATATAAACTTGTTTTCTTTGCAGTATTTGAGGTCTGAAGAAACAGACGATCTTTTCTGTTAGTTTCACCTTTTTTCTTTTAATTTCCTGCAGAGAAATGCGAATAGAACCAATACTTTTGTTTGAAATTTGGGAGAAATATTGTTACTAGTTCACAGAATAAAACAAAAATGATTTTACAGAAACAAATGCCTATAAATAGTAAATTCAGAAAATGGAAATGGTCTCGATTTTTTCTGCGGTTGTATATATCCATGAATATGTGTTACTGTACCTGGCTTGAAGTTTTCTGACAGTTTCTTCGTCCTGTCTGGCCTGTCTTTCCTCTTCAAGGGCTTCCTCTAGGCTGTTGTACATGGTCTCCAGTTCACGCACACGCTGCAGGTATTGCTCTAACTCACTTGACTTTTGAGCCACCTGTATTTCCATTTGCTGGCGAACCTGTAACACACAGACAATGACAGGGTACTAGAATTCAATACAAACCATGCAGCCACTAAATATTACACAATTGACAAAATTGTAAGGCAGCATCAGCATCTCTACAAGGTCATGCTTTATCATTTTGAGATGGTGTCACTACACACTCTGTTTTTCTGTGTTTATAAGCACTAAGCATGGCTAAAACATGGCTACGTTGATATCTGTGTGTGTACAAACCTGTTGATCTATGACAAAGTATATTTATGTCGACATGTGAATCTGGCAGAAGATTTATGCGATAACTATTTTCTGCACACACAAGTGCGCAACTGTAAGCAAATGCGTTCCATTGTGTTTAGTACAGTAGAAAGCAGAACTTGTTTCGAAGCGTACTTCCTGTACTGTTACCAATATGTAGATTTAGAAGTCATGTAAACGGCCACATAACCTAACAGCTAAAATAGCCACCCAGCCATGATGCAAAGCAAACAGGTACCATTTTCTCTTTCTCCATTTCCACCCTGTATAGATCCTGCAGCTCATTCTGGGTCTGCAGACGCCTGCGCTCCTCTTCTGTGGCGTTGGCCGCGGCCTCCTCCAGTTTCTGTCCAACACAAAATACATTCGAAAGCATTAAATCAAAACTTAAAATATGCTTCAGTATAATGTTTTTAAAGAAGGCAGACCACTTTTGCTTATCAGCACACCCATAATGCCGCCATAATACCACAGAATTCAAGTGGTCAGTCAAACCCACATGCATCAGAGGCATCCAGCCAGCCTCTTTTCAAACTCAACACATATAAACCACAGACTCATCCATCACATTGTGTGCAAAAAAAAATGTCACAGTTGTTTTTGATACTATAATACGAATTATACACCTAATCGATTTATACACCTATCGCTCCTTAAATGAACCACATCCTCTATTAACACAGCTGACCACATTCTCACCCCTCGATCACTTCTATGTGCTCGTGGTCAGATGATGGCCCCTGTGAATAGCACGACCAACATTGCAGGTCAGTGTGAGATCCCAGGTGGCCGAGCTGAGTGACAGGGCAGGTATTGTTTCAGCATGGACTCTTCGGGGTTTAAAATGACCCTCACTAGCTTGCTCTCCAGGCACCTATTGTCCTGCTCTGTATTAGAGGACGGGGGGGAGAGGCACTGAAACATCAATGGAGGACTGTTCTCCATTCAGACAACAGTTCAGACACAATCGGCTTAAACAATGGGAACTTGTGAACACTATAAATCAAATGATTATTCTGAGTTTACACTGTCTGTACTGTATCAGACTGGTTATTCGGTTAGTTTGGAATATTGTGTTGTGGGTAATTTACTGTTTAGCAAATGGCATGGTTTGGAGTTTAATATGGGGTTGCTAAGAAGTCCATAACCACAACTTATTAACGCTACTATGGAAATTTGAGTGATTTTCCCCAAAAGTCTTTCATTTGACATTTCATATTTTTTGATGTTTACAATTTCTTAAATGCATTTGCTAAAAGTGTTGTTAGGTCATCCATTGAGTTAAATCTGAAACATTCGTGCTTATTTTACAGATTTAAATCCACTTACTGATCCCAAAACTCGTTGGGCTTACGTCTGGCTAAACCCTAATTTAACCATATTAAAACAGTCAACCGGAAAAGATCATCCGGATAACGAGAAATGAGAGAAAGAAAGATTAAGAGGGGTTACATAAGAAGCCAACCGTTCTCCAAACCCCCTACATTTCAAACCGCAATACCTTTCATCCATTCCAGGGTGTGAAACAACACACTTCAGCTAATCTGATTTCATCTTTCTGTACTGGCCATTAGGATCTCACAGGTCATGAATAAAGGGAGGGGGGTGGTACTTGAAAGAAAAGCTGATAGTTTCAGTGAAACCCAAATTCATGAATCGTAGAGATTACAAAAAACCACCATGGGTTCCTGGAGAAACTGTTTCATGAATGATGTGTGTGGCAACAGGTTCCTCTTTCACTTATGTTAATCTGTGTATGTTTATAGTTTTTGAAGTTTGTACTTTTTGATGTTGATTAAACACAAATTGTCATAAAATAGCTAATAAATGAATGATATGTGAAGACAGGGAAGTGATACAACTTGATAAAGACATTTGTTTATGTGAAACACAGTAGGAGTGGAAGGTCAGCTGTTGTTGTTGAATGTCACAGACCTTTCTCAAGGCCTCCAGCTCTCTCTGTTTGTTCTCATTGGCTGTCTGCAGCTCTCTCATTCTCAGTTCAAGCTCTTCTTGCTCAGCCTGTTGCTTTTGTCGCATCTCTCGCCGTTTCTGCCGTGACTCGTGGTGTGGAGCTGGACGGCCGACCCTCAGCAGCGTGATACATGTCTGAATAGCTGAGTGCGTTAAAAATGATATGTTACTTTACAAACATGGATTAGGGTTAATGACATAACATAAATAACAAACAGTTAAACATTTAGACACATACTCATTTGTCACAATTTTAGAATAAAAGTTATCAAAATTGTGAAAGAATACATACTAACCAACTTAGCTTCATTTTGGCCCTCTTTGATTTTTTAGCTTCTTTTTCTTCTCTATCCAGTCCAATTTATCCATTTAAAAATCTTGTCAATAAAAGGTTTTATTTAAAAGTTTTTTTAAGAAATTCATACTAAGAAAACAGCCGTGGAGAGAGACCGTTTCAAAGCATCATTTCAGTTTTTCTGAATGTACTATTTATAGGTTGGTGTTTAGGTAAAATTATCATTCTTGTTTTATTCTGTAAACTATTCAAAATATTTTTACCCAAATATTTCTAATAAAATATTGTTTCTATTTGCATTTATTTTCAGAAAATGAGACCTGGAGAACCAGGTCAAAATAACAGAAAAGATGTTCTGTATTTTTTCAGACCTCAAAAACTGCAAATAAAACAAGTTCATATTCACTTTTAAGCAATATAACAGTAATATTTGTACATTGTAATATTTTTTATGTGATAACCTCTGTTTTATCACAGTTTTTATGTGTCTTGTCATTTTGTCAGTATTTCACATTGCTGACTTTGTCACTCCTGAGGTAAGATTTTGTTGAAATTCAACAGACACTGGACTGGAATGACCACAATACATCTGGTTTGAAATTAAAAGTTGGAGTGGTCTGACTGGTCTCTTAATTTTTTCCACGCTTTATATACTAAAGCATTAAATCATAAACCTTCTGAAGGTCCGAAAGCTCAGGACAACTAAAAATTCATTCAAAGTTTCATTCAGTTTCAATGGTTGTGTATTTGTGTTTTTTTGGCAACATCAAAATGAATCATAATTCACATCTCACCTTGAATCCACTCCTGTTTTTTCTTCTTATCTGAGGCGCTGATCTCAAAGCTTTTGTCTGAGCACTTAACGTAGAAAAGGCATTTTTTACCCTCCTTATCAGGTAAAGACTGCAGGGGAAAGTGTGAGGTCATCGGAAAAGAAAACATGTAAATAAGACTGATGTTGTCGACACATTATACTAATGAAATAACTATCTTACCTCTACACAACAGTTTCCATCTAGCAGAATGTCCCCTTTTTTCTCTGTAAGATCTTCACTAGCATAGTATGAAATTAGGTTGGGCTTCAAGAGAAACCATCGTTCTGTCCAGTTCTTCCTTTTGTGACCCTTTTTCATCATGTAACCCTGTAACAGGTGACAGGAACAGGTCACATGTTGACTCATACACACAGAAGGCACAGCTGATAGGCCCAGCAAATGGAAAGAACTGTGAATCCCTATCCTCAAATAATCAATGAGTCATTATGTGTCAGACACAGTTTAAAATCTCTGGATACTTACAAGTTGTTTTTTGTTTTAAAGGAAAAAGCTGCATTACTCTGTTTGGAATGTTTAACACTAAATGGGCATTTCACGCCATGTAAGTATTACATCCTGTTTAAGTATTAGTTTCCTACAACTAGTTTATCTGTTCTTGTCTGTGCATACGCAGCTGGCCTTGGCACCAATCTCTCTCTCACTCTCTCTCATTCACAGTCAAAGCAGAAAACAACAGCAATGCCAGTGTTTCATTTATTCTGCCGTCGGATCCCCAAAATCCACAAAGACGTGGAAAAATAAGAAGCTGTTAGCACTGGTGACACATCTGTAAGCCATTGCATTTCAAGGTTACCTGTATATCGCATATAAAAGCCAAACTGCATACATTTGTAAGACAATAACATTCCAAGTTTGACCTACTTTGGCTGTGCAACAGGTTTGGCAACATACTTATGTCAAACTTTTACCTTTCATTCAAAGGTATATAGTATACAGCCATGACCAAGAATTAAGAGACCATTTCGAATTTTCATTTAACCAGCATTTCTAGATGTATTGTGGCCATTCCAATGTTGAATTTCAACAAAGTCAAACCTCAGGAGAGATAAAGTCATCCAAAAGCAATGTGAAAGACTGACAGCATGACAAGACACATGAAAACTGTGAGGTTTTCACATAAACAATATTTTTTTACTTTTCCCTTAATACATATACAAATATTATTGTTTTAGTGCTAAAAATTGAATCTAAAGTTGATTTCTTTGCAGTATTGGTCTGAAAAAATACAGAGCATCTTTTCCGTTTCTCCATTTTTTATTTTCTGCAAATAAGTGCAAATGAAAACAATTTGGGAGAAATATTGTAGTTCACAGAAAGACATACCTAGAAATAGTAAATTCAGCAAAACTAAAAATGGTCTTTGAAATGGTCTCTTAATTTTTTCAGCGGCTGTATATTATTCTGGAGACACACTTTTCTTACCTGTTTGAGCACATCCAGAATAAGTTCCTGGAAAACTTCACTGATGCCCATGGAGAGGGTCTGGCGGTCCATGCCTTTACTAAAGTGACCCATGCCCACCAGTTCAATCAGTTCCCATACGCTCAGACACTGCTGTGTGGTGATGAGCTGCATCTTATATTCTTCAAACTTTTCCTCAATCCAGCTGCCACCCATGGCTTCTGTAAGCTTACGAAGAAAGTACTCTATCTAAGGGAGAGGACATAAACACAACAATATGTCAAATGCATGTGATGCCATGTGTAAACAGTAAAAACTTCTACTCGTGTTGTTCTTGAGAAAACCACAGAATAATAAAAGAATACCACAGTTCAAAACCAGATCCGAGTTATATCAACAGAATGGGAAACTTCCCTTTTGAGATACTGATCACAAACATAACCAGAAAGAATGACAGACCTTTGGGTATAAAACAGAAGTGTCAAATAAAGACAAATATTTATTTTAGATTATCATGTCATAGGAAATAGGAAACAAAACCAGATAAATCAAAAATGTTTGAAGAAGGTTATTGTCTTTTTATATAGCATTTATATACTTTTATTTTAGAATATTGTAGGTTTTAAAAACAGGCTCAAGGTTTAATAACAAAACTGTCCACATCTGTGATGAATTAATGAAATCTGACTATCAATACATCTTTCTGAATTTTTCCCATGTGACTCAACTGCTCACTTTAACATTCAGAAATGTCCTACTAAAGTTTGTTTTTGCTAGTTTGTGCAAGACTAGTTTAGTGCAGAATTATACTACACCTTTAACCCTATCATGCATAGAATTTATACAGTGGACAACTACATTATCTCTTTAAACAAAAACAAAATGTATACTGTTCACTCAGGTGAACATCTTAAAATATGTGTAAAAAAGTTATTGTTTTACATTCCCTCAGAGCAATAAAAACACAAAACTCCTGACCTAGGTTGTCATAAATGTATGCATGAAAGGCTTAAAAAATTTGTTTAAAAGTATGTCAAATCCCTCAATTCCAAAGGAAAAAATCCTCTCACCTCTTCTGTGACCATGACCAATGGATATCTGTCTTCAGAAAGGAAGTTAAAAATGCACCAGATCTTGAAGGCATCATCATCTAAGATTAGCAGGTGGTTTCTGTTGAGGTTTTTTCTGGCACAGAGAGTCCAGCACATCTTGTTAAAGTCCATTCGGTCAAAGTTGTCCTGGACCTGCAAGAAAAATGTCACCATGACACTTAATAAATAATAATAATAATAGGGCTGCACACTTCATCGAAAAACTAATCACGGGTGAAACTATTACATAATCGTGTGCTTGGGCACAGAATACCGTGGTGAATCAGAGACTTTAAATTAAATACGTTAACGTTTCCTTTAGCCAATCGTTTTGGATTTTTTTACTAACAACATAACTCCCATAATTATTTTTTTACATTATATTATGAAAGTGACCTATTTTTTGTCAGATATGGTGACCCATACCCAAAATGTGACCTCTGCATTTAACCCAACCAGTGAATAGTGAACACACACACTTCAAGTCGTGAACACACAGCGCCCGGGGAGCAAACGGGGGTAAGGTGCCTTGCTCAAGGGCACGTTAGTTGTTACCTGCCGTTACTGAGAATCGAACCAGCAACTTTCTGGTTACGAGTCCGACTCTCTAACCATTAGGCCACAACTGCCCCCATATTATTTATGATGTTTATAGAAAGAATATGGTATGCAGCTGCTTCACTGAAAGTTACAACATTTCAAAACTTCAAAATCTATTAATCGACAATATTAATTGCAATTACAATATTGAGGTGATGTTTTTAGTCATAATCGAGCATCCCTAAATAATAATAATAATAATAATAATAATAATAATAGGAAGATCAAAGAAACAACAGAATCTAAATTACAGAACAGAGTGTTCCAAATGTTGTTTACAAGAGCAGAAAAAGGCCGAAACCTATTCAAGGCACACACAACACTACAAATAAGACATTTTCCCTTCAGTACTCAACTAGAGTTCCCATGGATACCTTTAGGAGCATTCTGGGCACAATTTAGCATCCAGTGCTCATCAGACTACTGCTGAACATTCTGATGAGAAACTGCAAAGCTGAATCTCTAAAACATCAACCAAACCTGGTTAAATATGATCAACAAGTTAGTTCATTGTAGTCAGTTATTCATGAGCGATTTATTACAATAATTCCTTAACATTATTAACTGCGGTTGTTTGCACATTATCAAACATTATTAAGATTAACAGATTAATTTATCAAAACCAAACCACATGAAACTGAGCTGCAAGTGTGACCTATCACAGCCCTACACTATTTATAGCCCTCTGTCTGTACGTTTGAAACAAAAAGACAACTCCCATGCAACAGTGCGTCACCATAAATCAGCAACGCAAGCATGGACAACAGTCTCGGCCGCAGTGGTGCAAGCGTGTTTGTTTTGAAACAGCAGCTCCACAAGTATGTGTGGCAGATTTCATGTCTCGCTCACACACTCTCGTCGTGCCCGGGCTTTCTCCAGGAGACTCACAATAGGGGCCTTGTGGAGACCTGAGTGACCAGTAGAGCCTCTGTTCTACTCCAGATGAAGCTGTTCATTTGTATTCAGTGGCGCTCGGGCTCCGTCACATTCATAAATAGACTTTATCACGCCTCTGAATAACTGCTTTATGGTTTCTCTGACTGTGAGGACTGGTGTATACTGCGATCAGTTCGTTGTGTGATATTTTGTGGTCGTATTTTTTATATTCCAAATTCATACAATGAAAGTAGCACAGACACAAAATTTACACAAAATTTCAAATACAAAATGATGAAAAATGGTGCTCTTTATTTACATACAAGGATCCACGGAGTGATACGAGAGATATGATAATAGCACAGCTACGAATATGGTTGCCTGTGACATAGGCCTGTGCAATTCATCAAAAATTAATGGTAATCGTCAATTTGGCCTCCAACGATTACAAAAACAAAATAATCAAGATAAAACAATTATTGTGCTGCATTCCATTTTGCAAGGATCCACACTTTTCTTATGTTATAAATCCACAGCGCACCCCTTTCCTTTACAGCGGTGCAGCATTGCTACATTTATTTTTCATTCACAGCTTAAAGTTTTTTGATTTTTTATGTAATTTCAAAAGTCAATGAGTAATCATGTTAAATAACCGTGATCATGGTTTTTGTCATAATCGAGCAGCCCTACTGTGACAATAGTCAATCATCTTATGCAGTTTAGTGGTCATAACAGAAAAATATTTCACTGCAGTGTGACCAATCAAAAAAATGTATTCAAGAAAGACGTGTAATACAATGATATATTATGGATAGCATTGCAGCAAAAATTATTCAATTATGTAGGGTTAATTCAGACAAAATTCAGGTCATTTGAACAAGCTCTTGTCGATAAACTGAAGCGAAATATAGCTCGTAAACAGTCTGCAATATCAATTCAGAGCATAACCACAATACACGTTTAAAAAAGTGGGTCACACAGCACTAGCCAGTTTTGATGCCGTCACTCTATTTTGGTGCTGTGCTTTGTTCCTCATTTGACATACTTTAAAACAATGCATTCCTGGATTCAATATAACTAAAGATTTAGGCGCACAATTTACACCCCCTTACTATAACAGAATCACACCATATATAATGTATTCATTCATCCTTCGATGTTCAAACTAAAGAGACACGGAGTGGCTGGATGTGGCTCACACAATTAAAACAATATTATTAAAGTTGTTTGGGGACTGTCTCAGACAGAACTATAAATATGGGTGTGCGCTTAGTTTTTTTACACACATGCTGACATACCCAAGTAAAGCACTGGAACTTGTTTTCTCCCACTGACCATAAGTTAAGCAACTTGGCTGCGAGTCAGAATGGAGTGCAGGAAAAGGGGAAAGGCGGGTCTCTTTGCAGGGTGGAGTGCGTGTTCGGTCGGTCACAACCATACAAACGTACAAAACGTGATCAGAAAAAGGTAACAATATGTGGGCAGTGATGTAAATCCTTTTGAAGAGTTTCCTCGGGCACGTGTTTAATAGGCTAAAGATATAACCTGTCTTTCCATTCAAGGAATGCCAGCGATGCCAGCTACAACAAATAATTTTTTCCTATACACCACCAATAGTTGCAGTGGTTTGTGGTGAATTATGAAACCTGTCTCTTCCCTCCTCGGCTTCCTTTTGCACAAGAAAATACGAAATCACAAAGAAAGCAGTTCTCTCTCGCTTTCAACATCATTTAAAAATGGAACACTCGCACATTCACATGCTCAGAAGATTTCCTTACCCTTATCTGACATAAATCTTACATACAGATAAAAGCACCGGTTGTTTCAGTCAAATTAGGAACAAATGATGACAAACAATGACCTTTAAATATTAAAAGAATGAGCAGTTATAAACAACAAAACCACATTTAAGGTTGTTTAAGGAGTTTAAAGGTCCTCAAAACATTGTATGACTACCTGTTGGAAATCTACATTTCTTCAAGATCATTGTTACATTTACATGACATTTATTCATTTGGCAGACGCTTTAATCCAAAGCAACTTACAAGTAAGAGAGCATAAAACATTTTGTCAACACGCTAAACAGTACCGATAGTTTACAAGGCCGTGTTACTAGGAAGATTAAGCTGAAGTAACAATATTGTTCAACCAGTGCTGACCCATAACTCTGTGCCACATAAAAGCCATGTTGGACAATGACAAAGATGCTCACCTTATCCAGAATGAATCTGTTCAGGTAGGGCATGTATCCCTGATTGGAAACCGGACCTTCATCATCATCTCTGAAGTGTTCCTCTAGAGCTACAGGATCATGAGGGATCTTCATCACTGTGCAAAGGTTATGGGAAAGTACCTAAAACATACCAATAAAGGATTATAAAGGACAGTGTTAAAACAAAGATTTAGCGCAAGCTCTTTTTATGTCTGGAATATTTAAAAGATTTATAAAGATATACTTTAGCCTACTATATTTATCATTTGTATGTAAGAAACCCTTTGCTGATGAAATAGACAACCCGTTATTTGCTGTACACGAAACAAAATTGCTTAAATATAAACGTATAGAGGTTTGTAACAAACTAAAAAAGAATTTCAAACAAACAGCGTAAATATTTTGCAGGTTGCAGTTACATTTTAATAAATGCCTCACCCGTAACAACTCAACAAAAGCGTCAATATAAGGTCGTTTAGTGCATGGTTACATCAAAGTGATTTCCACGTACTTACATTACAAAACTTTCCTGTCCGGATTTATTGAAACGACTCTTACATCCTAACTTCCAGTTTAAGAACAAGTTTTTAACAGCAAAAACAAACCTTCAACTGTGATTTAGACACTTTCCCACTTTTATCCACATCCAGTGCTGTAAATGCATGCCATATTGCCTTGAGGAGGTCTTCTCTTAGTCCCATGGTCAGAGCTACCGGACTGCTGACTGTCTGTCGACGCGCTTCATGTGCGCGGTTTTCTCATGAAGTTTTACAATAGCGCGGCCACGTGACCTCAGAACTACAGTCAGCGCTCTTCTAGCACCACTTAGCGACGAGCGCGTGCTTCGTGACACGCTACTTAAGGACTTCGAAGGAATGTTTGACATCACACAAAGTTGTAAGCAAGGTTTCACAATAAATGAGACGTGTTGAATTATGGTGGAAATTTTATTAAAAGAACATATTTACAGACAAACTGAAGGTTTCGTGGATTAACAGGACCAAAGAGTCTAAACAGTACCCTTGCTAATTAAGATGTAACACAAAGTCAAAACTATACATTATTAACTAAAGACATCCAATAAACCAGATGAGGATTGTTTAATGCTACAAAGAGGGTTGGAGATTTATGACAAATGTACACAGAAACCATCTTCTGCTTCCAGTTTTACATGCATTTGTAACATGGTGAAATGAAATACAAGTCAGGGTTGAACAAAGCAAGAAATGACACTGGAAACAGGATTAATATATGAAAAATAGCTTGTTTGGATGGACAAAATATTATTTAGGGCACTTAAAAAAAAAACCCCAACCCCAACTGGATACAGACAAACATGAATAGCAGCAGGCTTTCTGTGGCAAGCTTGCCATCGCCTCCAAAGTGCTAATTTTAATGGCGATCTAACTCAGGCCCCAACGTCCACAGCCCAACAGGCATTTCACAGGCAGTAAGGTGCACAAATCTTTGATCTGGTACATTCACATATCAGGGCTGCATCTGGGATACGCATCTCCCATCTGGTAAAGCCTGCACCTTCAGACGCAAGTGCAGGGAGACCATGTTGACCCTTCCCAACAGAACTTAAAGCAAGGAGGATTAGGAAGTTGGAACTACACTCAAAATGCATCCATTGTAAGGCAAATGTCTCTACAATTTGAGAGGGCAAACCTAATTGGTAAGGCAAATCTGCATTATGTACACACAGACAAACATATTGCCAATACAAACTAATGCAGGGGAAGCCAAGCTTCAGTAAAGGCTCGAGTTCTTCAGTTCACCCTGTGGTACTTGTACCAACAGTATAAGCACTATAAGTCACAGGACAAACTTGGTTGTCCTTTCAGCTACAGGCATACAGTCATTTATCCGGAGTTCACTTTTAGTAAATGGTGAGGCTAAGGGAGCGGTTCATCTTTTTTCCGATGAGTCGAGACGCTCTGGAGCTGGACTGGACTGTAGAACGTGTAAGAACTCGGTCTGTGGTCAGAACCCTCTCCTCTGCTGCAGCCTTTGCCATCTGTGCTTTCTTTAGCTCCCTGAGAAACAAAAAAAAAAAAGGAATAATTAATTCAAGGCCATTAGAAATAATTAACCACTGACAAGAACATGTGTAAATATAATGCCAGATATTTTAAAGTGCTCTAAACATCCTTAGATCAATTACTTGGTCCACTACATTGCGTAAAGTCACGTACTTTTGCAGAAGTGCATTCTTGAACCTCTCTGCATTGAGCTCTACACGCAGCTGGTCAGCATTCATTCTGGAAGCAGTCAACAGAACAGGATGTCTTACAAGGTCAGAGGTTGAGGGTCGTCGAGTTGGATCAGGATGAATCATAAGCTGCAAGAAAGTGAATTAATTATTAAATTGTATAAGTCAGAGCTAAAAAAGTAAATCTTATAAAATCCATTTTATAAATGATTTTAATAATAGAGCACTAAACATCAACAAACAGACTCAAACATACCTTTAATAAGCTTAGAAATTCCTGAGAGAGTACTTGTGGGATGTGGGGCAGGATACCCTGTCTGATTTTGTGCCACTTTTCTCCATTAGTGGGAAGGGGCTCTGCTCCAGAAGCACCGATCACTGTCAGAGCCAGAGCAAATATGTCTGCCTTTTTCAGGTTACTGTAGTCCTGTGGGCAAGAGCAGCAAAATTAGCACATAGCACAAAACACCATAATCAACCAGGATGATCAAATGGTATTTACCTCCTGAAGCACTTCATTTGCCAGGTATCTACTATCGCCTTCTTCAACTTGGGGATTGGTAACTCTTGTGACATGCCCTAGGTCACCTGGAACAAAAAAGAAAAAATTAAAACCTATTCTACTTTATGCTTTGTTATGAAGGTTATCGCCCGAGTAAAATTTCTTATTTTTACCTATTTTGTACACCACGCTTGTGGTGGGTCCATCTTCTTCATCTTCAAGTTCCTCTACACTAGCAGCAGGTTTGCGTGAAATGAATATATTACCTGAAAGAGATTGAGAACTTATTAAAACACCATCTACAAGTTACATAATACAAAAATGTTACAAAATAAAGAATTTATATTTTAAGAGGCTGTAACAAGCAAATACATACTTGGCTTAATATCCATGTGAACAAGTGCTGTGGAGTGAATGTACTTAAGTCCACGAGAGACTTGAAGCAGCAGATCCTTCAGCTCCATCTCGGACAGGAAGTGCATGCGTCTATTGTTCTCGCCGATAACATCGGACAGGGTTCCACCATTACAGTACTCATTCTGAATCAGCATGTGGTCATCTTCTGCCCAAGCAGAGTAATACCTCACGACGTGGGGGTGCTGTCCAAGAACCGCGTGTGCATATACCTCACGAAGTGCATTCTGCCTGTTAGGAGACAATTCATGTGTAAAGGGTAGTCAGAAATTTCATTTAGTTAGTGACATCAAATAAATACACATGATATATAAACTGTAAAAAATACTTGACTTACTCATCCACAGAGCCTGCCAGCGGCTTTTTGGAACGTTTGATTGCGTAAATGCAGCCATCCAACCTCTTGACACATTTGAAAACAGACCCAAACTCTCCAGAACCAATCTTTTCCAGCTCATGGAACTCAGATGCATATCTGGACATCATGTTATTCTCCATCATCGTGATCCTCTGTTGGAAATTGTTTACTTTTGTCAAAACATCACTAACTACATAATACAAATTAAAACAAAAGCATGCACATTATTTCAACAACAACAACTAAAAATGTATTAAATGTTACCTTTGAGGGCGGAATGAGCTCATCCTCTATCTCTGCATCGCTTGCTTCCATGTCCTCCCCACAAGAGCTAAATAAAAAAAAGACAAGTCATTTATTAGAGAGGATGCAGACAGCTTAATAAACACTAGGGGGCAGTAGAGAGGTCTGACTAGGCACATGGCGTACTGAGTGCGGTAACACGAGGTTTTGGTTCCTCGCCAACGTTTTGTCGAGGTGCAGATTAAATAAACGGATTTAACGAACCACCCTGCAACCTGTGCCATACCTGTCCAACATCGGCATAACGTTTCAATATACTAAGCTTTTATTAAAGCAGCCACGAGTTACTCGTGATGTTAACTTATTATGAAAACAAGAAAATCTTAAAGATATTTGGTGATTTGTATAACTATAATGCACAAACATACTCATTCCAGTGTGATCGTTTCCTGTTGTTTCTTTGTAGTGTTGTTGACTGCACGAGGATGGAGTCCGGGGTGAAGGGGTTGATGTTTACTAGAGGTGTCTGGTTTCGTCTTCCGTCCAGACAGGCTTTACTGGTGGAATCCACATTCTTGAACAGGGCGACCCTCCGGCTCGTCGATACCATCGTCCTGGCTTTCGACAATAAACTCTGTATATTCAGTGGGGATACATAATATTAAATAACGCGAATAACAAAACAGAATATGGAAGGTTGTGATTTTTTTTAACAGGCTAGAATTTAAGTAAAAACAATTGAAACGGACATAGTAAACACACTTTATCATTGCACACGATTTAAATCGAGTTGCTTTTGTCAATAGACTGATTCATCGGTGTTGTTACGCAACTTTGTACTGTTAGTCGAATATGTGGGTCACGAGGTGAAGTCATCAACCTGAGAGAAAGGCGAGGCTGCTTTTTCAGATTTAAACTATTTACTTTCAAACATTTGACGACTAACTACGTGGCAAAGAATACTGTTAGGAAAATAGTTTAATTACATTTAAACCTCAAAACGTGCTCTTTATTATATCTTTATAAACACACGTATAAATGCAAATAATTTTGTGGTCAGTTATGCAAAGGTTAACGGAGTTATTACAAACCTTTGGGGTGTGAGGGGTATCAAACAGACGGAGTTTTCGGAAGGTTTTGTGGGGTGGTGTATCAGGACAGTCCGGGACAGGGGAGCTCGATCCATCCATGTCATCGTGAATATATCCCCTCTCGGGTGAACTGTCGTAGGCCTGGCGACCTTTCCGTGGCGATGGAGAGCCTTTCATGTAAAAAGTCGGTTGTACGCGAGATGGTGAGCCGAATCCCTCTTCGTCCCATGACTCGTCGTCCTCTCTGGTTCGGCTAAGGGGGCTGCTGCTCAGGTCCTCCGGTCTCTTGTCCACGCTACTGCGGCGCACGGAGAGGGGAGAATCTAGCTCCGTAAAGCCCGATTCGGCTCCGGTGCTGCTGTTCGCGTCTTCTATGCTGTCCTCTTCGCCGTCGCTAGCGGCAAACTGTAACTTTTGTCGAACGGGTTTAAGATTTGGAGACTTGCCGTGCCTCCGTACGCTAAAACTCATCTTTCTAGTAAAAGTTCCGGAAAAGTAAGATAAACGGTAAATAAAACAAAAATCAGCCCCAATGGCTTGCAAATCAATCAGATGATGTGTATTTAGATAAACATATCTAATAAGTTATGCCATACAAGCGGAGCGATGATGAAAAGTCCCGAAAATCAACGAAGGTATTTCCAACTTACTCCAAGTGGAAAACGTCCCGATAAATGTTATCTGAAGAAAATCTCCTCTATAAATCTATACCTGTTAACTGATATCAGCGTGACAAGTCCGAACAAGTTCAGATTAAACACTTACAGAGCCCAATAACGAAGTTAGACGTGAGCCAGCTTCCACGGCGATGTTTTATGTATCGATGAAGAAAATGGCTGCTTCAAAAACTCCGCACTGGTGTCTCAGAAATAAACAAAAAATAAAACCTTACAGTTGCTTGAACTGTAATGTATCACTCCGACGCGAAAGATAAACCTCTCAAAATATGTCAAAGCACCTAAACTAGTATCTTTTAAGACAATAATGTTTACAAAAGTAGTTTGAATGACGAGCTACTCCTCCCACCAACAAGCGTGGTCAAAGTCTTCCCGCGACCGTTGGTCATGTGACGTATTATGTACCAATGAGCTCAGACTTTCAAAGTTTAAAAGAAAGGCGGTCGCTTGTGTGAAACGTCACAAGCTCCTCCTCCAAAACTGGTGACTGACTGTGACTTCAATTTGGCGCGAATGCGTTTCTTTCATCTATATAATCCTATCGCTTTATCTTTTAAATTGATCAGAGGCCGGATTACCGAAAAGGGGCGTCGTTATGACACATTGTTTGTCTTCGGTGACGGAGGTACACGTTACATTAAGTGAACTTGATGAAATTAAACATTTTATTTGTGTTTTCATGAAAAGCGAGGGTTGGTGGTGTAAATTAGCCACATGGTTTTGTTTATGGTCTTGTCCAATAGAAATGTATGACAGGTAATCAATTACCAATACCTATCATTAAAAAACCCTGCTATTTTCACTCAGATATTTGCATCACAATATTGATGGGACTTTGTATTTGCAAAGTACATCTTAAAACTCTAAGTTTGTAATGCTGACACTATTTCTTCTCACAGTAAATCACATGATTGAAACTAGAACCCACTGTATTAACAAGACAAATAATTCAGTATAAAAAAATACAGTACAAACGACAAATCTTTTTTGTAATTATAATTTTGTTCATTTCCTCAGCAGATTGCAAAAAATAGCATAAACAAATATATACAGAAAAAACTCTAGTCTTAAAACAGTTATGTACATATACACACAAAAATATCTTCAAAGTTTTTATAACAATCATGATGTCAGCATTAAAAAACAATGACGCTTGAAGGGTTTTTAATACACACGCATACATGCGTGCACACACTCGGACACAACCTTAATCTTCCATTCCAGGGGTTTCTCCTTGCTGTATTCTTGATGCTATTCTGATGGCTTCTTCTAGGGAGGGCTGATCACTGAGCTAAAACAGGGGAAACGTTTATTCATTAGAGGTCAAATTTAATACAACTTTACCTACCGCAATACATTGTCCACATTAGATGAACATTTGCATTCAAATCAGCAAACAATGTTCACAACCCACCAAGTACAGGGTCACCCTCCCCACTTCTATAGAACGACTCACTTCTGCTTTTTTTGACGATAACGGCTCATTAATCAGAATAAATGCGCATTTCAGTGTCAAGATCAAAACAGATTGGACTATGGTAAATTGCTCAATTTGTTCTCAATTACTGAAACAAAGAAGTGCTATAACTAATCATCATAACTATTGGATCATTATCCATTTAATACATCAATAGCTCAAATCTAGAACTGAAAAGGGGCTTGATTTGATAAGATGAATTGTATTTGATTTAAACTATTTGAAGCATAAAACTGAAATCATCCAACAGTGATATTAGGTATGTAATGATATAAACATATTTGATCAGGCTTAGCTTTAAGTCATTTTACAAGGATCTCCATAAATTAGATCTACAGAACCACACCCTTAAAGACAGAATGACACAATCCCCAACAAACAGTTAAGTGATGCATCCTAAAATGGGCTTAAAGGTTTACGACATTAACGGCAGGTTTTACTCACAGCTAATGTAAATATATGATTTAAGGTCTGCGACCCCTCCTTCCAATTTGTTCTGAGTGTGAAAGACAGTGTTGGTTTTGTTTAGTATGTTTTCCCTACCTGCACAGCAATGTGTGTGCCATTAGAGGTAGCCAGCAGTGTGACTGGGTGTGAGCTTGTGGAAACTATATGCTGTTCATGGTCCTGCACAAGCTCCCCGTCTTCTGTCTGGTATGCAGACAGGTCTGGTGTCACAATAGCCACCTAAAACAAAGAAAGTTAACAAAATAAGAGCTTGCATTATTTGTCTATCTAATGGGATCACTTCAGTCGGCTAACAAAATACGGCAAGATAAAGTAATGACCCCTACCTGTCCCTCCGTGCCATCTGCTGAAACCATGGTAACAGAATGTGCCCCTCCTGCCGAAAGCATTGCTTCATGAGCTGGGATGGTTATGGTGGTTCCCTCTTGTGTTACCATGGTTATCGTGCCACCCATAGCCTGCATATCTGCCTGAGAAAGAACCTGAGAGGCCAAAAGGCAAACACAATGTTCCCACAACATGATAATGTATGATAAAGGTATTAATAATAAATAATAAACTGAATTTACCTGTTGTGTGCCATCCTGGGATATAAGAGCAATGTGCTGTTGTCCCGTGACCTCTGATCCACCCGATACCTGCTCGGACCCAGAATCATCCTCCACCACTGTAGGTGTATACATTAACCCAGGATCATCCACAGCCTCTGAAAATGATGTAGATTCCAATTTTGTTTAGTTGGGTAAAATCCTAGAATATTCTTTCCTTCACATATTATATTTTGTTGTCAGATGATTGGAAATGGAACTGACCTGCAGGAGGCTCAAAATAACCTTCTTGTTCCTCCTCTATGGGCTCCGTGTCATTGTGAGCCGTACGTTTATGCATGGCCAGGGTGGAGATCTGCTTATACGTTTTTCCGCAGTGATTACAGTTGTAGGGTTTGCACGGTGTATGAACCACATGGTGCTTGTACAGACTAGAGTACTCCGTGAAGCGTTTGTCACAGCCAGGCACAGTGCAAACGTATGGCTTTTCTCCTGGAAGTGATCAGACAAATGCAATTCTGATTCATTATGATCTTTGGAAGTGATTTTGATCTTAGAAAGACAGATGTACAGCAGGTACCTGTGTGAATCCTCATGTGGTTTTTGTAGTTTGTGGCACTTGCGAAGGCCCTTCCGCAGTTGGGCTCAGAGCAATAATATGGCCTCTCGCCTGTGTGAGTACGAATGTGAACCTTGCGGATGTTGGACGTGGTGAACGATCTCCCACAACCTTCAAACGGACATTTAAATGGTTTTTCACCTACAAAAACACAAATTTGACAAATTACATTTGTTTTTGTTAAACATATTGTTATTATTAAAACGTAATGTGTGCCAGCCTGATCTTAAAAACATACCTGTATGTGTCCGTGTGTGTTTTTGTAGGTCTCCAGATGTTTTGAAAGACTTGAGGCAGTTGAGTTCATGACAGCGATATGGTTTCTCTCCAGTGTGTGTTCGAATGTGACTCTTAAGGCCATAACCTGAAGTCACCAGGGAAGAACCATGATTAACCAATAAAATTGAATAGAGGAATGTTTAAAAAAAATAAATTACCTGTTGCAAATTTCTTTCCACATCCAATTTGGTCGCAAATGTATGGCTTGTCACCCGTATGCGATCTTTCATGTACCTGTTAAGAATGCCACATACAATGTCACTTTAAGCTTACATCTGATCATAAAAAGCCTTTATACCCTAGCGGTCAAAAGTTTTGGGACACTTAAGAGACATTTTTTTCATTATTTAAAAAAAATCCTTTGAATTGAGGTGTTTGCTTAAATATATATATTTTTTAATTACAACAAAATTATGATAGTTCCCTTTGTTTTATTTCATAATTTTGATGAGTTTATTATTATTCTAAAATGTGGAAAAAATATGAACACATAAGTAAGTAAGTGTCCAAAAACTTTTGACTGCTAGTGTGGAGCACATATTTTAGCTGTTTTGTATGCAACATTTGATGAGATTTTACATTTTCATTTATGCATTTGGCAGACGCTTTTATCAAAAGCGACTTACATTGCATTATACATTTGTTTCTGAGTATGTGCAATCCCTGTGATCGAACCCATGACCTTGCCGTTGCTAGTGCCATGCTCTAACCACTGAGCTACAGAAAATTTACCTTTAGGAATTTTATGTAATTCACAGGAATTTTACCTTTAGATGATGAGCAGTAGTATAGAGTTTTCCACATCCTTCATGTTCACATCGGAAGGCC
This sequence comes from Oreonectes daqikongensis, assembly GCA_026939265.1. Taxonomy (NCBI): domain Eukaryota; kingdom Metazoa; phylum Chordata; class Actinopteri; order Cypriniformes; family Nemacheilidae; genus Oreonectes; species Oreonectes daqikongensis. Next base: position 4,524,939 of record JAOTQM010000187.1, read on the forward strand.
TTTTCCCCAACATGTTGAATTCTAGGTGATCTGCTGTCCTGACCCTGCAGTACAATCTGAGAACACAGGAAAGAATCAGTATCACCAACACCAAAAAAATCTGTTATAGAATTGCATCAATAAAAACAATGCAAACATGAGTATCAGTTTAGGATGAAATGAGAAACTGTACCTGCATATGGACACCATCAGAGTCCCCATGACCGAGTAGCCCTGTGCCACATTCTGTAGCCTCCATCTGACGAAAAAATATCACAAAACAAATATGTGTTTATTGACAGTTTGTGTTTGTTTTTTACGTTTACTGCTAAAACATTATGGACTGTGGTATGTTGTTTCTCAAAAGCAACCAAACTGATCATATTATATTCACTAAAAAAAGTATGGCTAAAATTAACATGATCTTAACCTTTGTGGAGTATTGCTCGAGCACACTGATGGTCTCAGCATCAATGGTACCCTCTGTCTGCAAATCTGCTACAGTACCATCTGCCTGGATGGCCAAGATGGTATTGGCTTGTGGCATATGCTGTATATATGCAGTGGTGCCATCCTCTAACTGAACCGCCTGTAAACTGCCTTGATCGTATGTTTCTAAAAAGATCAGAATTGCGTTAGTAATTTGATCATCATCTAATGAATAGAATAATTCAACTACAAATGATACAAAATACTACAAGAAAGCAAAGTATCTCAAAACACACAATTCCCAGTAGCAGCTCAGAGACAGACCTTTAGGGGCATGAATGTAGGCAGTTGTTCCATCTTCCAGCTGCACAGCCTGTCCATCCTCTAGCCGTAATCCTTCTCCACCTATGAAGTATTATTTATGAGGTATAATCTATGAGGTCTAGTATTATTTAGGAAAATCTGCTATAGATGTTGATAATAAAGCTGCTTCTATTATAATGACTAGGGCCAGTGCAGTTTCTTATGCCTTTGGTGGCAATGCAATGAACATTTCCTAATGTATATGACATACCTGTTTTAGACATTGGTAGATGCTGTACATATGCAGCAGATCCATCCTCTAACTGGATCACTTGTCCTTCCATTATTTTGTTTTCTGAGAGAGAAACTATTAGGGCAAACAGGAAATTTGTGTCATTTTTCTGTGTCATACACACTCCACATATTTGCTGATATATTTTAAATAGCAGTAAATATAAAGTCATTAAAAAATCTGGCTATGTTATCGACAACATGCAGAAGAGTACTGCTAAATGTTTTAATACCTTTAGGGCTATGCTGAATGTATGCTGTGGAGCCATCAACCAGAGTCACTGCCTGTAAACTCACAGTGTCCATCCCTTCGATGTTGTCATCTGTGAGGTAACAGTTGGCCATTAGATCTATACTAGGGATGCACCGATACCATTTTTTTTAAAGACTGTATTTTTTGGTGAGGTGGCGATTTTTCAAGCACATCACAGTGAGAAAAATAGAATAGCTTCATAATAAAACCACCTCAAACCCATTATGAAAACATAAATAATTTTATGTGCTTGTCACAAACCGTCAAAGCACAAATTTCAATCAGTTATGTCACATGAGGTATCGGTATTTGGTATCGGTGTACTTTTACGAGTACATGAGCTTAGTATCGGGCCGATACCGGTGCATCCCTAATCTATACTGTAATATGCATACAGTATAACATTATTGCAGATTTAGTCTCACCTGCAACTGTTACTGCCTCTGTCAAGCAAAGGGTGACCTGCTGTGGATCCCCATCAACACTTTGAAACTCCATGCCCTGGGTGTCTCGGCTCACCTGGGCTAAGAGCATGATCTACCTGTACAACTAAGCAAAATCAATGGTTTTATGTTCAAATCCAAGGCATGCATAAATCATATATTTTAAGTAAATATGCATTATTCTGCTTTAAAATGTGTGCAATAAAACTAAATTTATTTATTCAATTAACTTTTTTCCAATTTTATTAATGTAATGACTCACTATAAAAATGTTATAAAATACTTATCATAATATTATAAAATATATGTATAACTTGTTATAGTGAACAAGTTAGCGCTACATTGTGCAGAAGTGTAACGTTACAGCTCGTGCTATTGTGCGCGCTGTTTATTATTCCGTAAGAACGTCACATTTATCTCCAAAATTTCGTTAAAATAGAAACACGTTGCATCAAATGAAGATAATGTGCCAATGCGGGCATTTCCTTTCTTAACTTTCATGTAGCAAGAAAGCTGCGACAAATCTTTGTGAAATGTTTAAGTGAATAAATAACGATTAAATTAAGATGAAAAAATGGCAAAACGGCCTTAATAAAGTTAACATTAACGTACCCAAAATTGTTTATATTGTTGGATTGACAGTGTGTCTGTCATGCTAACCAGTAGCATATGCTACAATAATCATTCAAGTTTTACTTTCGCCGTTTCATGGTGTTGACAATGTAGAGATCGTTGATATTCAGACACTAAATAAACATCAATGCAAAACAACGCAAAAATGTGTCTATTTTAATGCCGTCAGATTATAAAGAAACGACCGCTAGCCCACATTGAGTTGCAGCGGTAACTTGACAATCACAATCGGAACGTTAATGTTGCAACCGACTACAACCCTGAGTCCAACTGGCTTTAATAAATAAAACATTGCTTCCGATGCATTTTCACTATTTTATTTCGTTCTGCATCCCACTTCGACTTCCACGACACTTCCATCACCGCACTCTCCAGCCAAGCGGCGTCTGAGGAAATAAGGCACACTGGGTAAAAACACATTTATATACTAACCTCCGAAAATTTTCCAACAATCCCTTCGTTCGACCACCATGCACCAGGGCAGGAAACGCTATGCAGACAACACAACACCGGAATCTGAATAACGCCAGCGTTTCTCTGCCGGAGGGCCGACAGTTTCTTAATACGCAAACATGATTGGCTGAAAAAGACTGCTACTAGGCTGCTATTGGTTCATCTTCGTTCCATGTGAATGCGCGCTGTGTGAAATTCATGTTCAGGGGCACCTTTGAGACGCCATTCGGGTCTGTTGGGTGTATTGTTCGAGCGTGAATAAGCAAATCTAGCACAGTAGCTTATGGACATGTTATGGTCAATTTGTGGATAGGTGTCGCGTGTTTCGTTGATGTACATTTGAACGTCACAATGCGAACAGTGGTTTTACAGTTGATATAAATGATATTTTATACAGTGTGTCAAAGAAAAGTTGGTAGCCATTTTGAATGGCTAAGTATGTCATGGCTGGAGTGAGGATGTATGGGCAATGCAGTGCAGTAAAAAGGAAATCCAAACTACGGGAAAGTGTTGCGGTTCATGCAGTGGTGTATAACTGAAACGCTGTAATGACTGTATTAAATAATGGCTATAAACCTAAATTATTTTAATTTAAAATGTAAATGTATGCTGTACATAAATGTAATATAAAACTTTTGCATCTTCACTGTTTTGTTTGCTATATTAATTATTATTTTTTTAATATATTTTGATCATATGGATTGTATACATGCAGCTTAGAGATCCTATTATGACTAAGTTAAACAAAAAATGAATCATCTGTATTAAAGTGTCTGCTTTCTGTGCTGTATTATAAACTATAAAATAAAAAATATTAATGAATCTGCTTTGATAACTATTTCAAACTGTCAGTTATCTATTTTTTTGGACTGAAAGTCTGTCATAAGTTGACTCTCATAAGTTCATGTGTTTTTTTCTGGTGAGAGGTCTGAAATGGCATTTCTGTCCAACACCTCAGACATGTTTTTGACAGCTTAACACCATTGCTTACAGAATCTGTAATAATAGGCTAATAATTGCGATATAAATACCTCAGTCACATCTAAGTGTGAGTGTTAGACAACATTATCTTATTATAATAGAAATGAACATTAAAACCAGTCATAGAATAATGTTCTAACATAATATCACTGTTGTCCTCGCACCTATAGCACTAGATGCCCTTTACGTTACCACCACTAGATGGATGTATGGCATTGGCTTGGTCGGAGACTCACTATGGCAACTTCAGTACACAGTGGAGAACAGGATCACCGTTCAGTGGATTACAGGACAGAGAAATCGCTACAACTTGTGTTTTCTAGGAACCAGGAAAGGTTTGAATAATTATTATGTGTACATACTATACAAGACTTAAAAAGCTAGTCAGACTTTATGTTGCCTATAACTGAGCAAATGCAACTTTCTTGCAGATCATTTTGTCGAAGTGATGTCATCAAGTCCTCAGGTATCTTATATACAACGTGTCCTTCCCATGTTTATGGGTAAAGGCAGAAACATCACGTTTGTTCTGGACATCTCTGATGGAATGAACGCCTTTATAGGACCGGTGAAGAATCTTATCATCCAAACTCTTATTACTAAAGCGTCACTTAGAGACTCACTCTTTAACATCATCAGCTTTTCATACAAGGTACATTTACAATAAATCACTCTGAAAATATTAATGCCACACAGCTTATCATCATTCAGTAAAAAAAATGTATAACTACACATAATTGTCCATAAGTTGCTATCTTTAATATGGAAGTGTACTAAGTTCTAGAAAACAAAGCAATTTAATTTATGAGTAAATGTAAAGGAAAGCTGAAGTTGTGCCTTTATCTAAGTAGGCTATTTTTTGTTTAGTAGGCTATAGTAATGATAAATATTTTCTTTCTTTAGGCAACAGCATGGTCTTCTCACATGTTGCCCTGTACCCCTGATATTGTTTATCAAGCCTTGAGTTGGATTCACACATTACAGACAAGTCCTGGCAGAGACCTCTACACTGCACTGGCCTTAGCCTTCTCTGACCCTGCCTGTCAATCTGTCCATTTAGTGACCTGTGGTCTCCCAGACAACCCCACACAATGCCTGGGTTCATTATCAACCCTGGTGACTCGCCCTGTGCACACCTTTCACATATCTGACAGTCCCATGAACAGTGACATTTTAGACTTCTTGCAGTGCGTCACTTCTACCACTAGAGGGTGCTGTTACAACATGTCTGTGAACTCAGGGAGCGTTGTGGTGGTATGACATTTTAGACCGCATGATGTTTAAAATTCACTTCTATTGCTTTTCTTTATAATGTTTTATGTTCTAAAAGATCAGTTTGTTTCATTCAACGGATCACCAGATTCAAAAAGCCTTAGAGGACAGATGGCATTCAGAGGTGGATTTCAATCAGGTCCCTTACTACAACTGCACCAGTTGTGTATGTTCAGCACCATACAGGTATAACATTTTTAATAACACGGTATGTACATTTTATTGTAAATGAATGTTTTTTTTGTTTGTTTTATGAAGTGCATTAAAAAAATAAGAAAATAAATGAATAAAAATATGTTTTACAGGTGTTCCCCTACAAATCCTTTCAATACAGTATCATGTGTGTCAGCAAAAGTAATGAGAGGTGCCGAGTTTTATCCTGGCTGTCGTGTTTTAGCTAGAAGTGAGAGAGATGGGTTTTACTATTTAGGAACAATTATACACCAGGTAAAAAAGAAACACCAACAAATTCCGAAATTTTTTTGATTCTTGAATTACATCACAACGTCCATGCTGTTCTCTAGAGCAGAGGAAGTGTTTATATGGTGGAGTTTGATGAAATCATGGGACCCAAAGAAAATTCCTTTATGGAAACAATAAATGCAGTTCAGCCAACTTACCAGCCTGATATGGTGAGTCTAAGTATTGCACATGTGCACAGCATAGCACCAGGAGACACTGTTCTTGCTCCATGGGAGCCAGGTCTGAGACGATATGGGCCTGGAAGAGTCATCTCTGGTATGGAGTTAAGAGACTCGATAAAAGGTAAAGTTTAAAGTTTCATATGCCAAGATCAAAACATTTGAATAGGGAATAAACCGAAGGAAATTTGCTGATGTCAGTTGTTTCATCAAAGGTGATTATGTTAGCGTTGGACTTCAGGTTCTCTTTTGGAATGGGATTACAATGCACGTCCCCAAAGATCTTGCCGTATGGATTCCGGCCTCCCACCATGAGCAAGTGATGAAGGACCTCCAGCATTATTCAGCCAGGCCGTGTTGCTCTAGGGTCTCTCACTGTAGCAGTTGCTTTAAATTTCCAAGTCACAGATGCACCCATCATAGCCCACCATGCCAATGTCCAGGTAAGACATGCTGGCCAATGATAATGCATCCTCCACTACTGAACAACCAAGGGAGAGAAGACATGGAGAGTAAAATCGATCTCCAATTGAAAGAACTACAGAGCTCTCAACAGACACGTGTGTCTTTAGACTCAGATGACAATGAGGATATTGCAGATGAAAAACTAAGGTCAGAAATGGTGAGCCGCTCTATAAACACTGATATTTCCTGCCTGAAGAAGCCTTACACTCACATTGAGGACAAGCCAGCCTGGAGATACTGGAAAAGGGGATCTCCAGAACCACAGCACAAACAACCAGGTAATAAAAAATATATGCAATAAAGTTTTGAAAGATGGACAAAAACAAGACTTAAGAATTCAAGTTTGCTTTAGACTTGTAAAAATCTTATATAATCTTTACTGGCATTTCAGGAAGAACAGTTAGATCTCCTCTTGTAAGCCATTCCTGGCCTAGACACATTTGGCATTCTGGAAACCCTACAGATGACTACTCCATGATGACCAATCACAGCTCTTTATTTAAGCTGGTTCCTGATTCGCCAAAACGAGGAGCCTCTGTCAGGGAGATATTTCGATCAACTGAACCAAAGTCATTTCCTAAAAGTGCATCTCCAATAGTTCTGGCAATGACCAAAAGACAGACTAAAGTGATGCAATAATTCCACAAGCCAAGTGTTCATTTAATAAGTGATGAAATAAATAGAAAAGACCGGTATGTAAAAATCATGCAAACGTTTATTTAAAAAATATCTGTAAGGAGGAATAAACAAGGTAAAAGTACATTTTCATGTGTCATTATGGCTTTCATTCCAAAAACATACATCTTAAAATAATGTATAAATAGCCTATATATGTATATTCATAAGTAGAAAACAAGCGAGAATAATACAAAAAACTCAAAACAGACAGCAGAGTCATTTGTGCAATTTTAGTGCAATAATTGTTAAGACTTTGTCTTTCATGTAAAATGCAAAGGCGACATTCTCATTCAGAGATTGAACCTGAGGCTCCTGCTTTCACCGGCAGTGATGCAGACAGTTTTGGTTACTGGCCTTGTGTCCTGCATGGCTGCTGTGATGGAGTAAGTTCCTGGAGACACTTCAATAAGGAAATCCTCTGATGTACCCTTTTGTGGAAAATATGTGGATTGTTCACTCTGAGCATTTCATTTATAGAACAAAAGTAACTTACACCCCAGTTAAATACAATCCCTATCAAAATCAAATCTCCAGTTTAATACCTAATAACAAAACTTGAAAGCTTTGAAAGGACATACTTACAAAATCTCTGTCTATGGTTACAGCAGCATTCTTCTGGTCCGAGGTTTTTAACATGTTCTGGGAATGGTAGCGACAGATATGTTCTCGCTCGCTGGGCTCAGCCTGGTGCACAGAATTGTAAAACGCCTGTTGAAGAAATACAGGTTCTGGGTTTTGATTTAAAATCCAATACAATTAAAAGTAAATAAATAAAGCATTGTTTACCTTGCACTGCCTTGTAGTTTCAGCCATGTACTCCACTATTGTTGCAAAAGCATGGTCCAGGTTTGCATGGGAAAGGTTTCTCTAAACCATGGAAAAATCAAAGCATTAGTTTTAATGACAGTTTTTTTGACGTAGACTTTTTACCGTTCAATACTACTAACCTCAGAGTATCTCTTATTGTGATTGAACGTGTGTGATGGTCTTGCTCTTTGCCAGTTAATAGAGCGTCTCCTTGCTTTCTCCAGCACATCTTGCCCGAGTTTTGATGACCGACGCAAAGAACTCTCCATCCACGATTCACTTGCCATGTACACAAGCGTCGCAAACTGCATATCATATGAAGTATCACTTTCACAAATATTTCCGCCAGGATGCATAAAGTAGCACATAATTACTATAGACAATATATACTAAAAACAAAAGCATTATAGTTTTCTCAATAGCTAACTTGAGCAGCGCCGCTTGAAGTCTAACTCTCCCTGTGCATGGAAATAAGACATTTTAAATGCATGTTAATAATGTACCTCACGACGTCAAACACAGGAGTCTAAAGTCTCGTCTCGAAGTTCGTGGTGTTCTTGGTCTTTTGACTTTTAAAGACGAATCCTTCACTCATTGGAAGTGCTACACGCACAGTTACTAATGGGCGTGTGCTCTGAAGTGAAAGTGGAAACGCATTTCCGGTCTCAAGCCTTTATGGGAATTTGAGTCTTTGTGGCAGCGTAAACAAGCACGATCTTACATTCACTACACAATAAATATGCAAAAAGATAAAACATATAAAACATTCAAGAGTTTAACACATCGAATTGCTGTTGACTCGATTTAACTAGATAAATCACTATATAATCACATATAAAATATATCTCATCACAGCTGTGTGCTATAGTACTTCTATAAAACAAATTAGGCTATGAGTGTAGGCTATTATATATGTAAATAATAAGCATGAAGTTGCACGATTTTATTTTAATGTAGGCTATATAGTCTTTCTCCTAATACGTATTTTAAGCTAAAACAATGGTCTTGAAAAAAGTCAATGAGTTATTTGTCAACCTACCTAATAGGAATTAAAGGGACAGTTCACCCAAAAAATACAAATTCTGTCATCATTTACTCACCCTTGAGTTGTTCCAAATCTGTATACATTTCTTTGTTCTTCTGATGTACACAGAAAAAGATATTTGGAAGAATGCTTGTAACCAAACAAGCCACCATTGACTGATAGTGTCCCAGAACTGTTTGCTTTCCATCACGTTTTTTTCATACTATGGTAGTCATTTGTCTATTGTTATGTGTACGTGACCCCTACATTACTCTTATTTTAACATTACACTTTTTTAAAATTCACCTGTCTGTGATTTGTCTTTAATGGAGCAGTAACGTTTTTGTTTTGCATGTTGGAAGAATAACTCATTGTTAAATTATTTTACTTTTTTTACCTAATATTTTAATGCTTTTTAAGTTTAGGATGAATAGCAAATCAGATGTTTACTAAAATGATAGCTAACCATTTACGAGTGTGCTAAAATGTTTACTGACAAAACAGTAAACATTACAGTACACTATTGTATTAAAGAGCCCATAATCCATGCAAACATTCAGTTCATAATATCTGATGTTTCTGGGAGTAAGTCTGTCCTGTGGCTGCTTTTGGGTTTATGAAAAATTCATAGGGCATTCTACAGCATGACCATTGCTGGAAAGGAACTGCCCACACTGGGAGACCATCCTATCATACCTTGTTTTATTCAAGTAAAAACCGATATATAAAAATAGTGCCACTGTTACCACGGTTTCAGAGTTATGCAGAAAGGAATCCTCCCAATAGCATTTCTCCAACACTTCCCACACAGTCTAACAGGCTCTCTGCACGGTGAGATTGAAACCCACAGTGCTCATCCAAGTGAACAGAATTCACACCATAGTGGTGTTTGGTCCACGTGCCATCTGTAAACACCATCTGCTGCAAAACGATCTGATGCATGCATGCACAAACCCTTTATTACGCTTTGGGGGTGCGTGAGAAAGAATGCATCACACAACATATTGATTTGATGATAGGATAGAATATAAATAAATAATATGCTGTGTGCCTGCAGATCGCCCATCTCCTACAACCTCTCTATAGCTTTGGCACAAACGCTCACATGCACATCGCCACATGACCTGATTCACCCATGGCTGTCCTGAAAGAGAGAGAGAGTGTGCACGAGTTACTGGAGAGATGAGATCAGGGATTTAAGAGTGCACAAAATTACATTCACACGTGCACTTCATGTTATGTAACAGCCCTGACTGTTTCGCTGTGTGCTGTAGGATAACAGAGGCAGTGAGCGGAGAGGCAGAGCAGATGCTGGATGCACACACGGGGAAATCTACATTTTTCACTGAAAGAGGGACAGAGAAGAGGACACACAGGGCTGCCATTTTTAGGCAACATGGACATGCCTTGGACGGAGCAACATCTTTAGTGAAAACAATTTTTTGTGACATTCTCAGAATGAATGGATTATGGTCATCCATGTTTGACTTGCTACACAGATACCTGTAATAACCCGAGGACACTGCTTTCTGCTTTTTGCTGTGGCCCCTGGGGGGCCTTTGATGATGACATCAGTGTGGCGCATGGTGTGGGTTGTGTTCGGACTGACTGTACGGTTCCCCCGCGCTCACGCAGCCTCAGTGAGCCCTTTCCTGCTCATGACCACCTCTGCTTCAGCCACTGAGGAGCAATCAACACATCCACAGCATCAGAAGGACCCTACAGATCCATCCAGCAGCAACAACACAGGTAAGCAGAACTGACGCACATATACCAAAGATTAATGAATACATTGAAACTGCGCAGACAGAATTTCTGTAGGCATCATGTGTTACCACTCTGTCTAACTATTTCCACATAGCCTCATTGAATCCCATTCTGCTCATGACCACCTCTGTTCCATCCACTGAAGATCAATCAACAGACCCAGAACATCAAAATGACCCTACAGATCCATCCAGCAGCAATGACACAGGTAAGCAGAACCGATAAAGTGACCTATTTTTTGTCAGATATGGTGACCCATACCCGAAATGTGACCTCTGCATTTAACCCAACCAGTGAATAGTGAACACACACACTTCAAGTCGTGAACACACATACACCGGGGCAGTGGGCAGCTAACACTGCAGCGCCCGGGGAGCAAACGGGGGTAAGGTGCCTTGCTCAAGGACACGTCAGTTGTTACCTGCCGGTACTGAGAATCGAACCGGCAACCTTCTGGTTACGAGTCCGACTCTCTAACCATTAGGCCACAACTGCCCCCTGCCCCAACTGCCCCCAATGACCACATAACAAAGATTAAATAATAAAATAATAATGGGCAGATGGGATAGACAATTTCTTATTCTTGACTTATGCAACCCAAATGGATATTGCTCATTGTATTATTTTTTACTCAGAACTTTAAGTTAATTAGAAATAACTTAACTCAAAAAGAAGAATATGTCAGGAACATAAAATATTTACATATAAAATGTTATACTTTTTATAAAAAGTAGACTTTGTTTTATAAAAATTAAGTTTACATCACTTATTCTGTTTATTTACTTTGGGCATTGGGTTTATATACCGAGTTATTTTTAACCCATGGTCGGGTCAAAAGAGGACGAACCCAACTCGTGGGTTAACTTTTTTAAGATATGTTTTTGGGGCATTTCTTGACTATTGGACAGAGCAGTATTCTAGGAGAGGACATGAAAGTATATGGAGGAGTGAGGGGTAAAGGACCGGCAAAGGACCGAACTTGGGTCGCCGTGTACACATCAGCGCCACATGTCGGGGCACTGCCCACTGGACCATCGGCTCCAACCCGTTGGGTTAACTTAACCCAGAAATGTCCATATTTGACATAACTATGGGTTGAAATATGCCAGATAGGTTCATTTATAACCCAATCGTTGGGTTGGGTTTGTCCTTTATTGACCCAACCATGGGTTAAAAACAATCCAGCATTCTTAAAGTGTTTAGTTAGCACCAGTGAAATTAAGCAGTAGTAGACTAATCATTTGTAAAACACTCCACACAGCCTCAGTGAATCCCATTCCGTTCATGACCTCCTCCTCTGCTTCATCCGCTGAAGAGCCATCAACAGACCCAGAGCATCAGAATGACCCTACAGATCCATCCAGCAGCAACAACATAGGTAGGCAAAACCAATGCCCACATATAGCAGAGATTATTGAATACATTTGAAATAGGCAGTAAGAATGATGAATGAATTAAATTAGCCCAACAATGTGTGCTATGTCCCTTTGGTTAGCACCAGTAAATGTATGATGGCATCATATGTTATTAGTTTATGTATCCTCACACAGTCTCAGTGAGCCCCATTCTGCTTATGACCACCTTTGCTCCATCCACGGAGAAACAACCAACAAATCCAACTGAACAGACTGACTATACACAACCACCCATCAGCAACAACACAGGTGAGAACATCAGCAGAAACAGACAAACAGACAAAAAAAATAAAATCAGATTGTTTTAATCTAACATAATAGTGTGGTTGAAATATCCAAATACTCTTTAAGGCCAAAAAGATGTATATGAAACATGTGCACAGCTTTTTAAAAAGGCACATTTGGCCATTAAAGTTCACTCAAAAATAATAAAAAAATCGATCATCTTTTAAAAACATGTATACGACTCTTTCTTCTGTGGAACACAAAAGATATTTCGAGAAATGTCTCAGTGGTTTTGTGTCCATACAATGGAAGTCAATGTTGTTTGGTTACCAACATTCTTTAAGATTCTTCTCTTCTTCTTTTGTGAGAATCAGGTTTAGAATGACGTAAGGGTGAGAAAATGAAAGAATTTTCATTTTTGGGTGCTCTATTCCTTTAAGCACAAACCCTTCTTCACCTGTGTTTAGAAAGCTTTGACAGAACATGTCAGCCTTGTAGCCTAAGTGCACTTTCACAGGTTTAAGATAATAGAAGAACCCAACGGAATAGATCAATATTTGATAGAGGACATAATATTTATTTAATCAGAGGCTTTTCCAAAAGCAGAAAGGTTTCTAGTGCAGACAGATAAGGAGGGATTTAATAGTGAGCATGGATGAGACATTAAAGAGTCTGGACATATAGGAAGGACAGTCACTGAGCTGATGACACTGAAACACATGTACCATTTACTCTCAGACCACCATGCATGCAAATTAAAGGCAGTCATTTACACAAAAATGAAAATTATGTTTGGTTACCCACAGGATACAGCGATGCGTCACTACAGAAGAAATGTGTGTATGGCAGTATATACCTTTGAACATTTGCAAAAAAAAAATGTTGTCACTGAGTGCAAATCGTGAGGTCGTAGTCCTCAGAAAGGTTTTCAATTTAAAAGGACAATTACACATTTCTCAGTTATCTCAGCTGTGAGATTAGTTTCCATTACAAATACAGGAGCTTTTAAAATATTTCTCCTGACAATTGATCTAATGTAAAATGATGTACTCTGATCTCATCCATGTGAGTGTTGGTGTCTACTTATGTCTGTCAATTTAATTCTCTCAGGACTTAAATGTGTGTCTCTACTGCCCCCGCGACGGGGGTCATACTATGTGGAGCATGGCACGGGGGTGTCTCTGGGCTCCATGCTTGTGTTCTGGTGCAAGGAGGGCTACCAGCTGGTCGGCCATGAGAAAATCACATGCCTTCTGCAAGCAGGCGTTCCTCGCTGGAGCAGCTACCTGCCAGTCTGTGAGAGTAAGACAGCCATTACATTATCTTTAATGGAGGATCAATTTGCTGATTTGTTTTATTGCAAACTTTGTAGATTGTAGAATGTCTGTTAAAACGTTTGAAAAAGCAACACACTTTTTTCAGGTATCCCTAGACCAAACGACCAGGGCCTTCGCATTGCTTTGCTAGTGTCTGTAGTGAGTGGAGTGGTCATTCTCGTCATGACTGTGTGCTTCATCGTCTGCTGTTGTCAAGACCACATGAGTAAAAATAAGGAAAAGTATCGGACAGGCAGAAGCAGGTAAAAAACAAGAGCATCATCTTAGCATGTGAAAGCAGCAGGGTGGTGGCCCCTCGTGCATGTCCATAACAAATGCACCTGTGCTGAACTGCACCTGTGGTTATTCTGATAGGACACCTGTGTCGGCTTGAGGGGAGCTGACATGTGAAGCTGGCTCAAAAATGAAAATGTCTAATATTATATTTGCAGATGTCACTCATTTTTTATCTAATACAAAAAAGTATACATGGTTTTTGCAACCATGCAAGAACATTAATATGGGGATGTTTTAATAACTAGTTTCCTCTAACGTTTTTAGAACCATGCAAATATTTTGTGCAAAATAAACATGTATATAACTGTTAAATGGAACGTTTTAATAATGTTTTCTCTAACGTTCTTAGAACCAAGCAAGAACATTAATACATTTCTAAAAAACATTTTAGAACTTTCAGAAATAACATTTACAACTAACTTACAGCATAAAATTGTTAGCTGGGTGATTCATTTACATTTCTTTACAAAACCCACAGGCCTTAGCAAATATAATGTACTTTATAGTTCTGTTTATGGAAAGTTTTAAGCAAAATCAGGTTTTTAAGTTACAGTAAGATGCCAAAAACCTTTCTGACCCTTTAGGAGAAAAGAAAAGCGGAGCTCTAGATCTCGAAGGAGCCCATCCTGGCTGGAGAGAGAGCAAATAGACTGGGAGGCATTCCCCCCACCTAAACTCTTTAGTTTGTCCCAGCGTCTTGATAGACCACTGCCTCCTGGAAGCCCTGTTTATTCAGATGTCATCAGATCCTATGAGAACAGAGGGTACGAGAGGTCAGAAGAGACATAACTCTTTTTGTTCATGTAAAGATTTGGTTAACATATTCAACTTGTTATGCATTACATCTTGGACACATACAACAGGGACAGTCTCAAATCTTATCATGAAATTCTCTGCTATACCCAGGAGTGAGGAGAGCCTGATGAGGAGCCCACGTACCGCACACCCCACACACCCTGCCAACAGCCAAATCTACCCAGCCTTTGTTTTCCAGAGGGTCCAAGCAGAACCAAACCCAACTACCTCCTCCACCGCCCCAGTATACGTGCAAATTTCAACTCCACCCAAAAACAAGACTACACGCAGTCCTGCAGTCAACCCATAGATTCATTCAAGAGGGATGCAACCTCTTCAGCAGCACTGAATGTGGCCAAAGTGACAGAAAACACAGCCATAGAAACAAATGATGGCGAAATAAATGATGGAAAGTTTTTTATGGCCTTTGTGATCAGGAGAAACACTTTGCTAATTCTGCAGTAAAGCTGTACATTTTCTGTAAATATCTTCTGTTTTGGGCCTGATTATTATTGTATATCTTCAACTGATAGCACAAAAGCAACTTTATTTAACTAATGTGTAAATAAAAGTTTGAATGCCATTGTGTGACAATAACCTAGCACTAACCAATATCTTTTGTTTTGCACATTTCAATTGTTTTCCTAAGGTGACCGCCGGTTTTAATTCATTCTTTGCTGTAGAAGAGCAATACATTCACCTTGTTACAACTCCAGAATTTCATACAGTTTGAAACTGAGCCGTTAGTTAACTTACAATCGAACTGTACAATTTGCACTTTAAATGCACTGATTCATTTGTAATAAAGTGTTGTGTCAATCTATTTTTGTGGCCCCATTCAATCCATTCTGAACTATATACAGGAAATACATTTTTTTACCAGTGTTGATTTGGGTAAAATTTGCTAAGGAAGCATTCTTCTAAACCAGAAAAACATCTCTCATTTTCATCGGATGGTGGACACCTTGTGCTTAATGTTCCATCACAGACATTCAAATAATTGTGTTCAATTTACATTGACGGCTGAAAGAGATGACATCAAAGTATATATAATACCTTATATATGTCCAGAGGAGAGAAGAGACAGCAGACGCTTAAAAATATCTCAAGGTCAGTGTATACATATGTCTTTTCGCACATATTTAAACTATATATCTATAAGATAAATATATGTCTTATATACATATAAGACACATCTTATATGTATATTTTTGAATGAATGCATTGTTTTTTTGTTATTGTTCATCTACAGTGCTAAATCAACATGGAAATCGGTACAGTAAATGAAACCAATATCAACACAAGCTACAGTAACAGTTACAGCCTCAGTAACAGTAGCAAAACAACTCACTGGAGTGGGCTATTTCTTATGATTGTGGATGTATGCAATTCAAATGATGCCTCCTACATTCGCTTGCCACTTGAAATCATTACTTTCCTGCTTGGCTTCCCATCAAATGTGGTTCTGCTGTGGCTGCTGATGAGGGGCAGCAAAGCTCTATCACCCTCTGAAGTGTTGGGGCTCAATCTCGCCTGTCTGAACATAATCTTTTGTCTCAGTCTTCCCGCTGACGTGTATCTTTCAATTGGTGTACGTTCCGGACTGTTTCTCTTAATTACAGAGGCCATCTCTATCCTCAACATCTTTGGCTGTCCTCTACTTCTGACCAGCATGTGTGTGGAACGCTACTTGGCTGCAGCGCATGCAGTGCTCTACATGAAACTAGCGAGTAAATGGGAGTATCGGGCTATCTGCTCCGTTCTAGTCTGGATTTCAACTTTAACCATTGCAGGGTTGACCTCCCATCAAAGGCTTCCCATACTAGCTATATACTTGTCCCTCATCCTTGATGTTTTCCTGCTGGTCATGCTTGCATGTCTAATGGGCATTGTGTTGGAGCTGTGCAAAAAAGGTCCAGGTGCCGGGCAGACTGGTCCTGGAAGAGGGTCATCCATGAAAATGAGAGCGCTACAGAACACTTTACTGGTTCTGTTTCCTTCAATTATTATCTATGGACCTCTCTTGTGTCTAGCCCCTTATATAATGACACTTTCTGAAGAGCATGTACATATTACCAATACAGACTGTGATATCATGCATCTGTTACATGTCTACCCTAGTCTTGGAACCTGTATTGGGCCTATGTTTTACATATCCCGTGTAAGACAACTTCTGTGCAAAAAGAAAAATGATGGTAGAGAACAATCATCTGCTCAAGAGACACAGCCGACCAAGTGAAGGGCTTAGGTTCTCCTTTAGAGCTTATTTATGACACATGCTAATAAAAAAAATGCATGACAATAAAATAATTTTTATACACTTATTTTCTGAAATATTATTAATAATTATTCATTATTAACGTTACATTAGATTAGTATACTGAAATTAAATAGCTAAATTGTTTCAATTGGACTTGTTTAAATGACTAAAATGGACTTGCTCTGTCTATTATCTGTGTTTTGTATTGACAGCCTATAGAAACTGTGAATGTAATCGTATTCCAACTAGTTTTTTTTGCTGTGCTTCAGTCAAAAAGCTGTAAAGACAGGCATCGTCAAATCTGTTTTAATAAAAAACTTAATTTCAAAATTCAAATACAAATTCATTACATTGTTTTTTTCTGCATTTGTAAATAGAGATTTTCCAAATAAAAATAACTAAGTTGAATGTTTCTTTTATATTCATATTCACATATCAATGTCTTCAACAATTAATGTTAGATTTAAACCAGTTTCTTCAGAATTTAGATGAATCTTTTGAGCTTTTTCAGTGAATATTCTCTTGCAGCATCTGTAAACAACATATTTGTCTTAAGTAGCACGGAAACATTTTTAGTAATAGTATCAATATTCAATATTTAGATTGTTTTTGCACCCTCAGATTTCAGATTGTCAAATAGTTGTATCTCGGCCAAATATTAGATTAGATTCAACTTTATTGTCATTACACATGTACAAGTACAAGGCAACAAAATGTAGTTTAGGTCTAACCAGAAGTGCAATAAACAAGTGCAGGATATAGCCTACAGTTGTGAATAAATATAGCATAGAGCAAAATTATGAAAAAATTGAAAAAAAAAGTGGGAATGTACTATGAACATTACATACAGATGGCTATTTACTATAAACAGAAATTTACTGATGGATATATACAAATAATAAATTAGACTAAGCAGAACAGTAGTGCAAATGAATATTAAGTGTGTATAAATTATGGACAGGACAGCATGCTGCTATTAAAGTTAACAGTGCAGTAAATGAGTTATTGCAGTATTCAGTAGCCTACATATAGGCTACTGGAGTGCAAATGATGCGGTATATGTAAGCTATAGATAGTCCAGTAGTGCAAATGAACATTCAGTAGTACTGGAGTGCAATGATGCAGTAGCCTATATGTATAAATAGTCCGGTAGAACAAATAATCATGTAGGCTACATTAGACATGTGCTACATGTTATATCGTCATATCGTAAAAATGTAGGCTAAAAAAATCTAAATTTCGAAAAATTGGCCTTTAAGTTTTGTTGTCCAGGGTCACATTTGTGTAATACATGTGGATTTTTAATAAGCTTACTTGTATTTTATATGTAAATTTTATGTACCGTCCCATTATGTACCTTCTATGCACATATCACGTCAGAAAACGACTGACGTTCGTACGTCCTTGCGTCACGGCTTTTACGGCGTTTTATGTTTACGTGTATGCTTTACGTCGGCATTTTCTTCTTTAATCGTGTTCTTGTAAACTTTACAACAGTTTACAAACTTAAACAAACTACTATCTTTAAATCCAAAGTGTTAATAAGTTCACATTTCGATCTGGACATGTTTTGTACTTCCGTATAACGTTAACGGTTAGCAGACAACACGAACATTTCCTGTTTTTTATCCAGCCGGCAGAAGTCAGTGGTTATAAGAAAGTGACTTACGATGGAGGTCGATTCATTTTTAACACACGGTGATGAATATCGACTGCTTGAGGTTTATGACCAACAGCGAAGAAAGTCAAGAATCAGGCAGGAGCTTCCGTGTCACGTTAAATTCATGCGCTTGCGGGCGTCAACAACAGGTCACAATCTTACACACGACACGAAGTTTGTGTTTCAGAGATTATGTGTGTGGTGTCATTAAAATGGCATGTCTGTTATACGTTAGGTGATGAAAGTTTCCGCAATGTGGCAGATAAACTGAGCCAGATTGTAGAGAGTGGGTCTATTGCTGCAGATGGACTTGAACATGATGGACAAAGTGGTAAGTTAGGTGAAATATAATGTAAACTAATCGTTTGTCTTTTGTAAAAGTATGAATAACTCACTGTAAAACTGGTTTATGTGCTCCTAGATTCTGAAGATGTTGTAGACAGGCTGGTTGAGTTAATGAAGGAATCAGGTGATGAGCTGAATGAGAAGGTAATCATGGATCAAAGATGATCATTGTGTGAAAGGAACACATCTTTATCATGGCAGCAAACATCAGAACAGATGTGTATTGCAAATGTCATTGCAGAATTCATTTTAAATATGGATTTATGCATAACATTTACATGTACGAGTGCAATGTATGTAGTATTAGAGATATTTAAGTACTTGTTGTGCAAGTAATTTTTTTCAATTGCTAATACTAATAGTTAGGATGATAATCATCCCAGATGTAAATAAAAAAGCATAAATATATGCATACAGAAATACATTTACGCATTTGGCAGACGCTTTTATCCAAAGCGACTTACATTGCATTTTTTACTATACATTGGTTTCTGACTATGTGCAATCCCTGGGATCGAACCCATGACCTTGGCATTGCTAGCGTCATGCTCTAACCACTGAGCTACAGAAAATAATTTTGTTTTAGGACAATTATGGCAGTGTGTATCTTCTAAAGGTTGGGAATACTACCTCCTGCTGCTAGTTTAGATTTCTATCAGCAGTCTAGTATATTTATTAATGTGTTTAACTAAGTAGCACAAATCTTTAGCCTAACCCAATTCATCTGGTATCTTTCTGCACCACTTGTGTTCTGTTCTGCTCTTCAACAGATTAAAAGGAACCATGTGCTTTTGGGATACCTGCAGAATTCTTTTACTTACAGAGTGTTTGAAAAACTAGCCACAGCTTTCATCAAGAGCGTGGTGCCAGAACATCAGCAAAGCATGAGGAACCGTGAGCAGATTGCCTGGACCTTTGAGGTCACCAGCAGACTCAAGGCCCTGGACCTACACCCCATGAACAGGGTCATGGGATTTGGAGCTAAATACCTGAAGGACCACTTTACTCCTTGGGTTCAACAGCACGGTGGATGGGTGAGAGTTTATTGGTCTTATTCGTGTAAAGCTAGTTTCTAGAAAATATTGTGCAATACTTGATATTTTTACAATTTTCATCACAATAGGAGAATGCCTTTGACAACGATGATGAGGTCCACTGATGCAAGACTGCATAAGCATGGCAACAGATGGGGTAACCCTGAAACTCTCATAGATGGTTATGTGTTATGATGTGAGGTTAATTCATTTTATTTTTATATTGATGTGATATTTATGTGTATATTTACAGCACAATGTCATGGGAAATTATAAAATACCTATTGTTTGGTAACTTGTTTACATCACAGTCTACTGTATGTTAGTCCAAATATATTGTCATAAATGAAATATGGTCTTACCACACTGCCAAACACCTTCAAATACAGGCCAAAGTGTATTGTTAAAATAGAATGCTTTATTGATCAAGTTGACATTGTTAGCAACAAATCAAGCACAGACTCAAATACAATACAGCATTGGAATCGGAGCAACGCTCACGATTTTGACATTTATTTTCTTTTTAAGTACAGTTTACATGTCATCTAGCTTTACTTGCTACATGCTGCATTATTGTTTTTGAAAAAAACAATTCAGGTATTTTGTCATAAGCACAACATTACAATTACCAGAGGAGGCACAAAGAGGCAATATTTGATAACTAGCAAAGACTTGAACAATACTAAATCATTTTCTTTAATCCTTCTTCAGTAGCCTGGTGAAAGTAGTCACAATGTGTGTTATGTCAGTATGATGTAATGTTTGATTATGAGTGCCAAATGCTGGAGATGTTTGCAGTATTTCATGTCAATAACAAGCCAAGACGATAATAATGAATTTAGCCCAGAGAATCCATATCAATATGATACTTGCAACTGTTACAGTATTTAGTTCATACTATACTGTAAAACAGTGCTGCATTTGTATTCATAATGCATACTTAGCTTAAAATTGCGCTCAGATGCCGAGGTATGTGTTCATTTTTCCCAGGGCATCACAGACAGTGGTGAGGTCGCTGCGTAGCTCTTGCACCACGTTTTCAATGCTCCTGGTGTCCTTCAGTAAATCGATGCTTTGGGTGTACGGGTTGTAGTAGACAGAAAAAGGCCTTTTTATGGTTTTGGCAAATTCCCTGTTAAGAAAAAATAATGCTAGAGTATGTTGTTATGTTATGTTAAATAATCTCTACGTTCAATCCTCTCATTTGAGATGTAGCAAATCTAAATGTTTTTTGCAATCTGTGAAATTTATTTTTTTACGTATGTAATGTATGGATAAATGAATGTATATTTACCTCATTTTCTCCTTTGCCTCTTCAAAACTCTCAGAGACAAAATAAACATCTTGAAAAGTTGTAATGAGACATTCTTGGTAGCATGTGGTTTTGGGATCAAACATTTTGACTGTTGCTTTGTCAGACAGCGCATGCTGCAGAATAACAGGATTGAGGTCATAATTATATTGAAATGTACTGCAGTTTATATGTGTTGTGAATAACAGGGTGTCGTACCCTCAACTCTCCAATAGAAGACAGCAGACCTGCTCCATAAGCTCTCAACTGACCATCCTGTTTGCACAACCCAAACTCAATTGTGAAGAAATAGCACTGCCAAAAAAAGCAGAGGTTTATTGCATTATACGTATACAAAACAATAGTTTGCATACATAAAATATTGAAATGCAAGCATAAATATAATCAATATACATTGCAATCATGCAAGGAGCTATCGCCATATCCCTAACCCACGTAATGTACTTCAATTCCATCCCATCCACTCTGTTAATGTTACTTTAAGACCCTTATGAGAAGCACCCACTCATATCTCCAGATCGAATTGTCTCTCACTGCGATCCCCCACACAGCCGCTGATCTCATTTAAACTCAATGCAAATGCATATGAGAGATCAACACCATAGATCAACACCTGACAGTAACAGGCTGAAATAATGCCAAAAAACAATCCAGTGACCTTATTGATAATGGTTAGAACCTGCCAGTCAGAGATGACTTTTAATAATTCGATTGGCTGATATCGGACTTACGGTCGCCAGTTTTTGTACATCCTCATCTGAAGCCCCTAGAGACGCGAGACCAATCTCCTGGGAGAACTGAGCAAACTTGGGATCTGCCAGCAGCGGTACATGGCCCAAGAGCTCATGGCAGGTGTCCCTGAAATGGAAAGCAATTCAGAAAAAGAAAAGCACGTTTTTCGTACACGAAACATTTGTGTGTACTCACGGTTCTGGTGTGTATAGAGGGTCCGTGCTATGACGTATGTACTGAGTGCAGTTAAACACTCGGTAAGCCAGCCCGGCGAGGAAATCTCGTGGCGACAGATACCCAGCGACGGGTCGTACAATGAACCCCGACCTCTCTGCAAGAGGGTCACACCCAAAAACTCGGTATTAGTTGCATACACAGAGTTCAAACTAAGAATGTGTGTAAAAGAAGCAGATTGTGATTGTTTCATTTGACCTCTTAGGAACAGAGAGACATCCTCCAGCTGTGGGATGTTGTCCTCTCTGTATCCACAATGCTTTACAAGCAGTGGAAGATTTTTCAAGTATTCGCGGCAGGCGTGAGTGGGATAGAGTTTAGTCAGCTCTCGAAATATTACCCCCCACGTCTTCACCTCCTCAGGTGTGTACTCTATGTGTGGGATGGGCTGTCCACTGTTGGATGAAACATATGATTTATTATGAAAAATTTCACTTTGAAGTCATTGCTGAAGTCAATTTTTTATCCAAAGCAAATGCATGATGCTGGTAAAGATGCTATAATCTGTACTAACAACTTGTAGTTCATTGCAACCTCCACAAAGTACTTCCTCCTCTGTCGGTACACTTTGTCTTTAAAGCCCTGTAACAGAGAACAGAAAATCTCTAAGGTATGACCAAACAGTACGGGAAGTAGCTCATAGTTACTTACGGGGTGATCCGCATCCAGTTCTGAACCATACATTAACACTCTATGAGAGCATTGGTCCAGCTCTGAGATCTTATGAGGAAACCAAGGTATTCCATCACCATCCGGCAACCCACCCAAAACACACACACAGTCCAAACAATCTACAACAAAAACACATTTTGGGTAAATCTCATAGTAATAATTCCTCAGCTCAATTTGTCTCCATTGGGCAGCATGCAGGTTTATAAATGTATGAGAGGCGTACCGGTCTCTGAAGACCACACGTGTTGAGGTGTGTTGTACGAGACGATGTTGACGTGATCTTTCAGGTGTTGCACGACCTCATTAAATTCTTTTTTTGTACAACTGCACTCTGCATATATCTCCACTTCATTCGATATTCTCTTGGATCTACGAGACTCAATGTGGGCCAGATTCACATGTTTTTCCTTTAAACACAGAATTAAACGTCCATTAAAACTCATTCTTACCACTGTAGTGTTGAAGTCTACTAATAATCTTCCCCCTGAAGGATGAGGTTCACTAACCTGAAAGAGCTTCAAGGCTTTCACAAGACAGCCCACTTCATTCTTCAGAGAGAAAATCACTGCTAATTTCCCAGGGTCAAGGTTGGACTTCTGTTCTTCTTTGTCCGGTGTCTCGTCTATCCGATTAAAGGATGTTCTCCGGGGCTGTATGAAAGCGTTTAAGGAATACACAACTTAAGATGTAGCCATGGAAATGCTTAGAGAAGAGGAATTTAAACCCAGACACTTTGACCTTAATTGCATAAATGTGATTGAATGTGTGACCCGCTTAATCAGTTTTAATCACTTTGACCCAGAAAAATATTTGTATATTTAAAGTATATCTTTCTGACAATATTGTCATACTTCTATTTTAAACCACAGCAGACATGAAATTATTTATTTGCCTTGGATTCATTTGCCCCTAGTGGGTAAAACTCAACATGTGACTGTAAAGGATAGAGCAGGTTACCTATATATCACCACAGATACACTGCAAAAATGATTTTATTACTTATTTACACACACTGTAAACTGATTTCTCAACATCTAACAGTGAAGTGATTTAAATATGTATAAAGGTACATATATAAATATAATATCGATATACATTACGTTTCTGTTTAAAATAATAAAGAAAAAACTTAATTCAGTAAACGTAATTATTTTTTGTATGCCATTGGCAGATAGTATTATTTTGTCTTAGCATACATTTTGATATTAATATCAAGTATTTTTTATTTGTATCAAATGCATCTTGATATTTGTAGATTTTTGTACTGGAAAACAGGAAAAAAAGACACTACACTTGCAAATTCAAGATACATTTTCTTGAGAAGCAAAATGTGTTAATATATCAAGTCTTATTTTCTGAAAGAATCCTTTAAACCAGATATCTTCATATAATAAAAATTATTTGAAATCGGTTAAAATATTTCACTGTGTTAAAGTAACAGAGAAATCATTTTTTACAGTGTCAAAGTTTATCAAAACTGTTCAGTACTCACCATGGAGGCTCCAAGATGCTGCTGATCAAACATTGCTGAATCTAAAGACAGACCTCGCCGAGCCCAGTACTTGCTGGAAAACATCATCATGGCAGGTTGCATCTTTGGCACTACTTGTTGCCCCCTTTTCCTAAGAAGACCAACAGGGGATTTCGGGGCTATTAGTGGCCCCTTCTGATTCGGCTGAAGATCAAAGGTCATAGTTTCGGTCTCTTGCGATGTCTTCTTTCTCTGCATTTTGTATGGTAAAGGTATTACGAACTCAAAAGATTTCTCCTGGAGCTGCCCCTTTTAAATTCATGGAGCCCTTTGGTTGTGCCACAGTCCCCGACACTCCTTCCCTGTCAGTACCGGAGCTTGGATTATATACCGTGACGAATGACGTTGACAAGCGCTGCTCTCACGTCGTAGGCGACTGCTCATATTAGCTTTTGAGGGGCTGGCACCTTCATTAGGAAACGCTGACACACCCAAGCCCTGATTGAAGTGGATAAGCACAGCGCATCATCTTACCTCTAGGAGATATGACACCGAGAGCAAAAGAATTTGGATTTCGAGAAATGTTGATTCATTTCACCACCAACAG
Source organism: Oreonectes daqikongensis (assembly GCA_026939265.1). NCBI lineage: Eukaryota > Metazoa > Chordata > Actinopteri > Cypriniformes > Nemacheilidae > Oreonectes > Oreonectes daqikongensis. The sequence continues at coordinate 4,549,733 of JAOTQM010000187.1, forward strand.
ATGATGAAAGAGATCAGATTTAACAATGGTAAATGCCACAGAATACCCAGAATGTCCTGTAAATGCAGAATTTATAAGAAAAGCATATACAATATGACATTCTTCAAAATAAAGGTGCTTAAAAGGTTCTTCACAGCGATGCCATAGAAGAACCATTTTTAATTCCACAAAGAACCATTCAGTCAAAGGTTTTTTAAAGAACCATATATCTTTCTTACCTTTTTATAATCTGAAGAACCTTTTTTAGCGACAAAAAACCTTTTGTCAGACAGAAAGTTTCTTCAGATGTTAAAGGTTCTTTATGGAACCATTTAGACAAAATGGCATTCTATGGCATTTTTATACAATTTATCCAGTGTAAGAAGAAGCCTTTTTAGTAAGAACTAAAGCGGTGTTTACCAATTATCAGTGCACACCAGATTTAACAACTACTAGTCCTGAAATGGATGTCAGGTAAAGAAAACATCTCAAATGTGTTCTGTTGATGTGGATTGCTTTCACAAACTGGCAACATACTTTGACCAGTTGAGTTTAGACATGCACAACAAGTGAAATATCACCAAACATCCTAGTAATACAAGTAGAAACAGAGCAATGCATAAACTTAAATGTCAGTATCATTAATGGAAACATCCTCAGCAGGGTGCTTGTGGAAAACGCTCTCGGAGCTTAAGGACCGATGCACGCTGTTTACGGCTTTTGCTGAATGAGTGGATATTTGTCAGTCCATAGAATATGCTGGCGTTTTTTTAATGAAAGAGAGATAACATTACTCTGGTAAGCAGTGAGCTATCAGCTGCCTCTGGGCCAATTTCCTGTGAAACAGGAAATGAAAGAGATGGAAGTGGATTCTGAGTGGCTTTGTTGTGGGCTTTGCTTACGTGGGGATAAAAGACACAGTGGTCCTCAATCAGCATTTTACCGTCTTCACATCTCATGCGCAAATGTCGCGGTGGGCAGACTATATATAATCTGCACCATTTCAGAGGCCACATTTACATGCTAGTCGGAAGTGTTGTAGTTTATATGGTCAAGCAAATAATATTTTTTTTCTTTTTTTTTTTAACACACACATAGTTAAATAATGTTGTTTATGTGGCTGTTTGCAAATCTCAAGGACTCATCTAATGCAATCTTGAGTTGATTATGTAACACATTAAGTATGTAATATTACATAATCGTAAATGGCTCGCTTCACTGGGCAAAGACACAAACAGCAGCAAACTACATATGAAATTTAAATAGACTTTAAATTTCATTTTTGATCAATTCAGTTCCACCTTATTTTCCTGCTTTCACCAACAACAAAAAAACATGACTAGCTTTACAGTCTTGCGTTTTGAAATATAACTCATAGACTAATGGTAGCAGACCAGATTTTAATATAAATCTGTATTATTTAGGAAAAGAGCAAATCATAAGAAAAAATATTTAATATTTAACAATGGAAACCCCACCTTATTATGAAAACTCTCTCTATACAGTGAGAAGGAATGATTATTTCAATGAAAGACAATATGGTACAAGAATATTACAAAAATAATGTTTAGGATACGTTTAGATCCTAGTTTTACATTCATATATTTTCTCTGAGATATTTTACAATGTGGCATCATTTGGTAGCAAATATCTACACGATACCAATACTGTTCATCTTTTTGGAATACGGGGCTATAAAATCTGTACTATACATCATATAGGGTTGTACACTAGGAAATGAAGGCTACTTTGCAGCCATTGTGTGTTGTTTCTTTTATGTGACTGTGGCCATTGGACACAACCTGATCTTGTCTGTGTGTGGATCTTGGTGAGGTTTGTGGTGACTCAAGTATTCCGTATTCACTGGTTTCTAATGCTGCTGAGCTTTCGGTGGCTGTGGTGAGACCCAGTATCTCACTCACTGAGTGGGGTAAGTCCTTAAAGAGAATCCAAACACAATCAAAACATGAACACACCAATAAACAATAAATGCACATTAATCCAAATACTACTGAAATGCATACAGCAAATAACACGATCTGCAAAGTTTCTCTTGAGACATACCTTACAATTCTTTATCTGCATACAGATAGACTCAGATTTACTGAGGATTTCCTCTATGTCCAGTTTCATAGAGAGTTCATTTATGTGCTGTAACAATAAAACACAAATAAGTTAACTATTTGTCTAAAAGCAAATTATCTACATACTGTAGGATACAGTTGCAGACAACAGCAAACCTTTAGGATTTCATTGAATCCATATTTTCTGTCCATTATTTTTTGTTTCTCAGAGTCTAAGATTGCACAGCACACCAGAAGGTGAAAATTTTGGCAAGGCAGTCCGGTCCACATAACCTGATGAGCAAAAATATCAAAGAAACATGTCATCAAAATTCGGACCGAACACATCATGTTGCACTTTATGTATTATTGTAAATGTGTTGTGACAACAAACCTCCCAAAGGCGAAGGACGTCCTGAAAATGCAGCTCTCTTTTAAATCTTATCAATAACCATCGAAAACAGAAATACAAGTAACCAGAGTCCTGCGCCTCTGTAAAAAAAGGAATTACAGACAAACACATAAACCACAACAAGTCACAAGAAGGCAGACCACTGTGAAAAATCTGAATAAATGATTCTCTGTGTTTCTCACCGAGGTAGTTCCAGAAGGCCAGGTCTAGTAGGCGTAGCAACGTGCTGAGCTGAATCAGCTGGGTCTTCATTCCCTGCATCTGTTCCTCAAAGTTTTCGTGCTGTGAGACATTATGAAACTTATTTTAAATGCAGCTTTTATCTCAATTACTCCGTTTAAAGTGTTTGCATGCACCAGCAATAGCACAAGGACAGAAACATGCTTTATTGATGCAGCCAAGTGCTAAAGAGAGACAGTTCGATGAACAACATGACATTACCATCTCATCCATGAGAGAAACAAAGCACCAGAAGGCATCAACTTCATTCTCAATCACAAAGAGAATGGGAGAGAGCAGATCACTCATGCCCTGCACGTAACCTGTACAGGAATATCAAACAGGCGACATTAAAAAGCACTTAAGACCCTCATCATAATGTACATAATGTAATGTTCAATTAAAATCAAAATGATATTAACCAAAGGATTGTAGGCGATACTTAAAAATAAAGATTGAAAAGTCAGTACCAGCATTTTAGAACATTGATTTAAAGTGTAGTCAACTTGCCTAAATCAAAGTCGTACATGCAGTAGGTCATCAGGATGTCATGTAGTAATATTAAGCCAGGATTGTCCAAGCCTTCATAAAACTTGTTGTTGCGGTCAGTTCGGTTGACGTCTTTTTCTGCACAGATTCAACAATCAGAAATGAAGCTTTATTCCAAGACCATGTTGGATGTGTTTAAAGTTTATTTAATGCAATTGCTTTGACTGCTCTTCCAAACATATGTAGACTAAAAAAGCTGTAATGTAACTGAATCCATACCGATAAGGCTCCTGTAATCTCGTAATCTAGAGTTTCTGCGTTCCTGCTCCTCACTGACTGACTTCCACTGGAGCTTCATTCTGAAGTATTCATCTCTGTTAGGAGGAGAACAAACAATCTTACTAATACATATATATATATACGATATTCAAAATCTTAGAAGATCTGTTCGGGGAAACCTGCATACATTTTTCTCTTCTGGAGGTCTTTTCTTTCTTCGTGGGTGCTGTGCCATGGGAAATAACCAAGCAAAAACTTCCAAGCCTCTTTCCTCACTGCATGGCAAAGACCCTGATAAAAATAAAAAAACAATATTACATTTGTATGTGTGTGCAAACAAAATTTATTAACACTTTTTCTTTCAATTGAAACCATTAAAACTTGTGATAACAAAGGAATGCCATTCTCTCTTTACTTTCAAATTCATACCCCTTTAAATATGAGCTCCTTTATGTGAGAAACATTTGTCATTCTTCCTTCTGAATCTTGGTACTTTGTCCATACTTCCATTGTTACGGGTCCCTTCCTCTGCACTTCTGGCCTCGGTCCCAAATCAGGCTGGAAAGCACACACCTTAACGTCAGTATTTTCTGTATTGGATGTCTATTGAGACTAAGTTGTAGTGTAGTTGTACATCCACTCACTCTGGTTATGACTTCAAAGCCTGGTTCTTCCTGTTGGTTAATCTCTAGTCCAGGAATGAGCTCTCCTAACAGGTCAGCAACCTCTTCGGCAGGCCGCTGGTGACACTCTGAATCAGGCACCCGAAACGCGTCAAAGATGTAATTGGTGACTTTGGAAAAGCCGCCCAGTGTCGTTGTGTAGGGATCCTTCCTGAATTTCTGTTCAGAGGATGAAAAGGATGATATATTTGTCACTTTCAGTTGTATATTCAGAGTACATTGCGCAGAATACAAAAATACAAAAAATACAAAAATCAAAAGATTGTATGAACGAAAAAGTGACTAAAACCACACAACATTCTTGCTATAAATGACATACCTGCACAAAGCCATAGTTTACATCATCCAGAAGGTTCTCAAAAGACTGTGAGAAAGCTTTGCTATAGGTGCTGACAAACAGGATGTTTTCATCATCGGGGCTCCTTAAAAACAAGTCCAGAGCATACTGACATCAACATTATATAGTCTTAACAAAGCAATACCACCAATAATTATGGAAATAAACACAACAAAAGCATATTTGAATAGTAAACACATGACATCATTGGTCATATCGCTCCATGCCTTAAATGACAGGAGAAGCTAAGCCAGCAAAGCACAGCCTACGTTTCATTATAGAGGCCGAGATAAGAACTTTAATAACAGCTATCTGTTCCTCAGCACAGCTGAATTCAGAATGTTCACAGCAGGATTTAATCTGCCATGATATTTAACGCTGCTTCTTTCATAAAGCCTTAACTCTAAACGCCCAGCTGCTGTTCGACCTTACACGAGTCACGCTCGCGGCCTTTCGCCACAGAACACATGCCAGACTTCCTCAAAGACACGAGATGGGTTTTTTTCTCGTTTGCGAATCGAGATAATGTTTTTCGAAAGTCTCTGGAAAAAGAATTCTGATTGGTCACACTGAAGGGTCTTAGAGAGTAATCTTATTGGATGTTGTATTTTGTGAATTAAAAGGTCAGGGGTCACTATATAGTTAATATAAGGATGGGAAGAGTGAAAGCATTACAGTTACAACATATTATTTTAGGGGAAGATATTAGATATGGTTATGCAAAAACATCATAATATGCTAACTGATGTTTTCAGGGTCATGAGGGTTTTGCTGTTTATGTGGAAAAACGTGAAATAGGTCATAACTTGGTCTGCTTAGAATCTATACCCATCAAACAGATTTACATTTTAGATGTTTGAATATAAAAAATGTGCTTTTTATAGTGTTGTATTCTTAGTTGCAAAAATCAGAACCACAAAAAAAAGCAAGCCCTAATGTATTAAAACTGGTGTGTAACTCTGCGGTGCACTCTACTGGTCAAATGCTGCGATTAAAAAATATCACAATTGCACAAGCTGTAAAATCTGTTCATCTCCAATGAACAGAATATTAATACATTTATACCTACGCCAAAGATGAGGCTTAACCCACTTAAGACAGACTTACTCGCTGATCTGAACTGATTTCCTCAGGCTATCCAGAAACGTTGTACTCCCTCCCTGGTGGAAGTGAATGGTTGGCAGTGCTGTGCCGTCCTTCAAGCGGAAAATAAGATATGACCAGCCCTCCCGTTTAACTGTGATAGACCTGAGATCACACACGTTAAAAGAGAAGGCCCATTTGTTGCGCTCATTCACGTGGTTGGATCCACCTGTGATAAAAAAACAATATGCATGGTTTCAGTTACATATTTGCAACTTCTGATTTGGGAACAAAAACCTGACCTATAATTCACTGACTGATGCTTGACACGTTCTGTCAAGTAAAGGAATAAAATGCATAGTGACAGCAGTTTGATACAGAAGTGAGTTTAGAAAAGGTCCCACAGTCAATTTAACATTTTTTTTTACATTTTCTAAGAACCGTAGGATCATAACATTACTTGGTAACAAATAAACAAGTAAAAATAAACAAAGCATTAAGTACAAATGAAGTTCCAGGAACTGTAAAAACACTGCCAGGGTTTTTAAATATTTCCACATTGACAACATACTGGCAAACTAACCTCATTTGCAAAGAGCGTCTTTCAGCTGGTTTTGTTGTGAAAGCAAACTTGGTTGATGAATTACAAATTCAATACAGATCAGATCATATGTAGTATTTACCCTCTCCGTGACTATGAGCTTTCCTCCTGAATGAGACAGCATTGATCATGTCCCATTCTGTTTCATAGCTCAGCTGATGGTCAACAGGTCGGTGAGGTTTGTTTTCAGAACTCTGGGTCCACTCCACCACTGAGCTGGAGTCCTTCACACAACAGTCAAACAAACCGAAATCAGGATGTCCATTTAATACATAATAAAACAACAGAATGGGAGTCATAGACTCATAAAAAGAGACAAACAAACCTTGCAGGCACACAACATGTTTGAGGGATCTGCGTCCTCCAACGGTTTATATTCCACGAGAGTTTCTCCATCCTACAGTTGAAGAGATAATAGAAGAGATTTATTACATGCATTTAATCCTGCAATTTCAATTGGTCATGAGGAGGGTGGCATTCAGAAGAACACCTGCTGATCACGACATAAAAATGTAGTATAACAGCTTTCATGTAATGTAGTTCATGTTGATCTCAGGATTTTTGTTAACTTTAAAAAGAGGACAACCTCACCTTATCAATGATCCTGAGGAACCCTGATATTAAATCCTGATCTTCAGATCCATCCGAAGATGTGTGTATAAAAACTCCCTCATGTTCAAATACCAGCTGGGAAACAAATGATAGTTCACTGTTATACATCGTAAATTTAAGTGAATGCCTATCAAAAGAACAGTGCGTCAATATTTTAAGATCTTTCGTTTCTCTTAATAGATCAGCAAAAGCAAACATTTTAAGATCATGTTTTGGCATTTCATAAATGCCGGTTAACCTGCCCGTTGAGGAACTGAACTGACAGCTACTGTCGCCATACAGAATGTTCCTGAAATTCACATAAGTGAGTCCACGTGGAACAAATTTACATTTATTAAATAACCTGTCAGGTGCTTCAATTATTTTCTTTAATCTACACAGTGTAAATGTAGAACTCAGCAGCCCCATATTCACTCAACATCATTTAAAGCAATGATACGACACCATTTAGACATTTTAACTTTTCAGGCGACACATACGTGTTCTATATTGCCGACGTGGCGCTACTGGGAATCGCAAGACTACTTCTAATGTCCGTGTTTTCGTAGTTAGATCTGCTGTATGCCACTGTTGGTTGTTAGCGGACAGGCTAATTATGGCTAAACACAGCAATTTACTAGCCTAGTATATCATCTACATGGCTCAAATAACTAGTTAAGCAGTACATCTACGCCAAATCCTACTAAGAAGCACTAGTAATATGGAGCTATTTGTCGTATTTCACCGTGTATTGACTTGAAAAGCAGCATGCTCAGTACCTTGGGATGAATTGTGGCCGCCATGTCGACTGCTAAATAGACGACGTAGCACCGCTCACGTGCCTGTCAGCGATCCACAACAACACTGACGAGTCATCTTCCGCATGGCCAGCGCCACGCATGCGCATTCACCTTCTGGGCGTACGGAATTTCTATATTTTTGAATAAATAAATAAATCAGTAATTTTTAATAGAATAATAATATTTATTAGAAACAATTAAATAACCTGTATATAACTTGTATATTGTGTGTCTTTTGTTTAAAATGTATTATTAAACTCGTTAACGCTGTTGTGTCAATATTATTCTCACGTGTAAACGTCGCTTTGTAAGTCGTTTTCTGAGCTAATTATTGGCAAAATGTTGAATCAACCCTTTGGATATAAGAATATGCTAAATGAATGAGTATTAGCATAAATATATATTGTATTGCATAGTCTCTTTTTCTTCTTCTTCTTCTTCTTCTTCTTCTTATTATTATTATTCTTATTATTCTTATTATTATTATACAACATGTATATAAAATGTGATTGCATTTGTAAGCACAGAACAAGATTCGCAAAATCTTAAACGACCTCTAGTGCTAAACAACATAAACGCAAGCAGGACTTTTATTTTGAAACGTAATCCCGGCTGGCGCGAAACTTGTGTGTCCGTAGAAGATTCTTTACTACAAAACTGTCAGACCGTTTCATGAATAAAAATAACTTATATATAACACGGAGTATTACGATTAATAACAATCGCATTTGGTGGTATTTGACGTGTTGTCTTGGTCAGCAAAACAGAAATAATTGAATCGAATACAAGAATGGTTCAAATAGTCATCTCAAGGTAAGTTAAGTATCATCTCAAGTTTATTATCTGACAGTTTAAAAAGGAATCTAGTGCTTTTTACTTATACAATTACAATGAACTCTTTGCGGTGTGTTTTGCAGTAATGCTGGTGAGGGTCCCGCTGAATGGCTTCTGGTGGAGCTGCAGGGAGAAATGATATCCAGGCAAAACTCTGGACTTGCTGGACGTCTGATGGGAGACCTTCACTACACCAAAGAGGTTTGTCTGGATTTTGGCACCCAATGCATTTGTTAAATTTACTTGAATTGAGTCAATAATTGGACGTCTAACCATGTGTTCTCTACTTTATTCAAGGGTGTACCTGTGCTAATAGTTGGACATCACATTCTCTATGGCAAGCAGGTTAAACTCGAGAAGCCCTTTGCTGTTCTGATGAAGCATTCTGGTGTCTCTCGGGATGCTGAGGAAACCATAGAAACCAACCAAGACAGACCAACTTCTTACACTGTCTCAGCCCTCATCAAAAAGAAACTTATCTTTAAAACCCGACCCAAACCAATCATCATGAATGTGCCAAAGAAAGTGTGATCAATGGCCAGAGATCAGACTGAGATTAAGCATGATACTGACACCGGAGTTTGTTCGCTCTTCTGCTGGATTTCTATTTGCAGTGGTCTGTTGATGTAAAGGACTGTTTTTATGAGATTTAGTGAACAACATAAGGCTGTAATGTTTGAGGTTGCTATGTTACAAAGATGGTTTGGGAATATAAGAATGAAATTAAGTGTTGGATTAGTATCTTTGTGCAGATTGTCAACAGATGCTATGTCATGGTTAGAAATGCTTAGAAATGTGTGTCCCTCAGATGATTTTGACAACGATAAAGAAAATAAACATTTTTAAAACAGTTTTATTATATCAAAATCATTTACAAGTGTTTGCAAAAATAATTACAAGGGATATGGCCACATTTATAGACATACAAATGCATAAAATACTGTTGAATTCATAGGATGTTAAAAGACCATACACTGGCTTTCAGTGACACTTACAATAAATGTTGCTAAACGTTTCATGTACTTTGCATTATATTCTGTGGGTGTATGTAAGCTGCCAATGACAATTTTGTTTAAAAAAAATGTTAACCTCAGTGAGCTGTACCATACTGAAATATAAATAATTTAGTTGTACAGTATCATGAAAACTTGGATACATTAAATACAGTGTTGCAGAAAATAAAGTACCCTATGAAATGTAAATAACATATACATCAGGATTACTGATTGTTTAAAATAGCTTAGAGTTTTACATTACAAAAATATATATAACTGTTCGATATACTTAAGTGACTGATGTAAACCTGATATTTACACAGCTGAATAAGATTCGCCAACCACAAATTACAGTTCTTTGCATTGTTTTTGTACAGTTCTTATTGTGTCCAGAAGGCAACAGTGCAAATCTGTTGTTTCTATTTTCATCCATTGCTGTAATTGCTTATACCAAATTCACCCAAATCACATTTCAAAGGTTTCTAAAGTCTCTCAATGGTCCATGTGTTCCTGAGGAGCATATTAGTACTAAAAGTTTGGCACCCAGTCTGCAGAGAAACTGTATAAAACACACAACTGTGAACAGTGAGATTTAAAGTTAGATTGAACTTATTTTAAATTCATAAACATGCTCTTTCATGTCACTGTGAAGATAAAGACTTGTAGGAAACTACAAGTCTGTCTATAGCCATCAACTGTGGAAATTACACGTGTAAAAAAGACACTCCTCTCTAAACATATTCATGCACAAACACACACTAGCCTCAGTGTTTACATTTCTGCACTCCAAAGTTTGTGTTTTGAGGGCAAGGGAGAAATAAAAACTTGCATTTGGAGAACTGAGGGTGGAAAAGTCCACCACCAGTGATTTTTCTCTGCTGTATGTCAAAACACATGATGCAAGGTAAACTAAATCCTTTATTTTAAACCACCTTCCCATGAATAAGTTCAGTACATGTGATTTCTAGTTTTCTAGCTAGCAAACATTTTATTGACATAACTAATGGGAATCATATATTTGTTACAAGGTCAAAATGTTGAGGTGGTCAAATTATGTAACATCAAGCTAATATGCAAAGCTAACCCCTACATATACAGTTTATAAAACAATATATTTTTTGGGGGGTGGAAACCTTCCCAAGAACAATTTTATTTATGGGTAAACTATGGGAACTATACTATATGGGAACTGGACGTCTCGATGCATCTGTAAACATTTTGTACAATGTAGTAGAGTTTTGTGCCGTATCATAAATATGTAAATAAATTAAATGCATTTAGAATGTCCTGTTGATTCAGCAGCACCACAAAAATATTAAAAGATGATAATTAGAATTATGCTGGATTTTCAGATGAAACATATTAAATACGGACTTTTGGCAAATACTACCAGTGTCTTCCTCAAGCATTGGCACACACTTTACTAACCACATGGTTCAACCAAACATCTTTTATCATTTATTCACCCTAGTGTCATTCCAAACATGTATGACTTCATTTCTTTTGCATAACATAAAAGAAGATATTTTGAAAAATGTTGTTAACCAAACAACATTGCACTCTGTTGACTTCTATTGTAGGACACAAAATCATGGAGACATTTCTCAAAATATCTTTGGTGTTCCACAGAAGAAAGAGTCTCATCACTTGATCACCTTTGGTTTAACTTTATGCGCTTCATCTTGACTAGTCCTCCAATGTGTGCTGCTTCTTTCAACTAATAAATTACAGCTCTTTTAAAAGCCGATTTTATGGCCACTGGTTGGTAAGTAGCCATACCGCTTCAAAATATCTAAAAACCCGGGACTCACATGATCCATAATCACAATCAGGAAACGCAGCACCAGGCAAAGACGAGTTCATTTCATAAGCCCGAATAGCTTGTCCCTGAGCACCACTAAAGTTGGCCACGCTAGGCTTCAGAATACGATAGATGATACTGTTCCTCTCTTTTATTACAGCGTTTGGCAACTATGGCCAGGTAGAGCACCAGGAGTATGAGCCAGTAACAGGCGTAAAGTATAGTGCCAGCGATGAGAAGAGCCTTCTCCGTCTCGCTGAAGGGCTCCTGCACCTCACAGTAAATGGTGTAAACCACGCCACCGAGCAGAATGGCCGCCCACACGGTCACAGGCACGGCTCCGATCAAGTTCACCACTATCTTCTTCCTGCCTGATGTGCCCCAACCTGCTTTGTTAATAGTCAACAGGGCGAAGATCTTAGCAGGCAGCAGGCTTGACATGTAGAGCAGAGAATACAGTGACATGAAGATCATGACCAGGTTGCCTCGCAGAAAGCACGCATAGGTGGCCTTCACCATGCCCACAAGCTGGACCGTCAGCAGGAAGAGGAGGATGTTCCACAGGCGACCTCGGTAGAACAAGTGGATCACCGTGGCCACCAAGAAAAAGGGGAAGAATCCGGTCACCACTGACTCATAAGTCATCCAGAGACTGTGCTTGTGGAACCAAAGGGCGTTGTAGAGCCACTCTCGAAAGTAAGACTTGCTCCAACGGGTTTGCTGGTTGAGCCAGCGCAGGTATTGCGTGGGGGTCTCCGTCTGGCACTGGGAGCGTGCCGTGTACTTGGTTTTGTAGCCAAAGCTGAGGACGCGGTTGGTGAGGTGCCGATCGTCACCAAAGCTGCACTTGCTTCCTAAGAAGGTCTGGTGGTACCAGGACTCCAGAAACTGCTGGAGGAGAGAGTTGCGGTACATTCCCAGCGGGCCGCTAATGCACTGCACGCATCCGAAGTAAGACTGGCAGGCACGCTCCACATTGAAGGCCATCCAGTAACGGACGCTGCTCAGGAAGGAGATCCAGGAGTCATACTTGTTTAGGATCTGAAACATAGCAGAACAATGGTTGGCCATACGTTATAAAATATGGGTTATTTAGAGGAAAACTTAGCAGATAACTTTTTTGATACCTATTAGTTAAGACATTCAAAAAATATCTTACCTGAACATCTCCTCCCACTCCACCCACTTCTGGATCCTGCTCTAAAACCTTGAGCATCTCAATGGTGCATGCTGGATCAAGTACAGTGTCAGAATCACACACCTGCACACAAAACAGACATATACTGTTTTAATAAAATATACAATAGTCGAAATGGCCGAAATATATTGTGCAATCCTTACTTTACATCCCTAATTTTTTTTTTAATGTTGTATGCATGTTGCATTGGTATGTTTGGAGTATGAAGATCAAAATTTAAAAAGGTTTGGCAAAAGATTACATATATATATATATATAATGTATTAAGTAAAATAATTGACTTCAAAAAACAAAAGCACCACAGATGCTGATCCACAGCTGTTTCAAGGTTATCTTTGTTTTTCTCAATCATATGCTGTGCAGATGCAATGAGAGGCTGCTGACAGCACACAGGTGTGCTCAAAACCACAGGTGACAGGAACGTAATAAGAATGACCTTTGACCACTGCAGGAAAGATCTAGATTCTACTGACAAGGAGGGAGAAACTATGATGTTTAAATAAATTGTGGGCTCAAATGAATTTAAATAAAGCTTTGCCTGTAAGTGTGCTCACAAAACTGACTAAAAAACAACTTTCTCTTAGTTTGTAGGTAAAGATAAATATAGATCTTAAAAATGTTGTCTCCAGACTCACCTGAATATAATCCACAGTGTCTCCCAATGCTTTGAAAGCCGTATACATCACCTCCCTCTTTCCGCCCCACTCCTGCATAATACACGAATACTGCCAGCTCCGCACCACCCTGGCCACCCGTGCGGCCTCCTCCGCGTGCAGCGAGCCCCTTCCTTCTCCCCCATCGCCGTCGCTATGGTAACTGCCTTTCCACACCACGCAACCCGTGTGCTCCGCTCCCCCCATCACCTCCTGGAAGATGTCCATCATGTAAGCATCTTCATGCCGATTCCCATCCACCACCAACACCACTTTAAGTCCGGGGAAGGAAATGCGGCGTATGCTCCTCAGACACTTGCGCAGGTAGTCCGGATCCTCTTGATAAGCTGCGATGCAGAGGGCCACGGTGCGATGCAGGTGCTGGGGTCTGGACGGGCTCCTCATTTTCCGGTGCTCCAGGAAGGCGAAGAGGCTCTGCAGGAGGACGTGGAGGGATAGAAATGCACCATACAGGCCGAAAGAGAGGTGGTGCTGCTCGGTGTGGATGAACTGGTAACCTGTCACGTATGCCAGCAGGATGGCGAAAAGCACCACCGCGGCGAACAGGGTGGTGATGAAGATGCGCACGGCAGTGCCAAAGCAAGAGGGCATCTGGAGAAAAAAAAAGGGAGAAACAGCAAATGTTACAAAATTAAAAGTACCTCAAGTACACAAACATACCGATTATATCATATTTGTCTGACTTTATGTATATTGTCGAATCAAGTAAGCATCTATCAATAGCCCAAACTCTTTTACTCTTGTACCTGATCATTTCATATACTCCCATCCCATCGGTATAGTTTCTCTATACTGAAACAGGGAGTTTTAACAATATATTACAGATTAGATTTCCTTAGAGTAAGAATACTTTATATATTCATTAATTAAAGCTGCAATTTGTAACTTTGAAAAATAAACAAAGATCAGGTTGACAGTTTCAGAGCAAATACATAAAACATCAGGTGTTCAAAACAGTCTGCCTATTTTACCACGATTCACTCCAAATTAAATAGTAATAATGTTTATCAAAACATGCAAATAAAATTAAGTAAAGTGTAAGAGAATTTACAGTTAAGACCCGTAGACCAGTTGATGAATGAAGACAATCAATTAAAATTTCCTGAAGAACAATTGTTTGTAGTTTTGCCAGAAGAAGTCAGCTTCAGCACTCTTAAGGAGTTCCACAGGCCAACATGCCATTACATTCAAAATGCAGTGATATTTATACTAACAGAGCCATCTATTCTACATCATTACTTAGGTAAATAATATCGCGTGCTTGGTCAGACAATAGATCCATTTAGCTTGGACATCCAGTTCATAGCATATCTTCACTGATTATAAGTATGACACAGAAGCCCATACACATCTCTTTACATCCGGTCTTCTAAATATGGTCTTTCTGCCAGCAATAACTAACTTCTCTAACTGGGAAGCACACACGCTGCTCTCTCAAAGATCAGGGCTTAATCAGAAATATTTCCAAAACATAGTGATAACATGTACCTTCTTACAGAAAATACAGTTTGATACTATAGACAACATATCAATGCCTACTAAGAACTAAAACACGAGATAGAAGCAAATAACTTACTCAGATTACAATAATTATTGGGCAGAAACATATTGATTGGATCTTCACAATATTTTAGTTTAATTATTGGAAGATAATTGCTGATTAATAATTGATTAGTAATACATAAGAACAACACCAATAATATAAAATTGAAGGAATTCACACCTCTGTTTATTTAATATAAATAACGTAGAAACAGTAATTGATCTAAAATAATGTCTCAATTATTTTTGGTCATATTTTTTGGTCAGCAATAAAGTGTCATTTTTTTAAAGGGCAACTTTAGGACTGCATTCCAAACCCTGAATTTATTTAAACCATTGAATTTTTTCATGTATATTGCATACATTTTGTGACAGTTAACAGGTTAATTCCCAGTTTTGGAGATGTTCTGACCCAATCGCCTAGCCATCATTTTTTATCATTAAAATGAGCAGTACATTAATTTTAGTACAAAATAATAAAATGTGTTTACTTTTCAGAATTATATATTTTTTTCAGAATTACAAAATTTAATTTAATTGTTACTCATTAGGATGGCTCAAACTAATTCGAAAATTCTTTCAATATTTACTTACCCTAAAACAACTTTAAACCTCTATGACTTTCTTTCTTCTGCAGAACACAATAGAAGATATTTTAAAAACATTGATAAACAAACAACACTGGTCCCCATTGACTTCCATTGTACAGAGACAAAACCACTGAAACATTTCTCAAATTATCTTATATTGTGTTCCACAGAAGAAAGAATCACACAAGCTTTGAACAACATGATGGTGAATAAATGATGACAGAATTTTGATTATTTGGTTGAACTCACTTTAATCTCCTCTTTGTGAGATTCATATTAAAAAAAGAGGAAAGGCATTTAAAAAATATATTACAAATGGGTTCATGAGAATTAATCCAAATGACCAGCAACAACAGAGATCTTGTTAATATTTTGACTCTAACAAACTTCATGTGAAACTCTTGCTCACTCTTTGTGTTTCTCTCTCTCAGGTTAATGACTTAATTAAAGGCTAGTCAAAGTTTGGCAGGTAATCGGTGGCGGTCAGCCTGAGGAACAATCCCCCCCTTTTATTCATGCCACTGGCTTCAACTCCTCCTCTCGTGGAAGAAAGAGCCGCTTCACTCGCTGCCCTCGTATCATAACAGCGCTGCAATGGAATAGAGTGGCAGAAATAACGCCGACTTCCACTAAACAATAACTGACTGTTCGCATTCCCAGGGTTATTTACAGCTGCAATTTACTGTTTTACATCAGATTATTTCAAGAAACAAATTACGCTTTTGAAAGTAGAATTTTGTTTTTGCACTAAAAAGGCACTGCCATAAATACAAAATAGTTTTATGACCTTATTGTAAGAGATCATACATCCTGTACTGTGCATTTCCTTGTGATGTGAAGAGCAAACAGAATACAGAGCCCGAGGGTTTGAGACAGGAGGCAGGAACTGAGTGATGTTTGACCCTAATTAGAGGGATTCTTCCTCTGGAGACTGAGCTTAAACAGACGGGATGAAGAAGGGCCCCATATCAAACTTAAAAGAAACCCAACCATCACTCAGTCCCTAAACAAACTAGCACACGTGTGATGAAAGATTAAACAGCATCCATGAAATAACCTTTGATAACTTTGGAGGATCATCAAAATTACAGCACAACAAATATCTTATTTTCCGATCATTTCTTCCGTAACCTTTAACTGTTAGCATCTTTGCCTAACTATTAGCTTATTAGTGTAAAGAGGTCAGAGGTCAATCTTTACTCACTGTCTTCATGATGAGATGTCCAGAGCAGAGATCAACGAGATAATCAAATAATGTATCTAACGGAAATACTACAATTATGAATGATGGGAGATGATTCTATTCCATCTGTTTCACCAGCACAATGCAATAATCCAAACTGACTCTGGTTCAAAGATGAGATGGAGGGAGATGTTCTCAGACTGACTGATGGTACAGGGATGATCATGGCAGGTGAGGCAGGTGGTCGCAGATGAAACAGCAGCAGGCAGAATCCAGAAGTATGACATCACAGGTGCGTTACATGCTGGGGGGGCTGTCTGTGTTCTCAGGTGAGGAACTGATAGAATGAATGAAAACTGTAAGATGTAAGACAAAGGGGGGTGGGAGAGTAATGAAGGGGGCTGAAAAACCACCAGGACTGTTGAGGAAGGGCACCAGGTGCATGAGTGGAAGTCAGATGAATGGCTGGAAGGCAAAACATAAAGTGTGTTTATGGGTAAATTAAGACTGCTAAAACACAAAAAAGTATCAAAATGTATCATTTCAGCAGAAAATAATGCTCTTGATCAGACGTGCTCTAGTCTATAAACCACCCTGACATTAACTGTAACTTAGGTTCTGTTTTCAAATAAAGTTAAAAAAATTAATTTCATTACAAGAGCTGTAGTAAATATTATATGTATTTTGTGCGGCAGGGTAAGAGCTAAACACCAATGAAGGACATTTAGAATAAACACAAACTAACTTTTTCATGCATAGATTATGACAACCTAAGTCAGGATTGGTTTCCTATATATTTTATTGCTTTTAGATCACGACATACAAGTCTTTTTTTTTTTTTTACATGTATTCAAGACATGGTTGATTGATGTACTGTAGTGACCTCTATGTGTGAAATGGTTAACAAATGTAGTTATATTTTTGAACATGTGTACTAATATTTTATAACTGCACACTTATGTTAGATCTAATGTGAAATCTGGGTCTTGTAACAAAAACAAACCGAGAAACAATAGTGTAACAATAGCAGTCAAAGAAAAGCAAAATTCTGTTCCCATAGGGGGCGCTAACAGAGATTTACAATGTGCAGCTCTCATCCCAATGACCCCCCATAATAATGCGTTAACTGTGATGTTGTAATAATTAAACTAAACATTTTATTTCATATAAATAAGCTATACAGAATATCAATATACGGAATAATAACAATGAACCTTAATCCTCTTGAAGAAACACTAAATACTGAGTATACTCACCAGCTCTGCACAGAAAACACACTGCTCTCAGCATTATTAAACAATTATTAAAATTATTATACTGTTACAAATTGTAAAACCCAGCAAAGTCTTCCAAAACTCTAACCAGACCCATGTGTCGTGTAAGCATGATGATATGGAAAGCTAAACAGGCGCATTTTTCTTGGCCAGGCAGCATGCTTTCAAACCAAATTCTGAAGCTTTTTTGTTTTAGTGCCGTCACACAACCCTAAAGCACTAACAAGGGTGTGGGGAATCAGAGAGCCCTTAACTACTTAAACTGTTAAATTTCACAAACCTTCAATATTAAGAACAGAAGTGAAAAAGTCAAGAAACAAATCACATCTTATTTGGGTAATATACAGAACTGCTGTACCTCTAAGCATTTCTATAATTAGACATTTAAAGCAGCAGTGCTTTTTTTAACAAGCTTACAGAAGCCCGTTTGTATGAACCCACACCCACCCAGTTTAAAACTCAAGTCTCTGACTCTTTCAATTTTGTGCGCACACACACACAATTAACATGTCACACACTACATATACATACTTCATTCAATAACAATCCTACTAGACACAGCCACAAGAAAATTATAACAAATGTCTCTTACCTTCCCAACCCCACAACTGTGATGTTGAGTTCTCTGTCCTCCGGTGGAGTAAGCCTTGCCGAGTCGGTGTGTGTGTCTGCCAGGCGTCTGCTCCCCGCTCCTCTCCAATACAGTGGAGCACAGCAGCGTCCTTGTTCAGCGTCCTGCTCACACTACATCTTTATTCCAACCACACTTAATTCACGAGCTCCCTTATCCCAAAATACAGCACCATCTCCCTCCTCCTCTTCCTTAGTTTCTCCTCCCTCTCCTCTTTTTGTCTCCCACCTCCTCTGCTCTCCCTCACAACAGTCCCGGGGCATCCCAGGCTCAGCTGTGAATTAAGTTCCCACCTGTGCCCGCTGCGAGGAGGTTTGGGGTCTGCTCTCTGTGCTGCAGCGTCTGCCGCTCACTACATCTTTCTGCAGTGCACTCCTGCACCTCTGCCTTTCCTTCAAGGTCCCTTCCGTGTCGACGGCCCTGCCTCTGTCCCCAGCTCTGCATTGCAGCGAGCCCCGAACAAGACTGTTAGAGCAGGCAACTTCTTTCCTCGGTTACACACACAGCCCCTCTCAATGCATGCTTTATTGGGTTATTTATTTATCAAATCACTCCTCCCTCCTGCTGGCATCCCGCAGGTCCAACAGTGTCTGAGAAAATCAAACAGAGAGGAGAAAAACTGCAGCATGCTTTGGTATGATCAATACAGACATCTGAAATATGGGGAAGATGAACAGCCAGGTAAAACACGCTTACATCTGCTGCTGCATGGGCGAGTAATCAGTGTAATGGCTCTTTCATGGCAATAGTGGGAGTGGGTTATTATGGGGTTGCGGGGGAAAGGAAGGTGATAGTCTTCACTAGACAGTACCACTGGCCTGGCTTCAGTGACGCAGTTACCCCCTTAATGTGAGATCGACCTTGGCTTCTAACCAGTTCTCAAAGACACCTCAACTATCTACAGCTACTGTGGAGAAACACTGAGCCAAAGTTTGACACTGAACAGGACAGCAATTCTCAGAATCCATAAAGATGTTCCATATAAATCGTTTTTGGTGGCTTTACAACAAAGTTATATTTGTTAACATAGGAAAATGCATTCGCTAACATGATTTTTCAGGATTTATATATTTTTAATGTGTTGCTGTTAGTTAATACCAAAACAATTATTTATATTAGTCCAAAGCATATTAACTAACGTTAACAACATTACAACTTTTAAAATGTATAAGTAAATACTAAACAAAACCAGTTTTAGGGTACATTTTTTCGTAATTGAGATTTTTTACTAGCTTTCTATTGATATATGGTTTGTATAGGACAATATTTGGCCGAGAAATAACTATTTGGAATCTGAGGGTGCAAAAGAATCAAAATATTGAGAAAATCGTTTTTTAAGTTGTCCAAATGAAGCCATTAGCATAGCATATTACTCACAAAAATAAAGTTTTTATATATTTATGGTAGGACATTTACAAAATATCTTCATGGAACATGATGTTTACTTAATATCCTAATGATTTTTGGCATAAAAGAAAAATCCAAATTTTTGACCCATACAATGTATTTTTTGGTATACTACAAATGTTCCTGTGCTACTCAAGACTGGTTTTGTGATCCAGGTTCACAAATAAACAAACTTTACCCACAGGGATGCCACAGAATAATCCTTTACCGAAAGGTTCTTATGAGAAGCATTTGTTTCTTACTCTTTTCTATCTAAAATCTAAAGAACATTTTACTACTACTAAAAACCTTTCGTGAAACAGAAAGGTTCTTTGGGTGCTAAAGGTTCTTCATCGAACAATTTAGCAAAAAACGGTATATCTATGGCATCTCCTTTAAGAGTGCAAGTTAAATGTTGAATACGTTTTGAATTAAATAAACAATTTGATGAATGGAGTGTGTAACTTTCTCACATTCAAGTTTAGTGAAGTAATGGTTCGTCCCAAAATAATACTGGCCACACATACTTTTAACTTGCTAGCTAATGTCATTTACTGTCAATTTCTTTTGCTTGTTATCAGAAATAATCTGCAGGGACTCTATTCTTTACGGATGTAAACCGGAAGTTAAGTTAGGGTCACAAAAGCGCTAACATTTTTTTTTGTTGTTGCTTTAAAACCAGTCAGAGGAAGTTTACTAATGCATTGGTAGTTCACTAAAAGTAGTTAACTAATAAATTAACTGATACTTACAAGTACAACCTTACTGTAAATTGTTACAGATTTTTTGCAGAAATACATTACAACACTTCAAAATTAAAAAATAAAATATATAAACCAGATTGAAACGTTTGGGGATCTTTTTTAAAATAACATTCCAAACAAAAGGATGAGAAACAGTTGCAGAGCAGGTGCAGCCAGAAACAGCAGGATGTTTGGCACATTTTCTTACATTTTACACCTGATATTATTTCTCCTACTTTCAAAGCATTCAAATTTTTCTTTTTTTTAAATTTAATTCAAGTTTAACAGTATGAGCTCTTTTTTAGCAAGAGCAGACCGAAACACACCCTAAGCACCACATGTGCTTACAATGTCTTTAAAACAGCTATAACAAGGGCAAAATGAAACTGGAGAAGACATAATAGTTCTAATAAAATGTATATAAACATGACCATTTTTATTTTGGAAAAATAACCTTGCTATATTTCATTACCTTCTTCACAGACGCAATTTAGCATTTTATATGTTTGCAAGTAAAATACTAAAATTAGATATTTAAATTTTATCTGCTTGAAAAGTAAAACCGAGGTCAGTAAGCCATAGAAATGGGTAACAGCGATTTTGGGTGGGAGTTTACAATGATGTCACGACCCAGTCGTCTTTATAGGTACCACAAACACTGGATAAAAAGCAAAGAAACACTTTATCACCAGTGCCGAACAGAGTGGAAGAGGCTGTTTACAAAGACATATATATACTGAGGCCGATAACAAAAGACACAAAACTACTTTGTCAATTCTCAGACAAGAAACATGGATATGAACAAAGATTATAAGAAGAAAAAACTCAATGTTTCAGTTGCTACTGGTATAAGTAATTCTATGGCAAGAAAATATATTGAGAGGGAATCTTCTGTCTGTAAGGCAGATTATGTAACTACTGGAGAGCTTTCAAGGAAGAACCACAATCTTTTTCTCAAGTTTCTGCTGAGGGAAGATGAACCTCCTCATGACATCATCCAGCTCCTCCAGAGCAAGCTGAGCGTGGAGCTTAGCCACATCATCCGGATCCGACCGGACCACCCACTTCAAACCCCGATACAGATTCAGTAAAACATCACCAAGTACCTGTGAATATAAAACGAACAAAGGATAAATACAAAGTGCTAAGTAAGCAGATATTTTACAGTACAATAGTGCAGAAGAAGTATGTCTCTTGAGACTTCCCTCTCACATCGGTGAGACGCAGAAGAGGTCATGAGGAGTTTTTGTGAGCAGTCAGCTGTTCTGGTGCTATAACTTCACACTAAGAGAACATGGGAGGCTAGTGACTTATGGTTTACCTGGACAAGCCATCTCATTACTCACTGCAACAGCTGTACTGAGTAACCAGCATTTCTCACACCAGAAGGACCACTGTCAGACTGCATCCTGGGAAACAGACCCAGTTTACTGATGTAAGTACCGTCCGGTAACTCCTCACCCGGCCCAATGCCAAGGTCCACGAAGGGGACAGTGTTAATACTTGGCCTATACAATGCAAGTACAAATATTTAAAGGGTCAGGGTACTAACTAGGGTGGTCACTAGTTATGTAAATCAAGGAGTCAAAAGTATAAAAGGTCATTTGCAGAAGCGCTGAGGTCATGGACTTTATGTGAACAAATAAAAACAAAGCTGGACAAAGTTTAAAGCCATTTTACATCCCCAGTCACTTCCATTGCACTTTTATATACAATGAAAGTAAATGGTGACTGAGGCTGTCAGCCCTTAACTGGGTTTAAATGAAAAGTTAAATGGATTTAGTAAAATTAAATTTCCCCCCCTGGTGAACTATTCATTTAATCATGTGACATTATAGGAAGTCTATAAGGTTGAAATTCCAGTTGCCAGACAATCACATAAAATTCCAATTTTATCATTAGAACAAAAAACATTCATTGTATTTAATATTTTGACCTCACAGCAGGTCAAACATCTGTTAAATATGGCTGCTGATTTCATGACGTGTCCAACAGTTAAATGGATCAGATGATTGATTAATGTAGTAACAGCCGTGAGTCTGAACTTGTGATACATTTCCATAGATGAATGGAGCGACATTGATAAATACTATTTTTGTCCCTGCACAAGAGGGATTAACAGAGAAAAAGGGATCCTTTATAATAGGAATATCATAGAAGTTGAAGCTTATTTAATGAAATGTTCAAGGAGCAACAGCAGATAAAAAAAGATTGTGGGTGTTATAATAGAAATTGTTGGGAGCGTAATGAGGGCCGTGGGAAGGTGAGCGTCTGGAGATGTGATGATTAGACACAGCATTTGTTCTTTCAAACAGGTGACCTCTAAATAAGAGAGTAGCAAATAACAGCTGCTCCTCATCAATCCAGATGCTGGAAGAAATGCTCCTACTATATTAGTCTCAGACACAAAATAGACACGTCTTTCAATCTCAAAGAATGTCTTTTTGATTTCAGATTTTTCCTGAAAGACTGATGACATATCAGAATTTTTTGGGTTACTGTATATACAACAGGAGATCACACTCTTTTGCAAATTTTAGCCATAACTCTTTTTGCTAAATAATGTGTCTGCACCTTATGAAACTGTCTAAAACCATGTCTTGACCATGTAACTTTAGATTTAACAAACAAACTTTGCATTTCTGTTTTTAAACACGCTGGTACAATTGCCCCCAGAGTCTTCAACTCTCAGGGCATTTACTATAAACTTTTTTTTTTTTTTTTTTTTACAAACTTGGGAACATGATAAAATAATCTTGTGGTAATTGACAGCATGCAACAGATACTTGAAAAGAACATTACATTATTAAACTGGTCATAATTTGAACAACAAGTATTATTTTCATTCAATCACAATCACACATCTATAAATACTCACCTGTGTGGTTTTATCACTGAGGCCCCTAAGCACCAAAGCAATGACGTGGACCGCAGCCCGTCGAACCTCTGCCTCTCTGTCTGTCTTTATCAAAGCGGTGAGACACGTGCTCAGCTGCAGGAACCAGCACACAAACACAGGTCAAAAACAAAGGACGTTTTTTCTCTCAAGGCACAGTGATCTGCAATGCTGTGCAAGTCGATCTCTAATGTCAATGCAAAGGGTCGATTGATGTTTAAACATGTACACGGGCGGCTGATGGACTGGTTGAGAGAACCCTGTTGCAGGCAGGATGTTTCATGAATAAGCAGTCTACTTAGTCAGTGTGACAGAGATGCTTATTCATGAAGACTTATGAGGGACTAGTGCTACAGCTCAGCCCTGTACAGTAGATTCTCTCATCCGGCACATACTTGCACAACCACTGAAAAACAAACTGTACGTGCGGTCATAGATTTCGCATGTTGGCACATAGATCAAAAAATATATACAAATATACTGTATACTGTAGCAAAAAGTATTCAACAAGATTTTTGGCTTTGGTTTTATTTGCATGAAATGCAGCATGAGAGCCGCTTTGCTGTAGTCATGATGTTGAGAACATTTATTGTTATTTTTCTGCGGTGCACATTAATAAATACATAGCTTTGTAGTTGCTATATGTGACGTTAACCTCCGGTCTGTGTTTGCTGATTGGTCTGGCTAGTGGCTAATAATATAGCAATTTAAATTTTATTTAATTTATATGAATATTATTATGAATAATTATAATTTATTGTATAATTGTATTAAATAAACAATTTGTTGAATGGGTCATGTAACTTTGTCACAAATAGATTTAGCCAAGTAACAGTACTGGTAACCCAAAATAACACTGGCTAGCCATATTTACCAGTTATGATTTAGTATAGAAATCAATGCAAGACAAAAATAATCACCATCAAGTGTGTTATATTACAATGCTGCACTTCTATGTGCTACAGCTATTGATTGATCCTAGCAAACAAATCAGTGAAACTGAAGAGGATTGGATGTAGTGAATACGGCCCATGCGCACTAGCAGAAAACTGTAATCTCAGCACAGGAGAAGATTAAGTGGTGTGAGACGTGCACATGCACATGCACACACACAGCTGTGCTGAGCGGAGAGAACAATGACTTCAGAGGCTTAAGATTGACTAATTACAGTCTAAACCATGCATACAAAATAACAGATTTAACATCTCAACAGCTTCACTGGTCGATTTGGCTTTTAATTGTTTGAGATCTACTACCTCTTGTGCCAATGATCCGAGGGAAAAGTTGAGCAGTTGGCACAGTTCTCCCAGGTTGGAGAGGCTGCTGGCACGCACGCTGCTGTCCTCATCTCGTGTGCCGCTCAGGAACACACCAATCAGAGGCCGGCCGTAATGCGGAGCCAAGTCACCTGAAACAAATGGGTGCCAAAGTTAAAACAACTAAAAATCTATACTGCAATAAAAATATCATTCTAGATCAAATGCATTAACTACACAGTGTCCACCTTGCGCACACACAAACACAGCTGAAGTTGCCACTCTTCTTTCAATCTCTCCATCTTGGTGTGAAAGTCTGAGAAAGTCTAAAGCACGTTCCTACAGTATGAGCGCAGTCACTAAACAGGGATTCCATTGCTCATGAAAGAATAGCCCAAAAAGAGCCATGACCGTAAAAGTCTTCCTAAGAAAGTATTTGTGTAAGAGTAATTCGTTTTTTAAGAAAAACAAAACTAGTGGAAAAAGAAACTATAAGTCAGTATGAGAGAGCTGTGGGCCAGACATTGACTTGCCTCAAAGTGAATGAATTTTAAAACACTAAAAATTGTTAAATCCCACCACCTGACTTCTTCGTGAAGAGGCTAGTGAAAACATTACCATCTATTATTAAATCCTTTATTAAGGAACTAGAAACCAGCAGGTGTGTCCAGTAGGTCTGCTTCCCCACAGCTGATTTTATTGGCCAAACCACAGAAAGCCCAGATCAACATATCACTCAAACTGGGTAAAAAACCTTCCAGAACCGATGCGCCAGGACCTATTGAGACACAAACGTCTACTTGTTTAAATGACCAGTCTATACATATCAAACAGGCTTAACAGCTTTAGTGGACTGAGTCTTTGAGAAGAAAAGTGTCTGAGGGGAAGAGAAAGGGCCAAGAAAAAGTGTAACATCTATTTCTTTCATCCAGGGCTTCTTGTTAACTGTGGCCATCTGTTCAAGCCCCTTGGTAAGAGACAAGTTAAATTAGAAACCACGACAAGATTTCATTTTATTACAGACAGGACGTGGCCATCATGAAGCAAGTAAGTGCGGTTGTATATTTAGTTATTACAATACACTTATAACATCAAAGACAGAAATGAGTGGCTCATTAGATAATGATCTGAGCTCATGTGTGCGGGTGAAGTGTGTGATGCCCCCTGCTGTGTGTAAATGTGACACAGAGCTGTAAGATTCATTGTGAGCTTTCAGTCGATTGTAGCAGCTGTTGGGCTTTTTAAGAGAACGGTCTGTCAGTGTCGAGGAGCCTGGCCAAGAAAACACGCCTCACTGATCTCGATAAAGAAACACACATTTGTGCTGGGATACCGCAACTTTGCGAAGTAAGGACAGACTTGATGCAGAAGAAACATACAGATCACATACAGTATAGATGGTTATTTTGCCACTCACCCATCGCCCTGCTGGCTCTCATTAAAACCTCGCCCACTTTGAGGCGTGTCTCTAGAGAGCGTTCCCTCTTGGGGGAACTTTCACTCAGCCCGGTATGATACTCTCCTAGCAATCTCTGCAGAATCTGATCAGGGAAAGACTCAGCCAGCACTGCCAACCCTGCATACAGAGGAGAGATAAAAGAAGCAGACTGAATAAAGACTGGAAAGAAAAAACAACAGACTGAGATGTAAATGTTAACTAAGCTTTATCTCAAAAGGGCTGAATAAGTTAGTCCAGATAGTCCTGTGTTGCCATTTATGGACACGAAGTGGGAAATGGTGAGAGCATAATTAGGTAATCGACCAGAAAAAATTACCAGGACCAGAACCAACATCTTTCTGAATCCAAAAGCTATTCCTAAAGTAACCTGAAATTAATGTAGTAATTTATGCAGACCGCACACACGCACGCACACACAAAATAACTGGTCATCAATATAGAGAAAATCTAAAATAATTAAAAAGTTATTTGTTTTTATGTTTATTACAATACATATTAGTATTAGTATATAATATAATAAATATAGATGATTAATATGAATTATTTAATAAAGATGATAAATAAATCAAAAGAATATAACATATCACCCCTGTCCTTCTGAAATGTCCAAAGTTTCTGTTTGTCAGGGAAAGGAAAACACTTTTTTAATTATTTCTTATTTCATACTATGTTGTCAACATTGACAAGCACTTTTTATTGGTTAGATATTGCAAATCCCAGTGACAAACATAAAGGGTGACTAATAACAATGATTTACGGAAAAAAGTAAAAATACGAGCGGATACAAGGTTTCATAAGGACAGCGGCGATATAAATAGTATACGATTTTTACAATTAAAGTTCTACTAACTTACACTATTACATTTTATTCAAACCACACAACATTTCCATCAGGGGCTGAACACATGCCAAAATGTCACACTAGCATCTGTGCATCCACACCTCCATCCAAAACAGTCAATATCACCAATTAAAACAAAAGCTATTCAAATTTCACAAATGACTGAATTACCATGAGATCACTCTCCTCCAATATCTTACCTTGAATAGCAGACAGATAGACAAAAGAGTCTTCATGTTCTAAGTTCTCCAGAAAGAGCTGCAACACATTGAAATGAATGACTGAAAGCTTAGCAAAGAATCAGGGCACAGTTAATTCAGTCCTTAGTCTAATTATCACTGACAGTTTTCAAGGTTTCATTTGTTCTGCGCTCAGCACATTTACAGTAATGCAAATTAAAACATGTCCGAGGCCTGCGGTACTAAAGATTTAAATGTGCTCATGTTTAGCGCGGACTATGAACAAAGGGGCATGTAGAATTTAACACAACACAAATCGACACAGAATTGAAAACATGCTGCATATGAATTAAAAACACCTTATTTAGGTCCCTGAGGTACACATATGTCACTGAATGTTAAGTGACTGTTAACATGGCTCTCGGAGTGTGAGTGTGAATTAGTTGTATTCATGAAGTGTTGGACACAGAGGATGCTCTTATCACAGAGAATATTAGATGAGACACAGGAGAAAGACCCTCATCGTAACTAGATCCCATGAGAATCTTCATACGCCCTCAAGCAAGAGATTTTACACACCAAACATCCCGCCTCATTTATAAAACATGGTCTGAACCCTCAAAGCCCACAGGAGGAAGACAAACACTGCCTACATTACTACATATTGAGAGCATAGTAAGTGTTTTATTAATAACTGTTATTATTATGGCTATATATACACAGTATATATTGCATATTTCTAAAATAATAAAACATTGGCTTTAGCTTAGTAAATATAAGTATATACCACAGACTTACTGTCAGTAGTTTGTCCTTGTTCTCCAGTGCTTCTTTATCTGCATCTCTACACAGGCGGGTCAGTAAACGCAGTGAAACGGCTCTGGTGGGCACATCCGGGTCACAGGCCTCCAGCAGACACTCTGAAAACACTTTACTGGATGGGACAGATCCATATGAAACCCCTTCAGCTGTCTGTCTGACTGTATTTCCAGACTTTGGTTTAGTACTGTGGGATGACACTTCAGGGGGTTTAGCAGGATCTCGTGCATGTTTGGGATGGGACATCGGTGGCGTGTCTTTAGGGTTCGTGTTACTTGTTGGGTTAGTGTGGGGTTTGGAAGATGATATTTTGGTTGGGTGGGTTTTAGAACTGTGACCAGTTGTTTGAGCAGGTCTGTGTTGGCTGGCTGCTCTGGGAACAGGTTCTGAGCGGTAAGCGCCGTGTGTAGCGATGGTGGCTCTCAAATCAGAGGCCAGTTCCTGGATGACGGGCTCAGGGTGCTGCTGGGATATTTGCTCCAGAGGCGGCAGCAATGCCGCCATTGAGGAGTAATCGTCTGCGCTTAGCTGAGAAAACACATAGAAAGAGAGATTATATTTTATACATTTTGCTTTTATATGAGCTTTACAAAAAATAAAAAATATACAAAATTACTTACAAAAACATTTATATTAATTATACAAGAAATACAAACATATTTTTGACAAAGTACAGAATTATATCACGTTGCTAAACACACAACTAAAGTGTAGGGTGACGATTACTGAAATACTTTAAACAAAAGAGGTCAAATGTAGCACATGAATCCTTACTATAGTAGGAAAAAATGTTTACTATAGTAGACTACCTTGGCAGCTCCAGACAGTAGGGTGGCCACAAGACCCATTCCCATACTGAGAGTCTGACTTTCTACTGGACTGTCAGGATCACACTCTGTCAGACCAACACATGCCCTCTGCAAGAGGCACACTATAAACCCAACTACCTGAGAGAGAGAGAGAGAGAGAGAAAGAGAGAGAGAGAGAGAGAGAGAGAGAAAGAGAGAGAGAGAGAGAGACAATTGTATTTTGCACTAATTGTATGCAGCCCAGCTGCAAATGCTTTGGCAATACAATGTACAATTTTGTCATGCCAATAAAGCACACTTAAATTGAAAATTGAAATTGAGAGAGACAATATCAGCCGTGTTAAGATCATATATGTGCCCTAAATAACAGTCAGGGAGAAGATGCTCTTTGTTGCTAGAAAAATGAAACAGATCTGGTCAGGAGATGATGGGAGATATTTTTAGATGTCCCTTATTTTTCTTAATGAAATCCCCCAACAGAATCAGAGCAAAAAAGACAAAGGATCTGCAAAAATGTTCAAAGTAAATGAGTTCATAGAATGTGTTTGAATAGCAGCCTATTTTATTCAATCGTAAACTAACACTTTACCCAGTAATATTAAATAGCATAGTTAAATAACAGCAATCCGTGCATGGCTTTATATTCCTCTGTATCAAACCTGAGTGGGTTTGCGGAGCAGAAGCGTGTGTGGAAGACCTTCACACATGACAGGTAGTGTCTGAAGCACAGCCAGTCTCTGTCCGTGTCCACTCGCACGCTCCAGCAGGTGATGCTCCAGCTCCAGCAGGGTCATGGATGAGGTGTCAACTTCCTGTTCAAACCCCTCCTCCTGCTCAGCAGCCACAGCTGTTAAATTCTGCAGAAAGATATCCATCAGAGAATTCATATAAGACAAGTTAGCGATTCAATAATTTGCACAAAACTTTAAAAAGGCTATGAAATAATAAGCTGCAACGGAAACTGTCAAATCCAAACAGACCAGCAGAAAACATCCATACCTCCAACAGCAATAAGAAAAACTCTCCAGGCAGGTCACTGTCCCTCATCTCTCCCAAAAGCTGCACCAGACATTCAACTTTCCACTGCTCGTCCGAGACCTTCTCATACAAAGCATCATCTTCATCGCTGCCAGAAGAAAACGAACAAGAGAGATGTTACCGTTTTACATACTTTTACAAAGCATCACGATTCCTGTTCCATTACCTAATTGACTCTCTAACATAAAGTCTGGCCCCTCCTTCACTGCCAGGTGAGAACTGAAAGCCATGTCTGACTCCGTCCACATCTCCCAGCAGTCCACACAGGCGTTTCAGTAGCAAAAGAGCTTCAGAGTGCTCGGAGTGAGACAGGCACCATATTATGATCTCCTGACAAGGTGTGCTGTAAGGAACAACCCTATTTAGTCTTTTCCATATATTTATTATAAAGACTTCAAAAAATGTTCAAATGTATGCTTACCGTAAATGAGACACGTTGTGTTTTGTGAAGCAAAAGAGGCTGAATAAGGTTGGGATGACATCCCGCAGGGTTTTCATTAGCACTTCAGATGGACTGTTGCCAACCACACATATCTGAGTGAAATAGCGCAATTATGTAAATGACGATAGTTGCATGTCATGAAGTTACATAGAATTGATTATATATACTTAAGTATTAAAAGATTTCATTGTTTACTTTGTATACATCCTCAATACAGCATGTCAGCTCCCACTCCTCCACTGCATCATGGGATAGGTCATTTTCTGCCACACAGTTCATTTAAGAAACATTACAATGTGAAAGCAATCTAAATGGGAAAACCTATAGTCTCCTAGCACATATATAAGGTAACCTGCTCCTTCTTTACAGCGATAAAGGGGGTCGAATAGAGGTCCGAGCAGGAATCGATGCGCAAACTCTGGTCGATCTTGAACCATGGTGAGTGCCGTTCTGGTGGCAACTCTCTGGAACTGCTGTGCAGTCAGCTTGTCTTTGAAATGCAGAAGCTCCAAAACCTAAATCAAGTGACAGACATCCTCTGGTTAGAGGCATTTTGGATGTTCTGTATAAGTTTTCAAGACTCATAAAAGGAAAGGCATTGCATCTATATAAAACACAGTCTGGCAATAACATCCCTTTTTTCTATAAAATGACAGAAATATTGACTTTCTTCACCTGTGGACACACTTGACTGTAGTAGCTCTCAGCAGAAATAGACTGCTGAGGACAAGCTGCAAGAATCTTGGCCACAGCATCACATTTCCTCCAGTCAGAGCCTCCACCTGCTGGTCAGAAGTGTGAAACGTGAAAGTGGAATTACACGTGAGGTGTATCGCTGTAGTGACGCATAGGATGAAAATACACATTTTCCACCACCATTAAAAATGAAATGATTATATACCTACAGGCCCTAAAGGCACTGTGCTATTTGTAGAATATGCAAAATATGTTCCCACTCACTAACATATCTCTCTCTCCTATTTTTGAATCCTGTAATGTTCTGCTGTTCTTCTAGTTCATTGTATTACTTTCACAAACAACAAAAAGTCCAATCATGCTGTATTTCACAAACACTGGATCATGAACAACAAAATCTAAATAAAAAAACACCAGGTAAATGAAGAACTTTTTATAAGTTCTATTCCTCCTTACCTCCAGGTCCTTCCAGAATGGCCCTCATCACTGCTTGGACGCCATGAGGCTGCATTAACCTATCAGAAAGCAGTTGCCCACAAAGACGTCTCAGCCATGCGGGTGCCTGGGTCAGAGCTTTACCTCCAGCATTTCCACCTCTGGAACCTGAAGATGCCTACAGCACACAAAGTATACCACTGATGCACATCAAGAGGTATAACATAACATTTAATGTTCACGAAATCGATGGGCAAACCACACCTGTTTAGGACCCCCTTGGAGAACCAGTAGTTCCTTGATGACAATTGGCTGATACACTTTTCCTAAAAGATTATGAAGTGCTTCTTTGGAGGATTTGCGCTCCTCTATGGTCAGCCCCTGTTGCAGACCAGACAGGATGACACTGATTCAATAAATATGACATATACATTGATCAATACATTTCTTTAATTTTCTCAACATGTTTGTGAATACTAGATATCTAAATAAATGAGAATAATTCCAAATATTTGTATGACTTTGTATTCATTTCAATGACTATTGTAGGCCTGGAATTCCACATTTAATATTCTGGCCATTACTGTGGAAATTCTAAACATAGCATGTGCTTTTGCTTTCATATTATTATATTATTTGATTTATAAAATAAAAAACCTTATTGCTCTTTGTGCCATCTCCTTCTGGGCGATGTGGCCTATACGCTAACTGACACAGAGCCGCCATGATGTCACCCAGGTGGCGTGTAAAAACAGGAGTTGCTAGAGATGACAGGTTAGACACCTGCAGCAAAACATTAGTGGTGATGAGTAAACGACGTTCCCCTGCAGGGGCCACATCACGACGCACTACTCCCTCCACTGCAAGCCCAAAAGCCGATCTTAGCCCCAGGGGCACCCCAACACCAGGGGCTAAATACGAGCAGAGCCCCAGTGTGACCACAAATTGCAGAGCAGTGGCCAGTGTTTTCTGCTGGACCACACTGAGCACATCTGGAGGTAGAGGTGGGGCGGCTTCAGGGGTACCACGAGTTGGTACTGCAGGATTTTGCTGAAAGGCTTTCAGGAGATAGGTGAGGTGACGTCCCAAGCAAAGCAGTAAGAGAAGAAGCTCCTGGACAAAGCTCCAAGTTATGTCAAGAGTATCGTTGCACACCCATGTGATCTCTCTCCTGACCTCCTCCAGCACTTGACGGGCTTCTTCCAGCTCTCCACCCGCTGACAGGTGCTCATGAAGCTCTGAAAGGTTCCTCTGAAGAGCTGATAAAAGTGTTGTTTGCGTGCTTTGGCCATCGCTCCCGTGAGCTTCTAGAAAAGAGGTGCGTCGTAAGTGTAGACTACTAACTTAGTTGTTGGAATGTAACCAACGAAAGTTGGACATGTGTGCAATATAATTATATGAAAGTATTATTGACCAACATTTCTACATGTAATATATCTCTTACCTCGTATAGGTTTGGTTAATATACCGAGGGACTTTAATATTGCTGTGGTCATTTCTTCCACGCTACAATGTGTAGCAAACACCGCTAGCGCGATTTTTAAACGTCATAACTACGGAAAAGAGGCCTTTTTCAAAATAAAGGTTCAACATATTGATTCATTCGAAGCTAAACCTTAAAGCGCAAAACATGTTGTAAATTCATTACAGCGTTTAGAATTATTCAGCAGAGTGCAAGAATTAAATGCTACATCCCAGAAATTAAATCAATTAATGAATCAATTCATGCATATTTTATTTATTCATCAATATAATACAATCAGTGCAAATGACAAGGTTCAAGAAAATAAAACATTTTAATACATTTTACTGTTATCACAGTAAAACAAACTTTTCACCGTTCCTGTCACTGGCAGTGAGTGAACTGAATTCTACACCTGATATAAAGTGGCAAGTCAGGTGCAAAAATTTAAAGTCCATCATTTGTTTGCATAATGTACATAAAACTTAAATAAATAGTCAATAAATTATTATATAAATAAATAACAAGCCAACATAAAGTAGTGTTTTACAATAATACAAATCGATCTTTCATTCAAGAAAGACCATGTTATAAGCTAAAAAAATAAATCATGTGACACATGCAACCTTCTCAGCTTATCGATATAAGCATATAGAACAATGTAAGTAAAGTAACTTACAAAAATTGCATTTTAAAACAAACACGACTCAATGAGATAAATCTCTACAGTTTGGGTAGGTATTTTTCTCTATAAGAGATTACGACCTAGGGACCGCACAGGTGCACGCTACTCTCACGTTCACTTTCTCATACTCTATAGAGTATTTGTTCGGGTCAGACGAACACTTGACCTTCTTAAGAAATAAAAAGGTTTGCTCCACAGGCACAGAGTTGTAGCTGTTGTTTTCAACCCCGTTAATAATGCATCCTTCACACAAACACTCTGCTTCCTCATATCTTGAGGGGTACATATCAGGGTTTTCCACAGTCCTAAAAAAAACAAAGATAAAAACGAATTATAAATAAGTTCACAAAACTGGCTAAATACAATAGATCTTACGATTGAAATATCATACAATAAAGAATCTACAATAAAAGTACAAAATTCTTTCTATTGATCTTTCTTTGAAACCAAACGTTCAGACTTATTTTCTTTACGTGGGTTGAAGTCAAATTCCGTCATCTTAGATTTTAAACACATCTCAGATTTTTTTATTTTGAATCCCACCAAAAATTGCGGACTGCACTAACATATACCGTTAAGTAGGCTAGGTGATGGCGCGACTCTTACCTTGTCCGCCAGGGGGCGAGTGAGCGATGACTGAGTTCGTGTGACGAGCGCCCAGCAGAAAGCTCGCTCAAGAAATCTTTGCAGGTGCTCGCTGCATGATTGACGGGCAGTAGATGCGGGTGTCTATGCGGGTGTCTGTGCGTATGCAGAGCACGAAGCATCTTTTGATGGACTTTAATGAATCCATGGTCAGTGTCATTAAAACATGGTTGACGTTTTCCTTCTCCGACGTTCCCCCACACGAGGCGGAAAATTAATCCACAAAACAGTAAAGTCTGCAACATAAAAACATGAAATTATAAATCAAAAATAGATCGACGTCAGTGCGTTTTCCTCATAAATATAAACATTTCAAGATTATGTAAAATAAAATATTTTTACTCACCCACTTCATCTGTTTAGGCATTATTATCAAATTCTTAGTAACGTTAAAGCTGAAAATAATGCTCGGCTTGTGTCAGGCCACGGGACTGTTGCTTTCGTGCACTGGCAGGCGAATTTATACTTACCTGTATCCATCACTGGGAAAATCCGAATCTATGAGGAAATAGTAATATATATATATTTACTTCCTTGCTTCCTCTTTCATATGAAGTACGCATTGAAGTAGCCTAATAGAGACATTTTCTTCAGTCTTTTCATTAACAGCCAATTAATAATCTTTTAGATTATTTTTAACATTATAACATCTAGTCCTATTAAACGAATCTATGTATAGCTCATGTGTATCTTAAGAGCCATCTAGATAGACTAAACTGATATAGCCTAACAGGTGCAATTGGTCACGTTTTACTTTGATGATGGGGAGAAACTGCAGGTGGACCACTCATATCAACTATTTAAGTTTTCTATTTTTTCAAGTGAATGCAAAAGTAAATTGTGGCAGCCCCCTGGATGTTTTGGACATGACAAAAGCAGGTTATTTATTAACCTTAAAGCTCTGACTGCATTATTGTGTGTCTGTGGGGCTTCCATCACAAGATTGACCGGGACAAGACCAAACAAATTTCCCAAAATCACATCATGACCAGCTACTTTGAAAATATCTCCCCAGGAGTCCCCTAAGATTCAATGCATAACGTAACTTGTCCCATGTCTGGTTAAAGATAACGTGATATTTATGATTAACTTATATCTTATTTCATTTAATTCAAATATTCAAGTCAACTTATTTTATGTCAATATTTTATTCCAGGCACATCTTTTTATCAACAATTATTGACCGTTTTATTTTCAAGGTTACAATTTTATTAACGTCTATATTGTGTCATCACCTGCACCAGGAGCAATTCCCTTCAAATCTTGACATCAGGTCTAAAGTTAACTTGATCTTTATCGACATGATGACGCGATCATTTTAAGTTATTCATTTTGTTTGCTACACAACCACACGTCATAGGTGCAGCTCAACTGCACAGAAATGCTTGGCATGTGTTGGATTGCTTAATCATTTAATTGCTTCTGGAAGAATGTGGGTGTATTCTAGAAAAGTATTGTAGATTATTTAACTTTCATTACTTGTGACGTATACACATGCAAATATAAGTAATGAATAATGGTCTCACTCGGTCAATGAGCTCATTTCATTGAACTACTGTACAGTATGTCATCATACTTGGCTGCAGACACAGAGAGGTGGAACACAAAACAGATTTATTACAGAACCACACCAGATTGAGACGCATACGCTCAGCAGAATGATCATGAGCACTGATATTAAGCACTAATAAAGTTCTGTGTTATTGCCATATTTCCATTAGGAATAAATGAATCAAGAGAGTTATTCTCTTTATCAAAATAGTTTATTTAGAAGCTTTTTCTGTCACAAAAAGCAAGACGGAATTATCACCAGGTTGTCCATTGCAGCCTCTCACACTTTTAACTAAAAATAAGGGAGAAATAAAATGTTTTCATTTGAAAAGCTAGGGGGAAACAATGCAAAATCCTAAAAAAAGCAATACTTCACATCACTGTCATTGGTTCTCTAGAATCATACACTTTAAGCAACAAGTGTTGGTACATGGTGAAGAACAGAACAGGACATTTCAAACACATGGAGGTGGATTGACAAATTCATTGGTTAAGGTGGACTTGCTAATGAAGGTTCTAAAAAAGCAGTTCCAGATTCCAGGCAGCAAATGTACGCACGCCAATTAAGACTGCGTCATCATGCCCATGACGGTCCATACGCATAAAGCTCAGAGCCCTGTCTGTCCACCAGAACTTACCCCTCAACTAAACAAGAGTGTGGAAAAAACAAACAGGAGAGAGAAAAATAAGAAAGGGTTGCGGGAAGATGGAGCACAAAAGTATGCATTGAATGTACATAGTTTTTATTACTGAAACCTACAGTATTCTTGGATCTTCCTCCAAAAATGAACAATTGAAAATGAACAGCGCCACTTCTCAACTTTATCACATCAATATAAAATCTAGACAACCTCTCTCGGAGGGCAAAACAAGCTGAAACGTATCTGTGGCCTCTTTTTCCCCAGGACATGAATAATGCGACGCCCTGCAAGGTCAAAGAACGGTGACCATATCCCCATTTCTGACAAATCCTGGGTGTCCAGAAACCGATGTCCCAGAAGCTGTACGAGGGCATGCTGACGTGGCTTATTTCCCAGGGATTTTGGCCCTTTTGCGGGCTATGGCATCCTCGACGGCCTTCAACTGTTTCAGCAGCTCCTCGCGGCGAGAAAGGGTGCTGCTCGGCTTGGCCGAGCCAGAACCAGATGCCGAGCCAGAACCGGATCCAGCTCCGGGTGCAGGAGGTTTACCAACAGATACAGCCACAGGACCTTTTCCAAAGAACTTGGGTGGTGGAGACAGGGCTCGCTTCCTGAAGCTAAAAACAAGAATTACAATGAGCAATTTCCAAATCTGTAGTACTTAATAATAAAGTCTTTGTAATAAAACACAGCAGATGAATACATCTGTATATGAAAAAGAAACTAAAAGTGCATCTACATACACAAACAAAACAAATCACTGAGTTTGTTGACATCTAAGTATACCTATATGAATTTGTTGTGTTACAGAGTGGCCAATGGAAATCACCACACATTCAAGGGATATTCAGAAAAGTGTAACTGAAGAGAAAGTGGCATTGTGTACCTTTCTCCTTGTGGTGGCATTGGCCGAGGCCCTTGAACTTTGAATCGATCCATTCTGGGAGACATCGGAGGCCGCCCTAGCATCCGCCTGTCTCGACCTACGGAAAGAGAACGGAGAGGGGTACATTTACTCAAGTGGTGCAACTTCTGATTCTGATTCCGATTTCTGGACATCCTGTGAAGAGAGAGCTTAACCACATATGCAAATACTGCTCTTCATATCAGGTTACTGAAGGGGTATTTCTAACGGACAGCAAATTTTCTTTGTGTTGTTTACCTCTATCAGGTGACAGCGCTATCCTCTTACTGAGAGGGGAAGGGGGTCGTTCTTTATCGGCAGGAAAGTACCTCTTCCTATTGCCTCTGTCAGTTTGCTGCTGGTCAAAGATAAAAAAAAGTCACTGACCCATAATGCACTTCTGCAAAGTTTCTGGACACTGACTCGCGTCCCTTCTCTGTCGGTTTACCTTGTTGAGCAATGTAAGTTTGATGTCCTTATGAGAGCCATACCCTACTGGAGGACCCATGGGTGGCGGGTGCATAGGGTGTCCCCGGTTTCCAGACCCGGATCTTGGCATGCCAGAGCTGGGTTTGGATGGGAGCCCGGAAGGGTCAACCCGCTTCCTCTCATCTTTGAAAGGCTCGTCTTTCTTTGGGGGTTTTCCTTTGAGGGACATCACATGAAATAAAGATATTCAAATGATGGCAATGACTAATAACTTATGATGCTTTGTTCAACAATGCCACAAAAAACAATCACAACCATCAAGACAGGCAATGACATGCTCAGCAGTCTCAGACAGTGACACGTCATTGTCTGTGATTATGCGGAGCACAATACCTCTGTCTTTGTTGGGGCCCTTGTCTCGCGGGGGACCCTTGTCTCGTGGAGGGCCCTTGTCTCGTGGAGGGCCCTTGTCTCGTGGAGGTCCCTTGTCTCGCGGAGGTCCCCTGTCCTTCCGGACGTGTCCTGGGGTGGGTGACCGTGAGCTGGCGGAGGACACGGGGCTAGCCAGGTCGGCGTACATGTCATCTGAATCGGCGCTCCTGACAGAGCTGCTACTAGAGGCAGAGGAGACGGATGATACGCTGCTGACCGACAGAGACCTGTAAAAGAAAACAGATATCCCGTATTCCAATCATAAAATGCTTGGTTTCGCTAAGTTTTTGTATCTATAAAAGTTTTCAAATGTTTTCCAGCTCATTGTCTGTGCATTTATTCCTTTGCTGTAGACCGTTTTAATTGTCACTTCGGACATTGTCTATTTGCACCGCCTACCGAGATTTCTGGGATCCGGATCGAGAGTGCGATGCAGAGGATGAACGAGACCTCGAGCGTGAGCTGGAGCCAGAAAAACTGCTTGCGCTACCGCTGACGCTGCCGCTGACTGTCCGCCTGCAACATAGATAGGCACACAGTCATTCATCGCTTCATTTGAAGACCTTGATGTGTGGACATGGTGTACGAAACTTCACAGCATATCAAACATAAACAAGAATGGATGTCACATACAAAAACTCATTTGAGAAAAACTTGCTATTCATTCATAATGAACTGAAAGCAGACCAATAATGGTTAACAAAAAGCACGTTTAACTACAGTAATGCCCGTGCAGGAGCTTTCTAGTGAAACCTGAATGTACTTTCCTTTCAGAAAGCATTCTCAGAGTTTAACAGACCACAGAGGACAGAGTTAAAAAAAATCGCTGATGACGCCAATATAGGTATACGTTTTTCCGTTTTACAAAACTGCAATGGAAATACATAAACCTAAACCCATGAGTAAGGGAAGAACATGCAGTGTTCTGTCACACGTGACGCTTTTTCTGTGTCATGTTCCTCTTTGACACAATAACAATTACAATTGCGGACAGTACAACAAACTTCTATGGAAGCCAACTCGGTGTAACAAGACACCATTTGTTAGCCAACCAGTGTACATAATCAATCTACTTTCATTACAACACATGCTAACTATTCACATGTAGGAAGAACAGGATTGTGGACTCGAGTTGCATGACTACATAATCAAAGACGACTTGCGGCTTGACCTAGACTTGGACAGCAATGACTCGTGACTTGACTTAAACTTGAGCACTATGACTTGGGCGAGTCTTTATATATTCTCGAAACAAATATCGGAGCTGTGATCATGCTGTGCCGCTTCATAAAGCAGATGAGGACAACTGTGGGGTCCTGTCTCTGGTGTAGCCGCGGTTGTACAGAAAGCTTTCGCTGTCCGTGAATCTCGCTGTTAGACTCTCTGTCAGTCAGCGTTCCAGTATCAAGTTCTCTCATGTTTGAATGAACAAAACACACAAAATTATGCCAGAAAGCCTGTCTAGTATTTTCATAAGCACAGTCTTCACATAGTAAATTAAGTTTGAAATAAATGCAAGGAGCTTCAAATCTGTGTTGTGCGGCATAAGAGAGATTCTTAAACACGATGCTGTGCTAAATGTCTGTCCTTGTAGTCAATGAAGTACACTTGGCTTTACAGGGTTAGTGACTTTGGAAAACTCATAACTATAAAACATTGTCTAATGTTAGCCATCCTTAACAGACAGGAAACAGTTGTTTCTTGAAATCAAATGCCAACTTTACATGGCAGCAAGCCAATGATACAATGATAAACTGACAGTGAAATTATGTTGTTGAGTCAACAAAAGATTCTTTATGTAAGAGTGTCGGAGAACCATCAGGGCAGGAGATTTTCCTGAACACCCACACCTCTATGACAGAGGCGTTACACATTGCTTCCCTGTATTGAAAAGCACTTGTACTGTTATACGTACACATATAACGGTCTGTGCGCCTTTTAACTCTGGTCATTGGGTAATGGTTCAATATGCAAATCCACCCAAAACACAAAATGTCAAATGAAAAAACAAACCTCTTGGTAAAATCTTTAGATCTTGATGGTTATGCAATTCTACCATGTAAATCACCCAAAAAATTTTAACTTATTTACTCACCCTCAGATATTTTAAACCCATGATTTTCTTTCTTTTATGAAACACAACATTTAGAAAAATACAAAAACTGCTCAGTTGCATAAAATGAAAGTGGATAAGACAAGGAACAGATGCCCTTCATTTTCACAGTCACAAAATTAGCTGTACCTGCGAGGTGGGTGCTGTTGACGTTCTTTCTTACGTCCTTCTCTCATGTTGGGGGGTTCTCTCGGCTCTCTTGCCTCTCTCAGTTCTCTCGGTTCTCTTGGCTCTCTAGGTTCTCTCGGTCCAGGGGGCCTGCCACCCGGACGGGGGTTGGGGGGCTTACCCGCTTCTGTGATGGGCTTGGGGGGCTTTCCCGGCTGTCCAGGCAATAAAGGGCTGGGTGTCATTTTGGGGGGTCCTTTATCCCTGCGAGGAGGGGGCTGTGCACCAGACTTCACTGGGGAGCTTGAGAATGAAAAAAAATTCAGTTTTCATTGGCTTGTAGTACATACGTCATTTACTGATTCTGGACACCAATTATACAGAATTGACCGGTAAGACCAGAACAATTATTCTTAATAATGATATTTCTGACATTCTAACAAGCATAATTCATAATCTAGATATCTGACTAGCTTTATTTACCTAGATTGAAAGTAAATACAGACTTGCAAATGTGTTTTGAAAGTATTTGTGTATTTACCCCTTCACTGCACCGGGAGGCTGCTCTACTTTGTTTTTAACAGCATTTCTCTGTGCTGACAGGGACGGGGAGGGAGACGAAGAGAAGGATCTGGATCAAGAGAAATGGAAAATTTGATTCCGATTAATAACAGGAAACAAATAGGACCTGTTAAAAGGATTTTAATGGTACTAGCCAAAATCTGACTACGGAATTTGAAAGATTTGAATTTCAATAGAGCAAAATTGCAGTTACCCGACACAATAATTACATTGCATTAGAAAAGCTTTCATATTTTGATGTTATTTGTGATATCTTGCCTGGAGCGGCTTCCGCTGAAAGAGCTATGTGGAGAAGAGTGGCTCGAGTAGGAACTCATCGAAGAAGACCGCGAGCGAGATCGGGAATGGGAGGAGCCAGAGCCTGAGAACGTTGAGGACCGGGATGATGACCTGGAAGATTTCGAAGAAATTCAATCAATTTATTCTTTGGTGGAACCCTTCAGACAGATCTAAAAGCTCGTGAAAAGCTCATCAATGGTGGAATACCTAGAAGAATTGGATAGAGAAACAGAAGATCCAGAAGGCCTGTGCCGTCTCCTGTTGTGTGGAGGAGAGCCCATGAGACCGGGCCTTCTCCTTGGTGACTTAGACCTGCGCCAGGGGTCCTTCCATTCATCTGGCCTTTTTGGCATTGGCATCATCTCTTTCTTGGGTGGTGGCTCCATTGGCCCTCTGGAAGGAAAGAGAGAAAAAAGGGATTTTTTTTAGTCTGATACACTTTCATTGAGACACAAGTGGAATTTTATCAAGACTAAAATCTACCTTTGGCATAACCTTGTATTTCCTTTCAAAACGCTTTCACTCTGATAAGAAAACAAACAATTGTCTTAAAGAAAACCAAATGTTTACATTAGCAGGCTGAATTACCACATTCTCTAAGACAGAGGTGAGCTCACTGACGCAAATATTTCTTCCTTCCATGTTTAAAATCAGATTTGTTGTGCTAGTTTAATAACTAAACAAGGATATTTTTTCATTTCCTTAAAAAAAGAAATGAAATGCCCCAAACAAAACATGCATGCAAAATGTCAATATAAAAATCTCAAGCCAACATATCTGCAACTCAAGTGCATCAAGTTTAATGATCTCTGATAAATGGACAATTCTATGTGCACTTTTTTTTAGTGTGTGGTTTTGAAATTATAGTGTATTGAATTATATTGAATTTGAGGTTATAGACTATATCCTTCCCCATGACTCTCTGGAACCGATTCAAGTGCTGAGCAGGAAGCTCGAGTTTCCAACAAGCTTTTTGCAAGTTTTTTGCAAGTGTTACCTCATTTTTTAATTTCTGGCTTTTATGCAATCCTTTGTAACCACCAGTGAAAGCCTGACATTCC
The DNA here is from genome assembly GCA_026939265.1 of Oreonectes daqikongensis. Lineage (NCBI taxonomy): Eukaryota > Metazoa > Chordata > Actinopteri > Cypriniformes > Nemacheilidae > Oreonectes > Oreonectes daqikongensis. Next base: position 4,591,882 of record JAOTQM010000187.1, read on the forward strand.
CACACTTTAAACAGATTTCTAAAAACGTCAAAAATGTTCTAAATATGGTGTAGTATTAAATTATTGTTGTACTATGCCAGCCCGATAAGCTGCAGGAAATCCAATGCTTTTAGGTCCCCGCCACTCTTTAATAAGGACAGTGGTTACTCATGTAATTTGTCACATCCATGACTAATATTAAAACAAACAAATAAGTGTCCGAGTTATATTTAGGCATCATACTATAAATCACGCAACAGCATATAATATTCTCACACACATCCTGCTGTGTGTACAGGTAAACATTTGCTTTTCCAACATCCTTCCAAAAAGCCCTCGCTGGGTTTCCGAGGCAAGTTATGAGAATATGAATTGTAGCATTTATGATGTGCCTAAATTACATTAGTATGGGTGGCCTTTCGACATTTACAACTTGTTCAATACCTCTGGATATTCTAGGTGACTATAAAACCTTTTTAGAAACGTGTGGAAGTTTTAGAAAAGGTTGGTCATTAATCTTCAAGGTAATTAGTTATCATTACGAACATTACGTGAGTAGTTAAACTAAGGCAATTCCACACCTTTACACAGAATACATTAAGATATGTCTTTAAATGAGTAAGGTGATCCAGCCTGGGACCTGGAATGTCCTATAAGGGTGACGTAAAGTAAACAAATCCAGGATAGGTGGTGTTACAGTGTGTCTAAAAATAGCACACACAGAGCTATTTTTAGATGAAATAAGAGCTCACCTTTAATTTCCTGTTTTGTGGGGGAAAGGAAGCATTGCTGTTCCATGAAGGAAGATGTCATACCATCAATAACAGACAAATCCCCAATTAACTTTATAAAAAAAGTTGACACCAAAAATGGTTATCCATGATAAATGGATATAAATGTGTAAAGCAATACAAAATATCCAACACATAAAAAGTAATATGACAGCTGCCAAATATTAACATTAGTATGTAAAAAAAAAGTGTGGAATGTTTTAAATTGAATAGGCAAAGAACATATGTGTACATATAACATAACATTTCATCACTGCACGTGTCAAATGTTTATCAAAACCAACATGCTGTGACGCTCAGCTTTTGACGTCACTTAAGTTATGCAATTTTTCTTGTTGTCAGGTTTACAGATGAAGGCTTTATGTAAATGCAGTAAGAAACTGAAGAATGTATACACTGCAAATTTTCTTTTAAAACTGTGTGTAAACGTGTAGTTTATTGCACGTTTATTGTTTATCAAATGGTCCAAAATTATTCATTCAGTCTAATCTGTAATAAAAACCAGGTCACCGTTGAAGAATGAGTGAAAAAAGTAATCTGTAGAGAAAACACATGAGAATAAATGTTTGTCCATGCTTAAGTTTTTTCTGGAAGATTCTAGAAATAATTCTGTATATTGCTTCATCATCCCCTTAACCATGAAATATGATCACTACTTTTAAGTTTCAACAACTGAAAAACATGTTAACTATTTAACCCGAAACACGCTTTCCTTATCATGGGAAACAGCACGCTATGAATGAGGAACGTAACCTCTGTCCTGGCAGCTGTTAATCTAATGACGTAACCTGCTCGTAACATGCTATATAAGCATTCTGAACTAAAATTAGTCTCAGTCTGAAAGAAAGCACAATGAAAAGAACACCTCAGATGACACAAGGCTAGAGTAATATACAGAAAAGGGGCATAAAGGGGCAGTTTCCAGACAGGGTTTAAGTAAAATGTTAAAAGTGTCTTGATTGAAAACCACTTAAGGCAGATTTTTACTTCTGCGTCGGACCCTACGGCGTAGCTCGGTGCATACCTCTCCAAAAATGTAACAACGTGTCAATACGACGTAGCGTGCAAGTCAAGTATGTTTTCATAAGCGACTTAAATATCCAAATTTAACTAAGGCCTAGTACTGGTTTAAGCTAATCTCTGTCTGTGAAACGTCTTAGTCTGGTCCAGATAACTGCAGTGATGCAATACTCACATATATCGGAACAGATCTAAAAAAAAAAATACACCTTCTATTTCATCACAATCAGATCAATTCTCTCTATGCATCACCTTTGTCATGTACAATGATAAAACCTACAACACACAGCAAAACTAATAATGGTACTTTTCCAGTATTGCAAGAGTTTTGGGCAAATATTTGGGCAAACAAAAGACAGGAAAACATAACCTGTTCTTTTGCATACTATCATGCTATAAATATGACAAATAGGGGAGGGAAAAAAAAAGTCAATTCACATATGAATTGTGATTCAGTCCTTGATCATATATAATATTAAAACCATATTAAAACCGGGACCATTTTTGCAAATTACGCACTTTTGTTTAACTAAAGTTTTGAATGGTTTTTTGCAGTCAGTTTAAATGGCATTTGTTTTAAAATGAGTTTACTAAACTTCAAGATAAAATAAATTTTATTTAAAATAAATATTTAAGTTTTGATACAGTTGGATTTTTGCTTCAAGCTAACAGTTTATCGCCGTCAAATAAAAAAGTAACACTAAACAGCAAAATTGAATACAATCTAAACATATATCAAATTGAATTTCGAGGAAAAATCGTGATAAATAATCGCAAAACCGTGAATCGATTTAAGAATCAATGTGAATCGAATTCCCACCTCTGAGGACAAAGAAGTTTTATTTGTTAATTTTTGTGTTCTTACTCATTGTATTCTCTGCACTTGGCATAGTTTGTACAGGCAAATCTATTAGCAAGCAAAATAATGTTGCGATAAAGCAGAGCAAACTTTCGTGTAAAGCTGTATGCAGAAAACCACAGAGAAACTGCTACATCACCAGTATTACTTAGGGTATATCCTCTAATATTTCAGCTACTTTAAAATGTCCTGACATTATGGTGGGGTCTGGAATCTCACAGATAGATCATTTATACAGATTCAGCTGAAACACAACAATACATCAATACATAACAATAAAGGGGGCAGACAGAGGAATATACCACACACAAAAACAATAAAAAAGGGAAGCAGGACTGCTTCCTCTTCTACATTTTCCTCATCTTTAGACAACCCTGACTCCAAACAACATCACAAGGTCTTAAGCTAGCATGCCATGAACATGCCTCTAATGCAAGATGACAGCTTAGATTAAAAAAAATAGCAGTACTTAGTTAAAGTTAATGTACAAAACCAGAATATGGTTAAAAAGGAAATCAAATATTTCTTTGCTTTTTTAAACTGCAAGTTAAACAAATATTTGAGTAAACGGTCAATGTCTACTAGAGAAATACTTTGACTACACACCTAACAGACAGATATTTATATCAATATTTAACTTAATGACGTGAATGAGATGTTTAATAAACTGTATTTTGCTTAGTACATTTTTAGAAATTTTATTGGAGTTGGTATTAAACTACAAAAATTTAGTATTCAAATAAATTATACTTTACAATCCAATTACAATTAATTATTTTTCCATTTAACTTCCCGAAAGTCTGTAGAAAGGTCATAACATCTGAAAAATTCTACGGTATCAGTTACATGCAGTATTGAGGAATAGTTTCACCCATATAGTTTTGAAATTGCATTGCCTATCACAATCTCTATTCCGAATTTCCTTATGCGATTTAGTCATATTCATTGACCCAAACAGTGCATAGCGATGATCAAACACCAATAATCTCATCAGCCACACACATACGTTGTCAAAAAACCTGCTTGGACAGATCCAGATATAGTGTAAAACTTCTAAGCACACCTTTTGACGTCATAGGGAGTTACTTCATACAAGCGAGTGGATCACGCTCCTATTTTACCACACCTGGGCAACAGCAAACATTAATGTCCACGCATAATGAGTTCCTTCTGCCATTCTTTTGCAAAGCCAGAAAAATTCCCTCATTTCAGAATCACGTGCTGTATACTGAGTATAATAAATTTACAACAGGTGTGAACAAGAAAGACGTCACGACAACATGCAACAACAGACAAAACTTTCACTGTTGTGAGAGAAAAATAGGAGAAACTGAACAGTTATGTAGTGATTCCAAAATTATGCAACAGTTGCAGAGATTTATTATCAACTCTGTATTTTGAGCTTTTATGTGTAAACACTAAAAAATAAAGTGGTACAAAAGTGGTACTTAATGTTTTGAACTAAGGCAGAAATAAGACCAGATCCACTCTGAAAGCTGAACGTCTTATTTTATGTCTAATAGAGTTACTACTAAAAAAAAGTGATTGGTTGAGTCAATTTTGCTGTCTAAGCATGCTCAAACAAACAAAACAAAGCCACTGTGTTGACAACTTCCAAAGAAATTAATACAAAAACTGCTTTCTTACAGAGGTCTTTGCATTTTAACTGGGATTGAAAAAAGCATTTTAACTTAATCGTAATAAATAACTCACTTCTGCTTTAATAAACAAAACAGCATTATCTTCTACAAGCCGTGTGGAATAACCAGCTTTAATTTCTGCTTAAATAATATTCAGTACTGTCAATAAAACGTGGGGCACTTCACTAAACCAAACTTAGTGAACTGAAACTGTTTAGGATCATCACAAGGGCAGAGAGGTTAACCGTGCATTTTTTCCCAAGCTTCCACAAAAAAAGTTGATCTAACTGTGATTCCATTCACACAAAATGGTAAGAATCACATTTCACTACCTTTATGTAAAAGTGAAATTTAAGACTTGACAGCATTCTTTTACATGATCACATCAAACAAAGCAGGTGTAAATACAAGCCTGATAAATGATTCCCTGAGAGTATCATGGGACATATTCATGTTCATACTTGCGTCACTACAGCTGTGCCACCTTAACTTTATAGAAGTTATTCACTAAACACACTATGGACATTTTCTCATTTAGCCTGGGATGTGGAATAAATTATTAAAATTACATGCATGCAATCTAACTTTTCAAGTAAAATGCAGTAATAGAAGCGTAAGGGGAAATAAAACCATAAGACAAGACCTAACCCTGTAGATTATACGAATCAAGGGGTCATCTTATTTTTATTTTTTAAAGAATGAAAAAGAAAAGCATCTAAAATTGAGGCTATTTTAAAAAGGCCAGCAAGCAACCAAGGCGAGGCTTATTCAAATAATGAGTAATGGCACAGTCAAAACCACACAAATCAGTGGAAAACTCCACTGGGGTTAGCATTTCCATCCATTCATCCAAGCATTAACTCCATATAAACCTTTTTATACATTACAAACATAACAGCTGTTAATGCTTTCTCCTCAGGTCCGCTCATCACAGCAGACTGCAGACTTTGTGAATCTTGAGACTTACCTGGGAGGCATGTTTGAGGGTGAACGTGGTTTAAGCGGCTTCTCTTTCTCTTCCTTCTTCTCCCGGGGTTCTCTGGGTGGTCGCTCCCTAGGCCGCCCCTCCTTTTCATCCCGTTTCAGGCGATCTCTCTCCCACTCCTCTTTCCGGCGCTGTCTCTCCTTCTCACGTTCCCTCTCCCTCTCCCTCTCGCGTTCTCTCTGTCTGCGCTCCCGCTCCCTGTGGTCTCTCTCACGTTCCCGTTCTCTTTCTCGGTGGCGTTCGCGAGGGTCTCGCTCCCGCTCTCGGTCCTGATGCAAACAAACAAAGACTTAAAAATAACTACCAAACTCTTTATGCAAGAAGAAACATCAGTCTATTTAACTAATACAGTCGCATTAGCTGGTTATTAGCCAGGTCAGTTTTTGGGATGTCACCTGACACACAAAATCATTCTGTATGTGTGAAATCACCTTTTGGAAGGGGTAATGAGTCAAATGTTTTGTCAGTATGTACTCACAGGGTAGTAAGGCAGCGGGGTCTCTGTGTACTGCACTCGAAAGTTCTCATACTGGCCTCCTCGCCAGAAAGCCTCCATCTCATAATCATAGTACGGGTCACCATATGGATCACTATAACAGAAACAGGTGTTACCACTGTGCAGATGGGAAGAATTATAAGCTTATTCATTTGGAGTGGATAACGACGTAAAAACAATGGTTTGCTGAGAAAACTTACGCATAACCTGGATCTCTGAGCTCTACATCACTGCAATGTACAAAAGGAAAAAGCCTAAGAATTAGTAAACTAGATCAGTGGTTTGCTATTATATTAATTATTTATTAATAGTAAAGTTTGATCTTTGGAAAGTGTTCATTTTAGGTCAGAAGTTCTTTGAATGTTTTCACTATTTTTAACCGTTTTTCCATTACTAGTTTATTGTAAACAGTCAGCGGTGTGGCAAATTATTATTTTTAAGTACCAAAACTCTATGTATCTTAAATAAAACTACATGCATAATAATTGCACGCAAGGGCAACATGCTGCTCGTCACACCACAGAACATCCCAACTTCTCAAAACCGATTTCATGTCAACCACCAACCTATTTCCTTAACCCTTAATGAACCAATAGCAACTATTCACAAACCAAAACTATAAACTGGAAGATGCACAGAAGTTACTGAAAAGCTTCTGTCCCATACCCAGGTTCTCTGATTTCCCTTGTGATGCGATAGCCGCGTTCCCTGAAGAAGTCATTCTCTTTGTCAAAGTCTCGATCATCTTCACCTATGGTTACAGTAAAACGTTTTTCCTCAAAATCTGGTTCCTGCTCTTTACGGATAGTGGCTTTCTTCAACACCTAAAGACATACAGTAAGCAAAAAAATAACAAGAGTTAAAACTGCATCCCCCACAAACCCAAAGCTGACCAGGGATTTCCGTTATAGAATGAAACCGGTGCTTTTTCATCTCAGCAATTGTCCCCATCTGACATCAGCATTTGTATTGTTTTAGCATAGCCTGAGTTTTAAATAAATATATAATGTATAACAAACAGTGAAAATATAACTGCGAACGCAAAACATTGTAGAACAATATTACAAACATATTACAAAGAACATATTACAAAGTATTACAAATATCATCTTATCTACAAATGGTCCTTTTCAAGACCCCTTTTTACTTGTTGATGGTATTAAGTTATTATCCTACTTAAAAACTCTCTTCTGCACCTAAATAAAAACACAAACTGTACCTCTTTGGCGTGTCTAAGACCTCTTTCCCATGCGCTCTCCACAGGAGGATCTAGAGGAAGTGGAGGCGGAGGTAACTCCTCTACAGCAGGTCCCCCCTAAAATAAAATAAAAATGAAGTTACACCAACCATCCAATTCACATTTGAACATGGTAATGGTTAAACTTTTAGCTGATAATTCTATACACTAAAGAAACAAAAGAGTTCAAATAAACCACATGTACCCAGGGATTTGCAGGCATAAGGGGGTGAGGTCCTCCTCCTGCAGGAGGGGCTCCATTAGGAGAGAAGGGGTCTTGTTTGCTGATGAGGGAGTAGTTGCCTTTATCATTGACTCCCGGATGGATGAACCTACAAATCATGCCCCAAGTGCAATTTCCTAGCAGAGACAGAGTTCAACCATTGTGATACATAAATCTGTTATTGAAGAAAGCATTAATTCATGTTTAAACAAACCCCTTCTTGCTTCTATGAAATCTGTCAAATTCACAACCATCAATACTGCAGTTCAATGACTTGACATCCAGAATAATTCAGTTAAATTAGGTTAACACTAGTTTAGCAGCACAGTAATGTTTGTTACTAGAGCTCGTCACAATTATGAAATTTTGCTGACAATTAATCATCTAATAAACAATTGCAATTATTAAATAACCAAAACAATCACTATAAATGATCATAACTAAAACTGAGATGAGACAATATTGTTGTTGCCTCTTAAAAATGTTGACAAAAAGTATTAGACAAGTGCAATGTTCAAAGATGGTGTCAACGGTTTGACTGAAAGCGTGCATGGGTGACATTAAAATCTAAACGACTGCTCTGCTTTCTCATGGGAAAATAATACAGCATTCAATAGCTCCCTCTACTGTTATAATCTGAAAAAACACTAAACTACAAACTAGAGGCAGGTGTCATCATGCTTACCTGACCTACACAAAAAGTTACTACATAGATAAAGGTTAGCTCAGATATCATGTGAACCACAACCAATACATTCACAGAACTGCTGAATTACCTTTCATAAAAAACCTGCAGATGGGTCTTGGTCTGATTTTTCTGTCCGTGGGGTCCTTGACCTCTCCCTCTTCCAGATCATCATCCTGAAATAAACAGTAGGGTGGAAAAACTTAAGACATGTTTAGGGATGGGTATCGTTAAGATTTTTAAAGGTACTTTAACAGTATTCTTATCGGTTCTTTTGGATATTTTTTATAAAAATAAGGAACCAGAAATTAAGAATAGAATTAACACAGCTTTATTTTCTGCAATGCAAAATATATTGTCTTTGGCTTGGACCAGCAGTATTAAAAGAAGTGGCTTGGTTCATTATAGCAGCAACAAAAAAAGTTTTAAAATATTTCAACTGAATTTTACTGGACAGATTTATATGCATGTTTATCTTATGTAAGTAAAGAAATGAATTAAGCTCTCAATTTAATAAAATATTACATATATTTAAGCTGATTTATTTGTTTTAAAGTAATTTTATTATAAAAACTAGTAATTTTTTTTTACATGTGGCACATTATTCAATCCAAATAAAATTAGCAAACCAGTTAGATCGAATTTACGTTTGTTTTACATGTCAGGCGCAAATGGTTTAAATGTTGCTTGTGTATAGATTAGAAATGTATCATAAAAAATGCAGACATGATAAATTGCTAACATTTCTTTTGATTCTAATAAAATATTGCAACTGCTCAAGTTACACAACACCTAAAAACTAAATAAGCAAGCTAAAAATGTACCCTGTTAAATGTATTATATGAATTTGTTATATCTTTTTTAAAATGTATTATATGAATTTGTTATATCTTTTTTAAATATCATAACTGAGAGACTGGTGCTCTAACATGCACAAAATATTAAAAACACATATGACAATTTATTTGGTGAAGAGCATTTCGAAACATAAACCATTGGGTATATTTTAACATACTTACATCAATCTCTCCCTCATCAATCTCTCCATCATCTTCATCTTTCTTTTTATCACGAAACGAGTCTCTCCTGCCTCCCTGACCCTTGGAGTCCACAGACCTTTTTCGTGGAAAGTCTGTATTATCTGGTGGCATAATGGGTTTCCTTTCCTTTCTCTTCCTTCTCTTTTCCAACTCTTCTTCGTCCTCTTCATCATCCTCTCCATCGTCTCCAGCAGGAACCTTTCCAGCATCCTCCTCCTCAGGAGCAGCTGTGCTGGGCTCCTCAGGAACCTCCTCATCATAATCAAGTTCTTGTTCATCTAGATCTCTGGACACAGAAGACTCATCTTTCAAATCACTCACTACCATCACCGCCCTCCTTCTCCTCCTCCGTTCCTCTTCTTCATCTTCATCCTCCTCAAGCACAGCACGGTCAAGGCTAGATTTGGTGGTTTCTTCTACACCATCATCCTCCTCATCCTCTCCTCTTGTGTCTTCCCTGTCCTCCTCTACTGGGGTGAAAGGTCGCTCGTGGTCTGGCCCTGGTGACTCAGGATCAGGTGATCTTGGTGTCTCTAAGATTTCCTCCTCAGGAGATCGGCTGACATCCTGCCTGCTTCCTCGACCTTGTTGGTGGATGCTTTCTAACACATCACCATCCATCTTATAGTCCTCCTGGTCTGAAACTTCTTCTGGATCTTCTCCATCAGCTGCTATCCTGTCTCCATCAAAGTCAGAGTATCCTCCATCCTCCTGTCCTTCATTTTCATCATCGTTTAAAAGCTCACTGTCCGACACGTCCTTGCCTTCTTCTGTTGGGGACTCGGGCGACTCCAGCAGCTCACTGTCAGAGAGACCCTTCTCCTCCTCCTCAGGGGATTGTGGAGATTGGGTCGGGCTCTCGGGCGTATCCATTGGCAAGAACTCTGCAGCAGACATCAATGGCAGCCAATAAGTTCATTTAACAGCAACATTCAAGAGAGAAATGTTTTTCTTAGATATCATATTTGGAAAAAAGACTGAAATATTAATATATGTTTACAAAAATACTTAATGGCTGCTTTTATTTAAAAAAATAAAAATGCATATATTGGTGCAACAAATACAGCACGAACAGGTATCTTTACCATTTCCCACCATAGTTTCTCTAATTGCGTGCATCCACAATAACATCTCCACGTTAGCCTGCTAACGTGATAATAGCATAAACGCATCCAAAACTTTACCCATTTTACCAGATTACACAAACTCCAGTCACTGAATCATACGGAACATGTTTACCTTCTCAGATTTAAGGCAATGGATTCGTGTGAGGGCGACACATGTCTTATTAGCCGCTTTATCTTTAACGGGACAGCTCGTTGATGGCGATGCGGCTAACAGGCCTGAATCCTGCGCGCTCACTAGACGGCGACGTAATTTCGGACATTTCCCACACGATCCCGCAACGTAAACATCGAAACGGAACTTTAAATAGCCATCGCGAGAATGTACGACTCTAAATTGACCGGATAAAGCGTCGAACTGTTGCTTCGATGCACGATGTCTAAAGTCTCATGCAACAATAAAGCGCTCGCACCTACAAAACACACGGAGATCGCGAATTAAACACATTCGGTCACCTTTCAAAGCACAGAGTCTTTGGAGACTGGGTCTCGGTGTAGGGAGTCACCCGGTCTCTCTCTTCAATGTGACTGCGTTCGAACAATGAACGATTTGTCGGGGTTCTTAATTTTCTTTACCGGAGAAATTCATAAACCCTGCACGGCACAGTGAGGGCGGCCATTACACGGACGTCATCAAAACGCGACACCTGCTGCCGAGTGACAGGCTTGGAAAAATTCACTTCATTTCACATTTTTTTATTTATGATTGTTTATCAATCATATTATCATGATTGTGTCTGGGCACTTTTAACTGCACAGTTAATTCCACAGCGTGGAAACAAAAGTGTAGCAACAAATTAAATGCACGTGTTTTATTTATGTGTGTTTATATAATTTATATTTTATTTAATATAAATGATATAATTTAATATAAATCATAAATAATAATAATAATAATATAATAATACTTTCTCCACTAAGGGGAGCTGTTGTGACGAAAGGACAGTTTAAGGGCACAGTTTAAGTGTGCATTTAGTAGCGCTTCTGTACAAGATCAGATTATTTGCTCGTCCTGTCAAATACTTCACATCACTGCATTCTGTTTTTATCTGGAGTTTACAGCCGAGACTGCATGTGAGGTGTTTCTGAGTGCATCGATTTCACACAACAAGAATTGTCTGGTAAGAGACGCTTTATTTTCTTGCAAAGTTATTCTTATTTGCCATAATATATTACATACATTTTAAGTGATTTTCTTTATGCATAACTCGGTATAACATTCTGTAGTATTTAAAGACAATTGTGAATAAGTAATGGATACAAAAATGTATAACCTAATTTCGTTTGTATTTTCCAAGTCAGATGTATTACTATTTATTAGATCGTCTTTGATGTTTCTGAGCTCCGTGTATTTACAATATATGAAGCGATTCTTTTGCTGATCATTTTACATATTTATATTTTACATGTTGCATTTTTTTTTTACAAAAAACAATGAAATATAATAAATCAATTGTTATTGATTTAAAGATTGGAATTTTCAAGTTCATATCTTTAACTTCAAACTTGTGGATAAGCTAGCCTACGCGGTCCTACATTCTAAGGCTATGCGAAATACGCATTATATTATAATTTCCACAGTAGCATACTTCGTGTTAATGAGACATTTGGTTTTCTGTTTAGGCACAAATATAGAAGAGACCCAGACTCTCACGTCGTCCCTTTTCTGTGTGTCGAAACCTATAGGGCTGACTACCTAGACAGCATTAATGGGCATCACCTATTGTGCATGGGGGATCAGGTTCTAAACGCCCACATAATGCCCCAAAAAACTGTTGTATAGGGACAGCTAACTAGGTCTAGAAACCAAACCGTACTGACGTTTTCCCGAGAGCGCTTTCAACTGATTTATGATTCTGGTAGTGATTCGGTCAATTATAACACTGTAAATGACAGCCTGGTTCATATTATTAATAATAATACTAATAATAATTTCTGATACCTAATTTCATACTGTATAGAAATCATACATGTTGTTTTTTTGTGCAGAAGACTGCTAGGCTAGACAGACACACACCTCAATACATTGCTTGTTTAGTGTACAGCATTTCCAGAGTAATAGAATGTGAAACAGTAAAATGAAGTCCGAGCATGTTTGTGCGATGTTGGGATATCGAGATTGAGTTGAATTACTTTGCACATCGTGTCCACCTCAATTTATTAGTGACGCCCCAGAGAGGCCATGCAGTCTTATTTACAAGCCAAAGAGACGGCTGAAAAGAGCAACAGATATCCAGAATTTTTCAAGCTCCTGAATACATCTCAATCCTATTAAGAGGCTTTAGTGAATTCTAAAACATTATTTTTAGCCTAGAATTAGTTCAGATATGGTATCAAAGAACATAAGTGCACATTGTGTTGACTTCTTGTGCAATACACCACCCAACATAGCAATTTGTGAGGTGTTGTAATTTAAAGGTTTTTAAGATCACTCGGTTTAGGAGAAAAGCATTATAGGAGTCATGTTGATTTATGTATACTTGGTTATTATATGTACCATTTTCCACAGCAGCTGTATGGCTTGCTGTGATTTTTCCTACTTATCACCACTGCTAAAATAATTAATTTGAATAATTAAAAGCTGTTCATCCTGTCTCAATAGTGTTCAGAGGAATTGTCCTAAAACACTGACTAAAGCAGGTGTTATGGGAATATTTGTAATAAGATTAAATAGGGAGTTTATGCTATTTTAATCTGTGATGCTTCATACTCCATGTACTTGTTTCCTGTCTTATCTTTTTATGCCAGATGAAATGGACCATTGTGCAATTATTTAGCAATTAACACAAGGCTATTAAATCCTCTTAACAGTGACTGAGACTTGCACTTTCTCTGCTGACTGCTGCAATCTTTTTTACAGGGTGATCGATTGAACGGACGATTGTATTAACAGGGGAAAAAAAGAAACTACAGGAAAAATTAGCCTCTGGATTTAAATGAGACGCCTTTAATGGAAGGATACGCTTACAGTTTAACACTGAAGAAATAATGGGTTGCGGGGCTGCAGAGGAACATCGTTTTGCATTCAAAGCCAAGAAAATTAAATAACATACGCAATAAGAGAAAAGACCATCAATAGACGCTGGAACAAAATAGATCATTCTTTTGAACATCAGAGTCGATTTTCTTTTCATTCTCCACCAGTTTCATTCTTTCTTCTGTGCCTGCCTGCTTTTGTGTTTAGCTTCAGATTTAACACGCATATGTAAAGACTCATACACACATCATGCAAGAAAATGTGAGCTCCAGAATGGACACCCCCACCAACATCTCTCTGGTGGGGCCCGGGGATGCGGTTTCGGAGTCACTGGAGTACAAAACGGTCTCTGTGTTCCTGGTGTTGTTGGTCTGTGGGGTGGGAATTGTGGGGAACATCATGGTTGTGCTGGTGGTGCTAACCACCCGACACATGCGTACACCCACCAACTGCTATCTGGTGAGCTTGGCGGTGGCGGACCTGATGGTTCTGGTTGCTGCGGGTTTGCCGAATATCTCGGAGAGCCTGATGGCCACCTGGGTGTTTGGGCATGCCGGGTGCCTGGGCATCACCTACTTTCAGTACCTTGGCATTAATGCATCTTCCTGTTCGATCACAGCCTTCACTGTGGAAAGGTAAGATAAAAACATTTGAACAATATAAACTTTAAATTTTGTGGCTTGTTATAGATGAGGTGTTTTTTTTATCTGCTTCCCCAGGTACATCGCCATATGTCACCCAATGAGGGCACAAACTGTCTGTACGGTGTCTCGAGCCAAACGCATCATCGCCGGAGTGTGGGTCTTCACCTGTGTCTACTGCATGCTTTGGCTCTTTCTAGTGGACATCCAGGTGAACCCAGACGGGCGTGTGCAGTGTGGTTACCGTGTCTCTCGAGACCTCTACCTACCCATCTACCTGATCGACTTCGCCATCTTTTACGTCATCCCACTACTTCTGGCCATTGCCCTTTACGGTCTGATCGCCCGAATCCTTTATCTGAACCCTCTACCCCACCCGCCAGACTCGGGCACCATAACTGCACCCACTCTCAGGAGGAGCTGCAAAGATCCAGCAGACGCCAGTAAAGCAGGTCGCCAAGGACGGCCGAAGAGTGCGGTCTCCTCCCGGAAGCAGGTGGGTGTGTTTGTGTATGCTTGTATTTAGACAATTAATTCTGCATTTTAATATCCACCGAGATTGCAGTGGAGGGCAAACGTGGGGCAGCTCTGCTCTCCTGTATCGTGCTTTATCATCATTATCTCATATTTGTTTTTTGAAAGGTCAGTGCTTTCTTTCTACAGGAGTAAAGTTTCACATTATTAAATGTCAGTTTGTATTTAGAAGACTGTGTTGATATTTTTCTCAGGAAGTAACCCAACTGCTGCGAAGCGAATGTTTTTTTTTTTTAAAGTAACACATTTAATTGCTGGAATTTAGATAATCAGTCTTGGTTTGTTTCACATCCTGTTATTTTTTATATTTATTTGACCAACTTTCAGATTCTTTATCCTAACCCTGGGTTTTTACGGTTGCCTAGCAACATAGCACATTGATGTAGAATTTGCAATCACATTTATGGTCATTTTACAATGGTTTGTAAAAGGAATTGTCTGACTGTCTGCTTTACAAGCACAATAATATTTTAGAACACCTACCTCACCTTCACACCTGTGTGAATAAACATACAGCCACATTTAATCAGCATTTCTAAATGTATTGTGGTCATTTCAGTCCTACTAAGAAGTGACATAAAGTCATCCAACAGCAATGTGACAAGACACAATGTGACAAGACACATGAAAACTGTGATAAAAATCAAGGTTATCACATCATTTATTTGAACTTTTCCTAAATACATGTACAAATATTACTGTTGCTTTACTCTGCAGTATTTGAGGTCTGAAAAATACAGAGCATCTTTTCTGTTATTTTGACCTGCTTCTCCAGTTTCATTTTCTGTCAATGAATGCAAACAGAAAAATATTTATATGAATTGTTAATAGTTTACAGAATGAAACAAAAATGATCATTTTACTTAAACACATCTATAAATAGTAAATTTAGAAAAACTGAAAATGGTCTTTGAAACGGTCTCTGAGGTATTCCGCAGATGTATGTGGATTCAGCACTCAGTAGACCAAACATATGAACATTTTTATTATGTGTGCGGAGGGTATGGAGGCAAAATATCATATTCCAGATACAGATCACCAGAGGAGAGCTTTTTGATGCCATCACAGCTTTCTTTGCTGTTACATTACCATCACCGCTGGACTCTAATAGATCATAGATGTTAGAGATATGATCTGTGCATGCCATGAGAAAATGAGAGGCAGAAGTAATGTCATGTATTTAGAAGATATACTATGTACCTATATATTTACGGTTTGATCGCTTGTGGGGATATTTCTGCTGATTTTTTTCAAGTACTGATAAAAATGGTGAAAAAACGGTGACTCCGTGACATGCTGTGCTTTATCTAAAATTACATTAAATAACACAACACACACCAGCTTTAAGCAAACTGCAGATCATCTAAAAATAAATTCAAATAGTAAATCTTTCTGTAGACTGTAAAAAACTTAAGAAATAAATGGATCTTATTGATATTTAAATGGATCTTTGGGGAACCTTTTGTAGCACCTTTTTTAAGAGTGTAGACAACACACTGGTCCAGAAGCAGTTCCTTTTTCGGTTTGTTTAATATTACACATTTATTGTAACCTTAAATCTGTATGGTTAAATGTAGATACAGTACCCATGATAATATTTAAACACCCAAATATGCTTAAATATGACTTATGATGTCTTAATTAAGGGTCAATTGAATAAGCTTTCTATTGATATATGGTTTGTTAGGAAAGGACGATATTTGGTCGAGATACAGCTATTTGAAAATCTGGAATCTAAAGTTGTCCAAATGAAGCATATTTGCGGTAGGAAATCTACAAAATATTTTCATGGAACATCATCTTTACTTAATATCTAATGATTTTTTGCATAAAAGAAAAATCGATAATTTTGACCCATACAATGGATTTTTGGCTATTACTAAAATGTGCCCATGCTAGTTTTGTGGTCCAGGGTCACAAATATTATAGGTCAAACTTTATTTGGTTTGAAAGTTTGAGGGATCTTTCAGTGCGAAACTCATGCCATTCAGTGACCATACGTGTCCTTGCCTTCACTGTAAGTGCGCTTATGTGTGTGCGCTGACGTTCATGTGCGCCTCAGATCAAAATCTTGAAGATTCAAGTGGTCCCCACTTGAGCAGAACATTTGCATAATATGATTTGTGATGTTCAGTCAAGTATGCTTAATACTCCTGAAGATTATGCTCTTTGAGGTTACAAGAGCGTCTCTCTTTTGTACCTCCGTTGCTCCGCACCTTCATGCCTTTGATCACTTCATCGGAAAATTCCTTAAAGTTCAATACGATTTGAGATGCCCGTGCAACTCTGGTGTCTGAGTGAAGTTATCTCATGTGAATCTGATACAGTAGAGCTCCCCTTCATTGAACCTAATTGTGAGTAACAGACGCCTTTGTTTGTGCTGTGTTAAGACCTTGTTTTCTATTGATAAGGAATCACAATAACCAGATATTTAAAATGCACATTGAAATAGTTAGCGTCAGTCATGCAGTCATTATCTTCTGCTTTAATTAATAGAGCTCCTCCCAGCCTCACACTGCCTCAATTACATGCTTTGTTTTGCAGACAATTTTGTCATTATTATTGAAGGTCTCCATCCTCGGTCGTCTCTCTAGCATGGGACAATGAGTATGCGCTAACCCCAGCGGACGCCCTGTGTGTGTATGTAAATTAGAGGATTTTTTGTATTTATGACACTTGAAATAGGTGAGGAGACTCAGAGGAGACCAGTATTGTTTTCTTTGAAAGGAAAGACTGCATATTTATTTGATCCTTCTCCCAGGGATTTATCAGTTTATGATTACACACAGCACAGGTGATATTTGACATTTAGGGAACACTCTCTACCGCCTCCTTGTTGTCAAAACACAGACTGCTGCATTTTCAATGCAGTACTTTACTGTAAATGTATGCACTTCTTTGTAAGATACACTTACATCTATTTGTTTATCAAATGCTTTTATTCGAAGTGGCTTACAAATTGAACAGCATTTATCATTTTGTCAATTTAATAAGTGCATTCTACAAAGTCATGTTTACAAGGAGTTGATGTTAGGGAAAGATGAGCAACATCATAGAACAATTATGCTAATAAAACTCTGCCTGTTTGTATATTTCAAACCAATTGAAATGTATAGTTTTATTAAGAATATGTGGTGAGAATGAGAATGAGGTCGTATTGTCACAAGGAGGAGTAGGCTATAGTGGAAACCCTCTTCTAATGATCAGGTTGCCCGGGCCCTTTAATTCCAGTGAAGACAACTTTAAATGCTACGACATACAATGACATTCTAGAGAACTGTTTGCTTTCAACTTTATGGCAACAGATTGGTGAAATGCCCTTTTCCGTTCCAGCATTATAATGAACCTGTGCACCAAAAAAGGTCCATAAAGAAATGATTTACAGAGTCTGGTGTGGAAGTGGTTTGCACAAAGCTGAGACCTGACCATTGAACACCTTAAAGTGATAGTTCACCCAAAAATGAAAACTCTGTCATCATTTACTCACCCTCTTGTCATTTCAAACCTGTATGACTTCCTTTCTTCTGCAGCACACACACACACACACACACACACACACACACACACACCATTGACTTGCACTGGTTTTGTGTCCATATAATAGAAGTGAATGGGTCCTAGTGCTGGTTACCAGTTTTCTTCAGAATATCTTCTTTTGTGTTTTGCAAAAGCCATACAAGAGGGTGGATGAATGATGACAGATTTCAGAATTTACAGACCACATTGCCTAACATAAGTGTTTAACCTTACTGCTTTTATATCTGAAAAGCAATTCCTTGTATACATGTTCCAGCATCTAACGCAAAGCCTGTCAAGTTATCATCTAGTTAATAACTTCTTGTTAATGGTATAAAAATACAGAAAGTAGTTGGATATGTTAATAAGAGACACATGCTTGCTGACACCTAAAAAGAAAATCTCCAAGGTGGACAGAATGTACTTTGAACTTATGATGAGTGCATTGTTTGTGATGCCCAACAATCACACAGACACTTTTGTCATTTTTGACCTCTCGCCTCCTCAGGTCACCAAGATGCTTGCAGTGGTGGTCGTGTTGTTCGCCCTGCTCTGGATGCCGTACAGAACCCTAGTGCTTATTAACTCCTTCGTGAGCACGCCTTACCTGGACGCCTGGTTCTTGCTCTTCTGCAGGACCTGCATATATGCCAACAGTGCCATCAACCCTGTGGTTTACAACCTGATGTCTCAGAAGTTCCGTTCGGCTTTCCGTGGGCTGTACCGCTGCCACAGGGAAGACGGGCATCAGCGGACGCTCTCCATGCTCCAAAGTGGATACAGCCTTGGAAGAGACCCTCGATCGTGTACCAACATCAATGGCACCAGAGACACACCCAAAAAAAAGAGTTCAGCCTCTCCTGACCAGAAACCAAACAGACCTGGGAACGACAAAGCGAATGACGACAAAACACAAATTAGGGATGATAAAAAACATGAAACAGATCCAAACATAAACAAAAATGATGTGGTGAATGGAAACATAGAAATCGCAAAAAGCCAGACCTCAGAAGACCAGGAGATGTCCACAGTTGAGAATGTGAGCAAGATTAACAATAATGGGACAAATATGGACGAAAGCGTGGCTACTATTCAGGATTTAATTGCTGACATGGGCAACACAGAGCAGATGCTGAACTCTAGTGAATTGAAATCTAAAACTGATCAGAATGACCAAGAGCTGATTCACAGCAAAGTGTAGATCACTCCACAACATTTACGTTCACTGCATGCTATGAAGCGAGATCCCTCAAAAAAAGAAGAGCCTTGAAATTGGGATGCGTGTCCTCACAGCGTCATCTTCTCTCTGCAGTGGAGGTGGCGAGACTAAGGCCACTCTCGCTTCATAATTTACAAGTGGAACCATTTGGCTGTCAGCGGCAGCGACACACATGGGAGGGGTGCTCGCTTTGGTCAAAACATCATTTGATATGCTATATAAAAAATATGAGCAGCTTGTGCTGCTTAGCTATCAAGACTAAAATTACAAAGAGGCATAAAGCACCCATAAGAAACTCAAATGAGATCTTTTTATGTCTGTTTTTAATTAGACTTGCTTGAGTCTCCTGCTTCTCACATCCAGAGAGAAAACGCTCAGTAAGATTATGACGCCTTTTGTCTCCAAATGAAGTTATGTTTTTATCGCGCTCTGCTGCCAAAAGAACTAGTTACTTTTTATGTGTGTTCAAGTTTATTTAAAAGAATAAACTGAAGTTGACCCAAAAGTGAACTGTGTGTAAAAACATGACAGAACAAAAGATGACACGAGAACACACAAACTTTATATTTAATTCGCTAGTTTAATAGTTAAACAGGGTTGTGATTTTATTGAAATTAAGTGTGCAGTCTTAGCCTTGTTTGCGCTGTCTTCTCTCATCTCAAAAGCTTACACAACCTACTTTTTGTCTTCAAGCTCTGCTGAATAAAAAATAATTCAATCTTAGCAGTCGGGCTTTTAAAGCTTTCAGAGTTTGAACATTCAGGAACGTCGCAGGTGCTTCAGGGCATGGGATCCATTCAGATGCTTTCATCAACCATAAGGCACCCTTTTTTTCTATTTGTAAGGTGTAGTTATTCATGTATTTATGTGGAGCGCGGGGACAGAACCGATGTTTTCCTTTAAAGCGGCCAGAGATGTAAATCATCTAAAAGCAGAACATATTCTTCCCTGAAGAGCGCGGTGAGACCGAAGAGTAACTCTCAGAGAACTCTGTTGTTTATGCCTCTCAATGTCTGGTGTTTATGGAGACTTAACATTGGCATGGTTTTTGTCATAAATGAACATTCTTTGTCGCCGTCATTGTTTTGACAGTTTTTTTCAGATGAAATGTGAGCCATGTGTCTAACTGCTCTCTCTGAGGACATGGGGAAGAAACAGCAAGAAACATGTCCTCTGAAGTGTTTTGTTGTTGCTGCTGTAACACCATTTTAAAGATCAGTTAAATGTGACATTACTTTTTTGTGCTATGAACCCTGCAGTTTTCTTTTCTCTCACAAGCTGTTCAGATTGTTTTGGGTTGCATTTCTATGTCATCATTGTAAAAAGACATCATGGGTAGTTGACAAATAAATCGTAAATGTGTCCTATGGTGTCACAGCAAACATGTAGAAAAAACGAATAATGATAATCTCTCTTATGCTATTTTATATCATGTAAATAATAATATATTATTAACAGTTTGTTTTCTAAATGACACCATATGACACATGTGCAGTATATTTGTCAACAACCCATGTATAAAACAATAAGAATTGCTTGTAATCTATAATGCTCAGTCTATGTGTTTGCACGATGCTTTGCTATTCCCGATTGCTGCTATTTTTTGAATCTTTGTTTCCATGCCTGAAGTTTTCTTGACGTTGCTATAGTTTGTGATCCTCGAAAGCTTATTATTGGCTTCTATGAATATGTAATCTTTTTGAAAACTGTGGTTTATATTGTGTTATTATTGTGATATGAAGCGTATTTGCTTTTGGTTCGAAGCTGTGTTTGCTCAGAATCTAATTGGAAGTTGAAAACAAAGTAAAGTGCCAGTGATCTGTGAGCCTGTTCAGTACGGTTTGCTGCTTATTTTTCTAAACAGAAAATGATACATATACATTTCTTTCCTTGCTGGTGTCATCTGGCTTCCTATGTGAAAATTAAAGCTGGATACAAGTGCAGAATTTTAATGAGTTGTTGATTTATTCGTGTTGATGCTGTCACATATCCTAGGAAGTGAAAAAATGCTGGTTGCTTACAAGTAATGAAGGTTTTCTGTTGCGGGCGCTCGTGAGCCGTCAACAGCTTCCGCCGCAGCGTTCTACAAGCAAATGACAAAAATAGAAGATTGTACTTTAGCTCATATTTGTAGCGACATATACTGTACAACCGCAGCAATTATGTACCGAAGCTGCTTATTTTTACAATGTACATTCATGCATTTTCTGTCAGCGGATTCAATGCACATCTGACACATTCTGAGTTTGATGTACTTCTGAGAGAGGCATGAGCTTTTGGCTGTACAGTTCTAATTTTAAAGGTCACCACCCTTTTACAACACACAAGCTTTCTCTGAATGTCACGCACGCTCCCTTGCATATCAATTTGCGGGATGCATATATTGTAGGATTTCTTTAAAGAAAAAAATGTGATCGTATATGATAATGTTTGGCTCAACATGGTTTGCATGATGCATTGCAGGTAACTTGGCAGCTGGTTGCTAAGGTTACATTCTTTTTCAATTCACTTTTGCGTGATTAGATTGGAGGAGGATTGTAGCCGGGGAAGATAAGACGCCCCTGAGAATGGATTTCCGGCCAGGTGCGGTGGTGCCAATCCTGGTGTTGATAAGCCATCTTTACAAAACTGAGGTGTCATTCAACAAGATGAGGTTGCAGACAGAACTCTGTTCATCAGCGGCCGTCACTTTTGCTCCGTGTGCTCCTGGCCTTCTAAATGTTCAGTTTAAAAAACTTAATAACACCTATCCAGAATGCAGGTTTGTTTTGTGTCCCCATTCTGAGTATGAATCACTCACTTATGATTAACCATCAAAAGTTATTGAGAGTTAAAAACATTTTTCCTTTCTCTCTGTTTAAGAGAGCGGCAAGCGGGTGAAGTGAAGCGTTGTCTTGACGGAGAAGATGGACAGATAAAATTAGATGGGTTCCACAGAACGGGAAGCAGAAACACTTCATCAGATTCAGTTATCACCATCATCCTATCATTCCAATCCTCTCTTCTTTTCGCTCTCTGATGGCATTACTTCACAGATTCGGCTGATGATGTCAGATGTGCGTGAACAAATCCTTTCATCACTGAAAGCCAATGTTGATGACAAATACTTTGTCTTCAATAAGCAGAGAGCTGTGATCTTGAGAGTTTTATATTGTGCTCTCGAGATAAAACAGTCACATCAGTTCAGTTTTTGTAAATTGCTTATTGGATTTGTGAATAAATTCTAAAAATCTTACTATACATGATCATATATAAATGTCATATGTATATAAGAACTTGCTCAAGAAAACATTTAAAGCTTTGAAAGATTAGCGTGACAGGCTCTTTTTTCTAATTCAGTACATTATGTATGTCAGGCATAGAAATGAATAGCCATTTGTCAGTTAAATTACATTAAGTACATGAGAAAAAGAGCCGGTCACCTTTTTTTTAACAATATAGCAATTACAGGTTAAAAGAAAAAATCTTAGTCTGACATTTTCATCAAATGATGTACAGGGCAGTGCATATTCTATTAATATTCTTTTTTAAATATTTTTAATATAATAAGAAATTTTTAAGTACATAATACTGTGTATAGGGTGAACTTTCCTTTAAGAGTTATTAACCTTATATTATATTTAAGTATCAAACATACTGTCCTTTTTAGTAGGCTACTAAGTCAACTCCGAATGTAAGAAAACAATAACTGAAATGTAACTATATTTTACCATCTTGTAGCCAATAAACAATGAGATCTTTAAAAAAAAACAATGACTCCAGAGACAAAAGCCTATGGTTTTGTTATTTGATACAACTCTTTCAAAGACACCATATCTTCAGGCATGAGTGCCACATGATCTCACCCTCACTGAAGTCGCTGCCCTGTCAGATTGCTCGTATCGTTCTCTAGAAAAGCTCAGGATTTAGTGGCAGATCAGACTGTGTGGATAAGCTTTCTGTTAACCACGACACAGTTGAAACGATCAAATCTTAGCCAAAGGATAAAAGGAATAAAAGAGACACAGTAGCTGCAAGAATTGTCGAGCCAAAAGTGTCACACCGAGACATCAGGGATCAATAAAAGGATTTGCTCTGTCTCTAAAAAGGTTCAATTGCTACAGTGAACCATTGTGACGTCAGTAACATTAACTTTCCTACTATCAGGTTTTCAGTTTCAAGAATCTAAACATTTAAAAGCCACCGTTTGACTTCAAGGTCAGACGAATTTAAAAAGTTGTACTTATTGGTTATATGCTTTTTGATCAACGTGTTGTAATTTTTCAGTATTCTTTTAAAAGAGCAATGTGGAGATTTTGTGACATTGAAAGAGCAATGTGGCACACCGCTCACCCCTTCCATTCGAAGCACTACGGTGGCTGAAATAGGACAAAGATGTTGTCACATTTTCGCTTTTTGCCAAAGGACATAACGTATTTATGTAATGTCATTCTAAGGTAATTAAAACATAATGGTTCATTATGTTTTATACAAAAACACACACCTTTATAGACCTCTGAAGACATAGATATGTATATTATATTGCATTTCTGTCAATAAATCCTGCTAAATATCACACACAGCACTTTTAAATTCATGGCAATAAAAGGTACTTGTATTTAGTGGGGTCCAACAGTCATCAACAACTAGTAAAAATACAATGTTAAGTTTTCTTTAAAAATGAAAGGCCTTTACATAAATTTTTATATTTTTAAATATTTTTAAGTGTTTTGTGTGTCCATTTTGTGCTTTAATGATATCATACACTTTAGCATGAACTCTAAAACCTAGTATTCATGATTTGAGAATGTTCACAAAAACATTTATTTTCTTCTTGCTGAAACTATTTACAATCATTAAACCTTCCGGTCACTTCCAGGATTAAAAGATTTTTAAAAAATCCCAAAATTTTAAATATGGTCTCACACTATTAAAGATCATTTTGCTAGTTAAAGCAGTGATGTCTGTGGGATTCCACAATATGGTTAGCATTACTCCTACTGTTCTCATTTGTTTCTAAGGTATTCCTGCCCCCTGTTAACACTGTCCTCTTATGCATCCTTGTGAAAACAAGCTTGACATTCCACCACTTCATTTGTCCTTTCCAGCCTCTGCAGGGCACAGAGCACCAGGGCTGCTTAGCCATGATTCTCCAAGATCACAGTGCTGTTTTCTCTTTATCTGGTGAGTGTGTAGGCGTGTGGGTGTGTTGTTGCTTTTAAACATATGTTGTTTCTTCCTCTGCAACCTTTAAAGGATTGATAATTTAGCCCAGCCAAACAGTTTGGAAAGTGATGTATAGCTTGACAGTGTGTTTGGAGGGCGATTCCCTCTCTGTTGTTAAGTGTTTGGGGCAGGAATCTAATAGAATAAATAAATTGCCGGCAGATTGGTTTTAAACAGTATTAGTGATCAATTCCCATTATTACCAAGCGGGTACATCTCTAGCATCTGGAAATTGGCTGGAAATTGGTGTTTCGGTAGTTTCTCGGTGGTGGGCACAGAACATTCTAAAAATAAAATCTCAAAAAGTATCCTCCAATTGTTATGACATTATTATAGGTTCTGTGTGTGATATTTAGCAGGATCTATTGACAGAAATGCAATATAATATACATAACTATGTCTTCAGAGGTGTAGAAAGGACCTTACATAATGAAACATTATGTATTACCTTAGAATGAGCTATTTCTATACACCGCGGGTCCCCTTACATAGAATTTGCGATGTTGTTTTTACAGTAACCTCACCGCTAGATGTCGCTAAAATGTCCACATTGCTCCTTTTCACTAAATAAAGGTTCTTCTAAGCTGCATCAGGAGATCTTCATAACTGCTGTGCCCATCTATGGCCATTTCCGACAAGAAAAAAATAGTTGTCAGGAAAAATCTTGTATGTGTACTTGTTTTGCTCTGATGTTCTCATACTGTGGTCAGAAAACAACACAACCTTTCCTCTTGTGGAAAACGCAAGCGCTCCTGTTCATCTCGGATGAGGAACAGTAATGAGATCTCAATTGTTAAATGGTGCTCACCAGTCCTTGAGCTCATGGTCCACTCTTTTGATGTTCACACTTGAATGATGCGTTGTAGATAACCACGCCAATCGCTCTGCTTGGATCACGGTACCACGTCGATGGCAACACAATGAGTTGTATGGTAATTTTAAATAAAGTGTAGGAAGAATAAAGAGCGGTGAGGGTGAGCTGAGAGCCTTGTTTTTAAATGTGGAGAACGCAAGCCTTGATACCCATGTGCTTTGTTAGACAACAACAGAGGACGTACGGCACTTGAAACGAATGGATACTGAGCTTTGGAGAAGACACAAAACAGAAATGCAGTACAAACAAACAAGCAATTACATCAGTCATATGATCTCTTTACAGTGACATGATTTCAAGGACTGAAAGGTAAAAAATATAATCAAGTTTATCGGAAACAGGCTAGCAGATGCCATAGTGTTTATGCACTCAAACTCATGTGATAAAGGAAAAAAGCTTTAGAGGTTAAATACAGTGCTGCCTTTATATAAAAAACACTAAGCGCAAAACAAAATCTGGTGTGATCTGGTTGTACTGTATACACCTAGAAAATGGAATAACACTTTGAAGATTATTTTAAATCGTCTTTTGCTGTGTAGCAGAGACATGAGATCCGCTCTCATATAAAAAACAAGGAAACAACATTAAAAATTAAAGGGATAGTTCACCCAAAAATGAAAATTCTGTTATCATCCAGACCTGTATGACTTTCTTTCTTCTGCAGAACACAAAAGAAGATATTTTGAGGAATGTTGATGGTACCCATTGGTTTTCTGTCAAGAGACAAGAGAGTGAGTAAATGATGACAGACTATCCCTTTCATTTTTAATGTTATTTCCTTGTTTCTTTGGGGCTATGAGAGCGGATCGAAATGCTTTTAACATGTCTCTGCTACACAGCAAAGCTATGCCTTTAAACACAAACAGTAAGTGAAAAAGATTTGACTAATTATTTGCAGTTGTATCATCAGCAAAGTGTCATATTCATCACGCCTAAAGTCTTCTTCACATTATTTTATCTGTGATATTCGTCATGTTTTTACAGTGGTGAGCTGTTGTGTGGCAAGCCGCATGATTTATTCATCAGCTTGTTTTTGTCGCAGTGAGTTAGACGTGATTGCTGCCTACCTTCATCCTCACGCCGACTCAGCCACAGGTTGACGGAAGCAAGGGACGGGCAGGTGTGGTGTGGGGGCAGTTATCGTTCCATCGTCATGGAAATAGACAAGGTTACTTTATCACGGACTCTGTGTGCAGGTTAAGAAAAGCCCATGTCACATTCTGCTGCTGCATGGGGTGACTTGAATGTCAGATGTGGGAGGAGTTGTGTAAGTTTGTAAATGACAAAAGGTGTCGACGAAGGTCTGGCTGGAATTATAAAACCGATTTGTATTTAATCTGCTGAATCACACAATAAAATGTTATACCTGCATAGTGAATGGGACCTTGTGAAAAGTAATGAAGAAGTAGCCATGGTAACAAGTCTAGTATTTCCTCCTGTGTACAGTATTTTTCCTTTTTTCTCACATTGGAACACTTCATACTATTTCAATACTATTTTTTGTATTACTTAAAGGTGAATATAAATTTGTTTGCTTTGCAGTATTTGAGGTCTGAAAAAACAGAGCATCTTTTTTGTTATTTTTACCAGTTTCTCCAGTTTTCATTTTCTGCTAATAAATGCAAATAGAAACAATATTGTTGTTTGAAATTTGGGAGAAATATTGTTAGTAGTTCAAATAATTTTACATAAACACATAGTCTATCTACAAATAGTGAATTCAGAAAAACGGAAAATGGTCTGTAAAATGGTCCCTTAATTTTTTCTGCAGCTGTAGCCTATATATCAGAAAATAAAGTAAATCTATCATTTTTATTCATTGAACATAAAAAATCACTTCACATCTTTATTACTGTCAATTATTACATTTAAACAATACTATACTTACTATAATATTCATCATATGTTCATATTCTTATGTCATGTTCATATGTCTTTATGAACCATATTTTTTTATGAACAAAAACTAAGACCGTGTGGAAAAAGAATTTGAAGATTTAGTGAATGAATGAAGACACCCCCTGAGAGATGATAAAAATATCAAAACAAGTCAAGAGAGCTGTAGCGCAGCACTGCGGGAGCTCGCCTTAGGGTTTAGCAGACACAGAGTAGCGTGGCGTGTAATTATTGAAAGGCAGTCATGCCAGGCTGGCTCTATAAATTAAACATGGCAGAAACAGCAGCACAAAGACAGCCGCATGCCCGTGGAGTGGTGATAACCATGTCTTGAGTGGAAGGAAGACCTCCAGAGTCCTCATGCGGAGCTTGACATCCATCAGAGGCTGAAAAGAGCAGAAAGGCTGAATGACAGCACATCAACAAAGCCTCTGCTGAAGGAGTGTTGCAAATGAGGATTGTCTTCTTTTTTGGACATTGTTTTGTCAACAGTGTGTTAATATTTCATGCATTTTTGACATGTTTAAAATGCATCGTAAAATGTAATAGCCTACTGGTGTAATATTGCTCAGACACACTGAAGCCAGCATCTATTGTGTCAAAATGTCAACGCACGAATAAGATTGCATTAAGTCATATGAATTAGTCTCGTAAAATAGTTGAAAATAATTTAGATAAGGGGTGGTATGACTTGCATCTATTCTTTCTCACATTTCTATAATCAATCTATATACAGATATGCGGGCAGCATATGTAGCCTATAGTTTTGTGATCCATCCTGGACAAAACCTGCGTCCTTCTGGCGATTCCTATTGGGAAATGGATTAACCCTTGCGCTGCATGTGACGGCAGGGAAATTGTCACAGTTAATCTCACGGTTCAGCTCTGCTCTGGAGGAAATCCTTCAGGAGATGCAGGTGAGGGGGATGATTGACAGGTTTTGGGAAGCTAAATGCACCGCAGTTCGACTTTAAGTAGGCTAATCAGAGATCAATAAAACACACGCTGTCTGTCTAATTCCGGGCATCTTGTTTGAGGAAATAGTAAGAGAAGGAGCGAGAGACGGGTTCAGAAGTCGCAGTGATGAGAAAGTATTGAATAAGTCAACTTCACTGATCAAATGCACAGCCGCTGGGCACTGCAGGTTTTTATCTGAAAGTGGCAGTAAGTGTAATAAAATAGCAGAACAGTCGAAATGACGTCACAGTGTTGATATTTTGACTGGTTTACCTGATGTTTTTGTTAGTAAGTATCAAAGGGCAAGAAAAAGCTAGAGCACTACACACATTTTTAAAAAAGCAAAAACAGCGACAGCGATTCGGATGTAGTCATTTATATTGACATTTTTGCAAACAACACACACAGCAAATATTTCAGATGAATTCAGGTAAATTGCAACACTTTATGACAATCATCCCAATGTTATAAAGTGTCCCAGTTTACCTGAGTTCACCCTAGATGTGTTGCTATAATGCCACGGCCTCAAAAGTAAAGACAGACAAAGCTATTCATCCACTGGTGGCGGGCTGTAGTATAGGTCATAAACCCTGCCATCTCCATGTAAACGAATGGGAAAAAAATCTAATATATATTTTTGCCAAAGGTGTTTTCTGTCTTTTTAGTTAGTTATTATCAAGCTGATGTGTTCAAATGTTTGTTTTTTCTAATGTTTGTTTATGATTCCTTCGTTTATGTTTGATTCATTGTGAAATATGGGCGGGACCTTAAAGGGATAGTTCACCCAAAAATTCAAATTGGCTGTTTATTTACTCACCCCCAGACGTAGGTGACATTTTGAACGCACTAAATAGTACAAGAAGATCGCGATCGGGATGTGTGCAGAGGCTGTATAGTATGGCTAATATTATTAAAAATGACGTTCAGTTTTATGAAAATATCCATCAATTTGAATCAAAATGTCACCTACGTCACGGATGGCCTGGGGGTGAGTAAAAAGCAAATTTTAGAATTTTTGGGTGAACTATCCCTTTAATATCATGTCTCCACCTTATGTTTACTACTGCGCAGGCGCTGCTTCAAATGACGTCATCGGCGCAATCTCTGACATTTTGGCTTTATTTTTTTACAATGTAAGTAAACGGAGGTACGTCGTCCATATGGTTGATGCTTTGACATCACATCTCAGAGTAACTAGTGAGAGGCTTACGAGTCCTCGCGGCCATCAGACCATTTTCTTTATAGGGTTATTAGTTACATGACACACCAGTATGCTGAATCCCATGCCATGTTAACCTCAATACATCATCTACTTATGAGCTAACTCATTGCCCAGCGGCGTGTAATGCATTACGGTTGTCGTGCCAGCAGGTAGATGCCTTGTTGGTGATCATCAACTCTGTGGCGTGCTCAGCCTCCCACTATTTCATACTGATCTTTAATTGGCCTGTAATTAAATTAAGCCTCAGAGAGTCTGCCGAGATTATCTGGGTCATGTGCAATTTTCCTCAACTCTTTTGCAGTGCGCAATTGGCTCCTCTGAGCGCTCAAGCATGGATAAATAGGATGACATCACTCTCCATGTGAGCAGAATGTCCTGCATCTGTAACACCTGCTGTTTTTGCTGTGAAGCAATGAATAAAGTAGACATTGCTGCGAGAAAGAGAGAGAGGGTATAAATATATCAACAGGTGCAGATATAAAGTTCTTTAACTTCATGACTGATGGGAGGATTGAATGTGCAAGTGTGTCTGTGCGTGTTTTAAAGTGGGAACTATATCAACGTTTTATTCAATTAAAAGTCAAAACATCTAGCCAAAAACATACTGGGGGTAGTATTTCAAAGTTCTTTAAAAGATCTTTCTTAGCTTGTGATATTGACTGAATTTAAGCCAGTGTGAATTTTCGTAAATTACAGAAAATGTATGTTTCTTGTAAATCACTTTGGATTAAAGCAACAGGGAGATGAATAAAAGTAAACTTTGATTCACAAGCCGCAAAAGGCGAAGTGCTCTACTAAACTTTTATTGTCTTTAACTTTAAAAAATGATAGGACACATTAAATGTTACACTGAAACCAAGCTGTGACATACTGAAAAGCCAGAACACCCAAGCATCCACTTAGAAAGGACTTGGTAACCACACACACAATATCTTGTAAAAGGGAGTTTTGCACTTAGCATTGACTTTTGAAATCAAAAAATATATTTTGCAATTACATTTTGTAATGTTCACCTTAAAACATCTGTTATTTTATATTGTGTGTTCATGTGTATCACTGTGAACTAAATGTTGTGTGGTATACAGTTCTAGAGAGATCTTGGTTCCTAGTGCATCTGTGCTCCTGGGAATAGGAATGAAGTATTGAAGTGACATTTGACATTGGTTATTTTTCAGTACGGTCTCTTTTACACACCTCTATCACAGGAGAAACCTCTGACCCACGGATCACCCACGGTTCTCTATTAATACCTTCAACAAGTCTCAAGGCAGTTTGTGGCACGAAATTTGGAATCTATTAATTCGTGTTCATGGACACAAATTTCCCAATTTTTTCACTCAGCACGACTTTTGACCATTTATGTATCTATAACCTGTTATCAAAAGAAGTTGTAAATATTTTAGGAGTTGGTTAACCAACCCACAACCCACCTTTTTTTGATCCACTTTAAATGTTGACTACTGTATTTATACATATGAAGGATATTACGTATTGAAATCCGAAATGTCATGCTGACTGACACGAATAAAGGGGAAGTTCGTGTCCATGAACACAAATGAATAGATTACAGTTCCCGTGAGACTGTGTTGTACCGTCACACACAGAGAGCATTATAGTGGAGAAGGAAAAAGGTGGTCCTTCCCAATACTTCCAACATTGCATCCTCAGAATTCTTATGTTTGTGTGCACTGTTGGATTTATGACATCTGATCTGTCTGTTTTATCTACATTTGGGTTAAGCCTTTGTTTGTAAATCAAATCAAATCAAATTGTTGGTTATAATAGAAATGACACTAGATAACTGCATATTTGTTGGACTTTTTCCACAATAAAATCTTTGTGTACCTTGTGTAGATTTATTTACTAGATTACTGTGGTTAATTTGATGTTTTTTAAGATTAAAAATTGTTGTCTGGGAGTAAGGTAAAACTAAAATCTATAGATAACAGGAATTTGATAAGTAGCAAAATGAATAATGATGGCATGGAAAAGCGTCAATTGTCAATAAATCAATTAATACAGGATGTGACTGTGATATGAAAAAGCAAATGAAATAAAAAAATCATTTTAATAAAAAACAACCCTTTGCATATAAAGAAACACCCATTAACATAAACATTGCTTATAACATCCTCCATAATAACCTGATAAGCTACCAGTACAAATGGCAATGTAAAATGTTTGTAACTCACTTTTTTAAACGGCACAGACGAGAAAAAAGCAATAAGGATTTTTCTAAAGGCTTTATCTGTCAGTTGTGCTTCAATTATGTTTTTGCACTTTACAGAAGGATGATGTGTCAAAGCTGCTCTTCATCCCCCCACAACACTTTGTGTCCAGAGAGATGCACGAAAAACAAAAAGAATAGAGAAGACATTGATTTGGGGATTGAGTTGCTTCAACTGGAAAGAGGAGAGACAAAGCATTAGCATTGACTCTTTGAATCTCTGAAAAGATGGAGGGAAATCAGAGACACAAACAGCATGCTGATCGATGGATGGGAGAAGGAAAGAAAAGGGCTGGAAGAAAGTGGCTATATGATTAAGAGAAGAACAGCAGGCAGAAGAGCTGCCTTTCTTTCCTTATCTCAGAGTCAGGGTCACAGTGGCTTTGATAAAAATACACACAGACATGTGCTTATCCCAGAATAGTGAGGTGAAACGGCAATGAAACCAAATCGTCAGCCTCGGAGAGATTATCCAATTGTATGATCCCTGAAAAGACCATCTAGAAGCTTCTATTATATAGAGAAAACAGAAAAAGTTTCTACTAAATCTTAGACGATTTCAAAGCAACAACATAAGCAAACGTTACTGTGCATTTATTCATTTGTTATGCACGCTTTTGTGACCCAAACTTAACTTCTGGTACATATGTGACCCTGGATCACAAAACCTTAAGAACATTTGTAGTAAAAAAGAAAAAAAAACATTGTATGGGTCAAAATGATCAATTTTTCTTTTATACCAAAAATCATTAGGATATTAAGTAAAGATCATGTTTCATGAAGATATTTTGTACATTTCCTATACTGTAAATATATCAAAACTTTATTTTTGTGAGTGGATGCAGCAAAATTGCTAACAAAAATGGCCAGAAACACGTCTACAAACTTCACTCACTGCCCTAAGCTCTTTGGGAATTATCAACTTAAGTTTAGTATGTAAAGCTTTCAGGTTCATATATTATCCACAACATCATTACAGCCATAAGCCAAAAGAGAGCGTTAAAACAAACCTGTTTCTTCTTAGAAGCGTCTCTGGTTAACAACATTTTCTCAATGTTTAGAATTTTTGCACCCTCAGATTCCAGAGTTTTAAATAGTTATATCTCGACAAAATTGTCCTATCCTAACAAATCATATATCAATAGAAAGCTTATTTATTCAGCTTTCAGATCCCCCTGGTTTTGTTATCCAGTGTCACATTTCTGCAAAGAACAAAGTCCCTGCAGATTATTTCTGATAACAAGCAAAATAAATAATAAGTAAATGACATTAGCTTACCTTACATTACCTTGTGTATGAAATGTGCTATATAAATAAACTTGCCTTGCCTAGCTAGCAGTTAACAGTATGTCTAGCCAGTATCATTTTGGGTTACCAGTAAAGAACCGTTACTTCAACAAATTCAACAGATTTCGATAAAATTTCGATATAAATTAAACAACAATTAAATAGTTTTATTATTAGCCACTAGCAAGACCGGACAACAAACACACTTGGGGCCAGGCGTGTGCCGTCCATAAACATATGTCAGAATGTATGACATAAAACTAAAGAATATATATATATATATATAAATGTGGACAGAAGTGAGGTATGGCGATGTTTTCACCCTTCATGTTGTGATTGGCAGGATTATATGAACATGTTCCTGCTATCTTTGGGCCATTTGTCACCGTCTCGCCAGTGTCTCCACCATCAGATTAACAATATTTGGCAAACAGGAAATAGTTTATACAACTAACTCCATATATGGAAATTCTAAGTGAAACACAAAAGCCCAGACTGATCCCGTATAAAAAACAAGAATGATGTAGCAGATGTCCACAACACGCAGCGTAAATCAGCGATGTCTTATGTTTCAGCGAAGCCTGTTTAATTTGTATTTCTTCTCCCAAAGGTAAAACTTGTCCAATGTTTAAAGTCTAAACAGGTTACAAGTATCTTAACAGATCACTCAGAACTCCATCAGCTTGTATCTGACCTATACTTGCATCAAATGATGTTCCTGTAGTTCCTTTGATAGAGCGTTGTGTTCATGGGTTTGATCACAGGAAACACAAATGCTAAAACAAGTGTATCGATTGAATGCATTGTAAATAGCTTTGGCTAAAAGCATCTGACTATTGCATCAATGTAAATATAGATATTATGTAAATATGCCACTATGCTTAAATGTAAATTTCATGTGTGGTTCTTTTTAATCCTCGGCTGACATCAGCAAGTCGATATTACTTGCTTTTCTAGTTTAAAAAGGTGCCACAGATCGATAACCATCCCACCATGAGTGCATGCAGCTCCAGTGAAGCTAAAGTTCTTCCTTATGTTTTAATGCTTAATTTCTATGCTAATTTTAGGGAGAAATTTGTGGGATGTGTTTAAATAAAGAATGATGTCTTCAATATGATTGATCCATGGGCTTCTTTATGTTGGCACTATAGGGTTGTCTTTGCAGTTTATAACTGAATGTCTGTTCTTAGAGTTTTTAAAGGTTAGACTATTGGTCATGCTGTGCCGCAGAAGATGAACGCTATTTGACAATTATGATGCTTTAAAATGATATTATCCTGCAGAATTTCATTGTTCCTGTGGAGAAATCCTCCTGACTGACTGAATGACGAGTGCCTAGACTCTTAAGTCTAACACACTACAGAAAAGATGTTTCTTATTGTCAGATGTCAGTACATCATGTCAGACAGAACACCTTTAAACATGAAAGACTCACTCCAAGAGAGAATCATTGACCTCCAGAGCTCCTTCAACTTTACTGTACTGTATGTATTATACACAAAACATCTCTATAAAAAAAAAAGATTTCAGACGCTGCTGCTACACTTACACAGATATTGTGGAGTTCTGTTTCCAAGTCATTTAAGTTAGTCAACAAATTATAATTGGAATATAAAAACTCAACATATGTGTTGTACATTGTAAACAAGGTTCTTATTAACCATGTAATCAAAATGAATAGTTGTTTATCTATGAGATCTGTCAATAAGAGGAAGATTGAATGTAATTTTTGAATCCATTGTGTTACAATATTAGCATCCTCAATCAATAGCTGTATACCAAACACAGAAGGGATAATGTGAAAATTAAAATCACATTCCAAACACGTATTCAATGCCCAAACTATTCACAATAACGTATAAACTTAATATTTCTTCGTATTATAAACAGCATGCAATTTAGTTTTTTCAAGGCTGATGGACACAACCAACTGTGACGTCTTTCAAATTCAAAGCTCAATTCAAAAATCCACTTACACTTTTAGCTAAATGTCCCTGATCATGTAATACAGCTTTTAAAATCACATTTGAGCAAATAAAAAAACAAAGAACAATTGTAATGGAATCAGAGATCATGGACCCACAGTTTGCAGCACATAAATGGGCAATAGTTTCTAATACAGCGGGCTGTTGGTCTCAGATAAACCTTTAAATGGTCTCT
Source organism: Oreonectes daqikongensis (assembly GCA_026939265.1). Lineage (NCBI taxonomy): Eukaryota > Metazoa > Chordata > Actinopteri > Cypriniformes > Nemacheilidae > Oreonectes > Oreonectes daqikongensis. Next base: position 4,626,676 of record JAOTQM010000187.1, read on the forward strand.
ACATACAGGTAAGCAAACATTTTGAGATTGTTTACACACATTTAATGTCATTTGAAAGCTTCGTTTTTGTCCTCAATGAAACATAAATATATCTATATTTTAGAGATAATATTATGGCATTATTAAGGAGAGCTGGGGCTGAAGATTTTCTGTAAATCAGCATTTCAATCCGTTCTCCACACATTCATTATTCTATAGTTTCAATTATATCAAAAAACAGCACACGAGTTGTATGGATCGCTTATATGGTGCTTTGTTGGGATTTTGGCAGCTCGGCAGCCCAAGTCCCCATTCACATAATGGAAAATAGCAGTCAAGATATTGTTCATGGGCGAATGATTCTTTGAAGCATCAGGATCAACAAAACTCATCTGATTTGCAGTGGTCTGACGATGACAAGATCGGATCCATATGCTGTTGCCCCCTTCAAACACACATACAATTTTACAACTAACAGTCACAATGCCTGACCACACGTATGTCACATAAACTTATACTAACCTTTAAAGTTCAGATAGTGCTAACTGAGCCAGTGAAGTGTGACAGACAAAATGACCAGCTAGTGGCAGGCAGCCTGCGGGGCCATTGAGCTGTTACCACACGCTGTGTCATTTGGGAAAGAGAGGATGAGGTTGAATGCAGTCTAGACAACAACGAAACACGCACGGGTATTTCCCTTTCAGGGCTTTTATTCCTCTTTTCAAATCAAATCAAATAACACAAGAACTGAATGACAGACGAGCAGGTTTGGTAATACAGACAGACAAATCATTTTAATAAAATAGAAGCGTACACAAATTACGCAGACTTTATTTCGCCTAAATTATTTCTTATCAGCAGGAATCAGGAGAATGTTGTGCTGAATCTTTTGAGCCTTTGGGGAGCGAGGGCCTCTGTAATTACAAGCCAGATAATAACACGTGTGATACTTTCAAATCGTCTTTAATAACGTGTCGCGAGGGAGCGCCGATGGGCTGCAGACGGACGGAGAAACGATGGAGAAATTCCAGAGATGAAAACCGGGATGAAACCAAGCGCCTATCTGTGAACTTTCACACGGGCCGTTCCCAGATTGCATGTCACTCTGCGCCTAATGAAAATGAGTTTTTATCTGCTAAGAGCTTGGTCGCCACTTTTTTTCTTTCTCCTTTATGTCGTTAATTAGATATTCCGACAGACCGCAAAGATGTCATTCCCAACGCCCCGTGTACATGCTGGCGAGATACTGGCCGTGATTGTGACTCAATATATCGCCGCAGAATTAGACGGAAAAAACATTAATTACGATACGGGAGTGGGGGGGGAAATAATCACAGCTGCTGATAAAACGCATTATCTACAAGCCTTCAAGCCCGTCCGTCGGTACTAAAATACATATTTTTTTGTTTATTTTATCCACAGATACAGAAATGTGGTATAATCTGGTGGAAACAAGTGTCATCTCTTGCCCCGCAGTTACCAAAGCTGATCATTTCGATGTCACCAACCGAGCCAAGAACATACTGCCAGCATACAGCTTCTGCTGACCTGAGGTCACTGTGACCAAATATAACTTTGAGGAGGCGAGCGAGGAAGAGAGTAGGAAAAATGAAAGAACACAAGAGAGAGCAGAAATCACGTTTGTCAGGCAATAATTTCTTTTAAAGCTAAGCTCAGTTTTCAGAATTCCTGCTGAATTGCTCATCGGCCTGACAGCACACAGCTTTAAAGCATCATCATTCTTGAAGGCCAGAGCGGTTACCATCGGCCAAACGTACATTTGTGAAGCGCTGATGGCACTCATGGCTGACTCACCTCCACACAATCGATCTCACACATCTACTCCCATCCCTGTTTCTATAAACCAATTCCAGACTCTAAGGGCTCTCGTGGTACAATTTAGTGCTGATTTATGTCACATTCGTATCACATTCAGCGTTTTCCAGCGGTGGCACGAAGGCAAAATCGATTCAGAACAAAGTAGAGAAAACTAGTGCTTTGAGGCTCTTGAACTGATCTAACTTTTGATCTTTTGTCAATGTTATGCCTGAATCAACTGTAGATCAACGTAAACATAATAAAGAGTTGTATATCAATTTATTCGTTTGCATTGGTTCTGTTGGATTGTGTAAATCAATAACATTTACAGTTACAGTAGCAGTGGGTGCTTTCATGTACTGATGTTACACATATAGGCATACATCACGACTGAGCTTACTGACACGATACCCACTGTCATGGCAACCAAAAACAGGAGCGAGAGCACATTTGATGACTGGTTACGTATTTTCCGTAGGTGAAAATGACATTATTGACATTACTGCTGCTGATTCCATCAATATCAGGACTGAGTTAAAACAGGTCCTGGATAATAAAAACAGACAAAGCAGGTAATAACTACCGTACAGGTGGCATGTGTAGGAGAGAGGACTTATACACAATAATGAGGCACGCGGTGAGTCACAGCTGTCTGAGATCATACACAGATGGGAATTTCACACGGAGATCAGTCGGGTCAAACAATCTCGATTAAAACTTTTGTAATAGCTAAAGCACTTTTTAAAAGACCGGCGGCAGAAATATCTGCCCAGAGACACTTTATCCGTAGGGATATTAAAATGTGGCTGTGTGTGCGTAACATGACAAGAAAAATCCAATTCATTTTCTTGCCTTTTACTGAGTGTCCTCAGTACAGCTGTGTTTACTCTGTTATCATCCATAACGTCTGTAATATCTTAACATTTTAGATTTAAATTAATTAATTTATATTTTCTTGTGCAAGAAATGCAAGAAAAAAACCAATTATGATTTGTGATCTGTCATAATTGCCAGTAAAAATAAATTAGACATTTTGTAACTATATTTAACATTTATATAGGAAATCTGAAGTCATCTCGAATATACTGTACATATTTAAACTTTTATTTGCTGCGACCACTGCAATTTCCAAAAATACAGTAAAATTTTATGTAACACAATAAGTCAAAAAGTTGTTCACATTTCAAAATAAACAAAAGAATAAACAAAGAATTTAGAGACTGACGTTCAATATGTTTCTTACTAGTATGTTACTAAATATAACAACAGAAAATGTAATACACATCAAGAAAATAAAAGAGCTGTATTGCATTGATCGTGCGAGTTAAAGGAGCAATGTGGACATTTTAGCGGCATCTAGCGGTGAGGTTGCAAATTGCAACCAATGGCCCACTTCACTGCTCAGCCCTCCCCTGTGAAAGCACTATGGTGGCTGACACAAGACAAAGATATCGTCACGTTTTTGCCTTTCTTTTTGTGCCCGAAGGAGATAACGTATTCATGAAACGCGTTCTGTAGAGCAGTTTGTCCATTTAGGAATACTATTGAATTCCTGCGGTGTATGAAGATAAAAACAGCTCATTCTAAGGACATCTGAAGACATAGTTATGTATATGATATTGCATTTCTGTCTATAGATCCTGCTAAATATCACACACAACACCTTTAATTGTCCTATACATTTTCAATCCCAGCCTCTCCACAGTTTCCCACAGCCTGTGAGTTTGTATTTGACCCAGACCACTCTCGCTCTGAAGACCCTTTCTCCCATCTCATGTACAGACCCCGAGGTCTTGAGAGCTCAGGGAGCACGGTGGGCCTTGCTTAAGGCTGATCATTTTCCATTCAAGCAGTTCAAAGTAAACCATCTACCCCAGCTCTCAACTATAAAAATGGCTCAGATCCAGGCCTCCTTTTCCCAGGTTTCTATGGAGACATTTAACAGTCAGTAATCGCTTAAAACTGGAAATTTACAAATTATTCTTATAGAATACAGTTTGGGCACCGTATGCTGACATTTGTCAATTTTAGTCACTCTAATAGCTCTGACTGGAGTGGCTGCCATGACATAATTTATGTGCAATTATTAATCACTGATGATATTCATGAAGGAGTGTAACAAGAACTGTGAATACTTACTTAACCTTTCAAAAATCATCCTGCCATTCAACAGATTTTGCAAGTAACAGGCAGATCTGCATTCATTAGAATGTGAAAATTTGCTGTGCAGAATCTTACTAGAATTAGAATTATAGAGGAATTAGTACACGCACACGCACGCACGCACACACACACACACACACACACACACACAAAAAGATTCTGTCTACTCATTATTTCAAACCTGTATGACTTTTTTTCTTCTGAAAAACACAAAAGAAGATATTTTGAAAATATGTGGCACGGTACCTATTCACTTCTATTGTATGGACACAAAACCAATGCAAGCGAACGGGTGCCAGTTAAAAACATTCTTCAAAATATTTTTTTTGTGTGTGTGTTCTGCAGAAGAAAGTCATACAGGCTTGAAATGACAAGAGGGTGGGTAAATGATGACAGAATTTTTCATTTTTGGCTAAATTATCCCTTTAACTACTTTAATTTGGTTTAGCTGAGTTCCAAGCATGGCCAAGCTGGTAACTGTCCTGCATGCACTTCTATTCAAGGATTATATTTATATGTGCACTTTTCAAATGACAAAAGAAGTAAATCTCTCAGTTTGAACATCCTTTAAATTTTAAGCAGCAAGGAAAAGCACCGTTAAAGCCTCACAACAGAAATACAATGTTTATTGGCTGCAGCATCATTCAAACAAGTTTTTTATGTTTATCCTTATTAAAATATATTACCATAAATATGGACTGTGAGGACAGAGTTCGGCTGTCTCTTTTTGGAGGTAAGATCAGGGCACTGATGTCGTAGATTTGGCATCTCTGTGCTGCTAATTACTTCATGATTTCACATTCATACCTGCTCACTAAAGCCCTCGACTGACAAGATGTTTACATCATTTGCAGTCTGATGACAGTCTGATCCAGGTCTGTTATCTGTGATGCTGCCCAGTTAAAGTCACAAGCACATAACATAAACATACAAAATCAAACTCTCACTCACCAACACTGCCTGTATGATTGTGCATATTGCACAAAAAAGGTAAATATTTGGATGTATATAAATATTTGGAACCTTTTACACTGCTTTACCAGTTACGCCATAGAAACAGACTACAGCTGGATTATTTAAATTCATTTCATACACGTCGGTCTACATGCCTCTGATAGAAGAGCGATCACAGTGTGAATATAAAAGAATAATGAAAAACCTTCTGGCTGTGGTCTCAGAAATCTGTGTGTTGACTAATGAGGACAGAATGACTCACAATCCCATCCGACCACAGTCAGGTACTTTCACCTCACCTCAAAGGTTCTCAGATCTGTTTGATGGGAATTTGCTTTTGACACATTTCTCATTAATGGCTTTCCATTTAACAGATTTTACCTGGATTGTTGTCATTATTGCCACAATGCTTGACTTTTTCAAGCGCTTTAAGACCGATTGTAAATACACGTCTTTTCCAGGAGATGACTCACGTTGATAGGGCAGTGAGTCCTGCAGAGAGCATCATTAAAATCTGCGTTGTAAGAGGATTGAAAAGAAATGCCTACTCACCTCTCCTGCAGACAGCGGCGTCAGTTTTGCTCGCTCCATGGTCTTCAAAACATACCTGTGCACTTTTAATTGACTTTCATGTGTGCCAGTCAAGAATCCTGGGATGGCTAAAACACAATCTAGATGGTCTATTCAGATCACTTTGTTTTCTGATGTGATGCTTCATTCATTTATTATTGTCACCTGAAGACAAGTAAAAATAACCATCATATGCCTCTGATAGAGAACAGCTCATTATGATTGGAAGCCATTGGTTGCTAAGGAGCTGATTGCCTCCATACTGCAGAGATGCATGCCTGAATATCTAACCATCTAACCATCCCTCACCTCGACCTTTATCTGTGCTCTTCTCATGCTACCAAAATGATCATAATCACAGCCATTAGTGACAAACCTTTTCCAGCTCTCCAGCTCCGATGATTCATGCTGTTCCATCACTTAGGGTATGATGTTTTGAGGACTACTGTATTTATAACATTAACGTTTCATTTACCTTTTATGCTGAGATGTGCACATTCCAGTTTTTCGTCAGCTTTACATGTCAGCATCTGATGTGTCTTTATCCTAAAAAAGAGGAAAGTAGGACCTGATCTCATGGAAAAACTCAATTAAAATTCTTTTCTTTTTTTAAATACAGTCAGATTGGCATTAACCAGTCATTTCAACCTTTACTTGAATTTTGATTTTGACCTGTGGTAAATTACTGTACCTTATTAAATGTTCAATTGTACTTAAAAAGTTGATAGTAGCGATGAAAGTTGTACACTAGCGGACAATAGAAAACATACAAATTAATTTGAAAACAGAAAACACTACGTATATACGTATATATTTAAATCATATTAAATTGACTTAGAAAATGAAGTTAAAATTGGTTAAACTGGATTTTTAAATGATACAAAATGCAACTTATTTTCAGGTTAATATAACTTATAATAACTTGTGAAGCCATTTTTTCTTTAACTTAACACTTCAAGGCAGTTTTGGAAAAGTTAAAATAGGGTAATTTTACAGTGTACACACACTATAAACCAGAACTCCTGGAATATTTACCACACCAATGGGCCCTCAGAATGTCAACGTACACCATGGTCCCCAATGATGAGTTCGGCAGAGACCAGAGGACACATGGGCGATCTGTTGCTTGATACTGTGAAAGTATAGGTCATCTATCTGCTCCAGGTACTACAGATAACAAACTGGATCATCCGAGTTAGATCAAGGTTTTGAAAGCCACTCAAAGCAGCATCTCGTTTTATATAATTTTTTGGAAGGTTTAAAAAGACAGCTGGCATACAGGGGCGCAGCAACATTACAAGACATGACTGGAAAGCCATTGAGAAAATTCGAAACCTGCTCGAATATACAAAGCAAATGAAATTGCATTCATTGACTTTATCTGCGTTGCCAGCTGTCACCGTAAAGGCTTTGCCATTTTGCAGGCATTCAAAACAACTCGTCCCTGAGAACGTCAAAAGAAAAGAAGCCAAACACGTGAATTATGACCACCTAAAGTAATGACCTTTAGAAACCTGCGTTTGATTACAATCATCACCGTCTAAAACACGCTGTGCTAAATTGTGTTCTTGCACTAGGTGAGCTTGGTTTTGTTATGTTTGAATTGATTGGTGGTGTGTTTGGCTCCATTTGCGCTCTTTGATGCTTCATACATGTTCAATGGGTCACAAATATGACGTTATTAATGGCTCATATAATAAATGCATGATTCCATGTAAACCTCTGGGTCGTATGCTTCATTAGATGCACTTGACTACATGTGAATTGCTGAAAATGGCGTAGTAAAGGCTGACATGCGTGCACATTCTCATCTGTGTCACATTCAGTCAAGCCCATCACTGTATCGACTGATATTAGAAAACAAGAGCCCCCTGAGATTCAGATAACAGCATACTCAAATGACATTTAGAGCAGTGAAAATGTGATTTTAGAAACGAGAGGCTTCTAAAAATTGACTTGAAGCTTACAGTATTTGAAAATATTCTTAAACTGTACATCCGTGAAGCTCAAGAGCTTTAAACCACGGACACGTTTAGTAAATTGATCTTGTTCACAATGCTATGGCAAACACCACTGAAGCTGGAGTGTGATAGTCCTCGTCCTCCTCGCTGGAATATGCTAAATAAATTCCAGGAGGAATTGTGTGCCATTATGCAAAAACAGCAAATGAAGAACACTTCTGGATATATTATGGCAATTAAAATGCTTAATGGATTTTAAAAACCATAGGAAAATTTGCCCTTAGTTTCTTGAGTACTTTATTCAACAAATTATTAGAATCTAAATGAAAAGCCATCTATTCCCTAAACCTCATTCGGTTAATGAAACATCATCGCTTTCATCATTTCCTCCCACAGCTCTACCATCAGGTTACAATATATGATCTTTAGGCTCCACTGAAAATAAAATAAAACACAGCCTTGAATTGAATGTTTTTTTGGGTAAAGAGAGTAATGATGAAGTCATAATGAAAACTAACCCGCAGGTACAGACATCCAATGGTCTTTTAAAAGAGCGGGACGAAACAGCCTTGATACTTAAGGCAAGAAAGCTTTGCTTTATTCAAATAATTACAGCTGAGCTTAGCGGGTGTGCTGTAAAAGCAAGCTGCCATCGGAAGGTTGAGTGAGTAATACTTTATAAATCAAGAAGGCTTGAGAAAGCACACAATAAAAGCAGAAGAGCAAAGGAAAACAGAGAAATAATTCAACGAGTATAACATAACCTTCAGCCTGCGAATGTAAACATTGATGTGCGTCAGTACAGAACACGATTATTTCTGTAAACACCACTGAAATCCTACTATACTTAAATCAACAAAAGGTTGTACCTCTATATTAGGTCACTTACTTTTATTTGAAGGGCACATGAGGCAGTCCTCGGAGAAATAAGACTGAAACATAAAAGGGGTTAAGTGGAAGACATGTTAGTATAATGATAAATATTTTTTTTGAACAGCGCTAAAAAACCTGTGTTAGGCAACATAAAAACAAGCACTCTCATCTAATTCAAAACAGGGGTGTCACAATATACAAGCTTTGACAATTACATTCATATTAATACATGATTATTGATATTGTGTTCATACTAAACATATGCTAATATACAGCCGCAGAAAAACATTAAGAGACCATTTCAAATTTCTAGATGTATTGTGGTCATTCCAGTCCAGTGTCTGTTAAATTTCATCAAAAACAAACCTCAGGAGTGACAAAGTCATCCAACAACAATGTGAAAGACTGACAGCATGACAAGACACATGAAAACTGTGATAAAAATAGAGGTTATTAAAACTTTCCTAAATACAAAATGTATCAATATTACTGTTGTATTGCTTAAAAGTGAATAAGAATTAGTTTGCTTTGCAGTATTTGAGGTTTGAAAAAATACAGCGCATCTTTTCTGTTATTTTGACCAGTTTCTCTAGTTTTCATTTTTGTAAATAAATAGAAACATGATTTTTGGGAGAAATATTGTTAGTAGTTCACAGAATGCAACAAACCTAAACACATACCTAAAAATAGTAAACATACCTATAAAACTGAAAATGGTCTTTCCGTGGCTGTATTATAGTAAATATTCATTTAACAATATTCAATTGACAATGCAACCTAGGAGCCACTATTGTTAAAAACCTTTTTTCTCTCACACACTTGTATTCTAAATGTGAAATGTGACTGGCCATAAACCTTTATCACAATAATATATAATAATCATGAAGTGGAAATCTGATATTGTGACAGCCCTACAGTATAAAACTTATACTTTTCAATGTAACTATCCCTTTAAATCTGCTTCTAACACAAAGATTAAAAATAGCATCCAATAAAAATGGGGTTTGTGTGTGTGATTCCGTAAAGCCAAAGAAAACCAGAACTAAATCTCAACATTACTGTGTTGCGTCACAGTTCAAGAACTGCTTCGAGATAGAAGAGTACGACAAGTTCTCTTGCACTTTCAATGTCCTTCTGGACTCTTTATTTCCCATGCATAGTTTGGACAAAAATGTGTAGTGGAACTTCTTGTAGCTGAAATAAACAACCCCCAAAAAAATGTTTGACATTCATTATTATTTTTCCATCAACATTTTTAATTATTCACAAAGAATTTGAATTATCTTTCACTTGTGCCAGAATGTTCACGAGTAAGTCCTTCGGGGACGGGTTCGGGACAAGAAAAAGTGCTGTAGAAACATAAATACATTACAAAAAAGCTTCTAAAACTAAAACATTCAGCATTTTTGTACAACACAGTGCAATAGAAAAGGGATCGGCAAGGGTCAAAATTCAGCACTGTTCTTCAGGACTTTTCTAAATGATAAAATGATGGAATTGTAAACGCTTCTGCGTGAATTGACAACAGGTACAGCACCGTTTCAAACCCACAACAGCAGAGAGAAATTCAAACTGAGTTTTGCGTGTTCCTGTTTAGGTTGTTTTGTAACAAGGGAAATGGAAACAGCACTGGTAACATACACAAAGTCCACTTGGTGGGGTAGATTGAGGAGCGTTGTGGAAGTTGGTGACCCGTTGTTGCAGACATGTTGACTAGAGTCTTTGTTAAGGCTTTGCCAGGGTAGCCAGCTCGCAGGGACAGATTGCATGACGCTGTAGTTTAACTTACGCACATACGGAGGGGAATAAAACATCAGTGAGTCAGAGAATGCAAAATTGAGAAACAAAGCAACCGGGTTGCTAGGATAACCTTACGAAGGGAGTCAGTTCTCAATTCTCTTGCTTATAGTGGCCTTCAACATCGCTCGACAGTGTGCGAGACTATATCATACTTCATTTCCAGGTTAAAAAAAGTCACAAATGGCTTCTCACGCACGTTCGTGACAGTGATATTCGCCCAGAGTATCTTACACAAGACACTCTTTTAGGTCAAAAGGGTTTTAAAGCAGTGAATGTTTTGTGTTGAAGGGAGCTGGTGACCAGAACAGACATCTTACACCGTTCAAAATCCAAACCCTACAACTTCACAGTCCTTTTTAAAGATTCAGAAAGCACAACCATCTGTTCAAAAAATGTCCATTTGGGAGCCATGACCAAATACTGACACAGACTGTGTGTGTCTTACTACAACACTTACATATTTACTTCTCAAGTCCCAATGACTTATGTGAAAAACATGACACATTTCAGAACCAAGAAACTAGATCACATTAAGATTGAAATGTTTCTTTTCGACAGTATGACAAATAAAAAGTACTACTTAATAACAGGAAAATAGGTAGTATTTAACTGAAAAGCATGAGGAATCAAATTAAAAACAACTTCACATTTTTTTACAATTCAAAATCATTCTTTTTTTTAACAAGTAACCAGAGGCGAATTTAATCTGGGTTGTTTCGTTTCTTACAGAATGACTAATGATTCACAGGTCGAGGTATATAAAGACCTCCACTAGGAGTCCGATGTGACCCTAAATCAGTGATTTAGAAAGAAAAATGACAAACAAAAACAAGCATGGCTCAGGCAAACAAAATGTTACCAATATACAACGTCATCGATTAAAACCAACGTGAACATTAAAGCAAAGGAGTGATTGAACACATTAAAACGAATTATAGACATTTGCACCTTCAGATTTGTAAAACTCTAGAAAGGAGGAAGTTTGCAGGTTTGTGGGAATAGGAAATCAGAGCGTATTCTGTGTGCAGGTAGTCTCATCTCTTAGTGTAATACAAACTTGACCCATAATGTGTAATAAGTTACCATAAGTAACAACACCAGAAACAAAGGGGTCGGCACAGAGACCTCCGTGTCTGGCTAGTAACAGTTCTGCTGTCGTGCGGTCCGTATGAGGTCGGGCAGTGCCGTGGTTGGCACTTCTATGCATGAGAGGGATGGCAGAAGTGACTGTAGAGGACTCACTTGACGTGTTCGGCACTGTGGGAGGAACAGTAGTATTTTTTGTGTGCAATGAAAGTGGACAGGCTGCTGAATTTGATGTTGCACAGTCGGCAGTAGCGCGTGTTTCCGTTCTGCAGAGGGGAGGCGAGGGCCGTTTTGGGCAAGGCTGCCTTTTCAGCAACGAGCATGGGAATGGGGGTGTGGCCTAACTGCCCCACCTCAGGCACAGGTGACACAGTTACTCTGGTGGGAGACAGTGCAGGGGGTGCGGTTTTGGGGGACCCTGCCCCTACGGATTGCTGTTCTAGAGGGTTTCCGTTAAGCACGGGGGAGGAGGGAGAGGTGGCTTCTAATTTGATGCCCCGTCCATTCACGCTGTCCCTGTGGGGTCGGGGGCTTGGTTTAGGAGGGGTGAGAGGGGCTGCATCATGTGGGCTGAGGCTCGGACTGGGACTGACTCCAGTCGAATGTGTCTCGGGATGTTGCTGTAGGGTGATCACCAGACCGTGAGCCATTTTGAAATGCTCTACAAGGTTGCAGGTTAACTGCCTGTTGGGAGGGCAGTAGGGACAGACCACTGGAGGGGTGCGGGGGGTCTTCGGTCCATGAGCGGCATTAGGAGGGGTGGACTCAGATGGGTTCGCAACTGCTGCAGTTTTGCCCACTTTTGCATCAGGGTGGAGGTCCACAGCACGGTTCTTGGGTGAGGTGGAAGCAGGTGTCTTTAGCCGGCTGAGCTGCTCCAGCGTTTGGGGCTGCAGGGTGGTCGCGGGGCAGTAGTAGGTCTTGTGCGCCAGGTAGTTTTCAATGCTGTTGAAGCTAATGCTGCAGGCGGTACACTTGTGGTAGTCGGTAAGGGGCACAGCGGGAACGCTGCTCCCTCTCGTGTTCTCTCTTAGTCTGGGTCTTTTACTCAAGTCGATGGGGCCATCGCCTTCAGGACTGGAAGTCACCTGGGAGTGTGGCGGAACGGAAGCAACCTCCTGTTTCACCCCCAGCCCTGTTGTTGCCGTCAAAGCGGCAGCGTTGGCCAAAGCCTCGCTTTGAGCCATGTGGATCTCGTACATCTTCTTGCGCTTACGCGTGCGGATTGGTTGGGGCAGAAAGGCGGACTTGCCAGTATGAGACCGCTGATTAGAGGGGTCATGTCTAGAGGCACAATAGAAGCGCTTGTGCACAATGTAGTTTTCGTGCCGGGTGAAACGAATGTTGCAGGCTTGGCAGAAGGTGCGAGTTAGATCATCCTCTGGGTCTTCAGCTGACCCGCTCGGACTCTGGCTGCCCTCGCTTGCCTGTCCTCCTCCGGGCCCCTCCCCCTCCGAGGAAGAGGAGCAGGTGGCATCCTTCATCCCTGGATCCTCACTTTTCATCTCCACTGTTTTGGCCTCTGAGGCCGTGCTTCCTGGTGCAGGGTCTGAGTAACTGGGCGACGCCGAGGCAGCACGGCTCACCGGTCTAGCCTGGGGTGAAGCGGCCTGAGCAGCAGGAGGTGCGGCAGTGGCGGTCGCTCCTTCCTTTAAAACGCCTGCAGCCTCCCCCTGCTGATGCCTGCTGGAACAATAGAGTCTCTTGTGCACATAAAAGTTGTTGATGTTGTTGAATGTGATGTCGCATTCAAAGCAAGTGGCTCCCTTGTGAACGCTGACGGGAGAACCAGGTGGGTAGAATGCCTGCTGTCCGGCCGCTGCTCCCTGTCCCTGTTTAATCCTACTGTGGACCATCTCAGACATCTTAGCCAAAATCTCGGATGCTTGCGGCATGATGGCAGCCTCAGGACTGAACACGTATTGAGGCAAGAACATCGCACCTCCAGGGAGAATCGAACCGGCTGTTTCGGTGGGCACGGGGCTGGAACCTGGGTTGGGACTAGTGGGCTCTGCTTTAATGGCCACCTCCGAAGGGCTCTTAGGTGAAGTAGACTGAGATGAACTCGCCTTCACAGCGTTTCCTTGAGGGCTGCATACTCTTTCTTCCTCCTTCGAGTCGGATTCATAGTCGGACCGTGGTTCCTCTTTGATGTTGAGTTGGGGACTGCAGCCATGAGAGGCAGAGCTGCCGTTGGCTCCTGGGCTGGATGAGTCGGGTCTGGACACGCAGGCAGCAGGTTCTCCATCCTGAGGGTCTGGTAGCTTAGAGGAGGGGGGGCTGCTTTGACGAGGCGTAGGGCTTCGTTCGGCTGGAACCCTCACTTCGAGGTGTGTGTGGACATGCTGCTGGAGAAGGGCAGGTGTTTCTGCGGAATAGCCGCACACTTGACATTTCAGAACAATTCCAGAGTCTCCTGGACTCAAGCCTGTTATAAAGAAGAGATGCCAAACAATTAGAAACAGGATGAATGTTTACTTAGAGAAAACACATCAGGTGAATAGATCTGAGTCATTTATGAGTCAGGATGTAGCCTTGAATCAATCTCTCATCTCTCTGCAATGTATTTTATGTTTGAATATGCAGTATATTTGAGCATATGAGTCATTGCCATGCTTTAGACAAACAGTCTTCAAATTATAATCAAGTTTAATGTGGGAAGATGTTTTTTTAGATTATTAACATTTTTCTTGTTGCTAAGGCACCTTGAAAAATAGCATACCAAACATTCCTTCCCATTACAAAGAGACATGTCAGGTCAGATGTCATGTCCTAACTGAGCGTGACAAAATGAGATTCCACAGACAAATAATTTGACTGTCCACAACAAAAGCTAAACTGCTGCATAACACAGACACAACTAAACAAAACATATTTGAAAGTTAATGTACAACTAAGGGAAGTGTGACTTTGGACCACTGTGGGGGGGGTATAAATAGAAAACCGGCACCTATACATGAAAACTCTAGTTAAGACACTGAAAAAAATACTTTCACAAAATGAACTTTTTAGATACAGTAAGATTTGTGTCAAGACTGACTAAAAAAGTTAAGTAGTAAACAATACATTTTCATAGCATTTATTAGTAATATAATATTATTAAAAAATAACACATTAACATAAAAAATATATAAAAACGTAATATATAGACAGTTTCAACGGACGCACACGTCTGGCCCAAAGTCAACTTCCAGTCTGTGTTTGTTGATCGGTCTGGCTAGTGGCTAATAATATAATTATTTATATTTAATTTAATTTATATCATTTATATTAATATTTTATTGCATAATAATTATAAAGAATTTGTTGAATTGTATTATATATTAATAATAAAAATGTAAATAAAAATGTATTTGTGTAAAAAGTTTGTGTAACTTTGTCGCATTTAAGTTTAGCCAAGTAACGGTTCTTCTACTGGTAACCCAAAATAATACTGGCTAGTCAGTTTTAACTTGCTAACTAATGTTATTTACTTGTTATTTCTTTTGCTTGTTATCAGAAATAATCTGCAGGGACTCTATTCTTTGTGTGTGTACCGAAGGTTAAGTTTGGTCCACAAAAGCATCCATGCGCAGTAACATTTGTATGTTGTTACTTTGAAACCGGCTATATAATATAATATATATAAAGTAATAAAATAATCAATATTAAAGGCACAGTATGTCATTTTCGCAGCTAGAGGTGAAGCTTGATGATGAAATGAAGGAGCGTAAAAAATCTTAAGCCTTATCTACCCTTGGTAAAGTTTGAAATGTTCTGTAAAAGAACCTGTAGTTACCTGTAGCCAGAGGCAGTTTGGGTGAGTACACCTCACTGTTCGATCCAGGCTGGCAAACCATGTGGCTTGTGACCAGGTGACTATACAGAATGTCTCGTGTTGTGGAGATGAAACCACAGCCGTGACACACGCCGTTTAGTGAGTCCGTATGGACCTTTAAGTGCCGCTCACAGTTCGCCTTAGTGGTAAAAGCCGACAGGCAAATCAAACACACAAATGGGCGCTCTCCTGAAATACAGGCACACACGCCAACCAAATTATTATTTACTAAACAGACATTAGAGGAGCACTTCATTAAAACACCATTAAAATGAATGAAAAAGTGTCTGATAAGGGGAAAAGAGAGACGTGTCTCACCGCTGTGAGTTCTCATATGGATCTCCAGAGAGCTGGCGCTGGGGCAGCTTTTGTTGCATTGTGGGAAGGGACACATCCTTTCGTTGGGGTACGAGTCTTTAGGCTTGTCCTGTGGAGGTGAGGCATCGGTCTGTTGCTTCTGCCGGCTCGCGCAGTAATACATGAGATGAGCCTGGAGATTTCTCTCACTTCTGTACCAGATTCCGCAGTCTTTGCATGGAAAAATATCCTCTGCGCGCACACAAAATACAACAAATTAGAACAAAAAAGCAACAAAATTCCAACAACTAACTAACCTTTCAACATAAAAGAGTTTAAAGGAGGATATCCGCTCATGAAGAAAGAGCACCATTGGATTCAAAACACTGAATGAGAAACCAAGTAATTTTCTAACTTACTAAGCCAAAGTTATACTTTTATAAGAATGTACAGTGTCTTTCTGATATGCTATTTATTCAACACGTATAATTGACATTTTACGTATTTTATCATAGGTGGGATGATGTGCGATGTTTTATAATGCAGCCGCTTCATATATTTTACACACAATAAACAATACAACACATACAAGCACAAACGCTCACACAATTATAAATCAGGAAAAGCAACCATCTCCACAGCAACGGGCACAGCGAGTTTGTGAGATGTGTGAGAGCGTGCACATGTGTCCTGATATCAGGATGACTACACACACATGTTGAACATGCTATATTTGATAACGGATGCAATTATTTCGCCCAACTATTACAGCCCAGCTGATGCAGCAAGCTGATCATGTTTTACCCTTTAACCTTATTTACAGTGATTATTCATGTGTTCATCACGACATGACTGTGTTCACTCCCACTCCCCACACAGTTTTACTGAAGTAAAGGAGAGAGCATGATGCACTGTACCAGTCACCCACTGTGTGAACTAAGGCAATACTGCCACCTACTGGTGACAAGCCTCAAATGACGAGCAACAGTGACAAACCATATACAGTCAAACCAGAAATTAACACAATAAACACAATATGACAACAACTCAAAGTTAAACTGTGTCTGAACAAATGTATAATGTCAGATAACTTGGATAAAAACGTATGTAATGGATTAGGTTGAATAGCAGTCACAATTAATGTAAATAATACCAATTTAGGGCAACCCAATACCAAACAATGCTTAATTTTGTTCAGCGTGTGGTGTTTAAAGCAATTAAAGAAAAAAAACACTTCAGCTAAACATGGTCAGGTCAAAGTGTCTGAATAATTTTTGGTCCCAAATTTGTATCTATTTTACTGGTATAAAGACATTTTGGGTATAATATGTCACAGTTGACTTTATTTGGCTATCCTCACTTACATAAATTAACTAGAGTGTCCTGCACCCACTAGTAAAAATAAAAAAAATTATATTTGGTGTCTGAATAATTTTTGGTTTGACTGTATAGTAGACATTTAATCCATGTTACAACATTTGGATTTTATTTCATGTGGGGCTGAAATATTGTCAAACACCCAAATTAAAATACAAATTCTTTGTTTTACTATTTTCAATGGGGTTTTTTTATTGCAAAAACTAAAATAAAAGAAATTATTAGTTAAATGGCAGCATTTTGGTATTTTTTTCATATTTAGATATTTACATTCTAAATATCTGGATATCCAGTAAGGTATAGTAAGGTATGATTTTATCAAGTATCATGCTTCTCATTTACAAATCATCACTGTCGGGTAGAAAACTTGTATTTCCATATTTCATGATTTAATTATTTTTCTTAAATCATTAATATTGGTCCCCCTTCATGTTTGTTGGGTCTGTGGGGTTTTTTATCAATAAAAATATGAAAAAAGGTTTTTTACTTTACCAAAAAAGTTTACTTACACACCAACAATTATGGAATATAATTTAAATATTAGTACATAGTACCATATCTCAAGATATTACCATTGCTTTTACAACAAAAACAAACAAAAATAAAGGTTATTCATTATGCGTCACGATTTACGCACAAACTTTTTATAAACATGACCCTTCATCCTGCATCACACACATACACAGAGTGAGAACGCACGAGGAAACTATGAAGGCATGTTGTGTTTATCGACAAGCAGTGACTCACTGTTAATCACAGCAGTTGCTAAGATGGCAGCCATGCCAGCCTGCTGTGGGAGGAGCTGGATCTCTGAGTGCAGAACAGCGGGATACGCAGACTCCTCTTTCACCCGCACGCCGGCCGTCTGAGTCTCCTTCAACTGATCTGCGTGACAGCAGGACAGCGTCGCCACAAGTGCATCGCCGCTGGACAGCTCCTGTGTGAGCTTACAGAATAGTGCTCCTCCTGTAAAATAAAAAGGCAATGTTACTTTCTATCTAATGCTTTTAAGACACCTGGGTTAATGTGAGAAAAGGGTGCATTTAATTCTTACCCTGACTGTAGATGGTGCAGTTTGACTCTGTGGGGCATGAGGTCACAGGTATCCTCCGGAGCCAACAGTCTGCATCTTTGCATTTCAAAGACATGACGGAGCTCTGCAAAACACACGGAGAAAGATGGTCAGCTTTCTAAAAGTACACAGGCAGGGTTGAATGGGACAATAGATATGGTTCAGGTTAAATAGGTTAAAGAACCCATTATGTTATAAGAAAATGTGTCAAAAATGTCAAATGAACTAATTTCATTTTCTTTCAAAATTGTAAAAATGATTCATTGATATTGTGCTTCTATAAATAATACAAATGTTTGCTATATGTTTCATTTAAGCCCAAATCCACTTTGCATTTTAACAAGCATTTTCAGGTAATTTGACAACAGAATCCCTGAAATAGATTCAACATTATATTAATGCATATGGTCATGCACTGTAATAATTGTAGGTAAGTAATTATGTTACAGTATGTTGACAAAAATGCAAAAACACATTTCACATGTTTTTTGTGTTTTCTTAACCATTTCCTAATAATATGCTATTAAAATTACATTTTGATATTACAAAAGCAAATCCAGACTTGCAAACGGTTTAATGTTTATTTTTAAAACACAGATGAAGAGAGAGATTTTTAAAGGGGTGACCTTACAGATAAGGTCCAATAAAACAGCATTACAAATCTATTGTACCAGGAGAAAAAACTAAACTTTCCAAGGGAAAGCGCAATAACGGTTGAAAGGGAAAACGATGCAGGAAAAATCATGTTTTTCAACCGCAGTTTTTTATATAACAACCGCAATATGCAAAAGCCTGAAAGAGGTGTGTGGGCGATAACAATGAAGCCAATCCCTAACGTCTCGAATAAAAAAATAAACCTACACAATCAAGTCATTATGTAGTGAAAACTGAGACCAGTTCATTTTTTTCAGGCGACAATGGATCTTCCGCTCATCTCAAAGCACATCGTCTCTGATCCGATCCACTAGGTGGCAGCAGTTTCGTAGTGCCGGTTCATTAATAACCTCATGTTTAAAAAAAACCTTCACGGCCCTTCATTCACTACGCTAAGTTTAAGACTCGCCTTTGGGAAAACTCCTCATTATATCATTGACACGCTACTAAATCAACTTTAAAAGACACGAGAAAATGAAAAGGCATTAGTTGAAATGTGTAAAGCAGGATTAGAAGCCACCAGTCGACGGGTTGAGGGGAAGAGATGGGCAACAGAAGAGGACAGCTGAAGGGTTTCTTTCTAATTCTGTCTGTTCTTGCCTGAAGATACGGTCCGTATTGTATTTCATGGGGAACTAGTGCTGATAAGCAGATAGGGCTCCTTTTGTTTTAATTTGAAACCCAATGCTGGAGCCGTCTGTGGCATAAGTGCTGCGTGCTTCTGCTAATTTGTTTCAGACTCATTTAACGACTCGACTTTAAGCTTCACAAAAGGAGAGGGCAGCTTGGTCAGACCTCGCCTTTGACAAAACACTTCCAGACAAACGCTCGCTCTAATTAAACACACACGAGCGCGGTGACGCGCAGATTTGTACACGCAGATGCACACGGAGAGTAAATGAAGATGTAAATGGTTGTGACCCACTATGAATAGTGAACAAGAACCGGATCACGACGATCAAGGCGAACAGGTACAGTACATAACGCAAAAAATGATCGCATGACCCATTGAGTTTGTATTATCACCAACCATCCCAGTTGTAATGCAACAGATGTTTTCAACAATTCTGCTGTGCATAAATTCCTTTATTATTGCTTCCATACACGTAAAGGTTTTCCAGCTTCTGCTGTAGTGAAGCACCTTAAAGCATGATGCCATCACACGTGTTGTGTGTTGAGGTTGTGCCAAACATAGTTTAATACTTTGGTCACATTAATGCGTGATATAGTCCTATACCTTGAATGCTCTTCAAGTTCAATGCAAAATGTAAATATAACAAGTTTAAGAATCAGTCAAACACTAATCTGAAATATAATCCCTGAAAAGAATCTCCACTAATAAACATTTACATTTATGCATTTGGCAGACGCTTTTATCCAAAGCGACTTACGTTGCATTATACATTAGTTTCGGAGTATGTGCAATCCCTGGGATCGAACCCATGACCTTGGCGTTGCTAACGTCGTGCTCTAACCACTAAGCCACAGGCTGATGTTGCATTCACATT
Organism: Oreonectes daqikongensis; assembly: GCA_026939265.1. Taxonomy (NCBI): domain Eukaryota; kingdom Metazoa; phylum Chordata; class Actinopteri; order Cypriniformes; family Nemacheilidae; genus Oreonectes; species Oreonectes daqikongensis. The sequence continues at coordinate 4,646,605 of JAOTQM010000187.1, forward strand.
GTGACTAAACTGAAACAGCAGGTGACTTGTAACCCCACGGCCCGGTCCAGTGTGGGTGCCTATGATGACCACAATAAAGAAAGAATGCTAAAGTGTAACACCAGTGTGGGCGAATACACCCCCCATCCCCTCACACGCAGAAACTGGGGTACTTTGAGTGTGTCGCTTTAAACCCTGTCGAGTGCACAGCTTTGAGGAACAGTCTAAGCCCCTCGTCCGAGCCCTGCTCCCTCATGAATATTAATGACGACGGCCGCGCTTTAATCTGCCTGATCCCCACACTGCTGCCGCCGCCCTGATAGCAAATCTAATTATTTGGTCTGATATTAACCAGCAGCCACCCCCCAACACCCCCCCCCCCCACGCACTCCTTACACATGCACGCCGACAGTAAAAGACGTAGACGCACCTTTGCAAACAGACACACGCTTGTGCATCAGCGCCATACTGCAACACATCTAACGCGCTCACGCGGTCGGGCTTTGTAAGCGTTGTTATCGTTCATAAAAACACCTTCCTCTTACGCTGATAAAAGTTAAATGCAAATCATTCCTGGACGATTTCGTTCTCGTTTTGCAAAAACGTGGAAAAAGCGTGTTCTGCTCGGAAGTGACGACGGTATGTCACCGTGACCCTACGGTATGACCTCGAGTTAAATCCGCCCAGGTTTACAGACACAACTAAAGCAAATTGACCGAACTCATCTACTGGTAGCCAGAGGACAACTTACTGAGTTCATGTATCCGTTTCTGAAACGCACACTCCATATGTTCCACATGTAAATGTTTAACACGGTAGAAAGGTATTAAACAGTGTGCAAATACACTAAAACTGATGCTCATTATGATAATGTGGAACAAGGGTTTAAAAGGTGTTTGCTCAAGATATGGCAGCATGTATCGTGTTCTGTGAGGGAACATTATTGAGAAGAAAAATAACACCTGACTGACATCATGGATCACAATTTCTAAACATCGAAAAACTTCAGCTCCCCACAAATTCCCAGAATGCACCACAAAAACAAACTGCGTCCCTGAATTCACGTTTACTATACTTCACACCAGAATCGAGATACAGCTTTAGTAAACTAAGGCGCCAACTGTATGTTACTTCACTACTTAATGTCTCTCTTGCTCACTCGCTTTTTTCTCCGCCGTTATCTTCTTCTATTCCTGTTTCTCTATCTCCACCTTTATCCTCCTCCTCATCTGTCCATATCCCTCTTTTCATGCTCCGCCACACTCTTTGTCTCCATCTCCTTCCCGCTATCTATTCCTCTCCGTATCTCTCCACACACTCCTTTCTCACTTTTCCATCCCCCTTGCTTTCTGCCCCTCTCTCTATCTGCTCTCCACAGGAAATGGTTTCTTTCCCAAAAGGGGGCTGGGGGGTTGAAAAGGGGGTTCATACTGTCCCAAACAAAGAGGTCAGTGTGTGAATCCTCCAAAAATACAGAGAAGAAAAGGAAGAGCGATAACAATCAGAAACCTTCTCTCATCCGCCTCTCTCTCACACACGTTCTCTTTTTTCCCTTTTACTTTTCTCCATCTTTCTCTTTTTTCAGGCCTCGCTCATAGAGAACCGAATGAACTGCGCACTTGGGAAACTAAAAAAATACTCAACATACTCGGTCTTAAATATTGGGTTACCTATAATGACACATTGACTAACTGCTTTTACTAGAATCTCTGTATAGGTACTGTATGAAATAAAAGTCAGGTGAACTGAAAAGAACAGAATGTGTAATGTGAGTTTTTAAAAACTATTCTTACAAATGCAAAGCTTGGCACACACAATGCCAGAAAAACAACATGGGATGCAATGTGAGAACCAAACACTTCTGTATAAAAAATAAAACTCTAGCAGCTGTTTAAAGGGGTGGAATTTAGGACTTTACTGTATAAACCGTCCAACAGCTGATGCACAGAATAAAAATGTATTAATATGTATATATAAAAACAGCTCATCTGTGCATACCCTCCAAGAAAACACATCTAGGTGAAATAAGTAGCATGCAAATGACATGTAAAAATGAGAAACTGTGATACTTAAAACACTGAGATAAGAGATTTGAAAATGAGGCACTCTTGGAAAGCGGGCTCCTGATCTGCCGGCGATCAGGTTTGGAGATAGAGGAAGCTTTTCCTCTCTCTGTCTCTTTCTCTCACCAATCCTATCTCTCACACACGGTTTTTCTTTTTCTCCACCGTAAACCCTGCAAATCCAAGTACACATGACAAGTTCAAGGAACAGCTCATTCTGTGATCATTTCCTCACCCTCATGTCTTTACAAACCTGTACGCTGTAATGTATTAACGTAAACCTTTTTAAAGAATCTACTTTGCATTTCTTTCTATAAAACATAAACTGTATGAAGATTATGAGTGAACGCTTTCCTCATTCAAGCATCACGTGACTTTGGTCTGGATCACAAAACCTTAAGTAGCACGAGAACAAAACTTTCCATGTAATACTCCAACTTCATCCCATACATTTCTCCACAGGTGCCAACACGTAACACTTCCAGTTGGACTCCCATTTAAAGCCTCACTTGCTTTCCCTTTTATCATTATGCAGACAATTAAGAGGGACAATAATTAAGGGTATTCATGCATTCCATTCAGGGAAAAGCATGTGTAGTGAGGGATGGCTCTCCGAGATCATTCCACTGACAGATATAGATAAACCAGAGATCGGAAAAAGGGTAAACAAACCCCGCTGGAGCGAGAAAGAAGGATTGGTGAGAGAGGAAGAGCGAGAGAAGATGAAGAGCAACCTCACCTTGACGTGTCCTTTGTGGGGTGGCGGAGGTTGAGGGGGGGTTGGTATCCCCCCCAAAAAAGTGGGATGGAGAGCAGTGGGTGGCGGGGCTTATCGGAGCAGTTCTCCTGGAGAGATTATTGGGGGATTAGTTGGGACGCTTGTTTCTAAAACATGATGAAAAGGCGCTCGGTGCATGATAACGCTTTGAACTTCCTAACCGCCACCATCGTGCCTTCGGGCGGCTTTCCACGAAATTACAGGAGAGTCGAAGTGGAAAGAACAATGGAAAAGCAAAAGGGGGAACCGTTCTGCACTCGCATGTTTATTGAGGCATGTTTTTTCATACGTGATACACTGCTATGCGGATAGTATGAATTGATACAGAAAGACTGAAATGATGATCAGTGTCAGTGATCTTAAATAGTAACTCCCGGGAAATATTTTTACAATTGAACTGCAAATTGTGTTGTGTATTAATACAGGTATCTGTGTATACATTAACAGGTGTGTGTGCGTGTGTGTGTGTGTGTGTGTGTGTGTGGTACCTATTTCACAACAACTTTAACGGCTTATCCAAGAATCAGAAACTGAAACGTATTAATAAAAAGTAACTCATTCGTGACAAAAATAAATGCCTGTGCATATAGCATTCAAATAGATAGGTTATCAGGTATAAATTCAAATATATAGATGTTATAGTGCTTTCACTAAAGATGCAAATAAGAAGATTTACATGAAAGACAGCTTGCTGAATGAAAACTGCAGTTTCATCGATTGCATCACACCACACCACAACACCTACACAACCTTCACAGCCTATGCAAACAGTAAAAAAATAAGAATAATGCATCATTTTCTTCAGAATTGACCGTTAAAATGTGACGGTTGGGAAAATTTGATCAAACACATAAACAAATGTTTCTTTATTTTGATGCACCCATTTCGTGTCCCACAGCATCTCATTAAACCACTGAAATTGACTACTGAGAAATGTGCATCCATGACAGGACAGACCCCGACGCCCGATGACCCCAACAGTTCCAGACTCTGGAGGATGTGGAGGGACGACGAAAGATGCCGTAGGAATGTGAGATTCGACACGCTATCTCCACCAGATACACACTCCTTCAACGAGGAGATAGCGCAGTGAGAGCAAACGCGATAGAATGCGAATGTGAAAGTTCTGAGCCGAAAATCATCAACAAAGCCCTGCCTCGATAACGAGATTTTTCTTTTAAAAAAGCGGGCGAGCGAGAGAGGAAGGGAGAGAGATTAAGAGGAGGTGAAGGAAAGGTACGGGGAGGGAGCGCGGGGGGGGGGGGGGGATGTGGGCGTATGGGGGGGATGCATGGCCTTACAAATTCTCATAATATATGAAATCTTAGAAATGAGAGCCTATCAAGTAGAAATCAATCACTGGGGTTTGTTGTCCAGGAGGATGGCGCCATGCTGAGATAAAAGAAAAGCGTCCGTCTGGGGGGAGTGGTGCAGCCAATCTCATCCAGAAACGGCTGAGCGCAGTTAAACTGAAAAAAGATGACACTCGCCATTTGCGTACTCCCGTATTATTATTTCTTACTTTGAATCGGTGAGAAACCAGACATTAATCTTCATTTAATAGGTTAGTCGAGAAGGGGGGTGGGTGATAAACGCTTACGTTCTCATTTTCCACAACTACACACGTACTGTTAATCCAAATCTGTTAATAGTGAACGGTAAAGATAGTTGTTGTTTTGAAACTTAACCGCAAGTAACATTTTGTTAGCATCCATCTTCTGTGGAAATCAGCCAAGCGAGGAACTTAGCTTGTGTTTAAAAGCGTACGGGTCTGTGTGTCAGTGAACGTTATCTCTGAAATGTTTGAGAACATGGCCTGAGCCAGGAAACCTCTCCCAGGGCTGACATCACATGATCAGATGGACCAACAGCACATGACAGAAGAAAGATCATGGTCTTCCTGACTTCACTGTGAAACACAAAGCCCTTACACAAGGCACCGAACCCTGCTGACCGCTACGCAAATACCTGTATCATGGAAATAATGTTAGCATTAAAGGGACAGTTCACATAAAGATAAATATTCTGTCATCTTTATTCATCCTTACATTGTTAAAAAGCTGTATATGACCCTTTCTTCTGTAAAGGACAAAAGAAGATATTTTGAGGAATGGCTCTGTGGTTTTGAGTCCATACAATGGAAGTCAACTGGGTCCAATGTTGTTTAGTATCCAATATTTTTCAAAATGTCTTCTTTTGTGTTTTGCAGGAGAAGAAAGTCATACAGGTTTGAAATGACATGAGAAAAAGTAAATGATTAATAAAATTGTCATTTTTGGGTGAACTGACCCTTACAAAACATGATACCTCCTTACCTCATTGGTAGTTCCATCAGTGGGCTCATCTGATTGGATGCTGCCAGAAAACGGACCCCACACAGTGTCAACCGGCAGATCCCTGAGGACCATGACCTTGAGGTCATCAGCAGCCCCGCTCAGCACAAGATCATCTGTTTACACACAAACAAACAGAGAGAGAACCTGTGTTAATATATCATAACATCAGAACATTAATCAACGTTTCATTTTAATAGGGTTAAAGATTTAAACAAACCTCTGACTCAAAGTATCAAACATGAATGATTGCACAAAATCACCAGGTGGATAAAAAATAAACCAAACTCGGTCTGTGAAACTGAGCATCAGTTCAACTTGTCTAGCATCAGGACCACTAGGGGGAGTTTGATGCTCACGAGCACCGACGCTGGCCCAAAACGGAGAACTTTTGTACTTCCTATGAGCGATAAGCACAACAGGCATGGAAGTCAAGGCTTTGGTGAGTCACAAACACAGGCCTGACACAGGAACAAACACAAGCTCCACAAACAGAGATAGAGACACAGCTGACACAAAACCCAGCCGTCCACACAACCCGCTCTATGTTAGTTAGCGACAACAGCTGACCTGCAATGGTGATTCACCAGTTCCTGCATCTCCATCCCAATGCAGGTCTGCTTAACCCCCCCAGCCTCGCTTTTGGGGGTCGGGCTAAAGTGCCCCAGCGATAAGAGTGTTTGTCTAACACTCTCCATGTCAAAACACTCATCTATCTTCTCTATATCTATCCCCACCAGAGAACAACAGACAGACGCTGATAAAATGGCTTTCCCACAGCCAAGACGTGGAGCGGGGGAGGGCGCGAGGGCAATGTGTGAGAGAGAGAGAGAGAGAGAGAGAGAGAGAGAGAGAGAGAGAGAGAGAGAGAGAGAGAGAGAGAGAGAGAGAGAGAGAGAGAGAGAGAGAATGGGAGAGCTCAACAAGAGGACACATGCTGGACAGAAACCATGAGAATTACAGAAAACAAAAACGAAAAGCAGTAACACAGAAAATTGTTGTCATAGCTTTATTAAATGTTTAGTTATAAAAAGTCAGTGGTGGGTCTGGCTTGAAAAGACACTGGACTCTTTTAATGGTCTAAAGTTCAGTGTTTTACTATGATTCCTCTGTTTTCTTATCTAAGCTGAGCATCTGAATCCTGCTCACATGACATGACATCATATCATATCATACAGAAGCCATTACTACCAATGATCAACTATATATACAACTGGCATAATTTCTTCAAAAGCAATTTCTAAACCATCTGTTGAGTTACATGCCGGCAGGTGGTGACTGCCAACAGGTGGGTCTTTAAAAGTAAAAAGCTTTAAATTAAGATTTAATGTACTGTGACTTTGTTTTCATCCCCGCTGAAAAACAACAGAAACCTGCCCAAAACACAATATAAATTTTAATTGATTTACTGGTTATAATGGGAATTGTATTGGTTTTAATGGTGTCTATTGGTATTTGATGGATTATATTGGTGGGATATTAAATTCTACTGGAATACTGCCCAAAATACACTACAAAAAGGAATTCTGTAGTGGTTTTAACAGAAAAAGTTAATGGTTCATTATGTTTTTTTTAATGGAAACCATTAGAATTTCTGTGATGGTTTCTACTGGGTTTCTATGGTTCTTTCAGCAGGGATAACAATTACTATAAGTCTATTTATCCTGCATTTTCACCACTTTCAATCATTATTTTTACACACAATAGATTGTTATAATTTTGATACAACATATTGCATATAATTATGAGAAAAATATACAATAGGTTTTTTTTTCATCCACACAAATTAGTATCCACACAAGTAAATTTGACAATAAATACAGCATAAAATAATAAATTAAAGTATAATATAAATAACAAATAAAGTAAAAAAAGTCTTACATATTTAAATACCAGGTGTTGCAAAAATTCAACTAAATATCCAGATGCATTGTACCAAATAGTGTACAAATCAAAATCCCAGTCTTCACAAGCGACCCAAGCACTACCTTCTCTAAACACCACAAAGTCTTATCTTTAAAACCCCACCATTTTTCCACACAATGCACAGAAAACCCTTCTGACGTTGCTCTTGTGTTGGGCCATAGCAACTCCACTACAATAAGGCCATCAGTCTTATCGATAACACTGCGTGACCGGTCCCAAAAAATGCACGGCATGCTTATCGATAGCGACGAGTCCACACGACTCTTATCAATACCACTCCACACTGGCAATGTCCACACAGCACCTTATCAATATGCCTGACTCCACAGACACGAGAGACGACATTAAACTGTATTTTAATACAGAGAAAGAAAGAAATACCATACTTGAGAGGAAAAAGTCTACAAACCAAGGTCTCTAACAGCAGCTGTGTGGTAAACAGCCTGAAGGCAACACAAATCACTTCATCAAGGGAGTTCTGCAACCAGTTGTACTCACAGATATCAAACGCTTCAACCAAGAGAAGATTCACCTTCAATTGCGCAACAGGTAAAGTGGTTCCTGCACAATGCATGCCGCCACACGGAGGTTGTTTCTGAAAGAATACAGCATGTCTGTCAATCATGTCTGTCAGTTGTGCCGGTGGTTATTTTACAAACAGATGAGCTCCACTAGCAAACTGCCAAATGAGAGGAATTCATGATGTGCTGCTTCCAGTGAAAAGTGCTTTCGCTAATGGGCTGTGGCCCTTACCATTTTCCTCTGGGAGAACTGACACACACCCAAACACTCACTGTGGGCACTATAATACAGACACACATGTAGAGTCGAATCAAAAGTCTCATTCACATTACAAATCACCTCCAAGCACATTAATAAAGCTCTTCATATTCTCACATTTGATGCATAACTGGCTCCAGTGACTGTTCTTCAGTGGTTAAAAACACATGTAGTTACCCCGACGTCTCTTTGGGCTTCTCTATCAGGACTAATTGATTTTTAAAAAGACTATTGTTGATATCAAATGAGCAGATCGCTCCACAGCCATTGATTTTTTGACACGGTACAACAGGAAATCTTTATCGGAGCCACACTACGACCCTACACTAATAGGTGGGGTTTAACCTCTGCTGAATGACAAATCCTACACATTCCCAACCCATACGGTGAAGAATAAGAGCGTGTGCAAGTGTGTCGTATATGAGCGAACGCTTCGTGAAACACTTTCAATTCTGGATAGTGATCAACAATTCACACACATACACACACCCTGTAACTAGAAAACCCGCCCGACATCCGTCAGTCAAGGAGTTCAGTTGAGGAGATACAAATTTCTGGGATACGCATCACATATTCAGCATGGCTTCATTTCCATTTTACCCTTCTTTTGCTGGGTGCAGATAAGACACCTGCGTTGTCACTCGCAACAGATGAGCTTCAACAGAACTTTATCATTGACATTTACTACTGTTTACACAACTAATTTCTCTTAACTGTACTTCTGAACTTTTATCTGACCAACACAAGGCCCACAGAGGCGCAGATGCCAAACAGCAAATATGCAAAGGGATAGAGAAGATGAACTCTGCTCCACAGCGCTCCAAAGGCGTGCTTTTGAAGACGCCCACCTAAAAAAACTAATAAAACCTTTCCAAGCTATTCCATCATGGAAAGACAAATAAATTGTATATTTTTAGGTACTATGGACCGTTGTGAGCAAAAAAGATGTGGAAAAACAAAATGAAGGCATGCTTGGCACAATGGAACATAATTTAGGGGTTAAATAAATATTGTTTAATAAGAGGAAAATAATAAGATCAAGGATTTAAGAAGTGAAAAGTCAAAAGAATAACTTGCCAAACAGGTTAATCACATTTAGATAGATAATCACACTTCAGGTGATCTTAAGTGTCTATTAACCTATACCAACAGGGGGCGACTGGTGATATAAACAGAAAAAATGTACAAATGCTAAAATGGGTTTACAATTGAACTAATAACATGTTGTGTGTGAAAAAAACGTATAATGCTCCTGAATGATGCTGTAGTAAAAGTGTATATTTATTTATTTTATTAGGAGACCATATAGATGGTCTATAATCTGACGTATAACTGCAGGCCTGAGTTTATGTGTGTGCGTTTTCAGCGTTTCCCCGTCTTCCACCACCGTTACCCTTTCACAAATTAAAACCGAGGACCTTCCAGAAACTCGTCCTGATAATCACACATAAATTAATTAGAAAATGTTTCTTGACATTCTCGCTGCATAGACAGGGGAAAAGACTCCGGGAAAAGCCATCAAATTAATTGTACGGTATGTGACTTCGATAATTAATTCAATAATTATTTCATGTCTACTTTAGCAACTCCTTCTGGCTGGAAAAAGGGACATTTTGATGATAGCAGAATAAGGATTTAGATTCTGAAATGAAAATACGAGAAATTATGCTGAAACAGTGCGATGAGAGAATTTCAACGCTAAGAAAACGTGACTGTGTTGTAACAAACTGTAGTGTTCAAACGTCTGTGGAAATATGGAACTGCAGTGTGTTTATAAGAAAGAAATCACAGTATATTGCAAGACGCGCTGAAAAAGAAGCCTTGTCTCTGAAATTCAATAATGGAAAAAAAACATATTTAATATCAATACACAGCAATGTGACATGTCAATGTATGTGTGCATCCCATTTCTTTAAGGGATAGTTCACCCAAAAATGGAAATTCTGTCATCATTTACTCACCCTCATTTTGTGTTCCACATAAGAAAGAGTCATATACAGGTTGTGAGTGACATAGGGGTGACTAAATGATGACAATAATTCCATTGAACTATCCCTTTAACACGATTTTTTTTGTTGCTCCTCAGGTCGTGTCTAAGGATCTTAAGATATTGTTTTTATTCAAAATAAATTGTGAACAAAGACGGATGCAAGAACAAACACAAAGTGAAGATCTAGAGAGAAGCAAAGTGGAAGACAGGCGAGAGCCTGGCGGAGGGGAGATAGAGGGCAGGAGGAAAGACAAACCGAAATGTGGGCTATAGAGAGACAGGAAGCGTCAGAACTGCACAGGCATCTGATAGGGCTTGTAATCGTCGTGCGTTGTCCCGTCTGCAGACGCCAGTTCGTGGGCCACATGGAGCAGCTGAAGAGATAGCAGCAGTGCTCGGCAGTGAGAAATGTTCCTCTAGATTAAAGCCCACACCTCTCAATCATCAACAGAGGAAGAGGATGACAGACAGTAAGGGAAGAGTATGTTCTTAATTACAGATAAATGGCCCTTCCTACACAGTCAATCATCACTGTTCGGAAGCCAGACGCTTAAGGGGCAACGGCTCGCTCGTTCACACGACAATCCTTTTAAACATAAACTGTTTCTCATGTGACGTACATTAGGCTGCCGTTGCGCTCCGTTTAGCCACAAGTGTGGGACGACTGTCCCGCAGCCGACAATAAAACTCCAGCACTCAGCAGGTGTGTGTGGAACACATGCAAAGTCAGACAGTCAGAATCAGTAAAAAACAAAAAAAAACAAAAAAAAAACTCACATTTGTTATTGGGTACTTATGATATGAACCTTAACTGAACTGAGTCATAATTCATCAGATAATCTGATTCTTGGAACAACAACAGAGCTACATTTCAGTTTCTTGATTCTTCTAAAGATGTTAAATAAGCACGCAAGCCGAAACGGGATGGAGACAATGAACACACAAAGGTTGAATCCCACATGTCGGGTCAGGAATCTGGGGAACATGCTGTGCTGGAATAACGGGGTAAAAAGGGGAAATAAGTGAGCGAGTTGTAGTGGAAGTTAACGGTCTGCCGCGGCTCCCGCTCTGCTCAGCGTCTGATAACAGCTCCGCTCGACTCCCTCACAGTGCAGCGCAACCGCAGCCGGATCTCAGGAAGAAATAATGAAAGATTGCAGAAGACGGAAAGATAATCAGAATAACTGAAAACCATCGACGCTGCCAAAACATTCTTTGAAAAAAGGACCAAAAAAATAAATTACGTTTGGCACCTTGGCAAAATGCCAGGAGCTTTTACAAGAGTGCTTCATGTAGCTCTCCACCCCCAAACACCTGCTATCCTGCTACTGTTTTCCATTAACCTGTTAGAACAATCATCTTTCTTGGTCTATGCTCTTAAAGCGGTGCCTTACAACAGGGGTTTTCAAACTTTTTGTCAGTTGAACCTCTCTGTACCTGAAGTTCCCCCTAAGAGTAAGTAGTTATTTCAATAATAGCACATTTTACATGTTTAACTTCGAAAACAGTTTTGATCTGTTATAAAGTAATGGAAACAACTTGTTTATACATTGGTAGACATAAAGCACACCTACTCACGAACCCCAGTTTGGGAAACCCTGTCATAGAAGAGCCACTTTTGCTTTCCCAAAGATTTACATTTTTATAAAATATTGTATTGCTTTTTTATAATCTATATAAAAATGTTATAATTTTACAATATGTTAAAGGTTCTTTATGGAACCAGTGATTCTGAAGCACAAATATTAAAAAGTGTTTGTATATTTAAATCTAACCAAATTAGGCTAGTTTAAAATTGTTTTTTTAATGGTTTAAGTACAAATCACACAAAAATTTACATATTTGGGCTAAAAAAAACTGGTTCCACGTTCAGGTTGACCCCAACACTGAAGATTACTGTTATCATAATCCTTCTTGTAAGTACTGGGGTCTTTTAAGGTAAGTATGTGTTTTGAACTGTTTGTACAGTATCTCATAACCCAAAAATATAAACAGTTTACCCACACTAACCACCAACTGATGAGCCTGACAGCATGTCAAGATTACTAGTCACTTTCAGCTCGAGCTGAATTTGTCAGGACAGATCTCGTAGCACCATATTTAAGAGGACTGCAGATCTCCACTAAATTATTATTGCAGCTGTGATGTGACAAAGAAATAATATTGAGTAAGAAAAAGAGAACAAAACCGAAAGAAATTCTGCATGCAGCCGGATATAGATCATCTATGGCACTGATGTCCTTCCTCTGAGAGTGAGAGCAGATCAAAATAAACTTGTGAATAAATCTTTTGAAACACGGAGGAGAATTGGATATTATATGCATACACTGCAGCGCTCTGATCTGAGGTTCCTCATTCAGAAGCTAAACAATGGGTCCAGGGATGAGATTGAATGACTCGTCAGTGCATCTCACTCCTGCAGTCGGGTGTTGTAGAGACGTCTGATAAAGCCGCAGACTGCAGGCGCTTTTGTCTCCCTGAGAACAATATAAATATGTTCAACAAGGACTGCCACATGCTACGCGGCATAATCATTAAATTCAAGGAAACGTGCCTGTTTGAACAGTTCTGAAGTCTTTTTTGGTCTCTGGGTTTGTTTGATTTAAAGCTGAAGTGTGCGTTCTTTTATGTTAAAACACGGTCTCATATCTTAATTCAAGTTCTAGAGAAAACCACATACTCTGCCTTAAAAAATTGCATAAAATATATTATTAAAATGCATGCCTCCAATATAAAACAAATATATCTAATGATTTACAATTATTTACAATTAAGCAAATAAGATCTTTAACAAATAATAATACATAAACATTATATTTTATACAGTCCGCATTTTAAGAAACGAAATCATGACATTGGGCTGACAAACACAAACACATTTCTATTGCAATTCAATTTCACACAAATGCATTTGCGCCACCTCTCTCTCTCTTATTCTGAGCTGTGCTGATATGTTTTTAATTTTCCAGCTCTCGGGACTCTTCAGGAGGTCTTTGCAGATTTTCATGCTTCTCTGCTGACGCTGTAAAAACCTGACCAACACCTTCGCACCTATCAGCGTCCCTGCAGGCCTCTCATCAATGCCAGCTCTCGCGCCCACAAATAATTTATCAGCATTTAAATGCCACAGATAATATGCACACGCTGCTCCCTCCGATTTCTTATAATTAAATATGATAAAATCCCACCACACCCGGTAAATAATAATAATCATTATTATCATTGCCATTATAATGCTTTATTTGAGTATTCTGAATTACTTGTGGGGATAAGGAATGCTGGCCAAGCGGGAATGTTAAATGCGGAGCGGGTTTAGTCAGGGTCTAAATCCATCCAGAAAAACTCTAAAAGGGATGCGAGAGAGAGAAAGTGGGAGAGGGAGTAAGAAGAAGGAGCAACGGTCTGCCAGCTAGAAGGGATTACTGTGACGGCCATTTGCATATCAAGAATTTTAAGCAGAGAGGAAAATATCAAACCCTCCAGCCAGCAAGGTCATTTCGAAGATAATTTTTTTTCTTCATAATTTATTTTGCATATCATGCAGCGGGACACGTTATAGATTAAAAAGCTGCTTCGCCATATCAACTCATTCCTGACACTTCTGCCTCACTACTGCCTATCAATTTATTCAACAGAACCCCACCCTGAAAAATATTCTATTAAAACACAGCGACAATTAGCAAACAAGTAATGCAGGGACTCTTTTATAAGATGCATAGACCACCTGTGCAAATGAAGTAGGTGTCAAACTGTGATATTCACTCACTATCCTTTGCTGATATAAAAAAGCTTTAAAAAAAATTACATTTACAATCTTTGAATGTTTTGTCCTTTACATTTAAAATACCAAGTAAATTGTATTCATCAATCTACACTGAATGTTTTTTAAGATGTGAATTTTACCGTCAACTGATAAGGAATATATAGATTTGTTTATTTATGCCTTATGTTCTATCTCTTTATCAATGTGTTTGTGTATGCATGTACAATAAAGCTTCATAAACCTGATAAGAACGAGAATGGATGGGAAATTGTCAGTTGAGAACAACAACAATAGCATTCGGCAACATCAAACGAACAAAATGAGATAGAGGACAAACAAAAACGGGGAAAAAGTCAGGCACAAAAATTGCATAATGCTAATAAAGAGAACGAAAGAGGTCAAAGAAAGAGATTTCAGCTGCTATTAGAGTTTCATTCCATCACCCAAAGCCCTCAAGTATCGGGGCAAACCAGGCTGTGACATCATCAGATAGGGTCCAATCTGCTCTGAATGAAGTCAGTCTGGTCCCTAATACCAGAACTCACATGCATCAGTAAAAAATGAGGGGAATGCAAACAGTGCCTGATAAAATGTTTCTTTCCATACAACCAAACGTTCCTTTCCCAGAGGCTTATGGGAAACGGGGCAGACAGACCGCAAACGCACAACTTTATTTCTAAAGCTGAAAACACAAAAGAACAAAAGTAACAAGATGGAAAAAGTGCTTGTCTGCATGCGGTGAGGGGGTGTGGGTTGAGATGGAGAGACCGGTGATGGTGGTGGTGGGATGTGGGGGGGGTCATGATGATAAGGGAAAAATTCAGACCGGTCAAAGTTTCCCTTTTGCCAATCGTGCTCCTGATAAAGGCAGCGCCTGCTCCAGTACTGATAGAAGGCCTATCTCTCTCCTGCCCCCCCTCTTTCTTTCTCTCTTTCACTCCCCCTCTTCCTCATTCTCCTGGCAGTTAGTTTGTTAGGGGGGGAAGCCTATCGCGTGCACATCGCCAGCGCTGTCATCAAGCGGCAACCGCACAGCAATTAATATCACTCCAATTACTGTTAAAAGGACAGCCTGGAACAAGACGATAATAAACACATCCTTGACGTGAAAAATTCAAACACGCGCCTGCGGAAAAACGCACATATTTAGGCGATTTCTAAATATCCGAGATAAAGAAAATGCCTTGCATATTGAATCATGTCATACTCTACTAGATCCTCACTATCGCTAAACTGTGCTGCTGAGGCGTGTGGTCCTGAGAGAAAAAGATTAGAAAAAAGATAGCAAAACGCATATTGCGTTATCCAGACAGATATTAAAGATTCCCAATTTGTTGTTTACGGAGCAGTTAGTAAAATGGGATCTTTCTGTCAATGAGAGCCGTAGGATATCTTAAGAATTTATACAGCCGGTTTGGGGCATCTTAGTGGTTAACACGTGCTTATTCTCATGTATTTATGTAGTTATATTTTCTGGACTGAGACCAGCACTCCACCAGTTAAGAATCACTGCTCGATGGTATAAGCCTACTCACTGGGCCATGGGGCAAAATAAAATCCCAAACTTTGTGAATTTAAGAAACAGCAGTGCTGAGAGTAACATACAGGTTATGTTCCACAAATAGAGAGATGAAGCGATCAATAATAAAATTGCTTTTATTTGCATCTGTTGCCTGCAAACTATTTCCCCCCCAAAAAAAACACTTTTGTTGAACTTTTTTCTGGAATAAACATCACACATTTACACGATAACATTGCTATTTGACCCTCAAGTCAGGCATTGCTTTAACAAGGAATCATCAGATCATATTTTATAGATACACGTTTTATCTGAACTGGCTGAATTCTGCATGTCTGAGATGTGTCACGGGTGTGATGTCACACATGGTCCATGCAAAACTTCGTCTTAAAACTGAGGAGCGTGAGGAAAACCAGGGTGTTTACAAATGGGGTGCAGTTGATTCAGTTTACATTCTTCATTCGAGTAGAAACTTTTCTCAGAATTTTTGCTCTCTCTCTTTCTCTCTGAAAACATTATCAGACATCACATTCAAAACAGAAATGATTAAGTCGTGGCCCATATTGTTTTATGGCAGGCAGCTGATGGCACGACTGCGACTGGCCCTTCCTGAGGAGCCAGTGACTCATGCATTAGTTAAACACTCCTGAAGGAGGAACAGATAGAGAGTCTGACCTGGGCCTTTCCAGTGGGCTTCGGCTTCTCCCTCAGCTTCTTCTTCCTCTTCTTCAGAGCAGTGAAGGAGTCCTTTCTCATCTTCTTCACACTCATCTGGCGCCGCCAGCGACTCGTGCGTTCTCGGCTCTGTGGATGGAACATTTGAAAAAGGGGAATTAGTATTGAAACATCTTACGTTTATATGAATCATATTTCGAAAATACTTATGCACTATGAGCACATGTTTGTGTTAAATTTTCATTTTGTGTGTTAAAAATAAATTCCAGGGGGTCTGTAAATGTAATAATATATAATATTATAATTAAATTAAATATACAAGTTACATAATATAATGTATAATAATACATGTATTAATATTTACACAAACAAATCTTTCCATCTATGCTAAGCAATGTCAAATACTTTCAATTAATTTCTAATAATCATTCTAACAAAATAGAATATTTTACTAGATAAAAATTGAAACTAGAATATTGTTGTGGACAATGAGGGGCCTGGAAGTCAAAGAGGTTGACATCCTCTGACCTACAAAATATAAAATATATGCAGTTCCTAATTTAGTTAAAACCCCAACTGTTTTGGACCCTACATATCAACTTTCATGTTTCGTAATTCAGTCTCTTTAATATTCATTACTCAGAGGTGGCGTGTGTGGGGTCTGTGGTCCCGCTTTGACGATCAAAAGAAGTGAAGACACATGCTTCAACGACAACATCTCAGCAAACGTCCGACCCCTTTTGATTCACCATGCGAGAATTGGAAACAAAAACCCTTGGCAACAGACGGTAAGCGTCTTTCTTTTATAAGGGCCGATCTTTATCATCAGTGTGAAAGACAGAGTACAGATCTCATAGGCATTGATGCCAATGATTAGTAATTCTCTTTGATCACAGCGATCACCTTGATGATAGCTGTATCTCTCTCTCCCTCATTTGGTTGAGTGACGCTGTAGCGAGAATACGAGTAAAATGACACGATCTATAGATCTCGTCCTTCTGACTCCTACACTTTTCTACGATTCTCCGTCCTCAACTCCCTCCCCATCACCCCACCTCGATTACAGCTCATCTGTGGCGCACAAAGGGCATGTTTACCCTTGCATTCCCGTGGCGATAAAACAGCGATAGCTGCCGATCAATACCGACCATAAACGTCCATCCGCGTGACCTGCTGTTATTAATCTATCAGTTTGGAGATTAGATCTTCATCATCAAATAAATCACAAATGTCAGCCCCCGATTCCGCCCAGGCCAAACCGTCATTTTCGTTCACACAGATTCTGAGACTGTCCCGATGCGTGCCGTCCCGTGCTGCCCCTCCCTGCTCAAGAAGCCCTATTATTTTCAGCTATAAATCACAATGAATGGCACATTGATTTTATCCAGCAGTGCTCGGCATGGGGAGAGAAGCTGGAGCCACAGTTATTGCATTTAATATTATCAATATAATCTCCCATATAATCTGAGCAGAGACGGCAGGTATCGGGATGGGAGGGGTGGGGGTTCTGCCACCAGCTTGGCTCCTTACTCTACCAGGGCATGCAAACTTACACTCAAACAACACACACACACACACACACACACACACACACACACACACACACACACACACACACACACACACACACACACACACATTTATACCCATTCCTCAACACAACATTGATCTTTTCATCTGATAACAGAAAGTTCCCTTGTCACACCTGGAGGGCAAAGTCACCCAACCTGCTGTATTCTTCCGGCCTGGCCTCATTTTTCTCTTCATTCTGCTTTTTTGCAAAAAGATCACTGTGGGAGGCTCGAGCTGTTTTCAAGTAATACAAGGGACTAGAACGCATCATCTATGTTTGTGCTGGGGTTCTCTGATAGATTATAACATCAAAAGTTGTGACTTTAACACCTTCAAGATTATTTAAACTTAAATATCTGAAAAATGTTGATATCTAAATCTGACAGGATCAAAAAAACTGTGTTCTTAATCCCATGCCAGTTAACAAAAAAAAAAAAGATTTCGGATCAGACCCGTGATCAGACCCTCACCAGCTCTGCCAACGCAAGATGTCGAGATAACAAAAGGTGCTCTAGAACATCTTTGTTTAAGGTTTATCAGCTTCTTTGCTGATATGAACAAGGACTTACGACGCAGGGGCTGACCATCAGATATTTCGTTAAACCAGCGGAAGATCTTACAGTCAGCAATCGGCGCGCTTTCAGATCAAACCAGCGCCCTATTTGCCATTAATGATTATTATAAGAAGGTATTTTCGTTTACGTTGATATTTTACAGGTGGTTATCGGAACTGTGTGTCCTGTGACTGGTTGAGTGTTTTTCTGAAGCAGTTATCAGCTGGTTATCGCCTATGTCTTTCTCTCCCAGATGGTGGATAAGGGAGCTTGCCTTTATTAGCCAGTGCTGGCCTGATAAAGACCTGGTATTGATCGCAGGTTGAAAGAGCAGGTTCGTCAAACATGGCTGATTTACAGAGGCTGATAATAGCAGCACCGGGCAACACTGGAGCTCAGGGGGTGGGAGGGGAATTGATAGAGGGAGAGAAAAAGCTTAAAACACGAAGCTTTTTTACACAAGAAAATTCGGAGAATTAACGGAAATAATAATCATACTCTGCCTCTAAACCCAAAATGCGATAGGTAAACGCAACACGCTCTCATGCATGTGTTAATGCACGCATATGAGCAATCCAGGACAACCTCTAGTCCTTCGAAAATCAGATTAGCACCTGACACCTTTTCCATGAGTTTATCAAAACCAGCCAACGCACCAGTTTTTATCTCTTCAGTCCCAAATTTCACAAGAATTTTCCAGATAAAAAGTAGAAATCATGGCTAACAAAGTGACTTAATCAGCTTACGGTTGGGAATATACAAAGTAAAGTTCACAAAATACAGTATTGTCTACTACATTATAGAAAATAAGTGTAACAGAATTTTTTTACTAGGAAATAAACATTTTCAGGTAAAATGAAGAAAAAATTTACAATTCTGACTTAACATAAGCCAACTTGTAAAATTATCTCCTTTGAACAAAAGGTTGGATTTCCTTGGTTCCATTAGCATGTTTTCTTCTCAATCTTGCTGGGATAACAAGAAAATTTAGGCCAATGCCACTTAACTCCATATGTTTGTTCTCTATACTTATGTTGCTTGGAAAACATCTGCTAAATGAATAATGTTAAGGTAAATTCTTATGGTAAAATAAAGCAATAAGCCCCAAGAAGCAGTGGGTTAGTTGGTATAAAATGCATATTAAAATATTTATACTGTTAAAATACAACAATAAAAGAAACTAAACCAGGTATTAAAACAATTTAATCTGGAGTTTCCTTTCCCTAAAAGAACAGTTATTTCACGCAAGTCATACGGCAAAAACGAAGCCTTTTATTCTAGCATAAATTAGATATTCAGATGTGCGAGACTCTGTTATCAACAATACAGGTCACGTCAGACTGCAAACTCACTTAAGGCAGCTTCTGACACTTTAATATGACAGCCATGTTTTACTATGTTCCTTTTCACCTTCATTATAAAGAGGTGGGAATGAGGCGAGACTTGAACCATCGCACTCTGCAGAATCCTCCTGGTCCGAGACTCCGCCTTCCTCTCCTGACATGCTTACATCATCAGATGGATCTTCACTTCCATTAAGTTCGCCAGGTGATCCTATGGAGAGGACACAGAAAAGCAACATGTAAATATACACAGGGCTGGTGAAAGTAATGTAAGCATGTACAACATCACAGGCAGTTACCATGCCATCAAAGTTTACATATCATGCTAAAGCACCCGTCCAATATGTGGGATTTATGTAAATACCCCCCGGGTAATGTCTTGAAGGAAGTAGGCTGTTCTGTAAATAAAAATAATATTGTATAAGATTAAAGAAGAAAATACAGATTCATTTGAAACCTTATTCCCACTACAGGCTAAGACTTGTACAACTCAATACGTTCCCAGTCGAACAAAACTTTGACTTCGACACTTTCCAACCAGAGGACACTGAGATAAGTTCCAGTAATTTGTTATTTTTAAACCTAGTTGATCTAAATAAATAAAAGTTTTGTAATAAATGCTTAATTTTAAAATAATGCACAGACTATATTTTAACATAAAAATTGCTATTCATAATAAAATTATTTAATGTTGCATTATACAACAATTTATCATTCTGAAGGGCGATCAGCTGCTTTTGTTTATATAACATGAAAGGAACGCTACAATGTTTTCATAAAAGGCCCTATAGGAATCCTCGTCCTTTGTTTAACATTAAAATGCAATGCATGATAGATAAGAGCTGGCTGTAGTGGACACCACAATGGTTTGCATGGTAATTCAGACCTTGTCACGGTTATTGTTATTCTAATGAGGTTTAGGTCGAGGAAAACTACACAGTACGTTAAGGAGAGAGTCGTTCTCCGTATGCTTTTTTTTCAACAGGGGGGCCCTTTTTTTATGCATCCGCATGTAAAGCAAATTACCAGGGGTTGGAAAATTGGATTTTACCACAGTTTTTTGTAAATTAATTTTCATTAAGTTGTGATGAGCGGAGAGGGGATTGTTCAGACTAAAGCCGTGACTGGAGGCGTATATATTTACACTTCCTAGAACAAAGAGGCCTATAATCTATACAAAGCACACAACAATACCCGTGAATAAAAAGCCTTGTAGAAAAAGGCAAAGGCAATTTTTCTAATTCTGTTAATTTCACTTCCAAAGCAATTAAAACGAGGCGGAGATAATGCTCGGAAACAATCGCTCCCTGACAAAGTGTTTCTGTCTTTGTAAATGAAACATCTTTAGGCTAATTTCGACTTCCACGCCTGCATGGTTCACTGTAATTTCAGATAAAATTAACACACTTCGATTTGGACCTCAGTAATAAAGGACGTGAGAGAGAAAAGCAAAATGATCGATCCCGTACGCCATATTTTTAGAATGTGGACCGGGTCTTGCTAGATCTAATTTTCCGTATCTGAGGCGACATTTTCAAACAATTAATTTTCCTTTAATCATAATTGTACAAAGGGACTTCTCTGTTTAAAATTCCAATTACATTTGGTGCAGAAATGTAAAAGTTTGAATTATGATTCTCTTTCCTATTACTGTTCTGGTTAAATGAACGAATCGCCGCATCACTGCTTGCAGACATCAAATGGGGCGGAAAGTTTGGGCACCCCTCCCGTCATCCCTCCATCTCTTTCTCTCATCATCTTATATGAGGAGTGTTTCACAGAAGGAAAAAGTGCTAAACTATATACACCATGTATGTTATAAAGTTAAACGTTGACCGTTAAAATAAAGTCTTTGGTTTCTCACGTACAGTATGTAGTAACAAAATGCAATGTGATTTTTACTTTTTGAAGAAGAAACCCCAGTGGTGCAACACAAAAATATAATAATAAGCCAACTATTTATTTTACATGTAAAAGCCTTTATTCCTTCTATCATTCAGACATGTTTCACTATAAAATAGTAAAAGGCACAAGACAGCAGAAAGAAAAAGCAGCAGAACACTTTTGAGTACTAACTGGCAGAACAAAGTGAGAAAGCTGATGAAGGCGGATGAGATAGTGCTTTATTAACTGGACTCGTCCACATCAAACCGATGTGCTTAGCGACAGTGATTAAACTAAGAGACAACACATCAAACCCGAGTCCTGATTAAACAAACGGACTCCCTCACCCTCACGTTAATCACCACATTACCAAACAGCCCAAATACATCAGGAGAAAAGACCACTTGTATCAGGAAATCAGGGATTTGTGAAGAAAAGAGAACAATGAGCCCTTGGTTGGAAACTACGAGTGTGTGTTCTGTGATACCTGGCTTATAATTTCACGTTCACACGTCGATCAGAACCAAGGGCATTAAAACACTTTTGGTAATATTAATTAGCTGGATCCGAGGGTCAGACCGGAGACCGGGTACTGTGAAAGCACAGCATCCCTCACCACTCCATGGAGAACTTGAGTATTAAATGCTTTATTCTAACCTGATCTCAGTACTGATCTGAAATAGCAGATTGATCAGTTTATATACAGCGCTGCAGGTAAATGGAGGCATTGATCTATGAGCTGAAAAAGTGGCGAAATGACTGATGAGCCAGTCGAGTGATGAGACAGAGGCCTGGCTGGACGGGACTCGTGTCACCAGAGTTGCTGGAGCCGTAGATAAGCCCAGAGCCTCGGGGCTCACGCGATTCAATCTGCCAGTGCGGCAGGACCTCTGCGGACAGACTGTTGTACAGGAGCGGACGTTCACTGGATTTGCCAAGATTCACGCCATCTGTGTTTCTGCCCACACAGCAGGTTTGAAATGAGGTAGCCTGAGTTCAGTTAAGGGGAGTTCAGTGAATAGTATTTTCTAAAACACTATTCACAATTAGAAATATGCTTTAATACAAAGAATAAATGAATGTGAGGAAGAGGTTTGAAATTTTGCAAACTTTTCAAAAGGAACACCTTGATGGTGGAGTGTTTTAAAGTGTTCAATAAAAACCCTTTAAAGAGATAGTTCACCCAAATATAAAATGTATTCATCTTTTATTCACCCTAATGTCATTCCAAACCTGTATGACTTTCTTTCTTCTGTGGAACACCAAAAAGATGATATTTTGAAGAAGGCTGGTAACCAAACAACACTGATTCCCATTGACTTCCATTGTGCGGACATTTCTCAAAATATCTTCTTTGTGGTTTAACAGAAGAAAGAGTCATATACAGGGACATGAGGGTGAATATATGATGACAGCATTTTTATTTTTGGGTGAACTTTTCATCTTCTTTTATTTCATCCCAAATTCTACTTTAAATTCTGAACTCTATTCTTTCTTTTTTTTGGAGGACCACAATCTATTTGTCTGCTAGCATGGTTAAAAACAGAAAGAACTTCAGGAAAAACAAAGAAAAATAATGTCTCAAAAACTCAAAGAACAAATAATATAGTTATACCCGACACCGCCTGTTAATAATAAAATAAAAAGAGTAAACAGAGCAGGAAGATACCGTTCTCATTTCCATCAGTCAAATCACACGAGTGAGCGATTATAATACTTATGATAATGACTGATTATTGTAAGGTGATAATGTGGTGATGATATTAATGTGTGCTGGGCATCAGAGCACTTCAAACGGGCCTGACTGATCTTCGCCGTGGATTTGTCAGCAGGTTGTCAAACATCAAACAGAGTCCAGGACACAGCAAAGAGGCACATTTTAAAGACTCCTCTTATCTTTCTCGATCCTCCCTCATTGCGTTACCTTTTCCTCTCTTCATCACTTCACTGTCTGTACCTTTTCACCACACAAGCTACTTTCCTATTACTCTCAGCTTTCTTTCACTCTCCATCTCTCTCTCTCTCCTTCTGACTGGGAGCGTCACTCTGCGCGGATAGCTGCGAGCCGTTCCCGGTTATCGTCTCCTGCAGACTCTCTACCGGTCTGATCTGTCTCCTCTTCATTAAGCAAATACGCCGACGTGGAAATGAAAACATAATAGCTATTTGATTTCCAGCGAGATATTTTGCATATTGGTTCGGAGCTGATAGTGGAATTTCATCAAGTCGTTTTTTTTCCTCCATGCTTTAAAAACTGAATTACTGAGCTGGGCGGCTACAGCAGGATTTCTTTACATTGCTGGGAAAAAGGGAAGGGGAAAAAAATAGAACAGCGGCAGCAGTTCCCCGAAAAGACTACTTAAACGATTAAATATCCCCCATTCCCCTTTTTCTCTTTTTGATAACAGGGAAGGGAAAATTTAAAGAATTCACAGTGCTTTAGGTTCGCTATACTAATCAGAGATAGAGAGGAGAAAATTAACTCCTTAATGAGCAGGAGCTGTCTGGCTGATAATGGTCAAGGAGAGGCGATAGGCTTGAATGAGAAAGAAAGAATGAGTAAAAACAGAGAGATGGATTCACTCGTACAGGGGCAATCAGATTTTACTCCCCTCTGGAAATTGTTCTTTGTGTCCACAGAGGGCAGGTGCGATTGTCGGCAACGATATCTCTAAGGTTACAAGCTACCCGGGTCGCCACGGAGATGAATGGTGCGTCTGAGGGTATTTCTCATGCCCCTTTGAGAGAAAAACTACCCCTGCAAGTGCAGATCAACAAACCTGCTCCCACCCATTTATCAGTCCCATCCTGCAAAGAAAACGCCAAGCCAAAATACATCTAACAACAATTTTCAATGTCTAAACACTTGTTAGGACATGTACACTTGAGATTAGGCAAAAATGGATAGAAATATGTGTAATAAAACACATTCGCAGGAATGAGCATGAAGTGATGAAAATTGGGTGCAAGTCTAAAAATGTAATACACAGCGCATACACCCAAAGCCATTATCAGCTTCACAACGCTTTCTCTTAGAGGGCCGATTGACCCCTCTTTATGAAGAGATTGAAAGAATCCTATTTCCTCTTAAGAGACAGCACTGAAGACCCTACAGCTGTCACCTCATCACAAACACGCGTGCTGTTAAAAAACAGACACGCCGCACCGAGCCACATTCTCTCCCTCACCCCCTCAACCGTCCTCCCAGAACTAGACTAAACAGATTATGTACACGAACTCATATCGTACACGAGCATGTGCGCCTGTGTTAGTTTGCAAAGTGAGAAAGATACGATTGGAAAGGACGAAAGTGTGAATCCTTATGTGACAAAAAAATATTAAGATAGGACAGGGGTCCGTGACCTCTAGGGGGTGCGCGGCGCTACTGCAGGACTGTCAACCACTTACGGTTTGATCTCAAATAAAAATGTCTTTTTTTAATTAAAGTCAAATAATATATAAATATATATAAAAATAAATATATACATACAATTATTTTATTATATATAATTGTTTATTAATTTGTTGTATATAAATATTATATATATATTATATATATATACATACATTTTGCAGCATGTGAATTGCAAGAAGGTTTGTGTGGCTATTTGTAAAAAAAATAACCCGACCCTTTTCTCCTGAAGGTCAGTATATATGTTGGAAAAGTGTGTGCGTGTTACGTGTGAAATGTCTAATGCTCAGATTGAACGTGTGCGCCTTCTCAATAGCCTTGCGAGTTGTTCAGATACGAAAGGATGAAATAAGTAGTTGATTCAGCCGCCCCTCCTCCCTGTGGATCTTGGATGGTGGGAAAGTTGAAATCTGCTGCTATTTTCTATCTTTTATCAGACAGCTTATCTTCTGGCTCTTGTCTGCGTGCCTGGCTTCGATAGTCCAGGGTCTCCACTCCGGCTGCCTGGCAACTTCACTCCCCCCATTTCAATCTCCCTCCTCTCTCCTTACACCACACACCCCCCACCCTACAGCAAGTGCAGCTCAGAGGGACAAAAAAAATAAAAATTGACCTAGAAAATGTTTGTATAGCTGTAAAATAGACTTTTTTTACATTTATGTTTAGTTGAAAAAAATGCTTCCAACAATGCCACTTTTAAAGGGATAGTTCATCTAAAAAAAAAATGTATTCACCCTGTACTCTTTTTTTCTTCTGCTGAACACAAAAGAAGATATTTTGAAGAATGCTGGTAACCAAACAACAAGTCCCCACTGACTTTCATTGTAAAGGACAAAAACACTGAGACTGAGATTTTTCAAAATATCTCCCTTTGTGTTCCACAAAGAGCAATATACAGATTTTTTTAATGATATAAGGGTAACTAAATGGGTTTTTTTGGGGAGAAGAACTATCCCTTTAATTAATGCCCTTTACAATCCTTTATATAGGCTTTTACATCCACTTATTTATCAAGAAAATTTCTGACTTCAAAATATTGAAATCAACATCTCAGATCAATCAGACCAAATGTATGCATGCGCGTTTGGTTAAGAGTCTCTTAGTCGCATCAAGCCAGTCTATACAAAGGGGCGGGACAACAGCTGCCGGGACGTGTCTAACGGTATAATGAGCATCAGGCAAACAGCTTTGTGGGGTTGCACAGGGGTCAAAACCTGTTAACACATACAAACCCATGAATGTAATGCATGTAGACACACACTGTGCTCTGTTCATTTGTGCATTTGCGTCATGTTTTAGCTGAAGTTTGCATCCTTTTAAAAGAATATTAACATTTAAGTTTAAAAAAAACCTTGATATTGTTTTATTATATGACTCTCACCTCAACAAATGCAGAACAAGGTAAAACATACTCCCATAGTACCAGCAAACAGCCCTCAAAGACATTGTTGTATGTGTTATCAGGCTTGAACTTGATTGATATGAGCTGTCCTTGGATAAGCCTGAAGCAATATTCAGACACATTCTTTTCCCATGAAAACGTCTTCAATTAAAGGAGCGGAGCCAACAAAAGACACAAGCGCAGATTAAATTAATATAAAAGTATACATTAATATCAGACGGCTATAACCTCTGAGACACTCTGGCATGTTTTGCACTCAGAACTTTCGTACGTGTCATACGATATACAAAAGCTAATGTGTCAGGGGGGTGACTCAATTGAAAGAGTAGAGGGAAGATGAGAGTGATCACCCCCTTAGATTTATCTTCACCCAGAACGCTTCTGAGACTCTTCAGCGGAAAGGGAGAGGCAGCCATCGGGACGGTATGCAGAGGAGAGGCCTCTCATCTCGCTCTCTCCCTGTTCTCACCGTTCCATCATGCCCTTCACTTTTCTAACAGAACGCAGCAGATCAATCGTCATCCTCCTACTAGAACTGAACGGACTCTACACACACACACACACACACACGTGCATGCGGCCTTCATCGCTAGCCTTATCCAGACTCCGACCCTGAGATCTGAGGTTTATTAAGACAAAGGGTCGTTCAGATCTACCGGCTCCCCCGTATAGACACATCCCCAGCTGTGCAGGCCCAGACTAAAGACTAAACACAGATCACACAAACACAGCACGGATGTGGACCACAAGATACCACATGGAACAAGATGCAGAGCGATGCTGAGGATGAAAAGTATAAAACTATATAGTTTAACTGAAATATTATTGCATTGTTACCCATGCCAAAAAAACGCCCACCACTACAGAGAGGACAGAAAGGACTAGATACAATGCAACTGTTGTCTATGTGTAAAAAATAAATTTAAACAAAATGTGAATGTATGGATGTTTTGTATTTGAATAGTTCTTGCTGATTTAGTATATATGTGCATTTCTTTTCTCCTGCCTGTCAAGAGGCAGTGAAAAGCCCTTTATGACTCTTGTATAATTGTTATGGCTTAATCACCATAAAAGCACATAAAAACAGACAACCCGGCAAGCTACTGGCCAGGAGCCGGCTCAAATACAGAGGTTATACACACATTCTCACACACTAAAACACTTCGGCTGTCTTCAACCGTCAGCACTGCTGGAAACAACAAAGCACCACAGTATAACTGCTGAAAAAAGTGCAGAAACCTCCTTTACCTTATGTTTTCATTTCTAAAAAATGTATTTTATGTTCAGTTATATTGCCACCTTTGCAATAATGAAACTTAAGGCAACTTTAATTCATTTGTGTCAATGCTTAGAATTTGTGTTCAGATGCATCCATATTATTTGTGTAAAGCCACCCATGGTCATATGTACGTGCATGTATGCAACACATCACATAAAGTATTTGCTGGATGGGAGAGAAGGAAAGTAGCTGTGAATATGGCAGTTGAAATGTTATCTTTCACTATTGTCGCACAGGCACAAAATAAAAAAACTAAATAAAAATACAACGAGGTGTGAGCATGGCAAAGATAAGTGTGAAGAACATGGGACGGGGGGTGACAGCAGATGAAGTAGGTATGTTAAATATAAACCACCTCATGGATGGCAGCAGGAAAGAAAGGGGGTATTTTCAAGAGGCAGGGCATCACTGGACCCTCAGTGCTTCCGATAACATCCAACATTCAGGCAGAAGAAGAGGATTGGGAGGAGGGGGACAAGGGAATGGAGGAACGGAAAGATACGCACTGAGATTCCAGTTGCAAAAGAAAGTATCACCACCCCTGGAACGCAAAAGTCACAACGGGATTTCTGATGGGGAAAATGTGTTCTTTACAGATGAGAGTAAGATAGAGAGAGCTCAGCCAAATGTCAAAGATGATAAATGGCAGAGTGCATGGAAACACCGGCACACTCTTTATGTGCACGTCTAAGATGCGAACAAACAGAACATGTCTGTTTGTTGCCTTTAACAAAAACACACACAACAACTCAAGGAATAGCTCACACAAATCAAATCTGAATTTGTATTACTTACATAATACAATTTATATAGTTTTTAAAATACACATTTTATAAGGAATATACCAACCACATTTTTCTCTATATAATGAAAATAAATGGGGACTAGAGTTGTCAAGACATTTTGTAAACATTTTATTTTAGCCTGTTGCTCAAATAATTGTATGACTTGAGTAAACTTTCAATGTGGCACATACAGACCACTTTTACAAATTTTATAGTGCTTCATTTGGCATTTTGGAGCTTTATATCTCCAATCCCTATCCCTATTCACTTTCATTATAGGAAATGTGGTCAGGATACTGTTAAAAATGACCTTTCCATTCCAAAGAAGAAACATGAAAGTAAATAAGGTATTTTTCATTGTTGGGTTCGTCCCTTTAAAATTACACACAAAGAATAGCAAGCACACGTAAAAAGACCTCCACATTCACACATTTAACATTATGTGTGCCAATGCACGTACACAAACACCTACCATTAATTAGTGCCGTTATCTCCGCAGCCTCACTAAATCTAATTACAACTGGTTTGTCATTAACCGGGAATGATGGTTAGGAAACGTTAATGAGAGCAACTTGCTCCGGAAGAGCCCGGGTGAACCGACTAAACGTAACACTAGGGCATTAGTTTGGGTCAACAGTTACGAAAGCCAGTTTAAGCAAGTCTTAACAGGGAAACAGGATTCTGTTGTCAGGATGTTAGGTATTCATTTCATGACATTTATACTAATAAAGCAAATATTTGACGATGTCTTATGTGAACTGATAAGGGTTTTACTATTAGCATAGAGTGTCAATGGTGTCTCTTACATCTTGTCATAAATCAAAACGTTGATGTGCTGCTAGCAGAATTCGCTTTTATCCATTCTTTCATTTGCACGGACGCTTTTAGCGTCCACAGTCATGTTTTAATCAGCAGTATAAACTGTAATTTGTGAGTTAGGAGTGTTAACTAACATTAGAGAAAGCCGGTGTCTCGTCCGATGTGTGCCAGGATGAGGTGTGTCTGCGAGTGTATGTGGATGACTGTAGATAATTTTAATATCAGGCTGGTGTGGATTGCTGATAGTGTTTTAAGGCAGGGCCCTGTGGACTAAGCACTGGTAGTACCTATCTGTAATTAGTAACCATTCGCTATCGCTGATAAGATAAACTCACCCTGACCTTTTCCATTTGGTCACCATGGTAACGGGCCCTCTACCCCCCCCTCTTGATATTATTTTAGTGATTAAACAGCAAATAGCAGGGAGATGGAAGAAACCGATAGCGATGATTAATAATGGTGTTTGGTTGAAGTGAATGTATGTGTGCATGTGTGTGTGTGGTGGGGGGGTCAGTGTCGGAGAGCAGCGTGAATAGGCTTGGCTTGGCTTTTTGCGGTGAATAATGGAAATTTAAGATGAGGCAATAGGAAATAATAGCACGGGGTGAGAGCGATAGACGTCTCGTTTTTTCTTTCCTTTTTTCTGTAAAGCACTTTCGGAGGAATAAGAATATTAATGCCTCCGCGTACCCTCCCACCCCAGCCAAGTCCTTTACCCACAATCCCCTCATTCTCATCATACACCTCTTAAGACTTATCTCTGTTCTGATTAATAACAACTACGGCACTTCAGTACTCCCAGAACGTAATAGTTTTCACTAATAACATGGCATAATCCATAACAGCATATTTGGAACATATGTCTTTGATTTCACATGTAACACATGCATTGTAGTTGGATTTTGCACACCACACCTGGAGTTGGACGAGACAAAGAAAGAAAATGCATATGTTAAATATAAACGCATACTAAATATTAAGGAAGAGGGAATATGATAATATAATAGGGGAAATGATCATGTTTGTTTTGTATCATAACAGTGGCAGTCGTGGCCCAGTGGTTAGAGAGTTGGACTCATGACCAGAAGGTTGCTGGTTCGATTCTCAGGGCTGGCGGGTAACGGCTGAGGTGCCCTTGAGCAAGGCACCTTACTTGCTTACTATACAAAATGTACAAATGTATAGTACAGTGTAATGTAAGTCGCTTTGGATAAAAGCGTCTGCCAAATGCATAAATGTGAAATGTAAATGTATCAACTGAGTTTCGGGTCATTTACTAGATAGAAATCAACGAACTTTACGATAGGAAAATGAAAGAAAAACTTCCAAAGAATAAAGCTTGTAAAAAAAAATGTACTCATCTTCTATTTTTAAGAGAAACATAACAAAACATCAGCATTATACACATATATTATGAATCAAATAAACAGGCAAAAATATCCAGACAGGTTTTGCTCCAAAACCTCCCAGAGGACATTTGCATAAAAGGGAAAGATTGGCCGTGCATGCAAACCGGGCCCAGTTGACTGAAAGGTCACAGGGCAAACAAGAGCATGGCTTGACATCTCATATCATGATGATCTCTGCTCTGATAAGCACTAAGCACCAACCCAAACTACAGACTCAGAAAATCTGATGTCACTGTCGCAGATTCAAATGATACCATGCATTCAATCAGATACAAGCTTGTGTGACTACAAATATCTACACAAAAATTGACCGTCAGAGTAAGATAAAAATAAGACAGCATGCTGTTGTCAAAACATGATCAGAGAACAGAGCAGACCTCTCCATGCAACCACTGACCTGAGCAGATCTTTGGAATGTGGCTGCCATCAAGGATTTGGGCAATCTGATGAAGGTTAGCCATTTCTAGATATTCCAGAGATAGACTTATCTGCAGAAAGGAATGCCTGGCCTTTTCAAGCAGATAATGAATCCTATACTTCAAGTAATTTGAGGTTTGACAGAATAAAGATACACAATAAAACAAGTCTTTAAAAAATAAGGAAACCAGACACCTGTATCGCACATCTCAGATACTACAAAGATGTCATACTACGTAAACGTTCGTTCAGCAGGGCCAAGGGACACACACACATCCACACTGTAAGTCTGCTCTATTGCTTGAGTAAGCGAATTAGCCTCCGCGATGGTTGAAGAAGCAATAAGGCTGGAGAAAAAAATGGGATAATCTTTTATCTCTCAACCCTCCCCAATGATTTTTATAGTCCATATCACTTCCCTGACAGTTGATGTTCCACTTTTCTTTTTCATTATTTATTTATCTATTTTTGCTTTGTGTGAATTCAGCTAAAATACTTCTAACGCCCTTAATGGAGTTATCGGGATCCTAGATCTGCTGCCATGCGCTGCTTTTCATGGAGATATTTGCCGGCCCGACCCTAAAGAAACAGGACTTTATCAAATGTCTGACAAGACTGACACGGCCAATTATTGACAAATTATTCTTTCAGAGCCACCCGACTCCCTTGATGAGCAAAGAGTCCCTTGATGAGTGCGTGGTCCCCTCTGTCCCCTGGGCCCCGGAACTGACGCCTATCAGATTCGATTAAACGCTCAGCACTTCTGCGAACAAAGCTGCACGCACCCTGCGTCACATTAGCTCCCATTATATGCTCACGAACTTTGTAGAGATCACAATGACTTTTAAGAGCTTTAAATTTCTTTTAATCTATTAG
This sequence comes from Oreonectes daqikongensis, assembly GCA_026939265.1. Lineage (NCBI taxonomy): Eukaryota > Metazoa > Chordata > Actinopteri > Cypriniformes > Nemacheilidae > Oreonectes > Oreonectes daqikongensis. The sequence continues at coordinate 4,678,163 of JAOTQM010000187.1, forward strand.
AAAAGGTACAAAGATGAAGCATGGAGGGGCGAGATACACTGTATCAGATACTGGGTCAAATACACTGAAAGTGCAGGCCAGTTTTGAGTACAAGTTTGTGGAGAATGCAACACACTAACACGATTTAAAGTGATAGTATGCAGAAAAAAAATCTAAATTGTCATTATTTATCCACCCGTATGTCATGCAAAATATGTATTTGATAACTTTAAATGCAAAACAAAAATAATATTGTGAGAAACGTGTCCATACAGTGGAGATCAATGGGGGGCAGTGTTGTTTGGTTACCAATGTTTTTCAAGATATCTTTTTTGTTCTGCAGAAATCTGCAGGTTTGAAATGACATGAGGGTAAGTAAACGATGGAAAAAAAACATGTTTGGGGGATTATCTCTTTAAAGCACAATCTAGGCCTAATATTCATAATGTAGACATAGTGGGCCATGTTTGAACAAAAAACGACAATGATAAAATAAAAAACAGTGCATCACTATTTCAGCGTATTTAACAGCAAGTTAAATTTAACAGGCGGATTCATGGTGGTTAGTGAATGAGAGGTTTTAGCGACGAAATACCACACACAAGTGATGCAACTGAACTCGTATCTCTCCCAAGACTGAGCTATTCTGGTTACACCACAACAAATCTTGAGTAAAGACTCAGAAAAGCTATTAGCCTGAAATTTGAACTCTAAGCACTTAATATCTGTCAGGAAAATAATGCTTTATCGGCTATTTGCACTGTGCACTTCTAAGTACTGCTCTCTTATCGAATGCATCGTCATCAGGGGACTTTGAGGCATGACACACACACACACACACTCACACTGATAGATGAAAGCGGTTGATGTGCTGGCTTTAGGCAGAGAGGTCACAGGAAAGATGGGCCAGAGGACGGCGCTGCCTGCTTGGTCTGGGTCCAGTCCTGTGGTTTAGGTCCGGGGTTGTATAGTCTGGACAGCTGGTGAATGTTGCAAGTTTCAACCAGAAGCATTCATTTTAAAGGGGGTATTTAAAAAGATTTTAGTTTTGCTTTGCAAAAAATCTATGGAAAATAGCCAAAACTAATTGTGATAATTGTGTATGACCTGTGAATCAAACCAATGACCTCGGGGCAGTGCCAAATATATAGGAACACCTTAATAATAACAACTGTAATATTTTTTATATTATTAATGATGATGATGCTAAGTTACATACTGTTAGAGTCACAGGTCTGATGGAGCTGGAGGGCTACAACAGACAAAAAAAGATTCATAAACAAACACAAAAGGACAACAAAGCGATTATCGCAGAAAACATCCAGCTGTCCCCTGTAATTGTACTAGAGACTAAATAAAGAATAAACACATTTAATTATGAGAAAAGAAATTGAACTTGATCATCAAGATATTGGTGAAATATTAGGGATTTGAAATTCAGGATTCTTAAACCAGAAAGCACGAACGGGAGAGCGTCTGTACAATAAGAAGGTCTTGACCTCTAACACGGCGACTGGTTCAGGGTGCCAACGTTTTTTCTCTGCTTTCATGTGCGGCCCCTTCATGGTGCCTGCCAAGTCCACATCCTCTGTAACGAGGGTGTAGTTTCTTAACATTCATCATCACTGAACTCTGAAACTTTATCAGCTCCGGAGCACGGCGCCATGGCCCCGGCCCGGCTCGCTCCAGCTCTCAGATAGGGCTGATAACACACTGATAGATTACAGCAGATTGTTTTACTTCAGGGGACACTGCTGCCTTTAATACTAATACTTAGACAAGACTCACTGCTTATGGAGGGAGAGAGAGAGAGAGAGAGAGAGAGAGAGAGAGAGAGAAAAAGAGAGAGAGAGAGAGAGAGGCCATAGAAGCCAATTGTGAGTTTGCATGTGTGTGTAAGGGATATACACAAGGAGATTCTTATCAATATGGGCTCTAACAGTAGCACAGGTTTAAAATGACAGTTTTTGTAGAGATTATACATTCCTTTCCCTCCACAATCTGATTTAATAATGCACAGTATCACAGAAACTCAAATGCTGCATATTGCTTTTGTGTGCGACTTAAAGTCTCAACATTAAGAAGTGTTGAAGTATGTTTCAGATTTATAAACTTAATCTACTATGTTCACACAATAAGGTTTAGGCTAGGATGTTTACTTAGGTTATACAGCTTATAGGTAAATGTCTGTAGCTATGCAGCATAAAAACAGTGAGGCTTAAACATTCAATTCATCATTTTGTCATTTTGTTGTCTACAGACCAATCATTAGACTTTTGCATTCTTATCCCCATACCTGTGTAATAGTGTGAATACAGATTCACCTGTAAAACAAATCAAACTAGGTTGGTCACTCAAAATTCCTGTATAAGTGGCCAGTTTTTGACCAATTACGTCAAGTCTGATCTCAATTAACATTTTTATTTATATAAATTTTTTTTACATAAATTTAAAAATACTTCATTTCTAAATCTTTTTCTACATTTTTCTAAACAGTGTCTGCACTGTCTAAACTGCGATTCCCATTCGTCTCTCAGTTTAATTTTATCTTCAAATAAATAAACAGGATCAAGCATGTATCATAAGGCCTTCACACAAAAAAATGTTTCCTCCAGTCAGGGCCATACATATAAAGCACACACACTGTGCCCAAAAAAGAACAATGAACCTATGGATTAAAGACAGTTCCCCAAAATTAAAAAATCTGTCATCAATTACTCCTCCTCGAGTTGTTCCAATTCTGTATAAATATCTATGTTCCGATTAACACAGAGAAAGATATTTGGTTGTAACCAAACAGTTCTTTACCACCAATGACTACCATAGTCAGAAAAATTACAATAATAATTAATGGTGCCCCTGAACCGTTTTTCCCAACATTCTTCAAAATATCTTCTTTTGTGTTTAACAGAACAAAGAAATGTATAAAGCAATTTTTCTACTATGGTAGTCAATGGTGGCCAAGAACTGTTTTGTTCCAAGCATTCTTTTGAATATCTTGTGCATCAGAATAATGGAATTTATACAGATTTGGAACAACTTGAGGGTAAGTATTTTCTTTTTGGGTGAACTGTCACTTTATTTCTGTCACATTTAAGAATGCCTTTAATTCTTCTATGCTAAAAACAAGAGTAATTTCTTTCAAAGTCAACCAAACTGTTGGCAGAAAGACAGTAACAAAAAAGCAATAAATATAAGTAAAATAATAAATGATAATAGCACAGCGCTGTTTTTATGCAAAACAGTATACATTTTATGCCTCACGTTCCTTTACTTCCCTTTTCATTCAAATGCACCCTAAGATCATCCAATCAGCATTCCTCAACAGCAAATATCATCCAATCAGCCATCATCAACTACAGCAATCGTCCAATCAGCTGTCCTCAACAGCAACACACTCCTGTCACCCACTGCAACACGCCTGTCCACTGTGTTCTGCCTCTTTATTTGGGTCAGATTGAGGTTAGTCTTATCAGAGGCTAGCAGCTCTAAAAATGCACAAAAGTGTGTATGCGTCTGTGTGTGTGTTAAAGGTAGGGGAGGGTGTGAGGGAAATGTCTATCGGTTGAGAAACAGCAGAAAGGGTTAACTCAAGCCTAATTGCTCACTTTCTGACAGAGATAGAGAGCAATACCCACACAAACTCATCGGTCCGCGCTTCACACTTAAAATAATCCAGACAAACAACCGTCATCGTAAAAAAAAGCCTAATGGCCGCGTATATTCTTAATATTTTGCATCAACCACTTTATCAGCAGGTCCCATGAATAATCCGTACGGTAATTTCTTTTCTTTCTCCCTTTTTGTTCCTGGCATTTTGGTAGAGCGAGATAAGGCATAAAAAACAACAGAAGGGCTAAGAGAGTGAAAAAGAGAGATAGATAACATTGATATCAACTCCTACACAACGCAGTCATTCCCCTTATCAGAGCTTTTTATCATGCTTTCGTTATTTTTTCTTCTTTTTCTCCTTTGCCTCCACTCCCACTTCTTTGTAGACCAACCGAAAAAAGGTCTACTGCCCTTAAAAATCCAGGCGAGGTTTTGGTATCAAATTAACCTTATGCAGGCTTTTTACGGGCCCGCTAATGTGAATAATTCAGCACGCGGTGACACGCGGCTAGAGAGATTGCCGTGTCAGAGGGAGTGTCGAGATTTCGTGAATATTTAGGCAACCCACAATAAGATAAAACAATGTATTTTTCCGCTCCAAATGTTAGTGGGAAAAAACAAACGTGTCTCAGATGCAAACTAATAATTTCTGTACTAGCGTAACACCCACAGAAAGTATAAAGGGCTCTGTAATCTATCAAGGTCAGTTACAGTGCCCTGAACAAATACAGCGTTGTTTAAGAGAGCTCTCTATGTAAGCAGAGAACGGACGCTTAGACAGAAACACAGGAAGATTGAAGGACAGATAGTCGGTCAGACGGTAAAATAGACAGAAGGGCAGAATTTCGTTGCTAATCGACCCGATTAGCACATCCGGTATTAAAGTACTTGGCCAAAAACTTGATTTATTCTTACTCGTGTCACTCCACGCACGCTGCAATTTTTCTGTAGAACATGAATGAATGAATTTGATGACATAAACTTGGTCCCCCTTACATCAGAAATGTGATCCAGGAAGATCACAACATGGAGGCAAATTTCAACTGGAAGAAAGTTTACGACTGCATGAGACAGCTGAAAAAGAACACGGAGGATAGAGAGTGTGAGAAAGACAAATAGAGAAAAACAACGTTGATGTGGTTTACTGTACACAAAGGACTTAATCAGTTCCATCAGTACGGTATCTGTGTGAAACAATCGGTGATACAGATACACCCTGGAAGAGCGTGTTATTGCAGATGGGAGGTCATCAGCAGTGATACAGCTGCCTACGCACTGCCCGGCTACTTCCTCTGGTTGTCGTGGGAAATCAGAGGTCATCCGGCTACAGGTGTTGCCATCTCTGCCCATTTACAGCATTGCTGACTTTGTCAGAATAATAACCGAGAGACCGTTGGTTGAGCAAATGTTTCCATGAGAGCATGTGTGTGAGAGAGAGAGAGTGAAAGTAAGTGTTTAGTCGGTGCTTGTTTATGCCGATGGTGATGTGATTGTGCGTTGTAGAGTGTCATTCGACAAGATTCCAAATGTAATAGTCCCAGAGAGGCACTTGAATGCAGTCATTCCTCCATTTCACCCTGAGAGCCCCCCCTCTCGACCCTCAAACCCTTCTAAAACTTTCTTATTAACCGTACCATCTCCAATCTGCCCCCCTCCAGTCCTCCGCTCTACTTCTCAAATAAACCTACAAAGAAAGAGAAATTAACGTAGGAGACGTTTTTCTCCCATCTGCCCGACTCTTTTTCTAGATAGCGGAGAAAGGAGTGAAAGAGAGAGAGGGGGGGAGATAGAGAGAAAAGGAGCAAAAGAGAAAGAGGCAGAAAAAAAAACATAATTTATCTGTGTATTATCAAGAAAGGCAGACACTTTAATCAGTCAGCTATGAAGTCAGTATTTCCATTCTTATCAGTTGCAGGAGTGGAAATGGAGAGCAGATAGTGTGCTGGGAGCCCATCGGTGGGCAGGAATGATAATGGGAGAGAGAGGGCTGGCTATTGGACCGCTGTGTCAGCTCTATCTGCACCCATTATCAAGGCCCTTATCGGCACTGCCATCAGCCAAGCTGTAATGGGGCCAGTTCAACTTTCCACATTATCATACCGCTAAGACCTGGTTCAGTGAGGCTAGAGGTCTGACTGGAGACATGGGCAGGAGGGGGGGTAGGGAGTTGGTGGGGGGGTAGAGACAGAAAGAGGAGACAGTTGTTGGGGGGGTGGCAGTCCGCCGATATGGTACAGAGAAAGGAAAAGTGGGGTGGGGGAAAAGAAAAGTGAGATAGCTGGAGATCTAGGGAAGGCGAGAATTGGAAAGGGGCGAAGAAGTTGTATATGGATTGGGAGGGGCTCGTGATAAAGGGGGGGGTTAGAAAAGGTCAACACAGAAAAAGAGGACCCTTCAAGATGAGACTAAAAGTGCATTCTGGATAGAAGAGAAAAAGTGAGGCCTAAAGTCTACCACCATGCATCAAACCATTACCATGAATGATTTAGTACAATTGGTCTTATCAAACTATAATCATCTCTGTAACAATAATATTTTCATTGTGATTGTCTAAAAAGATAACACCCTATGGATGATGACCTTTGAAAGGCAAGATTTCATTTTAGATAGTGTAAAGAGACAGATACCGTGTCCTGGAATTGAAGCCACGCAAGGATTACTCATTAAAAAGCCGGTTGGCAGACTCAGACCAAACAATACATTCCTAAATGGCACATGATAGTACTAACTGACCCATTTCAACTTTTTTATAAAATCCTTCTGACCTTCTTGCTAGCATGAGACATGCACAACCAACATGGAACATCCTTCTTACAACACTACGCCAAGCACTATGTCCCAGAATACCAATTTTTAACTCTAATTGTAATGATCTCATCTGTATGTGAAGTGTTGTTCCAGCATACATTTTTTACACAATAAACACTGATATTTGCAATAACCAAACATAGACAGCTTCAAAAAGGCAAACCCTTAATATGCAGAAAGCGGGGGGAAATATAAGACACCATGCACTGCAGTTTTGCCTTTAATCATTACAGTGTCAATAAATTATAATTAAACATGTTCGAAACGTAAATAGTTCTAAAAGGTCAATTTTTCAGCGGCTATATGTACAATTTTAGAAACATACAAAGGTTTATGAATCCTATGTTCAAAGAATACAGAATTCATAAAGTTTTACTGATTTGATAATTGAAAAGAAATGAGATTTATTAGATATATTGAATCACACACAAATTAATTTTGCACTGATTAATTCAGGACTTCTAATCAAAAGTCAGAACATATACAAGTATTATGTGTACATGTTATGTAGAATACCTTCCAATGAGATCACACAGGCCAATCAGGTCAGCCGCCAAGCAGGCCTACACACAAGCTGACCAATCCTGGGGCCAATTGATGCCACACACACCACAGAAGGCGGAATAGGTCTGCCTTCTCTTTCTTGAGCTGGCCAAGTGGAGTGTGTGAGTGCAGAAAGTGGAGCCACCATGGTCTAGACCACCTCTGTTCAGGGGTTGCTCCCTAGAGGCGGTCTAACCTCTCCTCTTTCTAGGGCCTTTGTCCCAGCTGCCCTTATGTTCTTATCTCTTCTCTTTCCACCTCTCCTTATGAAACATGCCCGGTGTTCCCTTCCCACAAGAGCCTCCTGCCTGGCATACAGTATAACACCTAAGCCTCTGCTCTCTGCATGGCGAGTAACAGAGATTTTCATGAAGAAAGTTAAGTGTGTTCGTGAAGACTAATATATTACACATTACACTCAAGAACAGAAACTCACCTGAATGCCATTGGGACGTAACCTACAGATTTAATCTATGGCCTTATGGATCAGGCCAATGCACCCAGCTGAACTGTTTGCATAAAATCCCCTTCGGGATATCTCCCACGATCCTTTTAAAGGAAACAACAGCACATAGTGTCACTCTCAAACTTTATGTTCTTATTTAACACTACATCAAACTGATGGCCCACACCCCTAACCATGCCAATTAAGAACATCAAATAAAGAACATGACATCAAACCTCGCCATGGAATCATTCCATCTAATCGACTGTGTTAGCATGATCCACATCAAAAATGACTCCTCCACATCGGACGAATTATCATATCTCTATTCTCCTTAAGAAGCAAGTCATTAACTTCAACCAAAAAGCACAGAAAACTCTATTACGCCCGCCTTCTAAAATAATTCTCCTTTCTGCGATGGCAAATCTCACCTCCATTTCCTATCAAAAACGGCACATAGAAAAGAAGTCCTCTCCATAAGATGCTATGTGATAACGGTGCATTAAAAGATTACCGCCTTGTTTCCATCTTGTTTTTAATTGCATTGGGGCCAGAGGCTACAGGATCCTTAATAACGCATTAATATTTTACGCTCACCCGCTGCTCTGCAAATACGCGCAAGAGAGAGTTTCTGCATGTCTTGACGTCTGGCAACATTGGAGTTGCTGGGGTTGTAGGATCTTGTAAAACTTCTGTGGCACACAACTGTGCTGCTGACAAATATGTCACTGACTGTTTTAACAGATAAATCCTGACAGCACTCTTCAAAATGACCTCATTTCTGAAGTGTGATTTACATACACAAAAACAAAAGATCTGTAATTTAAATTGTGGTTCACTCGATAGTTGCTGGGCATCACGCAAGCAATGCAGAACTTGCAATGATAAAAGGTTATGTTGAATTTCCCCTAGACAAGTGGCATCAGCTTTTAATCTGACTCACTTTTTCTCTCATTCTTTTTTCTGACTCTCATTACTTTATCATGATCTATTATATTATTTGTATTTATTAATAAGTATTACTGATACTGTGGCTTGTTGCGGAGAGGTGTGGTATCAGTGATCTATGTGATCTGACCTACACTGAGCTGAGCTATACTCGCCACAAAATCATAGAGATTTGGGGATGGTCTCTATTGACGGTCTAGTAAGAAACCATTTAGCAAACACCATGAACATTTTACAGAGAATGTAAAAATCTATTTAGAAAAAGAAATATACAGATAGAGATAGTTCACCCAATTATTTAATCATTTACCCTCTGGTAACTAAACAAACAACTCTGGATGTATCGACTTCCATTGTATGGACACAAACCTCAGACATTTCTCAAAATATATATTTTGTGTTTCACAGAGGAGAGACTCATATACAGAGTTGTTAAATGATTTTGGGGGAGTGAACCATCCCTTTAACACTTATATTGGATGACACAACCATACACTCAAATAATGATACATTTAAGCCCATTCAAAACAAAGGAAGAAGTTAGGTGCTGGTAGGTCAACGAGGGTAGGGTTATCATAACTCACACTGACTTCCCCTTGCGCAAACATTCTAAAAGCACAATAACTCATCAACACCCAAAAGCTTTTTTCTTTCACCCTGGCGACCACAAGTCACTTCCTAAACAGTAAATTAAAAGCTACAGTTACAGCTTTATGACATTATTTTCAGCCCACACAGAACAAGCTGTCTCAGTCAATCAGATATTTCGGATTGAACCAATCAGCTGTATTGACCAACCAACATCAAACATGATATTCTAATAAATAAATAAACTAAATAACATAGCCTGTAGCTACACACATTTGTGACCCTGAACCAGTCATAAGGGTCAATATATTATTTATACATAATACCTAAGCTTTCCAATGATGGTTTGCTAGGATATTTGGCCGAGATACAACTATTCGAAAATCTAGGGGGGCAAAAAATCGAAATATTGAGAAAAATCGCATATAAAGTTGTCCATTAGAGGCACTGTAGCAGGCCGCTGCTAAGAAAAAACATGTTTGTTTTAATGCTCTCTTTTGGCTTACCGCTTTAATGAACCATACCATGTATTGTTGGCTATTGCTAGAAATGGTTTTGTGGTCCAGGGTCATATTTTGTAGTTGAAATAAAAATAAGCTATTTTAGAAACTGTCAGGTCTTAAAACTGTGTCAAATTCTGAAAATTGGTCATTGGCTTTAATTCACCCTTCTGTTATTTTTCTTCATATCTACAGAGATAACATTAAATAATGAATAAAAATATGCCAGCTCTTAATGACCTTGCTTTAAAGACTATCAGATATCTTTGTTTTTATCTAATTCATAAAAGCCGTCCTTGGCTTTGCAATGCGTTATAAAAAAACTTTATAACTTCTTCTCAGCGTGCACCCACTATCACTTAGCATCTAATATCTCGCAGCAAATCAGTGTGCTGACGCCACAATCTTGTTTCCTTTCTCAAGGCAAAGAGCCGAATACTTTTTTCACTGTTTTTCACCAAAATGCACTCCACAGATCATATCGCAGAACAAAAAACCCTGCATCTCAATGCTATCTAGCACAAGATCTACAGTGAGTAATATGTGGAATTAGTTTTAATTAAATTAATCGCCTACAATGGTTGTTAGGAAGAAAATCAGGGGCGGTAACAAAAAAGAAAGGGGGGGCTACAGAAAAGAAACGCATTCACACCTATCATCTAATTATACAACAACATTAATCACATTAGGGCTGGAACTGATTGCCAGGGTCCAGGACCCTGCTGTTTTTTACGTGTAGCTTTGTTATTGCAGCAGAACCTTAGCTCCTGCCTGCTCTGTGCTGATAACAACTCTTATCTCACTTGGCAATCTCTATCTGTACCGGAGATCAGGCCCCAGGCTTTATCAAAAGTTCACATCAAGCTAAAAGCAGAACAAAGAAGGAAAACACACAAGCAAAAGCCACCAAGTGTGTATGTGTGTGAAAATATGTGTGTGCAGGCCTGTGATCTTTCATTCTCTGCAATATTTTTGGCCGAGTAATAAACTAACCCTCGGGTCAAATGACCCCAAGAAGCAGAACCTGACGGCATCAAACCTCTGTGAACAGTTTGAACAAAAACAGGAAGAGATCCCATCAGTCGTCCACACTTTCAAAAATGCAACCTTAGGAGGTTGTTACTGAAACAAGTTCATTGTCTAGAGCACGGCGGGCCCCGCTCTTCAAACATCCTCGGGACCCTGACGCCAAATTCTGGGACCTCGTGAATGATTCATGTTGACCCCTCATGATGTCAGTGTGAGCTGTTATCGCTGAGAATCTCTTCTGTGTTATCTCCCAATCATCTTAACAGCTCTCTTATCATCCCCCATGATCTCACTGAGGCAGCTGCTTTAAAAACTCAGAATACATCCATCTACCATTTCTGTATTCTTGCCTCTGTCTCCCCCGGTCTTATCAGCCTTGCCATCCTACTCTCCCCTTATCTGCCTTTCTCTCTCTTTTTTTAAACTTATCTAGAGATACACCCAGCCAGTCCCAAACAACAACAACACAAACATGACAAAGATGAGAACGCTTCAGCCAAATGTAATTATAATCCCAGCCCCCAACGCGCTATCTTTTCGGAGATCACTGGCTCACCTATCTTGTCTCCCATCTCAACCGCCAAAATATAAGCCCTGGGATGTGGCCCCACTAGGCCGAGAGCTTATCTTTCCATCTGGGAGGGATGGATAATCTATCGGAGCGATCTTCACCATTGGGAGTGTGAAGCACAAAAGACACACAAAAATATTTCCTGTCAACACAGACTTTCATGATACCGGATACTTCTTTTAGAGCAACCGGGAGTGTTATCCTTCCAGTAAACGTGTAACGAAACAATACAATCACACACTTATTACACGCAGTCGTATTGACGTCTCTATATATACATGCAAAAAAGGCGAGACAGATAAGATGGGTGATAGGATGCATTTCTGAGTTTGATGGTGGTGGGGGAAGGTGGAGGTTCCACTATTCGTTTTATGAGACGTCATGGTGTAAACAGAGACATCAGCTTTATCTTGCACTAAATCTGAGATGCTTTTCCAACATCTTCATTAGACTAATGGGACGTCAATACGAGACGTATGGAACTCGTGGAGCTGTATCCACGTGCACTTCAAAAACAACCAGATCTGAAATCTTCACGGGGTTCGACGTTTAAAGGAAAGATAAGAAATGTTTATTCTGGATTGTTCAAAACATCGTCTGAATGTTGTGTGTGCAGTTGATTTGTCAACACCCACGACTGAAGTAGTAACACTGGTTCTACCAATCAGAGCAGCCGCTGGGTAGAAAAACTACAAGTACTCTAGTAAGTAAAGAGAGTTTTATATGAGATACGACATGAATATCTGAATGAAGAAGGTCATCAGGCCATTGGCATTACTGCCCAATATGCTGAAATAACTTCTCAGTCACTTAAACAAACCTTGATACACTCAGCAGTATATGCTAATGCGTCCTTATCACACCATTTTTCTTTTCTATTCGAGAGTCGCTTTCTGCTTTTGAATCACATTAATATTTATTTTTTTGAGAAGCCCTTTCAAACTCAACCTCCAAGATATTGCTACCGTGCTTATCGTCCGAAAGCATCTCTGCTGGATGAAGAACTGAAACAGGGCCTGGCACCAGAGCAAAACGACTTTTCAGCACTGTTGGTTCTTTTGAGTGTGTGGCAAAGGTCAATTAATTTAATATTTAATTTTTACTTTATACTTTGTTTAAAAGTACAGCAAAATCTCCTAGTATTGGCTTGCATGCCTTCAGTAACAGCTTGCGTACATAAATAAATAAATAATAAAAAGTGAAGATGTCTGGTTTGGAAGGTGTCTGAACATTACAGAGTTAAAATGGATTGATGAAAAAAAGATCGAATTGTAACGCGCTATCTCCAGAAGAGATCAGCCGGGCGCGCTATCTGACGCCTCATCTCTGGAAAGAGAACTGGAAAGCCGAGGGAAAATGCAACAGCAGCCTCGCTGCAGCCACAGACAGAAAACAAATAAAAGATCCAATTTTAATCCTTATCTCGACTGGGATCGGATCGCTGTTTATCTGAATTCATATCGTCTTTTTCAGAGAACAGTGACGTTTCCACAACAGTATTAAACAGGAAGCCACGGTTACGCTTCGGTTGGCTTATGGAGCAAGCGAAAACACTTCATAGACGATAAACTAAATAAACTAAAACAAGAGACATTTAAATCAACTTATTTGCTATCATCTACCTATATGTAGGTAATCTCGGTTGTGTAAAGCGAGTAACGTTAGTTGTGGCATCGTGCTGCAATGTATGAGCTTTCCAAAAGCTACCGGTTACTATGGCAATTCTAACCAAAGTATAGAAACTTAATATAACCAGTTGTAACCCATTATTTGAGCTGTTTAAAACAATTAAAATGCAAGCATTGTTTAAACACAGCCCTCTCACACTCCTAACGTGATATTTGTCTTGCGTTATTAGGAAGATCTTGTCAAGTTTCCACGAAATTGTTCAATGGCATGACAATACGGAGCTCAAAAAACAGTGATATCCTGTCACATGAACAATGTCACGCACTTTTTACAAGCTACCACCATTCACAACAACAGCACCGGGAATATTGAAACTTTATATGCTTACGTTTGATCTGCCGGGGTTTGCTCTGTTTTCTTCGGGACATTATTCCGTCGTTCCTGCTAAGCTTGCGGCAAAAGCGCTCAGTCCACCGGGGCGACTAGCAGCGGCACCACTGGATCACAGTTGTCCCCCCGTCCGGAGACACCCGCATGACCTGTGCTTTGATATTAGGAGCTGAAGGAGCTACCTGTGGCCGAGCGAGCTCAGTTACTTTTCGACGTCTTGCCAAACGAGCGCACTATCCTCTCCGTTTGTCACAACGTGCGCGGTCTCTCATAGATTCTGCCGATGGAACCCTGACAGCGCGCGTGCTGTTAAATGAAGGCAAATCTTTCGCTTTTATTGGTTTGTTTATTTCTACTTCGTTGAAGCACAGAGACAGAGAGCACAGTTCTCAACGGGTCTCGATCGACACATGAAACAGCGGTGCTGATATGTTATGACACGCCTCCGTCACGCCCCTTTGCGTATGATGCTATGCCGCACGCGCTCTTCACTGTGCCTGCGCATTTAATACGCTTCGAGATCTTTTAACATTACATTTTCACCAATGCAAGGCATTACATTTACGCCTCGTTTGCGTGTTCTCAATGATGGGCAGATATGGGAAATTTTATGTTACAAAAAGAAAATAATTAAGTTTTATTTGATCTAAAATGTTACTTTATAGCCTATATTTTGCATGAGAAAATTTGTTTTTATTCAAATGTGTTAGCATTCAGTTTTTTTCTGAATTCTAGTTTCTTATTTTTTAAAGTATTGGCTCTATATAGAAAATATTGTTATAAAGTTACAATCGTTTCATTAACAAAAAAGGCCAATATGTCTATAGATGAAACGTCATGTAAAATGTCATAAACAGTGTTGGTTGGTGTTTATCGAAATGCACGTGTTATATAATTACAGCTGTCAATCATTGTAGCAAAAAGAGAACAGTGTAACTGACTTACCACAAACACGCAGTGACCTCCTAAATAAACTCACTGCTTCCATCTAGTGACCAATACAAAGCCTATCTTTCACAACAGAGGCCATCACGGTTGTATTAATAGTCGTATCATTTTCAGACCACACAATTTGAATATCAAGTACATCAACCATGTCAGGTGCAACAAGTATGTTGTGGTATAGCAACCAGAAAAAAACAATGAAACATTTCTGTCCACATGATTTGTAAAGATTTATTTGGGATGGATGTATCTCAATGCGTGGTTTTGGTTGCTTGGAGAAACATTTTTAAAATGGTCTTTTATGATTAAACAATTCATTCTTAAATTAAAGTGGAGGAATTTAGAGAATTGTTAATGCAATCAAAGTCATACAATATTAACCTATCTGTAAATAATCTGCAGCTGACATAAGCACCCCTGCTATAGCCTACATCATTCTATTTAGAAGAGGGGTCCCTATGGGTCCCATCAGTAATGCATGGGTTTTGCCAAATATTGTTTAATCCCAGACTAACTAAAACGTCATTGACCAGAAAAAGGTTGAAGATGATTAGTTAGAAATATATGTTGAATATATTAGAAGTAATTCTTTATATTAGAAGTTTATAGTATTAAGTGGGAAGGAGTTCAATGTTCCACAGAATGGATTTTGCTCGGCAGAGCGGTTTCATTGTGTACACAGATAACATCTTTATTTTTGGGGTAGTACAGGAATAGGTAAAAGGGCAGTGTTTCGTAAGTGAGCCTGGGTGATTGATTTTGTGAGGTCTTCATTGCATTTGAGAGATCAGTCTGTAGCAGTCTTTACCTAAAAACAGCTATGATAAAAGAAGTTTTGCTTGGACTGTGCATGGCACTGGTCCCTGTTTGGACAGCCCCCACAGAGACAGGCAAGTATTTCAATTTACTGAATGTTGTTTTATAAATAATCGTTTTTTCATTCGTTTTTATAGCATTGGCCTGTCGGTTGTACATTTTGGGAGAAATAGCATGTCACACAAGCTGAAAAATGTTTACATCCCAGACAGGATTATTAAAATGTATAGTTAACACATCTTTTAACTTTTTTTATTCAATCTAGGACCTGCATATTTAATACTTTCATGTACATACATTTTATGAAAAGTATGAAATCAAAATCTTTTAGGAATATGTGTTTATGGCATTTTTTCTTTCATTATGTGGAGATTCTGGGCCGTTGGTTGTTCTGAATCACGGCAGAGTGCGTGGGCAATACATGAAAGTAAAAGGATCAAATAGTGTGGTTGAGCAATACTTGGGGATACCTTATGCCCAGCCACCCATTGGCCCTCTCCGCCTGGCTGCTCCAAAACCTATTGAGGGATGGGAGGGCATTAGAAATGCCATTGATCACCCTGTTATGTAAGCATATAGCACATACCTATATTACACTACACACATACAGCTGTGTATGTACTATATATTCATCTGTTTTGTCAAGTCACTTATATAGTACCATCAACCATCGTCTTTGGCTTTCTAAGTTATGTTACCAATCAACTAAACTAAGTACATTTTATTTTTATTTACACTCTTTTTCTTGTGGCGATATAGGTGCATTCAAGACCCAGACAGTACAGATTTAGTTGCAAAAGCCATGTCTTTGGATTTTCCATCCCATGGAGTTTCAGAGGACTGTTTGTATTTAAATGTTTACACTCCTTCTCAAAGATCAGACTCAGATAAACTTCCAGTGAGTACAGACGAACCCTATATCTTTGCACTACATTTTTCACAATGTGTGTGTTTTTGTAACACTATACAGGTTGTTCTGCTTGTGTTTACTTATAGGGTCCTTTAATAGTCTCTGATAAAACCATTAATGGATCTTTGCAAACCAACAGGTACTGGTTTGGATTCACGGAGGGGGGTTAGTCATAGGCGGAGCTTCCATGTATGATGGATCCCCACTGGCAGCCTATGAGAACATTGTTGTGGTTGTCATTCAGTATCGGCTTGGAATTTTAGGATACTTCAGGTATTTATCTATGATGGAGACGCATCAACATTTTTAATATTGGGGATCACTCATGCAATTTGACTTTTTTTAATAATGTACATTTTCTGCAGTTTTTTTAAAACAAACATGTTTCTGATTGTAGCTCAGGAGACAAGCATGCACCGGGAAACTATGGCTTCCTAGACCAGATCGCATCTTTACAGTGGGTACAGCAAAACATTGCGAGCTTTGGAGGTGATCCACAGTCTGTTACCATAGCTGGCGAGTCTGCCGGTGGAATCAGTACATCTTTGCTGGTGAGAATCACACAGAGATCTGCTCAAGAATTATTTTTCCTCTGCCATATATTGTCTGTTCTTTATGCACTATTCACATTCTTCTCATTGTTTGCATCATTCATATCAACTGTATCTGTGTGACTACAAGAACACAGCTAAAAAAGAATTAGGGCAACTTAAGATGAATATTTTAACATAATACAGGGGTTATACTTTAGAAAGGAATTTATTCTGTTTTGCTAGACATTATCACCCATGGCCAAGGGTTTGTTTCATCGGGCAGTCTTTCAAAGTGGAGTGGCAACCTTGACAGATTTCTCTGAAAATTCTCTGGTGGCTGCAAAGGTAGTCCTGCAACAATACATGTGTAGCTTTCACTGATATTAGGCCTACAAGGTTACAAAATAGAAACTGACTGTTTGTGATCTGTTTGAACAGATGGTGGCAAATATTACTGAGTGTGGCTTTGAATCTACAGAACTGCTGGTGAAATGCTTGAGAGAGCTGACTGAGACACAGATCATTAATGCAACTAGAAAGGTAGGAAAACAATTGGAATGTTAAAAAGAACACATTTCTTTTAAAACATTGTTTAATTTTTTCAGAACAAACATTTTCTTGGAGCAACAGTTGATGGGGAATTTCTTAAAAGCACAGCAGAGGAGGTGCTGAAGAGCAAAGACTTTCAGAAAGTTCCAGTTCTTATGGGTATAACAAACCATGAATTTGGATGGATACTCCCTGGCGTAAGCAAAAACATGTTATTCTTATTATACACAAGGTCTACATCTTTTGTAAATCCTTGCATACAACTATTAAATATAATTCTTACATTATATAGATTAGTATGCACTATAATAGATGCGTTCACTTTTCATTTCAGGCCTTTGCCTCGCCAGGATGGGAGAAAGGATTGAACAGACAATCAGTGAAAGCAGTGTTGGACATGTTTAACAGAGCTGGAGTAAAACTTTTCTCTTCTTTATATACGAATAAAATATTCTGAACACTAAATTATTTCGATTCGTGCATTCGGGCCAATCTGATAGTGTTTGTCTCCCTCCAGTGGACAAATACGACAATAGCTGCCTATGTGTAAATGTTCTTTCTGTGTCTCTAGGCATCAGGGGCTAATGAAATCATAATGGATGAATATTTAAAAGATGCCCAAACACCAGAGGATATTCGCAACGCATTTACTGAGATGCTTGGAGATATTTTTATGGTGATCCGCGTCATTAGGGTTGCAGATTACCATAGAGGTTGGTTGCAAAAGTTGTCTCAGTGACATCGGTGAGAGCTTATTTTATGTTTTTTTTTATTTATTATTTATCCCATGTTATAACTTTACAGATGCCGGGGTGCCTGTGTACATGTATGAGTTCCAGCATCGGCCCAGTGTATTTAAAGATCTCAGACCTAGCTTTGTAAAGGCTGACCATGCTGATGATGTTGGATTTGTGTTTGGGTCTTGCTTCTGGAATGGCCATATCAAAATTATAGGTAGGTCAATGTAGGTCCTAAACAAGGAGACCTACTGGATAAGTATACTTGACATAGTTAACGTAAAGATTCAATAGTTAAAGATTATCTATTGGCCTGGTAATTTGAAGAAATTCTTACACAAGGATTTCACTGAGCACTAAATGTAAAGTTACAATTAATACAACAATCATGATGATTGTTGCATATTTGTTCTTCGTCTTCAACAGGCACGCCCAGTGAGGAGGAAAACCAGCTATGCAAAACAGTGATGGGATACTGGGCTAATTTTGTTCGTAGTGGGTGAGTTGTACATCAGACCCTTTAAAATAAGATCCAAACTATGATCATTTATATGTTGTTCAACTTCTTATTCAGTTAATAATAACTTAAATATCAGCATTTTTCATCATATAATATGCTACATATGGCTTAATACGATTTAGAATATATAGCATCAGCTGAAAAATCACTTAAAATTATAACTGAAGATGTGATGTCGGTCTTTATAATATAGTCCCAGAATCTGGTCAGAACATTAGAGGACTTTAAACATTATATCAAGACAAACAAACATTAGAGAGGAATGAATGCACTGAAGAGATTAGTCTAAAACAAAACTGTGGTTTGATCTATAGCAGTTCTGCAAAAATCAATCAAATTGATCAAATAAGGATTTTATAATGAGATTAATCAATAATGACTTTATTTTTTAAAGCTCACCAAATGGACCTGGATTGGTGCATTGGCCTGTGTATGACCAGTCTGAAAAATACATGAACCTGGGATTAAACCAAGTAGAAGGACAAGGTTTAAAAAAGGACAAACTGCAATTCTTCAATGTAGAGTTGCCTAAAAAGCTTGCCGCTCTCCATGCGGCATAATGAGACATTATAATAAATGTGCAATCTTACAATAAAAATATCATGCCTCAGTTCTATAATTTTGTTGTTGTTGGAATGATAGGCTATATGAAACTAGTAGCCTAGTTTCATTCAATAACTTTCTTGTCAAAGTATGGCTACTTAAAGTATGGAGATAAATTGGATTTGTTTAAAAAATCTTTGGTGAAAAGAAATTGGCTGGTACTAATTTTAATAGGCTACTTATTTGTGATGTTTCATAATTCTAAAAAATAATAGTAAAGAATGAGCGTACAAACTTACCTAGTAGTAGGCTACATATACTTGCACTTATAAAACACATGTTTCAGATTTTCTTGTTGATCTATTTAGCAGCAAAACTATCTATAATAAAAAATCATAAATAAGCAACACCAATACGCAGTATGCGTCACGTTTTTACAGAGGTAACGTCACTGGGTTCCCCTCCAACGCTGCTGATGCTGTTGCGCATGCGCACACTCCGACTGGTTTGGAGCAGCTTGGAAATCGCAACGCGCTGGAAAACGACGCTTTACCTGGATCACCCAGTGTAGGTATATCATCTAACAAAATTTTATGAGGGAACTTTAAATTAAAAATCGGAACACGTGCGCCGTCATTTTTATTTTAGTGCGAAGTAACACGATGTGTCAGTAAATAATATTGCTGTCCGTTTACTTGCGTGGCTCGCAGATACCCCGTGTATCTAAATGCAATCATAACCCTGATGTATTATAAAAGATGCATAAAACGACAGTATAAACGAGTCTCTCGTGCTTGTTTTAAGCCACGTCTTCTTTCCGCAAGAAAGCCATCAGTGTGCGTATGATTGTACAGTGTTGTTTACAGTGCGAAGGTGGAGGGCGGGTTTCATTTGGCAAAGAGTAAACTGAACTGAGTGCTGGTATGAAGGATAAAGGCCATGTGAATCTGTTACACTTCACATGACTGCGTGTAATATGTGTTTTGTGTAATGTATATAGATAGATCCACGCAAACGTATTGTATACAGTACGCATGTGTGTACAGGTTTAGTTATATTTGTATATTGTGTCAAATGTCAGCACTGTCATGTCATGCCAGTGCGAGGATATTTTTTACCAAAAGGCAAATCTTGTTTTTCTGTTGTTATAATGTGCACATGTTTCTGTGAGGGTTACAGTAGGTGATAGAAAACATCATTAGCCATTCTGATGACGTCAATTTGACGGCTTGGGCGGACCATCCATTAACTCCTCCCCTCTATTCAGTCTGTTGAATAAAATTCCTACTTTTCTAGATTTAATACATTATTAATAGATATAAACATTATTCTTATTCGACATTCGTTTTCATTTGGTTTGTAATATGTACATCACAATAATGAAGTAAAGTTGATGGTGACTTTCAGTTCACACACACTTACAGCTGCAAAAACAAAATGCAGTTGCTGTTAGAGTTTGATATATGGCCAGTTCTAAGAGATTACATTGGGAAGAGTGTGATGGGGGCTGTGGATTGTCTTTTGATAAGGCTGGTATTTTGACAGGCACTATTTTAAAACACTGCCATAGAAAAAGTCTGGAGCACTGCTGCTGGAACAGTGATTTTAAATGCCTATGTGTGGAAATCCATTGTTTTTAAGTTCCTTCTCACTTGCTTAAACCTTGCATTTCTTCATACTGTCTGGTGCTGTATTGTGTATTTCACCTGACTCGTGTAATCGTTGCAAATGATTGTCTTGGGAGTTTCAGCTTTTGCTTTGTCTTGTTTAAAATAGTGCTTTTATTACGTTACTTGACTGCAGGTCTCTTGAAGCAAGCAGAGGATCATTTGTCTGGTTCTATTTAACTGCAGGCCATTGATGAAAAGCTCTCTGTTAGAAGCTATTCTCAGCCGTGCACTCTTGGGCATTTTATGTGACTTTTATTGAAACTGATGCTCCCTGCTTAGGAGCATTGATCCATTTAGGCTTTGTTTATGTGGACTGTGATAATGCGTCATCAGCCATCAGCTAGATAATCGAGCTCTTTGTTGCTCTGGGTTGTGTAGAATGACTGCTGTAAGTTCACAGTGTTTTGATGCTGTGAGAGATATGAGTGAGGTTTAACTTTAGGAAATAGCAGGACGTGTTGCGTAATGATGCAAATGAAGCAGCCGCAAATGAACCTCTGCGTGGCCTTATTTTCACATCAGCAGTGCTCTCACACCTACAGTTCAAATCCTTTTGCAGTCGGTCACCTTTTTGCATGATAAGGTTCTGAGATGGTGTTTACAGTCATAATCTGCATTGCATTTTATTTTTAATGCAGTAAACATGTATTCTTGCTCACTGGTTTTATATGTTTTGAATCCATTTTTGATTGACTTGACCGTGCGCTGGTGCAGACCCACCATGTCCCCTCTCTGAGATTTATTACAAATCTAATTGAATTTCTTCTAGTTTCACTGCACTGCACTCCTTGGTAACCGTAACCTAGTGGTTTCCAGCTGTTTTTGTCTTATATACCCTCACAGCCCCATAAGAAAGGGGCCAGCACCATCTAGCAAAAATGTTCCCAATCATCAGAATTGATATCATAGCATTTAAGTGTATATTATTAAAATGGTTATTGTTACAATACATTATGTATTGTAAGCTAAGAAATTAATTTATTGTGGTAAGGGCTGCAAAATATATTGAAATTATCACAATATAACAAATATGCATATTACAATGGTTTGAAAACCATAATTAACAAAAAGGATTTTTTTAAGTTAGATGCAAACAGCAGATAAGTAATATACACTGTAAAATAAACATAACTTAACAGAATTGTTTTGGTATTTTTTTACAGATTTTTCATGTATTTTTGAAAGCAATTTTACACAAAAAGACCACAAATTTACAAGAAAAACGGGGAAACCATGTAATTTTACAGGAAAAAACTGTTATTTTACAGTTTATTTCTGGCACCCAAGCTGCCAGAATATTTCCATTTTGTACAGTTTATTTTTAAAATATATCTTATATATATATATCTTATATCTTTTTACGTTACATTTCTGTTGCTCCAGCTGACAGAAAATTTCAGGGTTTTTTACAGTGTATATTTAAGAAAAATATACTTAAAGGTGATGTGTGTAATATTAAGCAGGATCTATTGACAGAAATGCAATATAATATACATATTATTTTTTACCTTAGAATGCGCTATTTCTATCTGCACCGCCAGTCCCCTTACACAGAGTTTGTCATGTTGTTTTTAGAGTAGCCCTACAGAGCACGTTTTTCTAAATATGTTATCTCCTTCGGCAAAGAAGTGAAAACATGACAACATATTTGTTATGTGTCAGCTGTCATAGTGCTTCGGAAGGGAGGGGTGAGCAGTGGAATGAGCCGTTAGTTGCAATTCGCAACCTCACCGCTAGGTGCCACTAAAATCTCCACATTGCCCCTTTTCTTCTGCTAAAATAACATGTACTGTTGTACATACAAACAAATCTGACACTTTCGGAAGTTGTAGCGATGCTTTCTGTTCCCATAAAGAATGTGTGTTGGTTATATGATTTTTTTGTGTTCAAATGCAGTATGTGATAACTTAGTTGTAAGTTATCACATACTGCATCTTTCTTCAATATTGTGCAGCCCTAATGGAAATGTGTATTATTACAGTGAACTGAAATGGCTTGTTTTAGCCCTGCATACAGGTCAAAATGTTTTTGTTCCTCTCTAAGGTCAGTGTAAAAGAAAGCATGTAGTTTTTTCGCAGAGCAGTTTACACGGTTTCTGACTTTGATCGCTGCGTGTGTTTGTGTGAGCGTGTAAGCCAGCCAAGTCACGCTGCTCCAACCCTGCATTACATAACCATCCTCACAGTCCTAATGCATTTCTGAGGGTATGGACATAAACCCAGAGGGCTTTTAATGCATGTGTAACATGAATGACTGCTCTACTACATGCAGACTTCATGTATTCTTTTCATTCCAGAGGCTGATGTTTACAAAAATGCGTGCAAGGTCTGTTGCCTCTCATTATGAGAAGGGGCCATGTGTCATTTGTCTCATAAGTTCATCTCCAGAGTTGTACAGTAGATAAAGAAACAGATGTTGTTGGCAAGATTCAAATTTTTCATTTCATGTCATTCTGTGGAACACAAAAGAAGAAATGTCTCAGTGGTTTTGTGTCCATTCATTGTAAGTCAGTGGGGTTCAGGGTTGTCTGGTAAACATTTTTCAAAATATCTTCTTTTGTGCAGCAGAAAGTCATACAGGTTTGAAATAACTTGAGGGTAAATAAATGATGTAGAAATTGTCCTTTTTGGGTGAACTATCACTCTTGTAAGTCCTTGTTTATATGATACTGTATTCATACACTGTATATATATACTGTATAACCATGTTTGACAAGAGGGTTTTCTCTTTCCTTTTTATTCTTATTTGAAGCATAAACTTAAAAAATGTTATTTTGTCATTCGAGATTTCTCAAGGAATATGTATTAGTTGTGTCCTTGATGTCAGAGATGGAAAGACACTCTTGCATTGTTTTATACTGATGGCATCATTCTGGTTATGTGCTTATGTCTAGCGCTCCATTAGCAGTCATGGTAACACATGCTTTTAAACTGATATTCTTTGCGATAGATTTCATGATCTAGCTGTGTATTAACAGGCCCTGACAGAATGTTGTGGTCAGTCTATATAAACACAGCTGCATAAGGGTTTTGGACAAGAGAGAAAATAACATGCATCCTTGCCGTCGTGAAAATATTTTGAATACTTCATATTATATTTATAAACAGATTAAACATGTCATATTTATTTGTATAAAATACGTTTGTTTTCGTAATTTTAGGGCCAGTCGGCGTGACAAAATTCTGGAGCTGCAAACGCAGGTCGCTTTCGTGGTCTGCCGACACCATAGCTCACCTGTGAAACGGCATGGAGGGGGCTGTAGTTAGCAACCTTATAGACTTTGACTCGCCTCCAGAAGGGACAGCGCCCTCTTCTGTTGGTCCTCACAGCGGGATGGACTTTTTTTCATCCGGGCCTCTTGTACCTGAGCCTGCGAGTGCCGGCACCATGGAGCCCCTGTTGCCGGAGCCCATGGCCCCCACGCACAGCACCCTCAGAGGAGACGATGAAGGAAATAACACTGATGCCACAGAGTCTGCAGACAGCGAGAACGAGTATGTGGAATCTCCGTCGCACCCGTCGAGCACGCGGCGTTCATCGTCGTGCTCCAGTCACAGTACAGAAGATCCAGAAGAGACAGAAATAAGAGCTTTCATGAAAAGCTATGTGGAGAGATTATTCCACAGAAGGTGATGGAACTGATAATCACAATTACACTTACAACATATATCTTGACTTTAAGTGTTTTTCGATAGCTATGTGTGAAAACAGGTGTGAAAACAGGTTAATGGCACATTGCGTGTGGTTTATTGTGTTTCTAGATGTGTGAATTACTGTTTTATAAACTTCCTCTCTCTCTCTCTCTCTTGCTCTGTCACTCGCTCTCTCTCGCTACTACTCCCTGCTTCTTTCATTCTTCTTTTGTCTCTCAGAGAGGACTTTGATCAGGAGGAGAAGGCTAATTTTGGAAAGCTATGTTCTGGAGAGAACGGGAAAGGAAGGGAGTGGTTCGCCAAATATGTCAGTGCGCAGGTATGAAGCAACCAGCCTTTATATATGTTAAGTAGGAATGGCCACATAAACCCAAGTACTTAATAATTGCACAACTTTGCTTTTTTTCCTCAACATTATGATCTGATTCATTAGGCCACTTCAAACACTCCCATAGACCTCTTTACACAACATTCACAATAGAGTTGCAGTTAAGAAATGCCTTTGTTACCTCAGTTCACATAAACATCAAAATGAAGTGTAAGCAATATTATTCACATGATGTTTTGCAATAAAGGCGAAAATTCATGAAGCAAGCGTGAAAAATAATGAGGCAAACTGTGTGATCACTGTGTAACAAAAATCACATGTGGTCAAAAGGTTCTCAAACGTGTTTTTAAAAGTTGCATTGTTAATAAATTGGCTAAATATATATGCTCTGTATAGACGATTTCAAAGCAACAACGTAAGAAAAAAAACGTTACTGCGCCTGCACGCTTTTGTGACCCAAACTTAACTTATAACAAGCAAAAGAAATAACAAGTGACATCAGCTCGCAAGTTGAAAGTATGTCTAGCTAGTATTATTTTGGGTTACCAGTAGAAGAACGGTTAACTTAAATGCGACCAAGTTACATGACCCATTCAGTAATTGTTTATTTAATAAATTAATATACAATAAAATCCAACAAATTGTTTATTTAATACAATTATTATCAAATAAAATATTAATCTACATAAATATGAATATAAATGAAATAAAATATAAATAGCTATATTATTAGCCACTAGCCAAATCGATCAACAAACACATAAAGTTAACTTTGTGGTGCTTGCGTCCCATGAAACCGTGTATATATGCTCTCTATATGCTGTGTATAAATAAATAAATGTGTGCATTTGTGACAGTCGCTTGTGTTTGCAGCGCTGCCACTCCAAATGTGTGAGTGAACAGACGTTCTACAGGCTCGTGCAATCTTTCGCTGTTGTTTTGTTTGAGTAAGTAGCAGCGATG
Source organism: Oreonectes daqikongensis (assembly GCA_026939265.1). NCBI lineage: Eukaryota > Metazoa > Chordata > Actinopteri > Cypriniformes > Nemacheilidae > Oreonectes > Oreonectes daqikongensis. The sequence goes on from JAOTQM010000187.1 coordinate 4,703,372, forward strand.
ACATCTCTGATATCTGTATTTGAAGTTACATGGAAATTGTTTTATACATTCTGGCTAAGAGCAGCTCCAGTTATTTTCTATGGACTTCCTGAAGTCACTGTTTATATTTGATTGATTGACAGATGTTACCAGATGGACGATTATGGACCTGCCAAACATCTCATGACCATGTGCTTCACATATTACTACATGGGTAAGAGTTCTCATATTTGGTGTTAAGCAAGAATGCTGCGATATTGTGTAGAATCTTTTAATCTGTAGAGAAACACCCTTCTTGCACTTCCTGTTAAATCCTATGACTCAGCAGTAATTCACTGCCTGTTATTGTGTCTACAGCAGCCAATTAGTTTGCTATTTTAATGTGTTTTCAAGTGAAGTGTGTTTATGTGGACACAGTGACCTGGTACACCAGGACTGGAGGAAGTTTAGAAATGTGTTATGAATCTTTTTCGAATCATTTCGGTAGAATTCACAAAACTAGGAATGTATTAGTTATTGTTTATTATATTAAAACATATGCAGGCAGCACATTTTTCAATGATAACGTGACATTTAAACCAAGAAAAAAGATTTTATTTGTTATTTCATATAGATTTAAAAAATAAAATTAAAATTAAGGTGTAATAGTATATCATCACATAGTATATTGCAAAGAATGGCTAATATACAGCATCTACATATTTTAGTTTGAAAATTAGGGAATGAAAGTTCACGGAATGAAACAAAAATAATAATTTTACCTAAACACATACCTAGAAATAGTCAATTCCGAAAAACTGATAATAGTCTTTGAAATGGTCTTTTAATTTTTTCTGTATATTGTAGCACTGTGGATTTTAAAGAATATTTAGTTAAAATGTTGTGGTTTTTCTACTTCAAGTTCGTTTAGAGTTTGACGACTTAATTATTTTCCCATTTTTAGTTTTATGTAAAAAATATTTTTTACATTCATTTTTCAGCTACAGACTTTATTTATTTATTTATGTACAGATGGTTAAATGAAACCTTTAATTTTGTTTTGTTCTATGTGTAATATGTACAAAAAGTTTATTGAAAATTGTCAGTGTTTTACAACCATAATTTACAAAACAATAAAAAACAAAAATAATTGTATGGCGATTTTATTTTCAATTTCTTGTGAAAATGTTTGTGTTTGTGACAGGTAAGTCACAGCTGTCGCCTTCCGAGCTGCTGGAAAGGCCCAGCGGGGGGATCGACTCGTACCTGCGCAGTGGAAAGGTCTGGTTCTCTGGGAAGAAGGACATCGCGGAGCGAATGCTCAAAAATACTTCTGCTAAGACTGATGTTAAAGGATTCTTTGGGGGTCTGGAGAGCAAACTGAGAGGACCGTTGGGTCGTAAGAATGAGTGAGAGTCTGTTTCTTCTCTAAATCACCTTTTTAAAGTACTCTGGTTTAAAGGAGGTGAATTCAAAAATAAAGATTTTTCAACAGGTTGGCCAAGCAGTAAGTTTTGCAATTTAAGTGCCACAGCTAGAAATGTCAAAGCTAAAAATGTACCGTAATTTAGTTGGTCATTGTAATCAATTAGTTCCTTGTTGGACAGCAAGTCGACTGTCATGCTTCATCTGTATTATGAAGGCTGTGCACCTCACAAACTCATTCTGTTCTCACGATCTTCTCCTCAGAGACACAGACCGAGCAGCCGAACAGAAAACCAGAACTCCAGGTACCTTAGCATCTAAACCACAGGGATTGTGTCTCATAATAGAGAAACATACAGGTGGAATGAACTGTGCTTGTCTCTGCTTGTGTGTCCTGTAGTTTCTCCACCTCTCTCCCCAGACAAAAAAGAGGAAGAGAAGATTTACCTGTACACACACCTGAAACAGCAGCCCATATGGTAGGTACTCAATAAAATTACAAAAAACTCCCCCTATACACCAGACATATAAATGCTAATGTTGGTGTGATCGAGTCTGATTTTCCTTTGCAACAGGCACACTTTGAGGTTTTGGAACGCCACTTTTTTTGACGCCGTCCATTGCGAGAGAAATAAAAGATCGCCCACCACCAGGTGAGAAAGCGTAGAATTTTCCCCATCATGCTCTGTAATTCTTTAACAGGCCACTTCTTTTCTCTTTCTCCTAATCTATCGTGCTATTAAATAAAACAGGCTTTGCACGGCACCTAATGCACATGTTAGATTGCGTGTTTGTGTAGACTGTGTTTGTTTGTGCGTCTGTTAAAGCCAGAGGGAGAGATGGAGAGTTTATATTATGTGTGATAGATTGTTAGTGATGTTACAATAAACTACTAAAGCATTTCGGCTGAGGTGCGTGACTGCGTGCCCGGCGCATATGACAGCGTTATGCAGTATTTGTAGTGGAAATGTCTGACAGTGATGTCTGGACGAGCCCTCCAGCCGCACTCTGTGTTTTGTGGTTAACTCTTCCACGGTGCTCATCTGCTCATCATCCTATCTTGCCTTTCTCTCTCTCTCTCTCTCTCTCTCTCTCTCTCTCTCTCTCTCTCTCTCTCTCTCTCTCTCTCTCTCTCTCTCTCTCTCTCTCTCTCTGCATGTGACTTTAACCCTTTATCTCCCTGTGCCTTGCTGCCTCACGCAGGCGGACGGCTGAGGAAGAGAAAGATGAAAGGTCTGTCCTTCATTCCGTCTGCTGCTCTGGACACTGCTAGACAGAGGGAAAGGCAAAGAAAGAGAAAATAAAAATAATGAAATACAAAACAAAAATGAAAATTCTGTCATGACTAGATTAATGAATGTGAATAGGTCGTGAGGATGTCAGTCCTCATTTTGCATTTCACAAAAAATAATACAGATTTGGAACAGCATAAGGGTAAGTACGTGATGACAGAATTTTCGGTTTTATTTGAACTACCCCTTTAATGTAGGGCACATTAATGGTGAAGGGTGAGAATGTTTGTTTGGAATAGTGTTTTATATACATATACATATACATATATAGTCTAATGTGGTTTAGCTAGAATGTAACAATAACAGTATCTGTCAGAGCAGGATACAGTCAGGAAGCTGTGTGATATTCTGATAACATTGGTACTCAAAGGAAACCACAGGGCAGCCAGAACAAAAGTGTTGACTCATATTTGGCTTTTTTATGTCTATATTGTGATGACCTTGCTTTAAAAAGCATTGTGGGACCTATGTATTAAAATAAATATGTTGAATATGATTGCAACCAGAATACAAGAATAATGTAATAGATGATATGTGCAAGCAGCATTACACATCAAAATGTAGATTTGTATCACAATCCCTGGTTGCCATTCAAATAGTGACTAGGTTTTCAATGTATTGAATGTATTGAAAGTGTTATTTGCTTTGACTTTTCCTCATTGGCTCTGCTTAAATTTCTGTTTCCCCATCATTGCATGCAGAGTGTATACCATGTTCATTTTGCTAAGAACAACCAAAAATATCTTGACATCCCTTACTAATACTATTACTGTTATGTTTATAACTACAGTTATGGATTTAGATAAACCACTAACCTTAAGTATACATTTTAAAGTCTTATGTATACTTTTCCTGAGGTGAAAGGCTAAAAATGCAGTCTACTTTGATTTCAACCATTAATTTCAGTCTTTGACATGGCCTTACTCAGTCAGTATTAAAGAAATCAAGATGATATTTTCACAGAATGTTCTTTACCTTATGTAGGATGATTATGAGTAAAGTGAGTGGGCTATCATATTCTACAAGTAATTATATTTAAATATACAAAGTAAAAAAGCACAGGAATATGAGTATAGACTAATAAAATAATACAAACAAATCATTTATAAAAATATACTGCATCATTTCTCTAAAGCATTCGATGTATATTTTCTTAAAAGAGCAACAATTTGTTTTTTCCGACAAAAGATTGTTTATTTTTAGGAAAGGAACACATTGTACACAGACAGAAATGCATACTGGTCTGTTTGCCTGAGTCTTTTTTTTCCTGTTTGTGAACTGACTTATGCTGTGGTTGTGTGTCATATGCTTTTTATTATTTAATTTTTGCGTCTTGTTTTTTGTTTTGATTCATTGTGAACCATGGCTACAGCTGACCGCTCACTAAACCTGTTTCAGAAATGTTTATTGGATTTTGCATGAGCACTAATGTTTGGCTAGCACACTTGTGTCTTTTGTATGTTCGGTTTATGACTTTTAACTCTCTAACCTCCCAGTGTTTATTGGGAAGAGTTTATGGTTTATGAGCGAACGCTATTGTAAGCGCTTACATTAAAGCGGCGAGTTTTGATGTAGGTCTTTTGGCTTTTCTTTTGATCCTCCATGAGAGAGAAACGAAAATATCGCTGAACTCTGATCCTGACATCTTTTTTTGTGCCTGTAGAGAAAAGTGGTGTCACATGACCCAGGAAGAGAAAGATGACAGCTCCAAATTTAATGAGAACATCACCTTCGGTCAGCTTGGGTGAGTCACATGGCGTCAGGTTTGTTTAGTAAATAATGTTCACCGATATGAATGGTATTTTATAGCTATAAGCATGTTAACATTTCAGACATCATAATGTAATGTATGTTCTTATGTTGTTTCTGTACATCTAGAACATTCACCCATAACATGGTTGCTTTTGGCCTGAGCAAAAAACTCTGCAATGACTTTCTGAAGAAGCAGGCGGTCATTGGAAGTCTAAATGAAGGTATTCAGATATATATTTTCATATCTGAGACTTCACATTTATTCTTACACATTTAAAGCTTTAATTCACATTTTGTTTTCCCGATTCAGAGCAATACAAGCTGCTGTGCGACCACATCGAGCAGATGGCTGCCGAATAAACGGCAGAAATCGTCCAAACTCAACCGTCCACATCATTTCAATTTATCAATCTCAAATGATCAGTATTCCTCAAACACAAACAAAGTTTTACCTCATACTAACCACTACAGAAACCCATGCAGTGCACAACTGCAATGTGAAAACAGCTCATTTTGTCCAAACAACTACAATTGAAAAATTTGTGATATATATGCCATCCCATGAGGTTTTGTGATAAAATCACACACACTCACGCACACACACAAACCTGGCCTTGTAATGAACAAAATAAGCAACAGTCTGATAATCTAACATTACCCAGAATGCACAGCTGCACACTAATATCCGATAACTTGTATGTCTGCTTTGACATATACAAATGACTTTTGCTCAAAGGAATCAGATCAGCTCCTCTTTGTAGGAGTCACATGGTGTTTTTTGTGGGTTTTCTTGTCTTGATAAATTGAGTTTTAGTAGTGTTTGTATCATCCTACGTGCACACTGGATCAATGTCTATTCTCCCCTGTTTAAAGTGCCTTTTATTATTCTGTGGTATTTCATAGTCCAGTTTATTGCAAGCAAACTTGTGTCAGCATGCTGTTCCTATGACTTGGTAGTGTTACCGAGGTAAAGCTTGTGTTTGTGCACCCTCTTAGTGTTTGTGTTGTGTATGGATAATGCTTGCAGTTAAGGTAGAGTATCATGCTATAGCAGCAATGTGGCTCTTTAGAACAGAGCTAGTTGGTGTTGTGCAGTGTTGTGTCTTTAGTGCATGCATGTTAACGTCAGCGTTCACTGTTGTGCATTTACATTTTGAGCCAATAGAGGGCGAATGTCAACCACTGACCGAGTCCTCCGGGTGAGGAAAACCAAAATGAATATATTTGGTTTGTAAATAAAGGTTGTTTTGACTTATGATGCTAAATGTAAGATGTTAAAATAGATTGTCAGATAGGAAGGCATTTATTTATTTGATGTTTGTACTGTATGTGTATGAGTGCATGGTCATATTAGAAAACTGAATCTATTTGGTCTGGTATTTGCATTGTTACTGTTGTGTTGTGCTGTCTGTATGTGAATGTTAACTGTTTGCACAACGGTTGGCATATTTTTCCCAAGTGCCCTACAATTCCTGTTGGAACGTTCCTGAAAACCCATGAAAGCGTGTTGTCCTGCCTCTGAGGTGTAAAGTGTTTATAATAAAAATAGAAATGTAACTATTGTTTTTTTGTCTTGATGTAAACGTGTGTAATTTAAAGTGATAGTTTACCCAAAAAGAGAACATCTTTCATCATTTACGGACCCATATTGACTTCAATAGAAAAAGTAATGCAATAAAATAAAAATATTATAAATAATAAAACATTTTATTAGAATATATAGACAAATATATTTATTTTAATATTGTGTCAATATTATTATTAATATTTTATTAATATAGCAATTTTAATAAACATTCGTTCAAATGTACTAGTAACTGATTTTACACCCCAAAAAAAACAATTCTCTCACAATTTTCTCTCATGCCAGCTCAGATATAACGTCTGATAACGTGTTGTGTCCGGGCAGATTCAGCTCAATGTGGGAGTGTTTAGGGCCGCATGGTGGAAAAAAGCTGCCAAATAGCTGCCACGGCTGGCTGTGTGTATAAATAAACAGAAGTCACACTGGCCTGTTCGGATTGGACACACAGTAATGAGCTGTGAAAGGCCAAGCACTGGTGTCACACAATGAGAGCTCTACTACTGCTAATTTCTTCCAGATCCCATATATCACACAAACCTTATCTCGAACAGTTGCTGAGTGATCACATCCTTTCTTTCTTTTTGTGTCAACCCTGTTACTTTTAAAACCTTTTAGGGTCTAAGTTCAAGATCAGATTTTGTCATTGTGACACAAACGGTCACACATGGCTCTGTTTCCTGACAATAACCTATATAAATATATTTTACACCATTTCCAAAAACATAACCTCATGCACATACACTCTTGTATGAATAGTTAGGTTCAGCTTCTTTACTTATTTAGTCTTTGTTACAGTCACAGAGACTGTTAGTGTGATGTTTGGCTGGCTGGTTACAGACAGTTTGCTGTGATCGGGAGCAAGAGGACCTCTAAATGCACTTTTCGAGCCCGCTTTGGGAGGCTAAAAAGGAGTCAAGTTTCTTCTCCTAGGTTAAGTGTGAACCAGGCAGCCGGGTGGTCCGTGACAGGGGCAACAGGCCTGCGCTAATGGGTCTTGGGAGCCTTCGCAGAGCTTACACATTCAGCTATAAAGGTATGTGTAGACATGCATAGACTTTTTCATGCAGACAACATCTGGCTTTTGGAAATTGGACCAATTGTTTGAGTATAGCTCTAAAAAATCAGACGTTATAAGAGGTGCGTGTAACACGTCTTCATAATATCCCATGAAATCGAATTTCCTACAGTCATGATGTATAGAACTTTATATCTCTGGATCATATCAATGTTTAAAAGGGATTCTGTCATCATTTACTCACGCTCATGTCAATTCAAACCTGCATGACACAAAAGAAGATATTATAAAGGATGTTGAGAATCAAAAAATGTACCCATTGACTTGCATTGTTTTTTTTGTCCATACAATAGAAGTGAATGGGTGCCACTGTTGTTCGGTTACCAACATTCTTTAAAATATCTTCTTTTGTGTTCTGCACAAGAAAGCAAGCCATACAGGTTTGAAATGACAAGAGGGTGAGTAAATGATGATTTTCATTTTTGGGTGAACTATCTCTTTAAGTTATCAAGCGTCTGTATTACTATAGGAAACACCTGAAATGCTGTAGTTAGCTGCATGGTTGTCAATAATACATTTCTAATGTTGATTTACTTTCTGTTTAAATAAATGTCAAGTGTAAGGGTGTGCTATTTAAATATGTGAAATGAAACATGCACATTCAGCAGCTGTTAGTCCATTTAAATTCCTTGGTTTGTGTTGAGTTATACTGGAAGAAAATGACCATATCCCAGCCAGCTGGTGCATAATCCACTGAGATGGTGGTTATATGTGTAATATTTAGCTTGGCCCACAGAACAACATTTGAACGTTTATTTCTAAATGGCTCTTTGTTATTCTCTCAAAATTTGTATTTTCATGCTATGAGTCACACGAGTAATCATGTCAATTACTGTGCACGGCCATGTGTGCGAGTGAGAGAGATATTTATTGTACTAACCTCTTATTACAAGCAGCTTCTCAGTCGGGGATCTGAAAATATACGTCAACACACAGTCATCAGTGAATATGACGTAATTGCATTTTAATGCAATTTTTACATCTGATACAATCTGCCTTCTACAGTATATCTCAATTCCTATTAAAGGTGAGATTTAATGTGGAGTCTCGGCTTTTAAATGGTCGTGTGGAAGGTTCAGGATTTCCAGACATTCCAAATGTAGGGCAAAAGGGTCTCAGATTCCTAAAATAAGTGTAAAAGGTACATGATGGAGAACCTGGTTTACCTCAGGTCAGGATTATTTGCGTGTGGGTGCAGATGTTTGTGAGCATGTGAGTGGAGAAAAACATAAACAAATTCAACCAACATGAAAACTCTTTTGGACTCTTTTCAAAGTTGCTTATGCAGAAATAGACAATGTGAGGAATTTTATGGGGATCTTTTAATTAAATTTTTATGATTATTCTGATATTTTGTGAATTGTGTTATCATCTTTTACCATAAATGTCTTATAAAAAAAATTTGGTTTGTTGGTTTTTATTGATATGTGAAATTGCCAATTATTTGTTTTTATGCTTGTAAAGCACTTTGAGCTACATTAAAAAAGTGCTATACAAATAAATGTTATTACAATGTTTTATATAAAGTACCTGTCTAAAGCAAGGACTACTTGACCCAAAAGACCTCAGACCTCAAGATGTTGGATGATGCCAAATGTACGTTGTAGCAAATTCTAGTCAAAGGGCAACTTTATGCTAAAATATAACATAGAGTTTCAGTCACCACTTAATTCTCACAGCCACAATTATGCTATTCCACGGTTTTGATTCACTTTTATTCTAAAACGTAAAAAAAATGTAGGTGATCCCAAACTTTTGCCCGGTATTGTATAATAATAATAATAAGAAGAAGTGAAGAAGTGAAGTGTTATGAAGAAGTTATGCCATGTACTAATAAGTGCATGGCATAATTCAGATATTCTTGTTCAGTAGAAATGTGATTTGGGTTTGTGTTCATATTCAAGTCACTGAATTCAAGCACAGTTTGTAATATTTCTTCACTAAAGACACATGGGAATCTTTTCCAAAGATTGTGTTTTTTATAGTCTTGAGCTCTCTGCATGCAAATGATGCTGTACACGATGTAACTCCAGGAAACATAACTTAATTTGCAACTAATGTCCCTTCCATCAATCTTCATCAAAGCCTCGCCCCTCTTGTAGCGCTGAGAGCATATTTGGACAACCGAGTTTGGTTTACGCTAGGAGTGAAAATATATAATAAACAAAGAGATTAAAACTCTTTTGATGGTGGCCTCCTGAAATTGTATGATTTAATGCTGCCTCGAGACACGAATGCACATATAACAAGGGCGATGACACTTTTGCAGATCAGCTCCATCCCTCTCCTTGATTTAACCCCTATATCAGATCTATCAAGCTCAACACAATCTCATGCAGATGAGTCACTGGAAGAAATCTGAGGTCTGGGACCGGACTCACATGGTTTATTGTAATAACCACTAGATCATAACACGAGCTGATTGTAAAATCATTTTAAGGCAATATGTTGGAAGTATTTCACATAGTTTAGGTCTGAAACACTCGGACATAAAAGGGTGGCAAAGTGCTGTTCTGAATCAGTGAAAGTTTTTGTCACTTTGTGTAAACAACAAAATAGGATTGAATCAGTATTGAGTAATCGCTTTAAGTCAAGCAACTGATATGTTTATGTTTGTGCGACAGAAATGTGGTCTTTCTTAGTTCGACAACTGCTTTTTATCAAAATCGCCTCTATAGTCAAGGGAACATGTGCCTTCATTTGGCATCTCTGACAGTGGAGCACTTGTGGTTCTGACCACAGAAAGTGCGCTCTATTTGCAGTTCAAATCAATGAAAATGAAGCAACGGTCCACATTTTTTACACTTTAAACACTTACGGAGATCATCTTTCCTATTTCATGTTTATTTTAATGTAACTGTTGAGAAAGACCAAACACAAACTGAGAATGTTGTCATTAAACTATCCTTCTATCGCTGTGGTCCATCAGCTTCAAGCTGCTGAGAAAACATTTGCTTTGTGTGAGACTCTTTTTGTGGTTACAAAATTATAGCAGAAATGTAACAATGCATCTTTATTAAAGCTTGTGATCTTATTTCTCGAAGGGTAATGAATGTGTATTGACAAAACTTACACTGTAAAAAAAATAAACAGAAATTTTCTTGCACCAGAGATATACCGTTACAGTTTTATCCTGTAAAATTACATGTTTGTCTTGTAAGTGTGCAGTTTTTATCTGTAATTTGACAGGATTTTTTACCGTATTTCAAAAATAGGCTGTACAAAAAAAATCCCATAAAAAACAGATATTTTCCAGCAGCTGGCGTGTCAAAAATGCACAGTAAAATTACATGTTTTTCTTGTAAATTTGCTGTCTTTTCTTTAATTCTTTTAATTTTGAGTTTTTACAGTTTTTCAAAAATTACTGTTTTTTTACATTATAAGCTACGTGAAAAATCTGTCAAAAAATCATCATAAAATTCTGTCTCTTTTTACAGTGTAGGTGTCTTTTGAATGTTCATGTTTAAAAGCATTTGTCTTGGCACATCATATTGAGAATACAAGATAACACTAGAGGGCACAATCCCCTTTAGCACTGTAAAGGAACCATATGACTTTTTTATGGGTATTTGATACATATCTAGTCGAAAAAAAGTAGGATTTAAAAATGAGAGTGAAATCATTTTAAAGTATAACTTAAGGAATATCATCATCATCATCATCTTGCAAATCACAGAATATAATATGAAAATGTGTTTTTAATAATAATAAAACTCACCAGTAGGAGGGTTGTGTTATAATCATAATATGGGATATATAGGGTGAGATTCAGTCTTGTCTTGAGGTCCCACAGATTGCTCCATCTAAGGAGTCCATCTGGGAAGAGAAGGACAGATGGAGGCAGCGGATTGAGAGATGTAGTCCCTTTCTCTCCACAAGCCTTCAGATGGATGACGTTGTATTTACACTTCTGACCAAAAGAATCTTATACACAGGAAATGCTTGTGGATGCGAGTTCCTTTGCTTGAATGTGGGGACGCTTATTTATTTCCACAAGCATTCCTGATTTGCACTCACTGAGGCTTAGACCTTTCAGTTCAAAAACCACTTATGGCTATATATGGTGGCAAGGACCAGTGCAAGACCAGTTTCACAGTTCAAAATTATGCTTTGTCCAGATTGAGAAATGCTATTCTTAATCATTTTAGTCAGATTTTTAACATAACTCAGATTTTTTACATATCTCAAGGAAAAATGAACTCTGAGAAAAGATTTTCACATGCTCTACAAAGCGGTTCTTGATTTAAACTTAAATCACACTTTTTCGCTGTACAACACAGAACTCGTATTTTATTGGGTTGTCTTATGATTTTATGTAAATTGAAGATGTACATTTAAACAAAGCTTTATTCATACATTATTATTTATTTGAGGAATTGTGTTCTACGTTGAATTCAACATCAGTCTTGACTGGCCAAGGAACAACCATCTTTTTTCTCTTCTTTTCACAAATGTAAGCAACATATCAAGCTGAGGAGGACAAAAACAACAGCACAATGTAATTTGTAATTTGTCTTGTCTTTGTCATAAGTGCAAAGTGGACCATATAACACAGTTGTTCAAATAAACAGTCCTAAGTTACAAAGTCAAACATCTGCGCTCGGGATGGTTCGCAAAGAATGCTTTCTTGATCATAGTGTACATCTTAAGAATTAACTACTGTTAACAGTGTAGGCCTACTGTTCTTTACACTGGCCCACCCAAGACGACTCCCATAATGGCAACAAAAATAAGGTGACAATGAAAATACAATAAGTCTTATTCATAATGCCCAATATATATTTTAAAAACTGTATTTTTGTCATTATTAATAAACAAAAAGAATGCTTCTGCCCTATAATGAAGAAAACAGTACAAATTGTGAAAACAAAAAACTTTTCATTACAAATACCATTATGAAGCATCAGCTGGTAAAACTATTAAAACCATTACAGAATATTTCTTTATTGTGTTTTGGGTCTTATTCCAGTTTCCATCGCCACATAATTTCACACCAAGAAAACCCAGAACCAAGACCATAACCGTTTCTATTAAAATCAATACAATATAACTAGTAAATTCATTAGAATTTATTTAGATGGTTTCTATTGTTTTTTTCAGCAGTTCAGCAAGTTGTTACTAATTCACTAAATCTTGTCAAGGGCAGGCAACAATAAATCTATGTATCTGCTACAGTATTTTTCAGACCACAGAGTCATCAAAAGAAAAACTTTTCGTCTATTTTCTCGCTGAAGTTCAGTATTTTATCGGGACAGGTGAGAGACAGGTAAGAACACAGCGGGAAAGCGCGCTGATACAGCTGCGGATGCGCGTGTGCGATCAGCGAGGACGTCAGCGCGTAACCTCGCGAGTCCAGACACGCGACAGCCGATCCGCCACCAGTGCCGCATCTCCGCTGAGGCTGATTTTCCTTTTTGGAAAGAATACTGTCGATGCTAAACTCCTTTGATTTGTCAGTTGTCTTTCTAGGGTGCGTCTGCGCGTTTGTTTCGTTAGATTGGGCATTGCCAGTTTGCGCGCTCGCACCTGTAGCGCTCAAAACGTCATCCTGGCGCTCGGCGTGTACCAGCACTCGACGGTCCGTCTCTTTTTCGCTTAAAGACCGTGCGCTACCGCGATCTACCTGGTTTGGAGACACGGTGTTGGTCGTGCGTTTCGAGTCTAGACTCGCAAAACACCAGTCTTTCGTGGACACGCAATTGTCGGACACATTTGGAGGCTGATCATCTCTTCGAGGATGATTTTCGTCCTTCTTTACTACACTGTGGTCAATCGACTCCTCTTTCTTCAAACGGGTGCTTTGATGAAGTTTGGGAACGGATGTCCCTCGGTTTCTCTTGTGACCGGTTTTAGGGTCACCCGTCTCTTGAATCTTGCACTTTCTCTTCCGTCTCCGATAGTTCCCGTTGTCGAACATGTCCAGGCACTTGGTGTCCAGTGTCCAGTAGCTGCCCTTGCCCGGACGTCCTTTCTCTCTGGGCACTTTGATAAAGCAGTCGTTCAGGGAGAGGTTGTGGCGAATAGAGTTCTGCCAGCCCTGTTTGTTGTCGTGGTAAAATGGAAAGCGGTCCATGATGAACTGATAGATCCCGCTCAGCGTCGCGCGCTTGTCCGGCGCGTTCTTGATTGCCATGGCGATGAGCGCGATGTAGCTGTAGGGAGGCTTCTGCGGAGGTTCCTGCCGGGTGGATGCGAATCCCAAAGCGGGAATAATTCCCCCGACTTCTCCACCGTAAACATAGATCAGAGGGGAGTTAGATAGACCGAGAGCCGAAGGAGCCACGCCGGGCTGTGGCACTTGACTGTGGTATAAACTCATAACTACAGCGGAGGGACAGTTTCGGTCTGCGGATTGTCCTGACCAGTGACTGACCAGCGTCTCCGCTTCATGAGTCTAAAATGTTAAATAATTGTTGTCCGTTTTGCTGTTTTATGTTGACTTAGCGCTGGAAAATAAATTGTCTATGATAAACACTCGTTGTGTTCTCTTAGCCCACCCACATTAATTAAATTTTCATTGCCCAAAGCCTCGAGACTCTCTCTCCCCCCTGCCCACCAGCCAATGGTGCGCTTGGTTATTCCTTCATTTGTTTATAGAATTAGTCTGTTGATAAGTCTGCCCACCCAAGTTGAATCAAGCTGTGTTTATTTGGAAAAATTTCCGGGCACCCAATACATAAACGCACTGATCTGATGTTTGAAATATCACGTCCACCCCTAACGCTGAAAGTTGCTCGCACAGAGAGAACAAGCAAACACGACAGAGCTCTTTCTGGGAGTTGCTTTGGGTTACTAGAAAAGAAAACAAAGCGGGCTATGTAAAGGAAAGGAACTTAAACAATCTCTTTGTAACTTATTGGGTCAGCGAACCCTCCCATTGCAGCTTAACAATTGCATGTCCCATTCACTCATCAATTATTTTTTAATGAATCTATTATTACAAAGTTAAACAGTAGCCTATAAAGAATGATGACTGTGTATCTATAACCTGCTTATTGCATGTCAATAACTTTCATCAGTTTGCTAACAATAGACGATAGAGCGGTGATATCCTTAAAAGGAAAACTTGGCAGGACGTTAAGATAAACCGTATTATTTGTGGATGCACGCATGATGCTTTATATTATGTATTTTCCTGTTTATAGGAAGGAGAGGGATTATAACAACTTTACAAGTGCACACAGCTGGCCTGTGATTACATTACGCGTTTGGAGGTTTCTGTGGATTTTCCTGAGTTCGTCTTTTCCATCTAAAGATGGTGATTCACAAAGTTTAAAACTAAAAATCCAGACAAACCGACAGCACGCTACTTTGATAAAGAAGATTCTTCCACTTGCACCATTGCTTGATCTTACTGATGTTTTGCACCATTACCTTTTCGTATTTTGCTTAAAAACAAGGTATAGATGACAGTATGTTGATTTCCTCTGTTTATCAAAATGATTAACATCAAATCAAATACAATTTAATAACTGAATTTGTCTCTTGAACTCAGAACATGTGGTTTATCTGTTACTTTTACTGCTCGTAACATTTTTATTGTCTTATATTCATCATGTTCCCATTTGAAGGATAAAAACAAACAGAAGATCCCTGTGAAACAGACCGGCAGGGTTTGTGACCAAACACAATAAATACAATCAAGGCCAACAATGTTTCCACAAACAATGTAATTGGAGTTTTGATCTGGGCTATTGGTGCAGAGAAAATTAAATCATTCACAGAGTTTTGCAAACCATTCACTGGGTCTTGTTCTGTCTGCTATTGACAAATCAATTCATGTCAAAAGTATAAATATAAATTGCACACTATTTGCAAGATGTTGTTCAAAGAATTAATCTTTCATTCTATTTGGACAGTTGTTGTTTACCAGGTCATTTATATCTGCAGCTACTTACAAAGCGGAAAAAGGCCCACTGGGGGAATATGGGGTTTGGATGTTTTGCTTGGGGTTACAAAAGACTGTTTCATATATTAAACAAACAAAAGTTTGTTACATATACAAAGAGCGTGCTCACGCTGTACTGCACAAGAAGATTTAATGCATTTGGCAGACACCTTTATCCAAAGCAACTTACATTGCATTATACTATACATTTGTTTCTGGATATATGCAATCTCTGGGATCATGACCTTGTATTGTTAGCATCATGCTCTAACCACTGAGCTACAGAAAAGTGTTTTCATCTGGATTCTTTAAATGTTGCTAAACCTGCTGCTATAACATTTCAATAACCTGTGGAGGTCATTTCATCAAACATATACATATAAATGTTATAGTAAGCTATATAACACAAATCTTTAGGTTTCCTGATACTGTCCACATTGCAGATCTTTAAGCATACGTTTTATGTGCTATATAATATAGACTAGCGGTCAAAAGTTTGGGACACTTGAGTGAAATTTTCTCATTATTTAATCTGAGGTGTTTGCTTAAATATCTAAAAATTAGTTTAGCAAAAATATAATTTTCCAAACATAGGCCTACATGTTTTTTTCATGACAAAACTAACATTTTATTTAATAAAAAATGCTTTTTAAATGGATAACTTTGACTGAATATTTAAGAAACAGCCAATAAGAGCACAGAATAGATCTCAGAACAGCATCTCAGGGTGAGACTTCAAGAAGCTGCTTAATAAAATTACACAACATTTCTGCCAATTATAGTTGAAAGGTGACTACACTGAAGACAATAAAATATAACATGTTTTTATTTTTCATTTTTTTTAATTACAACATAATTTCCATAGTTCCCTTTGTTTTATTTCATAATTTTGATGAGTTTATTATTATTCTAAAATGTGAAAAAAAATATGAACACAAGTGAGTAAGTGTCCCAAAACCTTTGACCACTAGGTTATGCAAAGTTTATCACTGTCACATGTATGTTGCATAACTAGTCTGTAGCTGCAATATACAACATCCAATTTCTATTCTATTCTATATCTATCATTTGCCCCTGCCCGACATATATATGTTAATTCACTGGGATATATATGCTATTTTTTCTGTTTAATCTATTACACACAATAACTTTTTAGTTGTGACACATGAACATGTGATAAAACCAAACATGACTCTTATTATTACATACTAATAAAATGACAAAACCTTTTCATTTGACAGTTTTTAAAATTAAGTATAAAAACATCGACCTGCCATTCACCACGTAGCACTGTTGTATTATCTTCACTAAATGCCGCCATCTAGTGGCTATGAATCAATATTCTCATTTCAAAATATCATGTTCGTGGCGTTTCCTGTGTACGTCCGCAAGTTTATTTAACGGTATTGATTTAGTCACGTCTAACCTCAGGCCAAAAAATGAAAAGGGTGTATGTATTTTCAGTACTATTTCTGTAAAAAAAATAATTAAAAAAATAACTTTTTAAATAGTATCTTTTTGCTTATTGCTTGCTAAGCCAAAACGAGTTTAATTAATGACAGAGTTTAATTAACTCTGTCATTAATAAAATTGTTATGAACTAAATTAATATATTTTTATATTCAAATAACAATACAAATAATACATTGTCATTATTACTCACAGTATTTTTCGTGAAATACAAAAGTAAAAATGTAAATCCTATTTTTGAGGCAAAACATCAACACACGTTATTATACCGTGCAGATAATGAGTATTTTGGGGGTATTTTTGGTTCAAATCATAGGGTTCAAATAGACGCGCTTAGTATAGGACTTTTAATTTGAAAACAGCAGACAGGAAGTTTTTTCTCGCGTGCACAGGAAGTTGAATTATCAGCTGATCGTTGTGTTTTGGATGGAAGTTGCATTTGGTACGGAGGGGGCTTTTCTTTATCATCTTAAGCAAACCTTAAACGTCAGAGATACCAGAAAATAAAGGCGCATGTAACATAGCGTCATCCCTGACTACCGAAACGGAAGAACCCGGAGAAATCCGCGCTATTATGAACAGACGATTATAACAATCGGTGATCTGCATGCTTGCTGTTGAATCAACGCAAAGAAAGAAAACAACGTCAGGCGAGTCTGGTGCGAGTCAGTGATAGTCTGATATGTGTGTGTGTTGACGTATCTAGCCTAGACCACCAGCGATCTCCCCTTGACTTTGTCATAACTCGCTCAAGATCCATGTAATGTAACTGTCCGGACAAGACATTTTCTTTGTTTGTTGTAATAAACGGCAGCTTATGCGTTTTATGCGATTCAAGAGAGAGTTAAACGTCAGATCAGAGTGTTGCTTTTTTATTTTACAAAACACTGCAGTCGAAAAATATTTTTTTGTCTGGACGCCTGCACATGAATTGAAGTGAATTAACCGTCTTTTATTAATTAATGCTTCCTCGCATCAGCTTGCTGTGACTGACATACATTTTCCTTGTAATTTATTTTAAACCTTGTCATATTGACCTTTTATACAATATCAAGTTTAATATTGTTATTTATAAGCATGGTGACAGTGGAATGCATAGATAGCTGGATTGCAACACTCGTGTTTTGACACATCTGACGTCACGGTATCGCGTGTCATATATACTGCTTAAACTATACGGGACTTTCAAAGTGTGTGCTTTGTGAAGGTACTACTTGCGTTTAACTTCATACTAAAGAAGGGGAGATTTATCGATTTAACGGTGGATTATTCACGATTCTTCGAGAGGGAACACTCAGATCTGGCACAGTCAGAGATCCTCGTTGATATCCCCAATTTCTCCCTGCCAATGCTGGATCTGGAGGTCGTTCCTGAGCGATCTTTGGGAAATGAACAATGGGAATTCGCATTAGGTGAGTGTGTTATCTAGTCTGTAGGGTGAACTAACCACAGAATGTAGGCCAAAGGGTGAAATGGCTCGTGTCTGTCTGCTTGTGCTCTGATGACAGACTGTTCCACAAAATGTGCCATAAATTTGACATCACGGTCAGATGCCAGTTTGACATGTTGTGAAGTTACTCTGACTGATCTGTGTTTTACTGTGTTTGATTTTACTGGAGACTGTTTCAGAAAAAACAAGTCATTGCATCACCTGTTCACTGTAATTTCCTGTACACATCATTGATTAAAATAAATAAAACAATTCATAGAAAAATATAGAAATGACAAGGATCATTAAAAATATGAACCACGGCCTGTTTATTTTGCAGGGATGTTGTTACACCAGTTGCTACAGAACCTCATCTGTGTTTGACACCCTTACGTTTTATAAAACCTCATCATGTTAATGTGAATTGATAAACAGGACTAATAAACTTTTTTTCTCCAGGGATGCCATTGGCCCAGGCCATTTCCATATTACAGAAACACTGCCGAATCATCAAAAATGTCCAGGTGCTCTACAGCGAACAAGTAAGAATCTGTCATTAAAGTTGTCTAGTTATAGACAATTTTAAAGCAACAACATAAACAAACGTTACTACGCATACATGCTTCTGTGGTCCAAATTTAATTTCTGGTACACATCCGAGTCCCTGCAAATTATTTCTGATAACAAGCAAAATAAATTATTTGGATAGCAAGTTAAAAGTGTGTCTAGCCAGTATTATTTTGGGTTACCAGTTGAAGAACTTAAATATAATAAAGTTACACAACCCATTCAACAAATTGTTTATTTATCAAATTAAAATACAATACAGTTTAATTCCACCAATTCTTATACAATGAAATATAAATTAAATAAACTATAAATAGTTATTTTATTAGCCACTAGTAGCCAGACTGATCAACAAACACAGGCGGAAAGTTAAATTGAAGTCTTATGAAACCGTCTATATATATTGAGTCTTGTTCTGTATCTCAGATACTAAAGAATAATTGGCCTTTAAAATGAGCACTTCTGGCATTTTTTTTCTTAATCTGACCTGTTTCACCAATCAGATGCCACTCAGCCATGACCTCATTCTCAACTTGACTCAGGATGGAATTAAACTGCTGTTTGACGCCTGCAATCAGAGACTGAAGGTAAGAGATGACATTTGTGTGCTTTGACTCATGTGTTTATTACTGTGGGTTTGTTGTTACACTTCTCACATTACAACACCAATGTTTCTTCATGAGTCAGTGTTGTTTTTGCAGGTAATTGAGGTGTACGATTTGAGCAAAGTGAAACTGAAATACTGGTAAGTGATCTCAAGCTGTAGCACAATACATTTAAATGGCATTTTTTTATCATAAGGGACGTACAGTGCATTCATGCTGTATATTTAAGTAATATGTGTGTTTGAGAAGGGAACCCATAACATTGGTGTTGTTTGTGCTGCATGCTACCATTTAAATTCTCTGTGGATTTGACTTTTCCAGTGATAAAAGGATGAAAAACTCTTAAACTGCTTGAAATGCTTCACAAATGTAAAGTGACCTATTCTTCTGTACTTTACAGTGGAGTACATTTTAACTCTCAGGCAATAGCACCCACTATTGAGCAGATTGATCAGTCTTTTGGCGCTACTCATCCAGGAGGTAAGATGCATTTTCAAGTTTGATGTAAAGACATTGCCTCTCCAGATGTGTCTTGTTTATTTTTGTCTGTATTTTTTACTGCATCCAGTCTACAATGCTGCCGAGCAGCTCTTCCACCTGAACTTCAGAGGGCTTTCATTCTCCTTCCAGCTGGATTCATGGAGTGAGGCACCTAAATATGAGGTAAGTTTATAACTTGCTTCGAGAAATATGAGTAAAATCTGTGGTGCTTTCTAGGGACAGTGAACCTTTTTAAACAAATAATTTACTGTAATGGTGTAGCGTTGTTTTGGGGAGAAACAGGTATGTGAACGTAGCATGTTTCCTAAATATCTATGAATACTGTATTTTTTTGCTTTACTAGTCAAAAACGTACATACCTTTATGTATGTAGTCCCTACAGGACAGTAAAATAATGTGCTACCTTATGTTTTCTCCATTTTGTAAGGGGTTCTAGACACAGACATGCTTGTACAATTGTTGAAAATGTGTCTTGTCCATTGTCTCACTGCTTACATGATACAAACGGTTAATGCAATAACACAAATAATGGCAATGTTTGATTTTGTAATGTTTAGAGCATGTACAACCCAATGATGCTTTTATATTAATGTTTGGAACTTGGCAGTTCAAGACTTGCTTTTCCTCTTCTGAATAATGGGGCAAAAATATTTAATAAAATAACTTGCATGGAGAAATATGACTCAATTATAAGTAAAAGCGAATTACGCTGTGAAAATCTATGGAGCTTTCTGGGGACAGTGATTCTATGTAACAAATCATTTACTATATGGGGTACACGTATACACCTGCACAGACACCTCATTCTACCCCCAGTTGTTTTGCCTTGACAGCCTAACTTTGCCCATGGCTTGGCCTCCCTGCAGATTCCTCACGGGGCCACTGTCAAACGGATGTACATTTACTCTGGAAACAACCTTCAAGAAACCAAGTGAGTGCTTTGTGGGATTGGATAGTGTTGAGTGTGTGAAAATGACACTGATCTACTACCACTAATGTATGTTCGTAACTGGAACTACTCGCACACTGTAGTTTACTGACAGTCCATAAAGTCGAAAATCGTTTTCTTATTGATGGCCATTTGTGATTCTTCTGTGGTGTTATGGGAGCATTCATCTGCATTAGTCTGAGATCTTCATCAACGTCATGTTTGTTAATTGATCTCTGTGTGTTATTTTCTAAAGCAGTGATGACTGTAAATGTGTTTCTTCTCAGGGCCCCTGTGATGCCGCTGGCCTGTTTTCTTGGTAACGTTTATGCAGAGTGTGTGGAGGTCCTGAGGGATGGGGCAGGACCGCTGGGTCTCAAACTTCGTCTCCATACTGCAGGTATTCAATTAAGTTGGTGGTTCATGACCCATGAGTGTCTTTTTCAGGATCTTTTTGTTTACTTGTGATTAAAAAGTGTTGGTATTTCAATCCAAATATTGGCCATGAGAAGCATTGCTATTGATATTTTAAACCTGTGTACGACTTTCTTTCATCTGCAAAACACAAAAGAAGATATTTTGAGGAATGTTGGTCCCCATCAACTCAAAACCAATGCAAGTCAATGGGGACCGACAGTTTACATTTACCAACATTCTTTAAAATATCTTCTTTTGTGTTCTGCAGAAGAAAGAAAGTCATATAGGTTTGAAATGACAAGAGGATGAGTAAATGAGACAGAATTTTAGTGTGTGTTTTAGTGTGCTAGTGTGTGTATTTCACCTTCTCAGGATGTGGCCTAGGGGTGATGGCTGATGCAAAAGTGCGGACCTTTGAGAGACATATCTACTTCGGAGATTCTTGTCAAGATGTTTTGAGTGCTCTTGGTTCTCCACATAAGGTCTTCTACAAATCAGAGGACAAGGTATTGACTAACTCTCCACTTTATTTACATTATTCTTAACAGAAGATGTATTCTCAACATAATCAATTCCTGTTTCTGTTCATTTTAACCTGAATTTGTATTTTTGCATGTCTCAGATGAAGATCCATTCACCTTCTCCTCACAAGCAAGTCCCGTCCAAATGTAATGACTACTTCTTTAACTATTATACATTGGGAGTGGTGAGTATCAGCCTTTAATTCCTCCTTTACTTTTAAATTACATGGAATTGAACATTGTTGATTTTATTGAATGACATTTTACATACAATTGAGCATTGCCTTTCCCTGCTTCAGGATATACTGTTTGACTCTACAACCCACCTGGTGAAAAAATTTGTACTTCATACCAACTATCCCGGTCATTACAACTTCAACATGTGAGTTTTCTGTTGGTTTATGTAATACAGCTGTGTATTAGTCTGTGTGCAGTCTGGCCATATTGATTGAAAATTGATTTTCATTTCATTATGCTTGCAGTGTTTAGAAATATGTCCATCAGCATCATCTTACCACTTTATTTGCACATCAGAATAACGGCCTCTTTTTTTTTGTGTCTCAGTTACCATCGATGTGATTTTAAGATTTCTCTAATCATTAAAAAAGGTCAGTATTGTATGTCTCATACTGTCTGTATCTTTATTTGCATCACTGGACAGCGATAATGGTGATTGTCATCCAGTTGTCATTATTCTGTTTTAGATGGCGTGGACGCTCAGAGTGAGGACTGCATTCTGACCACCTACAGCAAAGTACATGGCCTTATGCATCACTATTATGTTAATGTAATTTTAAACATTGCAGGTGAGTAAATTCAGTTTGTGTTTTTCTCACAGTGGGATCAGATTCAGGAGTTACTAGGACACCCTATGGAAAAACCAGTTGTGCTGCACAGGTGAGACGCATACTGGTTAAAAAGTAGTAAACAAATGAATAAAGCAAATATAATCATGGTTTCAACTGTACATGAAATTAATGCTTATACAGTATACTTCACAACATGACTTTGAATATAGTTCACCCAAAAATGAAAATTCTGTCATTTACTCATCCTCTTGTCATTTTATACCTGTATGACTTTATTTTCTCTGCAGAGCACAAAAGATGATATTATAAAATATGTTGGTAACCGAACAACAGTGCTACCCATTCACTTCTATTGTATGCACACAAAACCAATGCAAGTCAATGGGTACCGACATTCTTTAAATATCTTCTTTTGTGTTCTGCAAAAGAAAGAAAGTGATGCAGGTTTGAAATGACAAGATGGTGAGTAAATGATGGAAGAATAAAATGTTTTGGGTGAACTATCCAATCTAAATAGTCAGAGTAAAAGTTAAGATGAATGACAGGTGCTTACGCTGTTGCTTGTACCAACCATACAAGATACCAATAACATTAATACTGTTATTGATCAATAAGAATATACAGTTTTATTCATATTATTGTGTTTCTTGCATTTGATCAATTTTGTTCTGCACTGCAGGTCTTCATCTGCAAATAACACTAATCCTTTCGGTTCCACATTTTGTTTTGGACTACAGAGGATGATATTTGAGGTACGTTACCGTGTCCATCTGTATGTTTGTGTTACTCTGCCTGTGTGTATACATATGGTATACATTTTACATCACAAAGCATCTGCAGCTGTGCAATGTCCACGCTCACGGTGGACACTCAAACAACTAATCGCATAAATAACAGTTGTTGCTTTGTTTACAGGTCATGCAGAATAACCACATCGCTTCTGTGACTCTGTACGGAGCACCTCGCCCCAGCAGCCTGGCCACTCGTGCCGAGCCGAGCGCTCACTGAAGGAGCATCCGGCCCTGTAGAACCTCTGAAGTGACCAGTAGAGTGTGCCTTCACTCACTGCTGCCATCACACAAGCTACAGCAAGACATGCTGGGAATTTCTCTGGATTTTTCTGAACTCGCCCCATCCCCAAACAATAAAGAGGCCACAGATCCAGCTCCTTAATAAGAGCACGGAGGCAACCCCGTCTCCACCTCCTAAAACTGTAACCCAGACAAGCCTCGTGTCAGCATCGTCATAGTACTTGTGGATGCACAGTGATACAGCTCCACAAATACACACACACTTGTTGATTTGTTCTCCATGCATAGTCACAGCATTTGTTGCCTGTGCATATATCGGTCGAAAATTCTATACCAGATGCACCAAAGGACAGATTGAATCGTTTTGTCTGCGCACTAAACGTTCAACTTTATTTGGTTTCTCAACTGCAGAGGATGCACAACGTCAAACGTGGACAGAAACGCAGAAAAGTGTACGCATTTGATCTGTCTAAGATTACAAGCACAAGTGAAAGCGTGGCGGTGGATTCAGTGCCGTGGACATGTTCTTTGGACGCACAAGCAGGCTCACACTCAGATTCATAAACTCATCGCATTTCATACCAAGTCAGCAGCACAGATTACCTCCCATTTTACTGCTACATTATTATTATTATTGTTCTGTTTTTAATAGATGTTTGTTTTAAGCAACAAGAGCGCATACGTTTTTAACATTTGCACTAAAATACACCTAATGTACTTGATAATTGTCTCTTGTCCACTGAGAAACGTTTTAATTGCCGAGAGGATGGCAGGGGAGTAAAGGAGGACGTGCAATCTGGATTTCAGAGCTCAGAAGTAGCTCTCTTGACTGAACAGAAAAGCCATCATCCATCCTTCAGTCCTCTTAATTTCCCCCTCTCATCTACTTTTGTCCACGGTAAAAAGATGTGAAGTTTATTTTACCGTCTTCAGTATCTTTAAGTCTTAACTTCAGAATTTGCTTTCTGATTGCCAAAATGCTAGCCAAAGATGAAATGACATTTAGCTTTCTATTCTCTCATTGTACTCCAACATACGAACATTCCCATTTCATTTGATTCAGACAGTCTGATTGATCTCTGTGTAATGCATTTGATTTTTTTTCTACCCTGCGTCTTTTGTTTTCGGCTTTGTGGAGTTTGCTGGTGCTGTTTCTTTAGCGGGTAGGCATGATGCTTTGTGTGTCTATACCTGTACAGATCTGTAAATAGTGTGCAAATTTTCTTTTCTTCTATTGGTTTCAGATAACAGTACAATATTGGATCAGCTATAGGTGTGGGACTGAATTGTGTTTCCAACCCAGCTGAGCCTCTCCAAAATTTCCACCACTGTTGTTTTAAATGGGACTTGCGCTTGACCACTACGAGATGATCGTAAATACGTAACGGCTTATTCAGTAGATGGTTTGTTGACTCTTTTTACTACTGTCCATGGGTATGCTGCCTGAGCCTCATGTTTTTTGACATATGTTAAAAGGTCTTGTAATATTTACAATGGCAGCATAGCTAGCTGTGTTAGCTGTTACCTTTCAGTCATGATGAAATCTCCTTTGGTGTCATTCTGACCTCTACAGCGTTTAGTGTATGCTGAATAGAGCATTTAGGTTTTCTGTTACACTTTTCATAAGAGGTGGTCGATGCTGTTTTTAATACGTTAACCTTTCGCTTTTAGTTATTTACGAAGAAAACGCTGTTAACGCCGTGCCTCATCTCCCACCGAGCCTGTCTTGACTTTTTCTCTGTAAATGAAATCGTTTGAAATGCTTCGTGTATGTCTGAGCATGTAAAGCTAAATTGAAAAATAGTCCTTTTGTTCTGAAAAAAAACCTGCTATTAGAAGAACTTGTTGGGTTGAACTACTGTCATGGAGGGCTTGTGTACTGTGTATGTTCAAATGTATCGAATTCAAGATGATTCAATGTTGTCATACATTTTGCATGGACTGTTGCGGGAAATTGGACTCGTATTGCTGTGGGCGGCCCTCTATGATTTGAGGTTCAAACATGGTTGTGGCATTTATATAAAAATACAATCTGTAAATTCTCTGTGAAGTTGCAGTAATGATCATTTCTTGTTGTGGGCTGAGGCTGTAGATACACAGTTGCAACCTCAACTAAGTAATTGTTTGTTGTTAAAGGGACAGTTCACCCAAAAATGAACATTCTGTATTTATTTACTCACTCTAGTTGTTCCTAGTTGTGCTGTATTGTCTTTATTCTGATGAACACAGAGAAAGATATTTGGAAAATTGCTTGTAATCAAACAGTTACTGGCCAACATTGACTACCATAGTAGGACAAATTACAATAGCAGTCAATAGTGCCCCAGAACTGTTTGCTTTCCTACTATGGTAGTCAATGGGGGCCACAAACTGTTTAATTCTTCCAAATATCTTTCTCTGAGCTCACCAGAACAAAGACAATACAGATTTGGAACAACTTTAGAGTGTCCCTTTAACAAGAAGCGACACAACCATTGATTCGGTGTCATTTAGGGAATGTTACTGTGGAGGGGCGTGTGGTTTGCCCAATCTCAGGTGGATCTTTTTTAATGCTTGGAGCAAGTGAATGCTTAATTTTCATCAAATGGGTTTTGGCTGTATTGTTTGTTCTTCAGACTTACTATTTTTGCAGTGGAATAAATAAACGATTGTCCTGAGGACTGTATTTAGAAACGGACAACCCCATACATTGTAATGCGCATAATAATGCAGTGTATTGTATCCCTCTATATTGTATGTTCCTCCCCATTCTTCAAAGTGATTATTTTTTGTGGATTCAGTATGTTAACCATTTCTGAAAATGGGACTTATCCTGATTAAAAAGTGTGTTATCTAAAATGTATTGCAATATGGTGTTTTGTATCTCGGATATTTTTACTTACCGATCAGGCAGATGTAGGCAAAATATCAGACATTTCTTTTTATTCTTTGTTTCTTTTTGTTTTGTTTTAAAGCAATAATTATTGCGTTGATGTATTATAAATTGAAACGGTCTGCTATATGTTTGTAAAAAGCTGAGACATGGTGCAAAAATGCTGTGACCATTGGATTTTAGTTTTACTCATAGAATCTACTGAAGCATTATATCGATTTTTTTAACATTTTGTTCTTTAAAACTGTTACAGTGTGTTCAACAAAAATATTTAAAGAATGGATGTAATAAATATGGGGGGAAAGAAGATGTGTTGTCTTTTTTTATTTCAGTGTAGTAGTATGTTCATATTCACAGCAGTTTACATTCAGAATAAAAGCAGGCAATACAATTTAATTCAATACAAATACAGAATCATCCAAAACAATTTACCACATTGATCAAAGAATAAATGTATTTTTGACTAATAGTGCCACTTCTAAATCTGAATAAAGGATGCATAGCATAGCTCAATGTAAGAACACCACTTAACATTAAATATTCATGTAAATTTCATGATACAAGTAGAATAAGATCATAACTGTCTTTTAGCAAGTCTATAATAGTAAAGTTATTTCCAAAGGATAGTGTGAGTGAATGAAATTATAATATTTTAAATGTTTGGATATTTTTAAAGAACATCTAAATAAAATAAGCTGATGTGGTCTGAATAGTTCTGTGTTGTATAGATCTGACATTCTTGACATTAAAGGAGCAATATGGACATTTTAGCGGCCTCTAGCGGTGAGGTTGCCAACAGCTCACTCCGCCCTCAGCCCCTGTTTTTTTTAAAGATCACCAAAAGAAAAAATTCTCAAGTCACTAAATGCTTTCATTGTATACGTAAAGAACACAATCTATAAAATAAATACCTTCAACACAAAAGTAAAAGAAATCAGAAAGTTATTCAACTTTCATTTAACTAATGGTCATTATATTCTGTAGTTCTTTTATAATTTTGCATTTTATTTTTACACTATAATCATTTTTGAAGGAGTTAATGCTCCACAAACACTTTCATTTCATAGTCCTGGCCGCTACGCTCCTTCGCCTGTTTCTTAGCTGTCTTAGTCACCTTATTTTTCCACTGAAATGGAAAAATCGTGGGTGCCTGACTGTTATGACAGTGAAGGTTGGGGTCATGCAGAAGATTCCACATGAGCCAGATCTGTGGTACTGTAAGGCTGTGCACCACCATCAACTCTCTGTAAAAACAAGGATCAAACACCTGGAGATGAGGCGCGGCCGATGGTCTCACTATTCCAAAGGTACGGAAGCCTTCGTGGCGAGCAGGCTGAAGGCCGATCCTGAGCAGACACATGCCCAGAAAGACATCATCAATGGGGAAGAGTTCCACTTCTTTGCAAGCAAGGTGAAGCTTTAATGCAGTATACCCCGACATGACAAAACCTCCTCCGCCTGCGTAGGATGGGTAGATCCCCTGGCCATAAATAAACTCTGGAACAAAGTACTTACTGTTGCGTCTTCGAATTGGTTTTGCGTGAACAATGATATCTCCAACAAACAGATCCTTATCCACTTCTTTATCCTTGAGCATCTCCAGGATGTTGTCAAAATTTACGTACACGTCTGCATCTCCTTTAAAAATGAATTTCACTTTAGGACAAGACATGTTGACCCACTGTAAGAAGTGAATTTCTTTTAGCGTCAGGTTAAAGAAAGTGTCCTCAAAGTCCCAAAGGAGGATATCTCTATAAATGTGGCTCTCATACGCCAACAGTTTGTCCCATAATGGAAGTGCTGTTTGATTTTTGGGCACACCAAGAAGAAAAACTCTATTGATGTTCACCTCATTTGTGAAAACACCCTCTTGTCCCCATGTGCGTCGAACTACCTGACGTTTGTCAAAGTCCATTGCTACTGACTTTATGGCAATCAGGAGATACGGGGAACCTTCTGGTCCAGAACACTTTTTTGGCTGATCGATTAGGAGCTTGAAGTCTCGCTGGTCTTTCTTTCGAAGGTAATCTTCAAAGTCAAATGAAGCGTGTGTGGGCGAAACAGTAGCTGTTGTTAAATGTTTAAATTTAGACTTTGCTTTGGTTTGTGTTTTAGATTTACTCTGAGATTTGACTTTTGATTGCTCTTGGGCCGTAAGCTTGGTTTGCCCCTCAGGTTTGCAAGGGGGAACGTTTTGAGAAGGTTTTGTTTCCTGTCCAATTGATGCTCCTCCAAGTAGGGTTCTTGAGTTAGTTGACCCCTGTTCAATGTGCAATGTCCCCCATACAGGCGTCAACCTTTGGTGGGCATTTAACAAAAGACAAATAAGCACCAATAAAATCAAGGCACAAAGAACATCTCCTTTTATGTAGATTCTCCTCATGGTGTTATCGTTCCTCAACCCATCGGTTAAATTTCCATGAAGGCTTCTTACTTGTGAAAGTCTCTTGTTCTTCCTGCAATAGTTACAGCCATTGAAGGTTCTTTAAAACAAAAGTACGAAATTAATTAAATAAGCAACGGATGCCTTTAAGGGATAGTTCACTCAAAAATAAAAATTCTGTCATCATTTACCCTCTTGTCATTTCAAACCTGTGTGACTTTTCTTCTCCTACAGAACACAAAAAGCTATTTTAAAGAATGTCGGTAACCAAAAAACGGCGGCACTCATTGACCTGCATTGGTTTTGTTTCTATATAATAGAAGTGAATGGGTACCGATATTCTTTAAAATATATTATTTTGTGTTCTGCAGTAGAAAGATAGTCATACAGATTTAAAATGACAAGAAAGTGAGTAAATGATAACAGAGTTTTTATTCTTGGGTGAACTACCTCTTTAAGCAGGTGGATTCATAGCATCTTCAGTTGAAAAATCTATTTCCTGCAGTGAGATATTTTTGAAATGCACAACATATTTGTTTCGTACCACAGTCATCTTGACATCAAACAACAGTGAATACAGGATATTACTTGACCAAAGTTATGCTTCATAAGAGTGAGGACAACTTATATGAAACAAAACTATACAGGATTTGCATCTGAATTGACAAACTTGAGAACTGAAAACACGGATACATCAAAGTTGAATAAAGAAACAACTCCTTTTGAATGTGGTGTGTATTGCATGTTGTATGCTAAAATAAACCTACAATCTTCCATTTTAAAAGCACAGAATGATTGCAATTGTATTTTCAACTGCTTTGCCAGTAAAGACTTTACAAATGTGTGCAAACCAACAAAATCTAACGTAACACCACACCCCCAAATGTTTATAATGCCTATTTTTAATTACTTTATTGTATTATTCTATTCATATTAAAGTATTAAAAGTAAGTGTAAGATTATGAATGCTTTTCCCCTAAAAGGTACTCTCCAAACCAGTCACATGCTGTTCCTAAACACGCACAATTTTATTAGGCAAGCTTACGTCATTCAGACCAATAATCCTATTAGAATTTCAATGGATCTGTACTAATATGCACATTAAAATATATAAAGCCAGTAAATTAATATAAGCTATAAAATTCATTTTCAGGTTTCTCAAAGCAACGGCACATTTTGGTGCATAAAGCTAAATTCCCGTGTGTTGTACTAATTTATATGACATTAAAATCGTATACGACTTACCAGTAAGAATTGGCAATACCACGAAAGTAATGCCAAGCTCTGCAGCCAGATCCACGCATCTGCTTCCACTGTGAGTTCCGCGTGCATGATGATAAAGTTTTCTACTCACGCAGACTCCCTTAAATGCGCTACGTTTTCAGTTAATATCGTCGCATTAGAGCCCTGCGCAACTTTTCTTCACAAAAGCACATTATCAAACAACTTTTCTCGGTGGTCACGTGACAATGTGGAGGTTGGCGGATGCACCGCGCGCCAGATGCCAGCGCAGCAGCTGTAGACACGGGAACGCGCACGCGAATTATCCGTTTATATGCAAGAAGAACACGTATTTTATACAATCATTTATTTAGAAAGTAACATTTCTTCACAAACAGATAATACCAGTTAATTTACAGACATTGGTACACATCGCAGTATCTCTTTGGCCAAGACTTTAGAGACCCGCCCAGTTGTTCCACTACATAAAACTGCTGCCAGTGAGGTCTGGATTTAAAATACATCCCTTAGGCAGGCTCTTCTATTTCCCAACACACTCCTGGTGTCTGAGACTCTGGTGAGGTCTGGTCTTCCAAACCTCTCTGTTCGAAGGTCATTTAGTGACATTAAGAGAATGAAGTGCCTATTCTCATGATTTTGAAAAGAGCATTTATGTTGTTGTTCTTGATGGCATCCCGGCAGGCAGCGATGACCTGATTTTTTGGTTTTCCCACTGAGAGACAAGAGAATATCATTGCAAATGAATTAATCCTATTTATTACTGAATGCTAAGATGTATGGATTCTCATGAAACTCCACCCACCTCTAAGTCTCCCCGCCCTTTGGATGGCCTGGTTAACTGCCTTTAGGCGGGCCAGGAGGGCGCTGTGATTATTGGATCTGATCTTATATTCATTAATTAAATCTCTGTTAAGATCATACAGCTCAGTGTAACGCTTCTTTGTGGTTCTCCTAAAACCAGAATATCATTCACATGAGAGGGTTTTTTTTGAAAGGACGAGTAAGCTCAACAAACTAGGGATACTCACCAATCACCCATGAGTCTGGCATCTTCTGCTTGCACTAACATATTTCTCACATAATTGGAATGATCTGCCATGGCTGCCGTGAGCTTTTGATGGACAGAGTGAAACTCATCCACCTAACACATGACAGGTTACAGTATATACAATAATATTAGACCTGCAGGAAAAGCAATGCAAAATCTTGCAAAAAATTAAATGGTAATGCTGCAGTCGCTAACCTCGCTAATGGTGGCTCGCAGCTCTTTAAAGTAGATGGGAAAATCCGCTTCAGCCTGTAAATCTTCTATGGCTAGGAAAGAGGCAAGTGACTGGACCAGATCTCCAGCCAGATCAATGTCATCAGTGCTGAATGTGATCTGATCACACAAAGAGTTAGAGATTTGTGAAACTAAAGCACAAAAGTGTTTCAAATATTCATAAACACACACACATATGCACATTAACAGTACCTCTCCACTAGCCTGCATGTTGATCTTTAAGAGACCTCCTCCACGTAGTGCAGTAAAGGTGACATCTGGACTGTCAATACCTTCTGTGAGCAGAAAGTTCTGGTTTAGCCACATGACCACCTGCAGATACAGAGACATGCATCATGTTTCACAAATATTGTAGTACAAGATGTAATTGTGATTGGTGTGATCTGCACTGCATACAAATTATACTGAGCGTGTGTTTGTTTACCCTCTGTGGTCTGTCATTAATGCTGAATGTAACTCGTCCTGTGGGCTCAGCAGCCGAGGGGTCAACATTAAGGTCGTACATGGAGAAGCGAGGCAGCTGACGTGTGATCTCAAACACGTGAAATAGTGTACTACGGGAAAAGAGAAAGAAAAGAGACATTGCTTCATAATGATCCTTACTTTCTGAAATTCTTCCATTACACATCAATCTTACACTTAGAATAATCATAATTTTAAAGCATCTCTGGAGGAAAGTCATTCTTAGAGATTTAATCTTCAAAAAAATGTAATCCACATAATAAATAAGTCTGGGAATAAATTCATAAAGATAAGATTCTGCAAATGTGCACCTTGCCTTCCCTCCCACGAAAGCTTTGATGTGAAGGTCCACTGGAATGTCTTTTGGAGGAATGATGGGAACACAGACACATCCAGAGAGATTCTGAGCACTTGGGTGAACCACGTGACTCTCGCCTTCGAAAATTCCCTCAGCAAATATCAGCACGGCTCTAATGATTGTTTCTGAAAGAGGGCAGCACAGAGACTATCATTACACCACAGTCTGAAGATGCCAATAGAAGACTTAGGTCAAACAGAATTTTATACAGATATATCATGCTTTTATGTTATGTTTTACTAACATTTTGATCAGCTGTATTTAATCTAAGTTTAAGCATTATGCAGACCATTTGGAGTGGAGATGTTGAGCTCTATGTGGGCTTTTTGGCTCTCCGCGGCTCTTCGCACAGACAAGGCCGTCTGGAGCTGTGTGTTGGCTGGAATTACCCCCATCTTTGACTCCCCCTCCGAGACACTAGAAACAGCCTGTGTGAAACAAATATTTACCAACTTACCATCATCAACAACTGTTACAGTGGGGTACTGTGGAACAGCGATGTACAACCTTGGCATTTTCCTCGTAGTTCCGTAATTCCAGCAGCAGGTTTTGTTTACGCTGGCTCAGTTCCCTGATCAGGTCTTGTTCTACACTTGCATCCATCAGGTTGCCCTTCATCTCCTTACTGGCGGGTAGATAGCCACGCACTATGAGCAACACACGTGATGTGTTCGAGGAGCCAATACTCAAAAACAGCATTCATATTTATCAATCAGGATCTCACCTTCTCCCTCCACAGAGGTGCATATAAGCTGGATCTGTCCATCCATACGGTAATCCCCTTCTACAATCCCAGCCACAGAGGAGGAGAAGTTATCCTTGAAGATCACCTCACCTGTGCGATCACTGCGTGCGTCAATCTAGATAGGGAGTCACAGAAAAGGCATTTGTGGAATTTCACTTGCATTGAAAAAGTTATGGATTCTGTTATGGATTTGAGTGCTAAAACACTTACCTTTCCATTGGACCACCCAGTTATTAGTTCAACAACACCATCAGCATTAAGATCAAAGGCGTGTATACTCATGGCATGGTTTTTAGACTGTAGAAAATGAACAAAATTAAAGGAGGCATGGTTTTTAGACTGTAGAAAATGAACAAAATTAAAGGAGGCATGGTTTTTAGACTGTAGAAAATGAACAAAATTAAAGGAGGCATGGTTTTTAGACTGTAGAAAATGAACAAAATTAAAGGATTTAAATAATTATAAATAATCTTTTATAATTTATACATTTATTGTTGATTGCACTACCTTGATTCTCCAGTAGCGGGCAGTGCGGTCATATACTCCTACTGTTCCGTTGGCCAAAGCATAACCAAACCTGCTGCCGTGCATGTGACAAAGCGATGTGACCGTCTGAGAGCAAAAATACATTAAAAAATAAGAAAAGTGATAAATAAGTAAGAATTGTGTCTGACTAAACAATAAACAGCAACATCTCAGCTCAACTCCTACCTCATTTTCTGCCATCTCGGTCACCAGTTCATCCTCTCTGAACACTCTGATGTCAAAGTCTTCCGATCCAACAAGCAGCTTTAGTTAAAAGATAAGATATGATTATAATATTGTCATTTATTTTAAAACTGAAGAAAACTATTTGGTCATTTTAGGTATTGTGTATCTATAATTGTCACCTCATTCTTGCCATCTCCTGTGAAGTCACACAGCACAAGTGATCGCACATTATCTCCTGTGACCTTTAAAAAATAATCGATGCCTAAAATTTTTATTCTCTTTTCAATTCTTTAAGAACACAACAAACAGACAAATAATCGAACCGTCCAGAATTGATCATTTCCCTCGTAGTCAAAGCCTTGCAGAGCACAGTTTCCACCAATGATGGCGAGGGGGGACTTGATATCTCCTAGTTTTCCGAAGACAATGGCATTGGCCCCATCAGCTACCTGTTACATAAACATTAGACAAACATTTCAGCCTTATTTGTGTTTTATACTAGCACATTTTTTGCATTCATGGTAGCTGTTTATCTGCTACCTCCTTATAGAAGACATCAGCGTTGTCATGCACATCATAGGCCAGCAGGTTGGTCTGAGATCCTACAAGCAGTGTTTGTCCTGTGGTGTTGGGTCCCAGAGTACCAGCTGTAAGGCAACTGACTGCCTGATTGATGTTGAGAAGTGAGATGTCAGAGTCCTGTGTACTTTGACTCAACCGGTGAGCTGTTGGCCTCTGACCTCGAGTGTGGGGATTATGGATAAACACCTGAATGGGTTTAGAATGGCTATTAATGCATAAAATTAAACTAGCTATTTTGTTAATAATGTCAAATGTCAATGGATGATGTCTTCTGTAGTAGATTACTATTATGACTACTAGTGCTATGGCTATAGCTGTATGACAAATAAAGTTACTTACCTTGCCTGCATGTGTGGCTGCAGTGAGGCATGGATGAACCCCATCATACTTTCCGACAGCAACCATTCGAGGGTTAATCTTATGGTTTAACTTGAGGGTAAAGATCGGCACTAACATGGTAGTACAGCTTCAAAGCCAAAGCAGATATTCTTTAAAAGACCAATCTATGACAACACCATAAACATAGTTACATACAAGTGTTTACAGATTAGATCAGTATAATTTCTTTAGAAACACAAGGCCGTCTTCTCTCCATTTGCCCATCTATCTACCCTGCTCTCTTGGTAATATAATAAACAGCTTACAGTGTTTCTGCTCTCTAGGGCTTCCGTTGCCTAGCAACAGAGGGCAGCTTGTCGCCGCATTATCAAGCCACTTTTGCTAGCATGCTAACGTTACTCTACTAATCCTTAAAGTGTGCACCTCTGATCACTACATTTTGTATAAAGTACAAATTTGCTGTGTTTCTGCGACTATACCCAGCCATTTCGATTCCGAATAGAGAGTTTTTATGCCATCGATGTTTATTTTAGCCAGATCCATGTATGAGATGGCTAAGTGTGCTAACTCTGGTTAGCTGTATGACAGACATGCAGAATCACAAAATTCAACGCGCGTAGATGATTCCGAACAATTTGTATATTGCCTTTATTGCAATAATGTTAGACATACATTGTCTTACCGTTATTTTGATGTTGATGTGTTTAAGGGGCTTTTAGCTAGCAGCACTGGCGCCCATAACTTGGTGGATAGAGGGCGTTGTTTTCCAACTGTGTGCAATGATGAGCAAGCGCAGTAAGTCCTTGTTAAAGTGACAATGACTATGTGAGATCAACAATGTGTAAATAAAAAATTCTATTTGAAATGATAATGTTACGCGAAATGTACTTTATCAAAATCTATAATGTTTATACATATTCAAAAAATGTAAAGTTATTATTCAATTATATAGTGATGATTATAATCGTCATAGACATACTTCATGTACATCTAAAATGTTACATTTTCTATATAATGTCTGTTACTTTAGATCTCTTACGAAAATTAACCATGATTGATATTTGTAAGATAATTATCACAAATTGTATATTGTCTACCCATACCCATTGTCTAACCATACATTAACTGATATTTGGAATAAAATACATTTGTAATACAAATGACAATCAATCCTCCGAAATCAACATTTACTTCTCTTTTACTGTAATAACCTCTGCACATTTCAAAAAAGATTTTTGTGGCCATTTCAACCCCCCCAAAATACATATAATTTTAACTTATATTTAAATCTACTTTGTAGCCTTAAAAGAACTTGACTGCATTTCCCTTAAAATTTCAAAGCCAGTCAGCAATCGTCACGTCACTTCTGTTTTTCTCTGGTCTATTCATCAAGAGGGGTAATGGAAAAACACCACCGGTCAACAGTGATTGAACGAGTGCAAATCAACGCTTTTGTTTACTGTGGTCGAGTGCAGACAGGGGGAGCACGTGCTTTTACACACCAAGTCACAGACAGAGTTTCACTTCAGTGCCGTGTGCAAACCGAATGACAAACTGATGCCAAAATTTGTATGAACACCACATCGAATTGATAAATAATGCGTATCTAACAACCTGTATTTGCTGAAAATGTATTGGTCTAAATTAGCATTAGTCCAAAATGTTTATATTAGGGATAAGCAGTAACATGTTACAACAAGGGAATTCCTTCACGTCCCGAAACTAACAAACATACGCATTACATTATTTAATCACGTAAACCGACTCTCATCAATATTCAGTGGAGTAAATATAGAAGTTACATAACCCTATAAACACATTTCTCACACACATGAACTCTCATATTGTTCTAGGGTGGGCGTGGTTGTTCCTGATTGTTCGATGGTTTGCACCCAGTTGCATGAATGAGTAACGCCGTGTGCAGGCTCTGGTGGGCGTGTTTTTGCGCTCGTCCCGCACTCTGAGCTGTATAAAACTACGACAGTGTCAACTGACTAACACCATCCAAAACAACTCATTCACAACCAAGTGAAGCGATACAGCGAATAAACGTTCGGGAATTTTACGAATACTCGTGAGGGAAAATGGATCCTTGTGACTGCTCAAAGAGTAAGTACTTAACGTTACATTTTAGGCAAGGTTGTGTTGATTAAGTTTTTTCCGCCCTTTGCAATGTTTTTAGATGCCTTCTTAATTTCCAATCTTTCCTTGTAGCTGGAACTTGCAACTGTGGTGCCAGCTGCAAGTGCACGAACTGCAAGTGTACAACCTGCAAGAAGAGTAAGTTGATTTTTTTTTTTACACTTTTTTTTTAAATCGATCAGAGACCGTACTAACCTTTTTTTTTATAAACCACTAATTTTTTTTTATTCTGTCACAGGTTGCTGCTCTTGCTGCCCATCCGGCTGCAGTAAGTGCGCCTCTGGCTGCGTGTGTAAGGGCAATTCCTGTGACTCCAGCTGTTGTCAATGAGGTCAACGCGGCGTTTCCTACAATGTGAAATTTTTGTCTTCGTCGTGCATAGCAAAATTCTTGTCTTTTTACGAGATAATAAATGACTTCCAGTTACTATCAGATTTGTTTCATACATGATTTGTTTTCGGGTGGGGGGGGGGTGATTTATACTGCTATAAATGTATGTTCTTTATAAAAGAAACAATGTAACTTTCGCACTGTGTCAAAATCAAATATAAAAATGTAAGCAGCTCTTGGCGTGTTGTAGCTTCATTTCCATGCGTATCTGTTCCTTGAACCGTGATAAATGAGTGTGTGCACGTTCTTATACGTGCACTATATTCTAACAATTTCTACTCCGTGCAAACTGGGATGATAAACTTACTCTCACCTACACACCAACAGATCCTGTCATAATACATTTACAGTTCTAATACACTTGAAAAGTAGAAACAATTTTCAATCCGTAATTTAGTACCAATATTACTACATAATCGCGTGTCAGGCTAACGTTAGTTTTTGAACACTTTAAAGCTCTTGAGGTTTGCTTTTTTTTTTTTCTCCCAGTTATCAAACATGATTTATGTTACTTATAAGCCCAAACCCCTTTGCAATAGCTGCGCTCATGTTGTACCATAGTGTTGTACATAGACATTTGAATAAAGTTCGAGAGACGCGCAGGGGCTTCTGGGAAAACATCTTGAGCCAATGGGCTCTCGCGCTGTATGGAACCCGGGATTTCACGAGGTTAATGTGTTTAGCACAGAAGCAAACTGGAGATTGTCTTTAAAGTGCTTTAAGGATTCACATTCAGTGAGGTAAGTCGTAACATCTGCGCTGACTAATAACTACTTAAAAGCGAGTTGGTAACGGTAGCATTTGACAGGTGTTTGTGTGAAACGCGTTGCTGACAGCACCTCATGTCATGTTAGCTTACGAGCGAGTAACGTTACCACTTTACTTTTCATGCGTTTTTTTGTACTGTAAGCTAAATGGTAATATTGAATAGTGCATTTTATGTTTAAAACGAGCCTTCATCATAAATCTTTAAATTCAACGAATAACGTTACATTTCATTGACTGTAAGTTACTTTTGTCTCCGACATCACAGATCTGGCATCATTACATCTCTAATTTCCACTTAAAATAAATACAAACAAACAAACCATTCTAAATTTCTCCCCTAAGTGTACGTTTATCATTGTACGAAGGTTTTAGAAATGTGTTGTCTAACAAAATGTTATTTTAGTTTCGCTTCCCTTTGTTTTGATGACAGGTGTTACTATTGCTGCCTTCGCGTGATTTCGAAATTATCGGAAATAACGTTAACGTTACGAGTTTCCAAGGTAACACAAAGGGAATATGCAGCTCTATAAGATCATGAATTGAATAAACCTTGAGAGGAACTAGACCCAGTTGGTCGAACCCTTTCTTTTCTGGTAAAAAAAAAAGATAAACATATGTCAGTAATATATTTCTTACGTATATTTGTAAGGGATGTGTGATGTATCTTCATTTCATAACCTCAGGGCAATATTTGGTACATAATTTACTGCAGGGATGTGGTCTGCAGGAACCAACAAGTTACACACAGCAGTTGACTGCAGTGATCTTCATCACTGTGTGTTTTGGGAATCAAACCGATGACCTTGGCATGGCTAGCAGAATGCTCTACCAGTTACAGAAACTATAAACTCCAAAATGTTTATTGTAGTAGCAATAACTATAGTATGTAACTAGTAGTTACTATAGTATTTAAAAAAAAAAAAAAAAAAGAGGGATGTATGGAATTGTAATGATATGCAAAACTATAAATTATAACTATTCTTGTTGCTACAGGTGTAACAGGAGCTGAAGATGGATGCTGAGGGTTTTGGAGAGCTCCTGCAGCAGGCTGAACAACTTGCTGCAGAAACTGAAGCCGTTTCCGTGTTGCCTCACGTTGAGAGAAACCTGCAGGAGATCCAGCAAGCAGGAGAGCGCCTACGTTCCCGTACTCTCACCAGAACCTCTCAAGACACAGCTGATGTAAAAGCGTAAGTTGCCATTTTGAAATTAATACGTGTGTGTGTGTGTGTGTGTGTGTGTGTGCACATTTTGGCAAATGAATTGTGTTTAGAATTCAAGTTTAGTGAGGCATCATTGTGACTCTTTAGAGCAAAGTGGTTGCAAATCCGCCACCTACTATGTTGCAGTGTCAACCAGATACTGGCACTAAATTATTTACTATACTATTTGTGTATCAATAATCCAGTATGTCAACAATATAGATATCACGATACCCCTGTTCGAGTCGTGGTGCTATTTAGAGCTTTTCTGTACTTTTTAATTTCAGCTCCATTCTCTTGGGCTCTCGGGGCCTTGACATCTTCCATATCTCCCAGCGTCTTGAGAGCCTCAGTGCAGCCACTACATTTGAACCTCTTGAGCCAGTCAAGGACACAGATATTCAGGTTAGTACAGCTTCAATAGTGTGGGAGGTGGTATTTCGTTGCTCTTTTATTTGGTCCCCTTCCCTCTTTCATACCTCATTATATACCTCTCTATTGTATACATTGAGAGACAGTTCCCCTATGCAGAAGTTGAATGAACAATAACATCCGTTTATATTTAAAAAATCTTGTTATCTTGATGTCTTTGGACCTGCTGTGGTTTATTTTTCATGTTGTAGGTTTGGCATAGCTCAGCACTGTAGGTTGTTCTGCTGGTAAAATCTATTGGAAAATGAATGACTTTCAAAATGAATGGAAGGAAGCCATGTCATTAATAATGTTAATAATTTTGTTTTTGAATGTTTTCCATAAACTTGTGGTTATAAAGTGCAGTAAGTTTTGTCTTTTCAATGTGTTTTGAAAGCATCACTTGTGTTTAGCATTTATTGATTTCTACTTGAGAGCTTTTCTCCTTTGTCCCTCTAGCGTTACGTTTTATAGCTCAAGTTCAGACACATATAGAATGTAAGTAAAATAAATATTCAATTTCGATCCAATAGCCATAAATCTAGTCTAATGTTGCAAAATATTTTCTTGTTATAATGCGCTCCTGTAGATTATTTTAGGCCTATATATTTTCATCATTTTCATTTGTTAGAAAAAATGCTTTTTCTAAACATCAAGTCGTAATTGTTCACAATAATTCTATGTTGTCTTTATTGTAAGTTGTAGAATAATAAAATATGCTTTTGCTGAAGCTAACATTTGTAAACTATTTTATTAACGGTTCATCTATTTGATGCATATTGATACGTTGCTTGCCAGGAAGATTGCCTTTTGTGAAAGCCATTAGAGAAATGACTTATCTGGAATACATTTTTTTTATGTTTATTTTAACCAAGTAATAATATTGAAAGATTTTTGTGCATATATATTTCTGCAGTTGTCAAAAACATTTTATGTACCATACCCTGTGTATTTCCTGTTGTTATTTGTTGGATTTGTTTGTGGAGGCTGGTTCCTAAAGACACAGCCTTTTGGAAATGATATAATGCGCACTGTGGGTTGGATTATAATTGACATATTACATCAATTTGCCAGGGCATGAGTTTTCTGTAGCAATCAGTGTGTGGTTATTGAACTCAGCTCTGAGTGCATCTGTAAGAGAGAGGCAGGCCTGATGGCCAAGAGAAGTGACGTGGCAAAACATGAGCCAGACAAATAATCACGTGATTAATTTGTCATTTTTTGTTTCCCAGCATGTATTTTTACAGCCAAGCAATGCAATAATATTGTCAACAGCATTACTCTTCAGTGCAGTGATATTACTAATAGCTCTCAGTACATTTAGAGAAATATATGATTCATTATTGGAAATTAGCTTTAAAGGACTGTTAAGCAGCTTTCCTGTAGCTCAGTGGTTAGAGCATGGCGCTAGTCACGCCAAGGTCATGGGTTCGAACCCAGGGATTGCACATTCTCAGAAACAAATGTATAGTATAATGCCATGTAAGTTGCTTTGGATAAAAGCATCTGCCAAATGCATTAATGTAATGTTTGTAATGTAAGCAACTAATGTCACACAGGGGGTATTTACGCCCCCCAGTGGTTGTTAGTGACACAAGCGCAGATACATACTGTTGAATTCATATTGCATTCACAGGTTACTTATGACTGACTGTAACAATGTGTTAAATTAAGTCTAGTTTTGATAGCACTGAAAGATAAATAAATACACAGCACAAGGAGGTCAGAAAGGATGATGTACAGCATTATGATGTCACACGTGTAGGGAATTCTATTGAGTTCATCACGGTCAGGAATCACTAAAGCTATAAACCCTTAAAAACTCAATGAAATCAGAACTATAATCTGTTCACTTTAAAGCAGTTTATCTGCTGGTGAACTAGTGAAAGTTAACTTGCATTCATTTTGAATTTAAGTTTAGAATGAAACAACTGGACTAAAATTATAGCAAGCCTTTCTTGCAAGTATTTCTGAAAATTGAGGTTCATGTCTTTGATGTAAACTACATGCTATTGGTTACTCTTTGTTGGTTTGGTTGTTGTATGTAGTCCACACCAGTAGTTCTCAGTTGTTTGTAGGTATGTTCTGATTACAGTTTGGGGTTATTATCTACTGCTACAGACAACAAAACAAAACCTTACTTATAGATTATAAATATAGATAGAACTGTACATCTCATACTGTATAGCAGCTTTTATTAAGGTCTGGTAAAAACACTTGACTGTCTTAAAATGATACAGATCTATATTTTCCCATTTTAAAAATGTCTAGGAGACAAGGCTATTCCTAAATGATACTAGTTTGGGAAGAACAATAATATCAGCTTCATTTTAGTAGCTTTATTTTTGTTGTTGTTTTCTATTTTTTTCGTACCACGTGACCAAAAGTCTCACCACACCCATCTGAAGCTTGTTTGAGTGATGAATAATGTCCTGTTGAATTTACTCATGTTGACTCATCGAATCGTGTAGTGATCCACTGGCTTTTTGTTTCCCGAAGGTTCGAAGCAACCCACCCCAACCATCTTTTCCTTTGCTCATCTTCTTTTTCTTACTCTCTTACTTTCACTGTCCGTCTCTCGCTCTCTTTTTTGTCAGACATATTTTTGTGGTGGGCCTGCCAGAGTGCAGCTCAGCTCTTACTGGAAGTGCACTTACTGCCTGGCACTTTCCTCACCTCCCTCCCTGCCTGTGTATGTGTGCGGTTGATGATCTCTGTAGCAATTTTCTGTACAACTTTGACTCTAGGGTTTATGAGGTTTAAAATCTTCATTTTAACTTGTGTAACTGCTCTTTCATTTATTATCATCTTTGTTTTCATAATTTATGGCATCTTTCAATGTTACGTCTCGCTTTCATCATTCTGTTGATAAGATGTTCGGCATTGCATTAAAGCCGCTGTGTGCTAAGATTCTCCAGGTGCACCATTACAGCTGCGTGTACATCCAGATGTGTGTGTAGATTGGATATTGCGCTCGCTCCATAAGGCTGTCGAGCTGCCTGCCTGAAGACAAAGGAAATGCACGCTGCTGATGAGGCGTAGTCTCTCCTCGCTTTCTGCATTTGCGTGTGTGGGCAAATGCGCAGCCTTCTGTGGTTTAAAACCCACATGTATAAATACTTCTGTGATACAAACAGTTTTACCTTACATATGTTTTATATAATACTAAAATGATGGAGAGAAAGGAGGAGATGCACATAAAGGTGCGACTACCCGCAATAATAACAAATGGCAAAAAAAATTCTTTTATCTTTAACTTGAGATTACTTTCATCTGCATTCCCTCTCAATCTCTCTGTTACTGTTATTCATTCACACTCCTTTCTCATAGCAGTGTGTCGTTCAAGCACGTTAATAAATGCAGGATAAGTGTAAATAGCTACATGTTGGATTCTGCTCTCTGAACAGTGGATTCTCCTCATTAACTAAACATGACTTTTAAGAGGATTATTAGCCCAGTTTCTGGACAGGATGTCGAAAGCCATCAGGAGAGTGGGGGGGAAATCCATTACCATAATTGCATTGCGCTAGCAGAGGAGGAAAAAGGAAGGATGCGGAGATGTTTAAAAAAGGAAGAAATGAGTGTGAGTGAAAGAGGAGGCTGGCAGGGATGCTGGAGGAGAGAAACGGGAGGAGGGGTGGATGGCTGATGGAGAACGGCACATGGCTAAGGGTGAATAATGACTTCTTCTCGAATTCCCCCCATGTCTGTGAATGGACTTGGTACGCTCCGCCTCCGACAATAAAGCAGCACACAGTAACCCTGCTCGTGGCACAGATCTAGGTTCAGACCACCAGGCCACCGTGGGGTAAAGAGTGCATGTGGCAGACAGTGTGTAGGGCCTCTGGTAAGGGAGGTCAGAAAACACCCCAGATATGCACTGGTCCACTTCTGCAGAGGAAGAGGAAGATGACAGGGGACAGGCGCACTCCTCCAAGCTACTTTCACCTCCCAGTGGCACTTTGCCTGCAGGTTAAGCCACAGCATAAGTGAGTATCACTTACATACACACACATTTCAGCATACATTCGACGCGCTCGCATCTCCACGCATGACCTGCACGAACGTACACCTTTGTCAAGCACTTCGTCCCAGGAGACAAGACTGTCGCCTTCTCCGAAGAGATGATGAAGATGGCGATGAGGATGAGGAACATGATGAAGGCTCTCACACAGGAAGTGGTGGGGTTAGGGTGGGGTTCCTTCAGTCTGTCTCATTGTTCAAAAGTAAAGGAATAAGAGAAGCATGTCTATAGTTATTCTTCTTTATTGTTGCGTAAGATGAGGGGAATTTTATTACAAATCGAATCACGTGTATTCAGTTTGTGCATGTATGGCTGGTTTTTGTTCAGCTTGTGCATTCGATGCCAGTCATTTTCTTCTTTACATTACTGTACATTACATGAAGTGTAATTGGCATCTATTCACTGCATCACATTATACCAATAAGAATCGATTGGAGGAAATTTTCAAAATGCGAGCACATCCTCACGAAGGTGTATTCTTCAAAACTATGTATGAATTGTATATGTAGTGCATTATTATATGTTGCATGCATATTTGCATTCTAGTATAAGATGATCTTATTGAACATCATTTCTATCCAAATTAAATTTGCTGGATATTGGCCGTGTCTTGAATATTCCAGTAAACCTTCCTTTAATCGTATGTGTTATAGAAAGCTCCCCTTTCAAACTATGTGATCTTCACTTTGTCTAGCTGCTAAAGCTTTTTTCCTTTAGTCACGCATTTGTTTCACCAGAAAATATATTCGTCTATACGTTCTACATGTTAATTCGTCTAAAAACATATATAATTGATAATGCGTACAGATGGCAAATGTGGTGATGTACTTTATGGTGTGTAGTAAGCATGTTCTCAGTTTAAGCATGACCCAAATCTCTCCGTGTAAAACATGTTCCTTTTGTCAGCTTTCAGAGAGACTGTGGATGCCTAAAGGGGGCGCTGCTCTATATGTAATGGTTGGAGGCACAGTGACAGGGCAAGAAATA
This sequence comes from Oreonectes daqikongensis, assembly GCA_026939265.1. Classification (NCBI taxonomy): domain Eukaryota; kingdom Metazoa; phylum Chordata; class Actinopteri; order Cypriniformes; family Nemacheilidae; genus Oreonectes; species Oreonectes daqikongensis. Next base: position 4,747,525 of record JAOTQM010000187.1, read on the forward strand.
GAAGACTAAATGAAACCTTTCATTGACAATGTAAAAATTGTTGGCCAAAGCATAAGCAGTTGGTCATATAAAGCTCCAGTACCTCTGCACCTCAACCCCTCGTCGCCTTGATTCTCCATCTCTGTCACCTCCACTTGTTTATTCATATGTGTCATTTAGATGTCACGTTCCTCCAATCAGAATAAATCAATTCTCATTTACAGCTGTCAGTCAGGGTGGATGGGGGGTCCTGTAGCCTGGAAGGGGGAATGAAGAAAAAGAGAGAGCAATCATTGGGGGAGGGGTGTGCAGGCTTCAACTTGGTAGAGGAGGGCGTGAATGGTGATCGGTGGTGGTATTGCTAAAATTGAATTATTGTTAATAATGAAAACATTTTGCAATGCAATGTTAAGAAGATTTCAGTGCGTGAGGAACAGGGTTAAGTGGTTTGATTTTTGAGCAAAGGTGTGGTTTTTCATTACATTGAACATACAGAGTAGGAGTCAACATTTAATCAATGCCTTTTTAATGCTGATCAATGCTGCCAAGATTTTATATTTCATGTGTTGTGGTTTCCGGTTCAAAGGTCGCATTTCTCCTTTAATACTTCAATAGTTTTCTGTGGTCTGATGATTCTCAAAACCCACAAGAACCAGCGTCCCCTACCCTTCCATCAGATATGTGTGCCACTCCCTATCCCAACCCCCACTTAGTGTGTGTTGCGTATAATTCCAGTGACTTCTGTGTTTAATCAAAATAAATGGGCGTGGGTCCTTTACCCATATGTACATTGAGTACAAGTGTATTGGCGTATCCATACAGGTTGCTAGAGCTCTGAATCCTGTCAGATATTTCTAAACGTAGGCCGTGTAACTGTGGAGGCTACTGATGTGTGCATTTTCCATCTGTGATGAAACGAAAATGACATTGTAGGCAGTGCATTAGAAAGACACTAAGAACGATGGCTTATAATTGGGTCGACGCAGCTGTTTGTGATTTGAAGGAACATTTTACCCAGGGCTTAGTTGGGTAACTGGGTGTATTAGTGTAAAATAAGGGTGGTCTGAAAGTTGGGTGGTGTGTGGGTGAATTTGGAGAGCTCTCCATTAACTTTATTGTGTGCGTATGAAAGTGGTTCATGGGTGTCTCAAATAGTACTTTTAGATCACTCTAGAACGTAGCGATCCAACGCTTTGCTGAACCAGCTCAAACTAGCCGAGAGCCGCCATTTTGGACGAACGGTCTCGCAGTGTTGCACAGGGTCGATTCTAAGCGCATTTTTAGCAGTGATTTTGATAATGATGGCAATTCTCCATCTCTGGCCTGTGGCGCTTTCGTCTTCGAGGAAGTATGGAGGGAAGAGAGAGAGGGAGGGCGTATGCTCTGAATGCAGAAAAGGGGAAAGTAGGTTGCAGCACGTTTAACCTCCATGCCATGTCTCTCGTTGCAGGGCTTTCTGAAGAACGAGAGAGACAATGCATTGTTATCAGCCATCGAGGAGTCACGCCGCAGGGTAAGTGTCTTTCTTCACCTCTCTATATTTATTTACATCCATTTATTCATGTATCATTTAACTTGTCAAACCATCTCTTGCCCTGCTGCACTTCTCCACACACTATCCCATCCTGAAATTTGTGCAAGAAATGTGTTTTTAACAGCATGACAACTTCAACGCACTTTGTCCCAAATTGCGCAGTCATTTCCATTCTACAGTTCATCTAGCGGCTCCTTTAAAACCGCCTCTTTACTCATAACAGATAGGTCGAGGGTTACCGCAGGTTGTAGCTCTTAGTAGTTTCAGATCAGTGTCCTCTTTCCCTCTTACTGCCTCTTCAGCTGCTGTCATAGAGGTAAAAACAGGCCCTTTTTGCCTGTTATTATCCTTCTCTCAGCAGCATAGAGATGCCGTCTGCCAGATCAGTATCCTCCTCTTTTCTCTTAGTCCAGTCAGCAAACCTCTCACAGAGGAAGATTGTCTGAGTACAGATGATCATTTTCTCATAGAAGTGTTATCCTCACAACGCAGATGGCCCATGGGTGACAAAATGTCTTTTGTGAAGTTTAAGTTTTAATCTATCTATCTATCTATCTATCTATCTATCTATCTATCTATCTATCTATCTATCTATCTATCTATCTATCTATCTATCTATCTATCTATCTATCTACATATATACCTACACACACACACACACACACACAATACATATATTATATATTGACTGTGCAATATGTAAAAACATTATTATAAATTGTAAACATTATAGTTTGTAAAATCTATTTAAGCTATATTCAAATATATTTTAAAAACTATACATTATTACATAACCAACATACATGTTGCATATTCTTTGACTATAGATGGTTTAATTTAATTTAATACAATTAATATACAATAAAATATTAATATAAATTTAATATAAAATAATATTCCAGGTGCCAGGTGCGTGTCCATTGATACATCTATACTTTATATTATTGTAATCCATTTGCAATATGTACCCTTTCGATTCTTTTGATATACAAGTTATAGTGTCGCTTGCCACATCATTGCTTAGTGAGCATTATTTTTAGATGAGAACATAAGTGAGAAAAGTCAATTGCTGATCAATTAAAAGTATTTTTTCAGCAGAATCATTCAAGGTTGGTTTCTTAAAAAAATCTGTACAGTATGAGACAATCTTTTTCTTTAGCACATGAAACCAGAACAAGGACTCCATATAAAAAAAACATGTTGTGCTGATATCATCTCATTCCCCTCCATTACGTGCCATTCCAGAATCATCTCTTCCTCTGGAGTTCAGAAGCCTTTTTAATTAGAAAGCTCTCAATTATCACACGTCAATCCGTCGGGACGGTGTAAAATAGACGAAAGGTCTTCAGATTCAATCAGGGTACGGCTAAATCGGTAGTAGGCGTGAAGGCAGACCCAGATAGCGGCACAGTTTCATTAGTAAGGCCTCCACGCAACCAGGCGGGCCAGACCCAGTTTGCGGTTCCCCGGCTCTTGTTCCTTGTCCCTTGGAGGGACGGTTGAGGTGGGATAGGGGGATGGGTAATGATCATTGTGCCTGTTAGGGTTTATTAGATTAGATTAGATTAGATTCAACTTTATTGTCATTACACATGTACAAGTACAAGGCAACGAAATGCAGTTTGGGTCTAACCAGAAGTGCAATAGCAGCAAGTGCAGGATATACATTGGTTGCATAAGTTACATAAATAAATATACAGAAGTCATTTACAGATGGAAATGTACTATGACCATGATTTACAGATGTCTCTTACTATAAACAGAAATTTACAGATGGATATATACTATGATCATGATATACAGATGGCTATTACTATAAACAGAAATTAACAGATGGATATATACTCTGCACATAATATACAGATGTCTATTGCTATAGACAGAGATTTACAGATGGATATATACTATGAACATAATATACAGATGGCTTTTACTATAAACAGAAATTTACAGATGGATATGTATTATGAACATAATGTACAGATGGCTTTTACTATAAACAGAAATTTACAGGTGGCTGTATACAATAAGTTGGGCTATGGTGAGCAGCAGTGCGAGCATATCACGCACAGCATGCTTCCAGATCCACTCTTCTCGCACCACTAGCTATTTTTAATGCGTCACATGTTGGGTAACCTATATATTCACAGAGGGGTTTGTAGTTTTGCTCACGTTTTGCTGTTCTGTATCGTATTTTGTTTTTGCTGTGCGATTCAGACCCCTGTCCTCCATGTTATTCACGCAGTCCTTCTGTCTCGCAGACGTTTCTGTTGGCGGAGGAGTACCACAGAGACTCCATGTTGGTGCAGTGGGAGCAGGTGAAGCAGAGAGTCTTGCACACCCTGCTGGGAGCTGGAGAAGATGCACTGGACTTCAGCCAGGACGTGGAGGTCTGAGGAACAAACCCGACACACTAAACACAACACACACACGTGATAAACTTGTAATCTTTAATATGATAGAACACACTCTTTTACAAGTGACGTTGCGATGAAGCACAAACATTCCCGTTTAACATAAGGACAGTGTGTTCAGATCTGTTGGCATGATACATGCAGCCTGTGGCTACGTGTGGCCTGGATCTCAGCGTCTTTGAAATCTTATCTGCTGAGCTCTTTACAGACAAGCTTTTAGTTCTTTCAGACAAGAACATTTAAACCTGATTATGTTAAATAATCGTATAAAATAACAGAGTTACAAATGGATCTTAAACGGAAGTGTGTAATATTAGCACCACAACCTAATTGAATTGTAAAAATATTGATTATTTTAAAAACATTTCAAACTGCTTAAAGATTTTTAGGCGTTGCCATGTAAGTATGTGCGCTTGGGATGAAAAAGATGTTATATTAAAATCTAAACTTTGATATGTTTTAACTTGAGTTAAAAAGGCTTCTACATGTGCAGTGGCTGGTTCATATTCATATGTTCATGACGTTCAAGAGAAAAAAAGTAAATTGTTTCATAGACATTAAAAGAAGTAGTAGCTGCATTTGGGTAGTTGACAAATAAATGTGTCCTGTGGTGTGAACTAACAAACAATGAAAACTAACAATGAAGATTCATTTCTCTTATGCTATTTTATATTATATATATTATTAACAGTTTGTTTTCTGCTTTTTAACATTTTTGCTATGTCACATCATAGGACACATGTCCAGTATATTTGTCATCTACCTTTTTATCTTTGTTGTCAACATTTTGAGAGTTAGGCAAGAAGGATAGATAAAGAAACCATCAAAGATTGAAGATGACAAGCTCTCCTACTGAATAATACATATCAAAAAACATGGATGTTTTATTTTTTGTACCCTCAAGTAAAACAATAGTCTGTCTACACCAAACACTGACAGTCTTTTTAAAACAACGAAACCTCAGAATATGGGTTTGTCAAAGTCTGCCTTTTGTTGCGCTACAAAGGATACAATTGTTGTGTTTGTGTGTATTTGGACACGCACTCATGTTTATATGCTCTAGGAGATTTTTGACTGCTGTCCTGCTATTTTAATTATTAAACAGCAGTTAAATTTTCCATGTGTGACCTGCTGTTCACTTCCTATGCCAGGAGCTTACTCTCCCCTGCACCACCAGCCTGGGTCGTTCCTCCCCATCACATAGTCACACAGACCACAATGCCTCAATGGCTTTCTTACCCTGCTTGTTCATAATATTGCCTGCACGAGCATGTGTGTATCTGAGAGGGGGTATTGCTTGTGTGTGTGTGTGTGTGTGTGTGTGTGTGTGATCTTAATCCAATTCAAGAATCATATGCTTTATGAATTTCAGATCTTCCTTGGTGAAACACTTTTCTTGAAAATGATAAATTCATGGTCATATATATATCCAGTATGTGAATGTATATGTGGGTATACTGTGTGCTGTGTGCTCTCAAGCGCTAGTTATGTTCTTCACAATAGCTTCACGCTACATTGGTTGGTGCATTTAGATTAAACACAACTCTCCGAGATAAACTGAGGCTTGTGCACTTGTCAAGCCCACACTTTAAAAGACACACACACTCCTACACGTTAATACTCTTGTGCTGTGTAGATATCATTGTTTGTGCTGTAACCAAAGTGTTGTGTGTTCATCCCACAGCCGAGTTTCGTGAGTGAGGTGGGTGTTCCTGGACGCAGTGCACTAGACAGTGTGGAAGTTGCCTATAGCAGACAGGTTAGTAAAAAACACAGATGTATAACACACAACCACAGAGTTATTGAATAACTGAAATTGAAAAAATAAACTGTAAAAATTGTTTGATATAAGCCCTGATATTGTCTAAATACAGATACAGTATATAATATAATCAGACAAATCCACATAGTCAAAAGTGCATTTAGTTTTATTGTATATAATATATGTATGATATGTAGTAAAGCACACGGTCTAGCTCACTCCTGCCTGGTTAGCTAGACACGAGAATAAATGGGTCGTGTTTTGTGAGCCAAGCTCGATTGATTCAAAAGATTGATTGGCTGGAATGAAACATGATGGGTTAGCTCCCAATCTATCCACAATGGGGAGGGTTGTCTCTCACTCTTTTGTTCTCTTTTTGTCTGATCTCTCTATTGCCTTGGCGTTTCCATTTCATAATGTGTCGCCACATCGCCTGCGGAGTCATCTTTTTGGTCTTTGTGCTCTTTTTCGAAGACCTTCTAAATGTTTTTATCGTATTTGTTTTGTTCTTCATCATCCATCACTTCACCTCCAGATCATAGCTGTCCATCTAACTCTCCAGAGCTCAGACCTACATGCCATTTAGTCTTTCTTAGTTTGTGTTTATCTCCTTCCTTAAGATCTACATCTTCAACGAGAAGATTGTAAATGGACATCTTCAGCCCAATCTGGGTGATCTCTGCGCCTCGGTTGCCGAAGGCCTCGATGATAAGGTATGTCGCATTTTGCCTCTGTCTAACATCCAACGTTTTTGTTTCCTCCTAGAAACTCCTAGGTTTATTTTTTATAAAGCTGGTAATATGGTTTTAGAAATGGTATTTGTGCATATGTTTGTAGAACGTGGCGGACATGTGGCTCATGGTGAAGCAAATGACAGATGTTCTGTTGGTGCCGGCAAAGGACACACTGAAGAGTCGAGTGTCTGTGGACATGCAGATGGCTTTCGTCCGACAGGCCCTGCAGTACCTGGAGAACAAGTAAGACAAGGCAGAAACACTAAGCAATAAAATGTACTTTTTATAGAATGAAAACTCTGTTTTATTAGTAATTCTTGTGTCTTTTTTCTTCAGCTATAAAAATTACACCATGGTCACAGTATTTGGAAACCTGCACCAGGCTCAGCTGGGAGGAGTGCCTGGCACTTATCAGCTTGTTTGCAGCTTTCTGAACATCAAGCTGCCCACCCCACTGCCAGGCATGCAGGTACCACAGCCACATGGCACAGACAAGATATTTTATAAGTGATCTGCTCTGAATATGGGTCAACATAGTTTAAATAAAAGCAGTGGAGACAAAAAGCTTTCACACTTATTTCACAAAAAATTAAAGTGGGTAAATGAACACTATGTTACCCGAAAGCTAACATTTGCCTATGTGTGCAACAGGACGGCGAAGTAGAGGGACATCCAGTGTGGGCTCTGATTTATTTCTGCCTGCGTTGTGGAGACCTGTCGGCCGCCATGCAGGTGGTGAACAGGGCACAGCATCATCTCGGTGACTTTAAAATGTGGTTTCAGGAGTACATGAACAGCCCCGATCGACGGTGAGAACGCAAATACACACACCCCAAAAACTAGATCACATCCTGTGAGGATCCTGTGCACTTGACCTAGCTTGATCTTTCTTCCTCTGCCACACATAAGTTTCTTCTTTAAATCTTAATCTATGTGATTAATGATTCAGTCGAGTAGACTTGTTATGTGCTGATACGGTGTGTTGTTGCGTTTAGTCTTTCTCCAGCCACAGAGAACAAACTACGACTTCATTACCGGCGTGTGCTGAGGAACAGCGCAGACCCGTACAAGCGTGCTGTCTACTGCCTCATCGGTAAATGCGACATCGCTGACAACCACGGAGAGGTGGCGGACAAAACAGAAGATTACCTCTGGCTCAAAGTGAGAGGGCGACTAATCGATCATTCGTTCAAGCAAACGATTTTGAAAATATCCTTAAAAGATTTTTGTTGTGTATCATGCACCACAGCCTTTCAGTCACTGTTGACTTCTCACAGATGTGCTGACATTTTTGCAGTTTATACGTGTGTTTGAGAAGTTAATCTGAAGCTGTGTTTTGTGTCTCTTCCAGCTGAACCAAGTGTGTTTTGATGAAGATGGCAGCAGTTCTCCGCAGGACAGAATGACTTTGGCCCAACTGCAGAAACAACTACTGGAGGACTATGGTGAGATGCACAGGCAATAAAGGATATATGGGTGAAATGAAAGAGGGTTTCAGGCATTTCCCAATGAAAGAAAATATTTTGAGAAATGTCTCAGTGGTGTTGTGTCCTTACAATGGAAGTCAATGGGGGCTGATGATTGTTCTGCAAAATATCTCTTTTGTGTTCGGCAGAAACCAAAAGAAAGTCATACAGGTTTGGAATGACATGATGGTGAATGAATGATGAACGATTTTTCATTTTGGGTGAACTATCACTGGCATAGTCATTTACTAACAGTTACAAGTAACTAATGCTAGCGAATGCTATTACAGAAATTCCTCACCATATGTGGCAGTATGTCTTAAATCTATTAAACAAGCGGTCTCTAAATGAGTCAGACTTGGGTCAATTCATTTTACGGAGCCAATCAATCATCCCGTTTATCTGTAGATTGACTTCAGTCCTACAGGAAGAGATTTATATGGTATCTGAAAGAGCAGGAAGTTCGTCAGTATGCAAAACCTCGCCATTCAGTCTCTGCCAGCGTGCCTGGCCCAGATAAAAGTGCATGTCATTGTGCTGTTTTCTCACAGCTTAAACTTCTCCTCGCCCAATTTTAAAAAGGCATCCGCTTATTTTTTTTCACCTTCCTGATGAGTAAGTCTTATCTCACCCGCGCTCCTGCAGTACACCACATTAAAGACTCCCTCCGCCTCGCTGATAAGACTCCTTCACTCCCAGCTGCGCTGCCATTACGCTTCGTGCAAAGTCGCAGCGGGTCTTTTCAGCGTCAGTTTTAACGGGAGTTTAAATGAGAGGGGGATTATTTCATCTCATGCAAATGAAAATGAAACAGCCTATTTAAGCACTTCACAGCTGAGGAAGATTTATGTGGAACCCATTACTCGCTTAAAGAAGCATTCAGATTCCTTAAGTTCCAAATCCCTTCCATCTGCATTCGCGTGTACGTGCTGTACATATCCTCCTGTGATTTATATGATTCTATTACATTTTTTTGTTGTAGCATAATTTGAAAGCCTGTTTTAATTGTTTTCTGCAGGTGAGTCTCATTTCTCGGCCAGCCACCAGCCCTTCCTGTACTTCCAGGTGCTTTTCTTGACTGCGCAGTTCGAAGCGGCCATAGCGTTCCTCTTTCGGGTGGAACGTCTGCGCAGCCATGCCGTCCACGTGGCTTTGGTGCTGTACGAACTCAAGCTGCTTCTTAAATCATCAGGCCAGAGCGCACAGCTTTGTAAGTTGCCATCAATGTCTGAACAGTCATTTGGATTTATTCATAATAATCTTGTTAAAGAGGTTCGTGATCTGTTGCTCTCAGTGAGTCAGGAGGCTGGAGATCCACCAATGGTGCGACGGCTGAACTTCATCCGGCTCCTGATGCTCTACACCCGCAAGTTTGAGTCCACGGACCCACGGGAGGCTCTGCAGTATTTCTACTTCCTCCGGTATGCTGGTCCTCACATCACTGTAGGGTCACCTGGGTTTACATACTGAAATAGCTGAAATCCGTACTTTAGATGCGCTGAAACTGTTCTTGAATCAGCTTCTATTATTTTTGGCAGCTAAACCTGAAGTAATTTCAGTTTCTCTGAAAACACTAAACGGAAATCCCTCTCGGAGAAAAGATTAATATGTCATGAATAACTCAGAGCCTTCCACGAATGATTCATGAATAACTAAACCCGTTTCATGCACACTAACTCACCCCTTTGTTTTAAGAGACTCACAGCAAAAGAAGGGAAAGGTTGATCTTCTAAAAGCCATTTTATCTTTCGCTTCGCGAGCGTATCACATTCATCCACAGTCCACAGTGTTTTCATGCTACAACTGGCATAATTATCACATTGCACCAATCATTGATGTGCTCTTCTCTGATTGGCCACAGGAATGAAAAGGACAGTCAAGGAGAAAACATGTTCATGCGCTGCGTCAGCGAGCTGGTCATCGAGAGTCGCGAGGTAAGAAACGCGAGCGAACTCATTTCTGCATGTGAATGAGTGCATTGTTTCTCATTTCTGTCAATATTTAACTCTCTCGTTAGTTTGATATGCTTCTTGGAAGACTCGAAAAGGATGGAAGCAGAAAGGTGGGCACGTTTTCTACACCTTTAGCAACTTTCTTAGGAACTGTTCTTTTAATACATTTTAATGAATTTGTTCATTCATTATTTTGCTCCTTTAGCATAAAACGTTCTATTGTCTCAAAGGACACAGTCTGCTCTTTCATTCTCAAAGCTGTTTGACAATACAATTGTGCATTCAAAGTTCTGCTCGTCTTTATGTGATGTTTGTGTGAATCCCTAAAGCCTGGCGTGATTGATAAGTTTGCCGGAGACACGCGAGCCATCATTACCAAGGTGGCCTCAGAGGCCGAGAACAAGGGGTTGTTTGAGGAGGCCGTCAAACTGTTCGAGTTAGCCAAGGTATGCTAAGCTAAGTCATGGTGTTGGGTTTATTACCCTGAAGTTTTATCTTGTATCTGAAATCTCTTTTTCTTGTGTCAGAACCCTGACAAGGTTCTAGAGCTGATGAACAGATTGTTGAGTCCAGTTATCGCTCAAGTCAGCGAACCGCAGTCTAACAAAGAGCGACTCAAAAACATGGCAGTGGCTATCGCTGAACGGTAAAGGTTTCATCTACTTTTTTGGTACATCCTTCATTCAGAGAGGATTATATTGCAAAATTGCAGTATTGTATTTCTGTGGTCACAGGTATCGTTCTAATAGTATATCTGGGGAGAAGTCTGTGGACAGCACCTTCTACCTGCTTCTGGACCTGATGACGTTCTTTGATGGGTATCATGCTGGTCACATTGATCGAGCTTATGACGTAAGGCCCCTTTAAGACCCCCTATTGACGTTGGGTCAATCCTGCCATGTGTTTAAACAATTCCAACCCATTTGTTTTGCTCTGTCAGGTGATCGAGAGACTAAAGCTAGTTCCTTTAAGTCAGGACAGTGTTGAGGAGCGGGTCATGGCCTTCAGAAACTTAAGTGATGAGGTAAGAGATTTGTCCACAAGTCTGAGAACTTTTTACTAAACAGATTTGTTATGACATTCTCTCGTAATTTTTCTGCAGGTCAGACATAATTTGTCAGAGGTTCTTCTTGCCACAATGAATATTCTGTTCACACAATACAAGCGTCTGAAGGGGGCAGCAGCAGGCACACCAGGAAGACCACAGCGGTCACTAGAGGACCGAGACACTGTAAGACTGGATTCATACTTGTTCAAATAATGCTAATCCCAAGCTTTCTAATAATCTCAGCAATTCCCAATTCTCATACAATTCCTGTTAGTCCTTTTATAAGATGTTCCAACCACCTGCAGTTGACCATGCAGTTGTATTTGTCTGCGTTCTCTGCAGATGCTGCGCAGTCAAGCCCGAGCACTTATCACCTTTGCGGGGATGATTCCTTACCGGATGGCCGGAGACACCAATGCCAGACTGGTTCAGATGGAGGTCTTAATGAATTGAGACACTTTACCCACCTTCTCCAGCAGCTCCCCTTTCATTGTCCTCATTTCATTATTATTTGCTGTCAATTTATGTTTATTTTTCATAATGTGAAATAAAAAAATAAGTTCAGTTTTGCTTCTGTTTGCTTTTTAAGTTTCATCATTGTCTTGTCCTGTCATTTTTTTTTAATTTTATTTGAGTTTATTCAACTTGCATGCATCCTTTCTTAAAAAATTTTGAAGGTGATTTGTGACTAATTGCATTTATACCTTATCTCAAACAATCAATTTTAAGATCTTATATTCTTTTATGGCCTTACAAACAGTGAGATTAGTCACGGTAGATTTGGTGGCTAGCAACAATCTGCAATATACTATATTTGAGGTTTTCATTGTTATGAAATGTTGAAAAAGCATTTTGCAGTTTTTTAAAGTATTTCTCAGTTTGGATCATACACAGGTGTGATTTTAAGACTTCATTGAATTATTTGAACCCCTTCGGAAATCAGCTACACTAACTACAAATGGCTTCCCTCTATAACCCCTTGCCTTGTCTTTGGTCATCAAATCTAGATCATGAAACGCAAAAACGTGGCCTTTTCAGCGAGTGTGCTGTAATAGACAGCAGAAATGTGTTTGTGTGTGACATTGGTTCTCTCAGCAGATGGTGGGTTATGAGGAAATGCCCGTAGAGAACACAGATGGACATGTTGGCTTCATCACACTCGGCTGGAGTGTCTTCTCCAGCTCCCTCTAAGCTCTGCGTTGCATTTTTAACTGTTAGCATCTGGAACTGGCAGATAAATAACAGTGTACTGTTTTAAATGTAAGGTGCCCGAGTCACTCTGACTCACTGTTTAGAGATGTTTCAACTGCAGTCCCTCTAAACAAATTCTACAACATCAGATCTGTTTCTTATATATCCAACATGCTTTATGAACTCTGTCCTGATCTTGGAGGTGAAGACCAGGAGCACAGATCCATCTTCATGCCGTGTGAGGTGTGCGTGCTGCAGCTGGTGTTGTGAATCAGGCCGATGTCACACGTCCGCGATAACCCGGCTATTTCACAACACCAGGGTGGCACCATACTGCTGCCGACAGAGAGAAGCTCAAGCCCAGATGACTCATATTGATCATTTTTTTTCTTTTACTGTTTTTTTCTATGCACATATGTGATAAGATCACTTAAAATGATGGGCTTGGTTATTAAAAATAAAACGTATATAACAAAGATTAAGCTTCTGTTTGTTGTATATATAATAGAACAGAATTTGATGACTAAATCTATTGGAATTTAGCCGCTTATTCACGCTTAATAAAAGGTTGGGTTGTTTCATCCCATGGATGGGATTTTCTTGGTTAATTTAAACCAACAATTGGGTTTGTCCATATTTTGAAATATTGTACTTATTACATCAAAAATTTCTATTTTTGTAGTATTTTGTTTTTGAAATCAATATATATATAGGTCTGGGAAATGATTAATCGCGATTAATCGCAACCAGAATAAAAGTTTGTGTTTACATAATGTCTGTGTACTGTGCATATTAATTTCGTATTTATAAAAACAAACCCATACAGGTAAATATTTAAGAAAAATATCACATATAAACATTAATTAACATTTAAATATAATTTCAATTATTGGTAAATTTAAATATATATATATATATTAAATATATATAGGCCTGTATATGTTTGTGTTCATAAATACAAAATGAATATGCACAGTAAACAGACATCTATTATATAAACACAAGCTTTTATTCTGAATGCGATTAATCGCGATAAATCTTTTGACAGCCTTAAAATTGTGACTTTATATATTATAGGAAAATGCAGCAGAAACAATTTCATTTCAATTTAAATGCCCTTAAACTTCTTGTTATGACAGATCCCTTCAGGCAACGTGAGGATTTCACAAATGACCATTTAGTAGTTGGTTTTCTGTTTAAGCTCTCTGTGTCTAATAATAGAAGTTTAATGAAAACCTTGCTTCAAAGGAGAGCACCTGTGGGTACGTTTGTTGGATCTGCGCTAATTACTTTGAAAAGGCTTCACCTTTGGGGCTTCCAGAGCAATTTCTGCCGAAATAATGACTTAACCTGAAGCTGCTCCGTGGGTCACATGGATTGGCGGACATTTGTCTTTTAGTTAATGAGGAACTGCCATTGAAATGATCAGTCATAGCTCAAGGCAAAAGTTGTTCAGATGGAACCGCCGCTCATGATGGGTTAAAGCAACTAAATGAAGGTCACTATAGGTTGGAAAATTTTTGATGAGGTCGACTAGTGTCTCAGACGTTTTTACGAAGGCTATATAATCTTTATAATCTCAAGTATTTAAAAACCAATGTTCGGGATCGATGTTTTGCTGGTAATGCACGCCCATAAAAAATTAAAAAAGATATAAATTTGAACTCAAACATTTCTCAAATCAGATTTGTTTTACCTATAAGTTAAGATGGTTTCATCGGACACACACGCCTGTTAATTTCCGTTCTGTGTTTGTTGATCGGTCGGCTACATAACTATTTATATTTTATTTATATTAATATTAATTTACAATCATGTTTTATTGTATAATAATTGTATTTAATAAACAATTTGTTTTAAATTTATTGTATATTATTTTTATTAAATAAATAATTTGTTGAATGAGTCGTGTAACTTTGTCACATTTAGGTTTAGCCAAGTAACGGTTCTTTTACTGGTAACCCAAAATAATTCTGACTAGACATAGGCCTTCTTTTCACTTGCTAGCTAATGTACTTTTATTTCTTTTGATTGTTATCACAAATAATCCTCAGGTAGGCTACTTTAATTATTCTTTGCAGATGTTTACCGGAAGTTAAGCTTGGGCTCAAAAAGCGCACATATGTAGGCTATACAGTAACGTTTGTTTATGTTGGTGCTTTGAATCCGTCTATAAAAATCTACATTTATTTTACTGCTCCTCGCTCATGATGTAATTTAACAATTGTCACAGTTTTTATTTCTCCTAAGCAATTTTAGCCGGAATTTCCGAGACTAAGTTATTTGATATGTAAATAAAACACAACAGCGATCTTTATCAAATCTGAAATCAATATCACAGACTGCGGTTGTCCTTGAAACCCGTGTCAAGGATATCTTGCCTAAGATCTTAGTCATTACATGTTCTCATGATGTTTACAAGCCCCAGTACAAGCTCAAGGCCCTACAGCAACAATTAAAAAATTAATGACCGGTAAAAAAGCTCCTGAATATGTTTTCACACTACTTAAACATTCAAAAGTGGTTCCTTCCGGCTCAGGTGTAATATAACCCTTCGTACCTCCTGCTGGTTTTACTCAGTTCATATACTTATGCTGGAGATACCACAGGTCAATGAATTGGGATGAATCTGACAACCACCAGAAGCCAGTTCCCAGTGTCTTCACTGAGAAATGAAGACGACCGTAAATTCAGTTTGGGAGGATGTAGCAGTTATGATACTGACAGCATCACCTCAAGAAACTCTGTGGTCTTTTCTGGATATGACACGTTGGATGCTCCACCGAATTATGACTACTATACCAATACTGAAGTTTTTGGAAGATCGAAGAAATCAAGACCTTCTCTTTTTCAGCTTCACTCCAACCCTCAGGTAGGAACAGAACTTGTCCCCCAAAAAGTGTTGTCATTATTTATTCACCTTCATGTGGTTCAAAACCTGTTTATGAAGCTTTCATCTGTAGAACACAAAAGAAGATATTTTGAGAAATGTCTCATTGTTAACACAAGGGTTCGTAAATTATGAAAGAATTTTTATTTTCTGTGAACTATTCCTAGCAGAATTGATAAATATATTAAAATATCATACAGAACAATATGAGTGACATCATCAAAACAAACTATTGATAAGCTAATTGAGATTTAGGGAATGCACCGTTTTTTCTCCTGAGCTTATTTAAGTTTTCTTCCAGGATGACCCCTCTCCACCTCCTCTGTATGAGGAGAACAGTGAAGATAAACCGAGTCCAGATGAAGATGAACCGATTGAACCTCCGACTGAACCAACTCGCTTCGGGTGGGCTCAGGGAGTCATGGTAGGAGGATTGACAAAGTTTGCATATTTTGCATTTGTGATAGAATAACGTATACACGAGTAACTACTCCAAAAATGCAAAGCACAAAACCTTTGTGGATTTTCTGCTTCGAATGCAGTCGGCTCTAACAGTGCCGCTGTATTCTTTACTCCCTGTAGATTCGCTGTATGCTCAATATCTGGGGAGTTATTCTGTACCTGAGGCTTCCCTGGATCACAGCTCAAGCAGGCATTGGTGCGTCAGTTTCTGTTCTTATCTGTTTTGATCTCAACGTTTTTGTGTGTTTTAACTGAAAAAGGCTCCCATTCAGTTGTTGTAAAACCCCTCAGGGCTATAAAATGATGTATTGATGTGATATTCTGTACTGGTGTGTTTACATGTGTTCATCTTAAAGTGAACGTGTTCCATTTTCTCATCTTAAAGGTTTGACATGGGTTATAATCCTGGTTTCCTCTTCTATAACCGGCATCACTGGACTGTCCACATCAGCTATTGCCACTAATGGCAAAGTTAAAGGAGGTAAAGATGGGAGTAGATATTGGAAAGTTTACATCTTCATGTAAATCTTTGAGTGTTAGAAAAAGTTCAAATGTACTAAATAAAAAAGTTAGTCCAGTGTACCTTTACTGTATAAAAATGTCAGTAAGTTTTTAACGTTGTCTATATGTTAAACTTACATTACTTGTCTGCAGAAATTTGAAATGAGCGTCTTTATGTGTAATATTACGTCTAATTTTCAAAAAATACTCAATATGAATGTAAATTTACATGAAATTAAAAAAACATTCCTGGTTTAAGCTATAGAAACCCACCGTTGGCACTGCCAATGCTCTCCATTATATTTTAGCAACATAAAATGTTATTTAATACCCTAGATAAAACATTTTCTGTCAGCTGAAGTGAGAGAAATATACCGTAAAAGAAAATGTTTTCCCTGTAAAATTACAGGATATAAGGATATATTATAAATAAAATATAAATTTACAGTAGTTTTGACTGTAAAATTTTGAATTTTCTGCTGGTGTACCAGAAATAAGTTGTAAAATAGCAGTTTTCCCTATAAAATTACATTGAATTTGCAATCTTTTCTGTTAACAAAACAGTAAAGTATATATTTTTTAATTTTACATGGAAAAATCTATAAAAAATTACAGAACATTATGTAAAATTATGTTTTTTAACAGTGTACTTTTTCAACATGATTGTATGTGCTTACAATGTTGCCAAAGCATTATACATAAAATGAGAGACAAACAAACAATAAAGTGGAATTAAAATAAGGTTCTTATTAGAGGATATATATACAATAAGCAAGTATGTACATATAAAAATGACTGAAATAACTTGACTGAAATGGTTGAATTTCTTTTCTCCAGGTGGAACATATTTCCTGATCTCTCGGAGCTTGGGTCCAGAGCTCGGCGGCTCAATCGGGCTTATATTCGCGTTTGCCAATGCCGTTGCCGTGGCCATGCACACCGTGGGCTTTGCTGAAACAGTTCAGGATCTCATGCAGGTGGGTTATGTAGCCCAGACCATAGAGAAATCTTTTAGTTCTCTTTAACAACTCATTATTACTGCTTCAACAAAAGTCTCCTTTTGATCTCAATTTGGAACTTGAATATGAAAAGAAATCTGACCAGTGCTTACAAAGATGTTTTCTTTTTTAAATAAGGAGAGTGAGGTTAGCATGGTAGACAAACTGAATGATATCCGCATCATCGGTGTGATTACTGTCACCTGCCTGCTGGCCATCTCAATGGCTGGAATGGAATGGGAATCCAAGGTTTGTTTCTAAAACAGAACACATTTAGGCGAAATTGGCCAATAACACATCTATTAATCCATCTTGGTTTTTGTTTCTCTCTTTCAGGCCCAGGTCTTGTTCTTCTTGATCATTATGATCTCATTTGCCAGTTATACAGTGGGTACCATCATCCCAGCATCCCCAGAGAAACAAGCCAAAGGTTTTTTTAGCTACCGAGGTCAGAATGCAATGTCGCCAATTTGCTAATAAACACGCTATAGTATTTTCAATGCTGTATGTTTCTCATACAAGTGCTTCGATTTGTATTCGATAGCTGATGTTTTTGCGGCAAACTTTGTGCCCGGCTGGCGTGGTCTGGGGGGCAGTTTCTTTGGCATGTTTTCCATCTTCTTCCCCTCAGCTACAGGCATTCTTGCGGGGGCCAACATCTCTGGAGATCTTAAGGCAAGTTTAACTCAGAATCTTCCATGTTTATTTATTATTTATTTCATTCTTTCTGTTGTTCACACAAAACCTCTAATAGGATCCTAATGTCGCTATACCCCGTGGTACAATGCTGGCTATTTTTTGGACTACTGTGTCCTACCTCATCATCTCAGCTACCATTGGTGAGTGTTAAACACCACTTTTCACAAGCCTATGTTAATGTCTACTGATTATTTATTTATTTATATATTTCTGAATTGATGTGCGGTGCATTATTATTTTCCTGACCTGACTTTATTGTTTTTAGGCTCTTGTGTAGTGCGTGATGCCTCCGGTGGTTTGAATGACACCTTTATCCCAACTGTGCCCCAAGGGGAATGCTTGGGAGTAGCCTGCAACTATAACTGGAACTTTACTGAATGTATCACCAACAAGACCTGCCCTTTTGGACTCATTAATAATTACCAGGTGATCAAAATGCTCACTGAGTGCTGCTATGTCAACAACTTGTCATTAAAAAGTTATGGTGCATGACAGAAACAATAATTTCTCTTAGATGTTATTTAACATAAAATGTCTTTATCAATATCATCAACTAAACTGCTTTTGTATGTTATGTATGTTAAACAAATACATTGGCGTTGTGACCAAACAGCTCATGCATAAACTTTAATGCATCACATTGTGGTGCTAATGTGCCAACACAGGTTTGAGTTTGGCTCGCGTTATTTCTCAATTCATATCTCTTCTTCCTATCATTTCAAAAGCAAACAAGTAAATAAAATAAAAACAACATTAATAAAATAATCTAAATTTATAGATATACACAATAATAATAATAAGCAAACAAATAAATAAAATACAAAAATTGTTATATTTATTTGTGATCTAAAACTAATAATAATAATAATAATAATAATAATATAAATATTATTAATGATAATAATAATATTAATAATAATAATAATAAAACAACAAAATAGATATCACAAATAGTAGAGAAACAAAAAAATAACAACAACAAAAAACGCATGCAATCAGATGGTAAACAAAGCATGGCAAATAAACAACAAACAAACAAATTTTAAAAGCTGAGAGGGAAAAAAGTTATTTACAAAACAAAGTGAAAAGGTTTTGTGTTACAGACTATGAGCCTGGTGTCTGCATGTGGTCCTCTCATCACCGCTGGGATTTTTGGAGCCACACTTTCATCAGCTTTGGCTTGTTTGGTGTCCGCCCCCAAAGTTTTCCAGGTAATTTTCCACTACATATCATTCTATTACATAGAACACAAATTTTCTTGAATCTCATTTTCTTGTGCTTGTTCCCAGTATTTTTGTAATAGAAACATTAGGATGATTGTAAATTAAACATTATGTCCTTTCTTCTTTAATAGTGCCTTTGCAAAGACAACCTCTATCCAGGCATTGGATTTTTCGGCAAAGGTTATGGAAAGAATAACGAACCATTGAGAAGCTACATGCTAACATATATCATCGCTGTATGCTTCATTCTTATTGGTAGGCCACCAAACACAAAATCTTGCATCAAACAGCTTATTTATTATAAATGAGAAAAATGTACAGCCAAGTGTCCTTGCATGTGTATTTCAGCTGAGCTGAACACCATTGCTCCCATCATCTCCAACTTCTTCCTCTGCTCTTACGCCCTCATCAACTTTAGTTGCTTCCACGCCTCCATCACTAACTCACCAGGTGAGCACTTCAACAAATTCATCCGTCCAGGCAAAATAGGTCAAGCTAACAGTGTATAATCATTTCTAAATGGATTTTTAATAGGTGTTTCGAAATATTTTACTGCTATTGGTGAGATAACATGATAGCATGCCACAGTCGTGTGATGCTTGCATTATTAGAACTCATAATGTTTGGTGTTATTTGTGATTCAGGTATTTAACATTACAACTGAGCGTCATTGTCCCTGTTTGCGCAGGTTGGCGTCCCACGTTTCGCTTCTACAGCAAGTGGTTGTCTTTGCTGGGAGCAGTGGTTTCTGTGATTATCATGTTTCTGTTAACCTGGTGGGCCGCTCTTATAGCCATTGGCATTGTCATCTTCCTGCTGGGATATGTGCTGTATAAGAAGCCCAGTAAGACACATTCTCACATTAAACTTGCATCAGTCCAACCTAACAATATAATATTACAAAGCTTTCACAACGTGCACGACTATTTACAATATTGTGTTTATACATTGCAGCTGTCAACTGGGGTTCATCAGTGCAGGCCAGCTCATACAACATGGCGCTATCTCACTGTGTAGGTCTTAACCAGGTGGAGGAACATATTAAAAATTACAGGTAAATTACCACAAGGCCACCAGTACTGTATCTTTCCCTTCATGTTGTTGTTTGTTTTTCCATTGGGCTGTGCTCAAGAATCTTATATTCTTATATCTACTCTTTCTATCTGCTCTTGCATGTTCTTTCTTGTCATTTCTCCCACGTCCTACATATTTCCATCTGCTCTTTCTCTCAGGCCACAGTGTCTGGTTCTCAGCGGGGCGCCCTGCATGAGGCCTGCCATGGTGGATTTTATCAGCACCTTCACCAAGAACCAGAGTCTGATGATCTGTGCGAATGTCATCATGGTGAGTCCATCAAGGCAAAAAACATAATAAATTAATAAAATACCCAAAATAATAAAAACCCTACAAAGGTTTATTGGCTAGACTTTACAATAATGCATAATGATGTTCTTTTCGACAGGGGGGACCCACACTAGGTGCGGTGGACTCGGCCAACACCTCAGTTCATTTAAACTGGCTAAACAAGAGGCGTATAAAGTCCTTCTACCACACTGTAGTTGCTGATGACCTTTATGTTGGCGTGCAGATGTTACTGCAGGTCACCCATGTCCCATAATGCACTACATTATGAGCTCACAACATCATTTGACTTTTTTATAAATGTTGTTTTGTGGTGGCTCTGTTTCAGAGTACGGGTTTGGGTCGGATGAAACCTAATGTTCTTGTGATGGGATATAGAAAGAACTGGCGTAAAGCTCAACCAAGCAACATCGATAGCTATATAGGAATTTTGCAGTATGTATCATAGCTGAATTTTTAAATGTTGATCTTCAACGCACATGACTGTTTAATTCTTGTGTTTAGCGATGCATTTGACTTTCAATATGGTGTATGTATTCTTCGGCTGAAGGAAGGTCTTGACCTAAGTCGAACGATGCAGGCACATGGTAAGGACTGCTTCAAAACTCACTTCACAATGTATGCCCTGATCGACAACAATGCCCACAAAATGTTCCCGTTATCATAGTAAATCTGGGATTCGAGACATCTACTGAACAAGGAATTGGCACGAGAAGCCCCACGGACACTACAATAACATCCACAATTGAAACATCATGTATGTATGCAAACACTGTTTTTAAATTATGTCAGGTATAATTTAAACTGTCTTTAACAAAACATTTGCTTTCTGCTATCATGCGACACAGTGGACCCTGAAACACTAATGTCCATGTCCCAGCCTGCCACTGTGTTTCAGACTAGGCAGGGAAAGAAGACCATTGATGTGTACTGGGTCTCTGATGATGGGGGTGAGTTATGTTGATATTCTGTGGATCTTTATTTATAGTGGATACATATGCCATAATAACAGCATGGGTGTGTTGTCAGGTCTGACTCTACTGCTGCCTTATCTCCTTACCCGTAAAAAGCGCTGGGCCAGATGCAAAGTGAGGGTGTTTGTGGGAGGAGATGTTCAACAGATTGAGGAACAAAAACAAGAGTATGCATAAACTTTGATACTGATTACACATATTAGTTGACATACAGTATTTACCAAGATGCAATATGTGTGTATATATAAATATATGCATATATGTGTGTATATTTGCAGGTTGTCCTCTACAAGTAATCTCAGAAGCAACTGTCTAGTCTTTCCAGAAAAGACAATAAACAGTGTATGTGTGTGTTTGTGTCAATTACAGGCTCAAGGGTCTGATCGGCAGGTTTCGTCTGGGTTTCCAGGATATTCAAGTCCTTCCTGACATCAACGGAAAGCCACAGTCTGAGCAGTAAAGTGTCTCTCTTTTCATTTCATTCACGATACGTCTTTATGCACTGACCTAATCAACAAATGGCATTTCCAAATATTTTTCCAAAACAACATTTTCAATAAATCTTTGTGACTTATATGTGGAATTTATATTGATCTAAAATTCACGTGTTTCTGTCCCTCAATTATTGAAACAGCATAAAGAGATTTGAAGATCTTATAGCTCCATATAGAGTAAGCACAGTCCAAAAAAATGATCAAGATGCTGATGAGACAACAAAGGACTTTCCCTGGATGGTGTCTGATGATGAGGTGGAAAAGTTCAAAGCTAAGGTAAATAAATGAACATTTTAGACCTTTTAAAAGATTGGATAGCCCATTTTCTTAAAACTGTATTGAACATCTAATACTTTGTGTCCCGTGTCTGTAAAGTCCCTTCGACAGATCCGTCTGAATGAAGTTATTCAGGACTACTCAAGAGATGCTGCGTTGATTGTTGTGTAAGTGTTATTTAAACAGGATGTGTTGCCATGCCATCATTATGATGTCATTCTGCATTAATGAGAGCATAAAGTTAAACTGAGTAAATGTCTGACCTCACCTTTGTTTGGCAGAACCATGCCTGTTGGGCGAAGAGGCGCGTGTCCTAGTGCCCTTTACATGGCTTGGCTAGAGATTGTGTCACGTGACCTTCGACCTCCGGTTCTCCTTGTGAGAGGCAATCAGGAGAATGTGTTGACGCTGTACTGCCAATAAACAGCACGTTTTCCTGACAGAACTGTTCACCGACTTGCAGCCAATAGAAAGAAAATCAACTAATGGCTTGTTAAAATTGCGATCCTTTAATGTTGTGTTTAATGCATGTGCTGTTGTTTATAAGGTGTCCATATTGGAAATCTGTTCATTTGCTATTTAAAATGTTAAATATAAACATGTTTTGATGCACTTTCTTTAGAAGCAATAATTCAAACAAAAGTCTGTATTCACGCAGTTTCCACTTAAAGGCACAAATTAAGTTTATCTGTTAATTGAAAAACGAAACAATTTCTTTATTCTTTTCTCATTTAACGACAACTTTAAGTATATTTAATAAATTACTACTTATGTTACGAACTTTAAGACAATTGTGTTGTTTTTTAAACATTTAAATGTATGCATTTGGCAGACGGTTTTATCCAAAGCGACTAAATTGCATTATACATACATTTGCAATCCCTGAGATCGAACCCATGACCTTGGCGTTGCTAGCGCCATGCTCTACAGGAAAAGCTATACCATAATTTAAACCCATTAAACACACCCTTAATTTACTGTACCAAAAGCACCGGACAGTATTATGACATCACCGTCATCTCACGCAATCACAACACTTCCAACAAACCACTGCGAAAACATTTCCGGATGACTCGGTCCCACTGCGCCTGCGCAGCGCGTGGGGCTTCGAGACTGGCTCCACGTCTGAACACAAGCGAGCCTCAGCCAATCACAGGCGGCCACAGTGTGTTTGGAAACAACACGCAAATACTTCACGGCTTATGAGGGACACGAAACTTCTTGAACCAGGAACCTCTTCCGTTTATAGTCAGCGAGCAAGAATCGAGTCGTCGAGTGTTTTGTAGTTCGGCTTCCTGCGGTTTTAAAATATAGTTCTGCTTGGTTGGGTTATAAAGGAAACATGGAAATCCCTTACGTCTCGGACAGAGAGACGATCTCAATGATCATTAAAACGCCCAACCAGTTTCACGGCGATCAAGTGATCGAGGGAGTGTGCATGGACTGGACCGTGAAGGATCTCAAATGTCATCTCTCGAAGGTTTATCCCAGCAATCCGGTAGGTTTTGGTTTGTTGTCTTAACCTATATTGGTTTGCATCAACCAAGCTGTCCGCATTCCTGAGCAGAACACAGAGCACAACATGGCTGCAGAAATTTAACAGCAGTCACAAACAGTATAGAAGCGCGAGCTTGTATTTTCATTCCGTTTGTACAGTCAGTTGATGTTTTCTATTTAGGAATATGTCATTGTACCCGCTACATGATGCATGTTGTTGATGTCACTAGATTGTATGCCGGAGCCGACTTTTAATACAATTCCTGCTGAAAAACCCCCCAATACAAATATCATTTTTTTCTGTTTCAAGTACCACACAAATATCAACTGTTTACCAACAAACCATTACAAAATGTTCTTATGTAGGGATGTTTTGGGTGTTATGTTGGTTCCCATCTGTCAGATAACTTTCTACCAATAGAACACATTACCAGTATACCCACAAAGTTTCCATTAGAACAATTCCCATTAAATCTATAGAAATGTATATAAATTACTGTCGTTTTAACAGTGAATGCTTTTGATAGCTCCCAAACATGTATAAGATAAATAAGTTGATTTGGGTTCATTTTCTAACAGGCTGAGAAAGATCAGAGGCTCATTTACTCGGGCAAGCTGCTTTCAGACGGCCTGCAGATGAAAGATGTTTTCTCTAAGGTGAGTGAGTGCATACAAACAGATGTTTAGTTCTAGTTTGACAAGTGACTTCAAAAACAGTTCTTTGCATGCTATCATTATAAGGTCATGGTGTTATTTAGCTCTCCTTATATTAGCAGATGAGAAGGCGTAAAGAAGACATATTACACTCATTGTGTATAATAAAGAAAATATACCAAAAGGTGGTATAGAGAGTTAAACACCAGGGAGAAGGCTGTAAGCAGAACAGGTCCACAGATGCCCCTTAGAACAATTGTTGTGTATCTTCAGCCTGATCCTCTTACCATGTGCTGTAGTCAGTCAGATTTCAAAGCCGCTCAGACTAAAGATTCCTACTGGTCCCTCGTGACCAGATGTGTCATCTTTGAAACACATTTGTACAGTGATAAAACAATATAACAGTCCTCAAACTAAAGCAAGTTGCAGACGCTTTAAAAAGTTAAAGAGTTGACATATGTACAAGGCTACAACAATATAGGTTACAAATATATCCCATATACATTGCTTTGTTGTCCAGATGCCACGTTTTAACTGGAGAGATGGTCTAAACTTTTTATTGTCTGTAAACAGGTACCTTCAGATACCAAACCCACTCTTCACCTGGTGTGTGCTTTTAGACCCCAGCCTGCTGCACAGCTTGGAGCAAGGCCCAAAGTAAGTGTCCAAACTTGTTCTACTTTATTTTAGTTCATTTCAAGGCAGTTCATGGTATGTTTCGTGTTAGTGAAACTGAGATGTGGCAGCCCACTGTTTCTCAGGGGAAGGCATTGCAGTTTCAGTTCACACAGCTGCTTCCTTTAGCAATGTACAGATGAGGTTTCAGATGAGCGTTTGTAGTGTATTCTTGTGCACCTGTTCGGAAATCTAATTTGGTTCTTATCTGTGGTGCTGGTAACACAGCAGCAGAGTTCCCAGTCTTCCCCACACACTGCAAGCCAAAGCACAGAATCTCCAAGTTCACCCGTAACTTCCGCACCCGCTACTGATGGCCTTAGGCAGCGAGGTCACGCGGTCTCCGCCACATCCCCTGGGAGTAGTGTGGCAACATCCATGTGAGTTCCTTTCGGTTCTGAATTAAGGTTTTATCTTATGAACCATAGTAGTACTGTTTATATTTTTATTACTCAAATTAATTCAGTGTTGGACATTTGTTTGTAGGCCTGTATCAGCAGCGATGAACCATCCAACTTTCCCCACCTACTCCCTCTACAGCCCACAACAGCTTCTGTGGCTACAGCAGATGTATGCCCGGCAGTACTACATGCAATAGTAAGTTGATATTTTGATGCTTCCTACAGTTTACATAACACCCCAATTATTTAACCAGAATGGTCTAAAATTTGTTTGTGGTCTTTCAGTCACGCTGCCATGGCAGCCGCCACTTCAGCTCCAATGGCCGCCGCTGCCCCTGCTTCCTCACTTCCTGTTGCCCCTCATCAGGCCGCAGTACCTGGCGCTTTAGCCAATCAGGGCCCCATCAACGACCTGCCGGCCAATCAGAATGCGGCAGGTCCTGCTTTCATTAACCCAGAGGGTGCCAATCAGAATCTTCGTATGAATGCTCAGGGTGGACCGGTGATGGAAGATGAGGAGGACGTGAACCGCGATTGGCTGGATTGGGTGTACACGGCATCCCGATTGGGTGTTTTCTTGAGCATCGTGTATTTTTACTCCAGTGTGAGCCGCTTTGTCCTGGTCATGAGCAGCCTGCTGATTATGTACCTGTAAGTTTTAAATACTTTTCAGTGAGGTTGCTTTGATGTGTATTTGCTTACATTACTCATTCTTGACTTATATTTTGGACTTACTGACAGACAAACGGGGAGCAAAATGAGGATTTATTTAAATTAAATGTGTGATAGATTCTGTAAGCACATTTACGCCATCAGTTATGTAATTACAGACTTTGAGCCAGGTGCCTGTTATGTTAACAAACTCCTACATGCACACATTGCTGAGCAATGAAAGGAATGAATTAGCAGGACAAAGGGTTCTGTCTGGTCAAACAAAAACTCTTGTCTGTATACGGCTGTAGTTGCAGTAAGCTGTGTGTTTGCTATTTTGGGGTTGGGAGCAGTGTGGGAATTATTCCTCCAATATCCAGCTGTTATAACTGGAGCTGTTTCTGTTAAAAAAGCTTGTGATGCAGTTATGAGTTCTGATACTTTATCTCTAAACTTGAAACATGTTTTAGTGTAAAGCTAACTTTTCAACTGCTCTTCTACTCTCTTTTATTTCTTCCAGACACACCGCAGGCTGGTTTCCTTTCAGACGAAGACCTCAAGCAAGAGGTCTTATCCAACCTCTTAACCAGCCAGCACCAGAGGTCATTCAAAACCAACAGAACCAGAATGAGGACAGGCATCCAGAACCAGTGAGTGGAAGTTTGTAGCTATTAGAGTAGCTATTACAAGCTTTTGGTATTGAAATTAAAGTAATAAATCAGTTGTATTTTACTAATAAATTAAGTGTGTAGCTGTATGTGAATGTGTGCTCAGCTATTTATTATTTCGTCTGGAAGGTGGAGCCCCCTGCTGGACCGGAGGACGCACATCCAGCTCCGGAAGAAGTTGTTCAACCTTCGGTGACAGCAGTTCCTGTTCCTGCAGTTCAACCACCTATTCTCTGGACTGCCTGGGTCTTCTTTAAAGCTTTCTTTGCTTCTCTGATCCCAGAGGGTGCGCAAGGTGTGGCAAACTGATGACACTCTAGCACCAGAAAGACTAAAATAACAGAGTCGGGCTTTACAGCCCATGGCCTGACCATTTGGGCTGAACATTATTACTGATGTCCCAGATTGTTTTGCTCAGTGCAAAGAGAGCACTTTCCAGTTCTTTGGGTCATCTTTCAACACACCAATCAAGAGCAGCATCACTTCCTTTTTCCAAATGGTTCCTTTTTCCTGTACAAAGAAGTTTTGACACATGGCAATGTAAATATTCTCGGACTGTTTTTTTGCAAGCACTTTAGATCTTCATTAACTTAATCAGTGATATCAGTGTCTTGGTCTGATCCTCTTTGGTTCGGCTTCTGTCAACAAGGCTTCATTTTCTAGGAGTATTCTACGATGAGTGATCCAAGGATTAAACTCACAGGCTTATCTTATTAAGGTCCAAGTATAATGGACAATGACAGCCATACATTGATGGAGGGGACAATGCATTTATGGCACTTTATGGAAATGTATGGAAATTGTTTTAAAGGAAAATATGCTTACCTGTTTAATTTGAATTGTAAAGTTAGTAATGCTAATGTTCACGGAGAAGGTGCAAGAAGGTATGTGTAAGTATTATGAGCAGAATTTGCAATTCAATGAGCACAGAAGATTTAGTTGTTGACCTTGGGTTTGATCAAAACCAGGCAAAATTTACTTTACATTTTAAATTTTCTTTATATAAGAAACTAGACTTTGGTACCTGAAATAAAGGACAGAAACTAGTTTTGAGGTACAAAAATGCAGTTTTTAACCTGGTGTAGCATTGCTCTCATTTTATGTGTAAAAACGCTTTGTAATTAGCATTATTAAAATAAACCTCTTTGTATAAAGAAAAGAAAAAATTATTTGCTTCAGTTTTACTTTAAATGTCGTATTGATGTATTTACAAAAGTATTACAGTAAGTTGTCTTATGTTTAGGTGATGGGTAGTCTGTTGTTTTCTCCTGTTAGTCTTATCTTAATTTAACCTTTTCAACTTTACACAGAGGCTTTAGCTACAGGATGTCATCGGCTGCTCGGTCACAAGCTGATAAACATCAGAACTTGTTTGTATACTTTATTTCTTGCTCAAGTCACTTCCTGTATCCTGGTGATGATGTCCAGATGGGTTTTTATTGTTCTGCCTGCATAGCTGACCCTTTCCTGAGTTTAACAGTAGTAACAGTGAGGTTACTACAGGATATTCTGTCCTCCTCCCATACCACTGTCCCCTGCATGGACTTTGGCCTCACCTGGTCCACACTTCCTAGGATTATATCTCTTATTTGTTTTGTACAGAAGTCCTGAATGTTCTGTTTACTGGCCTCTAAAACTTTTGAATAACATATGCTATTGGACTCCAGGGGCATTTGTATGTTCTCTTCCATTCTTCAACTTAGGAACATGTAAGATCAGATGTTACAGACCCTGTCCACCCCCCTCTCAATCTCAATCCGTCCCTCCTCCAATACCGGTTCAATGAAATCAGAGGTCTTTAGAGACCTTCATATCAGTTACAGCTTAAAGCCAGAGGCTCATCTGCATTCGATCAGACTGTGTTGAGATGGAGAAAACTGTAGCACTACTTTTGTTTCTGGGTCTGGTGAGAATAAACCATTCCTGTTTGGATCCTCCTGAGGCTTATAAGTTTACAGGAGCTGTGTGCCGGCTCACCTACCCTGCTGCTGTAGTCTGTAAGTACAACACTTTTTGCTCTCTGTTTCTCTATGCGGTCAGTATTTGTAATGGAAAGATGCAATTTTTTTGCATGCAAATAAAGTGCAAATGGTAATGGTCATCAACAAGGCTACAGGGTTTTAGTTAAGAGCGAGCTTTAGATGAATACAAACTTTAAAATCAATTGAATATCACATATTTTTAAAAAGCAACTGTAAATAAGAAAAAATCGATTCTGTGACATTTGTTGAGATTTTAATTTTACTCACTGGTTCACCATTAATATACTTAATTTATTAATTCTATTTTATGTCTCACACGGCGATATTTTGTTTTTAAATTGACACGACCTCTAGCTGATTTGCAAACAAAATTGGTGAATGAATTATAAGCTATGGCAGCTAATAAAACACTAGTGACACTGACCGGACTAGAATAAATCCCCCAGTGGACAGTAGCGGTATTGCATGGGGGCGATTTTAAAGCAAAAAACCTTTGTTTAAAAATTTGCTGAAAAATTCATGAACTTTGTAGCTTTTGTCACACATTTTGATATCATTTATAAATATTCTGTGGTGTTTTTGGTTACAATTTCGATATATATAATGAATATCTGAATTAATTTATTATATAGATTTTTATTTATTTATTTTATGAAATGCTTTTGATTAGTTGACATTCCCTCAAGAATCATAATGCAGTGAGTGTCCTTCAACTTCAAAATTATTTTTTTTAATCACTATATGAATTTAAAGCTAACTATAAAATGAATATGTCCTCAGTGAATGAGAAGACTACAAAAGTGATAGAGGCCGCTTTTCAGCATGCCAGATATCCCAGCATTGATGGAGTGAAGTCAATGGGCTTCATGGGTAAGGTGGAATATGGATTCCACAAGTAAGTGAAGTAATGTTACCTCTGCATCCGTTTAAGTGTTACATCCTATATCTTATTAAACTCTTCTCCACATGTCAGTTTAGAGATCCATAACCTTTCAATTGGCAAGAGTGAGTTTGAGCTGAAAGAGAATGAAGGAATAGGGCTTTCTATTTCAAATGTGTCTGCTGTATTCAAGGGGACCATCAACTATGGATATGGCAGCTGGCTGTGAGTATTTCTATTTATTCCCACTCATGATTATAGGTTTCAGGAATAGCACACCTGAAGGTTAACACTTGCTATAGACGGTTTCAAAGCAACAACATAAACAATGCGCACACACAGTTTTGTGGTCCAAACTTAACATCCATTGCACATCTACAAAGAATAGAGTCCCTGCAGATTAATTCTAATAACAAGCAAAGGAAATAACAAGTAAATGACATTAGCCAGCAAGTTAAAAGTATTTTTAGCAGTATTATTTTAGGGTTACCAGTAGAAGAACCATAACTTGGCTAAACTTAAATGTGATAAAAGTTATTTTAATATAATTGTTATTTAATAAAATCACTGTACAATAAAAGATTCATTTAAATGAAATAAAATAAAAATTATATTATTAGCCACTAGCCAGACTGATCAACAAACACAGAACGGAATTTTGGGCCAGGGGCGTGCGTCCGATAAAACCGTCTATGAATAATAATTTTTTCAAGAAACAAATTACATTTATTGCAGCTTAGTGTCTCCCTTTAATGACTGTATAATGAAAGTTTGCATCATTGTAACATTTCCTTCTTTTACAGACTCAGCTTGAGACAGTCAGTTGATTTTGAAATTGAGTCTCATATTGATCTGAGCATCAATCCAAAACTATGTGAGTGCCTTTTTGTTTCTTGGTGTTTGGCTCCGTTCAACTCAACTGACTCAACATTCTTGTTCTGTAAATGTGTTTAAGGAAGTACTTTTATTACAGGGTGTATCATTGGTCCGGTTATGGGTAACTATAGCTACTCAGCATTTAATACAAAAGGCTCACATTATAGAATGTGATACTAAATCTAGTAAAAACATACAATGGTGACCAGTTATGAAATATTTTCTTAAGAAAACATTTTTTGTTAATAATTTATTTAAGAAACAAAAGGACTGATGAAACGCTCTGAATGTTTGTCTTAAAATGTTTTGCCTACTTTGGAAGGCTTTGCCTAAAAAGGAAATATAACATCCAAAATAGTAAAATAGTAAAATTCACCTTTAAGTATAAAGTAACAAATAGGCATGACTTCCATCTTATGGAATTTTGATTTCATCCTATAATTTAAAACATAAATGTGGAACATGAAAATGCATGAGAGGTATAAGGCTTTTGTAGTTATTGTCTAAATAGAGACGAGTGTCTTTGTGTGTCAGACTGTGGAAAGGGCAAAGTGGCTGCAGACACCTCAGACTGTTACCTCACCTTTCATAAACTGAAGCTGCTCCTGCAAGGAGATCGAGAGTGAGTTTAACATTTCTCATTTCAGACTTCCACAAAGTAATAAGAGCATTTGTCATCTTATGTATTTGAATCCGGACATATTGCAAATGCCTATACATAATGCACTCTCATTGTGACTGTGCACAGGCCCGGCTGGTTGAAAAGAATGTTCACAGATATTGTGACCTTTACTGTGAAGTTAGTTGTGAAGTCACAGGTGATTATGTTTTGTGTGGTGTTCTATATTATTCTGTGGTAAACCAGTACTACTGCTAGTCTGCTAACCATGATTTACTTAACCCGAGTTTCCTCTCTCATCAACAGATCTGTAAAGAAATAAACAATGTGGCCAACATACTAGCAGACTTCATACAAGAGCAAGCAGGTGAAAATGACTGCAATATTTCTTGGCATAACAGCTTCCTGTGGCTATATATTGTAATTATTTTATATACGTGTGCTTTTTGTGTGATGTGACATTCCTCTTTGTCTGAGCAGAGCAATTTCTAAGTGATGGGAACATTGGTGTGGACATCTCTGTGACCTCTCACCCCATCATCAAGTCTAATTATATAGAATCATATCATAAGGTCTGATTATGTGATATCTTTAAGGGCTCAGACAAACACTATACTGATACATTAAATCGTATAATAATGTCTTACAGTTTTAATGTTAATCTGAACCTGGCTATTGTTGTCTCTATCATAACCAGGGTCTGGTTACATACAAAAATGAAACATCGGTCTTTAATACTTCAGTGTTCAATCCCTCGCAACTGTCCGAGAACCGCATGCTGTACTTCTGGTTCTCCGATAAGCTTCTAGATCCTCTTATGGGTGCCGTGCATCACGACGGCCGTTTCATTCGCAACATCTCAGGAACAGAACTCACGGTATTACATAACACTTGATGCTATATATAATCTGTCAGTGGAAATGAACAGCAGGAGCTTGAGGTTTCTGTTGATGGCTGTGTGCGAAAACATTAAGTTAAGTTACATCCACACCTTTGCCTCCCGCATTACGATGTCTATCATGTTCGGGGGTGGAAAATGGATAGCAGTAGTGAGGAAAAGCTCAATTTGGATGATATGCAAATTAGTATTCAACTATGTACTATTGAGACATATTCTTTTGCTTTTTACAGGATCTATTTCAGACTGAGATATCCTCAGCCAGGCCTGAATTGTTAAACAAGGTATTGAGGTGCATAGTGCAGCTATGAATATTCAAACATGGATTTGATTTACATTTTATGGTCGCTGCTATAGTAATATTTCAAAGTAAGGTCGTTTCAAAGGAGGGATGCATTTGTATGTTTGTGTGACATTTTACATTCTCAATAGTGGCTGCCCTCCGAGAGCCCCATGTTAAAGGCAAAGAGTGTTTCAAATCCTCGCATGTGGACCACCACACAGGGCACATTTGTCAGAGCTGTGGCAGGAGTTGAACTTTCCCTGGTTGATCAGGCCAAACCAACACTTTATTTTGAGACCGTAAGCCAACAGCGTGCACTAGCTTCTCATGAAAAGCATGCAACATACACAAATATATAGAACATGCAGAGTTTTTACTACTTTGTGTCCTCACAGGATGTAACAGTTGTTGTTAGAGCCTCATATGCGGAGAAGAAACTCATTCTGAAGGCCAATACAGAGCTGTGAGTTGTATTATTTTTTATGTCATTGTTTATCAAGAAAATAATTAATATACAGTCACTGTATTTCAGATCTGTGTCCATAAGTCTCTCTTTTTGTGCCCTTAATAGTATTACTATAACAGAAGTCTCAGGAGCCATTGAGGTAAGAATAAAAGAAATGGTTTGCTTTATTTATTTTTGTCCTGTTCATCTATTTACACATCCTATTTATTGTATAATTGTCCTCAAAGGTGGGTGAGAGTTTAAAGACTTACCTACAGGAGGCTGTGGAAAAGATGGGCATCCCCAAAGTCATGTCATGTAAGTGTGGTCACCAGTGAATAAGTAAATGTGCCCCCCCCCCTTATAAATACATTATAAATCTTCTCTCATCTTAGACCTTGAGGCAGAATTAACCAATTTAATGGATGAACAAGGACTTTACCTTTTTGACATCATGAACCCTGAAGTTATACCCCAGGATGTAAGTATATTATTTTGACTGATGTGTTTGAGATGTAATAGAATGGTCTGTAATTTTAAATGATGTTTTAATGTCAAAACCTGTAATATTGTTGACATATTTCTTAATTCTGCATATGCAGGGGTATGTGATGGTGCAGCTGGATTTTGGTTTTCCTCATCATCTGCTGGTAGAATTCCTCCAGAGGACACTAGACTAATGCTCTTGTGTTCTTTCACTTTCACTTTTTCCAACACACAAACATACATTTGTTTTTGTATTCTTAGTGGGGAATTACCACTGACTTCTTTTGTTTTTA
Organism: Oreonectes daqikongensis; assembly: GCA_026939265.1. Classification (NCBI taxonomy): domain Eukaryota; kingdom Metazoa; phylum Chordata; class Actinopteri; order Cypriniformes; family Nemacheilidae; genus Oreonectes; species Oreonectes daqikongensis. Next base: position 4,780,792 of record JAOTQM010000187.1, read on the forward strand.
TGATGAGCTCATTGTAATTTCTATATTGACTGTTTTACGATCTGCTGCTTTTACATTATTTCTTGTATTCACATTGCTTGTATAGACTTTTGTAAATAGAAATGTACGCATGCTTCCTTTAGTAATATGATAAACTCCCTATTCAAATGTAGAGGTTGTGTTACCCTTATTAAACATTCCATTGTGTCATTCAAATGATTGTGTTCAGCAGGTTTGTCCGGTTAAATGTGTACTTCTCCCTCTGGAAACTACATAAATGTATTGTGTGGCAGTGTTTGCATTTTCTAATGTTTATTTTTCCAAATCTTAAGGTAGGGTGCATTTTAAAATATTGCTTACACATATTACATTTGCAAATTAATAATAAGTCTTTTTTAAACTATTGGACAAAAATAACAACATTTGATCAGGCTAAGGTTAGCCTACTTTATTTTGCCACTGTGCGGTGCTAGTGTGCACACTTTAAGCGCGCTCGTGTCCTCGCGTGACCCACAACATGACGTATGTAGAAATAAAAAGTAGCTTTTTCAGAGAATATGAGATAGCCTACGCATCGACGTCGATTGTCTTCCTCATCGAGCTATTGTTCAGATGTTTGTAATGAACATTATAGGCTAAATGCTTAATGTCTGCTGAATTAAAAATGATCCCTAACGAAAACTAACCATGGTGTATTTGTGGTAAAAGTGTAGTAGCTAGCCATGGGTTTTTGGTGCATTGGTTACTATTGGCAAAACTATGGTTTTACTAAAGCAACCATAGTTTAACTATGGGTTTTTTACTCGGTTACTATTTGAACATTGAATAGGTAGGGTACGTTATAGTTTGCGTAATTTTTTGTTTACGCCGTCAAATTAAAAGCAGGGAAATACACGCACAAATTTTGCGCCACTGACTGAAGCTCTTATACGAGCGAAAATATTTGTATTAAAATATAAATATTAAATTTGTCACGCAGTTGAAGAGAGTGGCGGGCTGTCCCGCGCGCGCCAGGCAATGTCGTGTATAATTTGTATTAATTATCTACATATAAAAGAAATCGAAACCAAAGAGCTTTAGTTTCGTTTCATTTCCACCATCCAAACTGGACCGATGCGTTATGCCACCAGCGGTGAGTCCTTTCGACGTTATATGCTTTTCTGCTTAAACACGAATTCCCGAGTCGCTTTTTTAGCGTTTATTGCGCTGCAAAACCGCTTCGAATTCATTTCATATGATACACATGACCTTACAACAAACCCCGTGTTGAGGACTACAGCCAGCAGATCATTGTAATGTACATTAGGTGTTGAATATTTATATATAACAACATAATGTCACTGTGGAATAGTACGGGTAAGCATTTACCCCTAAAGTACAGAAAAATACAGCGCATGACTTAGTCTGTGGCATGAGGCACGTTGTGTCAGCTTCTTTGTGTTCCACATTTCAGAAGGTATTTTTTTTCAGTATTAAAGGCCTAAGAACCTCAGTATAAATCCAATAGTATTTAAGTAATGCTAGTAATATAATAATATGCACATGATAATACACAACCCTCTGGCATTGCAAAACAAAGCCTTTTACATTGTGCTACTGTATAACACATTCATGTTTCTGGATTCATACTTGTTTGTATATAAATAAATGTGAAGAATAAAGGGATTCTTGTAAAATGAATCTGCTTTTCCCACAGCTAATGGATGAGGATGGAGAGGGAAGAATGTTTGGGGGACATTCAGTCTGTGGTGGCCCAGGAGGCTAGTGCTTTAGTGGACTTGCTCTGTGAGCAGAGCACCAGTGTTTTGGATCGGATTTTGGCTTTGGTGGAACCTAGGACACAGGACCAGCTACGCTTCCTTACGAATACCAGAGATTGTGTTTTAGCTGTTATAGATTACTTCAAGACTTCAGACTTTACCATATGTAGGCAGTTTCTTCGCACTGTATGGCAATACTGTGACAACATTCCTTTTTTTCTTGAAACCACACTGGTGTCTATAACAGAAAATACATCTGGTAAGTCTGTCTTTTAAACTACAGCGTCTCTGTGTATGCAATCATAAATACTGTACATACATACAGATGTCAACGCTATAATTAATTCATAATTTCAGTGTATGTCTTTTCATATCACTTTATATCGTTATATAATTAAAGAGTTAAAATATTTTCGGAAACTATTATTCGAAGTGAAAGTGAAAGTACAAATATGATGTGAGAAGATAGAGGCTGACATTATTTAATGATGGTTTTTTCTTTAAAACTGTAAAAATGTTATTGACTTTTGAGTTTTAATTATGATTATTTATGCTTTAAAGCAGCAAACTTCAATCATACTAGCGACACTGATAATTCTTCACCATCACATAATGTGAAACGTCAACGACTAGGTATGTTTTATTCTTAAAGGGCCACACCCACCCTTTCTGAAGTTTTATTCATTGTGAAAGATACCTTGAATTGCTCATAGCTACCGAACAGTTAAATAACTTCAATTTGAACATTAACAATAAATTAAAATGCCTTTCCTAATGATTGTTTTTAGTTTCCGTATATTTTAACAACCTGTTGCAATAGTGTAGTCAATTAACATGTTTCAAGTTTATTAATTTAATAAATATGGGAGATATTTTTTGTTACAAACTCTATTGTAACAATTTTCTGCAAACAGTTATTTTCACTGTAGCATTCTACAAAACTGGTCAACCAAAAGAGAAACTACACAGACAATATCACAACATGTTTTTCACATCCAGCATGCATGGTTAACAAACTGAAATGTTATTTAAAATCATTCTGATCACTGAATTTTTTTTTTTTTCCCCTCTAGATTATTTACAGATGTACACAGATGCCCTGAAATCCACCCTACTGCAGAAGCACAAGGCTGTGACACAGTCTGTCGTAAAAGACATCCGTCTGGATGACACATGGGTGTATTTAAGACACAGGAACCCCCCTCGGACAAAAGACAAGATCACTCCGTCTCATGTTTCTCTGGACCACCAGGATGGAGAAGATACTTCAGAATATAAAGTGTCAGTTGAGTCTCTGCTCAAAACCTCTGGCAGACTTGTTGTGCTGCTAGGTCAGGCTGGATCTGGTAAAACCTTGTTGGTGCACTGCCTTGGCCAAAGCTGGGCTGATGGCTCCTTCCCATCCATTCATCTGCTGTTCCTGCTGGAGTTTCGACAGCTTAACCTCATGTCACGAGATATGTCCTTAAAAGAACTGCTGTTTCTCTTCTACCCTCCAAGCGAGGACTTTGAGGAGCGGATTGAAGCCGTGTTTGCGTTCATCTTCTCCAACCCTGAGAAGGTCTGCTTCATATTTGATGGCTACGATGAGTTTCGAGCCAAGTTTACAAATCCGGAAAAGCTTGAAAGTACCATTGGCCCGAACAAACCCATGCCAATGCCAGATCTCCTCTCTGGATTGTGCAATCGTAAAATTCTCCCGAACTGCACTGTGCTGGTCACCTGTAGGCCACGGGATGTCACCGACATGTTCAGAAGCCCTGCTTTCATAACATGTGAGCTGATGGGGTTTGACCGATTGGGTGTGAAGGAGTATGCTGAGCAGTACTTCCACAAAAAGCGAGATGAATTTAAACAGAAGGCTGTAAACCTGTTGACGGACAATCGTCATCTTCTGTCAATGTCTCATGTTCCTGGACTCTGTCATATCTGCTGTGTATGTATGGATTATCTGTTTTCCAGTGCTGGAGATCATGGTAATCCACAGCTACCTATATCCCTAACGCAAATTTACATTCAGATCTTGTCTGCTTTCCTCAGCCGCTTCAGCGGGGGTCAGATGTCTGGCGTACCTTTGCTTCAAAAATACAAAACAAAAATTATTGAGATGAGCCAGTTGGCTCTTTCAGGACTCGAAAAAAGCACAATCGTTTTCATGGCTACAGAAGTCTCTCCAGAACTCCAGGATTTTGGTGTCAGAACCGGGATCCTGTCCCGTGTGAAGCTGACGTGTGAAGATGGATCCTCAGGACACGGTTTCACCTTCATGCATCTTACAATGCAGGAGTTTCTCACCGCTATCTATCTCATGACCAGTCAAAGCATCACAGAGAGTCAGCTTAAGAAAAAACTCAACTTGAAAACCCGCTGGACAACCAAGACCGATCCGAAATCAGTCTTCACCGATTCTCTCCATCTTTACGTGTGTGGTCTGGCGGCTGAGGCGTGCACCCTTAGTCTGGTCCAGCTGAAAGGGACAGACGGTGCGACGACTTGGGTACGAAAGCGCCAAGCTGCGGTACGAGACATTTTACGGTCTTTGGCAGGAAGCGCAAGTCAAACTGGCCCCAAAATCATTGAGCTTTGTCGGTGTGTTCACGAGACACAAGATGCTAAATTGGCAAGGGCTGTTGGTTCAAGACCCCAGTTTGAACTCCGAAATATCAGACTCAATGCTGTTGACATGGAGGCTCTGGCATTTGTAACGGCAGCTGCAGATCAGACTGTATGTTTGGACTTTGGTGGCTGTTCCATTGATCTTGATTGTTTGGAAATTCTGCCTAGCTTTAAGAATGTCGATCATCTGATGTAAGTATTTTTGTGTGTGTGTGTTTTGGAAGCGTGAGCATTGAGAAGGTCATGCAAGTGTATTTATTTTTAAGAATTTTATTTTTAAAAAATTTACAGTTTCCGCAGCCGGAAATATGATGACAAGTTTGCGGAGGCTTTGTGCAGTATCTTGTGTGAACTTCAGGCCTTGAGGCGATTAGAGTGAGTTTATGTATTGTTTACGGTATTCGACCAATTAATATATGCAGCCATGGAAAAAAATAAGAGACTATTTCAGAGACCATTTAAATGTACTATTCTTAGGTATGTGTTTAGGTAAAAATGTTTGTTTAATTCTGTGAAACCTTTAAACCAACATACATTTATTTGCTGAAAATCAGAAAAGATGCTCAAATACTGCAAAGAAAACAAGTTCATATTCACTTTTAAGCAGTACAACATTTTTCAAGTGGTAACCTCGATTGTTATGACAGTTTTCATGTGTCTTTCACATTGCTGTTGGATGACTTTGTGTCACTCCTGAGGTTTGATTTTGTTGAAATTCAACAGACACTGGATCTAGAAATGTGAAATGGTCTCTTATTTTTTTCAGTGGCTGTATTTGGTTCATTTTGCTTTGTGCCACAATGTCTTATTCATGTCTCTGATTTCAGTTTTATTAGTGGAGGTCTTACTGATGTTGGAGCTGCTAAACTTGCCAGGGCTTTGCAGGACTGTCCACATATCACACACATTAAGTAATGCCATTTGTTATACAATGTGATTCATAGACTGAAATTGTTAATAAAGTGTTTTAGTCTATTTCTCATATGGTTCTGCTTGGTTTAAAACCGGCAAGGGTCTTTTTTTCAAAACGTTTTATAGGTGGTCTAGTTGGACTTTTATAAATGAGCTGATTGTTTTTCATCTGACAGTGTCAGTGATAATTCCTTGAGAGATGAGGGTTTAAGAGAGATTGCAGAAACTGTGTCCCGATTACCCAACATCTCTTCCATCGTGTAAGATATCAATTGACTATATTCACACACAGTATAAATAAGTGTATGCAAGAAAATATACAGCTGTTTTTATTGAATAACATCTGGTCATAATATATTTGACTAGTTATTTAAGTTACCGAGTATGTGGAATTTTGCACTTTTAACACAGGATGGGGAAAAACATCATCTCCACAGATGGAGTTCTCATGCTCACTGAAAAAATGTCTGCCTGCCCCTCCGTACAGGAATTCTATGTTGAGTATGTTGCTTGTTCCCTTTTTATATACATCCCTATGTTATTTCCAAACAAGAATTCTCATGTCTGTTGACTGTCACAGGATGTATCTATTAGTTTGATTTTCTCTCTTTGTTTCAGGGGAAATAAGGAGATCCACATTTCCTTCTCACAAAGCAGTGACACAATCTGGTGAGTGCTGACTTCTAGAACCAAAGGGCAGATAGCGGCAAAATAGCAGACAGTGTAATAGACCATGATTTGAATACCACACTTGTGTCTGATGATGTGTAATCTGTTTCCGGAAGGTGGGTAATAACCCAAAACTTCAAATTATGTATATACTGTTTCCTGTTTGCAAGTTTGTTGTGGTTTCAGTCTGTGCGATGTGCATTTGATTAATGTTTCCCATACAATAATACAATAAGTTTTGTGGTGTACCTACGTAAAATACAAATACAGCACTAATTTGTTTCTCTTTTATAGTGAAAACATGGACCTGAATCATCCAAAAGAGACAAAGAGCATAATGTATGTCCTGCATCCTTTCATATTTCATTAGCTTCATTTTAAATAAGCAAAATTGCATACTGTATATTGAAAAAGGCTGATCACAGCAACTTTCTTAGTATGTATTTGTGATCATCTCTGTAAAATCTATGAAGGTGTATCCTGTTCCTTACACAGACACAAATAGATTTGTGTTCCTGTATACTGTGAACTCCTAAAAGGCCAAGGGAACATAGCATGCTGTTACTTACAGATTTGCCTAGTCCCACATCACCATGCAGAAAAAAATAGAAGACAATAACTGAAAGAATTCCTTTAGTTTAAAGACGAAAATATTCATAATGCATCTGTTAACATCAGATATCAGAGATTAGATGCAGCATGTCTTCTAAACCTGTATGATTTTCTTTCTTCTGCAGAACACAAACATATTTTAAAGAATGTAACCAAACAACTTTGGTTCCCATTGACTTCCATTGTATTGACATGTAGCTTCTTGTATGTTTCACATAAATAAAAGTCATACAGGTTTAAAATGAAATCAGAGATAAATAATGTCAGAATTTCCCCTTTAATATAACCATGTGCACAGTTTTGACGGAGTTGTAGCCTTTTTTTTTTTTACAAATAAGACTTTGATGTCCCTTTTATCATCATTTTAAAGGATTATAAACTTTCTCACTTTTTTGACAAATATTTAAAACCAACCAGACATTAATTTTTATTCATCTGGTTAACTATTTATTTTCAGGTTAAAACAGTGTAACATCACCTGTCGTCATGTGGCCAGTCTGTGTACTAAACTCAAAGGCTTCATAACTGTTTTAGAGTAAGTATAAAAATACAGACTTATTACAGACAATACATCTGTAACACCTTTGGAGCAGATGAACGATGCCACACATAGGAATCAAGTGCACAAGGGTTTTAATGTGTAATCCCCAAACAGGCAAAACACAAGTAACATCCACGGAATAAAGGCATAGGGTCTGAACTAGTGACACAAAAATACAACAAGACCTGACATTGCACACGACAAAACACAAAAGTACTTATACTGGTGTGGGTGTAATCATACATGGGGGACTAGTGCAAGGGATTATGGAAAGTGTTGTCCATGGGGTCAAAAGTCAGGTGAAAGTGAATGGGTCAAACTGGGCGCTGATGCGGGGGGCACGGCTGGTAGAGCGCTTGTTACAACATCAATCTTATTCAGTCCCAGTTAACAGTCACCTAATATTTTTCTTTCTCATCTCAGTTTGTCTACCAACTCACTGGGTAACAAGGGCCTAAAGAAGATTCTAGACCTTCTGCCAAAACTGGGAATGATTCAGGAGATCAAGTATGTTTGATATATTCCCCACACATGCTAATTCATATGCATTGCTATTCTGCCTTTGTTGTTTCAAACATTTTTACGGGGTTTTTTTTGCTACTCTCACAGTGTCAGTAAAAATGGGGTGGATATGGACGGGTTGGTGTTGCTTGTTTCTGCTCTCTGTACGCAGAAGAGCCTGAGGAGAGTTGATGCAAGGTAAATCTTTTATCAAAGTTAGTCAGTTATTGACCTACATGAATAAAAAATGCTAATGTCTTATTTCTCACCAGTGCAAATGGAAAGGAAAAACTGGTTCTTTGGTTTGACACCAGCAAAAGGTACTAAAACGGTTATGGTTGCACACATTTTTGGTAAATGTGACATTAACTACAGCTTACTATGTACTCCATCAATGCAGACTTTCAAAACAGCCGACCGCAAATGAAACTGGGTTACATCTGCATACAAAACTCAGGTACAAGACTACATTTTATTTCATACATTAATTTGAAAATGATATTTGTATAAATTATATTTCCTTTATGTCCAGTTTGACCCATAGTGAAATCCAACCCACCTACATGACCAAACTGTGTAAGCAACTGGTTAAATGTGAAAACCTGCTGGATATCGAGTGAGTGACTTTTAATTTCTGCTAGTCATCACAGGAACAAATATGTACTAGAATCTATGTCTATTCCTCACTGTTGTATTTGTGTTTTAGGTTCTCCCATCTAAAACTGTCAAATGAGTCGGTTGAGAAGTTGATGCTAATTCTTCCTGAAATGTCTTCTCTTCAACTACTGAAGTACGTGCACAAGTTCCTTAAATACGACTGTTGTGTCTCCATCATAAATGACCTGATATTACCTTTCTTATGTTCATCTGTCTTCCAGCTTAAATCATGTTGACATGTCTACGAATGGGGCTCTGTCATTGGTCAGATCTCTTGTTGACTGTCAGCGTGTCACAGCTGTGGAACTCAGGTAGCTTTTTTATACCAGATGGAAAACAGTTTTCTTTCCCAACATGCATTTCAACCAAATCATTGCATCAACATAATATTAATGTTGCTTCTAACATGATTCTCAGGCACCAGGCAGAAGCATTTATTAAGTTTGTCCCTGTTAAGGCTGAAACAGCCATTTGCAGGTGAGTATTGTAACACATTGATACAGGTAACAGCATTAATGTGCCTTTTGGGGTCGAGTGAACCAATTGTTTTGTCGCTCTCTGTGTGATGTCATCAGGCTCATGGAGTATAAGCTGAACAGAACCAATGTTGAGAAGCTCTCAAGGATTCTGGAGAAGTGTCCTCATCTAGCAGAACTGGAGTAAGGGTTCCTCTCTTCTTCAGCCTTCATTTTCCAATTGTTGATAGAAATGACATTTTACGGACATAAATCACAAACAGTTTATTTTTATTTCCTAATACGCTTTAGTTTGTCTCATAACTTTCTCCGGGACGAGGGTGTGAAATGTTTTGTCGATTGTTTGCCCAAACTGAAGATCTCCAGCTCAGTGAGGTAATATCTCAGTTCAGTAAATGCAACTTCTTATGTAACATTCATTGACATTATGACAATATGTATGCATTTACTGTACAACAGCCTCAATGGCAACCGAATGACACAGGTGGGGGCGCTGTACCTGGTCAACTCAATGAACACCTGCGAGAAAGTGGTTGCTGTTGAAATCAGGTAAAACTTATTCAGCAAACCTAATGCAAAAAAATGGCCCTTGCTGTTTTTTTTTTTTACTTTTGCCACTTGTTCTATTTTACTTTCACATTAACAATGTTTGATAACAGAGGCCTTACCCACAAGTTTTTCTTCCACCATAAACATAATATGACATTTTTTTATTATTTATTGGTTAGATATAGATTTGCAGAGTCTAATTGACTACATGTAAATGGCTTTTCACATTTTTAGTCTCGGAGTTAAAGATCAGTCTCTGATCCAGTTTGTGCAAGAACAAGTCAACGACAAGACTCTCAGGTAATTTCCAAACTGTAGGTGAGGCATCACGAAATAAAACCACAAGAAATAACCATGTGTACAATGTGATTTCTTGAACAAGTCACAAGTGAAAGTGTTTTGAAAACACTGTTCACTCTTCCTCTTGCTATTGTCTTTGCTGCAGGCTAAGGGAGTGCAGATTTGAGGTCAACCATTTGCAGAAGCTTGTGGAGATACTGAAGAGGTGTCCCAGACTACTAACAATAGAGTGGGTGTTATATGACAGCACTATGTAGAATGATGAAACTCAGCATTCATCATCCTCACAGAAAGTCATGTACCTTACAAAACATTTTCTAGACGGATTGTAAATATATGTTTTTATTTTAATGCCAGCTATTGTTTCTGTTTAGATTGTCATCCAGTTTATTGCACGATCAAGGCTTGTTTTCTTTACTTGACTGCCTGGCCAAGCTATCCACACTACAAAATGTCAAGTAAGAGTCTTTTAACATGTAAAATGTTATTTTCTCTTTTTACTTTTCTTCACACACGTTACATTAACTTACATGTTATTTTTTTAACAGGTTAAGAAATAATGGTTTGAGTTTGGAGCAGATTGAGTATTTTGTGAAACAGCTTAGCTGTTATAGCCAACACAGAGACATCAGGTCAGTACATCTGATTTCAGCATCACCTTTCTGTTCATGTCTGACTTTGAATGATCTGTTTGATTGAAAATGCAATGTGAGAATAATAATGTCTTTTGATGATGCATTTATTAGGATTGAAGAGCCGTGGATGACAGGAAGTGCTCTGGTCAGTCTTGTCAGTAACTGCTTGAATTTGGAATCACAAATTGCAGAAATCCGGTATGAAAATCCACAGAGATCATGTGATTCCTGTGACAGCATAAACCATTTAACCACATAGCCTACCAACATCTTTGTATTTATATATTTATATAAATTTAAATATAACCAGAAGTATTACCTGAAAAGTTGTTTAGTTAAAGTTAACTGTTGGTCTGTTGGTATTACACAAAGGTTTTCCGTGTGGTTTGTGACCCTTATTTCCTCCGACTCATTCTTATTTTTCTACTAATTTGAAGACATTATTTTTGTTAGTATTAGTATTTAGTATTGTTAGTAAAACACATTAGTATTGTTTTAAACTATTCTTTACTCAACATTTGCAGGGTCAACCGCACATCCATAAATGTCATTATAGAGGCCAGTTCCAGTCTTCATTTTACTTCTGTGTAAGTGTCATAAAATTTCATAACATTAATGTTAAGTGTCATCATTTTCTGCTTGTACAGTTTGACATGCCTTACTTGTCAGTATTCGTATGGTTTCAGCTAATGTACAAAGCTAGTTTTCCTTCTTTTCTTTTTAACAGAACGCGTTCTGAAAACAGAGATTTCCCTCTGTGTACTCTGAGATCCATCAGGTTGTTTTTTGTTTATATGAGTCATTGTTTAGTTTGGGATTTTATTGACTTTCATTTTAATGTGATCTTTCTGTTTATTTGTTTGTCATTTTATTTAGTTTCAATGACTGTGAAACAGAAGGACATCATCTCACTCCATTAATACTTTCTATGCAGAAATGTCATGCCTTGCAGAATTTAAAGTAAGTCATTAAGAGTCTATGCTGTTTTTATATTCAAGTCCATGTTATTTAAATTAGATGGAACACATTTTCTCTCTTTTATGTTCAGATTCTCTCAGCTCAAAATGGACAGAAAAGGTGTTGAGTTTTTTTCTAAAGTCATTCCGTCCTTAGTGAGTCTCAGGAACCTGAGGTAAGTGACTCATGACTGAACAGATAAAGAAGATGTACCGTAACACTTTTGCTGCAACACATACTGTACATGCATGATTTTGACAACCAAAATGTCTCATAAAATCTTTTAGTCTTGATATGAAAGAAGTGACTGAAGATGATGTGGCAATACTTGCAGAAGCATTATCAAAAACTCAAACAATTGAGAGTCTGAGGTGTGTTGATTTTATTTTGTATAGAAATCTGGCTCTAAATGAAAATGTATGCATAATTTCACTATGTTTGAAGTTTTCTTTCTTAAACGTATTTCCCTTGTTCTGGTTGTCTAGTTTGTCTCAGCTTGTTTTGAATGACAGCGGGGCTGCAGTATTTGGCATGGCTCTTCAAAATCTGCCACATCTTAAGTCACTCTGGTAAGAGATGTTGCCAATTTCTTTTATTATTATATCTGTTTGTTATTAGTCTGATTAGTATGCTTTCATAAATGGATTGACAGTACATTGTGTATCATTTTGTCCAGTCTCCTCCAGTGCTCTGGTTGGACAGCAGCTCGAGGACATGACTTGGTCAGAGGTCTGGTCCAATGTCTCTCTCTGGCAGAAATCAGGTAACAGCACCTTTACAAGCTTTACTGTAGTGTAAGATGTTTAAATTCACCACCTTATAACTATTTAAAGCGATAGTTCACCCAAAAATCATCATTTACGCACCTTTGAGTTCCAAATCTGTATACATTTCTTTGTTCTGATGAACACAAAGAAAGATATTTGGAAGAATGCTTGTAACCAAACAGTTATTGGACCCCATTGACTACCATAGTAGGAAAAATTACTTTATAATTATTACTTTATAAAAATTATTTTGAAGAATGTAGGACAGCAAAAACGTCTGGGGTACTTTTAACTTTTTTCTTACTATGATAGTCAATAGGGTCCAAGAACTGTTTGGTTATAAGCATTCTTCCAAATATCTTTCTCTGTGTTCAACCAAACAAAGAAATGTATACAGATTTAGAACAACTAGAGAGTGAGTAATTCATAACAGAATTTTCATTTTTGGGTGAACTATCCCTTTAAGAAATGTTATCATTCTGTAATGCATTATAAATTCAGTATTGACAAAACCAAGTATGCTACTTGATACACAGGATAGACTCTTTGGTTCTGAATGAAGAGGGCATTACCATCTTGGCCCAAGGCTTGTGCAGTATGGCCTTCCTTAGGAAGCTCAGGTAAATGTCAATTTTTGATGGAGCAAATTGAGAAAAACCCAAAATTTAAAGGCCTGTGCTTGTTTGTTGTCTAGGAATTTAAACAGTGGCATCGCTTGTACAAGTTGAGCTACACACTTAGGGTATTGTTTTGTTTATGTTGTTTTGTTTGCTCAGCTTAAACAACATAAGACTGGAGACATCTGAGACATTTGTGAATGGCACTGGCATGCTCTGTCTCCTGGCTTCCTTTCAGGGATTAATACAGATGGAAGAAATTGAGTAAGTGTTTCAGTTCCTATACATCACAGATGCTCGCATGCAAACAGCATTTCTTAACAGGTTAAATATTTTCTGTAATGTTTTGTCTGCAGGTTGGAGAGCTGGCGAATGGGAGACTGTGGAATGTATGAGCTTGTGAAGCATATTTCCTTGTGGGCCGAACTAAGAAATATAAAGTGAGGATGAGAGCAGAGCCTAATAACCTCTCTGGCTTGTAACAGATCGCCATCTAGTGGAAACAATTAAACATTTACCTGTTGACCTAAAAATAAAAACATTTTGGCATTATTCACTCACATGTTGTTTAAAACCTGTATATGACTCATATGTGGAACACAAATGAAGATATTTTGAAAAATGTAGTGGTTTTGCGTCCATACAATGGAAGTCAATGGGAGCCATTGTTGTTTGGTTACCAACATTCTTCAAAATATCTTCTTTTGTGTTCTGTAGAAGAAAGTCATACAGGTTTGGAATGACCTAAGGGTGAATAAATGATGGAAGAGGGTGAAGATATTTGAACTGTATTGCTGACTGTTTTTCTTTATGCAGTCTGTCAAACAACAATATTAGCGATCCTGTTGGAGAAATGCTGGTAGAGGCACTTTCAAACTGCAGGGCTCTTCAGAAACTACAGTAAAAACGATTACTTATTTATTTTTATTTATCTAAATATCTATAGATGTAATAATATTAACAGACTCAGTAGCTCAACAGTATACGTGATTTTTAGGCTCTCCAAAAACCGACTGGGTCAAGCCTGTGCTGCTAAGCTAGCACAGGTCCTTCCTTCACTGACTGAGATCTCAGACCTCGAGTAAGTTGTGTGATACTATGCTCTTCATTGGCTTAGATGATGCTAGTGACTGTAAACATTGTTTACAACCTTTTCTCCTTTTTTACTAGTTTGTCAGAGAATGAGTTTGGTCCTAATGGGACTGTGGCACTTTGTGAAAGTCTTGACAACATGAAGGCACTGAAAAGACTAAAGTAATACATTACAGTACAGTAGAGTATTTGTGTAATATTATAGAATTTGTTTTTCAAATGTTCTACATTGCTTATTTTTCTATACTGCTGTGTGTTAAAAACTACTTGTTTCAGCTTGACTTCGATTGGAAGTTCAGATCTGGTTGGTGTGGCATCATCCCTCAAACATTGTCCAGCTATTGAGGATGTCAGGTGGGATCAGAAATGTCATGCTTTTTTGTTCATTGTAGTTAACTCCTATGCCTGTGTCCTAACTGTTAGCAGTGCTCTATGACAACAACATGCACCGAGTTTATAAAGTTTATCTCATTCCCAGCTTGTCGTGGAATGAATGTGGTGATGCTCTGGCTTGGAAACTGGCTGAGATTCTTCCTCTATGTACAATGTTGAAAAGACTTGAGTAAGTACTTGCAGTGAAGGCTTAGCAGTATATTTAGCCATGGGTGTCATTACATGTTGGCTGTATAGTATGCTTATGTTATTAAACTATTGCTTTACAGCCTGGAGGCCAATAAAATAAGCACAAAAGGAGCCATAGAGATTGCCAAATGCCTCCCGTCATGTCCATCCATTGAAGTGATAAGGTATTAACAGCATATTTACTGTTGATCTTAAAATGGTTGTTTCTCGAGTCAAATACAAATCTAAATGTTTAAGAATTACCAGTTTCAGTGATTTTATGTTATTTTGCACAGGCTTTGGAGGAACCCAGTTGCCAAAGACGATGAGAATCTGAAAGATCAGAGACTGAACTTCTCATCCGTTGAATCATATTTTTTATGATTTACTTTGTTTAATTTACTGTACATGCTGTTTTATTATTTAAGCATTTTAAATTTAATTGGAGAACACATTACCTCATTAGAGCAACTCACCATATCCAAAAACACAGTTTTTCCAGCTGTTCAGGGAATATTCTGGAGTATGCCTAGTAATGAAAGCTATCGGGCTCTGGTGTAATAACAGGTCACACCAAGAAATAGCTTAAATGCCTGTTTTTCTGCATTTAAAAGTCTTCCTCAAATTTCTTAGCAAATTTAGCATAGTCATGCTTTTTTGATATTCCAGTGAGATATTTTAAAGCTCAATTACAGGTATTGCTCTATTCATCATCCCTGGACAGCACTTTGTTGTGTTCTCCTTTAGAATACGTATTTATTTATGTATCATCACTGTAAAGTTGCTCTTGTTGCACTGAACAATTTTCAATTGCTTGTGAGTAAATGGTAAATTCATATGTTATAATTTCAGAGATAATAGTCTATTATTTAAACACACACACACACACACACACACACACAATGTATTGTGTTTTCAGGTAACAATTGTGATGCTTATCTCAATACTTAATATGCTTAATTGTGTCAATATATGCTGGGTTGAAAATAACAGCAGTGATCGGTAAAACTTCATATAACGTATATACACTTATTATATATATATATTTTTTTACACCAAACCATTTGTATGCCTTTAGAACACTTACAATATACAGCATGAGTCGTGTGGAGTTATTTTATACGATTTTTGTGTCCTTGAGAAGAGTCACAATTCACCTCTGAAACTGAAAACCCAAAACACAACCTTAAAAAACCCCCACTTTAGTTCTGAAGATCAAAGAAAACCGTCCAGGGTTTTAACGACACTAGGGTGAGTAAATAATAACTTTTATTTATTTAAAAAATTTTCTCGTTTATTGCCACAATATTACCACTAGATGGCAGTAAAACAATGCCATGTAAATGTAGTAAGGCTTCTAGGACCACTGTTCTGTTGAACAGGAATTCATGTTCACATGGAAACACTCACACACGTTACAGAGTGACTGACACGAGCGCAGTAATTCATGTGTGTGTACCAAAAAATAAGCAGGTTTATCACCCGTTAGGTCTCTGACACAGCCAAATCATTTTGTTTAAAGGGGTAGTGAGCTAGCCCTGCTGGAAAAAACCTAATGGATATAATGGTTAGCCTATAATGGAAACTGTATTGTTTTAATAGAAACTATATTGTATTTGATGGCTGTATTAGTGGAATGTGATGTGGAGGATGGAAACCCAAAGAACACCATTAAATCCTTCTGGAATAAGGCCCAAATACACTACATAAAGGAATTTGTAACTGTTTTAACAGCTGATGGTTCATTGTAGTATTATTGTAATGGAAACCATTACAGTTTGTAAAACAACACAAATGCGTCGCGGTGCATTAAGGCAGTGTGTGTTATTTATCCATAGATTTTCTTTCTCTAAAGCTATTGTAGGACAGAATCACAGATGTGGACTCGGGTGGAGTTGTCAGAGCTGTGAAAACTAGACAACTGTTGGTCCATTGAGCGCGCTCCCGCGTCTACGCGCTCTTTTACGCAGCGGAGCGCTTTTTGCTTTTACTGGGCTTTACCTTCTCGCGTAAAACACATCGGTATCGTTTTCTTTTGGCTGGATAATGAAATCAACCCAGAGTCATTTTGTAACAGAGTCATTGAGTTGGTGGCACCAATAGACTTGACGGCAGAAAAGACGCTCGAGAAAAGTAGGCTGCGCGTTCTGAGGAAGGTTTGAGGGGTGAGTTACACATTGACTTCATGAAGTAATGATTTCCATTCATAAACAAGCCTGTTGTGTAACATTTTAACATCGAAAGGAAGGCATCCTTTCCGGTTTGCACGTATTAAAACAACACATTGACAAACCAAAAACAAAAAAAACATTGTTGAAAACAATTGCGCATGTACAATGCATTTCAACAACCAACCAACGTTCATGTATTTCATTGCTAAAGTTAAACAATAACGGTTATTTGTGTTGTTCATTTCTTTCTGATTTTGTAGTTGGACAATTTTTAACAATATTGAACGTAATTGTTTATGTATTTCAGTTTTTTTGTGCATTCACATTCCGGTTTGATGTCGTAACCTTCATTCATTTAGGTCTCGGTTAGCCATTGTAAACTTTCATTGCATTGCATTGCTCAAGATCATTTAGCAAACAGGATGTCGCACATTCAATCGTTCACTGAAGATGCGGTTTGACGGCTGAGCAGAAAGGGTGATGCTTAAACAGCTTGAAGCTGTCTGTGCATTCTGTCTTGGCATAGGACACAATTTGGCATTAGTTTGAGTGTTTAATATGACTTCTGCAAACATTTGATCTAAATGTGAATATTTATCAAATTAAAGTATTGTGTTTGCATGTATCCATCCATAAACTTTAAAGAAGGTTACCAAAGAAGCAAACTTACATAGTCATGTGGGACTATTTATGCATGCTTTTCATTAAAGAGCTCATCTGAGAGTTAATTGAACTTTTTCGTTGATTTGTAGCATAATACACAACATCATTCTTCATACTTTAGATAACATGTTTTGATAATACACTCCTAGGTAAAGGATAATAATAATAAGTGCCTTAACTGGAATGCATCCTGATCGATCCAGTCAGGTCCAGTTACTGTTGCAACACATTTAAATCTATCAACTCCAGGGGGGCTGAGGGCAGGTCCCCCCAATATTTATATAGTGATGGAAAATGATCAATGGAAACATGCATATGGTTTAATTACACCTTAAAACACCTCTGTAATCTGATACTACACCTTGCCGATAAGTGATAAAGTGCAGATAATAGTTGTTTTTATACATGATGAGCCATGTTTATGGTGTCATTTTAAACCTATTGGCATTTTGACCTCATTTGGGTTATATGTCCAGATAAGACACAGAACAACAAGGTTAGTCAATGGGTTACTGATTTGGGCAATTTTTGATATTGTTTACAGCACAGACTAAACTCTCACCTGGTCCTTTGGCTGAAAGATTTCTTAAGTGATGTTGAGTGTTCAGGAAGT
This sequence comes from Oreonectes daqikongensis, assembly GCA_026939265.1. Lineage (NCBI taxonomy): Eukaryota > Metazoa > Chordata > Actinopteri > Cypriniformes > Nemacheilidae > Oreonectes > Oreonectes daqikongensis. Next base: position 4,798,440 of record JAOTQM010000187.1, read on the forward strand.
TCACACTGCTGTGACTGACTGACTATCCTGTTTTCCATTACATCACCCTCATGTGGATTGTGTCATTATTCTGTGAATGGTTACCTACAGTGTTGTGCTACAGTATATAATGGTTATTTGATTGCCGAGTTCATTTAGAAACCGAACAACCCTTGAGATTAGACACGTAACATGCCGTTTTGGGATGGAAACCCAGGTGAGTTTTCCTCATTTCCCGAATGATCAAAAATAAGTTTGGCCTGTTTTAATTTGGGATAATAGGGTAGTCCAAAAAGCCTTTAAAGTGCTAGTTCATCCAAAAATGAAAATCCTCTTGTCATTTACTCCCATGTTGTTTCAAAACGTTTTGCCGCGGCATGTGATTTTGGTGCTACTACAATAATGTGAATAGGGACTGAGGAGGTTATGTTAGTAATGTTCTGTCTAAAAAAAGGATGGGAAATAATGATGAAATTAGCGTTATTGGTTAACCCGTCGCTTTAACACATTTTTTCAAACGTACATTTTTACTCCACTAGATTGTGGCTATCTTGTGAATATCTTTGTGTGTATTTTCCGTCTGTGGTTGCTCTCTCACTTTTTCTTATCTTTATGTGATATTCTTGTGTGCTGTGACCGACTGGTTGACAACTTGTTCTCCAGACAAACTCAACCGAGCTGATGGTTACAATCATGTCGAGTACCACTGCTAAACTGTTGGCAAAATCTAAGTACCTGCTGTTAAGGTGATAAATTGTAATGAAATTTTAGATGAGGTAATGGTATTCTGTGTGACATGTTTTTGGCCCATGTCTTTTTCACTGGCATGCTTTGTCAATTGTGGTCACAGCCTAATTGTGGTTTGTGACATTAACACAGAAACAGACAGTGGTACATCAGTATCCAAGCAACACGAGCCCTCTCTGTATTCCTCATGTCCCGGTGTGACGCTCATGTTCTGTATGTGCATCCGTTTGCGTATCTGCGAGCGTGGGGAAATTCGTGTGTTTTCATCTTTGTTTTTTTGGAGAAGTTGTTGGCCATGAACCCATGGCCGTCTGTCTCAAAGAGATGTGGCCAAGTAATTTCTGTGAAAAAAGGTCAAACAGTGCTGTGCAATTGATTTCTACTGAAGGTCTTCAGTTCACTGCCATTCATTAAAACAATAATTGAAAACAAGCATTATTATACCACTTTATTAGGTTAATTTGGTGATGCCATTGATAACATGCGTATTTCGTGTTGCAGCGTACCAAACTAAAGGCGCTGTGTGATAAAATGATCATTCAAGATGGTTACCGAGAAGTAAATCTCACCTTTGTTTCCCCTAGGGTGTGGGAGAGAAGGAACTCCTATCTCTATGGCTTATACTTTGGGCTCTGGGCCCGACGTGGGCACTACCATCGGGCCCCACTGCATCACGAAGGTTGAGCTTTCTGTCTGCGGATCTAACCTGCTAGACCGTGACGTGGCGTCGAAGTCTGACCCCTTCTGTGTGCTTTTCCACGAGGTGGATGGCAACTGGGTGGAGGTAAGGAGTGTTTCCATTAGAAATTAGAGGAGTAACTGTGATGAGAAACTGGTGATGGGTTATCACATAGATTGAAAATACAGATATGTGGAGATAGCACATGTAAAAATAGTATTTCATTATTTAAGAATAATAATAAACAAGGATATGAGTGTGCGTGTGCAGTCTCTATGGGATTGCGCCTTGAGCAATCCAATGATCACAGCCCCATGTTGGTGGTCAGTAGGGCAAGCATGCACATGAAATCTCTCTTTCACGGCACACTGTAACCATGGAAACACCAAGGGAAACAAAGGAATGTGTTTTTTGTATAGAAATGCGGGATCACATGCATTTTACAGAAGGATGTGTTTAACCGATCGCTTAAGGGTTAACGGTCAATGCCAATGATAATATCAAGAGCACTTAGAAAAAGTGAAAAGATGTGTTACACTAAATCTGTAGCACGGATCTATAGCGTCCGTCGCACATCATGAGGGAGTATTTTATTATGCAGATGTGATAATGCAAATGTAATACAAGATTATGCATGAATGAAATATTTTGTAAATAAACACTTGAAAGCTGTAATCTAGGCTGTCAGTATTGTAGTAAGATGGTGACACGACATAGTTAACACTTCTGTTAATTAGCCAAGTTGGAACGGTTATGTTGGCGTGACAATTGAGCAGCCCTCCCCGAATTCACATGGCCTCTGTTTGTATGTGCCATCAGCTGGCTCGAACGGAGACCGCCATAAACAACCTAAATCCAGTGTTTGGTGTGAAATTTCAAGTGGACTATCACTTCGAGGAGGTCCAGAAGCTCAAGTTTGCCATGTTTGACGAGGACAAGTGCAGCTCGCAGCTTTACGAACACGACTTTCTGGGCGAGTTTACCTGCACGCTGGGTGTGGTACGGTAGCATTTTCTTTGTTTCATCTGCTGCCAGATCTATTATTAGATCATTAAAGTAGACAATTGTCGTCTAAGTTATGACAGATATCTGTCTACAAAGTCTCTGCTGATATGTTTAATGGGCCATCTGTTCTGTTTCAGATTGTATCAAATAAGAAACTACATCGACCACTGATTTTAGCAAACGGCAAGCCGGCAGGAAAGGGGGCCATCACAGTAAGACACCAAATACACATAAAAACAGAGAAATAAATACATACAGATAATACATCTGTTTTAATACGTGTAGATATATATATATTGATGGAGTTTGTTTTATAGCATTATAATATGCTGTGTTTTAGATAACAGCCCAGGAGTTATCAGACAACAGAATAATCACCCTGACCATGTGTGGGAAGAAGCTGGATAAAAAGGTGAGTTAAGAGGTTGCACTAACCAATTCAAGCACTTTTAAAAGCTTTCAACTGAATATATATGATGTTGATGTTTATCGTGCTTTGTATTTCAGGACTTTTTTGGTAAATCAGACCCCTATTTAGAATTCCACAAACAAGGGGATGATGGAAAATGGATGATGGTTCACAGAACAGAGGTAAAACTCTTGAGTTTACATTTATTCATTTAGCAGACACTTTTATCCAAAGTGACTTACAAAGGAGAGAGTTAACACTGTTTCTTATAATATCACTTGGTGTTGGAGTTTTTATTGTACGCTTCCATTTAATGAAGAGGGATATATTGTGTATTGCATGCCATACAAATGATACAATACCATACAGTGATTCAATGAATAAGCCGAATGACAGTAAAATGGCCCATTTGGTATTAACTGACTTAATACTGCCCATAATGTCATCAAATCTTTTAATAATTTAAATCTATTTATTTATAAATGTGTACCTGCCATATAAAAAGTGTGTGTGAACCTTCCTACTATGATTCACTTTTCTCAGGTCATTAAAAACACTTTGGATCCTGTGTGGAAGCCATTCACAGTTCCTCTCATCTCACTATGTAATGGAGATGTGGACAGAAATATTAAGGTAAGCATAGAATTTATTCTGGGTCTTCAAAAACACCCCCCGATGAGACAGAGCTAGCATTCAAGTCTTTCGTCACGTTTTTAATTTAATGTGTAATGCTGCAGGTGCTGTGCTATGATTATGACAATGACGGCAGCCATGACTTCATCGGCGAGTTTCAGACCACCATCACCAAGATGAGCGAAGCACAGAACTCAGTGGAGGTAATCTTGTCTTCAGTTACACTTTGCTTTTATCCAAAGCTTATAGTGATGCATTTTGTCATTATGTTTGAACCTGGATGGGAACCCACAACCTTTGCATTATTCGCACAATAACACCGTAAAAAATGTTGAATTGTCTTAATGCGAGAAGTAAAGCTTGGCTCACGGTAATGCCTGTCACTGTTTTGCCAGAATACTACAGTGTGTGAGTACTAGCCATGCCTCATTATCTGGCATAATGAAGCTGGGAATTAGCGAGTGAGAGAGCGAAAGACAGAGGGAGATGGAGAGGAGGAGGTGGGAGAGAGTAACTGGCTCTTTTGAGATGCAAATCACTTGTTGTACCGCTGCCTTGTTTGTCAGAACAAGCATTGTGTCGCCAGTCACAGTTAGACAGAAAATGCATTAAAATCTCCTGGAGCAAGCTCTCGGTTTTGTGCACTAATAAACACAATTTCACAGTGTTTGTGTATTGACACTCTGCTGCAGAGCATTAGCCAGAAGATATGATGTATTTTGTAGCGTGTTGTAAATGAATTGAGCTCCTGCAGTGATTGTCACCCCTCTGGCTTCATGCTACGTTCACATCTCTCATTTAAAAACTCATCTAGAACTCGCAGACGCTGATGCCGTCTTTTTAGAAGAGATATTGTGTCAGTATGCTTCTGTACTGCTGAAATGAACAGTTGTTGTGCGCAATATAAATTCAAATTATATTTACAAAATAACAAAAAATAGGTTATGTATTGACAAGGTGGTAGGGGAGGTTAACACTTTTGGTTATCACCTAAAGCCAATCCGTCACTGATTTCTTAAAGGGATAGTTCACAACAAAATGACAATTCTTTCATTATTTACTCATCCTCATGTCATTTCAAACCTGTGTGACTTTCTTTCTTCTGCAGAACACAAAAGAAGATATTTTGAAGAATGTTGGTGACAGAAAACTGTTGGTCCCCATTCTCTTGCATTTGTTTAGTGTCCATGCAATAGAATTGTATGGGAACCAAAGTTTTTTGTTTAACTAACATTTTTCAAAATATCTTCTTTTGTGTTCTGCAGAAGAAAGATAGTCATACAGGTTTACATTGATAAGAGGGCGAATAAATGATGACAGAATTTTCATTTTGGGGTCAACTATCACTTTACAGTAAGTGTTCTGGTTGGTAACGCAGTACTCTGTTCACAGGTTGAGTTTGAATGCATCAATCCCAAAAAACAGAAGAAAAAGAACTACAAAAACTCCGGGATCATAGTTTTAAAGTCATGCAAGGTAAAGTAACAAAAGAATCCATTATTCAGCGGTAACAAAAGCAATGTTAAAACCATCTGCATGCAAATGAAAGCACATTATGTACTGCTCATGTGTCATTTAATTATATATATTTTTTAATTGTAACTTTGCTGTAAGAGTAGTTTAATAGTGCTAAATCCCCATTAAATTAAATGTATTAACATCAGCACAAAACACCTGTCACAGTCACCGTAGCTTAAATCGCCTCAGCCGATGGATTCAGTCACTAAGCAGAACACGATTCAGTTCATAAGTTTCACATTATATACACACACACATACAGTACAATGAGCAACTTTTTCTTAAAGAATGTCCAAAATTGTGTTTATTTATTGATTTGTTGCTATTTTATTCTTTGTTAGATCACAAGGGATTACTCCTTCCTGGACTATATTCTGGGTGGCTGTCAGCTCATGTTTACTGTAAGTATAATAACATCACCTCTTGAATTGAATGTCTGGGTTTTTTTAATCTGTGTGTGGGGGGTCACACATGTAAAATAGCAAAATATAATTTATATGCAGATGATTTTGAAAATATATCCTGTCACAGACACTATTGCATTTGACAACCACAATGTCAATGACAGTTTCAGTTAAAAACGGCAGGTCTTCTTGACAAATAACATCAGAAATGTTCGATAGTCGGGGTCAGATATCAAATTGAGTGAACGCGGCACAATAAAAATCTCTTTTCACACGCTGTCCGGTTGAACCTGCTCTATATATGGTTCCTATATATGACTCAATTGCCTTCACCGGCGTGATTGGTAAGAAATGATAAAGTGAGTGAAATTCACAGGTTGCTATAGTTACAGTGCACTGCGGTGTTAAGGTCCATGTCTCTCATTTGAAGCTGAAGACAGAGAGACACAGGGGATGTGAAAGAGAGAGAGAGAGATCAAGATAGCGAGAGAAGTGAACAAAGGAAAAGCTGGGAGGAAAGTGAATCTTGCACCTTACGGTGCACATTCTCATTTGTTGGCCTGCAGATTATGATAATCCCTCATGTCAAGATATCACCTGTATTGAGTCCTAAATAAAAAGCTGTTTGAGAGCTATTAAAAAAATCTGGTAGTAATGGTGGCATTATGGATGTTATAACTAAGAGCAGATAGACCATTTGGGGAATGAGTTAGCATTAGCTGGCCACTTACTCTGGTTCATCTTTTGTCAGCGTAATTTAAGAAAAATCCGATTGTCCGATTTTATTGCTTGTGTATGTGGCTCCAGCGAGACAGCCACCCTCTCAAAGAAATGGAGGAGGATTTAACGGTTGTAACAGCCACACCGAGAGAACAGAGTAGACATCACTACGGTTTATTCTCATATGCCGAACTTCACAGCCTGGTCAGCCGGAGGCCATGACGGAAAATGTGAGGCTGTCAACAGTAAAGGGCACCTCATTCTGTCACTTCCTATTTCCTCATCCTCACATTTTCCTTTTGCCTCATCAGTCTGTTTTTGGTGTTGGTAAAGCGAGTATATGTGTTCTATATGAATTGTGATACGTGAAGGTTAGAAACAGAGTCTTTCTGCATCAGTTAAATAAGTGAGTCGTCGTAGGCATGTAGTGTAGGAGCAGGTCTTAAGGTTCGTGACCGCCGTGAGACAGAGCTATCAGATCTCTTGAGTAGATCTGATGGTTAAACCTCACTGGGTAAAGTCAACATTGCCTTTAGCTACAGCATGAGCTTTGAAATAAGAAAAGCATACGAAAGGGAGTATCATACCAAAGCTGTTTGTATTTTTAAAACACTGGGCCAATTGCAAGAAACCAGAATTTTGGTTTGGTGGTGAATTGTTTCCTTATTGATGTGTGTTTCTCCAGGTCGGCATTGATTTTACGGCATCCAATGGAAATCCACGGGAACCGTCCTCTTTACATTATATCAACCCGATGGGCAGCAACGAATATCTGTCCGCCATATGGGCCGTAGGCCAGATCATTCAAGACTATGACACGTAAGTATCAGTGTTATTAATAAAAACCACAAAAGCTGAGTGCTGAAATCACACCTTCTTGTTCACACTGTATGTCCACAGGGACAAAATGTTTCCTGCACTTGGATTTGGGGCTCAACTCCCACCTGACTGGAAGGTGAGAAAAAGTGTCTGTAACAGTGTGTGGACCGCGTATTTTTGGAATGAAAATGTTATTTTTTTGCATTGACCTTTCTTTGGATGCTAGTTTTCTTTTTAAAGAATCGATCTATTAAAATTAAGTGTGAAATCCTGCTAGACTTTGGACGCGTGAAATGTAAACCAGAATTTTAAGTGTAATGCAAAGAAGAGAGAGATAAAGAAAATAAATAATAATCACATTTTAGGTGATTATGCAACTGTCATCCCATCTGTGTTGCCATGACGCTGGAGTGAACAAGGAAGTCTGAGCGAGGGAATAAAAAGGCAGAAGGATGGATAGATTGTGTGTATTGTGTGCTGTGAATGCATTAAATAGAATTGTGATGTGGTGAAAGATCCTTGTCAACAATTTTAGATTTTACTGTTTTAATAGTTGGTGATAAATTCTCTAAATTCATGCCACTTTCAACATAGCTGATAAAAATCAAAAGCTAAAGTGGACAGACAAAATATAAAAATTCCCTAAATTACTACTTGGTTGATGGATGACTAGTTAAGAGCATACTGACCCATCCCTATAGTTATTATCATTATTAATAGAATTTTTTTACTCTTATATCGAAGGTTTCTCATGAATTTGCAATCAACTTTGATCCCACCAACCCGTTTTGTTCAGGTAACGTTCACTTTTTTTAGTTTGTTGTTATGACTGCATCTATGCAGAAGACTCACAGGTGAAGATGATTTTAAATGTTGCTTTATTGAGAGTGTTGTGTGTTTGCAGGTGTGGAGGGAATCGTTAAGGCTTACTCCAACTGCTTGCCTCACATCCGCTTCTACGGACCCACCAACTTCGCCCCCATCATCAACCACGTGGCTCGCTTTGCCACCCAAGCCCTCCAGCAGGACACGGCAGCTGTAAGTATTTCCAAAACAAATTACAAAGCAGCTGCATACTTACTTCTGCAACAAATCTTCCCAGAATTCCTTTCGTTTAATTATAATTGGCTGATTTTAGTGCCAGAAACCTGCCTTGGTATGATATAGGTTGAACACTGATCAAGTTGCTTAGCATAAAAAGGAGGGCTTGTCAAATGCATGGCATGCAAATGTAAATCACTCGACTGAGCAGACGGTATGCTCCAAACTCTCTTTTGTTTAACATTTATACCTACTCAAGCTCAGTATTTAGATTGTATAAGGAGACCGTGACACGTAAAGCACTGGCAGTCCCTCGAAATAAAAGCATCTGCTAAATGCCTTCAGTGTTAATGTAATTGGCGGTTTCTTGCAGGTTTTAAGTCAGCAGTGCCTCGTTTTGCTATTTAACAATTAGTGGCATCCCATGAACACACAGCCTGTGTCTTATGTTTGTGCGTCTGCGGTGTCAGAGCAGTTCTGGACAGCGAGTCTCCATATAAAAGCCTCATTAGTCTTTTCGCATCCTATTACTCAGCTGCAAAAGCACTCCCAGTGTGTAAGACTAAATGACTGAAACCATATCGGCTCCACACCCACTTCACACAAATCCCTCCAGAACTCCTTTTCGTCTGCTCGGAGGGGAACAGTGCTCCTCTGTGTTTCCTCTCTCTGACTGGAAACCGTGAAAGCTTTATAGATATAGTAACATTCCAGAAAGGTATATCCGGACAACAGGACCACACATCTGTTTGACTCACTTTTAAAAGTGGAGGTATGTAATTCAATCTGTAACCTTGTGTTTGGTCATTCGGTATCCTAATATTCTATACACATCTTCCAAAGCTACAGGCAAATTTGTAATACATTTTTGGGCGAACTGTTTCTTTAAGCGGCCAGTCGTGTTGTTTTGCTGGGGTGTACACAGACGTGCATGTCCGTGCGGTTGTCTAACAGATACCAGCACTGACCCTGGCACAGCAGAGTCTAATTGCTCGGTAAGACACTGGGAAAATGTGCCTCCGGTTGTTAGTTCAAAGTCTGCCGAGGGCCTTTGAACAGCACTCGCAGCGCTCACAATTTCTCCTGCTCTTATTATCAGCCCTGTGGAAAACAGCCATTAAAATCCCTTTTCAATTATAGCTATTTATAGAAGCTGATTCAGCGAACAAATGTTCCCTTTTTGTAGTTGTTCAGGGGTTTTAATGACTGCGTCCTCAGGTCTGCTCTGTGTACAGGCCATCCGCAGGGCTAGCTTTAGAGGAGAATGGGAACGGAGTGACGTTTGTTTGTTTTCAGTGAGCTGGGCTTCACAATGCAAGACGTCATACCGCAAAATAACTGGTTAGTCATTATTGTACACAGCGGCGCACAGAGTTGGGTTTAGGTACAGAATTTAGAGGGAGAAAAGAGATACTGAGGATGTCATTACAGTTTTCTTTGCCTTTTTATTTACATTAAATAACTAAAACAACCTAAATTATGCAAACTGTAAGGGTAAATTTACTAGGGATGTCAAAATAGCACAATCCTTACTGTTATTGTGGCCAAAATAATTCACAATAACTATATTATTGCAATATCTATTGAGATGAAATAGATAAAAAATTTTGTTTGCTTTTTTTTTACCAGTTTGCCATTTTTTACCATTGTGGCATGCAATACCACTAACTTACTATGTCGAAGTGTCAGCCAGATACTTTATTATTATCATATGTCTAGTATTAACATAATATTTATAATCACGGTTATTAATATGATGGTTATTGTCAGCACCCATATTTCACCCCATATTATGTTTTTGACATAAAGAAATGTAAGACGATTTTTTTGTATTAAATTGTGAGTATTTAGATTCTAATATAAAAGCTTTGTTAAGATTAGTAAACAATTATAAAAAATAATTGCAAAAAGTTGCAAAAGGTACAATGTTTAGACACATTACTGTAATGAGAACACATTTACAGGAGAAATATACTTACATTTCTTTAAATATTAATGGAATACAGGTTCATAAATATGCTTTATCTTCTTTAAGCACATAATAATCGTAAAATAAATAACAATAATCATGTTTTTGTTTTAATTATAAGGTCAAATGTGCCAATTTTTATAATTTCAAACCTGTATGGCAAAATGTCTTCTTTTGTGTTTTGCGGAAGTAAGAAAGACATTGTTTTGAAATAACAAGAGGGTGAGTAAATGATGACAGAATTTTCAATTTTGGGTGAACTATCACTTTAAGATCCACATGTATTACACATAGCTGATCTTCTGATATGACTCCATCGTTTAAAATTTTGAAATAGATGAACACTGAACTATTACATATATATTGTATTTATAGTAGTACAGTCAGTCCTGAAGCTCATTGAAAACATCATGCCACATCTGAACTATGGCTATAACCTGGCTGAAAGAGTGCCAAAATGTGTCTATGGTGGCCGTTCATGAGCGAAATGCGGTGTTACACTCACACTTCATGACAAACACTTAGTCTGCTAGGAAAACTTAATAGTTAGTTATTATTTAACCTCCTTTAGAAGAGCCCAGAACGCTTTCTATGCTTAATTGCACCCTGTCACCTCTAAAAGATAAAAATGGGTAGTGAAGAGAGATGGTCGAGAAGAGCAGAGCTTTAACCCAGTACGAAGAAGATTGTGCTGTGGTTATGTTCTATTATGCTGAAAGGTTTTTAACAGCGGTTTATGAACTCCTCAAGTGTTTTAAACTATAGAGGTCCACAGAGAGGTCGATGTCATACACAGTCCACTGCTGGTGACCCTGTACAGGTACTGGTGGAAGTGCATTAGCAGATGCTGAATGTCCAGACAATGTCTTTGTAAAGGTTACTGAATCCACCTGCATCACTGTAAATCTCCTTAGCTATGAGAAAGCAACCCTTTTCTCTGTTATTTATATAAACATTAACATATATTTTTCCAAAACTCCTTAGGAGAAAAAACAAATATTTGTTGACATGCTGTAGGAGTATAGAGCTATAGAGGTCTTACAGCATCTTTTGAGAAGTGCTCCGACTTTTGATCCCTGTATCAGTTTGTGCATGTGGAGAGGTTATTTTATGCATGTTATTATGGATACTGGTCGGACAGCGTGTGTATATTTAGGAAGGTTGAAACAGTGCTCGCAGGAAGAGTTGCCCACAGTGTCTCAGCGATACAGTATGGCGTTAAGGGCAGGGGGCACGGCCTCGTTCCTCGTCTGATTCCATTCCGCATGACTGTACTTCTCATTTTGGTCATAATGGACATAAAAAAGAAGGGAACAGCCTTGACGTTGTTTTCTACCGCCTTTTGTAATATTTAATGGCCTTCTCCCATATTTATCAAATGACAAAAAAGAAATTGCTTGTATAAATATCAACACAATGTCAGGTATGTGGTGTTATAAATGATTTTTAGGGCATTCCTATGGTGTTCTTTATCAAATTCCACAGTTTTATTCATGTTCACAGCATGGTGCAGAACTTACGGTTTACAAGATTAACACTTTAAGGGTTTTAAATGAATCCCTAACTGTAGGTATGAGCAATAGTAATTATGATGCTTGCTTTAGCAAACCCCACTAATAAGCCATGGGCTGCATAGGCAATAAAAGGAGCAGGGAAATATCATTACGCGGTGGTGTTTAGAGACACACGACATTAGTTGTCCGCAAGAGCAAGATAAACACATTCCACCCGATCATGATGGAAAAGTGGTTTTGCATCACATCACCTGCTTATATAAGGGATTTAGACTGGAAAACCAACTGGTTGACCAGCAAAACCATTTGAAGCTTTAAGATGTTTCTTGTTTTGTTTTTAGAAAAATTGTAATTAGACTTTCTGTGTGTGCAGCAGGATGTATTTATATATTAAATATTGCATCACCTGCTAAAATGTAGGAAAGAGATGAACCGCACCATGCTAAGTGTTAATGTGAGTAAGGAGCCGCGGCGGAGAGCAGGAGGGGGAACGTGACAACATAAATCCCCTCTGCACACTTTTTCTCTCGCTGTCTGTCTGTCTGTGTCATGTGGGGGGAGAGTGCCGTGGCTGTTGTAACACAAATTTCAGCACATTTTCTCATTAAATGTCTAATAAACCATCATATTTGTGGCTAGGTTAAAAGGATAGTGTCCCAACAATGACAATTCTATCATCATTTATTCATCCTCTTGTCATTTCAAACCAGCATGACTTTCTTCTGCAAAACACAAAAGAAGATATTTTCAAGACCATCGACCAGGTTTTGTGTCTGCACGATAGAAATGAATGGGTACCGCTGTTGTTCGGTTACTAACATTCTTTCTTTTTAAAGTCATACAGATTTAATTGACATGAGGGTGAGTGATGACAGAATTTTCATTTTTGAGTAAACTAAACCTTTAAATATGCCATTAGTGGCACTATTCTATTACACATCATTATTATTGGTCACATTTATGGGTTTTCAAAACCTAGCTGTGGTCTCTTTGGGTTTCGGGCCACCTAGCAACCACCCAGCACATCCTAGCTACTGCATATCAACATGCTGTCAACTCCACAGTGATACGTGTGTTCGCGCACGAGTGTATTTACGTCCCGTCTGTCTCTTCTGCAGCAATACTTCACACTACTGATTATTACTGATGGGGTGATCAGTGACATGGACGAGACACGTCACGCTATAGTCCAGGCTGCCAAGCTGCCCATGTCCATCATCATCATCGGGGTGGGCAACGCCGACTTTACAGCCATGGAGTTTCTGGATGGTGACAGCAGCGCGCTGCGATCTTACACGGGAGAGGAGGCGGTCCGAGACATCGTACAGTTCGTCCCATTCCGAGACTTTCGCAATGTGAGTGTGACTTTTTGTCTTTGCACTTTAAGTCGGGTAAATGTTTTCTTGGGTTATCTTGTTTTTTTTTTCATTGCTTATGATTTACCAAGGGTTAATAATGAATCCGGATGTAATTAGTAAACCACCTAATCATTAAACTTGGCTTCCAGGTTTCATGATTTCACATGCGCATTTGTAAAAATTAAATTAGGAAGGTTGAAAAGTGCCTTCGCCCAGAGTTTGTAAAAACTTTAACCTGGGGATGAAGGGATAGTTAATACAAATTCTATCATTTATTTACTCTCGTGTTGTTTAAAATCTGTACATGACTTCTGTGGAACACAAAAGAAGATATTTTGAGAAACGTCTCAGTGGTTTTGTATCCAGAAAATGGAAATCAATGGGGGCCAGTGTTTGGTTACCAACATTCTTCAAAATATCTTCTTTTGTGTTCCACCAAAGAATAGAAAGTCAAACAGGTTTGCAAAGACATGAGGTTGAGTAAATAATGAAAAAAATGTCTTATAGCTTCTTTTGATGGTAAAGGTTCAGTTTTATAAGGACTGGTCAAAAAGTCTTTGCTGAACAGCTTTAAACTCTTAATATTATGGAGATCAGTTGACCCAAAGGCTTCAGCTTCCACATATAATCAATATTGCTGATAGTTTCTAAACTGAATCCAATCCTGGATCACATATGTAAACAGAATCTGCAGTAGGAGTGCGAGTGGGCGCTCTGTGGGCCATGTGATTTCCTCAACAGCAGGAGGGAGCGGACAGCGCTCTTTCATTTGGGCTCCATTCAGAAGAAATTAAAATTCATTTAGCGTAGCTGAGAATATGGAGGGACGCGATGCCAACATTCACCACCAAATACGTCTGCCATTCCTTTGTATTTATTAGATGGAAGTAGATTTAACAAGTCCTCACTGCCAACGTGTACTCGAATGTGCATGTTCAACAACATTGTCGTGTTTTTGTTGTTGTTGCAGGCTCCGAAGGAAACTTTAGCCAAATCCGTATTGGCGGAGCTGCCTCAACAGGTCACACAGTATTTCAAACAGAGGAACCTGTCGCCTAGCAACACGAAGCAGGAATGAGAGCTCGAAGCCTGAAGTTCACAATGCATGTTGCCAAAACCTAACTGTTTACAAACTCCCCCCCCTGACCAATTAAATGCATGGTTTTTTTTTGTAAATAAGTGTTTTTAGTAAATGTTTTTATTTATTGCTTTATATATATATATATATAGTATATATATGACAACACATCAGTCAAGATGCAACGGCTATTTGTGCATCTATCACAAAATAAGTAACAGTATATGGCTGAATGTAACTTTATACTATCGTGTTCTGTGAGGTTAAAGAGTATCTTATGTTGTGATTTGTATTTAGTGATGGTGCCATGATCAAGGTGGTGTTGTTGATAGATTTTGTACAGTTTTAATGGTTGTTTGTTTTACTCAGGTCAATAAATTCTATTTGTGAAAAGCACAACATGTGACGCTTGCATTGATGGGAACTGTAAGCTGTAAAACCTGGGTGTGTAATTGCGTCAAAGTCAACAGAACACAAAGAGTGTCGAGTTTTGCTCTGATCAACAATTTCAGCACCAATTGATTTAGATTGTCAATGAGAACACAAACATGAGAAAGATCTTTATTTCCAATCTGTCCTCACTGGTTGTGTTCCAGTGAACTCACAGTTTCATCTTTACATTTCATGAAAATTCCAGCATTTGCATTGCAGCATATTGTAATTTAAAAAAAATTAAACAAACAAACTTAAAACTCAACCAAGATATTGAAACATCATCAAATAAGCACTGCTCATATGACGTCTGATTTGTCTTGTGATGATGTCAGAGATATGCTCTAAATGTTTCATGTAAGCAGTCTTCTTGATCCCCAGCAGTCAGTCATTGCGTCCCCTTGGCCATTAGCTGTGAAGAAGCCGCAGGGGTGGGTGAGTAGATGGGTAGGTGCGTCACCGGGTTAACTGCCAGATGTTTAAACTGTATGGAATGTAATAATATGAGGAGGATGGGTGGAAGTGTCATGTATTGAGAGCACAAGACATCAACAACAACAATAGAACTCTACAGAAGCTTTTAATAAACATCAAACATATAACAGATTTATCAATATTTAAACACAGTATCAGAACAAAAGCAATAGGTAGTTAAAGAGCTAAATTGTTTTAGGTAATAATTTGTGCCCTACACCTCTGAGGAGGCAAGCGGACAAAACCCGGGCATCACAGGTTGTGTGAGAGAGAGTGATTGTGAGTGAATGTGCCCTGTCAGTGTGACTATCGGAAGAGCCTGTTGCGCTTTATGGTAGAGCCAATCACGTCCACGCTACCTTCACTATCGCTGCTGGATTCAGAGTCGCTGCTGCCTGAGTAAGCGCCGAGACCCGGGAGGATGCCCACGCATACAGCGGCGGAGGGCAGGTGGAGAATGCCCGATGGGGTTACGGCTGTGCCGGGGGATTTGGGATCAACCGCCTCCTGCTCTGAGAACACAAAACAACACTTATAAAGCATGTGCACTCTTTTTTTGTTCATCAAGAATTCAAACGTTAAACTTTATTAAGATATTACAAAAGGATAGGTTTTATAAACAGGTTTTATGTCTATGGCATGCTGTAAAAGAACACAATTTTGCCTAAACAAAAAAAAGAAACCTGACATGAAAGTCTAGTGGGCAATTTCTGTGGTAATCTACATCACGCCAGAGATGCTGTGGAATAAGGCTTAACTTGTATTTAACCCCCAAATCCCTTCAGTTACACTTCTAAAATAGATCAAAGTTTTACTCTTCTTTCATAGAAATTATGCAAAACTTTGAGGTTTTATGATGTTCTGATACAGTTTAAAAGCAATTAAAGCACTTTAACATAAAAGTAGATCTTTGATGATAATGAAAAAAATCATTAGATTACATCATTTATATGAGTATTGGACCTTGCCCACCTGTCTGGCTGCCATTGCCAGCTACTGTCTCCTCTGCTTTCAGCCTTTTACTTCCCTCTGAGCACTGGGATGAACTACAAGACAATCAAATAAACAAACAAACAATGGGACTACCAGGAACCTCAGTTATGTACAGGAATTACACAAGCGTGTTCTCACAAGAGACATTCAAGTTTTTTGAAATACCATACATTTTTTATGTAATTTCAATATAAATGTTAATTACATTTGTTACAAAAACATCAAGAAGGGTCTAAGTTGTTTTAGTTTCTAACTGGCCCGTTTTGATACCTGCGCCGTTTGACTGCTCCAGCCAGCAGGTGGGCCTGAGATAGGTAACTGGTCCTGTGTTCTGATAGCTTGGGTCCTGCTTTTTTCTCGGGTTCCTTTCTGGGGCCCTCACTGCTCGCCAGCTTCTGCAGAGCACTGTGACGCTAATCGGTTAAGAAAAAGACTAACACAAAAGTGTAACTAAGCGGTGAAAGAAATCACGGCAACAACTGACAACCTACTTTTCTGGCACTGTGATAAGCTGTTTTATAAATAGAAAAAATGATTGTAGGACACAATCCAAACTAGAGCAATTTTACCACCAAAAACAGAACAAAACCACTTTAAAAACCCTCTGACAGAGGAAGTTGCAACAAAGAGAGCAACCGCTCAAAGCCACTGTCACCGCAGATATCAAACTTCCTTTTCTCAGCACTCACAAATGGCCTCAAAAGGTGACACACTTACAGGTAAGACCAATTTGGTGCTTGCATGAGAGGCGAATTCAGTAGAATTAGGGCACATTAGTGTATTACGAGGCTGATCGCGGCTCTCAGCGGTGCTTTTAGATGCAGTTATCAAGCCCAGGGAAAGGTTTCAGTTGCCACGACAACGCATCCTCCAACCTTCTATCTGCAGGCATACCTGATTGGCAGAAGAGAAAGGGCACTGCTGATCGAGTCACGATGAAAAATCAATTGTACGGTATGAACAAAACTGTGTTCATAATGTGTTAATCTGATGATATTCATCCAATCATCAGATTGTTCTGCATAGCTATTGGACTATGTGCCTGAAGTATCACATTTTCCAGTTGCAAAACAAAGTAAATTACTTGAAACTAAAAGCACACAGACAAGCAATTTTCCCGTTTCATCTCCCACCCGTTTGACTTTCTGTTGAAACCCACAGCACACCGGGCTCCCCCCGGGGCTGTCTTATTTGAGTGCATGTACACTAACAAGGTACAAGAACTCCACTTTACTTTTCACCCGGCATCAGTGTGTTTGACAGCTGCGCCTTCCACTGCCGGCTTAACGAAAACGAGAACGCAGACAGACTCGGGCAGAGAGCAAAACTGCCTGTCAATTTTTCAAGAGTTGGATGACAGTAAAATTGGGTGCGCTTTAAAAGGATATCCTGTATTCCTTTATCTCCAGAGCGTCCTCATCCCGCCTGCGCTTCTCGATTAGACACTGCTGCCGTGACACCTCGTCGAGAAAGCTGGTCTCATCTTCATCCAGACCTTTGACCATGTTCTCTGTGGTGGAACACATGAACAACATAGTTTCTGTTTATGTTGTGCATTTAGTGGGAACCCAAATGTCCTTAATGAAATAGTTAAAGGGACAGTTTACCCAAAAAATCTGTCACCATTTACTCAACTTTGAGTTCCAAATCTGTATACATTTATTTGATTGGTTGAACACATAGAAAGATATTTGGAAGAATGCTTGTAATGAAACAGTTCTTGGACCCCATTGACTACCATATTTTGTTCTGTTGAACACAAAATTAGATATTTTAAAGAATGTAGGAAAGCAAAAATTGACATTTTTCCTACTATGGTAGTAAAGACTATCTTTCTCTGTGTTTAACTAAACAAAGACATTTCTAGAGAGTGAGTAATTCATTACAGAATTGTCATTTGTGGGTTCCTTAAAGAAATAACGTACCCAAAAATCTAAATTCTGGCATTACTTCTGTTCCAAACCTGTATATCTTTCTTCCATGGAGAAATTTGTTCCATAAAAAGAATGTGATGAGTGACTCACATTCTGAACAAATAAATCTCATTTTATATCACAGAAAAAAGAAAGACATGCAGGTTTGGCACATAAGACAAAACCATAATTGTTTGGTGGGTTATCCCTTTAAGAATTCAGTTAATGACTTCTTTAGAAAATCTGAAGCAGCAAGACATTCAAGAAAAGGTGAATGGAACAGATTATCATAAAACCCATTCTCTCAATTCCCAACTTGTGTTTCCTGCGAATATGACCACCGTGATGGCTCTATAGCTTGCCGATCAAGAGATATGGCCCGTGCATTCAACAGCAATACGAGCAGCAATGGTCGCTAGGGAGACTGAGAGTGGGTTTGTCACCAGGGATACGGAGACGAAGCAGAGATGCTAAGATCATGCCAGTCTCCCATCAGCAACCGCAAGAACAGACCTGCTCATGATCTCCACCACTCCCATCTGTTCACACCCATAGACACCCACCGAAATGTTGAAACACACACCATCACTTGTACACGCACTCATACACACGATCGTGCGCAAGCAGCGACAGATTAACCCAAAAATGAGGTCACATCTAGACGGCGAAGGCATGCCCCCCGAGACTCTGATACGTGACATATGAGAGATGAGCGTTTGATAAAAATAAAGGGGTTGAACATGGGAGGGAATCGTAAGCGCTTACTGAATTTGAACTGCTCCTCGAATTCTTCCTGTTTCTTATCTTTCTGCTCTTGTAGCCTCTCAAACAGAGATCGGGGGTCGTATTCCTCCTCCGGGGCCTCTACAGTGGGAATAAACGAATCGAAAGTTGGCACGTGTGTGCGAGAACAACTAATATCTATCATTATGTTTATTTGTTTGGTTGCTGTTAGTCCAAGGCGGAGAGCTTCTTACCCTCTGGGTCATCTGGCTTGCGGACCTTCTCCCATTCTTCCTGCCTCTGCTTTCTTTTCTCTTCTAGTTCAGATTCTGAAACAAACTTTCGGCCGAGATCCACACCATCTGCCATGGCAGAACCTACACAGCACACTTCATCAAAACTCTACAGAGCACATGAAGACTTATAATGTTTAAAACACGATCTTCCAGCACTGTGTGTTCATTTACACTCACCGGATTGGTGTCAATATGAGGAGGATAAACACTGAACGCTGTTCATGAAGTCATGTGCAGTATATTCTGTTCAGATAGGATAGGAATACATCATCAATGCATGCTACTGAACGACTTTAAGGTGATGACCAATGCCTTTTAAACTGACAATGCAATCCATTTTTACATGAAGTTTGATGCCCCCAGGTTCTAGGATATCTTATATAACCGGTGATTAACATAAATTTAAAGCAGTGTTTAAAAGGTCTGTAACTGCTGTAAAAGATCAACACTCCCCCCTAGTGTTGAATTTGAGCAGTGAACACTAAAACAGCACAGACTGACACACTTGCATGATTTTTTGCAATCGAAACTTTAAAAAGACGCCGCATACAAATAAACATAAAATGTTAATCGTGCATATTTCATAATTATAACTGAACCAAAACACCCTTGGATGTTGTTTTAAATGTATACCAAAAGGTGTATTTGTGAAAATGTATTTAAGTAATGACAACAGTTTATGACTGTCACAGTGGAGTCTATATGATATAAATTGACGCATATCAGAAAGAAGCGTGAGAACAATAAACATACAAATATTACAGATAACGTTACAAACTACGCATAATGCAACATTGGGGAAAACACAATTCCACTTCCGCTTTATTTTATACACATGCAAAGTCCACTGCAATCAGCAGCTACAAATACAAATACTTTAGTATTTGACTACGACGGAGGTAACGTTACAGTTTTACGGCCCGACAATTGATCTGACTGGAGCATGCATGTCTATGATCGAACTCGCTGGCTGATCAACATATATGTACGTTATACAGAAATGGGCTAAATATTTAATATGTAACAAAAAGAAAAGATTGTATTAAATGTCAGACGAAAAAGTCATGTGGTCAAAAATGTAACGAAGAATACATCTCTCGACATGGAAATACGATCAGATATTTACCTAGTCCGGTCTCGTGCCTCTGTAAAAGACGTCCGTAGGCAACGCGTGATAACGGTACGTAGTTCCTAAGCAGAAAGGACTATGGGAAATGTAGTTTTTTATAAGACAATGAGCTCAGGAAATTTTCACTTTCGATTTTATTTCGTGATATTATAGTGTCAAGGAGGCAATGTCCATGATATTTGTAGCAGTTTAAAGTAAACGTGTTTATTCTGATGTATGTTTTTGCTTGCAGAAAGCTTTTCTATTGAACCAGATTTTATATAAATTGTTAACCTAGTAATGTATTCATAATACTCAGGGAATGTTTTAATTTGTAATTTTTTTTTACATTTTGTATCAACTGCAAAGGCACTCACTCAATTTTCTTACTCGGCTATTTACTCACACAAGACGAAACAAACAAACAAACAAAAAAAGGATTGACATAGATGCTCATGCTCGTCACAAAGTTTTTATTACCAACAACGTGTATAACCGAATAAGATGATACATTTTGGTGTATTTGACTGGTTGCTGGGAGGGGTCGGGTTCAGCATCATGTGCTGGAGAGAAATATGCGACGACGCGCACTAACACACAGATCTGATTGATTCTCCAACAATCTAACATAGTCCTCGTGTTATTACTCTTCAACAAGCCTTCAACTTTCACTGCCTGCCTGCATTCGCTTGTATCTATGGATGAACACAATGCTGTTTATAGCAGGTGTTGTGTGCGTGAATCATATTTCTGAGAAGTAGATCACACACACTTCCCGTGTAGTCTTTGTGCTCGGCCTAACAGTACCGCTGCTTTTACCGAAAACCATCCGCTTTACCGGGTGAGTAAATATTGTTTCTGGTATATTTATATTGTTGGCCAGTAAATAGACGTGTTAATTAATTTGTCAGTTTACCTCATTAACGTTTTAGTCTTCCATTGAAAGGTGTTGCTAGTTATATCACTGCTAACGTTCATTTCTGACATGATGAAAGAGGCTGTGTTTCACAACCCAACGAGCCGCCCGACTTGATTGTGGTTGGGTATCATAGGCGTGTCGTTTGTCGCCAATTATTTTTGCACCATAAGCAACGTAAACATTTTGGGTAATGACACGTTTTTGAGCCTGAGCTGAACGCGTTTGTTGTGCTAAATGCTGCCTACGTAGGCAGCTCGGTAGAATTTGAGACCCAGCCGGAGACTCAAGTTATTGACGCCAATTTAGTGAAACCACACATTGTATTAACTTCTGTCTATTGATTTGGTTAATTACGGTGATTGTATTACGTGTTAGCTGGACAGTGTTAATACACACGAGTGTGTGTATTTATTATTTATTAGTGTTGTTGTGAAGTTGTTTGGGCGCTAGCTGTGTAAGTTAGCCTCTGCTAACACTGACAACTTGTAACACGGGGAAGATGTAGTTCAAGTATATTTGTGTACGAACTGCTGACTTATTTTGTGGAGGATGGATATTAATAAGCAGGTCTTTAACATTTGAGGTTTTAGATAGTAACAATGATTATGTTGTCTACAAACTATGCCTTAAAGCCAAACATTGTTTTACTGGGCATGACAACAACACCAGGCTTGCCCAGGAGCAAGCACTTTATTGTAACTACTATAATAAGGTTATAGCTCACAACCCTACGGTCTGCTACAATTTTAGTCCTCTAATGCAATCTTGTGATAATCAGATCATAGGATTTCATGATGGAAACACACTTTTATGTGTTGTTTTATGCAGTGTCTTATTTTAGCCCCCATAAAACAATGTTAGTTGGTCCCGTTTTATTTGTGTGTTTTTCACATCCTGGTTTTTCTATTGATGATAATTTAATAAGTGACTAATAAAATTTCCCTGCTTGTCTCACAGGAGTGAAAACCTCCGGGCTGTAGGATGTGTGTTGACTGCACCATCAGTTTTGTTCATCTGTGTCTGGCTGCTGATCGTCTGCAGTAGCACAATGACCGAAGCATCTACCCGACTCGTACCGAGACACCCTCTAAAGTCCTTCCAATGATATGATAGTAGCCACCTGGATTGCATTCTGTGCCAGCAGGAGCCTCGCGCGGGTTCTACGACTGACCGTAGAACAGCTGCATTTAGTGCAGTTTTGGCCCAGCCTCCCGTCCAGCGGAGCCATGGGGAATAGCTGTGTGTGCAGAGAGGACAGTGACGTGGAGGAGGGATCGGCCCCTCGCAGGCAGCTCAGGCGAGTGGATAACTCCATATCCTCCGATCCTCAGGAGGCCAGAGGCGGCCGACCCAGGGACCCGGTCCGACCGCCCAGACGAGGTCGAGGGCCGCACGAGCCACGTCGGAAAAAACAAAACGTGGATGGATTGGTACTGGACACGCTGGCTGTTATCAGGACCCTTGTTGACAAGTGAGTGTATCTTGAAAATGGAGATGCACTCCATATGTAATTTTGTGCAGGAACACATTAAGAACGTCATATCACTTTAAGTTCCAATTTGGAAGTGTGTGAGCAATAAAATCTTTCCATCTGTGGCTAAATGCATTAGGTGCATTTGAATGCATTTGCTAGTTATTTTAGTATTTTTTTAGTCGTGATTATTTACCGCAATGATTCCGCACCCATTTCAATGCCCTAAAAAATGCATCTTTATATTTGCAGATGGAGAGTTGATCTACGAGCCTGTCATACTAGCTCTTTAATGATCGTGGCATTATTTATTTATTCATTTATTTGCACAGCAGTGCATTTAATCTTAATGTATTGCCTAAGACGTCAGCTTGATATAGCAGAGGAACACTTCATGTTTCTTTAAACATTTTGGCTTGATATCAGAGCCGCCAGTAATGTGTTCTTACACCTTCCCACTCAGCCACCGGCCTACAGCTATCAAATGATGGACGCTCACTTCGTCCACATCAGAGCTTGTTTTATCTAGTACCCGTCATATTCATTGGCTCAGATCTTACTGACCCTGCTGTTTTATTTGCATGCTGGATGACAGCTCTGTTTTAGGCCTGGCCTGCATTATTCTCCTGACTTTTTTTTCTTTATTTTATTTTTATAGTTTGAGGTTACGTTCTGAAGATACATTTAGGTTTCTGAAAAGAAAACTGCTGATTTGATAGGGAAATGAAGTATTTTGTTCTTGTCAGGAATAAAGTGTTTCTTGGCAAATATTTCTTAGACAAAAGAGGGAGTGTCCGCTTTTTATTCTTTCTCTCTTTTATTTAAAAATGGATTAGGTTTTGTTTGCTTAACCACATCCTTTGACAACCGTTGCTTCACATGTGTACACCTGTAGTGCAGGCTGGGTGATATACTGCATAAATACCACAACATTTTTCATTAAATGAAAAGAGTAATCATTGTTTAACAATGCATAGCAATGCACATCATTTATCACTAAATTGAAAGAGTATTTAATCATTTTGCCATTTTTGAGAAATCTCTACTGAAAACTTTACTAAATCGTCTTATCTTTTTTATGTTTTATCCTTTTATCTTTTCGTTTTTCACCTTTCTTTGTTTGGTCTTCCTTTGTACTTTCAAAAAGGGCTCAAAAATATTGCCAGCAGGTAGAGCTGCCCAATATGTTAATGGTATAGGTTATTGCTATTTTTGCAATAACTGAATGATTTAAATACTTTACAAAGCTTTAACGCAGAGAGACTGACATGCAAATGTTTGTGCCTGCGTGTGCACTGACGTGTGGAAGGTTATGAACAAAGTTAAAATCAGGAAGAATGTGAAATCATTGCTCAATTGATTTTACAAATGTAAAGCTTTATCATATTGCAAATTGTATTATTTCAGTATTGTGTGGCCCGAACAGGAAATCATAACAAATATGTAAATATTTTGTCACACCCTTAGTCACACCTGAAACTCATAAACACACCTACCGCCATGTCTTTGATTACATTCATTAAAAGAATCGGTTCTTTGCCAAGTGAAAGTGCATAAACTAGAAAATAGTCCTATGTGACCATTACACCACAGTCACACAGCAGTCAGACACCCATGTCTGCGGGCATTGAACATCTCTCTCTTTCTCAACCACCCTAGCGGCCTGTTTCATCGCCTCATCTGCTGTTTGAAAACAACCCATAGTGCTCACGGGCCACTGATTTATGACTGACAAATGAACCACATCAATGACACTCCGCAGAGTAGAGGAAAATTTATTGTCCCTGACTAAACGTCTCTCGTGGCGTTTTGATGTGCCGGGCTTCCTCCAGGAGCATCCCGGGGGAGTTTGCTATCGCAGCTTAGATTTACTGTCACGGTCCCAGCCTGCAAAATAGATGCGTAGAGCCTGCAGCCAAAACAACAGCAGTGGCAGCGGTAGTCTGGCCTGCCTGCCCTCCAATAGCAATCCTTCATGTGTCGTACAATCGCCCATTATACCATTAGGCTTTCATAACTAATGTCTAGAGCCAAGGACTAAATCAGATGCTTACCAAACACACACACACACACACACACATGCACCCAGGGAATGGGACACAGAAGCAAACATTTGTTTGTTGCTCTACTTTTCTTGGCATTTCTATTAAAGAGCATTTGTTCTTTTGTGTTTCAGTGACCAAGAGCCACCGTACTCCATGATCACGCTACACGAGATGGCCGAGACGGGTGAGTCAAGTCAGCGCTGCAGTATTTACAGAGGGGTCAACTAGTGTTTTTCCATTAGAGATAAAAAGTGCAGCTGGTTGTCACTCCCTGGCTCCCGATTAACTTATTAGGATGTTAATCTAACAGCGGAAGCTGTGTAAGCTCTGCTGGTATTCGTGAACACTGCTTTTGAAGTTTGGTTCGATTCCCGTGCCGCCATTGTCATAGCAATACTCCGTTCTGCAGCGGCGGATGAAGTGTGTGGGTCACAGCTCAGCTTCAGGCTTTAAAGTCTCTCGGAGCCTCATGCCGGAACAAACACTGTTTGTTTTATCAGTGTGTATGTTCTTGTAAGCCCTGCTGTGTTTTTGTGGTTTACAGTGCGCTGCTGTTTGTGTGCATACTAATGCGCATGCTAATTTTCTTGGTAATCTTTTTCGTTTTGTGTTTGTACTGTATATTACCTGCAGTGTACCTGAATGTATTTATGTGGTTTTGGAGGTTGTTTGGATCTACGTGTCGTCCGCTCGGATCAGGGGTCAAAATTTAGCAAGGTCATGTATGGGTCGCCAGACTACCTCTCTTTGCTCAAAGCCTGTGTGGCTGTTGATTTTATTTATATGTGCATCTGTTGCTCTGAGCTGAGCCTGCATGTTGTGCTTTGAGACTCTGTGGCGTCAGGTGGCTGCTAAGAGTTTTATGCTGGAGTAACAGGTGGAAACACTGCTCTAGGCTTCGAGACTTAGATCACAACCTCTGAAGAGAATTTCAGACCTGGTTTTACATTGTTCCTGCTCTAGAGCTATATTTTGGAGGAAGGTTTAGAGAAGAGTTGGTTAACTGGTTTGATGAAGTTGGTGTGATTTCCGACTTCTCGAAAATTTAAAATGTTTACATTATACGAGAGCAGCCTTGATCTAAATCTTTAAGTCGTTTTTACATAGATATTCATTTTGGTTAGTATGTGTAAGGGAGATTGGTCGATGTTTGGTCTTTTTAGGAAAACAGTGCTAATTCATGAAGTGGTAGCTTGTTCTTGACAATTTTCATGTATATAAGCCATGTGTAAAAATGTTAAAGTGACAGTATGTAGAATATTGGCATTTTTTTGTCTTTTATAGGCCAGCCTGTTTCAGAGATATCAGATATTATTCAACAAATAATTTTCAGCTTCTGAATGCATTGACATGTGCACTGTTTGCTATAAATCTCATAAACAAAAAACTGTTTATGTTTCCCTGTGTCTTATATTGTGTCTCTCTTTACCCTGTAGATGATGGCTGGTTGGAAGTGGTGCAGTCTTTAATTCGGGTAATTCCGCTAGATGACCCATTGGGTCCG
The DNA here is from genome assembly GCA_026939265.1 of Oreonectes daqikongensis. NCBI lineage: Eukaryota > Metazoa > Chordata > Actinopteri > Cypriniformes > Nemacheilidae > Oreonectes > Oreonectes daqikongensis. The sequence continues at coordinate 4,824,191 of JAOTQM010000187.1, forward strand.
GCTGTAATAACCCTGCTACTGGATGAATGCCCTTTGCCCACCAAAGTGAGTTCTTAGACACAATCACGTCATATTTTCTGCTATATTTTCCATTACGGATGCTAATGCACCTCTATTTATGCTAGCGCTTTGAATATGGGCTCTGAAATCTTTTCTCTATATGAAGGCCCTCTGTCTTTATTTGGCTTACATCAGCAGATGCTTCATGTTTCATCATGTTTCCTTTTTTGTTGACACTCCGGTTCAAACTGTTTGTTCTTTCTGTTTATTCTTTGTCATTACTACTTCCTGTACATGTCTAGAGTAGTGTTAACCAGCCATTTACATTTATGCATTTGGCAGACTTGCATTATACTATACATTTGTTTCTGAGTATGTGCAATCCCTGGGATCGAACCCATGACCTTGCCGTTGCTAGCGCCATGTTTTAACCACTGAGCTACAGGAAAGCTAAGAGCCAGTGGTTCTTCAGCAAGAAGTGTAGTGACCTTGCAGATTTGCCCAAGTAATTTCTTAGTAGTAAAAAAATGTATGTGTATTCACAAACATACATAAGCAGAGACATTGCATTCGACATGTTCTGCAAGAACAGTATATGGGCATCACTTGGTTTCTATCATTGATTGTTTATTGGTTTGTTTATCTTCATAGGATGCTTTGCAGAAGTTGTCGGACATGTTGAATCTGAGTGCCGCTGTCGCCCGTCAGGATGCCCTCATCCCTGCCAAACACCGTAACACCACAGCAGTGCTGGGCTGCCTGGCTGAAAAACTGGCCGGTGAGAAATGCACAAATACAAAACTACAAGCCTTACATGCTGAATTGGTCACAGGGGTGTCTAATTAATTAGAGGAGACGCATGCGTATTAAACCCCGCCAACCAGTTCTCAGGGTTGCGTGAAATGAATTCGAGATCCGTTGCGTCTTGACCTCTTTTGTGCTAGCATGCTCTGAAGAGCTGAGCTTGCATAATGCGAGCTGCAGACCTGTCATGCCCCAGCATGCTGCAGTCTCCGTTAGAGGTCTGGGATCTGATGGCTTTGCTGAGCCTGCAGCACACAAACACACACGGTTCACCCACAGTTGCCTACAGTAACTTTTTGTCCAGTTCTTTTTGTCTGGAGAAAAAAACATGCTGCTTCTTTAGGTCAACACTTTGTCCGAATTTTGACTTTTCTGGCTACAGGTCCAGCAAGCATCGCTCTCCTCAGCCCTGGAACTCTGGAGTACCTGCTTGAGAGTTTGGTAAGAACATTACGCACTACAGACTCTACGCACTATTGTACACACCCTGTTTCACAACACAATTTTTCTAATTATTCTAAACATTTTTAGAAACAATGCATGAGGCCACAACAGGTTATTTATATCCTCATTGACGTTAAAACGTTATGATGTGGATGCCAAAATCATCAACACTTGTTTGGAAGGAAGTATGTAAATAATAAAAACTAATGCTGAATATGACCTCTTTAAAGTTTAGCTGGTCTGTCTTGTTTTACAATTTAATGATCAACGTTACACAACTTAACGATGAATTTTACTACACCCCTTTATGTTGTAGTTGCATATGAAGTTGTTGTAATTTTATCATTATTAATAATGTTGTGTTGTTACTGTTTCCAGAGCTCTGAGGCCCACCCCACTGTCATGCTGTTTGCTCTCATCGCGTTAGAGAAATTCTCTCAAACCAGTATGTTCGACTCCTTGCCTTTTAATGCTATCAGGAATATTCTGAAAATGTTAAACCGAAACGTTTGTAAAAACGTTGTTTAATGGCAGCTTGTGTTTGTTTGAGGTGAGAACAAGCTTACGGTATCAGAGTCGTGTATCAGTGATCGCCTCTCTGTTCTGGAATGCTGGGCCGATCATCCAGATTACCTAAAGCGTCAGGTCGGCTTCTGCGCTCAGTGGAGCCTCGATAACCTCTGTGAGTAAATATGACTGCAATCTCTCTTTCAAAGAAACAAATTTAATCGGGAATTCGGCAGTTTTAATGATCATCCATCAGCCATCGTGCTTATATTTCATGGTAGATTTTTCAGGTTCTCATGCCATGTGTCTTATTCAGAATTTTATCTTTGGTCACCCTTTGCTCTGTAGTCATTAAAGAGGGCCGCCGGTTCACCTATGAGAAGGTCAACTTGAGCAATATCAACGCCATGCTAAACAGTAATGATGTCAGCGAGTATCTCAAGATCTCTCCATCAGGACTGGAGGTAAGAGACAAATCGTTATTTCATACGTAATCTGAACAGCTTTTCTTAGGTAAAATCTTGAAATTCAATGGGTTTGATTTAGAAGGATTGAATGGATTTAAAAGGAATTCTTTGAATGGTACTATTATTGGTAGCTGAAGGACATTGGAAATGCATGTGCACACAGGACATAATGGATGTGTACACTTTCGTGAATGATGGTTGTTTGGATTCTGTGAAAATCTGAAGAGGTTTTTGCTTAATTCTGTGGGTGCAGATTCTGTGTGGGCCAGCTGATGATTCAGAGGAACACCTTCCATGAGGACACATTATCGTACAAAATATAAACTAAACATTTTTTCACACTTCAGTAAATGGTTGAAATATCACTGCTGTTCTTAGAACGTACTAATTGTCAACTAGATTTTTCCAGCAATACGCAAATTAGTGTTGAGGAATATCTAGTAATAGGCATGTCAAAAAAACAGCACCAGGTTGATAAAATACTGTTTGTTTGTAGTATTTATAATACTTCATATGGGACTTGGTTACTATACAGAATTGTACACTTGGTTGTTTATTGTTTTTGCTGTAGCATCGAGCGACTTGATTTTCACTAGTGTATGTACAACTAAAGTTTAGTTTTGTGACTTTTGTGATTTGTATCTTTGTTATTAGCAAATCTGTCTCTTGCTTCTCAGGCACGGTGTGACGCGTCGTCATTTGAGAGTGTTCGCTGCACGTTCTGTGTGGATTCAGGTGTTTGGTACTATGAAGTCACGGTTGTCACCTCTGGCGTCATGCAGATTGGCTGGGCAACCAAGGACAGCAAGTTTCTCAATCATGTGTGTTTCTGATTATGTTTAGTTGTTTATCTCTTCACTCAAGCAAATGAAGAAGTTCTTTAATGAGAATACTTTTTGTGTGTGTGTGTGGGTACACAGGAGGGTTATGGGATTGGAGATGATGAATACTCTTGTGCGTACGATGGCTGCAGGCAGCTGATCTGGTACAACGCTCGCAGTAAACCTCACTCCCACCCCTGCTGGAAGGAAGGTTTGTGCAGAGCTTCCTGTTCCATATAATATTCACCTGCCATGTGTTCTGCAGTGTTTTGTGAGCATTGTACTTTGGGCTTTATAGGTGATGCCATAGGCTTCCTGCTGGACCTCAGTAAGAAGCAAATGATCTTCTATCTGAACGGACACCAGCTGCCTCCTGAGAAGCAGGTGTTCTACTCGGCCACGTAAGCAAAGTTCACATCCTCCATAATAAGACAAAACATTTGAAGAAGTGTTCATGGAGCTCTCTAAACAACTTGCTTTTCATTCATTTTCTGTTAGATCTGGCTTCTTTGCTGCAGCCAGTTTCATGTCCTACCAACAGTGCGAGTTCAACTTTGGTGCCAAGCCCTTCCGCCATCCCCCCTCCATCAAATTCAACACGTTTAATGAGTTCGCCTCACTTGCATCGGATGAGAAAATCATTCTGCCTAGGTTTGCTTTTTGTTTGATTTCTGAACACAAGACAGTATCAGTGGTTTCTACCACAACTGAAGCCGGTGACTGATGCCTTTCATGGCAGACAGTGCGTATTAAGTTTCAATCTATTTCTCTTTTATTTCAGACACAGGCGCTTGGCTTTGCTCAAACAGGTTAGCATCAGAGATAACTGCTGCACCCTCTGTTGTGACAAGATGGCAGACACTGAACTAAGACCCTGTTTGCACAGGTACAAAGATCACTGTGTACACCAGTGGGTTATTGGTAACAGACATACTTAAGATGCTTATTAAACTTTGTTACTTGTTCTGTTAATGCGCTGAATATGAAATGTATATCAAACCTTGCAAAAAATTATTTTTACCTTACAGACAAGTAAAAATACCATGTATTGAAAAAATACCTGTCATATCTAGGCACCATAATATCAGACTTATCTCATAGGCAGATATCATAAAAGGGCTGGGCTCTCTTAGCTCGGGCCTGTTAGCAACCATCTAGCAATCACCTAGAACACATTAGCAACCATTTATTATATCACCAGTTTATTTGCGGTTAATAGTTCAGATGTTTGTGTTCTTTTTTTGCAGTGGAATGTGTATGGAGTGTGCCTTACAGCTGGAAACATGCCCACTTTGTCGTCAGGACATCCAGACACGAGTCAGACTAATTTCCCACGTGTCCTGACATTAGCTACAAAAACCCTTGATATGGACTTTCCCCCTCAAGCTTCCATCCTGTCCAGTCCCTTCTGTCTGAGAGACCAACTTGACCAATCAAATCATGATGCTGTCTCAGGATTGGACACTGCGGCTTGAACTTTCATGCTTTGCGAGGATGGAGCCTCTAACGCTGGAGGAAAAAAGGAAAACTACACTGTTGCACTCCAAGGAGACCCCAATCAGAGGCAGTGAGGGTTAATGAAGAAATTTGGAGTTTTAAAGTATTTTTTTGGAAGTTTGTAATCACCATTTTCAGGGACAGATGTCCTACGAAAAAATACATTTGTTACATGCTGATTTGCTTGAGAGTCTTTCTCCTCAAGCTCTGATCAGGGTCTAATACAGTTTGTCTCTCTGTTCAGATGTGTTAAATATATATGTGACTTCTCTGTTCAATTACAAGCCACACACAACAGTTTCTTATCTCATTTGTTTCTTCTCAATGTAAATGCCTGCCTCAGAAACCCATTATTCCTCTCCCTTTAGACTTGATTGTACTTGAATCTGTTCTGGGTTGATTGCCCCACATTCTGATTGCAAATGTCTTGATGAGTCATGACACAGATTTTTTTTAGTAATAACATTTTATTGATGTACATTACAAAGCCCATTTAGAAATCCAGTTAAATTACATCTGATGAATTTACAGGATTGGGTGACATAACGTCACACTGAAAATTTCCAATTTGGCTGACACCATATGGAAGATATACATGTGACAACCCATAATTGAGGTTTGGGGAAATGTTATGTGTTTTCTCCCATGGTAATACACATATCAGTGTCCTAATGCTGCTGAGGCTAAATGTGAATGTTCTGAAGCAGTTACAAAGAGACTGAAATCTCCAGAGCTCCCAAAGATAAGCGAGTATGATTTAAATTAAGATCATTTCATTTTCTGAATTGTGATGTTTGTAATAAATGTCTCTTTTATGTGTTGCAGTTACTGTTACCATTATTGACTCCTGTATCTAATGCATTATTTTTTTTTCAAACAGCATAATTATTAACTATTGGGCCATATGCAGAATATAGGGCAGAATAGTTGGGTAACTAATGGCTTTTACATAGCTGGCTTTTACATAGCTTACACACTTTTTATTTTAGATAGCTTTAGATACGTTCCCCTTAGTAATTACTTTCTATATTATGTTTTAGTGCATGCTCATAAACCCAGGAACACTATATGGCTAAGTATATGGACACCCAGTTTTAATAAACACGTTCAAACAGATTAACTATTCGAATATTAACGATATACCGCATTTTACATTTATTCTATACCATACAGTGATTTCCAAGGAATGCTGATTTCGGGTGATGAGTCTGGCTCATAGTCTGTGTTTCATTTAATACCAAAACAATTTAGTTGGGTTTAGGTCTGGGCTTTGTGCAGGTCAGTCAAGTTTTTCCACACTAGTCAATCATTTTTTTTATGAACTGCTTTGTACACAGGGGCATTGTCATGTTGGAATAGAAAAGGGCCCTTCCCAAACTATTTCTGTAAAATTGAAAGCACGCAACTCTGTAGAACGTGATGTGCCCTTGCGTTAGAAATGAAATAGCCAAACCTGTTCATTAAAAGGACACATACTTTTGTCCATGAAGTGTAAAGGGGGAAGGGTTGCCAAATATGCGTGACAAAACCTGAAAACGTGTCACTTCCACACCTAACCCCCCTCACTGTCACTTTTACGCATCACGCACATTTTCCTCTAAAAAATCGCTGTAGTGTGATGATCGTAAACACACCCTGTTTACAATAATAACTTCACCTTTTTACCAAGAATGACACCTGATGAACAAGATCTGCCCCCCTTTAAACCTCATAATAAACAAACAACCCGCGTAAACTGCCGCAACTCGGAGTGGGAGGAGTTTCGTCGAGCCGCGTATCGTCACGCCTCGATGTTCGTCTGCCTATCCAGGAGTTGGCGCTGTAGGCATCTTTAAATGAGTTGGTTCGAGCGAACTCTCAGCAGGTTCACAAACAGAAATCGCGAGTTCGTAACGTATTTTTTTTTAATCAGTATTAGCAACGACTTTACGTTTAAAGCATTTCTTTTAAATACAATGGAAGACACTTGCATCTGAGATTTATATTCCGCGCGTATTTGAACAGCACCGAAAATATAACGGAAGGTCTACGCTATTAGGTTTGTTTCACGTATTTCTTATTTTATTATTATTATTATTATTGTTGTTTTAAACAAACAATTACGAGTATTTCGCAATCATATTGTGTTTGCTACCTATTGTATGGCGGTAATGGTTTGTTTTGATCAATAAATGGACGAATTGCTATCAATGCCTCTCCTTGTAGCATTAGCAATGTGTTTTGCATGGTGTCTCTGTGATGTTTTTGTTAGATATACTATTATGTTTTGTCCTTCACGATTTGCTATTTATATGATCTTATAGAATCACTCAAATGTCGTCGTGGTTGAAGAAGGCTTTGGGGAGACGACCACCACCGCCGAATCATAGCGGAGGAGGGTGTGTGTGACTTCTACATATATTTATTCACGTATAGTGGTTCTTGCTTTTGTAACCAATTACCTTGGCTTCGTAGTTAACATTGTTTACATAGTTGAGCCTTAGAGCTGTTTGTAACGTTTAAAGATGTGATATTTTATAGTGCGATGTCCTATGTGTTAGGTAAGGCTAGTTAGCTCACTTGCTTGTAATATACAGCTAAAGTATATTACAATTAGGTTATTAAAGTCCATGTTGATGTACTCTATACAGTGGTCCAAAACCTTTGCGGTCCTTGCGAATGACACCTTATCCTTTGAGGGAGGACAGAACAGAAGATCTCCCCGAATGTGAGAGGTAAGTTATGGGAAATCTTTATACAATAAATTATATATATATAAAAAAAAATATATATATATATATATATATGCCATTGCTTAAAAGTTAATTTGAGCCATTGATTATTGATCTGAAATCAAGGCAAAGATGAACAAATCTGTTTTTGTATATTTCAAGTTTTGAAAGCTTAGAGGAAGGGAACAACTACCCTGGCACACAGGAGTATCAGCATTCACCACATCTGTCAACTGGTAATGATGTTGTTGATGATTTTTGAACAATGAACCTTGATTTCTCACTTGTACTGTTGTTTTGCTTTTAGATAATGACATGTGTAAATCTGTCACAATACTAAACATGCGTCATTGCATCTTTATTTATATGCTGGCAGACAAACACAGCACTCATTTTAAAATTCTTGTGCGTTTTTATGTAGCTGTTCCACCTGAAGAGTATGAGCAATCAGATCAACGCACGGCTATATACAACAGGTTCTACCAGCAGTTGAATGGTGACTGTGCTAGACAGCCTGCAGACTGTATTGTCCTCTCTGTGAACAATCAGAATGTGTGAGTACATACCACAAATAGCAACAAAAGTATGTAATTTGTTTTTAATTCTTTATTTGTTCCACTTGTGAACAGCAGACTTGATCTCTTGTTGATTCATCTAAGGGTGTGTTCACATATGATATGTTTGGTTCAATTGAAACGAACTCTGGTGCGATTGCTCTGTCGGTGCTGTTTATTTGTGTAAGTATGAACGCTGCCACCCGAACCCTGGTGCGCACCAAACAAGCGGACCGAGACCTCTGAAAAGATGGGCCTCGGTCCGCTTTCAAGCGAACTCTGGTTCAGTTCGATTGAAGTATGAACGCAACACGGACCAAAGGTATCTAACCGAGCCAAAAACAGGAAGTGGTGATAAGATATGACCTGAAAATCAGGTAATTTGCCAATATAAAATGAGTGGTATTAGATCTGTGCTTGCGCATATAACAGAGAAATTCCTGATGCCGTTTTGACAGCTTTAAACACTTCACTAGAACTTCACATATTACCGGCTTGCTAAAAATAGCATCATATGCGCATGCATACACTTAGTATGTATAACCCAGCACACAGCATTGTTTTGGATGTCCGGTAAGTTCCATTTTAAAATATGTCCAATCACGTTGCGACTTTACACTTAAGCTGTTTGGTTCGGTAGCTTTTGGTTCGCTGTTCAAATGCTAGTCTGAAGTCGACCCAGGACTAAATTTATTTTTTGGTCCGGACCAAAATAACCAAGAAAACCGAACTACAAATATGAACGCACCCTAAAAGACTCTTACATGAGCACGGAGTAAAAATATGTTGCTTTTTGTCTTAAACATTTTTGCACAAAACTGTTCCTTCCCTGCAGTTTTTTTAATTACCCTGTTAAATGTTTTACTTGCAGGGTTAGATTTTGCATCAAATACGTCTTTAAACCAAATTGAATTATTTGAAGTCCTTCACAGCACATTAAACATTTTAAACGGCAATCAGACATACTTGAAAAGTGAAAACAAACATTTAAAGATTTGTTGCAGTATTCACTGCAAGAATGCCCATGATTGTGTTACATATAATCTGTTTGCATCCCAATAAATTAAAAAATTTATAAATACAACCTACTTTTCTATAATCTTTATAAAATGACAAATCAAGTTCACTGTTTTTGCTAATTTACACTGTTAGTGTTCTGTTCGCTCAACCGATAGAGTGCTGTATTAGAACCGCAAAACATCACGTGTTTGATTCCCAGAGCACACAAATACTGATAAAATGTATAGCTTGAGTGCTTTGGGTAAAAGCGTCTGCCAAATGCATAAATGTCATAAAAACAAAAAAGATGATTTATATGTCAATAACAGGTACATTTCCCAAATAAAAATTAGTTTAATATAATCTGATAAATAACTTGCTTAGTAACTTAATATAAAGTACATTAACAGACAAAACAAGATTTGAACATTGCATTGTAACAATCTAAATGCATGATGTGACACCTTACACAGTTTTCTCAGTACCACTGTCATATATTACTTTAGCTATACTTTTACTTTTTCCTAAAATGTCTCAACCACATGTCTAATACTTGTTTGCACATGTTTGATAAAAATTTAAATAGCTATAAAAATCTTCTATCTCTTCTATTAAACATGCTAGACAAAGTTGAGTTTTTTGGTGATTATATCTTGTAAAGATATAATCTAGTAAAAAGTTTTTTTTAATAGTATAGTGTGCAACCATACCTTGACACTGTCTGTTTTAAAATAAATAAATCTTCTCATAAACATTTTAAAATGAAATGAAATGTTAATGTAAAATAAAGGTAAAATTGAGATTTAGTAAACTAGTGTGAAATGTTATGTAATTTTTTTGTTTGTTTTAAACTTAACATTACCTACTTTCCTATCCTATAAGAATTTATTGCACAAAACATTTATTTAGTTGTTCATGAAACAATTTTTATATTATCTCCTATAATATTGTTAAAATGGTAAGATTTGTCTTGGTTTATTAAATGCTAACTGAATCCTCACCCCTTACTTTACTGCCGATAAACCGGGCCCATGAAGCTTGTCTTAAAGCATAGTGCTCAATAACCAAATCTCTTCTTCTTCTTTCAAAGGGATTACCCCAAATCGATAGGCCAGTGTTTGCAAGAACGTGGCCTCTCGGTGGAAATGCTTTACCTGCAGGCGGAATCAGGCCTGACCCGGGCCCTCCAAGATGTCCGTTCTGACGGTTCCCCCTTATGTATTCTCGTCGAGCAGACTAATGTAACTCTCTCCTCGTGCACAGTAATCATATTTTCAGAGTCCCTCAAAAGTAAGTCCACAATATATCTCCCAACAAAACCATTTTTAAATTAATACAGTAGTTCAGTAACCTTATTAATTAGCTAAAGAGAAAAGCACTCTTCACTTAGTGGTGGGCATGTTTACACACTTTTATTAGATGATGACTCCAAAAGCACATTTCTTTAAAGGGTCATATTATTAAGAACATGATTTTGTTATAGACAAATCAACATTTTGGTGTTGGAAATCACATCAGTGACACCTGTTGGATAAACAAATACTTACATTTGTTTTAAGAGTCTTTCATGATGTGATTCAGTCTTTATAAAGAAGTTGTTATTGCAGGATGGGGCCGTTAAAAACTATATTGGAACTATATTTGTGAAGGTCCGTTGTTAATTCACATGCAGAGGGGATGTATGAAATGTAATAATTAAAAATGTTACTTAATGGTATGACCTGAAATTCTAATTTACCTAAAGAAAATTCTATACATCAAACTTGAATCTTTTGTAATTGTTTATTATGCAACTATTTTATCTACCTGTTTTACACCAAGATTTAAAAAAACATGAATATTGTTTGAGTAATCCAAGGAAATGCATTGCACATTCTTGACAAACCAAATAAATAAATAAAAAAACTGGTTAAACCAATTCAAATAGTCAGGGTTTCAATTTTTTTCTGTTTCGATAAAGTATATTTGCACCTTAACATTAAAGCCCAAGTGTGATAGGAGGAAGTGTCCTAAAACCTTTATATCCTAATCCTGCATCATAGTTCATGCTCACCACTTCAAAAAGACGTAGTTACGATGTTTTAATGCTTAATGTTTACAAAAACTTCAAAAAAAAAAAAGAAAAAAATATCTCACTTTGCAGGTAGATTTTCAAATGTAATCTTCTGGGAACCAGAATCTAAATCCTCTTTCCAATTTTGCAAATATCGGTTTTGTCATTTAGCATTTCTTCAATAGTACTGTATGTTTATGTTAAAATATTATATATAATATAATAAATCTGATCTTTTAAAGGCATTTGTTTGAAATATAAATAAGATGTAAATTTGAAAGACATTTGGAATTTTAACACAACTTTAAAACCCTTTTCACTTTTGAAATTCTAGAAAATCAACCCAAAGATCAATGAATAAAAGCACATCATTTACCTCATGCACATTGCTTCACTTATAATACACAGTAAAGTAATAATAATCTGAAAGTTTTGCAATAAATCCACTATATAATCTTACTAAAATGTGTCGCTTCACTAAACTGAATTATTCATCTATTCAAACATGTGATCTCTGGAATATGTCGTTTCACTGCTTTCTGAATTTTACTGTCCTAATTGGGTTAAGCAGTGGTTGACAGACTGCAGGGTGGTGCTGATGAGGTAGAACTCTTATGCACACTGCTTAGACTGCAGCGGCTCACACTGAGCACCATATGCAACCCCCCCCCAATACTCTGGCTGACCCCTCTGTTGCCTCTCTGCAGTACATCGAAACATGCCCAAAGAACAGGCCATGGAGTTTGTGATGGCGGAGTTTGGGCGCGTAAGCGCTGCGCGGCGGGATGCAGACCCCACAGAGACGGCGGCACGGGCGGCTGAGCTGACGGAGGACTACCTGGAGCGTGCCAAGCTGGAGCGCCATGCTGTTCCCTCTGCCACGCGCCACCTGCTCTTTCTCCTGACCGAAGGTTTGCACCTGTACCCAGAGGAACTCCGTACACTGATGGAGTACCTTCAAAACCGCCAGGACCATCTGCAAGGTGAGCACGCTACAGCGTCCTGCCCTAGTTTTGTCACATTGATGTTGTTTTGTGTCCTTTTAAGAATTGTAATACTCTATGTAATGTATTCAGTGATGGCAAATCGTGCAGTGTTCACTTTAGAAATCATGTATGAAATAATTATTTAGTCTGTCTGACATCACTGTGTAAACAGTTTAAGTAATTTTTAATATGTAAGATTGTAAAGCTGTCTGCCACTAATTCCTTTCTTTCTCAGTCTCCCCCACAGAGGTGGAGAGTGATGCAGCTCCTGTGGTAAACAGTCTGCCACCAGGGTTAGGAAAGCCCCCTCCACTTCTGCCCGCTGGATCTGGACCACCACCAAAAGAGCGGACGAACCCACCCTCAGGCTCTGGAGATACACTCACAGGTCACATGGCTTCACAGGGTTTGTTTCCGGGATATAGAACCAAATACAAGATAAAAAATAATTGAATGGCATAATTTGTTCAACCAGTCTGTGATCCTTAATAAATACAATATTCCCTCGGTTTCTAGGCTCATATCCCAAGACGAAGCCGCCCCCTCTGCTTTCAATGCATACTCTAAAACCACCTTCTCACAGAGCCGCTGCACCCCCACATGCCCTCTCAGTCTCTCATGGTCCTGCATTTAGTGCCCAGCCATCCAGAGGGCCACCAAACTCTCATGGAAGTGAAAAGCCACCACTTCTACAAACTCCCACACGTGGTCCTCTGCTTAACCACCCATCTCGTGGTTTCCACTCCCCTCGTGGTCTTTTGCAGCATCTGGCACCTCATTCACTCAGAGGACCACTATTAGTTCGTGGACCTCCATCACAGAATGGCCCCCGTGGTTCTGCTTTACTACGTACACCACCACCTTCACTCAGGAGCCTTCACCTCGGAGCTCCAACAGGTCTGTCTTTTTCACTGATTAAACATTCTTGCTATAATGACACTGGCATTTAAAGAACCAATTTAGTTTACATTTAGTAAGGAACCATATGTGTTTAATTTGTGTTTTATGCTCCTGTTTTGTTTGAACAGGTTTGCGCCCATCTCGACATCTACTCCCTTAATTCACGAAGATGGCCAGTACAGCCAAATTGGACAGCTGAGGAATGATGGACTTGCAGTTTTATATTGTTTTTTTTTTTTTTTTTTTAAAGAATCAACCTTTTTGGTTACTCTTTAATGATGTTTAACGGATGTATTTGCTTGGAAAAAATCCAGAATGATGTTGTCTTTATTTTATGGGCTTCAAATGTGCTCCCTTCCACAGCTGTATACAGTTTTATATTAGAATAAATCTACAAATCTTTCAATGGCATACATAAACCCTACAATGTCTTATAGAAGACATGAATGAAAATATTTTATTGTTCAGATTATCACGCTAGACAGAGTCTGTTGATGATTCTTGACCTCCAGAAAATTATTTACCTTCGTGGCATAATGTAAATGTTAATGCTAGAATTATGGTCAATACTAAATTTACAAATCAGGGAACGTGACTCCATGAGATTAAATAACCTATTGTTTTGGATGATGTAAGTTCTTGATTGGGTTCCATTCTGGGCGACTTTATAATACCAAACATTTATTCTTTGGAACAAAGTATCCAGTGCTTTAAACCGCTCTTTGGCAGGCTCATACTGGCACTCCTCATACAGTTGGCTTGATTCATATGATCTTGATGGAAACAGGCTTTCCAGTTTCTCCTGCAGGAAAATAAACTTGGGCGTGATGGTACCATTACCACGACTGACTGTAGAGAACCTAGCCCAAATAGCTACATTTTAGTCTTGCTTGACTACACAAAGTTCTTTTAGCAGCCTGGAATGTTGTTATGTTAGATAAACAGGCCTCAGGATGTTCAATCTTGTTGAGTGGACTTCTTGAGCTCCAAAATGAAAATGTGATTTTAGACGTTTTGGTTGTAAAACTGGGTCATATGTATTGATTTCACACATACAAGTCATTTATTTGTAATATTACAAATCAAAAACGTAGGTGTGTGTTGCGTGCATCATAAAAATAACAGTTCGTAAAACGTGCCTGACCCGTGACGATTAATTTAAGATGATAATTTGAGGGTGGTGACGTTAAAAAGCAGGTTTCTCCTGTTTACACTAATATCAGGAATTTGTAGATTTCAAACAGACATTATTAGTTTTTATGTGACAACACAAACAGATGACAAATAAGATTAGTCTAAATGCTTATGGAAGAAAGCGAATCGATAGACTGTAAACAGTTGCTAATTCCAAATAACGCGAGAACACAGTTTTACTACTAAAAAGAGAGTTGTTGTCAGCCTCTCGCGAGATCTCTCCAATCCCTTCATACCAGCGCTTTATGGTATGTGTATTTACCCAGTGATTTGGCATTTACCAGCGCTTGTAAAAACGGACTCTGCTATGTCTTTGGTCCGGGTTTGCAGTATGTTGATATATTGGTTTTGCAGTTGAAATTGTTAAAATGATTGTAGGCCTTCATATGATTAGTAACTGCTTATAAAACAAAATATAGTTTGGTCTGTATTTCATGGAGCGTGAACTTTAGGTAAGTGAAATGGTTAATTGCACAACAACTATTTAGTCAGTTGTTAAACATTTTATACATAGGAAACTCAAAAGACAAAATTCTGATCCTTTTTATTTGACTGTGTACTATTAATGTTAAGTAGTCCTTTGCATTAGACGTATCTCATTTTCTCGCTCCATCGTCTCCTAAGCCAGTTTTGGTCATTGTGCAGAATATTCACATTTTTATAGACTATAGAATATTATATTTATCACTTTATGTAAGTTGTAATAGTAAGAGCTAATAACCACAAGTTTACCATTGGCACGTGCCACAAATACTCTAGTATTAAAGAAATATCAACTTATTTGATAATAATATAAAACCTCATTGAGTTCTGGTAGCTTTACTTCTTTGTTATAAAAGAGTAACCAAAAGTACACAAACGTTACGTTCTGTATTTGCTGTTCAATTTCTGATCATGCTTACGAGCTAATATAATATAACATACATGTTTAATATATCTAAAACATTGTGTTTTTGTTTGACAAAATCGAGTGGAGACGTGAATCTGAGTGTGTGCTTAATGTAATCACTAGATGGGGCTATAGACCCACAGAACGCACATTTACCAGTTAACGCTTAATTTATGGTTGCTTATCAAACCTCAGGACACCCTTGGCATTTCTATGGCTGATATTTCCATCTCAAATTGATTTCATAACATTTTACCGGAATGTTTTTGAAAATAGCCTGTAATGCAATTTAAAACAATTTAAATGAAAAAGTAACCTAAACATTGCGTTCTTTTACAGGAATACATAGCTTGCTAAAATGTCTTTTCCCCCAATAACAGTAAATATCATTCAAAATGAACCATTGGGAGATTCGAGGCTTGCTTCTTGCTTCTGTTCCGTGTGCAATTTAATAACAATAACACACTGTATTTGTGAGGTGTTAGTTTGTGCAGATGTTCTGAACTGAGCAAGATAATATTGCTTTCGGTCTACGTAATGTTGTGTCTGTGGACAAATATATAGATTAACTTATATTACAAACCAAATATAGAAGTAACACACCAGACAGTGGAAAGAAATAGATGCAGCAAGATGGTAAACAGTGTAGAATATTAATACAAAGCAATATTTTAGTTCAGCAACTTACAAACAAATAAGCAATAAACAGGAACGTTTCAAAGCTCAGAAGTCTACATAAATACTAAGATTTCACACTGAAAGTAGTTTGGGGTGAATCTGCATAGAAGTGTTTGTCTGTATTTGTACACATGCACTCTCATTGAATTAGTCTTTAGAGGGGCATGTTTTACAGCTGTTTGTTTCTTCACTCTTTGATCACAGACACTCGACCGCAGCTGTGAAGTATCCATCAAGTCTCAAAATAATGGAGGCCTGGTTCTGCTTCATTTCACCAGCTGGAAGGTGTTGATTGGACTTTTTTGGGGAACCGAGCAAAAACAGCTCGGCTAAAGCTGGTAAATGCATCAGAAGATGGATGAATCGCCGGACAAACGAAGTGGAAGCAGCTTTCAGCACTCTCGCACGGAACGGAAACGCAGACATGCCCCACGATATGCATTTCGTTTGCTGTTTCAATCCACGTAATCACGCAGAATCACTTTTTGGCCCCGCAGAGGTATACACACTTGCCATTCCTGCACGACTGGATATCAATCAAAATGTATCACTATGAATATTCTTGGCATTATTGTGTTAGAATTCACAGATACTCAGGTCGGCTCTAAACGCAATGTGCTTCTTTGTTAGAACTGCACCACACTGTGCTCCTGTATGCTGCTGTGAGTGAGATCTTCATTAGAAACCTTGAGCCCTTCACCAGGATCTGTGCCAGGTACTCGGTCTAACAGCCAAACATGTTGATAATTAAACCCCTGTAATCGAGAGGTGTTATCACAACAATTAACAGCAAAAATGTGAGGGTATGAGCGAGTGTCTGGGAATGTGTCGCTTTATACAGATTTCAGTTTTTATTGGAATCGAAATATGATACAATTGCGTTTAATAATATGTATTTAAATGCGCCTTTATAAAGATCCAAGGGTGCTTCACGATGTATATCCTTCACAAGTGTCAAATTAGAATACAAAGGGAAATTCAAGTTGACAGAAACAACTAATAGCCAACAAATGTTATTTGTTTAGATGTAATTGCGTTGTGTCTTTTTGTTAAGTGTACATTTTCCAAATAATCAAACCATTTTGGAGCAGATCGTTCCACGGCAAGAAAACATTTGTCTTCCGCTCTTTTTTTCTTCTGAAAGCACATTTGTCTCTCTCCTACTTTCCCTAATTCTCCAGACATGTTCCACTCTTTCGTTTTCCCCTCTCCCTCCTTTTTTCCTCCCCAAAGTTGGCTGCCTCTGCCCTCGTTCCTAGGCATCAGCCGAAGACCCAGCAAGGCCCCCATACACAATGAGCTTTAATTGGGTTAAGTTTGTCCGCCACAGATAACATTTCTCTTTCTGTGGAGAATAAAACAAATTGCTGGCACTAATGGCACTGTTTAATGTAGCTCTTTTTATTATGGATGGAGGAAATTAGGAGGAGACTCCCAACAGAGCGCCAATGTCGTGGGAGTGAGTGCATTGTTGCAGCTCATCAGAAAAGCGTTTTTGCTGGAGCGCCGGCCTCCTTGCCTTCGTTGCTCGTCTCTTTTTCTCTCTCTCTCTCTCTCTCTCTCTCTCTCTCTCTCTCTCTCTCTCTCTCTCTCCCTCTCTCTCTCTCTCCCCCCGTCCTCTTTCGATGCCACTTTTGAGTCACGGCCATGAAAACTACACTTATATGGTAAACCGTACCATTTACCATTGCGCGTTATGCCGTGTGTTCTGAACCTGTTCTCTGTCCGTAGTCTTTTTATGGTTTGATGCCCTAAGTCCATAAAGCTGGTGTTTCTTTGTGTAAGTCTGGGGCAAGAGCCAGTGAAAATGGGTTTTGGGGGGGCCTGTTATTGAGGGTTTTGGCACAAGACACGGTTAGGCTAAAGAGCCTGAAATTTGTTCTCCTTTGCTTACGTGAAGAGGGTCTCCTTTTAAAGTCAGCCATCTCGCTGCATGAGCGAATGGGTTGTGAGGACAGATGCACACCCTGGCATTTAACACGCCAACACCTGAGAGTGTTTGGAAGACAATCAGCAGTAAAAATGTAATGTTCAATCTGGATTTTTATGGTGGATAATCAGGACTGATGAAGTAGAGGGTACATTAAAGTGCAGCCGAGCGGTCAGCCTCAATCTGCGTTCCTGCTCTGCACCTCTCCCTTGTGTGCCCGTGTGCAGTCGGATTCAGTACCGCCGTCCAACGGCTGTCTGGGTCACTATAACAAACAAACGTGCAGTTTTATGTCCCATGCTGTCCTTATGTGAAACTCCAGAATAGAGGACGAATAATGCTGCTGGATGACATATTTCAATAATTTTACATTTAGCTGGTATACACTCGATTTTCTTTGCTTTCATTATGGTCTATATAGTCTCAGGCAGGTCACTATTTGGCTCTTAAACTGCCACACGTCAGTGTCCCGAAAGTAAAATAAAATAGTTAATTTTCTAGCTAGGCTTCACATCTATTACCTCGAAGTAAATGTGTATTTTAAATCTTGTACTTGTGCCTGTTTGCCTAAATGAAATCAGAAGCGTTTGCTTCCCCACGTCCTCGTGCCCTTTTATGCGTGATGCTCCTGCACTTTGTTAACGAGACAAAAGAGTGTTGGCTTTGCAGTATTTAAATCAGTTATGTCTAATTATTTCATACAAAAATAGCCTATCTAGGGCAAAGCCAATGAGATGTAACATTGTCTGTGGAGGGGGGACCTGGCGGAGTTGGCGTGAGTTCAGCTGAACAGAACAGAACAGAGAGAATGCGCTGTAGGCAACATAAATATAACATGAACTCTCCGGGCCTGTGACAGTACGATCGGGGAGTGTTTAAGAGCGCTTTTTGGGAGCTACATCGTCCAGTAGACGGCTGTCACACGAGAAAAGCACACCTGTGTGCGGAGGGAGTGCAGACGAGAAAGGACAAAATGCTGTTGCTAAATCTTAAATAATTGTTGCATGAATAATTTAAAGGCGTCGATCTACAAGCATCCCTGCTGCGTTAAGAAAACGCATTATTTTAAATAGCTAAGCCGTCCGCGCAATATTCATTTAAACATCTAGCCTATGTAACAACTATTTACACATTTCATTTCAGATTTGTTTCAAGTCCTTATTTAAATAGTAGCAATTTCTCCGATTGCTGAAAACCATCCAAGCGCAAGGAAAATATTTGCCACTCATTAAAATCTTCCTAAAATAGAAGCGGTGTCAGTTCCGAACAGGACCAGCACATTTGCAGCTCGCACCTCTTTTTCTCCAGCGTCTTAATTAATTTCATCCACATGTCTTGTAAGTCTTATTCTAAACTGTTCATTGTTGCAAAAGAAAAATGCAAATCCGCAGAAAGATGACAGAGGGTGTAATCGCTTGCTATGTGATTTCACAATGCCACTCTTTCAGACCATTCAAGTCTCGGCTGTCCTTGACCCTTAAGGAGCTTGTAATGTGGGCTATTTTCCTCCTTTGAATTTATCCGAGAAAAGGGGACCACTGCGGTGAGCTTTCGCCCCTTCGTGCCAGCGGCCTCTCTCTATGGGATGCAAGAAACGCGTTTAAAAGCGGTCTCCAGGCGCGCGCTCATTTCAGGGGGAGTTCAGACGAGACAAGAGGGGCCCCGGTCCTCCGCAGGGGGTCAATTTTAAAGGCCGCTCCGTGACTCGACGGGGTGCCTGGCTCAATCTGCAGGACTTCCCGCTGACCAAGACAGGGAGCCCACCGTGTTATCCATGACAACGGCCGAGCAGCTCCGACGCACTGCGTGTGAGAGTCGAGAACAAAGCGCGCGTGTGATTTTGACCATTTCTTTGCTTGATTTTTGCCAGAAACGAGCCTGCTTCTAGGACTGGACTTCCATGCAGACGGCCAGACAGACGCTGCGGGGACTGTAAATGCTATCGAAAAGGCCTGATGTAGCCAATAAGTACGCAACAAGCATCCGAGATCAACTAAAATCATATTCTGTAATAACAATAATGAATTAAACTACGCATTTCACGATATGAATCAAACATTGTTGTTATGCACAATACATATTTCCCATAAGAATAAAATTGTTCCTCAAACATGCACTTTACCGAATCAAGCACCATTGTTATAGCCTATTTAATAAATATTTTATTTTTAATTAATCCTTTAACCCCAATTGTTATTATTCTATTCGCAAATAAACTTAAAATTCAATATTTACCGTATCGAAAAGAAGACGCAACAAAAATATCCTAAATCTGATGTAAATGCTAAACACCCCAAATACTCATATTGTCATGGTATCCAATCGACAGTTAAACGCTGGAGTGAACTCAAGATGATGGCACCGGTAGGCTACAGGAAGTAAAGAGGGCAAGGACCGCAACAAAAAAAAACCTGAATCCAGTCCGTCTTTTTTCTTGCACGCTGCAGAGTTTCCTCGAAGCTCCGTGTTTTGGCCCCGATCCGTGCTCCAAGTTAAGCTGTAGTTTCCATGGCTGACCATGGTTTGGTGCTGTTGGCTCTCTCTGTCTGCTCAACCCAGGCTGTGCGGAGCTCCCTGCGGGATCAGAGCGCTCCCCCGCCGGGACCCTACTCTCACATCCTCCTGCTGGGACACGGCTACATTTCCAGCCAAGCCTGGCTTTATTATGTGTGTCTGCGCTGCAGCCCCGCCAGCAGTCGGATCGGGAGGCGGAGGGAAGACCAGAGTCAGGACAAAGAAAAAGGCAGAGAGAGGCTAGCGACTAGAAATATTTACGGCTTTTAGGACGTAAAGGGGAGATAAACAAGAAGAATAAAATCCCCGCAGGTAAAAAAAATGCTGCGTAAAATGGCATTGAGAGTGCCACCTTCCGAAAAATAAGAGCGCAACGGAGGGCGGTTCGGCATTTGCGGGAGCAGAAACGGAAAAAAGACAGTTCCGACAACTACAAAAACAGAACCTCAAGAGGAACGCGAGGAAGAAAAACATTAAAAGCAAATCCTAAACATTGTTCAAGTGGGTTTGCCACATTGTCGGGAAGTATCGGCACCTCGCGCTACCGATCAGGTGTGATCGTAATGCTGTAATTTGGGCACGCTGCGCTTCTTGAAACTCTGAGCGTGCGCCCGCTCCACCGTTACGGAGGAACAAAAGAGCGTTCGCGTTTCGAGCACGGAAAACGCACAAGTTATTCGTTAAATCTACAGGTTGAGTCGCGCGGCTGGAGAAGTTCAATCGTTGGAATATCCGGGCGCTGCGTCTCGTACCATTGCTCTACTCTCTCTTCCTTTGAATGCTTTAGGACTATCGAAACGAAGTTGCCGCATTGCAACAGGCAAAGTGAAGAAATCTCAGAAGTATCAGCGCGTAACCTGTACTTGTTTATCGGAGACGACAAGATACGCATTAAAAGCAGCAAAATATCGCCGTTAAAACGGAGATGTCTAGACGCAAGCAGGCCAAACCGCGCTCCGTTAAAGGTAAGCTTTTTTTATGGGTACAAGAGGGAACAACTCACATGACCAATGAGATTTCATGGGTAAACTGGCGGGGATTGTGAAATTTGTCGATTTAATGCCTTTGCGTTGAATAGTGACATTTTATTCAGAAATAT
Source organism: Oreonectes daqikongensis (assembly GCA_026939265.1). Classification (NCBI taxonomy): domain Eukaryota; kingdom Metazoa; phylum Chordata; class Actinopteri; order Cypriniformes; family Nemacheilidae; genus Oreonectes; species Oreonectes daqikongensis. The sequence continues at coordinate 4,845,238 of JAOTQM010000187.1, forward strand.
AAATCGCTAGTTTAGACGTGGGAACCAAGTTATTTAAACATTGTAATTTTTAGTCCAGGTGTCTTCAGTTCTTGAGGTTGGCAGCTTAAGTGACCCTTTATATTGAAGATGCTGCATTTACCTGAAAATAGAAATAGTGCTCAAGTTTTTTTCCCATTTTAGTCAGATTTTTTGTTTTTTAATTGTAATGTGGTTATAATTTGTATCACATGTAAATAAGTAAGCTACTTTTTGTCATTTTGTACATTAGTTCATTTTAGACATCCCTCCCAATTTTTTCTGTAGTAATATTATGAATGGAAATTTTCTTGTGCTGTTTATTTTGTTAAGGTCTGGTTGTGAGTTTTGACATGACAGAGTCAGTCACACATAGACCCATCTCATTCACGCCCCTCCTTCAAGACTCAATACTCACAGGCAGGTGAATTTAGGACCAGTAAAGGCCTGCTGCTATTTTGTCACGTCCATCAACAATGTGCAGCAAATATTGTGCTGCTGGTCGAGATATCACTTGGCACCTTCACCCCAATAGAAACCAGATGGGCTTTCGGGTGGCCATGTGGCCCATATTAGTACCCCCTCCCCCAAATAATAACCAGTTTTTTGTTTTAATTAACGGCCACAATCTGCAGAGGGCAAAAAATGGCCATAGGTTTACGTGGAGTGTTAATGGATAATATTTGTGGCCGTTGATCTGAAAATGTACCATTTTAACAATCGTGCCTCAGTAATTATTATCGCAGATATTTAACATTGACGGAACCTGCTGGGTACAAATCAATTCGAAACAATGTTGTTGAGTTGTTTTTGAGCAAGAGACAGCAGTCTATTCATGCTTGTAATCAATAGCTGGTTGTGTTGATGTGATTTAGTAGCTATTTACATGCACAGAGTGATATGAATTCTTTTTTTTTATTGTAATACGAATACTTTTTGCATTAACGTTTTTTTCCAAAATCTGAAAATACATTTTTTAAAATATATTATATAATTGTAAAAATTGCATTGCATCGTTCGCAATACTGCAGTTTTTATCGTGTATGCATTCGCCTGCTGCAGCACAGGGGTTTGGGGTAAACAGTGATTGTATTGACTCAGCGATGCACGTCAATCAGAGGCCAATTAAATATGTAACCGACGCTCTCGCTCTGTCCCTATCTCAGCCCAGCACCTTTAGCTTTGATTCGTATGCTTGGAGATATCAGGGGCACCAACAATATGTCTGAGTACAGTATGCACAACATCATTTGTGTGTTTTAATGTCTCGGTATCTTGTGTATTAGCTCGTTCATCCAGAGGTTGAGCTTGTTTGTCATTTTCTGCCTTGATATGTTCAAATCTGCAGGTGTAGCAAACATGTCCAGAAGTAACACATTTGGGGGTTCCTCAAGAAGCCTTGCCCATCACATTGAACCAGGGATTATTTTTCAGTAAAGCAAGTCATGCACTCACATCACATTACATTAGAAACAGTGATTGCCAGCGTTTCTCACAAGAGAGAGAGAGAGAGAGAGGGAGAGAGAGAGAGAGATTATTTCGAAAGGATAAAGACAGTCAGTACTCATCCGCGAGAAGAGGGAGCTGCGCTTATCAAAATATTATTTCTCTCAATTAATCCCTTTTTAATGTGTGTCTATGCACCGAGTGCTCGGCCGTGGCATTCCTGTTTCATATCTCCACCGTCCCCATGAGTGTTTCATGCATTATGTAGCGATGATTATTACTTAATTACACATTAATAAATCCCCTTCATTTGCAGGACATTAAGAGGGAGATGAATGCACACGACAGGACGGGAGACAGCGAGGGCACTTATTTCTGTTTTTTCAGTGTTGTTTACAGTCAGTCAAATCAAATAGGACCTTTAGATCAACAAAAGGGAGAAAACATTTGAGTAATGCTTGTCAGACATTCGCTGGAAAAGAAATCGAATGGCATGCAAACCTCCCCACAATGACAAATATTTTTGGGGGGGTTTTGTGTGTGGGCATATGGATGAGTTTGTTGTTGTATCACTCAGTGTTGAAATGTCTTTTAGGAATGCATTTAGCTCTTCCTGCAGAATATGTATTCTTCAGCAAAGGCTTGGACAGGGAATTGCATAATTACTTACTGTTTTGAATGTAAATTTTAAGATATGCCTTTGAGCAACTGAGGGACTGTGAAACGAAAAAGACTCCTATATATATTTTTTAAAGAGGTAATTTAAGAAACATACTGACAGGTGTGTATGTGAGTAATATTGTAGCTCTGATTTTCTTATGCGAGACTTCAAGATGTGCGTTTCTCTGACTTAAAAAAAAAAAAAAAAAAAAACCCTGTGCCGATCTGATTTGCGATCAGAGGGTTTTCTGTTCTGTGATTTCAGGGGTATTGTTTGAAACACTAGGCTTTACACATCAGAGGATGTGATGCTATAATGTGCGCTAATATAATAGCGTGCAGCTTTTTTTGTTTTAGCACTGTAGATATGTGTGTGTTTGTTTGTATTGGTGTAGATCTCATCTTTTTGCTTTTCTTCTTTTCTGGAACCATCTGGTTTTAACATTAAATGGCTTTTTTATTGTCACCTTAGCTTTTGGCAACCGTGCCGAAGTTTCATTGGTCAGTGGGTTGTTGTAAAATGCTGAAGTGAGTTACCATAGGGCTGCAGAGCCACAAATGAAGAGATCAGAGAATGAGAAGCCCCTTAGACGACTTATGCGTTTACATTCGTGTTTCTCGTTTCGTGAATTGATTTTTGTAAGCTGTCATTTTTTGTGTGTGTGTGCTTAATCACTCTGTTGCATCTGTTGCACATTTACGACTGATGGTTCATTGAGAATGATTGTTTTTAGTCAATATTTCCATTAGCGTTTCTGTTGTATTTTCTGAAACAAATGTATTTGTTTTTCTAATTCTGTGATTAACAAATTACATTTTGCTTAATGATTTTATATTCTTGTAGCTGATCTATTTATTGTGAATTTGAATTTATTATGATTTAAGAATAAATGTGGAAAGTGTTTTATTTCAGATTCCTGGGCAGAATAGTAGTGGCTTTGTACTTGTGTCTATGTTGACTGTTAGAGGGTGTGATTTTTGAGGTAATGGCAGATGAACCACAAAATTGATTTTTATGCTCTTCATTTTTGTTTTTATTGACTTCACAGCATGAACAATTAGTTAAATAACTCTAAAAGTATTTCATCAGGCCCAGGAAAAATGTAATTGCGCACAGTTTGACAGCAGCCAAGGTCTTTTTAAATGGCTGTCTCTGAGTGTTGAAGTGACTGATATTGTGATGTTAAAGGGACATTAAAAAAAATAAAAAATCTTTTCCTTTTGTGTTGATATTTTTTGTTGAAAGTTGCAACATATTTTAAGGAATCAGCCAATTTTTCTTTTAAAATAACTTCTGGACCTTCACTTGCATCATAGCCACAAACAATAATTTGCTACTGTCTAGTCAGTGATGTTAGGTACATTCTAGACAGCATTTGATTGAATGATAAAACTGTATAGTGCAGGATGAGTCTTCAATGTTTTATCAGCTACTTTTTCAAATCAGAATAGCGCAGGTTTAAAAAAAGAAAAGGAAAGGAAAAACATACCCCGTCCCTCCCTGTAGTGACCCCTGTTGGTGAGGAGATCATAGCATAATTCATTGTCTCTGTGATGGGGTGTAAGTTGAGGGGAACAGAGGGCGGGTTTGGAATGGGGTTTTTCCCTGTTGGCCGGTGTGCCTGCCAATGACAACTCCTTATCAGCAGCCTGCCTGCTAGTTTTGCGGGGAAGAATCTGTCTTAATGTAAGAGCTCAGTCGTAGTCTCTGCCATTGTACCGGCTTAGCCACATGCTTTATCAGAAGGCCTGGGCTCAGTGGCCCGGAACGTCGCTCGCCACGGACCCGCTCAGGACCCGCTCCATGCCACGCTTCACTTCTAAAGAGAAGGCGTCGCTCTGACGACTGCTGTTATTAATTCTGTTTGTGCGGTTGCCGTTCCCAGCGCCCCCCTCTTCCTTCCCCACCATGCCTGCCAGCCGAGGCTCCCCTGTCAGGCCTTCCCGGAGGAGCGCGGCCGTTCTAAGATGCTGCGCTTTGGAACCCGGATTGGGCTGCTGCAGAGGGCAGATTAAAACGTGCTGGAACAACGCGCAGAGAAAGAGTCTCTCAAAGCTGCTCATACCCATGATTAAACATGGCAGCCATTTTCACCTAGTCCGTCGAGAGTGCCGAGGACTTTTGTCCGTGCTTTTTAGAAAGCACATTGTGGTACGTCTTGAAAGTATTCTTTCCCATTTTGAAAATATCATTCGGTGACCTAGAATCAAGTGCAGTAACGCAAGCCTGGTTTTATAATTTAGACCCGTCACACAGCCTTTCTGTGGTTCTTTTGAGGGGGATTACATCAAATGTCAGAAGTGTGTGTGTCGACTTTTCCTGTAATTTTGAGAAGTGCAAGCGCATATCGGATCTCTTTATGGACAAGTTTCTGATATTTAAAGATGCATTAAAGATCCTCTTCTTTTCTTTTCCTTCTCCTCTCTCCCATCCTCTCCTCTCCGGGTGGCTGCTCTACGACCCTGCCCCGTCTCGCTGGGCTGTACATTAAACATAAGGAAAGGGGGCAATTAAGCCCACTCTCTACACCTGGCTGATGCATATATTTATTGGCCAGTCTCCCCGTCGGACAGGCTTTGGGCCCTGGCCTGAGCTTTTTGGGGGTGGTGATGAAGTGCTGCGGAGGTCATTAATGAGGAGAGCTGGTGCTGGTTTGACCCTTGCTGCACCCCCCTAGAGTCCCCTCTGACCCCTCACCAGGTCATCATCTCTCCAATGGCTCGAGTCTTCAGGGGGCCTTCCAAGGACTGATATAGCCGGAGGTGGAATGGTTTTCCTCTCTGTGTTTGCGTGTGTACGCATGCATCTTTGAGCCCACGCACATAGAAATCGCCTAAGCGTTTGTGGCTCCTATTCTCTTAAGAGCTGAACTTATCGATTTCTCAAGACCTAAAAAAAAGTTTACTACCAGCAAGAACAAAACCAGTAAAACAGAGATGAGAAAGAGTTGAGCCGTCTTGCCCTTTCGAACACGGATAGAGTTTAACTCTGTAAAACGAAACTTTTGAGTAATTTACAGAGTTCACCGGGTGTCAGGACGTCTGGCTCTACCTTGCTTCAGAATTACATTGAGGAATAAAGAGATGTAATTGATTTGGCTAGAATAGTAAACGTAAATGCCACCATTCGCTTGTCAATTAAAATAACGGGTTGTAAGAAAACTGACACGACCATAACCAGCCATGAGTTATTTTAAACGCCTCATTTCATCATGCTCTTTTTTCGCTGACAGATTATTTGTCTTCAGACAGACCACTGCTCTTTGTGTTGGGTTAGTAATGCCTTCGCAAATTGATTTTAAGGCGTGAAGCTTCCCCGTGTTATCCTAAGGCAAGTCCGAACCCTGGCACAGAAGCCTTTTTTGGCTTACGCTGAATTAGCCCCTCATTGTAAAAGGCCCTCCGTTCTGCTAGCCCGCTTGACGTCAGAGAAAGATGAGCCCTTGATCCCGGAGTCGGTCTTGTTTTCCTTATTTTTCTTCATTTAATTCGCCGTCAAACAGCTAGTTCCCCCCTCCCGCAACGCCGAGGATAATAACCCGTGCAAACAGCGGGGCAATACTGAAGAAACAATTAAACTCGCTCTTCGTTTCAAAGCACTCGCACACACACTTCACAAAAGGGGAAAAAGGAGAGGCGAAAAAGAAAATGAGAGGAATAATGACATTTACAAAACAGCCGCTCATTGGATGTGTTCATTTGTTGGTTAAAAGTCAGGTTTTCCGTTGTGTGCAGTTCACTTAGCATGTGTGCTTTTTTGGAGAGCTGCTCCTGTATTCAAGAAGCTCCCAGAGGAACGGAATGAGGCAAAGAGTGATTATTACTCTCTCTTCATCGGCTTCTCTTTCTGTTTACCTCAACTCACCTCTCACTTTCCTGTCTCAAAAGCTTATGAAGTCCATGTGCTGAAACATTGAAAACTTTGGAAATCTTGAAAATCTGAAAGCGTGGTAATTTGCTTGTTTTCGCTGTTTTGAAACCGCGTTCAGTAACTTTAGGGATGACGCATGTTTAGTTGTTTCTTTTAGAAATGTCAGGGTACAAATTAATGTGGAATATTCTTCACATTGAAGTGAAATATTGAAAACTTAAAGTGTGATGTATCAGACAGCACAAACCAAAATCTGATTCTCTGTCGTGTGTTGTGCTTTGCTTTCACAAGGAAAATATATTTTCCTTTATACAGTCTTGGAAAAAAATAAGAGACCATTCCCAATTTTCCTAATCAACTTTTTTAGATGTATTGTGGCCATTTTAATCTAGTGTCTGTTGAATTTCAACAGAATCAAACCGTTACAAATAATAACAAATATTACTGTTGTATTGGTTAAAAGTGAATATAAACTAAAAGTATTTGAGGTCTGAAAAAATACAGAGCATCTTTTCTGTTATTTTGACCGGTTCTCCAGTTTTCATTTTCTGCAAAAAAATACAAATAGAAATAATATTTTTATTTGAAACTTGGGAGAAATATTGTTAGAAGTTCACAGAATAAAACAAAAACAATAATTTTACTTAAACACATAACTAAAAATCGTAAATACTTTATTGGATTGGTCTCTTTTTTCTGCGGCTGTATATTAGGCCTAAATGTTAAATTATATTAAATCATTTAATATATATTTGAAAATATATAGAATAATACCTTGTTTATATATTACAATATATGAACTAATGCATACAGAATTGCGGCTTTTCTTATACTATTGAAAAATATAAGCACTTCGTTCCAGTGTATGAAAATGTATTATTTAATATGCTGCATTATATTTTACAGTATATTCCCATGTATTTTTGTTTCCTAAGGACGAATCAGTTGTGTAACTATGTTCCACTCGCACACACAACAGTACTGCAGTGGTGACTCACTTTGGTCTGCTTTCTGTTGCTTTTTGCTGTCAAAACATTACTTTCTAAATGATGGTTTACTTGCTCTATAAAGTATATTATAAACCTCAAGAACATTGAGTGACATCGCATATAATATGTCCAAATGGGGTTGGGGGAATGGCTTAATGATTACCAATATAAATAATAAATGATCTTAAAAATGTTGATGTAGAGAGACTGAACTGTTTTTAGGGTTTATTTTCATGTGCGGCCCATAGGGAATGTTTGGGTGCATTGTCTGGTAGTGTTGTGTTGTGTCAGGAGGGGTGACTCAGGCCACATTTGTGGAGGTGTTTGGAGGCTAATTCACCTTTGACAATAGGTGTTCTGCATTTCAACACGAGCGACGTGTGGGTGTGTGTAAGAGCACTGCCAGAGAGACAGAATTTACTCCAAACTGTGTCAAAACACTCACCACATCCAAACCGCATCAGTTAACCTTATGTTATATCTCGTCGGCTTAGTCCCCAGGTAAAGTTGTACATGTTACAGCCACAGCGTGTATTTAATCATCCATCTGCCGGTCCTTAGACACGTGTGTATGGTTGTGTGAGCGAGTGTGTGTGTGCGCGTATGCTGTGGGCTGCTCTGATAGCTGTGTATCTGTGTTGTTTTGGTGTAGCCTGGTTGGAGATCATTGGGAAGGGGTCTAAAAAAATCCAGGACAGAGAGAGGTGCACAGAAATTATTAACTATCCACACGTGCACGTACACTCACCCTCTCAATTCTTCTTTATTCTCTCTTTCCTGCTCGGCTTCTCTAGCCTAATAAATGCTTCATGTCACCATCAAACAGGGCTTGACTTGCTCCAGGAGAGGCAGAGAGACGCAGAGGAAAGAAAGAGAATTGGAGATGGCGGGGTGTGGGGGTTGTGTACTGTGAGGCCTTGGTGTTGATGGATGGACAGGTGGATGGATAGATGGATGGAGGGATGTTAAAAATGTAGAGTTTGGATTTGTTCTGTAGTGACAGGCTGTCCGATGTCTGATCATTAAACTCTTTCTCTCACACATGCAGGTTGCTCACAGTTGCTCACGCGCAAACCCATAATATCTGCAGGCAAGTGTATAATGCAGTACTCGTACACTTTGGTACTAGAATAATAAGTCTGTGGTTGTTAGGTATAAAGGTTATTTTATGGCAATGTTGTCTTGTGCACTTTTGATTTGGACAGGAACAATGTGTGTTTATTATAGCACGTGCATTTAAAAACATCATCTTTCCCAAACTTGCAGTTTTGTTTTTAATACAGTTAGGAACAAATGCAATTGAAAACTTTTCTTTCCTTGTAACATTATTTTGTAGCTGACAGTTCAAGTGGTGTGAAAGGTAGTGATGTAAATTAAGATGTCTCTTTAAAAAGGATAGTTCTCCCAAAAATAAAAATAATCTTTTAGCATTTCCTCACACTCATGACATTTTAAATCTGTATGACTTTCTTTCTTCTGCAGAAAACAAAAGAACACATAAAAAAATTGGCCCCCATTGACTTCCAGTGAATGGACACAAAACCATTCATATATTCATTTGTGTTCCACAGAAGAAAGAGTTTTCAATGACATGAGGGTGAACAAATGATCCTAATAAAAAAATAAAAACAAATCCTAATTCATTAAAGTAATTCATTACTTTTAAAAGTAACATTCACGTTGTGCGCTTTTCTCTCATATGATAGTGGAAGACCCCTGAGACTTCAGGTAAGCCCCCCAACACACACTTGCCTTATATCTTGTGGTCACATTCTGTAATAAGGGTCGCTGTACGAGCGGGTTGAGTTCATTTAATAAGAACCCCTCCCACAAAATCCCCGTACACAAACAAACTTGCGCAGACACGGTCTCCGGCGGGCAAAACAAACAGTGGAAGGGTCTCGGAAGGAGCGTGATTGCAGAGTTAATCTGTCCTCTAGTGATGCAGGCCGGCCGCAAAGCTCCTTCAGAGAGGGACACATTGTAATGCCTAATCAAGTCTGTATCAAACTAAATAATGCTGTAGCGTGAAATTGGAAGCCGAAGTCAAAAAGCACTCCCCAGCCTGTACTACAGGATAAGGCAATTAAGACTCTCTCTCTCAGTCAGGCTGGATTCTTGTGTCTTTGTGCGTGCAGCAGCACTGTTCTCTTTCTCTCTCCGGTTGGGTCGGTTGTATTGGCGGTGGTGCGCTGGGAACGTCTATTTCTGGAGGGTCCCAGAAGGCTCTGATCCAGGGAGGATGCTGTCCTCCTCCTAGGTCAGGGCCGTTCGGCACGGGGCCTAACACCTGCCGGGGGGTATGAAGCAGGGGTGGGCATTTTGGTTATGTTAGCTACTCGAATCAAAATTGTAAATTGTGGTCTATGTCTCCCTGGACCGATCTTGTACTGAAGGCCGCCTCCTCAACATAGGGCACGGGAGAGCATCGCCTTAAGAATGAATGAATCGGCCAGGCACAAAAAGAAGTCTTTTTTTGGTCACATTTATGTAAGTTGTTAGTAAATCTAGCTTAGTGTGGAATATTTTTGAAGTGTTTTTGCAATAGTTGCTGTCACTTTCAAGTGCAGACATCTTTTCTTAGTGTAAACAGGGTTTTTTGGTGGTTTGGGGATCTGCTGCCTCCGTCGTGGTCTAAACCCCCCCATCCCCCTGCTCGCTTTTCCCCATCCCATCACTGTTTGATGGCATCATGGAGGAGAAAACGTGATTATGGCGTTCTCCCCAGTGAGCAGCGATCTGAACCTCATGTCACAGTCGCTGACAGCCACACACAGCAGACGGGTTTTAATAACTTCTGCTTTCCCTCCATGTTCTCCCTTTTCCTCTTTGCGCTTTATATCGCTCAGGCTTGTTTTCTTGCCTTCCTCTCTCTCTCTGCAGGTATATTGGAAACATTTTTCCTCTTGTCTTTGACAGGCAAGACAGATGAAAAACAAATTTCTGATGTGATCTGAGCGCCTCTTTAATCTTTGACTATGTTTTCTTCTAGCGAACACGGTAGCTCCGCCGCGCGCGGCTGTGTGTGTGTGATGTGAGCGTGTACTCGCATCCCATTCTGGGTTACGTTTTTCCCGAATCTTTGCGTTGAAGAACGTGCCTGTGTACGTTTCTAAGCATGCCCTTGCCTCTGTGTGTGTTTATGTACGCTAGCGTGTAAACAAGACTCAGTCAAAGGGTGTCAAGATAAATATATAAACTTTAATGTTTCACACTTTGGGTTGAAAAGCAGGTTGGTGATAAATGATAAGGCCCTGACTGTGTGTGTGTGTGTGTGTGTTTGTGAAGGGAACTCAGAGGAAGAAGGAAAGGTGACTCTGCACCCAGGGCTTTCCTCAGGAAACAGCTCCTCACCGCATCGCACGGCCAGGAATGTGCCATGTATGTGAGGGATGGCAGAAATGTGTCTGCGTGTGTGATTTTGTGCTTAAGCATTTTGGTTTTCATGCTGGTTTAAGTAAAGCGTGGTGTAATTTTTTATTTGATAGTTTCTGCCATTTAGTTGATTCTTGTGAGATTGTGATATGAAAAGGGAAAAGAAAAAACTAAATTGGTAGAGTTTGGAATTTGTCATGGCCAGCAAAAAAGGCACAGGGGTGTGTTTTGGATGCCGTTTTGGAAACAGTCAATGTTTTTTTTTTCTTTGTTTTGTTTGGAATCATTCAGAAATGTACACTCACCAATGCTTCATTATGTTATGTTTTCCATTAATTTTTAATCATAAATTTTAGTTTTGTAATGAGCATTTAAGCATACGTCTTAAAAACAAAAGGTTTTTAGTAGTGCTGCTAAATCTTTCACCGGTAGTGTACATCATCTAAACAATATATTGCTTTCAAAGCCTTTATTGAATAGATATTGTCAGATTACACTGACAATGTTGTATTTGTGCTTCTGTGTATATGTGCTTGTTTGTCTGTGTTTTATCGCAGGCTGCCGTCACATCAGAGATGGTTTGGATCTCTAGTTGGTTCTTGTAAAAACATCAAAGCATCTTCACAAACATGCAGTACACATCAATCTTTTTGAAAGGATAAAGTGTAAAAGGAAGAAGCCCTGAGTAGGTACAGAATACATGCCTGCAGTGAGAAAGAAATAGAAAGAGAGATGGTATGTGTAACGCTAAGACCCTCTTTTGACTTCAGCTGTCCAAGTTCTCTCAAGAGCACAAAGCTGCCGGAAGACAACACAAGAGCTCTTGCCATCCTCCCACTCCTGTATGTGCTCTTTCTCTTTCCTCTCCACCATTTCCTGCTTTTACAGTGCTTACTTCCTGTCTCTCGTTGCTGTAGCCCAGACTGTATCTCAGATTCAAGGTTTGGGTCAATGTAGCCACATTATCAGTCCACATCTGGGTTGATACACAATGAGCACAGTTTCACTCTGTTTATACTTTTTTTTTTATTGTGGTGTAGTGTTTTGAGAAAAAAAATCATAAATTCCATATGAAGCAAAATGAACAGCATGAGTTGAAAGAGGTCTGTCTTTCGCGACTAGCTGTGTACATATTTTAAGAGCGAGACGCTAGATTGTTTTTGGAGTAGTGTTGTGGCGAGCCTGCGGTCTGAGCCCAGTCGATTCTCATTGTGTGCCTGTGCCATGTAAGCCTTCAGCTTCTCTCTCCCGCTTTACTGCGTTTCTGGCCACTGTCGCTGGTTTGTGTTTTTAAGGCCGTTTTGTGCAGTGTAGCAGTTTCAGTGCTGATAAAAGTATTTGGTTAATCAGCTTCCCTCGCCGTCCCCCGGCCTAGGTTTGGAGGACAGGCCATTGAAGTTGAAGCCCTTCTGGGAAAAGTCCAGGCCGAGAGATCGGCACGGCGCGCTACCAATGCCAACGCGGCGCAGACCTGCGAGATGCAGCTGGCAGCCAATGCGTTCGGTCTGAAGGCGAGGCTGTCAGCTGCGTCCCGTCCAGAAGGAAATGCCTGCACCGCCCTCACGGGCCGGCCTCCAAAGCCTGATTGGACACAGTGACCCATTTGAGCGATAAGGGCCCCAGCAGAGTTCCCGCTGTCCTCGCTTTCGTACCGCGCCGGGGGAATACTCATCGCTGTCACTCCATCTTCCCTGTCATTCCATAGCAACTGTGTGTGTGTGTGTGCGTGGTTTAGGAGGCGGAGCTGTCACGGAAGCCGGCCCGCATTCAAAACAGGCAAGGAGTGAAAGAGAGACATGGACATATTGAGGAATTCTCCTCCCATCGCTGTCAGTGGTGCTGTGTCGGTGACAAATGGCTGCCTGAGAGTGTAAATATTAGTTTTTTATGTCACACTTTCACTGTTAAAATGGAAGTGGTTGTTTAAATGGTTATTTATTTTCTGCCCCCCAGACTGGATGCAGAAATGGTGCTGTAGTTTTGTTTGTCAGACAGTCTTGGTGAGGTTTTGTGGACTATCAAGCTGTATTTGTGTCACACTTTTTTGTACTTACTTACGTTTGATCAGTTTATTGATATACACTCTTGAAAACATATATTATATAGACGGTTTCAAAGCAACATTTAGAATTTTGGTCGAATAGAAATTATTAAGTGTTGAGCTACTACTTATGAGAAAATATTGCTTGAACATCAATATCCTGAAGTATTGCAATATTTTATTGATTATTGATTTTAATTCATTATTCCCCAGTTGTTTTGATTCTGTATTTTACACCCTGTGTTAGTAGTATTAGTCATATCCCCAAGACGTATGTGTGTTTGTTTATGAGTCGTGGTCACCATTTCACCCATTCTCCGTGCGGCCGAGTCCCCTCTTTTGAATGGCTTCGTACCGCTGTGTCCGGTTATTGATCTTCAGTTTGTTGCCTGTGATGTGTGTAGTGCTTACGGGAAAAAGCGTATGTATTTTTATACGAGTGTTGGCAGGGGTGAATTGCACCATTCAGAGAGCAGGCTTGCGAACAGCTCTCTCTTGGGTGTGTTTGTGCCCGTGTGTGTTTGAGTAAGTGCATGGCCTTCTTTTAGCGTGCTTGCCTCTCTCCGAGCGTGCGTGTGTGTGTGGGTCTGTTCTGGCTCAGGTACGCCTCCCCCCTCCGTGCTGCAGCAAGATGACTGGGTCTCTAGAGGTCTGCAGGCCAGCGTCTGGAGACAGAGCCGCGCGTGTTCCCGTCATTCTCCCTGCTATTAAAAGCTATTAAGCCATGCAGAACAAGTCAGGCTTTTATCTATTATTAATTATCTGGAAATGAAAGACACTCTCTCTCTCCTTCTGCTCTCTCTCTCTCCTTGATGGCGCGACTGCCGTCAGTATAGGATGACCGGTAAAGCGTCATTAACCCAGAAACGTGGCAGTGATGGACAGCATGCTGGATCTCTTCATTTATAATGTGTTTCTCTCCGTTCCGAAGAACACGGGAGTTGTGAAGCCACACATAGCAGTCATTAACTCGGCTCTACCGCAGGACTTGCTGGGTGATTTTCATATATTAAATGTTGATTGTCTCGCCTTATGCTTTTTAACGCCGGGTTCGGTGGCTGAAGGAGAACTGTGCTCGGATTGGGTCATCGGGCACAATGTGTGTCGTAACTAAGGCTGTGTGTTTCAGTGGTTTTATTCACAGTTTAAGGGAGTTGCCGGAAACAGCACGAGTCAAGTTGGCTCATTTAATATTGATATGAGTAGTTGACAAATGGGACCCTGGACCACAAACCAGTGTAAAGGAGCATTGGAAAATTTTTTGTAATAGCCAAAAATACATAGTATGGGTCAAAATGGTCGATTTTTCTTTTATGCCAAAAATCATAAGGATATTAAGTTAAGATCATGTTCCATGAATATATTTTGTAAATTTCCTACCGTAAATATATAAAAAACTTTATTTTTGTCAATAATATGCTAAGCTAAAGTAGCGAACTTTAAAGGCGATTTTTCTGCACCCTCAGATTCCAGATTAAATAGTTAATTATTATCCTTTTCTAACAAACCATATATCAATAGAAAGCTTATTTATTCAGCTTTCAGATGATGTAAAAATTACAATTTGGTTTTGTTGTCCAGGGTCACAAATATACCGTACACCTGTTCTATGGTGGGACAGCCAAGATTAAGAAAACACACTGTTAATATGTTATTTTATGTTATTAATATTTATATTTAAAATATAAAATGGCATAATAGAGAGATTTATCTTAATTGTTGGATTATTATAAAAGCAAAAATCTTAATCGTGGTAAAATTACTGTAATCCACAGCATTTTAAGTTTTTATTTTATAAAAAACAAAAGCCAACAGTGAATACTTTAACAATAGACATAATGCGTACTTAAAACTTTACAACACACTGCTGCTCTACGTGTGTGTGTGTGTGTGCACGCGCGCGCGCATGCTACATGTGTTTCTTATGATGTCTGTTCCACATGTTAGACAGGAAGAGATCAAATGCCCCTCCCTCAGAGCTGCGGACTTCGACATGATTAATCCTGCGCGTGCGTGTGCGTAGCAGCGGTCCAGGACTGGAGCTCCCAGGTCCATCAGGACTGAGTCTTAGGGACAAGCAACGGGCCCCTGATTGTGATGCACGATGTTGCGGCGGCAGCCATTGGCCCTGCATGTGCCCATTCTAATGAGGGGGCCGAACGGCAGTGCACTCTGGGCCCAAGCAGCTCGCCGCTGGACACTAATCCCAGGGTGCCGTTGAGCTGTTTTGTACCGACAAAATCACACACGCTTTGCTCACGTCGGCGCGCGCACACACATGCATACACACAAACAAGGAACACAAAGACACAGGGGTATGAACCCATTCAAATGCACGGACTCTGACACACACAGAGCGCACACACACTGAGCTGCAAATGGGGGGCTGCTAATGGCTTCCAGTGGGAGAAAAGGAGAGCAAGGCTTTATCCCTTAAGTGTAGAAGACTTAATCATACAGAATGGCCCGGGGCCAGAAACAGGGCTGTACGGCACGCCCCTCCACACTCGCATTAGGTATTCTGCGGCTGAATCTCCTGCAGACGGCTGCAGCAGAACCGGGCCCAGGTGAGACTCCCTCCGAGCGCACGCTCTCGCTCTCCTTTCTCTCTTATCTCTCTCTTTCTCTCTTCGCTTCTCTCTCTCCATGTCAAACACACATACCAACAGTGGTCCACGAGAGCTTTCATTGTAATGTCATCGGTGGTACGTCTGCATAATATTCTCGGCCTCACTCTCTCTTTTACTCTTTCTCCGCCCATCTATTAGGTCTTTTTGTCTCCGTTAAAATGTATATTCATACAAGCCCTACTAGCACGACTGTTTAAATAACAATCTCTTTCTTTTCTGTTTTCCCCTCCCCTGTCTTTCCTGCGTGGCGCTGCAGCGCAAAGCCCTTCTTTGAAGCTTTACCTGCAGTGCGCGTGAGCGTGTGAGGCCCTTACTGGGAGAAACGGGGGGTCCGTGTGTGTGTGCGAGTCTGCTTGTTAAGGGCCCTCACAGCTTCAGGTCTAAGGGCGAGTGTGTTTCTTCTTGCTGGGTTAAGAGATGAGATCTCTTTCTTTGTACACGCAGCGTCTTCTCGTTGTAAGCTCGCTCGCAGTGAAACACCTCGCTGATTTGATAATAGAGCACATCCTGACGGAATTCATAACCAAAGTCAAGAAGAGGTGTGTTTGTGTAATCTCGCCTGTCGACAATGAAGTGTATTTTTTTAAAGAGATAGGTCACCCAAAAATGAAAATGGTGTCATCATTTACTCAACTTCTTGTCATTTCTGACCTGTATGACTCAAAAGAAGATACAAAAGAACACATTTTGAAGAATGTTGGTAACCGAACAACGGCGGTGCTCATTCATTTTTTTTGTATGGACGCAAAACCAATGCATGTCAATGCATGTTGTTCGGTTACCAACATTCTTTAAATGATCTTTGTTTGTGTTCTTCAGAATAAAGAAAGTCATACAGGTTTGAAATGACAAGATGATGAGTAAATGATGACATCATTTTCATTTTTGGTTGAACTATACCTTTAAGATGGAAGCTTTAAAATGAGTTTGACACTTTTACGAAAAACAATTCACACCTACTTTTTTATTTTGTAAAAACAGGCATTATATAACCCTCTGAGGCAAGTTGAATTCTTTACTTTTAATTTTGGCCTGGGCTACTTACTTGAAACCTGTGTACAAATGATCATTCCTTTTTCTAATTTGTTGGAATTACAGAAACGTACCCATTACATGTTCAGATCGACACGGCTCAGTGTTCATCTGTGCATACTCCTCGTGATTTCCCCATACCCTTGTTATTGTGGTAGATATGCATCGCCCGTTGTTAATTTAAAGCGCTTCTTCTGAAAACAATTAAAGCGCGTGTCACTCTCCCACCGGCTGGCATGCGTTTTGGCGGCTAAATGCGCACGTTGTGTTTGTCATGTTGTTACGACGCGCTTGTTTGATCTCTACCCTCGTCCCATTCTCTGCTCTGCTACGCCGATCGCTGTGTTGCCGTCAGCTACGCTCACGTATATTAGACTGCATGTGTGTGCGTGCGTGGTGACAACGCTGTTTAACACTGCTTAACAGGACCCAGAAATGCAAATAACGCTGCACGCTCACTCCAACGCAGCAGTAATTAACTGAGAAGAAATTTCAATAATATAGAAATAAATTGTGTCAAGGATTTGTGTGTGTGAGACGAAGAGAGGGAGTTTGAAGATGGCCCTTGGGGGGGATGTGTTTTTTCCTTTCCTTTTTTCTTTTTAAATAATAGTTTAAATGGAAAGAGAAACAGCAGTCCACCCCTGCAAAGGTGCTAAAGGGGGAGATTTCCCTGAGATGCTTTTGTGTGTTAAACCTGTAATGTTACAAATGAACATTAAAAGTTCATAGGCCTTTTAAGGTCAAACACCGAATGCCCGCAAACACCATGTGGTCAGTCTGGTCAGCAGTGTCCATTTTGGATCTTGAAATGGAGGCATGGGCGTCAGTCTTTACTCCCTTCAGCTCCTGCGCAAATGGCACCGGTCGGCGAGCATGTTAAGGAAACGGAGAGTATCCAAGGTAACATTTAAACATGCTGTTATCATTAGGCTCTGCACCCCACTGTATAAAGCGTTTACAAGCAGAAGCTTTTCTAAAGGAAGGAAGCAGGGCCTGTAATGCGGAGCCTTCATTTGTCTAGTCGGAGATGCAGAACACACAGGGTGTAAACTAGTTTACAATGGTCAATTTTAGATGCATTTAAAACCCACATCTAGCAGGTGGACTTATGTAGTACAGTTTAAACAAATAGCACACTTAAAAATGAAAAATCTGTCTTCATTTACTCAAACTTTGTTGTTCAAAACTTCTCAGAGAAGAGTTTTCCTGAAATTGATTAGGAGATTAAAAACGGGAACAAATGAGACAATTGTTTAAATACATGAAGAATGTGTAAAATGACTGAAGGTAAAATGGTGAGAAATGTTGAGTTACTGGTTACCAAGATTCGGCAAATCTGAGCTCAGTTTGTCACATTGATCTCTTCTGAACCTTTTGTTTGTGACGTGAGTTTACTGCATATTTTTCTCAGGAGAAAGCAAAAGTTTCTATTCGCTCTTCATTTAATCTCATTGATATTATTGAGACTTAAAACACATCTGTGATTTTTCTTATGGGTTGAATGACCTTTCGTGAGACACAAAACGAGACATTTGCAGGCTGCTCTCTACTACACTGTGTGTGTTAATAAAGATTTTTCTATAAATCATTTTTTTTTCTGAAATTGTGAAATTTTAGAGTATTACTTTTGACTTTTTTTATGTCCATTTTGGATCTTGACAGCCACTGGTCCCCAATCCACTTACATTTGTAGCATTGTAGCGTGAGAGCATGGTACACTGTAAAAAAATTCTGTAAAAAAACGGATAAAGTACTGACAGAAAATACCAGTATTTTTTCCATTTATTTTACTGATATTTCCGTTAATGCTAAAATGTAATTTAATGCAGAGAAAAATGTAAAATACAGGTAAAACAACTGTAAAAACATTATTATTAATATTAATACAGTATATTGTGCCCTATTTGTACGGATGTTTTTTGAGTGTAGACATACTTATTCTCCTTTTTAAGTTTTAAGAAAGAAAGTCATAAACGTTGGAATTAAGGGTGTGTAAGAGATTACAATATTATTTGCCCTACCAGTAGACAGTAAGCCAATAAATCGTACTGTACAATACTTTTGGAAGTTAGTGATTGTGGATAAACACATGACCATCGCACACCCGATTTATCTCCCGGCCCCCCATCTCAAACTTGCTATGGCTGAAGCCCTCCCGCTGCGTCACAGTTCACAACAGCAGTGCTTTCCGCACACAGGCCGCCAGGGGACGAAGACAAGATACACAGAAATAAATATGCTCAGCTAATGAGGGAGAGCAGAAAGAGGCTTTTAATAGAATGCTGCTTTTAAAACTCCTTCTAATGACTTTTTTCCTCTTCTCTTCCAGTCGCCCTTTTTCTTTTGTTTCTTTCCATGAGGGCTTTCATTTGGCTGTGCGGATCCTAGTGTGAGGTCTCGATATCCCCTCGGGTCGTTTTATTCTTGTTTTTTTGGGAGGGATGGAGAGCTTGAGTCACTGAGGACTGAAGTGTGTACTGAGAGCCATCTGTAGTCCAGTGGTCTACAGCTGTCCGGCCCATCCCTGTAGATGAGGGTCCGGCCACACCTTTGTGTGTTCGGATACAGATTGTTATAACAGTGATAATTTATATGCCGTAGCATCTGCAATCGCTTTTATTTAAATCCGTTCATTCAGTGATTTTATTCTGGTCATTGATTTGACAGCAGATCTGGAGTTGTAGTTGTGTGTGTGTGTGTGTGTGTGTGTGTGTGCGTGTGTGTTTGACAGAAAGTATGTCTTATTTGGCTCCGGCCCAGTTCAGTGCAGTACTGTGTAGGAGGTAGAGGGCTGCCAGTGCCCCTGGCAGCTTTGTTTTTAGATGGGGATCTGGGCTCAACTGCGTGTGGTGCTGTTGTGCTGAATGCCGGGGGCTGAACGGAGCTGTCTGTATCTGTGTGTGTGTGTTTGAGAGACGTAGGGCATTTGTCTAGCGTAACCCTCTTCCTCCTCCACACTCCTTCGTTCTCTTTTTCTCTGCCTGACTACACTCCAATATCCCTCCTCTAATGAAGCGGGAAATGGGGGATGAGTGGCGCTCTGATTGGGAGTAATTTAGCGTTTTTTCCTCCTCCGGTGGGAAGACATGTCTTCGGGAATGTGACGTCCCTCGTTCGGTCCAGGAGTCTTAAGCACTTGGTTTGGCGTGGATGAGATTCAAGTCGTGTGTTGCTCTGTGGTTCTATGCATTCTGGGAATGTACCATTTTGTTTATAGTATAACAGTTTACATTTTTTTCCAAGTAAATATGAAGTGGTGCAAAACTGTGACGCTAGTGTTATCAGTGGTTGCCAGGTGCTTTTTACCCCAGTTTCATCTTTGACATTTTGGTACATCTTTCTGTCAATGTATGTATAGTATATGCAATTTGTATAATTTATATGATAACACATTTCTAACTCTCATCTAGGGTAATACTATATATAAACCCCTAACCCTAAACCATAAATATGAGCAATCGTAAAAGTGATGTTTGTCTTAAGCCTCTAATTATCTCTTCTTAAGGAAGGTAGAAGTTTAGTGCGAGTGTGGGCGTCTGAGTGTACTTAGCACCTGCAGTGTAGGCTGGGTTTCTGGAGAGATACAGTGTTTTTTTTATGCGTGTGTGTGCGTTTTTGTGCGAGCAGCAGCACTCATAGCGGATCTTACAGACTACCGGGAGCATACCATAAAGCCAGGGGGAGAGCAGCCCTACCCAGCTCAGTGGAGAACAAGAGAGCAAGGTCTGACTAGAAAAAGCAGCATGATACCTCCCCTGATAAACTACAGCACAGAGTCAGAACGGCTCAGGCCGGGAGAGAAACTACCGAGTGAATAGGAAAGGAACAGTAAACAAACATACTGACAAACTTGAGGTGTGAGAGATGGGTCATTGTACAAAACAGCCCCAGTGTATCTTTCTTTGGATGCCAATTTGAATTGTATGATTATTTAGTATAAAAAGACGTCATGTTTGTGAGGAAGTTTTAGTTTTTTAATGCCTATGTTTCTAACTACTTACTGTATAGACCGTGTCAAAGCAACAGTCTAAACAAACATTACTACGCATGCACACTTTTGTGACCCGAACTTAACTTCATCTGCTAGCAAGTTAAAAGTAAAGCTAGCATTTTGTCTATACATTTGACAACTTTTTTGTATGATAGTCAGTGGGGGACAATTTTAAAATGTCAACACTCATACCGTGATTTGGTATTACACTCCGATTAATGTACAGAATTAATAGAAATCTGTAGAAATAATAGCGTTTGGTTGACTTTCTAAGTAGCACCTTATTACTACCTTGAGCCCAATGTAATGTCAAATTAAACTGTACAACTGTCAGTCCTGTTACCATCAACACTGTTACCTTTCTAAAGGCAAAATTAGATCCTTGCATATAAATATATTTTTTTATATCCTTACGTATCAAATGTATTATTCGACTTAACTTGGCTTAGGTTTGAGATAACACGGCGCATATTAGCCAGCACATATGTCTCTGCTAGAACATACACAAATTGACTTATCAAACTTTAAAAGGCCTCTGTTTTGTAGAATGACTCAGATAGTCAGGGAAAGGAAAAAAAGCACCTCCAAGTCTGGAACAAGTATAAACAGAAGCGAACATCCAGCCAACCGTCATTTTGGACTGGGAATTTTTGAGTAACGGAGAGGAAAAATCTGACAGCCTATGAAACAAAAGACAAGAGCGAGGAAAAGCGAGGGAGAGGTGTGACGTATCCCTTGACTTTGAAAGGAGTGGAAGAGAGAGGACCTCAGTGTACTGTTAGTAAAGGCCTTCTGTTATTTCTGGGCTCCGGAGCTTGGCGTCCGGTAACAGGCCCGTCATTTTGACCTGGCTTGGCTCCTTGAGTCTTGACGGCAGGAACTCCTGGCTGAAGCGTCTGCGGTCGTGATATTCCGCAGCTTTGAGAGGGAAAACAGGGGCCTGTTGCCCTTGGCTTTGGAGTAGAATATGGAATAGGGGGGTGGTAGTGGAGTTCGGTTCACACCGACCACCCTGCTGGGATCACGGGTGAGAGAGAGGGGTGTACGGTGGCCCAGACAGCACATTCTGCTCTGGAGTCTGTGTGTAATTGAGGAAATGATAATGTGGAAGGAATGCAGTATGGCTGTCAGGGACAGTGTCGTTCCTGCCTCAAACTCTCTCTCTCTCTCTCTCTCTCTCTCTCTCTCTCTCTCTCTCTCCTCTCTCTCTCTCTCTCTCTCGCCTCCTCTCTCCTCTCTCCTCTCTCTCTCTCTCTCCTCTCTCTCTCCTATCCTCTCTCTCTCTCTCTCTCTCTCTCGTCTCTCTCTCTCTCCTTCCGTTCATCTCTCTCTACTCTCTCGTCTCTCTCGTCTCTCCTCTTCGCTCTCTCTCTCTCTCTCTCTCCTCTCTCTCTCTCTCTCTCTCTCCTCTCCCCTCCCATTCCCTCACTCTGCTCTCCGTCTCACTCACTCTCGTCTCTCTCTCAATCGTCAAGACTTCTCTCTCTCTCTCTCTCTCTCTCTCTGCTCTCTCTCTCGTGTTGTTTCTTTTTCTGAGAGTCTTTTCCTGAGAGGAAGTGGGTTTAGTGAGACTGTAGTGATGCCCAATGCCAGTGGGAACATATCTAACCACAATTTCCTTTACACAGAACAGATTCTCTACTCGTCTTTCTTTGGCGCTCCCTGTCTGCCTTTTCCCTACTTTCACATGTTAACGTCTCTTTAAACAGTAACAGTTTCCTCAAATATGAAAATGCTGTGATTTACTCACCCTCGTGTTTTTCTGACTTTCTTTGAATGGTGATAATACGAAAAATGCCTTTATGTTTCTATTGGTCACTTTTTCATAAATATTAAGAAAGTAAATGGGACTGGGGCTATCAAAAATGACACCAACAGTATAAAAAAGCATGATCTGTACAGTATCTGTGAGATCTTAAATTTGATCCGGGTTTCCACATATTCATTTTGTGCGTAAAATGCGTGACATATTATTTGACGTGAGTGAATCCAGGTTTAAAGCACAAATTTGAGCTTTCATGGAGACTGACAGTCTTACACGTGCAACAACATGAGGGTGAGCAAATGATGACAAAATTTTCCTTTCTTTGTGAACTTTCCCTTTACCTTCTCATGTGGTTAGTTTAAGAACTTAATTAGTGTATTTGCCTCCTGTGAACCTCATCAGCGATGTTTATCTTTCCTGCTTTTTGTTCCTAATCTTTGACACGGACATTGTCCACCGAGTATGGAGACATGTACACTTAATAGTCCTCAACGGCTCATTCATGCTGAAAAAGTGGCGATATAAATGACTTGACTGATGATAATGCGACAGAAATATTCCTTCATGCTCTGATGCCTCTGTCGTCTAATGTGGAGGGGTTAAGCAAATTACTGACTGTATTTGTTGTTAAGGAGTAATGGCGCGTGTGTCTGTGTGTCTGTGTGTGTGTGTTTCCATTCTAAAGCTGTGTGCCAAAGTGCTTCGAGCAGAGTTTTGTAGAGACCGGGAATGTGTGTTTGTGTGTGTGGTTGAAGTTTTCATTGTGTCCTGAACACTGCTGCTTCCTGTTTGTGTGCCAGTAGGGCTTCCTTCCTTGACAATGCCCAGGAAAACCTTCATCACACATTCCGCGTCTCATCTCACTGCCTCACGTTACCTGTTTTTGCACCTCCAAAATTAGCACACGGACAAACAAAGTAAAGGACACACACATACACAGTTAAGCCCTTTGATGTACATCCAACACTCATTTATGTGGCGCACTTTGGTTTAGCCAAATCAAATATGTAATGGATTCTTCTCCAAAATATTATGGATTTGGGAATTTTTGAAAGAAAAAATGTGTGTTTTGTTTAGTTTCAGTTTTGGGTAGGGGTGTAAATGTGTATTGCATATAACAATACAAAACATTTAAGATGTGTGTCTTGATTGAGCTGTGATGAATGTAAGCTGAAATGTAATTGGTTGAGCTGCAAACATGTGACTTACGTCAACATAAAACCGCTTTAATTTCTTAATTAATTAAGTCTTAATTTTTTAGTGACATCAATTCAATTTTTATTATTTATGTATTATATTATTATTACATATGGAAGATTCAATTAAACATTGAATGTTGTCAGTTCTGTAACAAACTAACAACTCTAATAGAAAACTGTTAATGTTTTTGGAATAAATCTGAATTTTGTTATTGGAATTTTAGTCAAATTTTATGTTATGTATATTTTGTTTACAATTGTGTGATAGTCGAAATTGTGAACTTGATTGAGGTTTAGTGTATTTGTTACATCACTTGTTCTGGATTAAAATTTTGTGGCTATATGGTTTAATAATTTTATTTAAGCTATTTTTGGAGTCATAGAAATGACTTTTTTATTATTATTATTTTGATTACTGAAAATACTTTAATTCAGTTGTTTTTAATGACAGTAACACTCGGCCCCACAAGCATTCTAATGTACATTTTGCTCTCTCTCTTTCTCTCTATAGCGGTAGAAGAGGCCGAATCTACAGAGTCTACCAGTGGCTGGGACTCTTCTGTTCAGACAGGTATGAATTTCAGTCCTGCACATCCTCCAATGATGCGTCCAACCCCCTGCTCCTCCTGGAGACGATCCACTGCATTACAATTTCTAATATCAATTCCACATGGCCTGCAGCCCTGTACCCAGAGGGAAGGAGATGGCTGGTGGGAGGAGGGGTGGAGGGAGAGTTTTTCATAAGGCACAGGAGGATGGTGTCCAGGTGCATGCCGGACTAGAAGCTTAGCAGCGCTTCCTGTTCAGCGCATTCGCGGGTAGTAAGGCACATTCGCGCACTCAGAATGTAATATTGCACGACCTGACGAGTCTGATTACACCTCCTCTCAGGAGACCAAAAATCTATCTCTCAAAATCCAAGCGGGCTGTTTTAGATTGCGCATCTTTCTGAATATTAGATTTCGCTTTTCTACCTGTAACCTCAGAAGCCCTTTTCTGCACCCATAGTGTTGAGCGTTTCCGAGCCACATCTAGATATTTTTGGATTGTAGGGTGTTGTAGAGAATTTGGTGTTGACATTAAAGGGATAGTTCTCCAAAAAAATGAAGCTTTCTTCTGCAGAACACAAAAGAAGATATTTTAAGGAATGTTAGTAGCTAAATAACATTGTTCCCCATTGACTTTCATTGTATAAACACAAAACCACTGAGACATTTCTCAAAATATCTTCTTTTGTGTTGCACGGAAGAGTCATATACAGGTTTTAAATGATGACATACTGAAGTAAACACCATTTTGACGTGACAGGCCAGGTTGAATGTCTGACAGTCCTTCTAAACTATATTTGTATAGCAGTTAAATCACATGCTGTATGTTCAGGATGTGTTAATGTGGCCGCTGTGAGTTCCAGCCCGTGTCATTTCCTGATTCTGTTCCCTCCTTTATTCCCCATTTTCTGTCATCTCTTGGCTAACCTTATCAGTAAAAAATGCCAAAAGTACAAAAAATATATAGCCTCCATTAGGGGAAGTGAGTTTAATACCCTGAAGACAGATAACATCCAAAGTCAGCTATTAAGAACGAGTAAGTTTGGGAATTTTTGTGTTTGTGTATTTGTGCGTTTCATCCTGGTACTTGGGAGAGGTGATGAGCTCAGCAGAGAGATCGGAGTGAGGAAAAGGCCTCTGGGGTGCCGAGGGGATGACGTAGGCCCCTCCTAACCGGCCCTGAGGGAGTGCTGCAGGGGTGCTGATTGAGGTCCTGGATGACTGCAAAGTGCTGCGTTTGTGAGATACAGCAGGATGGGGAAGTCCCTGGGCTCCCTCTAACCCTCTACTCTTCCTCCTCGACTCCTCCCTCCATCCCTCTCTCCTTCATTCCTCCCTTTCGCGCTCTAACCCCATTTGCTCACGCTAATCAGCCTTTTTTCCCCTCCGCGTGCCAAAACCACCTCCTCTGTCTTGTGCATTCCGAGTCACCTCTTCTTTTTTCTTTGTCTCCTTTATTCTCTTGCCTTTTCTTTCTCCCCCTTTTCTCCATCCATACTTTCTCCTGTGTTTGTTTGTGCCGCTGTGTTGGGGCCCAGGGGGCCGCTCGCCATCTCTTATTTAAAAAGATAAAAAACCTTCCTTCCCTTTATTCCCTGGGAGATGATGTCGACAAGGACACTGGCAGGCTTTTCCTGGTATTAAATTCACTCCGTTTTTTTCTTTCCTCCTCTGTGGAAAATGTGTGCAGAGTTTGGAGAGAGTGGCGTGTGGGGGGGTTAGAGCGTAAGGGGTGGAGAGGTTAAAGGAAAGAGTTGGCGATCCACCCCCCTATACCCCCCCAACACGGGCCCCTGAGGACTTGATTGAGGCCCCTCGGTTCGTCCCGTTGGGGGAGCGGGCCGGAGGTACACCCCCTGTTTCCACTCTCTCTCTCTCTCTCTCTCTCTCTCTCTCTCTCTCTCTCTCTCTCTCTCTCTCTCCTCTCTCTCTCTCTCTCTCTCTCTCTCTCTCTCTCTCTCTCTCTCTCTCTCTCTCTCTCTCTCTCTTAGTCTCTGTCTCTCCACCCCGTGCTCCCTGAGATAGAAAAACAACCCGTCCCTCCCTGGCCCAGAGGGGAAGAAGCGAAGGAAAGGAGAAAAGAGAGAAAATGAGCCAGGTCTGACACTAGAGACTCGGAGAGAGATGGTGGGGGGTCGGTCGAAGAAAAGGAAGAGGAGGAGAGAGAGTTTATAGAGACAGATGCAGACGCTTGTCATTTTTTCGAAAGAGGGAGCAGGGAGGGGGGAATTGTTCTTTATAAGTGCCATCAGAGCTGTGAAGTTGAGCATTGTTTTTTCTGCTTCCTGTCAAAGAGCCGGAGCAGTGCTTTTATGGATGCGTTCACACACACGCACACTTTGAAACAATAGCTCTAGAGACTTTGCTTTGTCAACGTATAGGACATCGTCTGACGCACATTTGCAGGGATCAAATACATTATTACTCACACACACACACCGACGCGCACAAGCACCCAATTTGTGTGCGTGTCCCAGACTATGATTCATTGTGGAAAAAGGCTGCTCATATCCCTGTGCGCTGGCCGATAGGGGCTGTAATGGTCCTGAATTGAATTATTTTATTTGTTTCCTCCCTCAGCTATTGGTGGGCCTGTAGGCCCTCTTAACTTAGCCAATCAGAACGCTCCGTTCACTCTCCCTCAGTTTCACCCACACTGGGCGAGTCGTTGTGACCTCACCAGTAATGCGAGCTTTTTTGTCACCTGTGTATTCCTCGGTCAGAAAGGGAGCTGTTGTGTTCAGGTTTTATTTGACAGCGGGGCACTAAACCAAGCCTATTAATGACCCTCATAATGGCCTATGCTGTCAAACTCAGCACATGTTAAACTTTTGTAGTAGCCAGAATGAAAGAAACATGATGAAATATATGTGCTGTAGTCAGAGTTTGAATTTTTGTTTATTTTTTCTTGTCCCACCACAAAACACAAAAGACTCTTACTTTATTTGTAACTTTTTCTGTTTTTTATTTGTAGTTTATTGTTGATATTGTACTTTATTATTGCATTTTATTCTCATGATATGCTATGTTTCTATATACATGCAGTTAATTACTTGTTGGACATTTTTGTCATCTTTTTTTGTATTTTTCCCCAAAAACCCCGAAAATAGAATTTTGTCGTCATTTCTTACAAAACACAAAATAAGATATTTTGTAGACTCTGGGAAACCAAACAGTTCTGGGGCAACATTGACTACTATAGTAGTTTTTTTCCCAAAAATGGTTCAGAACGGTTAGGTTACACATTCTTTCAAATATCTTTGTGTTCAGCAGAACAACAACGTTTATACAGGTTTGGAACAACTTGATGTGAGTAAATAAAGACAGAATTTTCTTTTTTGGGTGAACCATTCCTTTAAGATATGCTAATATTTGTGTGTGTGTGTGTGTGTACGCATGCTTAAAGTAAAATATCAGTCAGTCTCCTGTCCCCTGCACATGCTCGGTCCCCTCTGGAATCTAACCTGAGCTGGCTTCATCCATGCATTCTGGCTGCTCTCCTCCCAGCTTACGGTTTGGAAGAGGACAGGAACGGTGATGACCGTCGGCTAAATCACAGCCCCAAAATGGCCCTCTTTCTCCATGATGCAGTGGACAGTTTAGAAAAGAGGACACAAGCAAGAAATCCATCTCTCTATCCCTCAAGTGCTTTTGTGCGTCTCTCCCTTTCCGTTCGGGTCTCGCTGTCTGTCTCACCATCTCATTTGTGTCCCTCACTATTTTTCTTCATCTCCCTGCACGAACCTCTGGAGGTCCATAATATATTTTTAATTTCCCCAAGGCAGCGACAGGAAAACAGTTTTAATGTGTGAAGAGGAGGTGCGCGGCTGCCTCTTTGTGTCTATGCATTAGCATGTCGACGTGCACATGCGACGACGCGCGGCCACACACGCTCGTGGACGCTCGTGGTGCCGTGGCCTAGAACAGGTGATGGCATTGGTGAGCAGCTGTATGGCTGTTTGTTCCGGGTGATTCAATTCCCATCTTTCCATGACGCTCTCTTTCATCATCTCCCTGTCTTTCTTCTGCGTGTCTGGGTGCGCGGGTGTTGGGTGCTGGGTCTCCTGAGAGGGGGCGCCTGGTACAGTGTGGCTGGGAAGCCGGGGTCCCGAGGGGCTGAGTGGTATTGTGGAAACACAGTAAGCAGGGGCCGGTGAAGCCAGAGAGAGAGGTCTACTTGCTTTAAATAGGTCCCGTGTTTACCGCGTTAGGCCCCGCGGTCCCCCGAGAGACCACGTGCATGCACTGCACCTGCTCTAGCGCTGGGCCATCAGGGGCCCCTGTCCCAACTCCAACTCGGAATAAAATGCGGATATCATACATATGGTGCTGTAGTCTTTAGTGGGTGACAAGACTAGTAGTGAAATATAGAAATCGGGGTGACTGATGTAATGCACATTTATATAAGTGGTTTAAACATTGATATTTGCACTAGAATACACTAGACACATTTTATTTTTTAAGAACACTTGGTTGACGTTTATATTATAAGGCAAGTTGGCATGATTTTTCACCACTTCTAGTAAATTTATTTGGCCCGACCCGTAACTATTATTACATATAGCATGAAAAACGTATGACTCTATACAGGACCACTAGGATATCCCATATAAATAAATCGTACAAAGCGACATGAGTCAATCTCATTCGAAGGTGCTGAGTCCATAATAAACCTGGATCACACCTCTTCTCACTGTTCAACATCATTAACGTTTTCTATCAGAGAGCGCGTGTCCGCGGCAGTTTTCCGGGACAGCATGAGAGATGGATTTCGACAGGTAGGCTGTGTTCATGTGATGAGATCAGACATCCCTAATCGAGCTCAGAGCAGCACTACAATTTCTTTGGTCTCTCTGACTAATGCAGCCTTGATCTGGTTTACATTTGGCTGCGTCTGGTTTGAGTGTGTATGTGTGTTTTTGTGGTGTAGTTGAAAGACAGCCTTGTGCTTTAGATGTTGTTTTAGGGAAAAAAGGGACCGAGGGCCTGTTGAAGTTGGAGCCGAAATTTTCCAGTATAGCACAGTGTGGCTGAAGCTTTTATTGGGGTTTAGTAGTGTAATGTTTGTGTGTGTGTGTGCACCATTTATGCGTATGGGTCACAATGGTAAAGTAGTTGCCTAACCTGACTAAGTAGGTTAAGTAGTTTATATGTATATAATTGTCTATTTAAATATAGTTTTATTGTAGTTATTTTGTGTCATAAATATGTTAGTTGTTTTAGTTAAATTTTTACAGTTGGTTTTATAACTAGCATGCTGACAGGGTGCTTTAGCTTTCAGAGAGTTGTCATAGTGAAACATTGGGGCCCGGTTTCAAAGATAAGGCTTAGCCTAACCCAGAATTATGCCTTTTATTAAAATGCAATAGAAAAAACATTACTGATGTGCACCTTAAAAACAAAACAATGGCACTAATATATTTTAAAATGTCAGGGCAAGTTATTTTCAGTTAAGACAGCTCAAAATTCCTTTTAGTCTGTGACTAGTCTTAAGCTTTGTCTGTGAAACCGGGCCTGGATTTATTCAATTAATCTCTGTTCAAGTGCCAAAACTCAAAAAAGAGTCCAACTTTCTTTTCTTAATTTTTGAATTGACATGCAAATATGACCTTATACATGGATTTCCCCTTTTAGTCATTTTAAAACAGTTAAACATACATTATCCTGCACTTACACACGTAGTCCAGCTTAGCTAAGTGCAGACACGCTGGCGGAAAGGGAAATGGAGTAGGAGTTGTGGTCGTAAAGAGAGTTATCTCACCAAAGTCTCGAAGCGTTTTACGCAAGTTGCTGAGTTGAGTCTTCACGAATCGAAACCCGCAAAAGAAAGCGCTTTTTATGGCAGCATTTACTTTTTATATTTAACGTAACTGAACGTTGTGGGCGATCAGTTGATTTCTTGGAGATGTTGGTGACTGTGGGAGCTGCAGACTCTTAGCAGCACTAAAGCATCTTCTGGATGCTTTGACGCTTTGTCATTTCACCATTCTTCCCCTCGCGCGAGGATGCCTTGCGGTGTCCATTAAGGGCAGCATCACACCGACGCTAATTATTTCCCGCTCTCTCATGATGGAGGCTGCGCCACACTTAAACAAAAAAACACATATCAACCTAACTAGGGGTAATTAGCAGGTCCCTGTAAGGCGGGGCTGTGCTCGGCAACATGACTGCTCTGTGGATTCTGCTAATTCACTTCTCCTCATCTAATTACCCCACACAAACATGGCTGTTTGTCTTTCCTGAGAGAGAAAGTGCGGAGGGGGGGCGAGTGGGGTTGGTATCTTGGCGATTGTAGCAGCCCCCCCAACCGCCGCGACGACTATTACCCACACACTCGACCTGAGGCTCATCTCAATATAAAACAAACACAACCTTATGTAATATAGAACGTAAGAAGGCTATTAGTGCTATTTTGAATATTACACAAGTTATAAAAGAGAAACAGTCATTAATATATAATGCTAAGCTGCGCTCGAAATAGAGCATCTCTCTGACCATCAGAAGTGCGTATGCTTTAAAAAGTTAAGCTTTATGCATAGAAAGATTGTTTTCTTTTGCATTTGAATATGCAATCTACCATTTTCGAGCGGTTGCCCACCCCTGGGATTGCTTTTAATGACTCCAACTCTCAAGCACCATTGGACTATTTTATTATATATGAATATAAATATACGCTCTGTTAAAAACGGCCACAGCTGTTTTCGAGGCAACGATTTGAGTTCATTTTTGTTGCAGCTGTCTCAGTTATATACTTAATTTTGTGCTGCTTTGTGTTGATCGATACAGTAGAAGGGAAAGTGTTGAAGACATAGAGGTGGAATGGAAAATCAGGACACAGTGCTGGCCAGGTCTGTTCCATTTCATGCATTAAGCACGTTGTGTCCTTACATTAATTTGGACAACGAATTTATCTGCATGTGTATCGAGTGGATGTTATATTTGGGTGTAGTGAGTGTGTATATGTGCGTTTGAGCTCTTGGTGGTGGGACAAGCTGTCTTTCAAAGATAATAACCCATTGCAGAATGAAGGCCAAGGGCTCCAGCTGGCACAGAGAGAGAGAGGTGGGCGACGGGCACGTCCCCTGCTGAGGACCCCCAAACACTCATTAACACGTTGCTCCGGCACATGAAAGAGAGGACAGCATGCACCCTAACTTAGTACTAAGAAAATACGCAACACACTCGTGTACGTGAACAAAGGTGTGGTGGAAAGAGTTTGCCACCTGAGATGGTAAAAGTCTCGAGAGAGAGAGAGAGAGAGAGAGAGAGAGAGAGAGAGAGAGAGAGAGAGAGAGAGTGGTGAGTCTTTGTCATCAACATATCAAGGTCATTATTCTCAAACACTGCTGTGTATCTATTCTGCTCTGATAAATGAAGCTTTCAATCAAGTTTGCCACATTGCGATCCCCTAACCCTTACCAAACACACACACACACACACACACACACACACACACACACACGTGTGTTGTGGCTTGTTTCTCACCTAGCCCTCTCACAGTGTTGGCCCTGTTATGAGCTGCTGTGTGAGTATGTGTATCTGTTCTCCACCTCTAGGACAATGAATGGACACGCCAGCCCCCCACACTCATTTAAACCACCACGGCCCACCTGAAGCACAACATTACAAAAATATTAAACACTGTTTTATGTCGCTAACATATTCCTACTACATCTGCAGACCCGGTTCCCACAGACTCGCGCTTCACGCGACGCTAGCTTGACAGCTATTACGATAATGAAACAAAAATAGCTGCACGCTTTCTGTCACGAGCACCGCTCGCCGTAGATATATGTTAGCGGCCTACGGAGCACAGCGGAGAAATATATGAGCGCTAAGAATATATCAGAGAGCCGTTTTTTGGAATGACTTTTTTAAAAATCATTAGTCTCTACAGACGGCACTCTCCGAAGCCCTGATATCATTGAGCTTGACCGTGCCACAGTCAGTCTGTGTTTGGAAACGCAGCGTGGGGGTTCGGAACGATTCCGCTAAGCCTTGTTTGTCTTGACCTTGAGTCACTTGTGCAGGCGTTACATTTTGTAGGTTTAGTACACGTCTTTTAGTTTTTAAGTACACTAGTATATATTTGACCTTAAAGTGGGATAAAATTACCCTTTAGGACGTAAATCAAGCGTTCTCGTCAGGAAAAGGTAACCAAAATAAGGATGACTCATCAAGCACTACATCAAATCAGTTTTGTCCTCTCTCTCACACACATGCATCTTGAAAAGTCTTCCTCAGGTCATTCCAAACCTGTATGACTTTCCTTCTTTTGCAGAACACAAAAGGAGATATTTTGAAAAACGTTGGTAACCAAACAGCATCGACCCCCATTGACTTCCCTTGTATGGACACAAAACCACAGAGACATTAAAATATCTTCTTTTGTGTTTCATAAACACATTTGTAATGACACAAGGGTAAATAAATGATGGCTGAATTTTTATTTCCTTTCAAGCATTTCTCAAATGTACAAAACAGTTTTGACAAGGGGGTCAAATGAACCGTTAAATATTCCAAAACTCACAAGCGACCTCACCTCTGCCCGCGTCCCGCTTCATGCCCATAGGTCTCCCTTTACACTACCCCCACGACAGTCGTGTTTACGTGCGCGTTTGGCTTGTATGTGTTTGTCAAGGCCGCGGTCGGAGGCGGGAAGACTCGCAGCTGAGGTGTGTGATGCGTGTGTATCAATCTTCTACTGCAGCGAGAGAAATGGAGCCCTGTAATGACGGTGGCCCTGCACTCTAATGGAGTGTGTTCTAGAGGGCCCCCTCCAGAGACTCCCCTCCCCACTTCCCTCCTGAGAGGGCATACGCTTACCGGAAAGGAGGGGGAGAGAGCGGGCGGTGATGAAAGATACATGCAAAAAGAGAGGAATACGGGAGAAAAAGAAGGATGGAAGAGTTTAATAGGTAGGTTATTGGCGCAAAGGGGTTTGCCGGCCACTTTTATCCTTGTCTCAGCCTCCTCACGCGCGCCAGCCGCGCTTATGACTGGAGAGATGGAGGGATGGAGAAAGACGAGTGCGGAGGAGAGGGAGAGAAAGGTCCCTTCCTGCTCCTCCCTCGTTGCCATGGTAGCAGGTTGTGCTGGCATGCGCCTTAGTTGGCAGTGCCTGTACCTCTGGCATGAGGGTACCTGGGGGAATCAGTGTGTGTGTGCGTGATTGAGTGAGGAAAGGTAGGGAGTGTTCAAGGGTTACTGCCACCATCCATTTTCCCCGAGATTAGAAGCTCTCATGGATGAAATAGTGTAGTTAATGCATCTTTTGTGTGTTTGCGTGAGTGTGTGTGTAACCGCTGCTCAGGGCTCTATCAGCGTAGTGTCAGTTAGGGGCCGTTCTCTTCCCTGTCCAGACGGCGTTCTCACCACTGGACAGATGGCCATACCCCTCCTACCCCCAGCCCTGCCCGCACCACCCTCCAAACCACCATGACGCCCCCACCTTCACCCCCACCTCTGCTCTGATGGGGATGAAATAAACTAGAGCACCTCAACGCTTCCTTATCCAAATGCCCCTCCTGATACCGAGAACCCCACACACATCTACAAACCTCTCATTTCGCTCCCCCCCGGCTCATTTCCACCTGCAGTTCGTGCTGGGCCGAAGCCCAAAGTGAGATCCTGGCTCTCCTCCGGCCGGTCTCCGATCCGCAGGCCCCATTAGCGTCGTCTGCTGCAGAGCGTAATGCAGCGCCAGGCCTGGCCAAATTAGAGCTGATCAGAATGTGTGGAGCGCAGGAATGGCCACCTCCTGCTTCTCTCTGATTGCACAAGTCCAGGATGATTAGACAGGATGTTAAGCCCGGGGGAGCCGGTGAGGAGCCCTCCCTTTCTCTGGCCTCCACTTCCTCCCTCCTTTTCCCGCTCCCTCTGCCCTCATGTTTCCTTCTTTTCGCCTGCTCTTTTTCTCTTCTTTTGCAATTGCCTTGTCGTTGTTTTTCACTTTGTGTTCTGCATGATGTTGTGGTGCCTTAAAGAGGTAGTTCACCAAAAATGCAAAAGACTTTCTGTAGGACTTTCTTTGTGGATCTCAAATGAAGATGTTTAGCAAGTCATCCTGCTCTTTGATTGAAGATTCTGAAGTTTTCTGAAGCCATACCATAACTGTCTTTGGAAAAGAGCACAATTTTAAGTGATAGTTTACCCAAAAATGAAAATTCTTGTCATTTTAAACCTGTATGACTTTCTCCCATCAGATAGGAACGTAGAAAGCCAGGAAGATAAAAACACAAAAGAAGATATTTTGAAGAATTGGTTGTGAAACCAAACAGTGATGGTACCAATCCAGTGTCATTGTCTGGTCACAAGCAATTCCTGCTGAAACTCCTTTTGTGTCCTGCTAAAGAAACAAAGTCAAACATGTTTGTAATGACACAAGTTTGACTAAGTTTGACGTTGACAGAATTGTCATTTTTGGACGAACTGTCCCTTTAAATTGCTCTATCTTATCAGTGTCTCTTGCTCTAATTCTGTCTCCGGATCTCTCACATTTTGTGTGTCGTCTCGTCTCGTCTCGCCTCGCTCCACTCTCTCTCTCACTCTCACTCAATCTTGCTCTCTCCTCCCTCTTCCTCCAGTCTCGTGTGTAGTCCTTTCAGCGTAGAGCCTTTAATGTGATAATAAGGTGTGAAAATGGAGCCACAATGGCGGAAGGAGGATTGCAGTGGCAGATTTCTCCACTGGTCCTTACCGCGTGCCACGAGTGACTGGGTGGCTTACGCCCAAGCGGCTCTTGAAGCCTCGGGCCCCTCTCTTACACTCTATTGTTGTGGCTCACAGGAGCTTTGATGCAGTTTGGACTGCGACTAGACACACTTAAGCTGGGATTTAGACTGAATGGCTGTGATTTGTGATTTTGGGTCATTTCTGCGAAACCCGTGAAATGGTTTTTCCTATGTTGACATTTTCTTTGGAAACAGGATAAATAACTAATAAGTTCCGTCACAGCAAAAAAAACATGATCTTACTTCATGCCAGTGAATTGCACGTGTGGGTGATATTCTAAAAGCATTTGATTGGACCGAAATCTGTTTAGTGCCGTATGAGTCATCAATATTTTTGTTGTTTTTTTCTGGCAGAAAAAAACATTTTATATTATATGTACTGTTCTGCTAAAAGTGATTTTTGTTAACACCAGATTTGCATTTTATGAGGTCTTGAACAGTGTAGTCATGTTTGGCTGTTTGTTTTCTGCCTGTATGTCTTAAATAGCTTTTTTATATTGAGTTTTTGACTTTTTTTCCAGTTGACATTTGCACAAGCTCTGAATCAGCACATATATAAAGAACAATACATAACAGTCATAAAATAATTACTACAGTTTGCTTCAGCTGTCGATAGCAATCCCTTGTTCTCATATCTTGCCCCTTTCTCTCTGTGGTGTATGTATGTGTGTGTGCACAGATGCGACAGTATCAGAGCGAGACTCAGAACGAAAGGAAAGCAAGGCGGCAGGAGAGGATGGAGAACAGAGTGTGACGAGTCATGATGAGAGGGTGGGAGAGGAGGATCTAGATGATGACTCTATCTTCACCTGTGACAACTGCCAACAGGACTTTGAGTGCCTGGCAGACCTGACCGACCACCGTACCAACCACTGCCCAGCAGGTTTGTGTGTGTTTATCAAAAGTGTCATTCGTAGGTTGATTTGCAGGTTCCTGCGTTCTGTTTAAGCAGCCTGATAGCAACATTGGTTTGCTAGTGAATTCATTGTTTTACCTGTACCGTATCCAACCTGTGAACTGGCATAGATGAAACCTGCTTGAAAATAGTTACTTCCTTGTGGTGGTGCAGGAACGACGCACGTGGTTTTAATTTCTCATTCTTGAGGAAATAATATTGGTAGAAGTTGGTGTAGTGTTGGAGGCGTTGGAGTTGGTGGGGTTAGTCCGAAGCCGCTGGCTGTTCTGGAGTCAGTTTGCTCCCACGGGAGACCGGTGTTTTAAAGCTAACATGCGGTACACGCGCACAATAGCCGTTATTACAATCGCGGTAATTAATGAAACGCTGAAAGCGGCCCTGCAGGGGCATCTGCTTCCTAGCAGATTAATCAAGGGCCTCTCCTTAACAAGCATAAAAACTGAGAAGAGAGAAAGACAGACAGGCCGAAAGAGAGACAGGGAAGGAGAGAGAGATGCATGCATGTAGTTCCAAAACATTCTTAGGTTATATTTTTAATATTTTTCTCACACTGAGTATTTTCTCAGTCGTATGAGATGGTTTAAGTGACGTTTATGATCATCAAAGCAGTACAAATGTGTCTGAGGGGTCACAATACAGTGTATTTCTTGACTGATTACAAAAAATAATGAAATCACAGCCTTGGACTTTAGAAGCAATCTTGACTCGAGTCATCAGAGAACTACATGTTGTACATTTGAGGGGCAAGAGAGTGAAATGATAAAGTGCGGTTCTCAGGGGCAAGCGAGGTTTGAGATTGCTGAATAACCTGGGGCTGCTGTTTCGGGGGATTCGACCAATCTCAACCATTCCATTATTATTATTATTATATCATTTAATATTTTTTTACTTTGTTCATATTTAACGTTTCCAAAAATTCTCAAAGTGATATTTTTATTAATAATAGTAATAAAAACCATAATAAAGGACAGTGTATAAAAAACCCTCAGTCAAATCCTTTCAAGTTCTTGACACACTCCTGGGAGCCGGTCTAGTGGGTGAGAGAGTAGCATGCCGCTGGTGACTTCATCAGATAAGGGACAAACACACGCCATTTTGTGTGTGTGCGAGTGCGTGTGTGTCAGGGAGGCCATGTTGTGGAGAGCGGTGGATGGTTCCCATGGCCCCTAGGAGAGTCTGGCCAATATCAGCACACCAGCAGAAGGCTCATAAAGCCACTCTATCAATTTACAGTTATTATTATGACCGCATGCCCGTCAGAGCAGGAATATTCTCTCTCAATTCAAGCACAGCCACACCACGCCATGCCACGAAATGAAATTTCTATTCCCTTAACAGAAGAAAGACACCTGGC
Organism: Oreonectes daqikongensis; assembly: GCA_026939265.1. Lineage (NCBI taxonomy): Eukaryota > Metazoa > Chordata > Actinopteri > Cypriniformes > Nemacheilidae > Oreonectes > Oreonectes daqikongensis. Next base: position 4,881,788 of record JAOTQM010000187.1, read on the forward strand.
TATAGAATTACACCCGGAATCCTGTCATACGTTTGTGCCTGCGTGTTTGTTTGTGTGTTCGCCCGTGTTTACGCACTTGTTTCTGGCTTTCGACAATAATATAACCTTTGATATAGTTGCTAGCAGTCCCTGTCGCCATTGTCTATCTCCATCTGACTCGTCATCTTTCTCTTTTTCCTCTCTTCCCCTGCTGCCATTGATCGCCGCTAATACGAGTTCCACAGGAGACGATATTAGAGACGAAGAACGTCTGCCTTTCTATTCTTCCAAATGTCTTTGGCTTTGCTTATACTGTTACAGTCTGTTTTCCGACTCCTAACTTATAATGCCTTATATATTTTTTTAAATAATTCTGTTTACAGTGAGGTCCAGAGGTTTGGACATTTTATAACATGAAAAGAAATTAACTCAAACCTAAAAATCAAATTTTTTATAATTTTCAACAAAATTAAAATAATGTCTTATGTCATTTTTATGTAGTTTATTAGATTGCTATTTCTAGGCAAATGTGAAACACAAACACATGCATTTGGAAAAATTCTCAAAACATGTTGGGACAGCAAACATCAGGAAATTGTTAATATTAGATAAACCCAAATTGTAATAGATTTTAAAATTTGATTAAATTACAAAATTGTAAAACAATTCTAACATTTGTACTTGTGATTTTTTTTTTAAGTTGATGTGTATGGCTTAAAAGAGGTGGAAAACAATTACACTTCATGTTTTGTGCCTAATTGTTTACAACAATTGTTATATTTTTAGAAATTACTACTTTTTTTCGAAATGTCCACATTCATCCCCATATTTCTTGGCACGGCACTTTCCTAAATGACCCCGCGCCCCTGATAACATGTCTGTTTACAGGATTGCAGTCACACATTTATTGGCAACCGTGGTTCGCATACGCGTGCATGTTTGCGTGAGATCGCACTTTGCTGGTTTTTGGATGCCTCAGTATCGTCTAGCCTGTGTGTGTTTATATTTGCGTGTGAATCTGTTGGGTCATGAGTGTAGATTAGCGTTTGTGAGCACAAGTATGTGAATGTGTATACAAAATGTGTGTGGGTGATAGTTGAGCGAGTGTGTGTGTCGTATCGTGGGCTGATTCTGAGGGGAGGCTCTACTGGAGGAAGAATCTGGAACACTGGTTCCCTAAGGAGCGCTTGGAAAAAACCTCAGATCAAATGGAGAACATTCACTGCACTGCTTCGCTCCACTGCCCTGCAACCGGCCAAGGTTGGGCCCTGGCTGTTAACAACACTCACCTCTCTCTCTCTTTCTCTCTCTCTCGCCCCCTTTCCTGGTGTCCCCTGTGGTGTTGTGCAGCTGACCCTCCCTCCCTAGTCTGGAACAGAAGGCCCTATAGCCTCCTGGGGTAGGCTCAGTTGAAGAAAGAGGCCAGGTTGGAATTCAAAGTGAAGTGCGTGGACCAGTCGGGCCCTTTTTAAGTGTGCTTTTAGCACTTATATGTGTAGATTTTTTTGGACAACCGTGACCATAGGATGTATTGTATACCTATATGCATATATCATAATATCCACAATTTCATAATCAACTAGTTTTGATGGGTTGCCTGAACTTTTTAAAGGCGTTTTGCGTAGTGAATGTCTAACACCACAACATTGCACCGCTTCTTAAAATAGACTAACAATAAAAAGATAAAATAGTCAATCTTACTAACTGACTAGTCTTATTGGTCGAGAGGTCAGCCACTCTCACCCATCTCTACCTACAAGCAGCTCATGTGACAGGACGGGGGGAGAACATGAGGCAGGGAACAGGACACACACACAGAGGTGATCACTGCATGACAGCTGAGCTTTTCTAGCTTGTCCCGATCAAAATTCCTTTGACCCATTTCTTTTAAAACCACCAATTTCAAACATACACACATCTGCGTATAGGATGTATGTCGGCTTGTGTTTCAGAAACAAGAGCGAATGAGAAAGACCAGAGAGAGGACTTTGGGGAGTAAGCCAGAGAATGGTTGAGTGAAGCAGGCAGCCGTGTGGGTAAACGAGAGAGCTGTCAGTCAGCTGGGGGGGCGGGCTCTCCACCTGTCAGATACAAATAGGAGGCGAGTGCTAATTAACCCGCCTTCAGAAGACTGAGGGGAACGGCAAGCGCTCCAGAGAGACAGACTTGGAGAGAGAGAGAGAGAGAGAGAGAGAGAGAGAGACTGAGCGGGGGGGTTGGCAGTCCGTAGAAATAGCTCTACATCGCTCACACTCTCTCTATCAGTGCTCAGAGAGAGAGGGAAGGGTGGGAAGATGAATTAGAGGGAGGTGTTTCAGGTTTTTTTTGGGGCCTTTTTTGACACTTTTATTTATAGGTGTAGTCAAGATAGGACAGGGAATGATGGGTAGAAACGGGGTGGAATGGGGTCAGTAAATGTCACTAGCTGGATTCAAACTCTCGACGGCCCATATGGGCCGCGGTTCATCATGCACGTGCCCGGTCCATCTTCTAGGCGGTAACCATTTGCATCAAACTGGATTTAGCAATGGCTTTCAACTTTATACGCTCTTCAAAATTAAGGTGCTACAAAAATGTTTTTTGACAGTTATGCCATTGAAGAAAGTTTGTTGAGTTCCGGAAATAACCTCTCATTCAAATTTTCTTCAAAAGGAACAATTATTAAATTTTATAAACCACTCTGGAAAATGTAAGCAACGCTGATCCAAGGCTGGTCCATAAGAACTTCCCGTTTCAGGTTTTTATTACTTCACCAAGGTTTAAACAAAATACAACCAACAGAAAGTTTATAACCAAATTAAAATGTTAGACGAATATCTTTAAGATTTTATTACTATGTAAGATTTAAAAATAAAATAAATAAAAATGAAACTGGTAGTGCTTCTGCATATGTGTTTGCATCTTGCGAAGTGGTCTATAGTCTAAAGAACTTTTTCTTTGAGAACCAAAGATGCTGTGGATTCCTCTATTTTACATTTATTTTTAACAGTGTAAACTTAAAACCCCGTCCTAAACAAGGTAAACAATATTTTATGATATTTTTGAGCATTTGCAAATAACGTCATTGTCAGGGGAGTCATGCACTTTTTGCCTTGGGCGACATAAGACATAACCAAAAAGCAAGTCTTTAAAAACCTAGTTCTTTGTAAAGTAAGATGTGTTAGTCAAGAGATATCGTTTTTGTTTAGCGTTCAAAGGGTACCGGGTTCAAATTCCGACCATTTTTTTTAAAATAAACCCAGAAAAAATGCAGTTAAATGTGTCAGCCAGTGATCATCATGCAGTTTTATTGTGTGGAAAAGAGCAGATTTGGCATTTTGATAATAACTCTTGTGTTATTGGTAGCTAAAGGCATTGTCAAATTAGCCAAAATATATGAACACACAAGGGTGGGAGATGTGTGAGACTTTAAGAATGACAGCCGCTCCAATTCTGTGCATATCACAGAGCTTTCTGGAGACTTCTGTCAGCTCAGATTCCTCATGGCCTTGGTAAATCTCTCTCTCTCTCTCTCTCTCTCTCTCTCTCTCTCTCTCTCTCTCTCTCTCTCTCTCTCTCTCTCTCTCTCTCTCTCTCTCTCTCTCTCTCTCTCTCTCTCTCTCTCTCTCTCTCTCTCTCTCTCTCTCTCTCTCTCTCTCTCTCTCTCTAGATCTGTAACATTCAATGCACACAATCTCATTTACTTTAGTAGACACACTCGCTCACTGACACACACAGAGCCGTGTGCCCTCTCCTCTGCAGGCAGTCAGGCTGGGTGGGGAGTTGTGTGCCTGGCAGGCAGTCAGAGTGTAATGGGGGGTATGTGACGAGGCCTCTGGGTGGTTCAGTCCCTTGAGAGACCGCTGTCACCCCCCTCATTCTAACACTAAACACACACTCAACAGCCACACTCGCCCAGGGCATTTTGTACCACAAATGCATATTCTTTTTTCACCTATCCATCCATCTGTATGTATGTCCCAGCTAACCAAAGACCCCCAACTCCTGTCTGTCGACAAGGCAGCAGCTGAATCCAGGGAGGCCAAGACTCTTATTAAAGCTGCAGATCATTTTCCATCTCCCTTCATCCTTCAGAGAGAGAGAGAGAGAGAGAGAGAGAGAGAGAGAGAGAGAGAGAGAGAGAGAATAGTTTGCAACTTGATCTGGCTGTAGTGAGAGAAGAAAAAGCTGTGCAAGAAGGACAAACTCAGTGCCTTAAATTAAGTTTGGAATTTTGAGTTTTGTAAGTTTTATTTTGTGAATAAATACATTTTGAATGTTTAGTCGATGTGAGAGTATTTTCCATACAATGGATATGTGCAGTAATCTCAAAGTGTTTTGCTTAGTTTACAAAAAAATATGAATTGAGATTTAAGCGCCGGTCCCCTGTATGCTCTATGAAGACTGTACACTTGGGCCACATCCTACGCTTAGTTAAACTTGCTACTAAGTGTGTTTTTAATCCTTTGGTCGTGTCTTATCTCACCTAGGGTGGCAAGTTAAACCAAGACTGGTTCCCTCTTAAAATAAAACTTTAAGACGCCCCTGCCTATTTGTGCACGGGCACCTTTGCGTGCCGGCGTGTTTGCAGAAATCAGACTACATGTGTTTCCTCAAAGTGAGTGCTGCTTTGTGTGCTGGTCCTCCCTTACCCCCTCCGTTCCCTCTCTCTCTCTCTTTCTTTCTCTCAGAGCCAGAGGGTGGCCTGAAGATTCCTCCACTAAGCCTTTGGCACAGATACAAATGCAGTCACAGCTGGTTGTAAACTCAGGTTTTCCAGGGAGAGCAAGAGCCCTGCCTCCATAAGAGAGAGCGAGATTGAGGAGGGGAGGGAGCGCGGCATGCTGGGATAGAGAGAGAGAGGGAGGGGGTGAGACGAAGGAGGGTTGTTTCAAAGCACACTGGAAGTCATTTTTCATCACAGGGTTCATTTTTCACGATGAAGTTCTTTTCTCTCTTCGTTTCTTTTCTTTGCTCTCTGTTTTTCTCCTCCTTGCGTACCAGACTCCACTTATCCTCCATTTCCCCCCTTCGCTTTCGCCTCTCTCGCATTCAGCCCCAGATTCTCCTCTTCCCCTCTTATAAAATATGGATGGCACCAGTTTTGGGAGAGTTGAGAGGCTCTCTGGCAGAGAGCGCGGTGCTCCGTGTCTGCAGAGACCCGGCTTGTGCGTGCACCTAAACACTTCACTGAGCAATCTGTCAACATGTCAGAGACACATGTTTTGTTAAAAAAAAAGCTGGAAAAAAATGAGGAAAAAAAAGTGCTTCCAGAGGGAGTAATGGCTTCCCACCAGGACTCTGAAAATGCTTTGAATTCAGCAGATTTCTATTGCGGGGGGACTCCCCTGGGGTGCCTTTTTTACAATGCCTGCATTTCAGAAATTTGAGCCAAAGACCCCTGGGGGCGTCCTTTCATAATGCCTGAAAATGTAGGGTTATATTGTGTGCAGTTCCCCATGGGGCCTTTATTAATACCTGAATTCTGAGGGACTGGAAATTACACAGGGACTCTGTGGGGGCCTTCGCTCGCACCAGGAAGGGAGAAAAACTCTGTGGGGACGTTCTCTTCTCTCCTCTTCTCCTTCTTTTCCTTCCATCCTCTTCCCTCTCTTCTTTTTTTTTCTGCTCTACGCAAGACTGAAATAAAAGAATTTGCCAAAGGACACAAAAAAGGAGCGTGTGTGTGCTGCGTGCGTGTGTGTTGGCGGCAGAGTACTTGTATTCAGCTTGCCTTCTCGGAGGGAAAAAATCAGCCGATTAAAAATGTAACTCTCTCTTTCTTTCTCTCTCTCTCTCACTCTCTCTCCATGCTGCTGTGTCGAGCAGGCGGGCGGAAGAGGGGAGAGTAAATATTTGGTCTGTCTGCGTGTGCCCAGGAAGAAGCCAAAATCTGTTGGAATATCCACACACGTTTTTTTCTGGTGGTGGGGAGAGAAAAAGAGAGAGTTGATATTCCTGCTACCAAACGCGCTCATTTGTATTCTTTGGCTATAGGAAGTGTGTGTACGCACAAATAAACGTAAAGATAATCAAAGTACACAATTACAAATCTTTTTTTGGTGCACATCCACACAACTATGCATAATTCATACCGTGCTTATTTGTACAAGCTCCGGCCGCACGTCTTTTTGTTTTAACGGGCGCGTTCGATGCGACCGGCATCGCTGCCAGGTTCAAATAGTCTCTCTTCTTCAATATCATCCTCATCTGCAAATGCATAAATATTACAGAGCGCCATAACTCATTCATACATACAGATCTGTTCGCGCCTCAGGAAGTGCGCCGCTTCGAAATGAATTTTCTGCAGATTAAATAAAGTTTCCATTCCTGGATGTGACTGCTCAACTTTGAGCCCGGAGTCAGCCGAGGCCAACGCCGCTCCCATTGAAGGATTGTGTCGGTGCGTTGGAGTGTGCAGGTTCTTTCTAAGATGGCTGCCCTTTGTTGGTTTTCCGCAGGGATGTGGTCTTTGTCAGAGCCCCGGGTGAGGCTCGGTGGGCGGAGGAGGTCAGGTGTTCCATCCTTTCAGTGAGCGCCGCGATCAGTTTGCGTGTTAGTTAGCTTGTGTGAAGGGTTTGTGCAAGACTGTGACCCCCGGTCGGTGGCCGTGACCTCTGTGACCCCGGGTGCTGGAGAATAGAGCCGTCACCAGGTTCTTCACGGGGAGCCGCAGTAATGAGGAACAGCCTGTTTCTCTTGGATTCTTGCGCCCCTGTGGCAGCTGCCCCCCAAAACCTCTCTCCCCTCCTTTCTCTCTCTCCTCTCACCCTGTAATGGGTAACCCAAACTCTGCTTTCTCTCCCCATCGTTCTCTTGTCTCCCTCGCTCCAGGTCTCCTGCAGTGTCCTTTCTCCCTTTTTCATTTTCTTTTTCATTCGCTTACTACCTCCTGTTGAGTTTGGACCATGTGCCCCCAACTCGCTCTCTCTCAAGCTCTGCTTCTCCATTATGGTGTTTGGCTACTAGCTGTGTTCCTCCACTCCTCACTGGCTCCCTATAGCCAGCTTAGTGTGGGCTGAGTGTGGGTGTAGAGAGGGCCTGTGTGGGCCCTGCAGGATTGGGCTCAAGATGTGCCACTGCTGGCGCTCTCTGCTTGTATTGTTACCATTGAGGGGTCACGGTTTTGCTGGTTAGCATGGTCCATTTAGCCCATGCTGGTTAATGCCGTGAGTAAACCATATGGTTTTAAAAACATTGTTTTTTCAGCAGAACACAAAAGAAGATATTTTGATAAACGTTGGTAACCAAACACGACGGTAGCCAGTCACTTCTATTGTACGGAAACAAAACCAATGCAAGTCAATGGGTACCACTGTTGTTAGGTTACCAAAATTCTTCAATATATTTGCTTTTGAAATTACGAGGGTGAGTAAATGATTTTTGGGTGAACTATCCCTTTAAGTGCTAACTGATAGCTCTCTTTAGGTAGTGTAGACCTTGCTTACCATATAGTATAGACACTGTCACGTAGGGCTATACGTCAAGACAACGCGCCCGTGCGTAGCTGCAGAGCCCGTGTACGCACACACACCTAAACCCGCATCCCCTTTACATTCTGACACTCGAGGGGCCCAAATCGCACACATGCTCTCACACACATGCACACACTTGGTGCAGGGGAGCCAAAGGGCAGTGTGCCAGGGGGAGAGCTGTTATAATAGTTTTAACCCTGCGCTCAGGTGTGGCTCGCCTTTGTCAAGTGAAATGTCAGGAAATGCAGCGCTCCTGGGACGTGCACACGGAGAGAAACGGGCAAGGCTGTCTGAATCCACACTCCTTTCAATGAGGCCAGCCTTTCCCCCGCTGCAGACGGAGCCGAGTCCATTAACCGCGGCCGCCAGGTACACGGACACACTCTGTCACACGTATTGACAAAGCCTCACACAACCGATACAGTTTGTTAAATGTGCACGTACACAATCACAAGTGCTTTTCGGGCCTGATTTTATTACCTTTAAGGGAAGGCGACATGCCATCTCGCCTTAGAATTTGGGATCTGCCTTCTGGACAAACGTTCACATCAGAAGCAAGTCTGTGGGATTGTCTATGTGAGCATCTCAGTAGGTTTGGAGGAATCCAAAAATATTAATAATCATTATTTAATCACCCTCATGTGATTTAAATCCTGTATGTGACTCTTTCTTCTGTGGAAAACAAAACAAGATATTTTGAAGAAATGTTTCAGTGGTTTTGTGTCCACTGTTGGTAACCAACATTCTTAAAAATATGTTCTTGTGTGTGCTTTCCAGAGAAAATTTTTGAGTGAGTAAATGAAGGAATTGACTTTTTTAGGAACTATCCCTTTAAACAAGCTTCTTCTCTACTCAGATATGCATCGCATACCAGTACAATACATATATTCTCATTTCCGTAGTTACGATATGCCACATCTGATATTTTTGCACACAGCACTTCTGTGTCCATAGATGATAGAAACCTCTATTCCAATTTTCCCTGAGGACGCCCCCCCCCCTTGGGGACCTCTGCCAGCCTCAGGCAGGCTCTCACACACCCATTACGCCTTCCTCTATCTCTCTCGCACACACTCATGCACGGTGACGTCAGCGGCTGGTTGCTCCCCTGGGTGCCATGAGCAGTCTTTGTTCCCCCTCGTTTCCCCCCTCCCCTTCTGTTCTGCTCCTCTCCATGTCCTTTGTCCCTGGAAATAGCCGTCCAGCTAAGTGCCTGATTGGAATCCTTCGCGTCTTGGCAGGGTCGCGAGGGGGGGCCTCCGAGATCGAGACGGAGTGCGAGATAGATGGAGAACAGGACAGGTCTAGATTTAAAGCACAGTATCGAATGAGGGAGGCACATAAGTTGTTTTTTTCTTCTCTTAGAGACATTCAATGGTATTAGCACGCTAGGTGCGTATTGTTCCATATGGAGATTCCCAAGAGGGAAAGCGAAAGGGAAGTGCGTGATGGGGGTTGAACGTTCAAAGGATACGGTCCTCTACTGGGGGTTAAAGATCTGGAGAATTCTTCTGCTGTTTCTCTGAGCTGAGATCCTACGCCATCCACCCATTCATTGTAAAATATTTAAACCTGTTTCTCATTTCTGGGGAGGATAGGAAACTCACTGCTGAATAAGTAACCAGACCCGGGGGTGGATGGCAACGCCAGCGTGCAAACTCCGCCTTGGAAAGCGTGACAAATAAAACGCCCCCAATAAGAAAATGAATGAAAAACAAAAGTTGTCACATTATTAGCTTGGGCGTCTTGTCGGCGCTTCTTTTCCCACTGTAGTCTCTTTTCTCATTCTCTTTTATTCCTTCATTCTTTCTTTTTCCATTTAATGAGAGCGGCTCCAGTGGAGCGCAGTAGGGCCGTGGTGGACCTGCTCTCTGGCTGGCTGGTGGGAGCGCCCTGCTCAAGTAATGAACTCCCCCAGGACACAGCACAGCAATGCGGGCCTGTTTCCACGCTTCGCTCCCAGGGCGGACCACGACTGCTGCTGCTTCTGGGAGGGGAGACGGCAAGGAAGAGAGGGAAACGGAGACGCTGGTTACCCCCCGGTCTGCTGCCAAAGCGTGCGGCCTGCGAACGGGTAGATAAACTGAGGTGGGGGTTTGGAGGAGAGAAAGAAGGTGTCGTGAGGCTCTGACAGCTGTGGGGGGCTTAAGGTTGACTGGTGAAGGGCTGATAACGGGTCGGTATGGATCTGAGGCACGAGGAGAAGACTAATAACCCAAAAGCAAGCTGTAAAAATTGAGAAGAGCTAAAATGAGTATGTGTTTATTGGTTTTGGGTTGTGCATAAAAAAACATTTATGTATAGACAGTAGGTATCACAGCTATCCTGTGGCTCAGTGGTTAGAGCATGGTGCTAGCAACGCCAAGGTCATGGGTTCGATCCCAGGGATTGCACATGTCCAGGAGCAAATGTATAGATAATGCAATGTAAGTCGCTTTGGATAAAATCGTCTGCCAAATGCATGAATGTAAATGTTAATGTAATTAAGAAATGCTAGGGGATGTAACTTTATTTTGGTTATTTATCATATTTATCAAGTTTATAGAAAATCATAGTTAAAATGTTAATAAATGAACACACATCACAAAAATGACAGAAGATTGTATGGAGATCTGTAAAGTTTTTTGCATTGTTTTGTGGTATTTGTGTAAAGGTTAAGGTTTTTGCACCTAAAAATAGGAACAAAACAATAAGTAACAAAAAAATAATGATTAATGTTTGCTGTAGTGTGTTTTGTTATTTAGGAAACACACAAATTAATAAAAACATTATAAACAGCTCGGACTAAAAGGTTCAACTTAGTTTTCTAAAAAAAAATGTGGCAGTATAAGATTTCGTAATTCTGTTACTTTAAGAGTTAAAGTGAACTAAACACAAATCTCTTTTCCAGTTGGACCAATCAGTATCAGATTCACTCTGAGCAGAAAACAAGCCCAGTGTATTGTGGGATAGCAGAGGGATCTTTTGGTGATAGTGCTGTGATTAGGTTGCTCTGACAGCGATGGCGAGTTTCCACAACCAGTTTGGGTCAGAACGGATAAACTTTCTGATGTAGACAAGGCAGCATCATTCCCCTAGAGCCCGAAAAATGCGATATGTGCATGTCAGAGCGGCTTGGCAGGGCTCTATATGAGCCGATAGCTCATAGACAAGGAGAAATTGTTCCACTGTTTGCGCCGAAGGCCAGAGCCAAGACTTAAATCTAATTTTGGCCTCAATCGGCAATCAATGAAAAATCTTGAATGTGATGTTTTAGAACTTTGGAGAGTTGGAAATGAACTGCAGCAGTGGAGAGGGAGTTTAGTAAGGACAAGGGGAGAGGTGCTGTAATTTTAACAGATGCTTGATATAAACCGACCCTGTTTGTTTCTCTCTCTCTCTCTCTCTCTCTCTCTCTCTCTCTCTCTCTCTCTCTCTCTCTCTCTCTCTCTCTCTCTCTCTCTCTCTCTCTCTCTCTCTCTCTCTCTCTCTCTCTCTCTCTCTCTCAACGCAAGTGATTTCACACCTCAGACATATCAATGGCCCCTGACAGACACTTTCAGGAGATAACAACATTTCTTCCAAATGAACTAAGGCATGAGCGATTGTTTTTTTTCTTTTGATGTAATATTACCCATACGTCCTTAATTATTCATATTTTAGTAATGCAGTCTCTTAATGGCTGGAAACACTAGTAAGTAATAAAACACTTGGGGGTTTGATTTAATTTAATTTTTTCACATTAATTTAATTTTGGGGCATGTGCACGAGCTTGTGCGACAGAAAAACGCACCCTTTCGTGTCGGCTGTGTGCTGTTGTGTGTGCGTCCGCGTTGTGTTTTTCTGTCTCTCTCTATTTATTTAATTAGTTGTGTTTGCTGTGGCTTACTGGCGTTCGTATTTGGGGTTGGGGATTTGAAGAAACCCCTAACCCTACGTATTACACTTTTGTGCGTATCTCGTCCCTCGCCATTAGTGTTACACGCATGAACTACGTTTTTTTGTATTTTATTATTTTTCTAAATCTCATAGACTTATATTGATGGATGGACCTAATTTTACATCAAGGGACCCAAGTATCATGAAGACTTCTCAGAGCACCGTGACTTCTATGCAGGCGACCGCCACTTACGTTTTCTTCATAAAACGTCAAAATCCAATTGAATTTGATTGCCTGCCATTGAATGAATGTATGGGGGGTGGAGTGTTGGAGGAGAGATGGAAACATGAAAGGCGGATCAGCGGTCGCTACACGTCCATCACCGAAGCCATTTTCATGTTTCTGTTCTCCTGCGTTATTAAAAAGTGGTGGCAGGGAAGTATTTGATGTCAGGATGGGGCTGCACATTTACTGTTAGTCCCACTGCAATCCTTTTTTCTGCCGTGGAGTCCGAGCAGCTAGCGGTCGCCATTGATCTCACGCACCCGTCAGGCTGCCCTCTACCACACTGTGTGCCCAATTGTCTGTGCCTGTATGTATGAGCAACCATTTGCATTCATGTGTGCGTATGTGCAGGCGTGTTTGCATAAGCATGCGCATTTCCTATATGTGCCACTTGTGGATATGTCTTTCAAGCGATGTGTGCACGTCTGTTTGCATTATTGTGTAGCACTCTCGTGTGTTTGAATGTGTGTCTGTCTGAAGGTCAGCTTGGTTCTCCTTCCCAGAGAACAGCCCCTGGGGCGATGCCAGAAGTTCCCAACAAAAGTTTTTTTTTTAGGCGGGCAGTCACAGTGGACAGCCTTCCCCCCATAGGCCAGCAGGAGGGCTCCCTGCATGGGCTGGGGCCTTGCTGGAAAAGGGGGAGGACCAGGATGGGATCTGGCAGCGTTTGTACGTCCCGGTAGGGGTTAGAGTGTGTGTGTGTGTGTGTGTGTGTGTGTGTGTGTGTGAAGGACTAGCGCAAAGGCAACCCCAGGAGCCAATGGATTGGAGAAGTTTTCACATTGCCTCCATCCTCTGTTTCTCGCTTTAACGGATGTAGGCCGTAATTACTGGACCCCCTGGCTTCCCTTTCTCCCGACCACAGCCTTTGATCTGTTTCATGTCGGGCAGATTTTTTTTCCCCACTCGCTGTACCTTTGTCTCATCCTCTCTTTCTTTTCTCCACCACTTCTTTTCCCCCGGCTGAGCCCCCTTTGATGGAGACAGTGTGCACTCTTTAATACACAAAGAGACTTTTCTCTCTCTCCCCACCCTCCATTTTGTTTTAAAGTTGGGTCCTTTTTGTTGACAACCACATTGAACTTGATACAGATTTTTTTCTCTTCCTGTTTGCAGCTTTGTTACATTTGATTTAGTTTGTCTACTTCATGACCTTGATTAAAAGCGCCGCACTTTTTGGCCCCTGTCAATGCGTTAAAAGCAGAATAAACTCACAAAGCTAATGGTTGGTCACTCCTTGGGTCGCACCAGCGTCCCTTTTAGCTTTTGAACTAAAGACACGCAATACGGGGGATGCTCGTGTTAGTTTAATGTTTGTTGTTGTAGTTGTGCACGTGTGTGTGTGTGTGTGTGTGTGTTTATGTCAGGGAGTGCATAGGTTTAACAAAAAATAATAATCCACTGATGAAAACACAGCAAAGTGAATAAGCGGCCCTCACCTGTTGGCGGTCGCGCATTGTCCGTTGTTTAGCGCGCGCCCCGCCGGGCGCTGATCCATAGCCTCCTGCGTGTGTGGAAGTGGGGGTTGTGTTTGTTTGTAAAGTAATGGCATTGTTAGCATAATGCTGGGTTGATTTGCTATTCGCTGTGGCATGATATGGCTATTCTTTTGGGCTAATTGCCACGCCACATAGCGTTTCAGCGCTGAGTTTCTGAGAAGGCTCAAATCTGATCAGAGCGGGCGTGGGTATGGTCCAGAGATCAGCTTTTGTTAACAGACTCCAGACAGGGGGTCCGTTGTGAGTTCAGCGTTTGCTTGTTGAAAGAGATTTTTGTGTGTTTGATAGATGTAAGGGTGTGCCTTTCTCACTTTATGATGTTTTTAAACATTTGTGTACTCTCTTATGCCAAATGTCAGCACATAGAACTTACCCCCCCAAAAAATCTTTTTATCATAATTTGCTTACCGCCTTTTCCACAGAAAACAATGGAAAAAATATTTATTATTTTAATTATATAACTACAATTATTATTAAGTTAATATATATATAAATGACAGTGTTTGTTGTATGGAAAGAAGCTGCTTAAATGTTTTGCATAAAATATTTTCAGTGTTCCATGTAAAGGGGAAATTATATATGTCATTATTTTTAATACAAAAGTTTAATTTCTTTCTTGTGAACTGTCACTTTAAGAGCAGCTTTGTATGTGTTTGTGTGTGAGAGAAAAGAGCGAGACTGAAACAGTGTGTACTGCTGTAATGACAGTGGAGATGTGCAGATGTTCGTGTTTATATGTGCTGTATGCGAGCAAGCGAGCGTGCGTGTTTGTGTGTGTGTGTGTGTGTGTGTGTGTGTGTGAGAGAGAGAGAGGTTGAGCAGAAGACAGGCAGAGAGACAGTGCATGCTGTTGTAATGACAGTGGTGAGGTGCAGTCCTCCCCGTGTCCTTGAACCCCGGCTGGGTGCTCTAGTGTCGCCCTGGGGAGCGCACCGTTTAATACCACAGTAATTATCCTGTCCTTATTCACCACATTGCTGTCCAGGTGTCTCCTTCACCCTGCCTCGCAGCATATGTGTGTCTGCGTGCATGAACGTGTGTGTTGTTGTGTTTTTTTATAGTGCCTGTACCCTGTATTTTTATGCCTCTTAATATTCGTGACACCTTTTCATTAACTCGTATGGGTGTGTTTTGTGTATTAACATCATGCGTGTGCTAGTTCCTGTTTGCGCATTAATGTCAACACACGTGTTAGTGTGTAGTTCCTGTATGTGTGTGTGCATGAATGTCTTTCTCTATGGATCTCCAGCTCGCCGTATGTCTGTGTGACTAATGGCAGGTCCAGGTGTTCCGCTCAGTTCTGGAGGTCCCCGGAGGGCCCGCAAGCTCCCACTGTGGCAGCACGGGCAGGAGGTACCCGCCTCTTTCTGCATGTGTGGAGGGTCCCTTGGGCGATGCGGGCTCATGAGGCACCCAGTGGCCCCCAACCCCCCTCTAAGTTCCATGTTCATCCCTACTTGTCCCCTCATAGCTTAGATTTAATGAAGAATGATGTTATGTATTATTACATGGCTCTCTGTTTGACTTTGGGTCAGTGGCAGCATTCTGCATTTCAATATTTTTTGCGTCTCAGGCAAGGCATATTTTTTGTGCATTATTTGGTAAGTAGCTCCAAATTATAAGTGGGATCGTGTTCAGTCAGCTGTTTTATAGTAATGTTACCTAGATTGTTCAGTCTGGGCTTATCTTGCAATAATAAATGGCTGACTATACATTATTCCCTACCTGACATGTTATATTGAGTTTCCTCACTCTAGTTGTTTCAATCATTTTTATATTCCAATATCTCACACTTACTTTGAATCAATGCTGTCATCAGCAGTACACTCAGCTGACTGTAGGGGGCGATGTACACGCCCTAGGTAAGCGCCCACTGTTTATAGCCAGTGAGCACACGTGCATGTAACATATAAGAGGTTATAGCTTATCCATCCTGTGTCATGCCCCAATTGTGTTCTTCCTTTCTGTCCCTCGACTTTCATCTCTCATTGTGAATTAAGAAGGCTTTAAATTGACTTGGCATTTCATTCGGACGTAGCGCTCTGAGTTACACAGCAGTGCCCTACACTGCTCCAGTGGTCATCTTCTGTACTGTGGGTTTGTGCAGGTGTAAGTGGATTATTGTAGCATCAACTCGTCAGCTGGGAGCACTTGTTTGAAGGCTTGAGATGGATTAAACACTCATCAGAAATAAGGTGCTTAACCTGTCAGGCCCCGGAGACAGTTATATGTTAAGCTAAGAGCGATGGCTATTACAGTCACGCTGAAGTTTTACACTGAATTTGGGCCTTGTGCTAATGGTTAGTGTTTAAACATTTTCGGCATATCTGTAATGCCAGGGTCCTGGCTCATTCAAAGCCTTCAATTGAAATGACTACAGTGGTTAGAGCATAGCGCTAGCAACGCCAAGGTCATGGGTTCAATCCCAGGGATTGCACATATCCAGAAACAAATGTATAATATGCAGTGTAAGTCACTTTGGATAAAAGCGTCTGCCAAATGCATAAATGTAAATGCAATTGGACTGACCAAAATGAAAAAAACAAATATTATGTTTATGTCGGGACATGTACAGGTATGTATATATTAGAAGTTATATTTCAGATTTGCTAAGCTAAAAGGCAAAAAAAAATCAAAGGGTGCATGTGCCCCATTTTTTCAATGGACACAATGCTTCAGCTAAATTTGGTGGTGTGAATGGGAGGGTGTATACATGTTATGTTTTAGATAGCATTAAGAGCTCTCCATTAGACTTTTCCTAGTGCCGGAGCCTGCGGGCACACTGACTATTTTTAACAATGAGGTTTAGCTGATTGAGTTCAGGGAAAAGATAGATGGTCAGAGACTAAACCTCTTCATATACCAGATATATCATTCACACTTTAAGAATGTGCATGTTGTAGAGCTTTTAACTGTGCTTTGCTTGTTTTGGGTGAGATTAACAGTTTTTTGAACAATTGTTAGCAAGATTTTTCATAAAGTTACTGTTGTTATGTCTAAAACAGGCTTTATTTGTATATGTTGTGATGATATATAGAGGTTTAAGGGTCACTGTGAGTTGACAGGAGGGGCAGGTGAGCTTTAACCCAAATCCTCTTCACCTTGAGTTTGATCAAAGAGAACCAAGAGGCGTGTGATTGGTTAAGCGCTGACCTCTGGAGATCACAGGAAGATACAGACAGGTGGATACAGTAAAAATGATCCGAGACACATTAATACACATTCACCTTTCTGTCTCTGTTCTCTACCATCTGTTATACACATGTACTCTCCATTACCCACATATAAACACACATGTAAACACATGATCTCAGCAACAGAGGGTCATAGGTTATGTGAGGTAGATGGTTGTGTGTGTGTGTGTACTGTAAGTGGGGCTCTAGAAGGGAACAAAGTGCTTGTTTAGTGCCGCTTTCCTGCACGGCCAAGCAGGCAGCTGCTTCCCATTGACTCGGTACTCAGCGGGAACCTGACTAACTGTATACTCCCATCCAGTAAAACTCATGACATACACGACTACCAGAGGACAGATAGATAGATAGAGAGAAAGAAAGAACGAGAGATACATCAAACAAGTGTTGTGGTGTTGGGAAAGCTATGCTTTGAAGCTTTAAAAGCTACTCATAATTTAAAGTAGTAGTCATGCTACAGTTTATAAAAAGAAGAGCTACACTATGTTAAAAAGAAAAGTAGCCAACAACACAAAGCCATTTAAATCAGCAAACTTTAACTTTTTTGGTTAATTAATAAAACATTAGAGATGAAAATGTCACCTTACCTTACCCATATTCACAATGGTAAGCTTTTGGGTAGCTCACAAATGAACTGTACATGTGTGAATTTAAACTGTACAATTTATAATAAATAATATATTATTTTTTGTTATTAATTTTTCTATTTATAATATAAAATAGATTTAAATTCACATGTCACAGTCACACCATAGGACACGGTTTATTTGTCAACTACCCTTATAATAATTTATAACATCAGCTTTCAGGTACGATTTTGTGGGTTATGTCAGTTATGTAATCATTTGACTTCAACCCACGCATAGAAAATAACTTTTAAAAACTTTCTGCAATTTTATGGCAATAAAGAGGCCAAAGTTAAGGATTGCAGCTTTAACAATATATTTCGAAACATCAATAAATGAAAAACAATAAATCAATCTATCCGACTTTCCTGTTACCTAAAATACGAGTCAAACAAGAGTGTGTTTATTCTCTCAGCTATAAAGCTGTATGTCACGCTACACCAAAACAGCATAATAAATTACTGTCAGTCACTGCAAGTTCTTATTAGTGATGCTAGTTAGCAACTCCCACACACTGACTTTTACCTCAAACATTTAGTGACATCATTATGGTTTACGCTTGTGTTCAACCAAGTGTGGAAAGTACAGCAAAGTGATGTAAACTTTGAGAAAAGCGAGATTCTTAATGCAAACATCTCGTTTCTGATGCTGGAGTTGTGAAGAGGCTTGTTTTGGTACACTTCACATGTAATTAATCTGCAGCTGTTTACAGTGCGGGCCCCCGCCGCTCGCGCAGGCTGAGCAACACAAGAGTCAAACGGAGCTTAACCAGTGCCAGTGCCCCTGTCGTCACGCAACCCCTCTCAGTCTTTATCTCTCCTTCATCTCACCTTCCCACTTTCCGTCAGACACATACCCAGTACTTACGGTTCACCCCCGCACCCCTAAAAATGCTTAGCATGTAAATCATCCTCATTTAAAACGCAGCTGGCTTTTTTGCATCGGAACCTTATTAATGTTTGGAGGCTTTTAATTGAGTATGCAGCAACATTATCTTCTATAGAAAGAGTTGGTTTGTTTTGTAAGTTATTGTCTCAAAACGTTGCTTAAAATAATGTTACGCAGAAATACAACCAAGACTTGAATTAAAAAGTTCACCTAAAAATCATTTACTTACCCTTTTGTCATTTCAAACCTGTATCACTTTCTTTCTTCCACAGAACACAAAAGAAGATATTTTGAAGAATGTTGTTTGGTTACCAACAATCTTCAAAATATCTTCTTTTGTGTTCCACAGAACTTAACTCTTTTTGACAAACTGAGGACTAAGTAGGGATTATTTTCTGAGGTGAACAGTGGTTTTGTAGATAGATTAGCAATGCAAACTTCACATTGGTGGTGCTCATGTGCAACACAAGTTCAAGTCCACTTCGGGTCACTCTTGATCCCGTTCAGATTCGGATATCCTGTGCTCTCTCAATATCTCTTGTTGTGATGACAGCACTGCACCCATCTGTGCAGTGTTCTGTGGTCTCTAGAGGTGAGCGAGTGGTCAGTCTCCAGGACGTGTTCCATTTTCCCCCCTCTTCCTCACCTGGGGGTCGCCAGAGGGGAGATGGGGCAGGCTGTCAGCTGTCCTTGCCTTCCCAACCCCCTGCCCCTCACCTTCTGCCCTGGGAATGAGTCCGGCTGCTCGGACGCTTTTGGGCGCCAACAACTCCATATGGGCCGTGGGCAGCAAGCGTGTGTGTCCTCTAGGATTCCGGCCCCTGACAGACAGCCTGTCCTGTGACATCACTGCTGTGTGTATGTACCACCGTGTAGTGTACGTGCAAGTGTGAGTGCGAGTGCGAGGGTAGATGCGAGTGTAAATACATGGGTTACCTCCAGGATTATGATTCCTGACAGACTGGGTACACGATGACATCACCTTGGCATGTGTTTGCGTGCATCCGTGTGTCCTTTAGGAAAAGACCCCTAACAGACTGTGTCCCTCGAGCCCCCTGTAGGGTACCGAGAGCAGTGCCAAGGGTCTTGCAAGCACAGACTGGAGAGTGTCAGCTTGATGGAGCAGGGACCGTTAGAGACAACAAACATGAGTTTGTGCGTGTTTGCATGTTTGTGTGTCCACTAGGACTGAGCCCCTAACAGACCGAGCCCCTTGTGCATCAGTGGGGTATGGTACATGAGTGTGTCAGTATCGAAACCCAAGGGACCCGGCAGAACAGTATGGGGAGAAAGACAGAAGTTTGTTTTGTGTGTGTGTATTTCAGTATGAGTAAACAGGTGTTTGGCCTCAAAGACTGTGGTCCCGTAGGACTGCTGGCCATGTGGTCAGTTCCTGTGTGCCACTTGTTCCCCCCCCCTGTCCTCGTACTCCCTTACTCTCTCACTCTTTCTTAGCCTCTTAGCAACATAGCTTTGTCCTCTGTTGTGTTTGGTTATGACGGCCGTGTTGCCTAGGTGAGAGGAAGGAAGATAGGGAAGAAGGAGGTCTCTGTGAGAAGCCCTGAGATGAGTGAATTAATATAGACATGTAGTATTTTTCAACCCATTTGTTTCATGAATATTTGTCAATACAATTTAAATCAAAATTTTGTACGCTTTACATTTTATAAATAAAAGAAAGCAGCTAACCTATAAAATCAAGTTACGCACACTGTATAAGTGAAGGATCTTTTAGAAGTTGTTTTCCCCTGGCTCTTGCTTCAGGCCTGTCTGGCCGACATGCTGGGCTGCCCTGTGGGAGCTCGGGGTGGAAGTTGTTTTTCTGCCCCCTACAGTGTGTCTCTCCTGCCCTGGGCTGTGGGCAGAAGGCCAGAGGGAAGGGGCTGTGAGCTGGGCAGGGGGCCTGGGGGCTGCTGGGATAGGTGGAAGTTTGGGCAGGGGGCCAGGCTCAAAGGTAGAAGAGGAAGGGTGAGAGATCGGGATGTGGAATGTTAGTAGGTGATAAGACACAGTTCCTGAATCTTATATAAATGGTGGACAGTTAGGCCCTAATTCTACTATCGCTTTTAAACAACAACCAGTAAATCGTGTCCTTGACCTTTGCTAAAATGTTACATGTGAAAATGAGGTTGTGAGGGTAAAAGGAATAGTAAACCAAAAACATGTTGTCATCATTTATTTGCCCTTATGTCAACCTGTGTTACTGTTTCTCAGTTGTTTCCCAGTTTCCAGTACAATGGAAGTCAATAGGGAGCACTATCCATTGAACAGACTGCATGTCTATCCATACATATTTGTATTTGTGTCAAATTTGTATATGCTGCCTATTACTATCATAATTTGCATAGTTTGTGACTCATAGCATTAGCGTATGTCTTCGGTCACTGATAACATTTTGTCCTCCCAATTTACAATTTATTTTGAGTGTAGACTTGAAAACCTAGCCTTTTTCAAATCTGTGCAGGGACAGAGTGCCTTTTCTAGCACTAACATACATCATTCTGACTGTGATGAACTGATTTAATAGAAATGATTATTGGGTGCCAAACTCTCTGGCCTTCCATGACTACACTCTGAACAGTGTTTGTTTTTACTTATAGGGACTTTCAGGGTGTTTTTAAAGCAAGGTGTGATTTAATATTTGGCGTTTCACTGATTCCAGCTTAAAAACATTATAATAAAAAGTGAGATGATGGCAGCGTTGTCAAAGTTGGATGTATAGCAAGATTAATTGGGTAAAAACCAAAAGTTTTCCTTCATTTGTCAAGAAATAGGGCTAAAATGATGTTTGAATGCTGGAACGAATATGAAACCTGTTTTGTCTTTGTGTTGGTTGTTGTCGAAGTGAGCATATTTAACACCGTCTCCTAAGTAGTATAAATTTCAGCGTGTTAATCATTGTGGACACGCTGTATTGTTTTTGGATGGTTTGTTGTTCCAGAAGGGGAGCAGCAGTGCTGTATGTCATAAGTGTTGGGTCGGCTGTATATGTGCCTCCAAGCTCTAATGAACATACTAGCCGGTTTTGGCTCTGACGTTTGGCTCGTGCTGGTAGGGGCATTCACAAAATCCACGGCACTGCTCTGCTTTGGTGTTTGGAGAGATGGAGGGGTTCTCTTTTTTTCTCTCTTATCTGTCCTTGTGTCTGATAAAGAGAAAAGGACAGACATCAGACCGAGCACGTCTTCATTACTGCCTTCCACCATGTTTCTGGCCCGGCATGCCAGCGCTTTGGCTAGCCCATTAACTGGCCCGATGTGGTTCAGCGTGATCCAGTCTGGTGGAGGCGTGGGGGTCTGGGGAAGGAGGGTGGCCTGCTCTTGAATCTTCTTGAAATATCTGTAGATTAGGTACTGGGGTGGCCGCTTCTATCAGGATGTGTTTATTTTATCATGGGTCCCAATTACCAGGCCCCGTTCGAGGCGGGGTGGCAGGCCCAAGCCTGGACATCAGAATGTGTCCTTCTGCCAGTGCTGTCTTCCCACTCTTCCCTCCCTCGCTATAGCCTTCCATCCTGTGCTCCACCCCTCCACATGGGACAGGCTGGTGAGGAGTAAGCCAGCGCCAGGGGCAACCACCAGAGCAGCCTGTTAATTCGGTAATGAGTCACAACATGAAAGAAAGTTTGGGGACGGAATGTGGAACAAGTGAGAAACAAGCTGTCAGAGAGAGAAAGAGAAATCCTAAAAGAGGAGGGAGGGTCGTTCAGTCAAGTCCGTAAATGTGGAATAAGCGAGCAAGAGGAGCTAGCGCTGAAGGAGCCCTCGTGTTTCGTGCCCGTTCCAGCCGCCAGTTCTTTTTTTCGTTCTCGCTCGCTCCCCCCTTACTTTTCTTTCTGTTTCTTTTCTAATTTAACTTTTCATTGAAATTTCTTACTCTGTTTAGCGCTCTTGCCAAGTCCCCCGGCGGACGGATGACAAAAGCCCCCTAAAAGCCATGTGATCTTCCATTTTCCGACAGCCACACTTCTGAGGATTAAGGCTATTTAATGACTATAATCTCCCTCTTTCTCAAAAGTGATTTCTCACATTCTGTCGCAGTCAGAGGGATTGCATTAGCATTAATAGATTTATAATTCGCCAGAATGACCACATGTGCCAGGAGGTTTTTTATTCTTCTTTTATGTTCTGTTCTTTTCTGTCCTCTGCCTCCTTTTTTTCTGGCTCTGAACTCTGGCAAGTGTTTCTTTGTATCTCTTGCACTGTGGTACATATCTGTGTCTCAGCAGGACGGCCTACCTGTCAGTCGGCAACACCCCCCCCCCCCTCACCGTCACCTCCACACCCTGCCCCTCTCACCTCCACAGTGGCTGGATCACAGAAAGACCTGTCAGGGGCCACAGTCTTATTGTGCAGCCGAAGAATTCACTATGGTTAAGTCCCTTACGGCCTTTTCATCCTCGCTCTTTCATTGGGCTGCTGCAACACTTTCTCTCCTGTGTTGCATGGGTTTTAGGTTGTGTTGAGATGACTCTTATCCTGACACAGACACAAAAGCGTTAGAACAGAACAGCGTGGAGGGCGCTGTAGTTGAAGGAGGGGTGGCTACAGAGTTAAAAGAGATTCAGCTCTTTAGTTGGATTTTGAATGTTTTGATGTTTACTCCCAACACATTATGAAAACATAATTGCCATCATATTGGCTTTACATGTAAATAAATAGGTCACTGGTGGCAAGAAGCTTTATAGACGCAACATTTTCACAGACATACCGTATGCTGTCAGGTTCCTTTATTTGTTTTTCTGCTCTCTTTTTGTCTTTCTGTGTAAGCTTTTGTCTGTAATGTCACACTCCTTCTACTCCTTTAAAGAAAAAAGTTAAAAATAGAGATATCAGTACTTACTCTGAATTCATTTCCTTGCTTTGAGCTAAATTCATAATTCATGGTTTTACAAATTTCTACCCACAAACCCCCATGGAGATTTATTTGTTCTGCACAGCACCTACATTTTAAAGTGGATCGATTCATCACTTGAATTTATTTTCTACAAATTCTGCTGTGCTCACCTTTGTGTAATGGGAGAGTAGTGGGCGGAAGTAAAATCCTACAACTGCCATATGGAGTTGAAGTTATTAGTTTATACAATACACGCTGAGGTGATGCACTTTTCTTTGTTCTTTTTTCTTCTTCTTTTCCCCACTGCGTTAGGTCATAGCTTGTGACTTTGTTTCAGTGGGGTTTTCATTTCCAATTAGAATATGCAGTATTAGAGGCCATTGTTACATTTGGCTTGCGAGTACAGATGGAGTTTTAGGACATGTGGAGTTAGAATTATCCTCTGTAAACATAATGTTGTTGTTTTTTTGGTGGAATCTGTTCTACCAGAGGCTTTTTTCAGCGCATTAAGAATGAACATACAACTTAGTGAAAATAAAGCAAACAAACAGTGCAGTGATAGAAAATTCGGTGTTTGTCTGAGCCGCAGTGGGACTGTGCTTGCAGCATCCCTGCTCAATAAGTCATGAGCTCTCTCCCTCACTTTCCTTTGGAGGCTGATGGTTAAGATGCTAAATAGATGACGTGTGGACTGTGTCAGGCCCCATCAGATTCCACAAAGCAGGACAGAATTAAGAACAACGCCGCTTTGTATATTTTTGTATGTGTGCATTAATCTTGACCGGGCCTGGGTTTTTGCACAAACAACAGAAAGAAAACAGTGTTATGATTTTGTATGCATTGTCCAGTAAGAGGGCCTTCCTTTTTGAATTTGTTTTAATAAATCTTTAGCTTTTCAATCTGGTAACCTTAATGAAAATACGATAATGCAGATCTAAATCTGGGGGATATGGGGATGAGCTTGTTTGCTGAGGAAGGATAAAAGAGGATAAAAAAATATTCATATTTGTCCTTATTTCTCCATTCCTTTGGGGTTTGCTGTCTTTAGTTCTTTGCTTCTATTTTGATATTTTGTCTGCCTCTTTAACATTTTAATTCTGTCTGTGTTTTGCATTGCAGATGGTGATGATGACCCGGGGCTCTCCTGGGTGGCGTCCTCTCCCTCTAGCAAAGACGTGGCATCGCCGTCACAGATGCTAGGGGATGGCTGCTGCGATATGGGCATGGGCACAGGGGAGGAAGAAGGGGGCTCTGGCCTGCCTTATCCCTGCCAGTTCTGCGACAAGTCCTTCAGTCGCCTCAGCTACCTGAAGCGCCACGAGCAGATCCACAGTGACAAGCTGCCCTTCAAGTGCACCTTCTGCAGTCGTTTGTTTAAACATAAACGCAGCCGCGATCGCCACGTCAAGCTGCACACCGGTGACAAAAAGTACAGCTGCCAGGAGTGCGAGGCAGCTTTTTCACGAAGCGATCATCTCAAGATCCACCTTAAGACACACAGCTCCAGCAAACCATTCAAGTGCAGCATTTGCAAGCGGGGCTTTTCCTCCACCTCCTCTCTGCAGAGCCACATGCAAGCCCATCGGAAGAACAAGGAACATCTGGCAAAGAAAGACCAGGGGAAACGTGATGGATCTAACAGTGACGTAGCTGACCAGGACCAGGATCTCTACATGTGTGATTACTGTGAGGAAACGTTCAGTCAGACAGACGAACTTGAAAAACATGTGCTGACACAGCACCCGCAGCTCTCTGACCGTGCAGAACTGCAATGCATCCACTGCCCTGAAATATTCACAGATGAAGGCACTCTGCTCACCCATATTGACAGAACGCACGCCAACAAGAAACACAAATGCCCCATGTGTGCCGAGCAGTTCTCATCTGTAGAGGATGTCTATTGCCATCTTGACAGTCACCGGCAGCCAGACTCCAGCAATCATAGTGCCAGTCCTGACCCAGTCTTGGGTAGTGTGGCATCTATGAGCAGTGCTACGCCTGATTCCAGTGCATCCCTGGAGAGAGGATCGACCCCAGACTCCACCCTCAAACCTGGACAGAGCAGACGTAAACTTGCCCCATCTTCTGACCATGATGACGGAAGCTGGTCAGGCAAAGTGACCTACAGTTGTCCATATTGCTCCAAGAGAGATTTTAACAGCCTGGCCGTCCTGGAGATTCATCTGAAGACCATCCATGCAGACAAACCTCAGCAGAGCCACACCTGCCAGTTGTGTCTGGAAACCTTGCCTACACTCTATAACCTCAATGAGCATGTTCGCAAAGCACATCGATCCGGTGGGAGCTCTGCATCTAACTTTCCCCTTCTGCAGTTCAGTAACGTTTCAACGTTTCATTGCAACTACTGTCCAGACATGTTTGCAGACATCAACAGCCTGCAAGAGCACATACGTGTTTCTCACTGCTTACCTGGAGCTGTTGTTGCTGGATCCACCACTTTGGAAGGCAACCATGCTTTCTTCTGCAACCAGTGCTCTATGGGCTTCCTTACAGAATCGTCCCTCACTGAGCACATACAGCAGACCCATTGCAACAGTGGCGGTGGTGTAACCAAGATGGAGTCCCCAGTTTTGCAGCCCTCACAGTCTTTCATGGAGGTGTACTCTTGCCCCTACTGCACCAACTCTCCCATCTTTGGATCCCTCCTCAAACTCACTAAACACATCAAGGAAAATCACAAAAACATCCCACTCGCCAATAACAAACGCAAAGTCAAAGTGGCAGACTTGAGCCCAGCCTCATCTGATGTGGAGATATCCTCCCCTAAACGGCATAGAGTAACTGGTGATACTACTCCAGCTGTTGCAAATGGGGATTTTCCCTGCAATCAGTGTGACCTTCGATTCAACAGCTTTGAAGGTTTTCAAGCCCATCTCAAGTCCCATCTGGAACTGTTGCTGAGGAGACAGTCTTGCCCGCAGTGCAACAAAGAGGACTTTGATTCCCAAGAGGCATTGCTTCAACACTTGACCATTCACTACACCACCACCTCCACACAGTATGTTTGTGAGAGCTGTGACAAACAGTTCTCTTCTGTTGATGATCTACAAAAGCACTTGCTAGACATGCATACCTTTGTGCTATATCACTGTACGCTGTGTCAAGAAGTCTTTGATTCCAAGGTGTCCATCCAAGTTCACCTGGCCGTCAAGCACAGCAATGAGAAGAAAATGTATCGCTGCACTGCATGTGCTTGGGACTTCCGCAAAGAGAGTGACCTGCAGTTACATGTGAAGCACAGTCATTTGGGTCATTCCACTGGACCCGCAGCAACTGGAAAAGCACGGAAGTGCATTTTTTGTGGAGAGTCTTTTGGCACGGAAGTAGAACTGCAGTGCCATATCACTACCCACAGTAAAAAGTATAACTGCCGCCTGTGTGGGAAGGCCTTCCAAGCTATTGTCCTGTTGGAGAGACATCTCAGAGAGAAGCACTGCATTTTTGATGGAGGAAATGGCAATGGAAATGGAGGGAGCCAAAATGGCACACCCAATGGAGTAACTCAAAGTTCTAAACGTTCAGCAGCGGGATCGACTGCAGCCGCTGAGCAGGCGGATTTGCAGAATATGCTTTTGAAAGGAGGTGGTCAGGAAACGGCCAACAGCCATGAAGCCAGTGGTGGCGAAGAGGAGCTGGATGCCTCAGAACCAATGTATGCCTGTGACATCTGCGGTGCTGCCTATACCATGGAGTCTCTGCTCCAAAATCACCGCCTTCGAGACCACAACATTAGACCAGGTGAAGATGATGCAGGGACAAGAAAAAAGAAGGCAGATTTCATTAAGGGTAACCACAAGTGCAATGTTTGCTCGCGGACCTTCTTTTCAGAGAATGGCTTGAGGGAACACGCCCAGACGCACCGTGGCCCAGCAAAGCACTACATGTGCCCCATCTGTGGTGAACGTTTCCCTTCACTGCTTACTCTCACAGAGCACAAGGTCACCCACAGCAAGAGCTTGGACACAGGCACCTGCCGTATCTGCAAGATGCCCCTGCAGAGTGAGGAGGAGTTTATCGAGCACTGCCAGATGCACCCTGACCTGAGGAACTCCCTCACGGGTTTCCGCTGTGTTGTCTGTATGCAAACTGTCACCTCAACATTGGAACTAAAGATCCATGGAACTTTTCACATGCAGAAGCTCTCTTCCTCTAGCGTCAGTGGTGGAGGAGGAGGAGGATCAGCCTCATCATCTCCCAATGGCCAGCTGCAGATCCACAAACTTTATAAATGTGCCCTTTGTCTCAAAGACTTCAAGAATAAGCATGAGCTGGTCAAGATAGATGTCAATGGCCTGCCTTATGGTCTTTGTGCTGGCTGCATGAGTCGAGGCACAAATGGACAGTCCCCAAATGTTATTGTAACCCCACAAGAAACTGGGGAGAAGAACTCCTCTGGACTTCGGTGCCCGGAGTGTGCAGTAAAATTTGAGACCGTGGACGACCTGGAAAACCATGTTCAGATGGACCATCCTGAGATGAGCCCTGAGACCAGTGGAGCCAAGAAGGTTACAGATGCTTCACCTGTTCCTAAAGTAAGTGTCAAAACCTCATCCTTGTGATATACTTGAGTAAAGCTGAACTGTTTGTATGTACAGTGGCCCCAAAAAGTTTTTGGACACTTTAAGACAGTTAAAACACACCTAAAAATACGAATGTCATTGTGTTGTATACAAAATGTAAAAACTAGTGGGATCTGAACATAAATTGATCAACATTATATAAAACGATCTGTGGCATTTTCATCAGAAGCAAATTACCAGACTTGTGACCTGTTAGGACCAAAAAGCTTTTTTTCCTCTGCTTGTAAACAAAAAGCCTACTTTTTTGATATTAAAGTAATTAATTGCATATACAGTACAGTAGGTGTCCTTAAACAGTAACCACATGTGTAGTTTACCAATAAAAAAGTAACAAAATACCTTTTGATGTGACCTGTTGTTATAAATCTACTGTTTTATGTGTCCAAGTACTTTTAAAGGCCACTGTATCTCTCTCTCTCTCTCTCTCTCTCTCTCTCTCTCTCCTCTCATCTCCCTCTCTCTCGTCTCTCTCTCTCTCTCTCCCTCTCTCTCTTCTCTCCTCTCTCTCTCTCTCTCTCTCTCTCTCGGTCCTTTCTCTCTCTCTCTCCATCTCTCTCTGAAACTCTCTCTCTCTCTCTCTCTCTTTTTTTATTAATATATTGTATTTGCTTATGGTACCTCTTAGGTCATTTGAGGTTTTCTTCTAGTTTTTCAATGTGCATTCTTTCTCTACCTTGTTTCTCTTCCTATTATCTCTTTTCTTCTGGCAGTTCAAAGAAGAATTTTATGCAATTTCTTTTGAAAAGAGGAGACATTGCCAGCAACCATTTTCTGGCAGTATTTTTACTGTATAAGTTTCCCGTGTTCCCAAAGTGTTCTGAGTCAAAGAGAGATGTGTGAATTCATGGCTACATTACTACTGGCCCCAGAGGGTTCAGCAGCCTCATCCTGCTGGGCTATTGTACAAGCTGTTCGCTTCACTAGATATTGACAGCGAACTTCCAGGGACGCTCTCAATCTTTACCTGTGCTTTTGTCTCAGCTCAATGTAACAGATAGGAGAATCTCTGCCTGGTGTTTGCAAGTGTGTGGAGATTTTAAAAAAGCCTGTTCACTGTGAATTCCAATCCTGTGTTTTTCCTTGTAGAAGAAGACGTATCAGTGCATCAAATGCCAAATGACTTTCGAGACGGAACGAGAGATCCAGATCCACGTTGCCAATCATATGATCGGTAAGTCCGCTCAACTGTTTCCTCTGCCAGTGTACGTGCGTTCATGTGTGCGAGTGCGTGTTTGGCTGTTTGCCCGTCGCTTCTCCAGCTTTCCTACCCTTATATGCTGCCGTAGTCTGCCCCGGCACAATCTCTCACTCCCTGCACACAGGTGTGAGACAGACAGGTGAAATGAACAGCTCTATTTCTGGAAGTGCAGACATCGCTCTCAACAGCTGTTCCATTGTTTAACACTTGACTACGCAGCTGAGGCCTCGGCTGCAGGTCTGATTGCTCTGTTAACTCTTCACCATGCAGCCGAGACCAGGACTGCAGGTCTTGCTCCTTCAGTAAAGGCCAACAAACAATTAGGTTCCCTTTCATTCCCCTTCATTTAATTCCTGAAGCTTGTCACGGACAATTACACATTTTGTTCTTTGTTGCTTGTTGCTTGTTGTGTGTTAGGAATAGAATGACTAGGTGTGCTCGTGGAAGGGGTGTTATTGACGTTGCAGTTAGAATCCGAGCCCATCTGTCCCATATTCACGAAAGGCTTGAATGGAGAACCAGAGCAAGGTTAGCTAGGGTAATGAATTCAAAAGGTCTTGATGATTTCATTTTGTTTTTCAGGAATGTACATAGCGCTGGGTGGAACTTTTTAGATGTGCTCCAGGTGGATGATATTTTCCATCTCTTGTTTGTTTTTTTGGCTAGTGGCCCTGGCTGCAGTATATGAGCTTAACTGAACGGTTCCTCTGTACTTGTTTTATATGCTTCCTCCCTTGGTGTTGTTATTCTTTAAGTAATAATTGCTGCAGCAGCACACTGTAGTGTAGATTAACGAGCTGGGCCTGTGAGTAATTTCACAGAACAAACGGCGCAACGCTCTGAGCCTCAGCAACTTCCCAGCCTTCCCCAGCCCTGACAGCCGATACTGGAGCGAGCTGCCTGATATATTCTTCTAGTCCTACTGAGCAATTCTGCATCTGTCTTGAGAAAGGTTCCAAAACACAAGTTGTGTATTCGCAGTCTGAGCATCAGTGCATTTTTCTGTATTTTTTAGTTAGCAAGAGTTAGTAATCTAAGGGTCTTGCCGTCTCCTGTTCATTTTCTCTTTCGTGAATGTGCACGAAAGTGCTTAGCACCCAATTATTCCTCTATTAACTACCCTGATTTCACCTTCCACCCTGATTCTGCCTATGAACCTATTCTCTTTCCCATCTCACCTGACCCTTCACCATTCATTCACAGCCTAACTGCATCCAGCCTGCCCAATCTCAGACCAACACAATCCAATTTGGACCACGCTGAGATCTCTCCCCTTTCATCCCCCATCCGCTCTCTCTCCTCCTCTCTGAAGATACCGATGGTCGAGATAGATGCTGCGTGTGAGACTGAAAAGGCGGATCGTATGTCTCTCCCCATCGCCATGGAGGGAATTTTGGGTTAATTAACATCATAATTGTCAGAAAAGCTGGAGGAGATTAATTATGGATTTGAGGCAGATTATTTTAAGTGCCGTTGTTATTTTATTATTTTTTCCACCCTTCTTCAAAGATTGATGACGTCTTTGAATAATGAAGAGGGAGTCGTGCATTAACCTTTATCAGACTCCGTGTTAGCCGGCGGAAAATTGAAGCGAGATCACAAAGGAGTTCTAGTTTTAGCACCGGCGCGCTCCGCGTCTCTTGCTTTCTTCTTAAGATTACGAAGCAATCATTAAAAAGCTACACTATCTGTCAGCTTTGATATATGACTAGTGAGGCTATTATAAGGCTTTGATATTTTAGTCTGTCTTTTTGTAGGTTACAGTTCGCTAGCGTAAACAAGGTGTTTTTAAACAAAACAACAAAAAAATCTATATCTCCTGACCGCTTTTATTTGATACTTTATTATGTAATAAAATGAAGGAAATAGCTGCGTTTTGTCAGCAAATGCTCTGTGTTTACTTTCATTGTGACAAATAGTTAATAGTCGTTGATTGTTTGACTTGAACATACAGTATTAATTGGGTGAGCAGTCGACTACGTGTTCTTCTCCCGTCGCGTTAAACATAACAATTTAGCTTTGTGCTTTTTGTTCACTGTTTAGCAGCTGTGGAAATCACACGAATTTGATTTCTCCGCCTCCCATGTTTCACCAGCGCGTTCCACTATGCATATTCATACGTGCTCCTCTGCCAAAAGCAGCTGTGTGTGCGTGTTAGCGTGCATGAGCGTGGCGTTGTTTCGTGCACAATATGTGAAAGTCGTAATAACGGTGTGGGACAAATTGGCAAAACTGATATTCTCACACCAAGAATTACACTATTCTGTTATATTTTTACATGAATATATTAAAACGTTACAGGCCACCAGTCTGTGGGAAGCAAAATATGTTACAGCTTTAAAGGGATATTTCACCCAAAAATGAAAATTCATTATTCATCATTTACTCACCCTCTTGTCAGAACACAAAAGATGATAGTTTGAAGAATGTTGGTAACCGAACAACGGCGGTACCCGTTCGCTTGCATTGGTTTTGTGTCTCTACAATAGAAGTGAATGGGTACTGTCGTTGTTTGGTTACCAACATTCTTTAAAATATCTTCTTTGGTGATCTGCAGAAGAAAGAAAGTCATACATGTTTGAAGTGACAAGAGGGCGAGTAAATGATGACAGAATTTTTATTTTTGGGTTAACTATCCCTTTAAGTCAACTAACACTATTTATTTGAATGTGATGTAAATCCAGTGAAGTCTAATTTAAATGAATTAAAATATATATCAGTAGTCAGTAAACATAAAGATTGCAGTATATTTGTATCGTGCCCCAAATATTGATATAACATCATATCACCAGGGACCTGCCGGCTCCCACCCATAATTCCTGCCCACACATACCCGCTCTTATGATTGACACATCTGATAAGAGCTTGACAGACACATCTTCCCTGCTTGTGTACACACATTTCAGGCGTCTTGTCTTTATACAGAAGTGTGATCATACCTCACCTAGCCTCCCACTTTCCTTTTTCCGTCTCTCTCTCCCAGTCACCAGTAGGCTGAGGTGACACCTCATCTCAATCAGTTTACCTCCTCAAACTTGCAACATCTGCTCCCCTCTCTGCCTCTCCTCTTCTCTCCTGTGTCCTTCCTGCGAGCGCAGCATCGCCGCGTGAGCGTGCTGCCTGTGTCATTTTGTGTACCGTCACTTTGCTCTGCTGGCACCCCAAGAGCACGCACCAATCACAAGAGACTCTCCTCCCACAATTAAAAAACAGCTTCACACGCATACCTTTAACATCCCTTTTACACACCTGAAGGCTTCCTAAGGCATGCTGCAGGTGGTTGGCGCACCTTGAGGTTTTGTGACTTGATCTTTAATTTAGGTTTAAATTACGTCGGTGTCGTTTCAAATCTTTTCAGCCAGCGTTCGCGCGGAAGTGGCGTCGAGCGTAGGTAAGGGAATCAATAAAGATTTCGGGCTATTGCGGTGTGCTGCAAAAGAGCTTGATTACACGGATATGGGAGGGGTGGAAAAAGCCTAGTGTTTTAATTAATCTGACTGGTGAGGCAGGCGAACTCGATCAGAGCTCCGTTCTCCAGGAGGCGGCAAGCCTGGAGGATTGTGGGTTTATTTTTCCCTGCCTGTTGATTGAAGCCGTGTGATTATTTAATGTAGACGTTTGTCTCCGTGCGGAGAGACCGCGTAACGATTTTCCTTAGCACGGAGGCGGCAATCCGCGTGTACGGAAAGACGAATTTCATTAGCGCTGCCCTGATTTCATCTAACAGCCAACAGCACCAGACTACAGAGGGTCATGCAGATATTTATTTACCATGCGGTTTATACTGCATTATCATTAGGTTCACATTGCACGTTTGTCTGAACAAGGATTTACTGTTCCTATTGGCTTGCTACTCAGTGTGCCTGCAAAATGGACACATCCCATTGGTCAGTCAGATATTCGCTAGTTTTCTGTTTTAGAATTACAGACTTTGTATAGTCTAATTCCGTCACTGTCATTGTGGTGTGACAAACTGCATTCAAAGCTTTGTAGGTTTTTGTCTGCGCAAGCAGCTCACAACAAAAAGGGATCCGGACGGAGGAGACCGGGGCTAGTTGTCACTATTCTGGTTAATGTTTCTATTATACAGAATAGTTTTCTTTTTGAATGTCAAATTCTGGACATAAGGTCTTCTCAAAATCTGTTGAAGAACCCATTTTTATAGCAGGGTTTGTTGTCACACTAAATGCTATAATTTGTCAC
This sequence comes from Oreonectes daqikongensis, assembly GCA_026939265.1. Classification (NCBI taxonomy): domain Eukaryota; kingdom Metazoa; phylum Chordata; class Actinopteri; order Cypriniformes; family Nemacheilidae; genus Oreonectes; species Oreonectes daqikongensis. The sequence goes on from JAOTQM010000187.1 coordinate 4,914,407, forward strand.
AAAAGCACCTACTATAAGCTACTTATCACAGTTTATTAGGGAAAAAATATGGAAAGGGAAAATGAGGTAGCATGCAAAATACCTGTTTTGTTTGACAAAAAATGTTACATGTAAAAAGTGATGTAGTCCTTGTGACATGTTTCCCTGGTGACAGCTAGTCCTGGTTTCCCCTATTCATAGTATATATGCAGAACTCAGAAGCAGTTCAAAACTGTGCAAACCACTCTGGGTTTATCTACAGCTATAACAGTCAAAGATTTCTCCTCCTTTCAGACCAGAGAAACAGATTTCTGGCAATAACAGTAATAATTTCCCACCCCATCCAAAAGCACACACTCCATAATGTAAGAGCTGGTTTGAACCCTCTCATTTCCCCTGCGAGAGAGACAGCCACTGCTCTTGAACATTTCACTGCCCCATACCAACACCTGTCTCAGACACATGCACTGACTGACTCGAGCCAGAGAGAAAGAAAATGAGGAGGTAAAGAACTAGAGTGATGAGATTGATTTGATGTAGCTGATGCAGGGTTGATGGTTTAGCTTTAACAGTTCAGTGTACGGTGTTGTGTTTTAATCCTGTATGCTGTTGTTTTTGTGTAACATGTTGTTTTTGTGTACATGGTCATGACAAGAGGATGAACTGGTCTTTCTCATTGAATACAGCATACAGGTTTAATACAACATGAAGAAGAGTAAATGACGGGATTTTTAATTTGTATGGACTGTTTCTTTTGGTTGAGTAAACTATCCCCCCCAAAAAAGGCTCCAAATCACTCCAAAAATGAGCCTGGCAGCAAACGGACGCCATTTTGATTGTTCCTGAAATGACAGGGGTGCAGAAAATGAGAGGGGGAGCTCGATCCAGCTCAGTGACTACAGTTTATTCATATTAATATAACAGAACCCCTCTGAGCGAGGCTGTTAGGTTGGGGGCAAAAAGATGCCGCGTCCCACCGTCGGGCCACCCTCACGGGGACGTGCCTGCGTAGTCACGGGCATTTCAGTACACTGTTTTTAATTTTAGTCTTCATTTAGCACAGCACCCCTTGATGATCACCTTTGCGCAGCGGCGCGCCCTGCTGGTGGGGGGAGAACCGATGCAACCGCATACTCTTGAGAGCCAACACTCGAAATCACATGAGTGTATGCCTACATACACACTCTCTTACTCTGTTTCTCACTCTCTTTCTAACACACACTCACACCTGCAGGGGGCACCCCGTGGGTCTACAGCTGCGCAGCGGAAAACAATAAAGCCCGCGGAAAAAAATATCCTCTGTGCTCCTGAGAGACCTTCACACACAAAGAGGAAGATTGTGCACGGAAAAATAATAGTAATAAAAAAATACAGACAGACTGACAGATAAGCAAGACAAGAGAGGAAAATAAGCGCAAGTAGCAAACAAGAAAACACAAGGCCTCTCTCAGACAACACAGCGAAGAACTCGGCCCGGTTTGACATGTTCTTGACACTCCTTGTGATAAGGTGTGATGTTCTGTAATGTTTGCATTTTGCTCGGCCGACCAGACGCGCAGTCTGAATTGTTTTCTGGTCTGTACGCAGTCCTCAGGGTTCAACAAGTTTTCTCTGGTTTTTGTGTTGTTTTTTTCACGTTGGGTGAAAGCGTAGGAACAGTAGGAGATGTGAGCAGAAGGAGGCTTTACTCATTTCACCTTTCCATCCACTCCTGCACCCTCCCCAATTCGTCCATTTGGGCACGTGGCAAGGAAAAGCATGCAGACACTAATGTTGCACTAATCACCGGCGTACAGAACTCACAGCACGTCCACTCTCCTCTCAATCGCCCTTAATCAGCCAACACATTTCAATTAGCATATTGTGTTTAACCTCCCTTTCATCTGCCTTTATTAGTGGATTGAGCTGTAGTTTGCCTCTTCACCCCCCTCCAACCAACCCCGACTCTCCCTCGCCCGTCACTGCCGAATTGCTCCTCTCTCTCTCTCTCTCTCGCCGTCCTGAATCTCACGTTTTGCTCCACTGTGCTTTTTCTCGGTTATAGTTCCAGGGTTGATCGTTTTGGAAATAGTTTGCTTTGATCCTCTGTGGATGACGATATTTCATAGCAGCGATCTGTAAACACATTACCCTAAAGTGCTAAAAGCAATAGTTCACCCAAAAATGATAATACTGTCATTATTTATTTATCATTATGTCATTCCCGACCTGTATAACGGGCTTTCTTCTGGAGAACAGGAAAGGTGACGTTTAACAGTATGGCCTTTTTCAGAAAGTGAATAGGTGCTGTGGAGTTAAAAATAACAAAAAGCACAAGTTGTGCAGTGTAGCCTTCTAAAGCAATAGAATAACTTTGTGTGAGGATTGAAACAGAATTAAATCAACTTTCTACCGTAGCTTCAAAATCTCAAATTCTTATTTGCATCCATTCAGGTACAGTATGTTGATGTGAAAACTGGTGCAATGCATCATTTGTACAAAATCTTCTCACAAAAATATTTGATGACTTTAGAAGAGTTCAGGTGCACCCTATTCACAGGATATCATGGTAAACTTTTCTATTCTTGTTTCATGGAAGAAAATCACATGGGTTTGGAACAACATGGTGAGGGTGAGTAAATGACAGAATTATGATTTTGGGGTGAATTAGCAAAACATTCTAGTGTCATATACATACTGTATTTTGGCAGAAAAGTAATTGTAGTTATTTATAACAATGGCAGACTCTCCATTCGGTCACCATGAGTGATCCATGACCCCCATGTCTGACCCCTCCTCCACCATCTAACACTCATGTGGTCATAGAGCTGCTGACTAACTGTCACCCTGCCTTCTCTTTCCACCCTCCCTGCCTATCGGACGGCCCGTAGGAGAGCCCGCCCAGCTGCAAGGTTTGTCCCCCCTTATCTCTCTCAATTCTTAACTAGATAACCTGAATGAATGACCCTCCTCAAGCACACATACATCTCTCACCGCTTGAGCAGAAGGGGCGGGGCTATAGTGGAGAACAGTGCATGATTGGTCACATAAAGGGGTCATGTCATACATTTTTCATATTCATTATTTTTGTTCCCCGAGGTCCCCATCATTTCATTTTTCATGACCATTTTCCACTCTCTCTCTGGCCCTTAGAATTAAATCGACCGTTTGCTGCTGTGCATTTAAGATATGTAAACACCCACATCATATTTGAAGTGAGACATACGGTATGAGCTGAGGTTTTGCTTTTGAATCCAATATAGTTGCATATGTAGAGAAAGAAAAAACTTCAGATGCTTGTGACTAACGTTATGCAAAGCTGAATATGTGACTAAGGGCATGAACAGCTCAGCTTTTGGTGGACTTTCCATATACTTTAATCTTACTGTTAGTGGTATACTAACTGGAATACACTCTGATGTCCTCTTTATATTCTCAATGTGACCGAATAGGTGTTGTTGATGAAAAATTAAGTCATGTTAATGTTTTTGTGCTCCACAAAATACAAAAATTTCATGGTAAGCTTTTTTGTTACATAGATATTTTATTGCAGCGTTGTTTTTTAATGTCTCTTGTAACTGGGGGCGGAGAAAAATCATAGAGTTATATCATTAGATTATATCATTGTGTCATTGGATTTCCATACTTCATTTCCTGTGCTTATTTACACGTATGAACACATACACATGCACACACATTACCATAGTGATTCTTTATGCATGGGGCTGGGCCAGAGGCATGAACACACATACACCTGTACACCTGAATGAAGTCTCTCTCTCTAGAGAGTTTCATAATGTCACCGTTGATTCTTAGTTATTCATCCCGAGGATTCTGATGCCTGGAGCATGAGTCGCACATGTGTTGTCATGGCAACGCCACATAGATGCTTCCCGTTTGACCCCAGGGTGTTCCCTGTGATGTCATAACGATGTTCTTGTATCAACGATGGGTGCGCTTTTCAGTTCTTGAATCCTTGTAGTGTCACATCGTAATTACAGTGTGTGGTATTTTATCAGTAAGTACAGAAGTCTGAGACATCAGTCACTTTATTAGTGAGTAAAGGATTGTGGGATTGCTATTTACAGATGAGTGGTTTTGCTTTTGAGCTTACGGTCCTACAGGAAGTGATGCTGCAGCGCAGTGGAACCCTTTTTTGCTATAGGCAATGCCCATGTCTGTTATATAGAAAGTCACTCACACGCACACGGAGGACGCCTAGCAAAAGAGGTCTGGCGCGGTCTCCCTGTGTCAGCGCAGGCTTAATGAGGCAGCACACAAGAAGCTTTAGGAGTCAATGGATGTAGATAATGTGGATGACGGTTCACTTCACTGAGCGCCTGTACGCAAACACGCTAGAGCCAGTGTCTAGCCTAGGGCCACACTGTGTGCATATCTATGTGTGTGTGTGTGTGTGTGTGTGTGTGTGTGTGTGTGTGTATAGCCATACTCCAGCCCCCTCCGTCCCGTAGTCACGAGAGCAAAAGAAATCATCATTCCTTCACATTGCATGTGTCACTCCCTGTTATCCAGCCCCTGATGTCTCTATTGTGCGTGCCGAGCCGATGTTAGGTTGAGTGGCTTTGGTGAGAGCAGCTATTCCTTAGTGTTCTGATGTTTTAAAAGGGTTGGGTTGGTTTTTATGGCTTGTTAATGGTGTGGCGCTCTCTACTGCAGCCCATGTGGTGTGTACGTGAGCATGGCAACAGATGACAGCCCCTCATGCACATCATAGACCACCTGGAGCTACCCAGGCGGAACCTCAGAGGGGCCGGGCATCGTTCGAGGGAGGGGGTTGATAGAGGGTGCGCTGCTAGAGGTGAATAGAGAGAGGGATGAGAGAGTTGAGGAGCAACTTTAGGGCCAGAGGTGGACCAAATCATGCCTTGACATCTAGCCAAAGTCAACACACGTGTATCGTTAAGCACGTATATATCTGCATATGTTGAAAGGCATTACTGCACGGCTCTTGATTCTGATTGGTCAATTGCTTCATTCTGCTTTTTTTGTAATGGATGCTAAACTACATAATCATTGTTATTTAGTGCTATGTCTTTTGTTTAAATAATAAAGATATTAAAGAATATCTTTCAACATTCAAATATTGGTAACACTTTACAATAAGGTTGTATTTGTTACCATTAGTTAATGTTAAGACCAGACTTTAATTTCATCGTGTGTTTTGATTGTATGTTATACATTACATTTTTTTTTACCAAACAAATGAAGATTAAGTAGAAATAATGTTATATTATATTCAAATCTGTTTCCACATACTATCTTCTGACACTAGCGCGTGTTCTGGACACAGCCTAGGCAGCACATGACCCCTGACCCGCTCCATGATGTAACACTCCTTATTCAATTCCTTTCTCTCTCTGCCTCCATTTCCCTATTCTTTTCTTCCCCTCCTTTCGAATGGCCCCAACAGAGAATGTCATGTTGAAAAGGGAGAGAGCGGCAGCAATGTTTTGCTGAAATGTTTGTTTGCAAGCCTGAGTGATGTCTGATCCCCCCGAGAGCTCATTTTGCCACGTTTGCGCTTGATTTGCTTCTTATGCTGTTTATTAAAGGTAATTACAAGCTGTTTGGAGATCTATAAGAGAACTGCTCAGGGGGAGCCTCCTCCAAAAGGTGTGGGAACAGAATGGAAAATGAGGTACACTTGCGGCCGGCGCGCCGAGACCGCACGGGTGGGGGTTTGCAGGTGCAAAACGCGCGAGGAAAAGTATTTTTACCTGTGTCAGGAACAGCCATTCACGCTGTCGCGTTTCAGGAAGTGCTACAGTTGTTGCGAAAAGTCGTGTGTGAATGTCTTTCCCAGGCAGGACTCGCAGAGGTGCAGCTGCCCCGTTTCCCCCCATCTCCTCCCTCCTGTCCCAGATCCGTCCAGGTGTGTCTCAGCCAGCTGCCGCGGAGGGGAGGGAGAGATGGTATCGAGAGCCCGTCACCATCCCAACCCTCCCTTTTCTGTGCGGTAATTGTTAAAAAGACAAACAAGCTGCCTGCCTATCTGTGCATAATGAACGGGGGCCAGCCGTAATTTGCTCCTCACTTAATTCGTTAAGTATTCGGAATTTATTTTCTCGAGTGACAGTGGCATCTGTCGTAGCTGGCAGAGAGGACTTCCGTCCATGTGACGTTACGCATCGGATACGTGGTGATGAGGGGGGAGAAGCTGTGGCACGAACGCAGAGTTTCAAGTGAAGCGTGTCATTTTTTCACCAATTGCATCACCGGACAAAATTGAAAAAATAGAGCCCTCAACTCAGTCCCGCCCCAAACTCATCGTGCCTAGCGTAGATTGTTTTTTAGTTTATGCCACAGCGTTTGTAGGTTTTCAGGGAATCAACAAATCAACAAATTGGTGTTGTGCACCCTTATAAAAGATGATGAAACTTTTTCACAGCAGTACTATAGAAGAACCGTTTTCGGTTCCCCAAGGAAACATTTGCTCAAGGTTTCTATTTCTTTCTTACTTTTTTAGAGTCTAAAGAACAGAACTTTTGTGAAACAGAAAAGTTCTTTATGGAACCATTTAGACAAAAATAATTATTCAAGGTGTGCAGCGGGGTCAATGACATTTAGCCGAAGCATAGATCAGGAGAGAGGAGAACTCTTACGAAACCATGAGTGCATGCTTGAACTATAGTTTGTTTGGATCAAGACAGCAGACAGATCGGCGCAGGTGAGCGCCCCCGTTTCTCTCTCTCTGCCTTGCCAGGTAAAGTCTACAAATAAAACTGCCTTAAATACTGACTGATAATTAACATCTGCTGTCTGGTGTGATCTTGCTTCTACACATCATCTCTGTGTGTGTGAGAGTGTGTGTATGTGTGGGAGGTAGGAATAAGCGGATGTCACAGCTCATCAATGCTCTCTGCGAGACATGTAGGAATCAGGGGAAGGCAGACTCTCGATGGAAGGGCGGAGGCGGAGGTCCCAGAGAGACGGGGTGGAGGCCCCTCAGTGTGTATGTGTGCATGCAGGTGCGTGGGAGAGAGGGCCACCTGGGGCCGGACTCTTCAAAGGCCGCTCTCATAGGAGCGCTGAGAGGTGCCTGTATGACAGGAACCGTAGCTTTGATCCGGTATAGGAGTCAGAGTGGGAGAAGAGATGCAAGGCAGGAAGGATGAATTCAGATGGGAATTCTGGGGTGTGTAGTTAAAAATGAGAAGGTGGGGGACATGATGGATCTTAGACCAGTCTCTTGTTAGAATTTAAGGATAACATGCCTCTCTCATACAGCACCTTTACAATTTTTTTTCATTATTATGACTTATGTTCAGGGATAGGAACGTTTGGACTTTTTCTTGCTTGCTCTTCCATTTTTTTAAGTGAGTGGATTTTTACTTGATGATAAAACCTGTGAACTCTGCTATCATGGCTCTGCGTTTTTGCATAAACAAACATCCCCACAGTGTTCAGAACATGTCACGGTGCTGTCAGGTTACATTCACACGCCTTCTAGATTGCATGTCTTAAATGTTCTTTTCAAAAGAGCACCTCTTGATACGCCTAATAATTATGCACAGACAGTACATGGTAATATATTGTGATAACATTCTTTTCTGTGTCTTTAGACAACCTAATCACTGTCTCGTTTCCGCCCCAGAGGTTTGGGAAGGGTAAAGAACCGTGTGATTGGCTCGGTTTTATCACGCTGTGCACTCATTGGCTATTCAACATCACCCAAATATCTAAATATTTCTCCTTGAACTCATCGAACAATTTCAAGCAGCAAACTGACGGGGAGATGATAAGAATTCGAGGGGAGGAAGATTACCGGGCGTCATAGAGGTCGAGGGATGTGGACAAGATGGAGAGGGGTCCGGGTAGAAGTGGGAAATTTAGAGACATTTGGCAACGGGATGAGATGATGGGAGGAATGCATGACCGGACTTTTCCTCCCTTCTCAGTGCAGAGATGTGGAGGGAGAAATGGATACAGAGGGAGAGTGAGAGAGATGATCTGACCGGGTGCTGATGAGGGAGGTTGACCTTCGGAAGAGAGTGAGGGAGTGCTGGAAGATGAGGTTGGCTGACAGGGGCTCTCCTGGTTTTTGGCAGCCTCTCGGTCTGCGCGGTGAGCAGCTGGACTTCATTAGGCGCTGGTGTTAATTACTGGGTCCAGGCTGCAGCCGCCGGCCCGCCCGCACGCACAAAACACTCACCGTAATTCAGCCAGGGTCACCTTGAAATTGATCATTTAGATAGAAAGATGGACAGAGACGGTAGAATGCTTTAAACAAATGGACGAGTGACACAGGCTGCTTCCCAGTTCACCTATTTATAGTATGCACTAAAAGTATACTGCTGGGAGTGTCCACATGTGTGGGAGTGTGTAGTAGCCTAAGATGCCAGTGTTGTCTTAAAATTCTATGTAAGCTTACATACTATGAATGCTTTGAGTCGGCATTTACTAATAACGGCATTTAATAACTGCTGTGGCAGCATTATTATTTACACATTACTTTTTGTAACTCACAAAGTGTTAAGTAAATCATCGTAAACGTCTACACTTACAGTCCGCAAGGGATTGTGGGAAATATTAAGTGAAAAGATGCGCACCGATGCACACTTCCAGAATTCACCAGAAATAGTATTGCATTGGGAACTTCTGGCATTCTGTTGTTAATGTACTATAATTTAGTATGCAGTAATTGACTATTTCTCTGTTCTAAATCTATAGTGAGCTGCCTCTGAAACTAGATTTTTAAGACATCTTAAGCATGCTTAGTAGCTTTCGAAGACATCTTAGGCACTGCCGCAAAGGCTGTTTCAAATCATGGGCATTATGCTGTATCATCTTAATACATTCAATGACAGACAAGATGAGATAAATGAAAATTATAAATAAATGTATTATATTAAACACTAAAGAACGTTGATTAAAATGTATTTCTTTAAAGTATTGTTGTTAAAGTATTACTAAATAGAATTATTAATAACTAAAATATTTTGTATATTTATTATATATAATATTTGTGTACTATTTAATTTTTTTTTTAGAATTGTAATAACTATTTTATTTTATCAAGTAAAGTACTACTTGAAAGCGGCTATGTATGCAGCTCAGAATTTATGTGTCGGCTTACAGTAAAACAGCTGTGAAATGAAGGCAGATGTTCTTTAAGGAAAAGCGCGAGGTAGCGACTGATACAGCAGCGTTAAACACTACAGCTGTAGCAGACGGCATGTACCGTCAGATATGGAGTGAGGTCACAGTCAAAGCAGCAAACGCTGCGCCTCGGTTTCCTGTGACACAGGCCTGCAAGGTCAAGATCCCTGCGGTGGATGAGTCAGATGACCAAACCTGGGTAAAAGGCCATTCAGACTTGAAATGTGTAGCTGGCAGAAGGCACAACGTTTAGAGATTCTTTTTCTTGGACTGCCGTGGGATTTCTTCACACGTATGATAGCTAGAAACCACGTCACGCACACTCGGGCAGTTATGCAATTACTTTAAGTTATTCTTTAGAGTGAAACACGCGGCCCTACCTTGGCGACACTACGGTAATTACAGTACAAGAGGACAAAGAGAGACGAATAGAACCAGAGAATGTATAAGAGAGAAAGTGAGATGTAATAGTTGGCCTGTCGCATGTGTGGTCCCCGTGTACCAGAGGCGCACAATAGAGCACTTTATTCCGCACCCTCACAAAACAAAAGTCTACCACTCTCTGCTCTCAATAATACAAAGGTCTGATACAATCTTCTCCTTAATTCTCAACCATGTCAGTTTTTCAGGAATGTTTTTGCCGCCTCCCTGAAGAAAATCAATGCATTCTGATTTGGTAATTTCCCATGGTGCCACGCTCTGCGCTCCCTGCGCTGAGAGAGGTGACAAATCCGGTCATGGCGGCGTGAACCACCCCACCCCCCCGCCCCATCTTCCCATGTTTCCACCCTGCTTTTGTTTGTGTTTCTCTCCCTCTCTCTCTCTCTCGCCGTCTCTGGGTGTTGCGACAGAGTGCAAGCATAGAATTTGTTGGAATTTCGCAGCCCTTCCCGATGCTCTGGTGAAAAACACTCATTTGTGACGGTGCCAAGCTGCTAATGGCGGATGGCGGGGTCCGTGCCGAATCCCACCTCCGCTCCCCCGCGCTCGTTATTCCGTGCTCGGCGCCGCTCGCACCCCTCCCCTACATCTGCCAAACTCAGCTGCGAGGGAGCGGCATAATTATCCCGCCGGAGTCTTAGACGCCTCCATGCCGTCACAACTGGGGCTTCATTAGAGACCCGCAAGAATGCCCCTGTGCGTGTGTATGTATGTGTGTGTAAGAGAATGCGTTACGTTTATTTGAAGATATTTGTGCATGTCCCTTTGTGTGCTTGCATGTTGTGTGGCTGCGTGTAGTGAAGCGTGGAGATATGTTTGGAGAGTTTTGTGTCCATGGCTAGCAGCACAAGTGTTACTTTGGTGTTTGTGTGTGTTTGTGAGTCCTATCTCTGCTAATATGCTGGTGAGTACGCCATTAATGAGTGTGTGCCGTGTGGGTGTGTGTGGAGCTGATGAGCTGGGCTCAGAGGTAATTTGACTTCTTAGAGCGGCAGACCCCTGTGCCAACCCCCCCAGCACCCCCCACCCCTTCACCAGCTGAGCAGTCCCCAAGGACTGGCAGGGTTTAACAGGGCCTAGATTCCCCCACTTACAACGCACACACACAGCAGTGACACACACTTATGTACTGTCAAAGACGTACACACATTCATAATGAGACATTGGCCTCTTTTAAAGGCACCCGTCTATGCGTACGGCTCCCTGAGAATTATTTATCAAACTATGCGTGGGTATTTATGCAAAAAGAAAGACTGAATGCTAGCTTAAAATTATATGATATGTCGTCTTTAAAGTTTTTGTGAGACATTGTAATAATATTTGGGGTTTTGAATATCTCTGTCACATGGTGATGATGTAATTGCAGGTCTGTGAGTGTGTAAAAAAGGGTACGGCCCCGTTCTCTTAGGCCACCGGCAGTGAGTTCCAGTGCATGTGATGGGTAACTGCGGCATCACCATTGCTCCTCCGAACTGCACGGCTCCAGCAAATTCACCAGCTGTGAGCTACAGAGTCATTTCACTTAGAGAAACAAAGCCTAGCAAATTGCTTAATTGCAACTTAAAGTTCAGAGAAATCTTTGCTGTGTATGCAGATAAGTGTAAGGGCACAAAACAAATATTAACGCTTCACCATACAATATCACGTTAAAGAATTTTGTGTTTATATTTTTTTGCAACATTTTTGCAAGGGCCTTTTCTGTTCTGAACTGTCTGTATCCATGTATACAAGTCATTGATGGGTTTGGGTGATGAGTGTTTGGATCAAAGGTGTTCAGCTGGGTTCAGGTCTGCGCTCTATGCAGACCAGTCGAGTTCTTGTACACTAGGCTAAATCAATCATTTCTTTCTCAGAAATCCATTGTCATGTAGGAATAGAAAAGGGCTCAACTCTTGCTATAAAATGAAAAGCATGCAATTCTCTAGAATATCATTATATGCTGTAGCATTAAGATTTGTGCTCACGGAATTGACTAAAGTAGTCAATCCTCTTCATTAGAAGGGGGCGGCCTAATCGTTTTGTTGGTGAACATATTTGGCAGCACGGTGTAATATTTAACATATTTATACATGATTTCACCCCCATTCCAGACATTATAGCCTAACGTGAAGACAGAGATATCCGTGTGAGAGTGAGTTTCGTATTTTCCATTTTAAACCCGTCCGGGACACTGGACCACCTTAGAGGAACCACAGCCCTCCTCTGTGCACCCTCCACCCCATAGGAAAGCCAGAACTTCTCAGGTCCAGGCCAAAGCAAGCATTCTTGTGTCTCATGGGTCAGATCTTACAGAGCAGTTGTACACCAATGTTCACCCGAGGACAGGGGGAAGTTGTGCATGAAAGCTACTTGATACTCTTGCCTCATTTTTAGACACCAATGCTACGTAAGCGAAGCCCTAGATATTTCGCACTAGCTCTTGGGAACCAGACAGGCATGTTTTGACTCTTTGGTGACCTTTGAATAAGGGGCTGGAGGTCAAAGGGTAAACGCCAATCTTGTCAAATCTCCTGCAGGCATTAATTGTGCTGCCGGCATCTTATTGACAGTGTTTTCTCTTTCCATACAGCGCACATTTCTTTCTCCCTCCCTGTCTCGCTCACACCTCTACCAGTAAATCCCCTTTATACTGGAGGGACGTGAGGGAATGGAGGGCGGGCTGCTAGTCGGGCTTCTACGTAAGTGTCAGTCATATTAAAAGCCGCTGACAGCTTTCGTTTCCAGACCAAACTCTGGACAAATAGCTCTCCAATCGATAGTTTCCCAACAGCAATATTTGGTATCAATGCGTGTCCTTCTCATTACACGATGAGGCCAGAGTCTCTCTAGGCTCTGAATAATTTATCCCCCTGACGTGAAGAGAATAGCAAAGAAGCACAGCCTTCTCTGTCTCTCTCTCGTTCTACGATGCTCTGTTCCGAAACCTAGTGAACTGCTGCCCTAGGCAGCGTTTTAAGTTATCATAGACGTGCTCTCGACACATAAATATGCATTGCATGTATGCAACAAGCTCAGTGAGAAGATAACACCAGGATGTAAATAATGTTGATTATCAGTGTGTGACTATTTTTAAAGCTAAATGCTATGTATATTTATGTCTATTAGAGTATTCCATTGTTAGCATAGCGTTATGCTTATGCCACACTGAAGCTTTTGGAATGGAACACACTACGTTCTCCAGAGCAGACCAAGCGCTCATCCCATCCCGAGTTCTTAGCCTACTCCCTTGTTTTCCTCACGCACAACCATCTTTCCCTTTGTTTTTCATGCTTTTCACATCATCATATTTTTAGGTTTCCTCCAGCAACCCCTCACGTCTTTTTAAGTAGCTTTGCATACATTAATGGCTTTTCGTGCCAGGTGCTGCCGGGTAATATTTGCCTAGAATCAGCATCATGATGGCGAAGCTCCTGTAGATGGGACGAGCGGGGTCTATAAGGGTCTTCCATAAGAAGAGGATCAACATATCCATAGGCAATATGCATCTTTCAGTAACCTCTCGGGGGAAAGGGCGTTCGAAGTGCAAACTCATTTTAAACACACTTACTCGAGACCAACCGCATCTCTCGCTCATTACGGCGACAGCCAATAGCGTGGGATCCGTGCGGAGGTGAGCCATCTTGAGTAAGTGCTAGAGAACATTAGCGAAGGAGAAGATAATGGAGGTCTGGAAACCTGGCTAATGAGTGCTATTCTCGCAGGAGCAGACCCTCAGCAAGCCTTATCCCTCACTCCGCCCGATCAAACGCTCGGAGGAAAGAATCGGAGGAGGAAAAGGTGCCCGCTCCGTCTTCCGTTATTTTCGGTGACCCTTCCCCCCTCACCCGCCCTCGCCTCCTAATCATCGCTAAGTATTATAAATGTTAGCTTAAACCAGGCAATCATCGCTACACCATAATAATAAACTTTTATTGCCGTGTTCCTATTAGTGAGTTAATGTTGTCTGCTGATGGCGTGTAATTGTGCTCTTTTCCCGGCTTTGCGAGTCCCACATTTCCCTCATGCCCAATCAGCTACGCACGGGGAGAGAAAATAAATAGCCTAATGCTGTTTTAATTACTGAAAACATAAAGCATGAAGCCTACGCCTTCCCTCCTCTCCTCTCCTTTAGCTACCTGCAGCTCTCGACGGCGCTCTCGCAACCGCCGGCGCTGACCGACCGAGCGAGCGAGGGCACGGCTTGCGCCCACCCGCTCTGTGGAGGAGCCATGTACCTTTAGGGAGAGGCAGTGGGGTTAAATACGGAGACAATAGAGTGTTGACGATCATTAGTAAAGTTTGTGGACGGTAGAGATGCACTGTTATGACACGTTTTTCTGGATCTGTCGATTGCAATTGTGATTATTCATTTCAATCAGTAGAATTTACATGAGAATACGTTTTGTGTGGTGTTTTGATGTTCTATCCCATAAGAATCAATGAAACTGCAGTTTTTTTTAGCGCTGCAGTTAAGCATGAGCTCACTAACTGTTGGTGCGCATTTTGGTTTTCCACTTCCATTCACGTCTCTTGTATGGACAGAAAACCAATGCAAGTCGCAGTGGGTAGCGCCATTGTTCGATTACCAACATTCTTCGAAATATCTTCTTTTGTGTCCTGCAGAAGAATTAAATTGACAAGATTAGGTAAGTAAATGATGACAGAATGTATATTTGCGGGCGAACTCTCTTTAAACATGCGTCTGTGCATCAAACTGCACATACATCGATCACTTGTCATTGTTGATAGGTCTAAAGAATTAGGACAGGGAAAATAGTTTTCCTGCATATTTCTCCCTAGCATGCCAAAACGGACACACCCGCAGATGCACACATCTCCAAAGCCCCCGTAATCTACCCTGAGAACTCAGCATTAGTAATCTAGTACATTCTTTGACAATGCTTACTACAATGCAATTAGTCGCATCACACACGCGTTCTCAAAGACACAACAGCTTCCTGCAGTGTTTACAGCCCACTAACATCCCACCCATACCATCACACACTCAATCATCAACACACACACTCGGCACTTCCATGGTGTGGCGGTGTTTCTAAGGAAACCGAGCGCTCATCTTCCGACGTGTCTTTGGGGCTCCCAGTTAGCCGCCTTCCCAGACGCCACTGTTCTTATTTTAACTCGCACCCTTCACACCTCCGCCGAGGCCAGAGAACGCGCTCGCCCCGCTAGACCTGACACTCAAGCAGATGTTAAAAACGCTCCTGCAGTAATTAATCTGGTACCTGTGCTATAACTGTTGATTTAACACAAAAAGGGGCTCAAAACTCCAAAAATAGATCAGGGTAAAAATGACCTGACTTGCGTGGGGAAACATCAAAACGCTGCCAAAACGGCTCACTTTTATTTTTAGAACCAGGCGGATTCTGTAAAGTTGAAGTACCGGATGCTGGTTTATGTGAAAGGAGGAATCGTTTGCAAAAACGTGCTACTAAATCTTGCATGATTTTTTTACAATATTGTAATGCATGTTAGCAGTCCTAGATTTAAAGGGAAGAGGCAGTAGAGCGTGTGACTGAGCTTTAGGTTGACATAGGATGACAGGCAGAGGAGTGGAATAATTATAAGAGATTTTCCGTTTCATCTCATATTCTCTTCATTTTCAATTCCACATAATGTGTCCTTCCCCGTAGCGAAAGTAATCATATTACAGTTTGTATCCATTTGAATGTGTGTGTGTGTAAGTGTGAAAAAGGGTTAGGGTTATAGAGATGTGCTAAGTTTTAGCAGATGTTGTTTTGCTGAATATATATATATATATATATATATTTGTGTGTGTGGAGGGATGCAGTTCTGCTCTTTTCTGCAGTGTATATGGATAAGAGCTCGAGGGGCAGATTAAGGATGTGGGGTTTGTGCCCTGAGGCCGTGCTTTAGTCTACCACAATTCCTTATCCTTCCTCCACCCAGATAGCATTAAACCACAGCGAGCGTGTCTGTGCATGCGTGCGTGTGTGTGTGTGCGTACCTGGTCCGTGGCCGAGAAACCATATAGCACATGCAAACTTTTCACCACTATTTGGAAATTTAGTGATACAAAACATTGGCCAGTGGAGTTTTGGTGACTTTGCATATTGGTCCAAAACTAAAAGAGTAGTTCAACTGTATTGTGGTTCATGTATGTGCAAACACAGACACTCACAAATTCTCTTTCTCTGTTTCAGGGTTTCAGTGCACCTTTCAGAATTATGCATTTATGCACGCTTTGACCTGCACATGAAAAGATACAGCATCTTAATTTTTGCAAGGTTGCTAGGTAGCAAGAAGCAAGGCATTGTACGCTGTACAGTGAAAATAGTGAAAGCAAACCGAAAAGGTTTGGATAAAAACATGCTACTATTTGAACATTTAGCATTGCGCTACAATGCTTGACCCGCGCGCACCAGGAGAAGTACCGTAGCTTTGCTTTCTTTTCTTCGCGTGTCAGCATAGCAGTGTTTGCACAAAAAAAGTATTTGTGACTCGCTGTGTTGAGGAACCATTTTCAAAAAGGAAAGTGTCTTCTGAACATAGCACTACAGCGAGGGGTCAGAAAAGAATTGCACAAATGAAAGCTAAGTGCTACGGTTACTACATTGGGCGTGCATGTCACCCTTTGTCTTCCTTTCTTTCCTTTTCCTCCCTCACACCCACACATACATACCCACAGTTACGAATAAAAGTATGCAAATATCGCAGCATGTTTGATTCTCCTACTCTGTGTGAGATCCCCACAGACTCATCAAGACTTTAGCACCTCCATCAAGTCAAAGCGGAGAGAAAGAGGAGGTCTCAGCTACACCTTACATCACACACCCCAGTGAGTGTGAGCGTGTGTGTGTGTGTGTGTGTGTGTGTGTGTGTGTGTGTGTGTGTGTGTGTGTGTGTGTGTGTGTGTGTGTGTGTGTGTGTGTGTGTGTGTGTGTGTGTGTGTGTGTGTGTGTGGTCTGTCCAACTGATCTGCTGATGTGGAAGACTGGTTTGTTAAAACGGGGGGAAAATCATAAAAAATGTTGGGTCCAGGGGTGTGAAAATGGACCTATATCACTGTCAAGGACACCTTTAATTACAACAGCAGGGGTTCTGTGTGAGGGTGTGTCTGGAGATGGAGGAGTTGACAGGGCAGAAGGTATTCTGGGTGAAACTTGTTAGAACTCACTTTGTCAGAGTCACAGGGTTTTTTGGGGGTGGATTTTGCACTCTGTTTTAGTGTATTTGAAAACAAAACCAGACTGAATGGAAAACGGATAAAAATGGAATAATAGCAAGTGTATGTAAAGATAAATTCTGTCAAGGTGAAATCACATATCCGTACACTACAATACAAAGGTTTAAGGTTACTTAATTATGATATGTTATATTATATTATAATATTTTAGAATAATAGAAAACTAATAAGAAGTATGAGTAAAATAATTGTGACTATGGGAATTATGTTGTGACTAAAGTAAATCATGACTTATTACTGTATATTATACTGTAGCATCTTCAGTGTAGTTACTCTTTGTCTAGAATTTTACAATTGGAATTTTTTCCCACATTTATTTCAGTGTTTTTGCTTCCTCGCAAAACAAACAAAAAGAGATATTATATTAATATATAAATAAAATAAAATAAAAAACTGACAAATATCAGAAAATTTTTCTATCACCCTGAGATGCTTATCTATGCTGGGCACTTATTGGCTTTTTGATCATTATTCAGTCAAATTTATCAGTAAAAAAAATAGTAACTAATCTTTTGAGGTAATCTTTTGATCTGAAATCGTATGCTTAAATTGTTTGTTAAAAAAATGACACTCACGTGACTCTCAACAGTTATATTAAACATCAGATACCGCTGCGGTTTGTGTTGCATCGTCCACTATTTTTACATTCTGTTACAATAGCTTCCTGGAAACGCGAATCCTCAGAGTTTGTGCATTTACACATGTGTTTACATTTTTATATGCACAGATGCAGGTAACTGAGCTTGAATGTTTTCTTAAAAAGCGCATGTACACCATTTTTGTTCCTCTCAAAAACTGGGTCGTGTCGGAATGCTTTTGTTTTGTTCGAGGTTTCTCTGTTCTCACGCGTAGTATCTCTCATCCTCAAAGTGTACAAATATATGCAAACGAGAACATTCTTCTGAAAAGACACTCTTTAGTTCTTCATTAGTGGAGAGTGAAGCTACAAATAGCAGAAACAATATGGGGAAAAAAATGTGACGGAATGAATCAATGGGGTGCGAGCGCTGTCAGACGTGCAGAGGAAGATACGCTGCCTGCCGCCCCATTTCCTCGGCAGAGCGGCCGAATTAGCATGATAATCATTCTCATCGTTTACAAGGGCGAAATGTTTCAGTTTAATGCCTTGCTTGTGTTACAAGCCATGCACTTAATTAGACGGTAATGACTCCGGCGAGGCGAGCGGAGAGAGGAAGAGAGAGGCGAAGACAGGAGTTGAGGGGATGAGGAGTAAGAGCCCTTCACATCCAAGAGCCCTGAAACATTCACCCGCTCCACCTGTCTGCTCCACACACGCACACACACACACACACACACACACACACACACACACACACACACTAGTGCACGCGCATGCTGCGTCCTGTAGCCATGGCAACAGTTAGCTCAGGTAGCTCAGCCTCACGGTCTGGTGTCATTGTGACCCTGGGTCACTATTTCTCTCTTTTGTATCAGTGTATCAGGATATACTGACCTTTGTTGTTTTACATAAGGCTGTATACTCTTGTATTCTCTCTCTCTCTCTCTCTCTCTCTCTCTCTCTCTCTCTCTCTCTCCTCTCTTCTTTCATATATGTGAACCTGGACAACAAACCCAGGGTCTTAAGGGTCCTTTTTTAAGATTGAGATTTTTACATCATCTGAAAGCTGAATAAAGCTTTCCATTGACGTACGGTTTGTTAGGATGGGACGATATTTGGCCGAGATACAACTATTTAAAAATCTGGAATCTGAGGGTGCAGGAAATCAAAACATTAAGGAAGTTGTCTAAATGAAGTCCTAAGCACAGCATATTACTTTTGATATATTTACAGTAGGAAATTTACAAAATATCTTAATGGAACATGATCTTTACTTAATATCCTAATGTTTTTTATCATTAACAAATGTTAAAGCAAATGTTTTAGGAATTTCTCAAACTTGTTTAAAACAATATTGTCATTTATTAGGCAAATAACAAAGTGAAACAACTAAATATTTTTATTTACATTTTTATACCCAAATTTAACCTCTCAGAAGGCAGAAATGAATCATGCGTAACATTGAACCATTAAAACGTAACTTAAAGTAAAGAATTGTTATTGCATGTCTGAATAAAAAATAATAAATAACTTTAATATTTTTCTGCCTTTCTTATAAAACATTAATTTCGGAAGTTCATGGTTAACAACAACAATTTTATAGATTAATAGACATTTATTTATTTATTCTTCTGTTTTTGCTTCTTGGGAAGATTTATCTACATTTGACTATTTATTCTTGTTCTCCCTCCACTATCCCTATCAAATAAATGCTTCCCAAGAGTGTTTTACAGAGGCGATTCTAGATCCAAGGACGTCTCTCCTGTCCTGTCTCGTCCCTGTGACAGGATGCAAGGGATCATATTCTCCCTTCTTGTCTCTCTGGAGAGGGAAAAGGCTGTGTGTAGGAGTCACAGAGTAGCAAAGGAAGAGTACTTTTACCAGCCTTAGAGAGTGCAGGCTGCTATCCAACATTGGAGCAGGCCTTTGGGTACAGCCTGGCTCGCCGCGTTAAGCTCCGAGCCTGTCGTCTAGCTGTAGGTTTGGCTGTAGGCTGCATTTCCATATCTCACCCCGTGCCCTGGCTCCGAGTTCCCCAAACCGGGCCAAGAGGTCTATCCTTCTCGGCCCACCAACGCAAGCCGACTCCAGACGCCTGTACGATGTGTTTGGAGGATATCAGTTTGAAATGATAGTTGTACTGCGTGAGTCTATGAGCATGCGTGTGCGTGAAGTATAAAAGCCTGGTTGGGAGCAGGGCTGTTTTGTCTCCGTCGTTGATCCCGCTCATGCTGTTCCCTGAAACGGCTGGTAAATGCGGATCTTCAGTCACACTCTAATTACAGCAGCTTAAGTGCTTTAACCACTGTTATCGCAAACTGTTCCATTCTCTGAACCCTGTCAAAATACACACACACGGCCGCCTCACAAACGCGCACGCCCGAGTGTTTGTTTGCGTGCGCGCGAGCGTCTGTTCGTTCGCGCAGGCCGCGCTGCACACACTGCAGCGGGTACGAGAGTTCCTGCGTGGTTTTTTTTTTTGCATTTGAGGGACTTATCTCCACGTGTGTGCGAGCAAAAGTAGAATGTGATGGCACTTGATGTTCCGTCGAACACATTTTTCACAGCGCATAATTTAAAAGTTTCCTCCTGTTTGCGTCTCCTGCCGTTTCTGTCGACTCCCTTCCCGTTCTCTCTCTCTCTCTCTCTCTCTCTCTCTCTCTCTCTCTCTCTCTCTCTCTCTCTCTCTCTCTCCATCTCTCTCTCTCTCTCTCCATCAGAGGGTTGTACCTTAGTGACAGCCCCCTGCTCCCTCAGACTGCCTGTGGTCTGCCTATTAGCGACGGCATCCGATTCGGCCATAACGCTTCATTTGCAATATGGATTTAATGTGTAACACGGAGAGGAGGTGTTGAGGGAATAATGTCTTATCCTTCTATCTTAGTCTCTTCCTGTCTTTCTCTTTGGAGTGTAATTGGTTTCTGTCGTGGGTAGCATCACTGGTTCTGCGTAGACGGCGAATGGAGCTCAGTGGTTGGCGATGCCTGGGAGAGTAAGGTGTGTGTCTGGTTTGGGTGAATCGGGAGAGTGCAGGTGATTCTTAATGGAGTGTGGAGTGTGTGTTTATCAGCTCCCCGATCGCTGTTTATTGCCCAGTCGTGTGGAACTAATTTACTAATTGAGTTTGAGGCTGGTAAAGATGTGGCAGGAGGGTTTCGCGAAGAGAGACGCAGAACCACGCCGTCCCCCCGTGTGTGTGTTTGTGTATGTATAAGCAAGAAAATGGATGATCGTGAGCCAAATCGTATTAAGTAATAACAGGTGAAATGTGTTCTCACTCTTTTTTCTTTCCCTGACTTTCTCACTCACCCTTGTTGGTGGGAGATTTGACCTAGAATGTTAATAGGTGAGTGAGGCTGAAGTGCTCTGCAGCTCTCGGGATGAAAGGAAAGCAGAACATCAGGAGGAAAGTGTGTCCAGTAACTTAACCTTACAGCTCGCTCGCTCTCTCTCCCTCTCTCAATCTGAATTGAGCTTGATTTATTGGTATGACAAAAGCTGTGCATTTGGACAGTTTTGAAACCCAGCTGTGTACGATAAAAATAGTGTAAATAGAGTAGTACATATAAGGTATTATGAGTGGAAAATCGGTAGCATTACCAAATAAATTACATTTAAATTTTAACAAAACAAATAAATACATTTAAGATTTTTTAATCAATAAAAATGTAAGACATTAACTTGAGTTGAGTTATGATGCAGAAACACATTTAAAGTATTATGCACTGAAGTATAGTGTAAATGATTTTGTAAATTCTTATATCAGCAGTGGTATAAAAAACTTTTGAAAAAGAATTGAAAAAGTACAAACTCAACTAATTAAAAAAATGTATCAAAATAAATTGAGTTAAAGTAAAAAATGCAACTTACTATTTTAAGATGATATAACTTAAAAAATACCAAGTAGAACTTGTTTTGATGTCTTGATGTAATGTAAAAAAGTCAGCAAAGAATGTTTTAGTGTATTTAGTGCGAGTATAAATAAAAAAAAGTGACCATATATTCAGATTAAAAAATCAAGTATAATATTTAAAAAAATGTAACAAAAGTTACTAATAACAGAAGTAATATCATGAACAATATTGGCGCAGTTTATGATAATGCATCTTTCTGTGCTATATACAGTAGTTGTGCAGGAGAGCAAGTTTATGTGTTTGTACAGAATCTGCTCCGGCTCGGTCGGACCACTGCATTGATTGACATAGTGACTCTAGAAAGGAGGAGAGAGAGAAGGAAGATAAGAGAGGAAAGCTCAGGGTTACAGAGAGTGGGGGAGCGTGGGTTTTTTAAGACAGGCAGACGTTTTTGGGCTAGCTTACAGCAGCTGTGGAGCCCCGCTGGTAGATTAAAAGAGGCTCCCGTCCACAGAGTGAAGTACAGCAGCGGCCCCAGCGGGTGCGGGCGGGGAGGGGCCCACGCAGCTGTCACCCTCCACATACTTTCTCACCCAACTCCAGGAGCTACGACCCAGCAGCCGCACCGTTCACCCACACACCCCACCATGACAGCGGCACGGATATTGATGCAATGGAGGCGGGGCTAAAGTTATGATTGGTTAAGTGTGTGTATGGTATTTGGACATATTTTTGCACACTTAAAGATGTTTGGACTTCTTGTGTTCGAAGCAAAATATTATGTTAAGTGGCATCTGCAAAAAAATGACAAGACATTTTCTCACAGATTACTTGAGCAATCTTCAAACCAGTTGGAGTCAGTTTTATGGATGTATAAGTCACGCTTAAGTTCACACAGGTGTTCGAGCAGCATAACTGCAGATTTATGATCACCTGAACTGTAAATGTTTAAAACTACAATGTGCCTAAATACATAATTTTAATGTTACTTAATATGTCATTTTGAACATTATTTTTTTCTGTATTTATTTTTTAAAAAGCACTTGGATATTTTGTTATATAATGCAGACATTCAGACATTTTTGGGGGCAATTGTATGTTGACAAAAGATGGTTGCCCCTAAATGTCTTTAAAATTTAAAATAAAACACAGTATGAAGGTTACCATCTAAATATTTTTTAGGTGATCAGTGAAGTTTTTGGAACATGTGATATTCAAATGATTTAAGCATATTTGAGTTTATTTAAAGGCATAGTTCACCCAAAAATGATGTCATCATTTACCCTCTTGTCATTTCAAACCTGTATGACTTTCTTTCCTCTGTAAAACACAAAAGAAGATATTTTAAAGAATGTTGGTAAATCATGCAGGTTTATAAAGGGTTTAAAAAGAGGATGAGTAAATGAACAATCCCTTTAACAGCATCAGATTGTTTCAGTATTTCAATATTTTTAAACTGCAACACTTAAAACATAATCTCATAAGCTGCCTTTATTCCTTTGAGTAAAAAGCAAGTCTGCGCAGCTGCAGCCAGGTTCAAGGTTAAAATGTGCACTCGCTGTCTGTCACATACTGAGGATTACAAAAAGAAAAAACATTTGACATTCCTCTCAATGTTCTGACATATTTAGTTGGTTTGCTGGAATTTATGGTCTTTACAGAACACAAATACACACACACAGTCACAAGAGGCCTTTGGTTTGCTGAGAAGGCTGAAGTCAGTGGGTCTCGGTGGTGAAGCTGGCTGGGGAGGCTTTGTCACGCAGCTGCCCCCACCAACAAGCTAAAAACAATGACAGTTGTTCAGAAAACACAACACACACAAACATATCCTCAGTCCCTTTAGTCCACTGCGAGCTGCATTTCAACACCGACAGCTCAGGCCTCTCTGGGGAAACGGGTTCCTTTGTTTTAGATTTGTGGGTGTTTTATAGATGTGTATTTGTGTGTTGCGTTTATGTGGCTGTGTGGTACTCTGTGGGATTTGTGTGTTTGTGTTTTGAAGTCTGTCCTGGGTGAAATGGGGTCAGCGGTGTCAGGTCTGCTTGAACCGGGCTGGCTAGGCTGGTGCCGTGGCCTCACCCCCTGAGGCGCCCAGCGCATTGCCTGCTGGGAAGGCAAGACCAATCAAACATCTGACAACACACACTGTACAACTCTGCCTTCTGATTTGTGAAGAAAGACTCGATCCAGCTGGGCTGTGGAGCTCCTGAGGTGGAAGAGGGTGGAATGATAGGGCAAAAAAAAAGGGTTAGTTGAGAGTAGTGTTTGCTAAAGGCAGGTGTTTGGCTTTGATGGATGGCATGGGCTGCAGGTGCTCCCTGCACCTGTGTTGGATCTCAGGGCTTGTTTCTTTGGACTTGAGATGCTTCTGTTTCCGATCCAGCCTGGAGTGGCGTGCTCACTTACTAAAAGGCCCCGCAGAGTTTAACAGTTGCAGTGAGGTGCGGCGTAATTAGATTTAACCAGACTAGGAATCTGTTCGCACTAATGGAGACAGACCCAGACAGGAGCGGTCCTAAGCCCAGTCAAGGATGGGGACTTCTGCTCCTCTCTGATAACCATTAACCATTCTCTCTGGTCTCCCTCTCTCCCCCTTTTCTCCACTAATATCATCTATCTCTGTCTCTCCTACAACCATGGGAGCGTAAATCCCGCTCCTTGGAGCAATGAGGAGCAGAGTGTGGTGGCTCAGATCTGACATGCGGCCACGGCCGCCCATTTTCCCATCTCAACTTCCAGATTCGGCTCTGCTACTTTTTCTTTCGCTGGATGTGAGGAGGGGCCTCATTCCTCTTGGCTCTTTCCCTCCACTGCTCCTCTGTTCAATTTTCAGCCCTTGATCAGTGCACGGTCTTGACCTGTGGTGCAAATGAGAAGAAGAGAGAACGCATTGTCTTTTGCTGATAGGCCCTTGACAAGCTTAGGGGCTTCCCACCCTCGGTTTCACTGCCCGCATCTGGCTCTGCCCATTTTTTTTTTTTACTTCTTTTTATTTCTGTCTCTCTCTTATTGTTTTTAGTAGCGCTTTACACTTTAAGGTTAAAGGAAAGCCACTAGTGGTATCTATCAGAACTGCAGTCTGTTTATTTACATGTACAATGTGTAATATTATGGAGGATATATTGACAGAAATGCAATATAATACACATAACAATGTCTTCAGAGGTATATGAAGACCTTATATAACGTACTGTTATGTTTTTATTACCTTAGAATTCGGCATGTTGTTTCTACAGTATCACTATACGGACAAACTGCTCTACAGAGAGCGTTTCATGTTATCTCCTTTAGCAAAGAAATGAAAACGTGACGACATCTTGGTCCTGTGTCAGACCCCGTAGTGCTTCGAAAGGTAGGGGCGAGCGGTGAAGTGAGCCATTGGTTTCAATTCGTAACCTTACAGCTAGATGGTGCTAAATTTCAAAAACTGGAACTTTAAGGTACTATCAGACAAAACAATATTAGTTGTGATATTATACTACACTATATTATACTAATGGAATTTTACATGTTTTGTTTTTTTGTGTAACGTGTAGTTAACTGTTAACAATAATTATAATAATAATATAATAATTATAATATAAAAAAGCATAAGATTTATCTTTATTTCTTCCCCCTAAATATTTGCTTTCACACAGAAGACACATGTGCAGTCTATTTTTCAAGTACCCAAATTCAGACTTTTGCTGTTTTAATACAGTTTTTTTTATCGCCTCTGTGGTGTAAAGACGTGATGCGATAACATTAAGATGAAACGACTCCTATTTGTTACCTCAGTAGTCTAGCAGCCTTGAACCTTGTTCACCTTTCAAACAAAAACAGAAGCTGATGAACTGCTGTGTATTCAAACGTGCCCATGTGAGATAGAAAGATGTTCATCCAGAATTGCAAATCACCCTTTTGTCTTTTATACTGCCCTGTATCTGGATGTTACTCGATGCTGTTTTACAGTAGTCAGGAAACTTAATAACGTTTGAGTGTTCATGCACGCTTGCATATGTATGCACATGGTGTGTGAACATGTGTGTTGAGAGCAGCTCATCAGCATGCAGTGGGAGGTGTGTTGTGTATCACGGGCTGGGGGGGATTAGAGAGACTTTACTGTCACCAACCTCAGGAGAGAAAGCTGAGAGCTCACATTGACACCAGCATCCATGAGCGAGATTAGAGCGCCACACTCACAAACATGTTTTAATACAAATCATTTAGCTTTGGCCCTTATACTTCAGTTGCTTTATATACACGCAACACCTGCGAAGTGATAATCTGATTTGTTTTACATGTGTCATCATAAATCAGACCGAAACACTCACATTTAGCTGTCTGAATGGGGACATACTATAGAGTTCAGTTTTTATATTTATGTATGCCCATTATTTCATTTAATTCTCTACTGCAAAGGATTTACAAATCATTTTTCTAAATGTCCCCATACAGAAGTATAATCATGTTTTGCTTCAAATGGTCCCCAATCTATAGTACACAAACACACACACACACACACACACACACACACTCCTTGAAGTTCTTAAACACATTCATTCAAACGCACAGATAGATGAACATTCTTTCTCAAACTTCAAACAATGCACAGGCCCCCAGATTGCAGCTAGTCCCCTGCAAACACAAAAGGATAAACAGGCATAAAACCTAAACCCCATTGTAGAGCACACACGCGTGCATTCGCACACATGCGGCAATGATCATGTGTCTCTGCACCCCCCACCCTGAGCCAGGTCCCAGATGCCCCGGTGATTGGCCCAGCTCTGCACAGCAGACTGTGGTATTAGCAGAGAGAGGAAAGAGGGTGCCAAGGGAGAAGGGGAGAGAGAGAGAGAGAGAGAGAGAGAGAGGAGAAAGAGGAGAAGTGGGGGAGGATAGAGAGAAAAGAATGCACCCTTCGCTGTGGGGAGCACCAGCCTGCCCCAGACCCCCAGAGGGTTTCTCTCTCTCTCTCTTTCTCCCTCTTTCTCTCTCTCACTGTGGTGTTTGGACAGCTGTGAGTGGAGATCAGGTTACGGGTGGCGCTGGCACTTCCTCTGTGCTGGCAGACGTGTGTGTGTGTGCCGAACGTCTGGATGCCATTACCACCATTACACTGCTGGAAGCTCAGTTACACCACTTTTGACTCTACATCTCTTCGGTGTACTCTTGCTTTGTACCACAATGCTTCATGGATAAGCACACACGCGACAAAAAGCCATCTCTTGCACTTTACACAAAAGCACAGTACTGTTGTTTGAGTTCAGATGAGATTATATTACAAAATTTGCAAAATACATTATGACATGAAAAATGTATGTTTATAAGTTGCTAATCGTAACCAAATCTCTGGCTGTGACTCTGTAGCTCCTTTGTACAAAATGTAGGATTTCTTTGCTTTCATAGAAACGCACATGATGCTAAAAATCATGCTGGGGTAACATTGGTCTTTTCCAGCCGAGGTACTTTTTATGCCTTGTTATGCTGAAAATAGAGTTGTTCGTAATGCAATTCTACATGTAATTGTACGAAATACGTTCTTACACGATTGTAAAGACAGCTCCTCCGTACTTGAGGGGGCTATAGAGTTACTCTCATATGTCGAATGTAAGGTATCCATTTGACTACTCAGCAGTAACATTATTTTTAATGCTCAGAATACATCATATAGTTGTAAGATGCCAGCGTTACATCTTGACAAAGTCTTTTCCTAAAGTCGTAATGCAGCTATCACTACAGAATGGCGACATTTGTGTTTGTTTTTCATCATTCTGTGCATGTTTGCGTTATGAAGCGCCTCTTTCTGCCCGTGAGCCATACCTGCTAACAAGATCCATATTCAGATGAGTTCTTCAGCCAGGCCAGTGCGGCTACACTCAACTCGCTCTCTTTCTCTCTCTCTCTCCCCCTCCCTTCCCGGGTTTATTAATTCATTCCCTCCTGTAATGGGCTGCAGCTGGGGAGAGGCAAATCGTTGCTCAAATACTGATGGAACCTTCAGCTGCTGTCTAAGCGCCCTGTTTGTGTGCCACACTCATAAACGGGGGATGAACACGGGGGAGAGTGTTTTAGTGTCATTTAGAGGTGAATCGTACTGGAAATGGATCTTGTTGAGGGGTGGTCACACTAGATTTTGCGCTCAATTCAGTGACATGCGTGCGCACGGCGGAGCGGAAAGGTGGCGAAGTGAAGTTTGGCTTTTGCCGCTTACCAAAATTTGGAAAGATCTGAAGTGCATTGTGGTGTAATACAAATATTATTCGTTGGTATTTGTCATTTATATAATCATGCATGCTCGATGTGTAGCGTGAAATGCACTTTTAAAAAAATAGTTCACCCAAATATTGTGGTACCTATTTACTTCTATTGTATGGACACAAAACCCCAATGCAAGTCAATGAGTACCGCCGTTGTATTCTTCAAAATATCTTCATTTGTGTTCTGTAGAAGAAAGAAAGTCATAGACATTTGAAATGACAAGAGGGTGATAATGACAGAATTGTCATTTTTGAGTGAACTATTCCTTTAAGGTGCAGGTACACACCCCTTGTAAAAGAAATGGGTAAAACCCGTTTGCATCTGACACATCTGTGTTTGCAGACTAACCGTCTATGTAAATCTGTGTCCAGTCAAAGGAGAGACCGTGTCGGAATGTTATTTACCGAGCTGTGGGGAAGAGCGCGAAGCACTCGCGCAGAATGCATATTACACGTAAAAATGACCTGACCCAGACATCAGCAACAGTTCCTAAACTCAGCTCACCAGTCTCAACTCGGCTCATTATCCAACACAAACTGGCCAAAACAGACCCGGCGCACTCAGTATGCTCCGCGCATGCACGCACACAATAGATACAGAAATGCATTTGCCACGACAGACACAACAGTGTGAGGCGGACGGACGGGCAGGCAGGCCCCCGGGAAGCAGCAGCGTTGCTGTTTGATGTTGGCAGCTGATTAATGAGATGTGAGGAGTGAGTGTTTGACGGCTACTCTCTGGGTGCCTGTTTGAGGGGCCCACTGCGTTCATGTGTGTGTGTCTGTGGGTGAGGGAGGGAGGAAAAGAGGGAGA
Organism: Oreonectes daqikongensis; assembly: GCA_026939265.1. Classification (NCBI taxonomy): domain Eukaryota; kingdom Metazoa; phylum Chordata; class Actinopteri; order Cypriniformes; family Nemacheilidae; genus Oreonectes; species Oreonectes daqikongensis. The sequence continues at coordinate 4,942,620 of JAOTQM010000187.1, forward strand.
AAGTTAGAATGGGGGGGGGCGGTAGACCCCTGCCGGTTACCCTTGAACACTCTGTGGAGGTGTTGAGTCGGCCTGGGCTCCAGCCGCTCATGAGGGTGCTGTCGCAATTAAACCAGCACAGCAGAGCGGCCACCAGAGAGAGAGAGAGAGAGAGAGAGAGAGAGAGAGAGAGAGAGAGAGACCTCTCTTTACTACACACCTCACCGGAGAGAGATGGAGAGGTGAGGAGAGAGAGAGAGTCAGAAACACAGAGGTGAGGGGTGAGCGAGGGAGAGAAAAAAGTGAGGTAAATGATGAGAATTCACAAAGAAATCTGAAACACAGGTGGGAAAAGTAACATGGGAATATGCTGACAGGTGGTTTCTAGAGCTTTAGATGAGAATGTAGCGCTGAATGAAGTAAATTTGTGAAGTGTGGATAAGGGAAATATGACATTATGTGAGATGTAAGCTAATAAAACATTTTGAAGAAAGTAGCGGGACCCATTCACTTCTATTGTATGGACACAAAACCGATGCAAGTGAATGGGTACCAGCTAACAACATTCTTTAAAATATATTTTTTTGTGTGTTCTGCGAAAGAAAGAAAGTCGTACAGGTTTAAAATGACAAGAGTAAATGATGGCAGTTTTCATTTTTGGGTGAACTATCACTTTAATACATTTTAAAGTGGGATGGGAAAAGAAACACTTCAGCTTGTTTAGCTTTGGTTGAATCTAAGTGTATTTTTCTTTAATGCATATAATTATAATTTTTCCCCCATAAAATGAGTTCAAGATCAAACAATTTGGTGAAACCCTGCAGTACTGCTATACGACCCCAAGGGGGCGCGGACCCCTGATGAAAAGCCCTGTTTTTCTACCTTCATATAATGCACAAAAGTGTTTCGCGTTTCGGACAAGGCCAGGAAGACACCCACGAGGTGGGGTCAGCGGGGGGTTAGCAAGGCTCTGTAAACAGAGGATGCAGGTGCGGGCAAAGTTTACTCTTTACCCGAGTTCTCAGCCCTCTGACGTAGCACCGGTCGGACTCGCACTGGGAGCGGCTCTTTAATTAGCTTCTGATGAGGACCTTGAGGAAAAGAGGCAGGTGATTGGACTTCTTATCCAAATAATTACCTCAATTAAGTCATTAAGACCCTGGGCATAGCCAAGCCCAGAACTGCCTCCCCTGTGCCACAGCATGCATCCATCCCTGATCTAACTATTCAACTGCTGCTGAGCGTTTCTTCAGGCTAGTGCGCATTCGTGACCGTCGTGCCTTTATTCTTTTGTTTTGCCTATTGTGTAACGGCACAGATTCCATCGCTCGCACAAAGTCTGTCTCTTGTACTTTTACACAGGCACGCTCGCTCGCTCGCTCACAGAGGTAGGTTAATTACCCATAGCATCTGGATGGCCGTATGCATGTGAGCCCTCGGCGCCAGTGTGGGTCTCAGTGGCTCTGAAAGTGCCCCGGTGCATCATGGGGGATTAAGCATGGGCAGCCGTGGGGGTTTGAGGGAGACAGCGGTTTGCGAGTTCAGACTTTCACACTCCTTTTCCCCATTTAGTTATAGAATTAGCGTGCAAATAGGCTGAGGCTGCGCGTGTACGGATGTGTGTGTGCATGTGCTACAATATCCATAGACCTGCCTTTACCACATGTATACAATCTGAACACTGCCTTAGTAGTTGCTGCATTTTCATGTTTTTACATATATTTGGATATTTTATATTAGTTTTTTTGTACATATATTTTACTGTGCATAAACAATTATATAGTTTTTTAATGCAAAGTAATCAAGCTAAATAGTTATTCAAGAAATGAAATATTCATATTTATATGCATTTCTACATGAAATGTTGCCACATGTAAAGGGACAGTTTACCCAAAAATGAAAATTATGTCATTTACTCACCCTCAAGCTGTTCCAAATCTCTATAAAGTTATTGGCCACCATTGACTATCATAGTAGGAAAAATTACAATGATAGTCAATGGTGCCCCAGAATTGTTTGCTTTCCTACATTCTTCAAAAGATCTTCTTTTATGTTCAACAGAACAAAGAAATGTATACAGATTTGGTACAACTTGTGGGTGAATAAATAAAGACTGTTCCTGAACTGTTCCTTTAGGAATTCATATTGTGTCAGTTTGTCTGTCTCTTCAGAGATAGTCTGTGTGAGCTACATGTCCATTGTCTGCATACATCATCTGGACACGATGTTCATACTAAAATCTCCTCTGATTATTGTAGTTAATGGCAGAGAATGTTTAGAAATCTCCATTGTGCAGATGTGATGACAGTACAGCACTTGAATACAAAGTGGCCACCATACAATACTTGTACAGTACATGACCATTCCCTTTTGAATTTAGAAGAGAGAAAGGCAGAGTAAGTGAGAGGATGTACAAAAAATGAGAATTGATAGTTGGGAGGTGGAGTTGCAACCCCTTCACGCCCTTTGTTTTTGCTGTTGACTGCTGTGTCCAGGTGTGCTTATGTCTGCAGAGCCTGGCGGCCCACATCTGGATCAAGCCAGCGGCTCTAGACCCAGATGTGCTCCGGTTCTAGACTCGCCTTACCTCACTTTTAAAAATATATTTTTTTTGCAGAGGGTATAAAAGGGGCATCAGCTGCCTGTCAGGTGTTTGCATAGATGCAAACAGATGTTATTTTGATGAGTGTGAGAGGGAGGGAGGGCAGATGACAAAACAACAATGCCGTTTGTATCAGGAGTTCAAACCCGAGACGTAACGGATTGAGGAGCCGCTGCTGGAGTGAGGAAACGCGGCATACGGACGAGGTGCATGCGCGCTTGGCCTTGCCTCGCCTGCTCCATCTGGCCTGCGTGTGCTCGAGCATCTGTGCGTGTCTGTGCGCCGTTTTCACATGTGTGTGTCTTGCATGTGTTCGACAAATTTGTTGTGAACATCCAATGGAATAAGATGAACCGCTCGGATCAAAACGGTTGGTGTCATTCAGAGTTTGCGTATCACGTGGATGCTCTGGATTGAATATGCCGTGTTCTCTAAACAGAATTTGTGCCACAACTAACCAGATAACTTTGTTAAACTTTTGATAGTGAGACCAAATCTGAAGCTAGCTAAACTAAATGGGACCCAAGATTTTGTTTTTAAAAGGACAAAAAAATGGACAAACAGCATGTACAGCGCTAGTATTTTGAATTCCAATTTTAAAAGTGCATTGTAACCAAAGAGTTGGCCACATTGCTGTAATATCAGTTACCAAAGAACTAGGCTTGGTTTGTCTTGCACTGTCCAAAAAAATTGAAAATTGCTAGCGAAAGAGGGAAGGAGATGTAAAAAGTGGAATATCTGCTTTACCCCCTCCGAGGCTGTCCTGCTCATTTCACTCCCGTGAGCGTGAAGGTGAGGTGACACGTTGAATTAGGGCCCTTGGGCTGCTGGGAGCTTTGATTTGACTGAGGAGTCTTAAGGTGGGACAGATGAGTTCTCCCGGGGGGACAAACACCACCCTCCCTCCGCTCGGTGAGGGGAATGAAGGATGGTGTAAAGAAAAAAATTAAACCAAGTTAAGATGAAAAAGCATCCTCTAAACAGAGGCGCTGACATACTTCCTTTGTTGTGGATGTGTGTGCATTAATATTGATTTTTATTCGACTAGGGTCTTTGAACATCCAGTTTGGTGTCACCCCCCAGGGGAACACGCCCTGCACACATCCGCTTAATGCGTTGTCATCTGTAATAACTCAAATCCTTGACACCCTGATATTAATATTAGTATTTTGTGGTTGGTTTTTGTGGTTGTTTCTGTCAACCTAAATGGTCTGTATCAGTGCTAGTCTGGGACAGGAAGTCTAAGGGGCTGGGATGTGAGAGGTAAAAGAAAGGTGAAGAATTTGAGGAAGACATAGCAACATTTCAACAATGCCTCATTTTTACGACATCTTTTAAAGAATCTTTCTCTCTGGCAGCAGGAAATGAGGGTTATTGTTCTCGATCTCTCTAAATACGTCAGCATCAGCTGGGAGTCATTGTCCGAATTGGGAACGCCGTATCCAAGATGGCTGTTTTAAAAGCCCTGCTGCAATCCAAATGCACAAACAAATCTCTAAACACATGTATATTTAATCCTGGCCTTCGAATAATTAATAGAGCATTATTTATTGATTTGTTTGTATTTGAATATGTGGTACTAGCAGCATGATGCTACAAAAGAAGGGTTTGGGTAACCATGGCAACTCACAGGTGCACTATGGCCTGGCCAGTCTCAGTGGGTGGGGTGGAGGGGTAGTAAGCACGCTGGGAGATTTAAACACGAAGGAGATGAACAGGGCATGCTGGGAAATGGAGGCTCGGAGAAAGTGGCACGCAGAGAAGATATCACGCAGACATAGAGCATGTTGCAGTCCTGAGGGAAGATGGGCCTTCTTTCAAACTGCTCGCTTGTTCCCTATTCCCTAATCTGCAGAAAGAAACCTTTCCATTAAGTGACATCAAAGACGATTTCCTACACAGGGGATCAAACAGACATTTGAGATACACAGCTGTCTTCTGCGCATGCTTTGAGAGACAGCACAGTCATAGAAGTGCGTCAAAATTGAACCACAGTATAAAAAGTGTCATTTTCTTAAAGGGACAGTCCACCCAAAATTGGTCAGAAAATTCTGTCATCATTTACTCACCCTCAGATTGTTCCAAACCTGTATAAATGGCTTTGTTCTGATAAACACAAAAGAAGATATTTTGAAGAATGGCAAGCAGTCAATTCTAAAGGCACCATTGAATGGTAGTCAGTAGTGCCCTTTGTAGTTTTTACTACTGTGTTACAGTATTTCTATATTTCTCTTGGTAAAACATGGTGCCGGCTATGCCAAGGTGATAAGTTAAATTCTCAGAGAATGCAAGAATGAATCTACCAAATGTAAATGATAAGTAGTGGAAAATGAACAAGCAATACCAAAAGGTGGGAGTATTCCAGAACAATCTTGTTTCAACTTATCTTGGTGTCGCTAGCGGTGCTGAACTCAAACACTTCATCTTTATATTAAAAATCTCACAAAACTTTTTGTGCCCTGTTAGGTGAGGAGCAAATGTGTCTAATTCCTTTAATTACATTTATTAGCCTCTCACAAACCCAGATAACCTGGATCTCTCCACTTCTCCACCGCCCTCAATTCTTTCCTCTGTTGCTGCGCTAAAGCGTTCCCATATCTCCCCCGCAGATACCTTTATACGTTGGGATCCGCAGCTTCTCTTTTCAATAAACTCCCTTAACAGCCTCGGCTCTCTGATCAGCAGCGCTGATGATGCGTCTCAGATCAGTTTGTAAACATCCACATAAAACAGCCACTGAAGATCTTTGATATGACAGTATTTACAGAGGAAAAGTGTATAGACATACCAACTGAGAACAGCGAGACAGAAAGAGCGTGATGGAAAGGGGGGTGGGGGACAACCATGGGAGTTTTTGGCAGAGGTTCATACACATGACCTACAAATGATGTAGTGTCTTCATTAAATGTGTGATTTGTGAATATGTGTGAGTGTTTTATAGTCAAGTATGTGCGTACTGGTGTGTTTTTCGTTTCATATGGCGTGGTCACGGTGCCCATGCTCCCTGTAGGGTCCCGGCAGGGTGGGAGTGTGTGTGTTTTGGCCCTGGGTGAGGGTCCAAAGGCAGGGCGCAGTCGGACGCAGGGCAGGGGGCGGGGACAGTCCAGACGCAGCAAGGTCACTCCAACTGCTCACAATCATCCACATAGAGCCGGCTTTCTGCCAGGACCCCCTTATCTCTATCTCTCTCTCTATCTCTCCTTCAATCTGACTGCCCTGTTTTTATGTTTTTTTCCTCCAGAATATTCATTTTTTTCTTTCTCCATTCGTGTCGTCAATGTTTTTCATGCAACCGCATTTATTCTTTCAATCGCTATTCATTTGTATAATTCTCTTTCTCTGTCTTCTCCACCATTTCATCTCTTCCTTTCGCTATCCGTCTCTCTCTCTCTCTCTCTCTCTCTCTCTCTCTCTCTCTCTCTCGTCTCCTCTCTCCTCTCTCTCTCTCAGCTCTCTCTCTCTCTCTCTCTCTCTCTCTCTCTCTCTCTCTCTCTCTCTCTCTCTCTCTCTCTCTCTCTCTCTCTCGAGGTACAGATGGACACATTTGCAGGTTAACTTGAACAGCTGGAGGTGCATTATTAGCATCCTGCTGCTTCTTCATATTTGCTCAGATTTTCCCCCCTTCCTTAGCGAGCTGATAATTCACAACCAGCCAACCAAAGACATAGACGTGTCCTAATACACGAAAAAGGGAACAAGATGAGCACTAAGGGAGGCTGGCGACCCGGCCTAGTCGAGCGGGTTCGAACTTACGTGCGATGGAGGTGATGTGGCATCGCCGTTGCTGTGATTGTTTTTTTTGTTGTGATTGTTTCACACCGCAGCTGTGAAGGGGCATGGGGGTTGGGGGGAGCAAGAGGGAGGGTTTAAGGGGGAAATACAGAAATGAAATCCCAGGAATCCGGCATATCCCAAAGGACCAAACTGACAATGAGCAATTGTAGTGGAATGGTTCATGGATATTGCTTTTAAGCAGCATTTGGGAGATCTTGCGTGGATAAAAGGCCCCCGGCGCACCCAGGGGCGTAGGATTAAAAGCACACATGCATACGCACATAAATACATACAGATGAACACACGCATACTTGCACGTGCACACAAAGAGAATAAATGCTCACTGTTTACAGCCCTTTTAGAGGGCTGTTGTGCATACTTTGGTGAATGCGACCATTGTGTGTTTGCAAAAGTAAAGGCATCTGTGTCCTCTGGCAGCCATTGTGTTCAGAAGCAACCCATCATGTTTCCTGAAAGTTGTATGGCAGATTGCGGCATTAGAGGGAGACGGACAGTGTGTGTGTTTAAGAGAGCAGCCCGCAAACGGCTCGGCCAATTCCAAATTCACTGCACCAGGCCTCAAATTCAATAAGACCCCACAAAGACCAGGTCCAGCCAACAGCACTGGCCAGCACATACTCAGCTGACCACTCAACAGAGCCATAATTACCCTCTATACTGCAATTAGCAATCTGGGGCCGCGCGTGTGTGTGTGCGTGTGTCCACTTCCAATAAAAGTTTGAAGCTGGCAAAGGAGTTACGACTCACTTTGACCTTGAGCCGGGATGCGGATCCGTACGTCGGCCCATCTCTTGGAAGTCTGCGGCAGCCCCTCTTTTTTTAACAAGGCCCCGGCCAAGTCACCTGGCTGTTCTGAGGAGTTTATTATACGGGTAATAATTCTTCATTGAGCTTGCCTTTGCATTGCCATGACAACCTACGAATTTGCCTCAACGCCATACGCCTGTTTTCGTTTCCCTTTTTGCTTGATTTTATGGGCTAGATTTACTACTATTTAATCGCTCCGGAGCATATGTGAGCGCATGTCGGATTCGGTCGTTACACGGCTGTTACGCGGCTCCTCTGCCGTCAGAGACGATGCGAAGACGGGCAGATGATAGGAAAGATGAGTGTGGAATGAGGTGTACAGCCACAGTTGAGGTATATGGAGACCGTGGGAGTAAGTGCGTCTTATAAAGACTTTATCATGTGAAGGGTTTATTGGTATGCTGATTAGAACTATTCCCCTATCGGCACTTTCCAGCATTCAATTAACATTCAAAACACAAATAGCTGTGCATATATTACACGCTAACAATCAGGTTCTCAAGTGTGTATGACTGTGAGGTCGAGGGTGGTTTGTATGTACAAGAGCATGTGGGCGGGTTAGTTTTTGAGAGTGTGTATGCATGTGCACGCATATAATTTGCCCTAGCAACAGCATCACCAATTTTGATCTTTGACAATTCAATTCATTTTAAATATGATTTTTTTTGTCTTGGTCAGCCTTGCACGATTAAAAAAAATGCCAAAGCATGCTGCTGGTATATATTTATAATATATAATAATATGTATTTATTATTTGTAAATTGTAATATAATTAATATTTACAAATAAATGTATAAATAAATATGCACAGACGTCTATGAGCAGGAAATAAAATATGTCGCACAATAAAAAAAGGCTGCTGGTATGCTTTTTTAATAATGTTTTTTTTTTATAATATAAATACTATTTATTTATATTATATGCTGCATACACATGTACGTGCAGAATATTTTCCTTCCTTTTTTTTCTGACTCGATTCTCTGGTTTGATTGCAATGGGCTGCAGACCCCTATCTGCAACTCAGTGTGTTGTCTTTTCTGTGTGTGTATGTGCTTGAAATGAGAGAGTGCTGTTTTAGTGGGAGCACTGGGTGGTCATCAGCACTGCAGCCAGACCAGCCTGCCTCACAGGGGGTTAGGACCTGCTGACACGTGCTGATTGGTGTAAAAGAAATTTAGAGGTGGCACTTGTTCTGAACAGAACACTCTGATTGGAGGAGTATGCGTCTGGTTTTGTCAGGGACTATGAATTGGCTGAAAAACTAAACCCAGTGTGAGACTTGTGCAGCTGCTCCTGTAGTGCATTATGGGTAATGAAGTTCTTTGGGTGAGCGCACCCTGGTAGTAACAAGGCATAATCTGACTAGAGAAAGCTAATTTGATTCTGCACTGCTCAGAAAACTAAAGTAGCAGTCATAATGAAGATTGTGATACTTGCAAGATCTCAGAATATGATTACCCTGTCAACATTGTGTTATGTAATCATAACAACCTATTATGTAATTCATAAATAAAATGTAACTTTCATTAAGAAAAAATGTAGGATGGGTGTTGATTTGATATATTTATGAATTGATTGGATAGGTTGTGAATGGGAAAGAGTAAAAATATACATTTATATAATATATGCTTTTTCCTTGAAATAATACTCACTGATGTATGGTTTACATAAAAACGGGACAGGAAGTACCTCAAGTTATCAAATTAGTAAAAAGGCTCAGTTTTGATATTGTGTTGAAACATGAAGTGCATTGTTGGCATCTTTTGGAAGACATAGTGCGTCTCAGTCAAAAAGCCCTCAGTCGATAGTCACAGTTGGTAGAAATGTACCGCTCTCATCCATTCTCCAGCAACACAACATCTAGTCAACACAGAAGTGTAGACGGCGAGGACGTACCGGCGTTTAGACTTTCGCGACAGGAAATGAGAAGAGGTGGTGCATGTGCTTTGGATGAAGAGTTTGTTTGTTGTTTGCTTGTTTGCATGAAGGTCGGTTTCTGCAGGGTAGAGGGATCCAGCGTCCCACTGTTATGTAATCTGATAGGAGATTCCAAGCTGGTCAACTCCATATGCCATCCACGTTTGCCAAAAATATCTGGAGCCGGAGACTCCATCCCGTTTGGCAGCCAGATAAAGAGCGAGAGAAAGCGTTCCGGAAATATTTGCTGCGGATAATAGGAAACGTGTGAATCAGACCAACAGGCAGGAGAGGGGATGAAGAGAGAGAACGTTTGATGAGTTAGTCGTGTCCCTCTTGCTCTCAACGTCGCTGTCGGCCTGTGTATATGTTTTGTCAAGTCAATGAGGGCGCCCGTACCGGTGGGTTTAACTTTTTCGGGCATGAATGAAAGTTGGATAAAGGAGATGCTGTGGAGTGACTCATTGTTATTGTGCGTGTACGGTGTGAAGGTAGAGAGAGGTGGCTCATGGGATTGTTCCGGCAATGCAGCACTCTGTGTTTGTGTGTAGGTGCTTGTGTGTGTAAGAAAGAAATAAAGAAAAGGAAAGAGTAGGAAGCAAGAGCTCTTGAGACCCCCCTTGCCCTGCGGTGTGTGTGTGTGTGTGTGTATGTGTGCGAGTGTGTGCACTTGGTTTTGGCCCACATTGCCACCCCCACCAGCACGGGTCAAGCTCAGCACGCCGCTGCTTCTCCCTGCTCTCCCTCTCTGAGTTGCCATGGCAACACACCTTGAGCTCGCCCCTAGAGAAGCCCACTACCTCCACCCCCTTTTGCCCTGGCTCGCTCCCCTCCTCTCCCACACGGCTCTCCCGCTCTGCCTCTCTAGCATCCGGCCCATCAATCCGGGGTCCGGGGCCGTGGGCCTCAGGGCCAGGCGAGAGGTGCCGGGCCACATGGGATACGCCGCTCCCATCTATACAGCTCATTTGTGTGCCAGTGCACGCTACAGGGGGCGACGGGTTGAGGGAGAGAGCGAGGCGTAGGGAGGGAAGGAAGGAGGAAGAGAGGAGATGAGGGCGGAGGAGGGGCATTCTCATATAGATGGGCCCGTCCCAGAGGACCAGCGCGGGCCAGGGCGCCACCTGGCTCCCCCTGGTCAATTAGCTGGAAGCACATTGGCCAAGCTTTGCAGCAGCCACTGCGGAGTCGCAGAGGCAGTGTTTGTGCGCAAGGCGAGGCCTGCTCGGTTGGTGGAATAACAACCTGAAATACCACATGAATATCTCTCCTTTACTCATTTGCTTTCTGCCTATCTGTTTGTGTAATCACTGTTTTCTTTTTTTCGATCCTCTTGCCGATTTTCTCTCTCTATTCCCTCTCTGCCTCCCTCCCTCTATCGATGTCCTGGAAAGCCCTCATCAGTGATTCTGCGAATGTGTGGCGGCCTCATGCCGTTTCTCAATTAAGATGCTGCATACCTTTAGAGGCGGCCAGTTTTTTTTCCCTTGCCTTCTCAATTCCAGTTAAATATTCTCTCAGACGCATATCGCTGCCTCTAGCTGCCCACTCTCTCTCTCTCTCTCTTTCTGTCTCTCACTCTCATATCTCTGTTTTTCCCTCTTTTAGGTGTTGGATAAGGGGGGAAATTCTTTAGGTCTTTAAAGCAGAATAAGTCACTTAACCCCCCCCCCCCTTCCAATCAGACACATTTATGCATTTGGCTGACACTTTATAACATTCATCAGCATCTGTTTTCTGGGATTCAAACCTATGACCTTGGTTTTACAAGCAGTCCCAGACAAGGCAAACAAATAAATACATAGCACCTGACATTCACGCAGCGCTGTGTACATACACCCAACATGCCAAGCGTCAATAGTTTGCGAGATGAAGAAAAGGATTTGTGAAATCTCTTCGGTGCGCCTTTCACGACGTGTCGCAGTGCTTGTAAAGCCCTTTTGTTCTTTTTTTAACCCCCAGTTAGTTTCAGTTATGAAAGAGCGTGTTGTTGTCGTGCACTTCCTGGGCCCTCTGCTGCACTCTGCACGCTTGTCTTCTTCTCTTTAGTAATGTGATGGTTCCCCCAGCACACTGCAGTCCCCCCTCTCAGAGACCTCTGTGTCAGCCTCACTGATCAAATGCTCTCCCTGACAGCGCTAGTCTGGTTTGCAGTAACAAGCAACTGTAATCCCAATGTAGCCCCATCACTTTTTCATACAGACACACATACACTCACACAATGAAGTGGAGAGCTTAGTGTTTCTGTGCAGACTGGAAAAATAGATGATGGAGCATGTTCTGTACTTACTGATCAACTGCAGTTCTCTCAAAGAGAGGCTTACTTTTACTGCACTCAAACACACGCTCACACACACATGCTCGCAGGCCCCTTGGCTACCATTACTTTGTGTTGGACAGTCCAATTATCCCTTTGCTTTCTGCTTTCTTTAGCAGAATTCTTTCCTCTAACTCTCTTTCTCTCATTTTTCCCAATTTTTCACTTTGGTGTTTCTTCCCTTTTGTTCCCATCCATGTGCGTATCGTTCGGCCCGTACGCATCCAAAGAACAGATCTCGTCTCATACAAAATATTCCCTTCCATCACTTCCTCCAAAAGACATTTGGCACACAGTATTTAACCACTGTCTGTTTTTTATTTTTTTATTTTCCAGAGTTAAATTTCTGCCTCACATTCTTTCTCTGCAGGGTTACCACAGTGATGAAAAATCTTTAAATATGAGGGAATTTTAGTGTTTTCCTCTAGCTTTTTTCTTCAGGAGTGTTATTTTTATAATGAATATAAATGCGTGTTTACTGTACATATACTGTATGTACATTTATATATGAAAACTTCAGATGTAAAAGCAAAAGTGCATTTTGAAATGTTATCTAAAATTAGCATTTTTAATTAAGGTTCAGTAATTTCACGTTTATAACGAATGACTTCGTCCTCTTTGCCATTAGTGTAAAATAACTTTTAATATAAACATTGGTGTATGGTAAAAAATAAAAAAAATTGAAGAACAATAACAGGCAGCACTTTTTTCAGATGCTTTTGCTTTTTCATGGTAACTTTTTTTTAAATCATGTCATAAATCTGTTTGTGTGTGAATCTGAATCAAAATCATTATTTAAGAGTTCTTATCCAGTAATCACAAATTGATATAAAGGTCATAGAAAGTTGTGCATTTCATCTCTAAAAAATATAAGCAAACCCATTTTTTTTACTTTAGCTTCCTATTTTGGTTTAGTGGAACGGATGTAGTGTTGTATCTCAAGACGATATCATCTCATTCAAACCGTGCACTGAACTAGAGCAGATTTTCCACCAAAAGGCATTTGACATATTAAACTCTGTCGTAACCTCTGTCCGCCGCTGCTTTCATTCGCCCAGAATGGAAAAATCTCCCCCCGAACGCAATGTCTTTTAGGAGGCAGTGGGGGGGACAGACCAAAGCAGTGCCCTTGCCAATCCTTCCCAGAGCCCAACCCCACAACTCCCTCCTCACCCCCCCCCTGCTCCTTTCAAACAGGGATTAGAGCACCCTTGTGCGGGCCTTTGAGACAACGGAGATTGGAATCGGTGGAGGTGGCTTTTGGAGCGGAGGGGTGGGAGGTGGAGGTCAGGGTGATGGTGGGGATATATGATTGAAGACTTTATTAACCCTCAGCGCACCCTGTAGCTCAGCAGCGGGGCTCCTCGAGCCTGTCTGTACCAGTCAGCGGGGCGCTGGATGCTTTGGGAAGATGGGGTCTGGGAAGCGCCGCTGTGGTGGCGTCTATCGTGGCCCATGGCTCAGTCAGGGGCTACAGGGATTGGAGCTCAGCCGGGGTGGGGCCTGGCGGTAGGTGTCTGATGGTGCGCAGGCAGGCGGGCAGCGCTCGGGCCTGTGTGGCGGGTGGGTGATAAGACGAGAGCAGAGGCGTCCAGCCAGGACATAACGCCCACCTTTCATCTGTCCCACACCAGCAGGGGGCGGCACTGATGTCACTCAGGCAAGCTTAAAATAGAGCAGTGGGCAGAGGGAGGGCACAGAGCTCGCAGCACTGGGGGGCGGCAGGCAATTACCGGCCGGGAAAGAGACGGTGCTGGGCAGAGGAGGGGAGGAGGGATGGGGTGGCCATACTGTCCAGAGCTGAAGATTATAACCCTGGGACCACAAATGATGTGCAAGGACAGGAAGAAACAGAAAAATGACCCTATTCACTCAACAGTTCCATAAAAGACACCTTGCTTACATTTTATTCACCCGTTTATGAGTTGCCTTCGCAGGCCGCTATGCTGCGTTTCAAAACCTAGTGAGCTGCCTACAAAGACAGCATTTAGTTTTACATAAATACATATCATTTAAATTTTATTAAAACATATCCTGAAACAAGTTTTAATAATTATATACAGACTGTGTATATACATAGGCTGCACAGTAGCTCTCTAGGTTTTGGAACAGAACCCTAAATGTGTAAAACGTTGTACTTTGGCATCATGTGTCTGTGATTCTCTCTCTCTGCTGGTGTATGTAACCTGTTGTATGATGCTCTTGTGTTGCAGAGGAAGGCATCAATCACGAGTGCAAGCTGTGTAACCAGATGTTTGACTCTCCGGCCAAGCTCCTGTGTCACCTGATCGAGCACAGCTTCGAGGGCATGGGAGGCACCTTCAAGTGTCCCGTCTGCTTTACAGGTGAGGGGTCCGGCCCGGGGGGTCGGCGGGGTTGAGGTCAGAGGGTCAGGGATACACATTCACGGTTATGGCAGGGTAACTGCATGCAGTTTATGGTCACCTGGTCATGCGTGTGTTTAACTGAACTTTATCAGGCACCATTAAACACAGTCCCTCATGTTGCATGCAAACACACACACACACACACACACACGTGATCCATTGTACAATGTCCTGTACATACAGGTTAATACACAGCCCACTGTGTGTGTATATTGCAGCTGTTCGTAATTTTTTTGTAATTATTATTTGTTCTGCATTCTTATTAAAGCAGACATTAATGATTTCAAAACTTCTGTCATCTGCCTCTGTCTCATCTCATCTAATTTCTTCTCTTTTACTGCCTCTTTGCTCTCACTTTCTTCTTTCTCAAGCTCGTCTCCACCACTTACCCTCTCCCTCCTTTCCATTCCTCTGCTCCATTGCTCCACCTCGTCCTGCTAATTGAACTGAATTAACTATTAAATGCATTGTTCATCCTGCTGTGAGAGAGGAAAGATCAGACATGGACTCTTGGAATACAGATCATCTTATGGATTCTGAATTTATTTCATTAGAAAACTCATTTTAAAAATGTATTTTTGAAATGCATAACTTGAAAATGAGAATAGATGGGACCTTCTTTAACATCTCATGGTGAGATCCAAGAAGCTGGCTGATTAAATTCCAGTATTGCATTTGTCAAAATCTAAGCAACAATGAATACTTTTTGATGGGTTTACTAGAATTCTAAAATGTGGAAAAAATAATATTAATGGACTAAAATTGTATTCATTGTTTATTAGTATTTCATATTAAATATATATAAATGTATTCATATTTATATATACAACCTTGAATAAATTAAGACTACTCCAGCTTTGCCTTTATTCAGCATTTCTGCATGTATTGTGGCAATTCCAAAAGAATTTCAAATTTCAAAAGAAACAAATGAGATAAAGTCACCCACCATCAATGTGAAAGACTGAGAGAGAAAAAATCCTTTTTTAAAGGATTTTAAAAGTGTTGTTTTTTTGCACTATTCACAATTATTTTTGTTATTGTCAATTTTACACAAATGGGAAAATGTCACTAGTTCACAGCATGAAACAAAAATGATCATTTTACTTAAACATGTACCTATAAAGAGTAAATTCAATAAAACTGAAAATAATTTTGAAGTGGTCTCTTAATAGTTTAGCAGCTGTATGTATATATACATTACATAAATCCTCTCGAGACTTGAGTTAGACAGGAAATATTATGACACACTCTTATGCAGAAGCACACAGTGGTTAATAAAGTTCAACATGGCCAAGACAGGAGGCTGCGGTTGGTGCAGACATCCCGCTGAGCTGATGCTAAAGCTAATGAGAGCCGATCTTCCCGCTGTGATGCCTGGTGGGATTCGTGACCCATGGGCAGATCGAGCTCCTGTCAGACGGCCCACTTTCACAGAACACGGAAGAACCGCAACAGAATAGACAAACGAGAGCCCGCAGTTAACCGGCTTTCTCAAATCCTTCACGAAGCTGCCGGCGCGTTCGATGCTTGATAAGCTACAGTAAGTGGCCGTTGTTTTCTATAGGCCAGTTGGCATGCTGAATGCCTTTGAGGTGAGCAGATCGGCGTGTGTGCGTCTGTTCTGGAAAGGCGAGGTCAGAGAATAAAGGGCAGGTTTAGAGAAAGGCAGTGTAATCCGCTCTCCCTCTCCAGGGTAGAGCCCTCGTGTACGTGTGCTTTTAGTTAAACAGGCCCTGATAGTGAGTGTGTGTGTGTGTGTGTGTGTGTGTGTGTGTGTGTGTGTGTGTGTGTGTGTGTGTGTGTCTGACTGCACTAAGTTTGAAAGTCACTTTGGACTGTTTGTCAGCTAGCCTTTGGGAATCAGAAATCATTACTTGAGCTTGTCAACATTAAAGGCTTGTGTTGGACTCCATATTGTCCCCAATACCTCAACACGCCGATCTCCAGATAATTTGCGATCGGTTTTTATTCAGTTTTTCACCCATTCTTTCTCAGCTTTATCATCTATTCCTATTCCTCCTAGTCCGGTTTCTGGTTCTTTCCATCCCACGCCTCCTTCCATATTCACTGTAGACTCCCATTCGTTCCTCTATTTGTCCTTCTGATCAAATCATTTATTCTTTTTTGCCTCGTCCATCTCTACATCTCTACCTTTCTCTCCTCGAGGATTAGTTCTGTCTTTCTTCTCCTTCTTTCACCTTTACCGAGTTGTTTGGCTACATCACGTCTGTTCCCCCCTACCCATCTTCCCTTACAGGTACGCAGTCCTCTTTTAAACTTTAACACTATTCCTGTGTGGCTCATGAATAAGTAAGCGGATGCCTCCTCCTCCAGGGACGCTCAATAATTCATAGTCTCCACACACAGCAAACTTAAGTTTACCGAAACAAAAAGACAAAAAATACACGAACGGAATTTAAAAACCCGAGGAAAGAGGAATGATTTATTGATAAATATCACAAGGTCTGGTGGGGATACTTTAGTCTGCCTCTGTCTCTCCCTCCATCTCCCCCTGTCATCCCTCGTTCTCCGATGAAGAGAGTTTGAGAGCATTTCATTTGTGAACGCTCCCCCCTCCTCCTCTCCCTCAGTGCTGACACATTGTCTCAAACCCCAAAAATTTCATTATTTTTTTTAACCCTGCCTCTACTACATAAAGCGTGAATGTTTAGTAGTCATGGCTTTCTTCTAGGGGAGGGGGTTTAAAAATCAGGGTCTGGATTAGTTCTTAATCGAATCAGCTATTTTCACCACCGTATACTCTTGGGTAAAGCATTTTTAGACAATCGTTCAACTGCTGTTTCCCTCTGTCCTTTTCCTAGTGTTTGTTCAAGCCAATAAGCTGCAGCAGCACATCTTCGCCGTCCACGGGCAGGAGGACAAGATCTACGACTGCTCCCAATGTCCACAGAAGTTCTTCTTCCAGACTGAGCTCCAGGTTAGCAAAATAACACATCATTTAAACAGAATAATAACATTTGGATGTTAGCATTCATGGCTTTCTGGAATAAATGTATGCAGGATATAAAATTATATACCAATGGCACGTAAACTGAAACACTTTAGAATAGGGACCAATTCTCACTATTAACTAACTATTAATATTATGCATGTTAATAAGCAAGTAGTTAATGATGAATTTGTGAATATATTACCTTTAATATAAAGTGTAACCAAATGAGTTATTTGGCCGTTTTTTTCCTTTGCTTGTTTGTGACAGACAACACATGTTGTTGACTCACATTCTGATGGCATCTGTCTCTGATTGGCTGTGGCCGACGAATCAGAATTCCAGAAAGTCATGCATACTATA
The DNA here is from genome assembly GCA_026939265.1 of Oreonectes daqikongensis. Classification (NCBI taxonomy): domain Eukaryota; kingdom Metazoa; phylum Chordata; class Actinopteri; order Cypriniformes; family Nemacheilidae; genus Oreonectes; species Oreonectes daqikongensis. Next base: position 4,959,737 of record JAOTQM010000187.1, read on the forward strand.
ACCTCTGATATTCAGTGCTTCTACTTTAAGAGTCATAAAATCAGGTGCGGCATAACGTTGTAGATGCGAAATGTGAATTCACTTTGTGAGGTTTGGACTTTAGTCGATTCTGGATTCGATCTCACTTATCCATGATAGACACAGACGTGACACAGATCACAGCTAATAAGGGAATTAAAGGAGAAAACAGGGTGCATCCTCAAGCCAGTAACGATTAGAGCGTTACTCTGCAAAATCAATCTCAGCACCTGCTGTGACTGCTGAAACACACACACACAAGATTTCACACACTCCCACACATGCATGTGTATTGTAAAAACATCCACTCTTACTCACATGTGTGATGCATGTCCCAAAAAAGATTGTGATTCATAGAATTGGGTTGCCAACTTCTGCGCAGGAATATAAGGGACACTTTTAGTTTGTTTTTAGGATATTAAGAGATGTTTAGGGGTCATTTCTACAGTGTATACCACATATGCCATTTGAGATTATATCAGCCATTGGAGGCAGGTGACAGCTGCCCACATTGTAAACAAAAATGAAATTATAAACACTTGTGTCAATGTGTCAAGCTATGAATGCATACAAAAGATTTGGAAAATGCATACGATTTGGGCATTTGAATACTAAAATGTGACCCTGAACAAAAGTGAGATTTTTACTTCACATGAAGGCTTTCTATTGATATTTGGTTTGTTAGGATACAACAATATTTGGCAGAGATATAACTATTTAAAACTGGAATCTGAAAAAAATCAAAACATTGAGGAAATCGGCTTTAAAGTTGTAAATCTGAGGCGCTGTAGCAGGCCGCTGCTAAGAAGAAACAGGTTTGTTTTAACACTCTATTTTGGCTTACCGCTGCAATGACATTGTGGATAATAGATGAACCCGAAAGCTGAAATTCTAAGCTTTAAATACCAAACTTGAGTGGGTAATTCCCAAAGAACGGTCAGCAGCGTGTTTCCGGCCATTTTTGTTAGCGATTTTGCTGCATCCACTTACAAATAAAAAGTTTTGATATATGTACGGTAGGAAATTTACAAAATATCTTCATGGAACATGATCTTTACTTAATATCCAAATTATGTTTTCAAGAAAAATTGATAATTTTGACCCATACAATGTATTTTTGGCTATTACTACAAATGTTCTCATGCTACTTAATGTCACAACATTTTTGTAGATTTTTATATAAACTCAGTTTACCTTTTAAGTACTTTGTATTTTCAATTTTCATTGTGTTTCATTTTAATGAACATACTATACAAATCCAGTTGAAAATCTGCACCAGTGACATGCACCAGATACCAAGAGAAATACTGTGTCCCATATTAATTGAATACTGTTCTCTTAAATACTGTATAATTCAGTATTATACAGAATATTGTCAACCATATTCCTAGACATTCTGTGCTCAGACACACACTAGTACACACTACAGTAGCTATGTGATGTACACCAATCACAGGTCAGATAGTCAAGAGCAGCTGTAGAGAGAACTGTATGCCCAACAGGTTCACGCTCAAGTACACAAGACCAATCTGATGCTTGACAGGTCATCAAAAGGGGTTTGGCTACTGTAACAATGCAACACCCTTTGTCCACTTGACATTATTCTTTTCCAGATTCCTTTCTTTCTCTCTTTCCCCTTTTGTTTTTTCTTTTCTGCTGCCTCTACTGTGATAGCTAGTCTCTTGCACTCTTTCTCTTTTACCTCAAGCCTTTATCTGAGTTCCCTGAGGGAGGCCCTGAACCCCTCCACTTAGAGACAGACACACACACACACACACACACACACACACACACACACACACACACACGTATGCCACACACATTTATAAAGCTCTGAAACACGCTGTACACTTTTCATTATAGCTTTTCTTTAAGGATATGATACTCCCAAATCCCAAATTCCTTTGGTGAATGCTCAGTCTTGACCATAGGCCTCAAGGGGCGTTCATAATGACAGTGATTTAATCGCTGGAGGTCGGCGAGTCATCGCATTCCTAGCTCATTTGCATAGTCTTGTTGAAAATGAATGACTGCTGGTCACTTCTGTCGATTCCAATCACTGTTGTAGTGAACACGGTGTACGTTTCGTGTTTTTCAGTGACTTCATTTATTGCTGCAAGCATCTTTGTTTGGCTGGAGTTTTGTATTTTTATTGCCTAACAAAAAGGCGTTTTTGTGTAGAGGTACAGACATTCTGGTGGCTGTGGTATGGTTTTAAGCACTGCTAGATGTTCCTGACCTGTGGTAATGATTCCCAGTGGAGACAGACATGGCAGAGCAGTGAGACACATCTGCTGACTCAACTCGAGCTGCAGATATCACAGAGCTGTGAGGTGAAAAATAGTATCAATTTAAGCACCAAATGCAGACATCTCAGTGCAGCCTAAGGGCCAGACAGGATTTAAATCTCTCTCACACACAGAGTTCCTTGTAAAGGACTTTGAATACATGTACCTGTTAATGACCTTTTAGAGCCGTAATTCTGCACTTAAAGTGTTCTGGTGTTTGCTTCCTATGTCAAGAATGTAACCACATATTCAAAGTTTTGAGTCAATTATCGTATTATTATTTGAGTCGTTATTGTAATGTTGCCTGGACAGTGGCAGTTTAAATGACTGGTATTGGTACTCTCTCTTCTCTGTTTCTATCTCTCTGTGCTGATTATGGGGCAGACAGATTGAGTCGGGGCAGGGCTGTGAATAACTCAGCCCACAGTGGCTGCCACAGGCCGCTGGGGTCAGCTGCATCCTGCCCTACCCCAAGTTCCATTCATCTTCCTGAGCTATGGGCCACCAGCCCTGCAGCCCCCTCCAGCGACCGCCCACCTCTCCAGGTCTCGTCCGTGTGTGTTAGTTGGTGGATTTACGTGAGTAGCAGGGCGTGAGGTTAATAACTAACTCATATCCATGACTTAATATTTTAGGGGCTTGGGAGGGGTGTGACCTAAATCTCCTGCCCGGCCCAAGCACCCCACCGCTCCACGTGAGCCCCTCCAGCCCCCAGCCGTGGTGTGACAGTGATATAGGGCCGGCGGTGCCGGGCATATGGCCGGTCAGTCCATTTAGCAGCAGGGGGAGCGCTGGACCCTGTCGGTCACTGTCTGCCTCACCCTGAGGCCGGCCAACCGAGATGCTCATACCAGCCCAAGGCTCAGCGGGCACACCCCCTCCTTCCTATCACTCTATCCGCTCACACCCCCCGCGTTCGCTCCAAGCCCACCTGAGCGGCGATGGATAGAGCGGTCAGATTCATCCGCATGGTCCAGGTGGACAGGTATATAAGTCTAGTGGACATGTGTGCGAAGAGCCAGGCTGACCCGGGTCTCAGCATCAAGCCATGATGTTCTTCCAGTGTTTTCTGTAATATTTTCATGAATCTAATCTATGCTGTGGTTGGTAGTCGAATGGTTTCTTCCTGTCTAAGTGAGTGTATCTTTTCCAGCCCAGTTCAATGATCAGTTCATTTCTTAGTCTAGTTAGTTTTACCCCACACCTGCCCAGGTGAACTGAGATTTAAATGTGTGTATGTGCTAACAAGCCTGAATGGATAGAAGGGCATGGCCTACCTGGCCTACCCAGCGTGCCCTCCCAATGCTTCGCCACTCAGGAGCACTCCGAGTTAATCCTCACTTTCCCATGAGCCTTTGCGAGACACGTTACTGCATCATCCCCTCTCCCTGATGGCAAACTTTGCTTCCATCCTTTATCTTCTCTCTAATTCTGCTCTCCCACCAACCGCCTGCCTTCCCCAAACTGTTTCCAACTCTCTCCCTCTCTTACTCTCCTTTTTATGTCTCTCATTCTTTCTCCTTTTCCCATTTTCTTTTTTCTCGCTCCCAGAAGAGCCAGCCCCCATGCATATTTTAGCCCCTCTGTGTTGCCCACACCCACCCTGCTTTCTCAGTCTCCCTCTTTCCTTTCTGCCTCTCCCTGGTGCCCCATAAATAGTGCAGATGTAAGCTGGTAAATAAGTGATGCTTCGCCCCTATCAGCGCAGCTAGACCTACTCCGCTGGATCCTCACTCCTTTGTTAGAAACTTCAGAGACTTTTTGCGAGAGTGTGTGTACGTGTAGATTTTCTTTCAGTTGTTATTTTGTTTCCCTAGGTGAACCCCCAACCGCCCACCCTTCGGCCCTTCCATAGGCACTGCTGTCACTCTCTGACAGCGCGCCTCGTTTTTACACACTGCCGCGTCTGATTGAGCCCTCCAGGGGGCGCCGCATTCCCCCCACTCCCTGTATTTCTTCCCTGCTGGCATGTGTGTGTGCGTGTGTGCATGTGGGTGTACGGTATTTCCTTTAGCGTTTGTTAATATTTAACTATACTCAGCAGTTTGGGTGAGTGTGTGTGAATGAGGAAGGGGGGTCTTTGCGCTTGTTTGTTTGTTGATGCTGCCCTGTCTCCCCCCTTGACATTGCGAAAGTGTTGAATATTTGAGTTCTCGTACAGTGCTGAGCGGAGTGATGTAAGGGGGCGGTGTTCATCGGTGCGTACACACACACACACACACACACACACACACACTCTTACAGACTTTTTCACAGAGGTGGAGGAAAAGCTTCAAACTACCATTCGTACCATTCATGTTGTGATTCTGGGTGATGAAGTAGACAGTTTTTCTGCACTATTGCTCTTACTAGGAGTTAGGGATTTGAACAAACACTTAACCCTTAAAATGTTTGTTTCACAATGTTTGTGCATCTTACCCTAGCAACAACACAGTCACGTGTTATTAAGAATGGAGAAATCCATAAAGAACACCTTCGCAACTGCATAGCATAGCAACACCCTGGCAACCTCCCACCTATTAGGGTGGCATCAAGATTTGCATTGGCAAGACCAACTCACATTTTCCACAGAATATAGAAAAATGACGATTAAATTAGAATGAGATCTGATTTAGGATTAGAATTGTTTTGCTTATATAACCTATACGTGTAGAAGCACAAAAGATGTTCACAGAATCTGTTCCATTATGCGTCAAATCAGATTTATAGCGTGCATTGAAAATTTGTCTGGTGCGCTGTGAATCAGGGTTTGCGTGCTGTAGATATTGATATAGGTTTCTATTGTGATGCTCAGTTTTATTAGTGCCGGTGTGTGTGCGTGTCCCAGCTGCCCTTGCGTCTGGAGTGGCAGTGTATGTTATTAGAATGGGGATCTGGGGGGCTCTCTTCAGAGCCCTAACCCCAACACACACTCACACATGCCTACAGCTCCTCAAATCCGCCTCACCTGCTGCTGATTGGCTGGCTGGTTGAGGGGTTGTCAGGGGACTGCAGTATAGTGTCTCCAGCTAAAGCTATGAGCCCTGTGTTTAGAACGGCTTTCTCTGAAAGACCACGACACTCTGTAGTCTGCAGTCAGACAGAAACACGGCCTGAATGATTGTGGATTTCTGTGGGCCGTAGGCCGTGATTCAATCTGAACGGGATAAATAGTGGGAATTTTGTTGATGATGAGCATTAACTATAGATTCAGTTGTGGTTGTGTATGAGCTCATACAACACAATTTATAACGTCATTTTATATGTGCGCATTACATTTAAATTTGTTGCTTTACCAAAACTGTGCAGGGGATTTCTAGTTCCCAGCATGCTTTACATGGGACGGCAGGTATAGAGCAGATTAAGTGTGGTTTTATGTGCAAGATGAGACAAAGGGGGACACTTTTTAGTGTTTAATGTTGTATGCGCTATTGCTTGCTTAGAGTATACAAGTTTTTTAGTTAGTTTTACATGTCTCACTTTGCATTTTACCCAGATACAGTGTACAGTGTAAATGATTGTTAAGAAATCCAATTTCCAATCAGTCAAATCACTATGTACAAGTAAATAAACTCCAGACAACTCATTTTTTGATTGTATGCAGACAATAAGATCATGGTGTACGAAATCGAGGCATGCACAAAGTGTGTCGTGGAGTTACGGACTTGCGTTTACACGCAGCTTTCAATGGAAATTCTCCAGGCGGTGGGCGGCTGGTAGGCGCTCGAGTAAACTAGAATCGGAGGGGACATGTTTAAGTTGTTTACCTGTTTGTATTTGTTTTGTTTCGGTGCCCTCGCTGAGACGGAGATTCAAACAAAGCTCCGGCCTGGCGAATTCAAATCAAAAACACTCACCATGTGGCAGCACTAATCTTCAGAGTAAATCAACACATTCACATTCATTTATTACAACATGGGACACCGGTTCGAGCGGCACGCGTGCGTGCGCGTGTTTATGTCGAGATAAAAATGAAGTAAATGCCTTTGTGCAAATTTTTTAGCGCACCCACTCGCATTCCTGATTCTGTCACGAAATGCCCCTGCTTGGAACAATCTATAAAGTGGAGGAGGAAGTGGGGAGAAAGAGAACTTCAGCGGGATGGCACATAGGGAGATATGGTGTCTGCTCTAAATTAAATAATTTAGGGATTGGCATGAGAGAGAGAGAAAGAGAAAGGGAGAGATAGAGGCGGGGAGGGGGCAAGAAAGAGAATGAGCGAGAAAAGATGTCTGAATGTCCACTGGGATCACTTTAAAGCCTTTTCTCATATCCGTCTCTCATGGTAGCCTGTACTTTAAAAGGGACAGTTCAACTTAAAATGAAAATTCTGTCATCATTTGCTTGCCATCGTGTCATTCCAAACCCATATAAACTGACTTCAGTGAAACACAAAAGGTCAATATTTTTAATAACATCATGGCCACTGTTTTCCATAGAATAAAGTGATAGCAAATAGGGACTGGAGCTGTCAAATTGCAAAATTACAATACGACATTATAATAGTATCATAAAATCTGTCCAAATAGCTTGTGCGCTGTGCTCAATGGCCAAAAATCTAAGCTTTTATGATACTTGTATACTGCTTTCCATTTTTGAGCTTGACAGCCCCAGTCCCCATTCACATTCATTATATAAGAATAAGTAGCCATGACGTTTCTAAATAAAATGTCACCAGAAGAAAAGAAAATCATTCAGAATGACACAAGAGTAAGCTAATGACAGCAGAATTTCCACGTTTGGCTAAACTATCTCACAGAACGAGAAAAGAATACGCAGAGACACAACATGAGAGCAAGCGAGAGGGAAGAAAGCTGAAATGAAAATGTGAAGAAAACAGAGAGAAAGGAGGGGGTGTGTGTACGACACATGCCCCAGTCAGATATGACAGTTGAGCAGGGTTGTGCTGTGGTGCTACAGCTCGGCGCTGCGTGGTGTGTGTTGTTGTCTCGCGTGCGGGTTGCCAGCTCGGGACTGGAACTGTCGTGGTTGTGACAGTGACGTATGAGTCTAAGCGCTGTCGGTGAGATGACTCTCGCTGCTCCGCGCTCTCAACGCTCGACGCACATGCACGCGTACACACACTGAGCACAGCTGTGATCTGGAGGGTTTGGGAACTGTGGATACTTCACTCTTCTTCGCCTCGCTCATTAACATAGCATAACAGATGAGAAGACTTTATCTGAAGATGTGACACTGGAACCATACTCGATTAAACCTCGTAATATACGAATTGTGTAACCTTCAAGTTTTGGTGGCACTGGATGCTTATTTGGAAAGGCTTGAAGACTCTTTCTGGAGACATTTCTCAAAATATCTTCTTTAGTGTTCCACAGAAGACTCGTAGGCTTTACCGATTTTGAGCCACATGAGGGTGACTTAATGATGACAGATTTTTATTTTGTAAGTACAAAGTAAAATGCAACACAGGTAGCCTTTAAAAAGTCTCTCTCAACACACGCACTCTAGTAAGTTAAGGGTCTCTCAACCTGACACTTTACTACAGCAGCTGGAGTCTGACAGCACTCTCTATAAATCACACAGACCTGACAGCACACCTCACACACTCTCCTATTCTCTTTACTTCCTCTCCTTCTCGCTCTCCCCGCCAGGCTCACATATCGTCGTGACAACAAAGCGTTGACGTTGACTAGCTGTAGATAACACGCTAACCCCCTCTCTCTTTCTTTGCCTCGCGCCGCATCGCTCACCGCGTAATGCGCGCTCTCTCTCTCGGTTTAGGGCTGCTTTGGAGTCAAAACGTCCTCCCTGAGGGAAAGCAGGGTGTGTTTTAGTGAGGCTATGACATGGAAAGAATATGTGTACTTTGAGCGCATCTCTGAGTGGCAGAACACAGCTAGCGTAGCGTAGCCTGGTGTTAGCCTAGCGCAGCGCTATCGCCCATGACACGGCCCTACTGAGGCCACCGAGCTCATCTTGCATTCGTACCTCCACACTCCACAGATCTCACAAGCGTGTGCATCTCTGTCGGCAGGTGCGCATGCATGCGTGTGTTGTTTTTGGTATGTAGTCTGTCATTTGGGGTATTTGTGTGCGCGCGCGTGCTGTTGTGACATTTTTGATTGGAGACTGTCTACAGTACTTGCTTTTGACTCTTACAAAAATATATTTTTTTAATTATTTGTATTAAGAACAGGGACATGTATTTAAAAGGATGGTTAACCCCAAAATGAAAATTCTTTCAGTTACTCACCCTCATGTCATTTCAAACCTGTATGACTATCATATTTTTGTAGAACTCAAAAGAAGATATTTTGAAGTAACCAAACAACATTGGCCCCATTGACTTCCATTGTATGCACACAAAACCACTCCAAAAATGTCTACCCTACCCTACCAAGATTTTACCAAAGGATTTCACTATACAGAAAGCACCAATGTCGATATTTGGTGGTTCAAATACCCATGTGACATCTCTATTAAAATTTTTGATGTTTTATTTTAAGTGCATGATTTTCCTTAGTCTGGTAAGTGCCATTTTCGGGATTGTCACATCCATAACGGTACATATTCCTTATAAATAAAGTAACTATTACATGTTCTGTGAAGAGGCATCCCTTTTCCGTTTGTTGGGTATTACTGCTTTAAGTTTGTGCATTTTAAATTTCCAGAAATCCTACCAAGTTTATTTGTTTCTCCCAAAAACCGTGTCCTTTTTTTGTCACATCCATAACATTCATGTTTATTTTCTTTTTTTAAAACTTGTGTTTAGACTTATATGTTTCTGATGTTTAGTCTCTATCAAGTGTTTAGTAAGATAAACAGATGGTTTAGTATATTGGTAAAAAAACATTCTCCGCTTTTATGTCTCATCCATAACACAAAATGTCACATCCATAACGCTGGAATTGCTCGTTTGTGTTTTACTGAAGAAAGAGTCATACACCGGTTTTGAAAAGCATGAGGGTAAATAAATTACTGCTTTTTATTTTTAGGTGAATTAAACTCTTTTATGAAAGTATAAAGAGCTCAAATGTCTTATGGATGTACTACGGTTTTACAATATTATCTATGTACTGCCTTGGTGGAAACTGGTTGTCATGATAAATTATTGTAAGGATCTGTCTGTTCACCGGTCATGTTGACTTTAAGAGCTAGCTCTTCTCATTAGAAATATGTTTCTCACCATTACATCATAGAGCTGCTTATGTACACCGCTGTATAATTAATCCCCCAAACATTTAGTATTTATTTGGCAACCTGGTGTTTGACAGGGACATACCAATGTTGGATATAAAGTATGTATGAGTGTGAATGGAGCATGCGTGGTGGTATACTGTACAGCTGTGTGTGTGATGAATGTGAAAGGCCGCTCTGGAGTATAAAGGTGTAGCAGGAGGTCAGAGATGGTGGAATCACTCTCTCTGCTCCATCTCAGAGAGAGCAAGAAGACAATACATATTTTGACTGGTATCACCTGTGCTCCTTTACATTGATGCTGTACACACAGACCAAATGTATTAGTTCATGCATCTCCTCCCGATATAAATATACCATTTGTTTTTTTAAACATCCAAAAGATGCAGAACTTATATTTCTTTGTTCTATTGCACCATGTCTGGCTCTATTTTTGGATGGCTCTTAAAACTTGAAATGCACTTATCTGCTGTCTTTGATTGTGCTATCAGACCTCATTGTAAGGAACGGGATTTGGCTAAATCCTGAATTTACACATGAGCCCACATGAGCACCCCATCCAAATAACCGTCAAACGCTAGGCCACGGCACCAGCTATCATATTTTTACTCAGGTTTACATTTTCATCCATTTATCCTGACGCTTGGACAGGGTGTAGCACACTACAACAGGACATTGTTGCTAAATTCAGGATCTGGATGGAGAATGGTGTAAGTAGGTGGGATGAGGGAATCCAGGGGCAGGGCAGGGGGCATTTATTTGTAGCACACTCCCAAGTGAGTTTCCTGTCTCTGGGAGGTGAGAGCAAGGAGCATATGAAGCTTTAAGACAGCCCATCTGCTAGTCTCCGGCCATTGGAAGACTGTCAAGCAGGTCTAAAAATAAGCCACTCTAAAGTGCACCAGGCGGCAAAGGTGATTTTTCATTTTGTGTTAAAAACGGAGCAGAGAGGGACACGTTTGCGTCCTAAGAGCAAAGCTGCACTCGCTGTCCTTCCTCCATCTCTCGCTTTCTCCCTCTTCCTCTTTCTCTCATTCATGTTCTCTCTGTCTCTCTTCTGTAAATTCATGTTAATTCAAAGTGCTTCATTTGCATGACAATAACAGAAAACAGAAACAGCAGTAACATAGGAAAACAGAAATTGAACAAGGAGGGGAACAAGAAAACTATAATATGCCTTCAAAACAAATAGATTACATTCATAAATGTAATCGGGGGGGCATTTTAAACAACTTTGTCTGTTTTCTGTTGTGAGCACTGGTTGCATTTTACTGATCTTTGCATCTTGCCCACACGTTTGCACATATATTGAAATCAGTGTATGTATATTGTTTATTTTGTGATAGCTTTGGTTTCTGATGATTTATATTCAGTGAGGAAACGCAGCGCTGTCTCAATCGCTCCCAGGTTGCTCTCTCTCTAAACCTGCTCCTCTTCACTTCCTCATGTTATTCTATCAGCTTCAATGTTTCCTCCTCCTGTCCGTGTTACACCTTACAGACAGCAGACGGCTCGGCAGAGAGCACTTCATAGAGCCAATGCAATACAGAAACTTGTGTATGTGTGTGCGCGCGCACCAACATTTACATACAGCGGTACTGTGTGTTTTTCTATCAGTGGTCTCTTTCTGTGTGTATGTGTGCACTCAAGCTTTTCGTGTAGCGCAGAACGCGTGCGCCTTTGTTTCGCTGGGGAACGGCCGCTTTGCACCGTTCTGAGGTCAGTTCATAGACGTCAGTAATTCCGAAGAATCCTGTTACGAAAAACAGTTAACTGACAGAAAGCCCACCCTCTCACACAACACGTTCCCTCTCTCACTCTGTTTCTCTCTCTCTGTTCGCTGTAGCAGAACGAGCCAACACATTAGGGTTTCACTGACACCGCATCGTCCCCAGGGGGCACCACGGAGCCGGGAGCCAGGGGCCCTGCGGCGCGCGCACACACACACTCTCGCACTCACACTCGTGCGCGAGAACAGCCTTGATTGAAAGTGACATGACAGCCGCTCGGTCCGGCAGTATGTGCATGCTCTGTGTGTGAAAAGAGGCTGTGTAGGGAAACGTAGATTTGATTTTCCTTTATCTTTATCTCCCCACCGCACCCCCCTTTCGTACCCCCCTTCCTCTCCCTCGGTGAGTGCAGCAGTCTCGCAGTCACTGCATCAGTAATGTGACTGGGCCATATTTCCCAGGAGTGCACAGCTCCGCAGGATTTAGCTTCTCTTTTATAACCAGTTTAGGAAAACAATGACAGCGTAGATATTGACTGAGCTCGCTGGGGCTGTTCTGCCCAACGCGCAGCCCCCCCCCGTTCCGACGGCCAGGCAAGGGGGAAAGGGAAAAGAGGCTGTTCCGCACACCGCACGCCCTCCCGCGTCGCAGCGACGGAGGGTCCGCACGGTGGAGTTGCTTTCAGGTGTGCTGCGAGGCCGCGCGTTTCCGAACGGTGCCACAAATAAAATCACGGGTTTATAAAACCCCACCTAAAAATCAAATGGAAGTTGTCGCATTTTTAGCTTCGGGCACATGCTCCAGCGAGCAAGTCATTTTGGAGCTCGCATGAGAGTATTGCTCTATGCAACAGACACCAGTGCATTATTCAATGTGTTTTGATGCCTGGTCCTGTAGCAGTGGTTTGAGTTGCAGCTCTTTCAAGATTGTTTAAACAATGTCAATGTCTGTCTGTGTTCCCCAGCACTCTCCCTTTCTCTCTCTCTGCCTAACTTCCCCCCTTCAAGAATATATCAATTACAGCTGCATTGCACTGATGTCATATTGCGAGTCATTATCAGATTCAGAGACACACACCATTCCAGCGATCGATCGCATGCGGCTTAATCAATACCGCTGCCCCCGACGACGCGCTCGGATGAAGAGAACAAACTGCGACCAGCCCGAAAATGTGTTTGTTCCAACACACTGATTAACTAATTTAAACAAGTGTTGCTGGTTTGATCGCCCACACATCAGCTGCCATCTTTCAAGACAGATATTGAAGCGATGGAAATAGATATGTTTGTGTGCGCGCTTGCAAACGCCGGGCAGATAAACTGCGACAATGTGTTGCATTTATGTGTGTGTGTGTGTGTGTGTGTGTGTGTGTGTGTGTGTGTGTGTGTGTGTGTGTGTGTGTGTGTGTGTGTGTGATTAGAAAGAGCAGATGTATGATACCACAGTGAGTCGTATATGCCAAAGATCATGAAATAAGCCAAGCTCTGGATGTTGATTGTGGCTAGTGGCCATGCACGTTGTGTATGTGTGGGTTTTGTGTGAGCTACGTACATTGGCATGTGTGTGCAGATCTTGGGGGAGTCTGAGTGCACGTCTTTTGTTTTAGTGAGGTGAATGATCTATGTGTGTGTATAAGGGAGGGCGTGTAGAAGTGTGTATGTTAGGCTGGGCTCCCCGCACCCCGCCAGTCCTACTGTGCCGTTTCCATCAGGCCACTGCAGTGCTGGTGTAACCCTAGACCCCAGGGAACAGCTCTGCCTCTCTGTCCCTCCACCTCCAAATCAATACAGCTCCACACAACCCTGACAACCTGGGGGAGACGGTACACACACACTCAATCACACGCTCCCTGTTTTCTCTGTTTCAGACGCATAGAAACGCTCCCGTCCAAACTTGCTCTTGTTTATGGATCAGTTCAAAGCAGGAACATAAATAACAATAGTTTGCACTAATAAGATGGGAGTTGAACAGTATGAATGCAATCCCCTGTATAGCCATCGATGTATATACATACAGTTGCCATACGCTTTGAGGATAAGACTGAATTTTCATATCTGGATTCATTTTTAAGGACTTTTATAAAAATACTTTTGTTATGGTTTTTCACATTTGTTGTGTGTGTTATGTTGCTGATCTGCAAAGTTGCATCGCTCAGTTCACTCCAAAGAGAATAATGTTTTTATTTTTACTGAGGCCAAGATTAAGACTGTGATAAAGGGCATACCAGGACTCCTTTAAACAAATTCATTTCAATACCTTCTTTCATCTGGTTTTTTTTTGCCGGCAGGGATACTGTATCGACCAAATTTCAGCACCGACAATATCCATGTCCTAATTTAAGATGCCATATACAAGTCACGAAGACTTTATCAGTGCCGGTATGGAGTGAATTGTTGAGATTAAATGACATGAGATTATTTCAACTATTATTAGAGTTGTTATTGTTTTTGTTGTTATGATCATCAGCATAAATGAAAAGATGGGCAACCCAGATGTTAATTTGGTCTCACGTCGAGCTGGCTTATCAGGTATATTATGACAATGGCTGAGTTGCATTTGGCTTTACAGCAGGTGAAGATTGAGTTTTAAGGGGGATCGGCTTTGTGGGGAATAACTGATAATTGATGGAACAGCGGCGTGTTCTCTGGGACTCGGCTAAGGCAGGTTTGGGTAAATTGGGTCGTTAGTTGCTCTTGACATGTGCATGTGGGCAGGTATGCCGTATCGAGCCATTGCTCATTGTCTTTTGGAGTCCCAGGATTATTTTGAGTTGTATGCTTGAGTTCCTCTCTGCTGTTGCCGCTTTCCATTTGGTTTTGCAGTAATTCCAATATGTTAAACAGGTGCTTGGTGATGAGGACAAATGATTTGCAATATGTTTGCTTTTTGTCCGGTATTCACCTCTATATTTATCTTGTTTGCCTCTATGTCAAAGCTAGAAGCTCTAGATATAGACAAGGCTGGCCTCTGCTGGAGGGGGGTGGTAGTGCATGCAACCTAATGCAGAAAGAGAAGTGGTTTGCTCTCATAATGGGGTCAGTGGCTCCCAGAGAGATGCGTCTCCTCGCTCAAGAGCCCTCCTCACACTCGTCTCCATGCAGAAGGGGTTGGAAGAGAAAGACAGGATTGAAAAAGAAAACATACTTCCCTTGATAGTGTGCCATTGGTTACCCGGTCTGGGGTTTTAAGACCCAGTGGTTTGGCCTTCCTCGGATGCAACTGCCCAACCCCTTTTGCCAGCAATCATTCGCAAAATATGTGCACTAAGATAAGAGCCCGAAGAATAAGTATTTATCAACAAAAAACATGTTTAATCCTTTAGATTTGTCTCCCTCATCCTGTTTTTTCCCTTTTCATATCGGGGCATAAAAACACAGCCTATCTCTTTCGGAGAGATTAATCTTGGAAAGGAGCTTTGAGAGGGAAAGGGGGATGATTGCTGGCTCTTCTCTGGGAATTGGGTTTATGGTCCAGGGAAAAGCATCCGGAACAGCAGAGCTGCCGAGAGACCGCGGCTACACAATAATCATTTAGCCTGTGCATATCCGCTCTTGTTTATTAACCCTTCATGCTTGCGGCGGCTGTTGTTCTGCGAAAAACCATCTGATTGATCTGTTTACGTGATCATGGTTTTAGGTCGCTCTTTTTGTCCCCTTTCCGTCGTAATGGCTTTATATCTCTTTTGTGTGCTGCCTTATATACAGATACACATACACACACACAAACACACACACGCACACATACACATACACATGTACTGCTGTGATTTTTAATTTGGCACAGGACTTTCTCAGCTACCATATATCTTTTTCAAAATAAAGGGATTCGATGTGATATTATAAATGTATGTTTTGTGCTCTGGAGTCCACAGAAGGCCTTGTAAGGCATCGTGATGATTTAAAATCTTCATAAATATGTATTGAAAAGTAATTCAAGACTCTAGAATAAACAAATCATTGTTTCACATTGCATTGGCGATGAAAAGCTCTAAATCAAATAATGAAAGATGAATTTGACTTTTTTTGTTTTTGCCTGGTAAAGTGTGAGTGTGTAGGTGGGTGGATGAATGGGGTTTTAAGTGCACATGTGCCCAATATTTAATGGGAGGTTGTGGAGAAGAAAGAAAAGAGGAAGAAAGGAAGGTATTCAGTCATAGCTGCAAAGCTTGAACTCCTCTGTCAGAAGTGGAGCTGCTAGCCTTGAGATGGACGGACAGGCCTGGTGGGAAAATGGAAAGAGAGAGATGGATAGAGGGAGAGAGCGAAGGAGACGGGTGGAGGTGTGGGCACGTAGCTTATTATTTCTCTCCTCATGTGTTCTCTTCTGTTCCCCTGCAGAACCACACACTGAGCCAGCACGCACAGTGAGACCGGGCCCCGCAGGACTCCCGGTTCAGCCTAGAACCCCGACCCAGGCCCGGTGGGGGAGGAACATTTCAACATCACAGCCAATCAAAGTGTCATTTGCTACTCACATGTAAAACTCTAACGATTCCGCCACCAGGCGCAGCTATTACGAACGGTGGGGAATGAATATTAATGGGATATGCTATTAAAAAAGAAAAGGAGAGAAAAAAGGAGATGGAGAGAAAAGGTATTCTACGTGCAGTATTTTTATCATCCCATCTTTCCTGGTTGTGTGTTCCTTATTTTTCCTCCTGTTTTCTTTATCGTTTTTCTTTATTTTTGGGGACAAAAGAAAAAAATGGAAGGAGAAAACACCCTATGCCTGATTTTAATCTCTAGAAATGCATATCTTGTCCTCTGTTGCTTCATGTATCAAACTTCATATGTGCCAATTTTGTTCTTTTAAATGCATATATTCTCGACCCTTTTTTCCTTTGTACCATTTATTTCTTGCAGTAAATAGGTACTTGTGCTGTGCTGTGATTGCTTGCCAGTCGTAATATTTTTTCTTTCTATTATTATTATTGTTATATATTTTCTTTTTTCTAATTACAGTAAAAAGACAAAAAACATATAAAGAAAAAATAAAAAACATAATGGTTTTGATTGGATTTTCCAGTACATGGGCCTTATGGATGTTGTAAAAATGAATATCATTGATTTCAGTGCAACTGGATGATGTCTGCTTTTTAAATGTGAATTAACCAGATTGCAATAAACTAGTACAGTTGAAAATAAACAAATAAATAAATCATGAATAAAGGGAATCCAGGAATCTGAAGTGAGTGTTCTTTCGAAGCTCAGATAAAGAGAACTGAATTGGTTGATGTCAGTGGAGCTTTTTTCCCCTGATGCTGTGTGAACTTTTCTTGTCTTACTTTCTATTTAACAATAAAAATCGGCTACTCGTAAACATAAACATTTACATTTACATTTACGCATTTGGCAGACGCTTTTATCCAAAGCGACTTACATTACATTGTACTATACATTGGTACAGTAAGCAAGTAGGGGTTAGGTGCCTTGCTCAAGGGCACCTCAGCCGTTACCCGCCAGCCCTGAGAATCGAACCAGCAACCTTCTGATCATGAGTCCAACATGAGTCCAACTCTCTAACCACTGGGCCACGACTGCGACGATAAAGATAATGTGCATTAAAAAATATCTTAATATGCCAATGATGAAAAGTGAAATTTTGGATGGATGAACACCTACAGCTTATTCATTTTTGCATTAGGATATGAAATGCACAGTTTCATTAAACAATAATGCTGTTAATAGCGTGAAATAGTTGCAGCTACACTAAATATTGTTATAAATGTTAATGCGTACTAATATTTTATAGAATTAATTAAAGTAGACTGTTTACGCAGAATGATTACATAGCACCTGCAGGAGAGAAGACAAGTGAAGCCTATATTTTATCATTTGTCACTGTTTCACACAAACTATGATTCATGCTGTTTTAATGGTGTTCAAAATGAATGTCAGCAGCAGGACCAGAATCAGAATGCCATTTATAACATCACAAAACTGTTACATTTACAAGTTAATGGGGAAATCATAAACATTTTGTAAATGCTGTTGCTTTGTTATTAAAGACGGATATGAGTCAGACTCACAGAATGATGAGAAATTATAGTAGAATGTGATGATGTGTTACCTGGTCATAAGGCAACTGGATACAATGGGTGTTGTTGTAAAATCATGCATTTGTGCATTGCATCAGAAAATACATTTTGCAGGTTTTAGCTCAAATGTCCATCTTGTAATATAAAAATAATACAATTTTAAACGTTTTAGTAATAGCTACAAAACAGCTTCCCAAATTATTTGTCTTTCACGTAACCAAAGAGACGTCCATTCATAAATGTAATGCTTTCATGTGATTTAATGCAATTGACTCGCCGAATAAAAACATCTATTTAAAGCTGTGCTGCTTCTTGTAGCATCGCAGTTCCCGCTTTAATTGCATCCATGTGTTAAAGCAGCTGGTTCGGCCGCTGAGTCTCATAACTTGAGCCGGACAGAAGGTCGGTGCTGTTCCCAGAAATCAGCCATCGGAACGCATCGATACACTACGGGTCCCCGGGGGCATCTGAACCCGGGAAAAGGGCTTCAGCACATCATACGAGTAACTCCTAAATACTTGAAAACTAGCTTTCATGTATCAAAAACACACTACCCAAGCCTTTTTAAGGCTAATATCGTATTTTATTGTAGGCTATCCATCCAATCATGCTTTGACTTAAGTAATGATGTGTGTGCAGTAGGCTACACAATTGATATTTTACCAACAAATTATTATATTGCGTTACTATATTAAATTACTTTAAATTGTTCTATTAAATTACCATATCAAAGCAGCCGCACACATTCACTCAGTGAGTGTTCATTAACACATAAATAAACAGAAGCAGAACAGACAAAAAGATAACACGACTGTCTTATCTGTAGCTTATCAATAGGTATTACAGTAGTCGTCGTGTTGATAAACTATATTCAGTACAAGAAATTCTCTTATCAGCATCCCGAGTCTCATGACAGACGCGCTGGAGAGGTAAGGGATTATCAATTAACTACATCATCGGCTTTTAATACGAAATTTGAAAACTACAAGTCTGTATGGATACAAGTGTTTAAACCAATAAAAAAACACATGTAAAATCATGTTAGTTTGTTATTATTACCATTTTTCTATGATAATACATCGTGATTGTACTTTTGCGTTTCACAACTCAAATGGGTATTTTACCACTAACCCTAAGAACACCACAGACGGCGCAAGAAAAGTTTTTCTAAATATTCACTTTATTAAGGACTGTTTAAAGACCAGGCTCAGATGACCCATGGGGAACAATATTTATCTGTCATTTCGCCTATGAGATGAAGCGAGGTAAACAATAATTATTATACCATAATTCGTTGTCTTGCAGTGAGTTCGTGCGTATTTTAGTTCCGGGTATGTTTCGCTAAAGTAGGAACCTCTGTGAGATTAACAGGAAAGGTGTGTCATTCCATCTTTAAACCTTAAACCCTGTGTTTCCTAAGCATTAATCACTAAATGCATAAAACAGCGTCATAATTTATGCATTTTGTCTGAAAACTGGCCATCGTAAGGGAGCATGGCTGCGGCGTTACTGTCAGAGACGGAGATCAGGCATCGGTCTATGGCAGAGGAGGATCCGAACGGGAATGAACACGGAGCGGCTGCGCGCAGTACAGCTCCTCGCTGGGGACCGCAGCATGCTGGGGCCCGACAGCTCGCCCAGCTTTACTCTCCGGGTAAGACAAGCATACGGGTGACATTAGACACATCTGATATAAACTGCTTAGTGCTGCAGAAGCAGTGAGAAAAACTAAGGCCAGGAAGCACACGTTTTAAAGTTGCCTTGTATCAGAGTGCATAGAGGTCTTTTTGAAATCAATAACATTGCTTTAATATTTATTATTATGCTTTGATAGCATGCCTCTCCACAAGACTTTCTTTTTATGAAGTGTCTGTCATGTGAAATCCAGGTGATACCATAAAACATATTTTTGACAATGCTGTGTTATAAATAAAATCACTGTGCATTCTCAACTGAAGTAATTTACATATATAACGTGTTATTGCAAAGATCATAACAAACTATTATGAATCATGTATTAACAGTTGTTACATATTTGTGGGCACTGAGACCTTTGTGTTCTGTATTTGGTGCATATGAATCATCTGTGGGGTTGAGTTACACGCTGTTTAGCATACAAGTTACTTCAGGGCATAACTTTTACGAGACAGTTGTTTGGCATTTTTCAGAAACAGCATTTGATATGTTCCTTTTATAAAAGCTGTGCTTCTAGTGACACTTTATAGAGCCCCGTGTATTGTGATTTGAGGAGTTATACAATGCAATCCTGTTTCAAATATTAATATTTCACTTTTGATTTAATGAAAGGCACATATCATGAGTCGAAGATCAACTGCGTTAAGAAAAGCCTTTAACCCCCAACCTCACCACACCTCAAACTCAAACAAGATTTAGAACAACAAAAGCATTCTCTGTTTCCCTCCGCAGTCCCCTGGTCCCAGAATCCGTCTTGTTGTGTCAGGGGATGTTTGTGGTTTGCAGCTGCAATTAAAAATACATTGATTTAACTCAAAATGCCATTAGGAATGATAATGACCACTCCATTTTCTTTGGCAAGGCACCCAGCACGTTAAGCACGCGTTACCGCCGACACGTCCTGAGCGTAAACAATACGGTTGAAAGATATTTGCGAGGTTAATAAGTTAATGTTTTGATGCATCTCTCAACGGACTGGGGGGTGGATTGTGGATGGGATTTTTACGTGAGCTCAGTAGAGTTTAGTATCCATCAGCTGTGAGGTGGGAATCAGATAGGCTTGAATCAGTGGGATTTTCAAGAAAAATATTCTGGGATTGTCCCTGTCGTGGTTAGTGTGCTGCACGCAGTCCAA
The DNA here is from genome assembly GCA_026939265.1 of Oreonectes daqikongensis. Classification (NCBI taxonomy): domain Eukaryota; kingdom Metazoa; phylum Chordata; class Actinopteri; order Cypriniformes; family Nemacheilidae; genus Oreonectes; species Oreonectes daqikongensis. The sequence goes on from JAOTQM010000187.1 coordinate 4,979,777, forward strand.
ATGAATTTCACATGATGTCACCATACAAGCATGCCATGTGTTATTACAGGAACAATCCCTCTCGATGACCCGGGGTGGCAGGGCATTAAAATCGGTGACTTGCTACATGGGGAAATTGAACCAGCCGCCTTACAAGTTATTTTCCAACTAAAACCAACCTTTAAGGGGCAGTTGCGGCTTAATGGTTAGAGAGGCGGACTTGTAACCCAAAGGTTGCATGTTTGATCCTCAGTACCAGCAGGGATTATAGGTGGGTGATTCTCACGAAATGTCAAACATGATTTTCTTAAAAACACTTGTAGTAACAAATTTCCTTTATATTAATTTAAAACAGGGTATGATATGTTTAAAGGCATTAATTTCTAAACTTTTACTGACAGTTAACACAATTAAAAAAAATGTTTTTTTAAAAGGCCTTAAAAATTCTCATTACAGTACCCATTTAAAACTATCAATCTCATAGCATGTTTTGCTAAAAACAAGCAAAGCCATGATGCCTAAGCAAGTTTTTATTAATCTTACATAATATGACATTAATTAAGTGAAAGTGACCTATTTGTCAGATATGGTGACCCATACCCGAAATGTGACCTCTGCATTTAACCCATCCAGTGAATAGTGAACACACACACACACCCGGAGCAGTGGGCAGCTATCACTGCAGCGCCCTGGGAGCAAACGGGGTAAGGTGCCTTGCTCAAGGGCACGTCAGTTGTTACCTGCCGGTACTGGGAATCGAACCAGCAACCTTCTGGTTACGAGTTCGACTCTCTAACCATTAGGCCACAACTTAATTATATTTTAATAGAATTTTATACATGCAGAATTTCTTTAAATGTGAAAACAACCTGTATCGGTAATGAGAAGGGAAAAAGTCGTGTATACAGCGTGACAAGAGAATATTACGTTTTTACTGGAAAAATATAAAGTAATTTGTTAACTTGTTAGCCATTTAAAAAGTACCAGTAGTTGTGTTTCTTTAAATAAAATCAAACTTAATGTAGATATATCTTTTTTCCTCCACTATTTCTTAATTTTTATTATACATGAATACTCTGTCAATGTTTTTTTGTTCATTTTTTGTAACTTGAGAATGTCTAGTAGAACATCCAATAGTTTTTTTCAGAATATTTTTTTTTGTCAAAGTTATTTTTTGTCCAAGGTAGAGAACACAATTATCTTTATTATGATCATTTTTTTGCGTTATCAAACTGTATGTTTTATATTTCAAATCTTTACTGCCATGATGTTTCAGTGGTTTCGTGAGAATTACCCAGGTGGGGGGAGTAAATGACCAGTGCTCTCTTCCATCTTCAATACCATGACTGAGGTGAGACCCTTGAGCATGGCACCGAACCCCCAACTGCTCCCCGGGCGCTGCAGCAAAAAATGGCTGCCCACTGCTCCGGGTGTGTGTTGACGTTGTGTGTGTTCACTACTGTGTGTGTGTGCTTGGATGGGTAAAATGCAAAGCACAAATTCTGAGTATGGAACACCAAACTTGACCACATGTCACTTCACGTCACTATACATGAAATGGCAGATTTTGGAATTCAGTGGTTTAGTTTGCCAAGACGCTTGATTTCCTCGTGTAATTCAGCAGGTTTTAACCCAGTGTTGATCTGCAGTCCATATGGAAGAGCAAAGGAAACAAGAGGGTTGAGCCACAGAATATATTGTCAAGGATGCAAAAAGCAGACGCTCTGGAGGCATGCGAGGCCGATCCGAGGGTGGTACGTGCTTGCGCGTGTCTGAGGTGAGGTGAGCGAGAATGGCGTTTGGAAGCGTGGAGGCTTACTGGTGAAAAGGGATTGATGAGGCTTCAGTCTGCTCAATGAAGCCTCCGGCTCATTACCGTAACCCCAGGACAGCGAAACAGCTGGACGCCTCTCCCCACCATATGTCTGCGTGTCATGCACCGCTGACTGCTCTTTGTGCTTCTTATCCCACTTTACAGATTCGCCGCAAAGTAAACAGGATTTACAGGCTACTTTCTGTTTCCCCTATCGCCTCTGCCAGCCGCCGTGCTCTGGTTACTGGGGCATGTGTTTTAGAGAGAGAGATCAATATAGTATTACATTGCAAGATCTAGTTTCCCATGCAGTCAGCGATCTTGACTCCATTTGGTGTCTTCTGGTACTTATTTGTGGTGGGTGGATGTCTCGACTGCAGAAAAGTTTGTGCCGTAGATGAAAGGGAAATGTTTCAGGTGTGAATAGCCTGGACAGGATGCAATGACCTATAATTGTGCCATTCTTTTAGCTTATCAGCTGTCAAACACTTCAGTATTTATTTATGGCACTAATCATGCAGATAGGCAAATAGTCTGTAAACTGAGTCTGCACACTAGGTACATTAATCTTCTTTTGTGTCTGAACCCACTTTGGAAAAATTATTTTTGACATTGTTCTCTTATGCCGCTGACCTTTCTTGTCATGGTAAGTGATGAGACCTTGACCCCGAGCAACCTGAGGTTGGCCTTGGTGATGGAAATTCACACTATGGTGTCGCCAGACTGAAGCTGCTGTGTCCATTTAACCCCTGAGATTTTAGGTTCACTGCCCTATCAGTCTCTCCTCTTAATCTAATCTCTTACTGACTGTGCAGTCACGGTTTTATCTACCCATTTTGCCTGATCCCTGAATGTAAGAGGTTTATACTGTACAGCGACCCTTTAAAGTATTTGGATACTTAAGCAGCACTTAAAATTGTATGATGGTCATTGCATAAGATAGCAAAATATCAAACCAAGTGCCATTTAAAAAAACATTGATGTCATAGCACAAGCGTAACCTTTTAAAGCCTCGCACAAGCATAATTTAAGCAAAAGCAAGTCCAGAACTTTCTCCTTTATATTGCCATCTCTTATGTAGTTTTATTTTTGCTTGGCTTTATGTCAGATGACGTCAAACTGACATTTCCTGCGAAATCATACCCGCCAGCTCAAATTGTAAATCATTATCATAAGCTTACCATTGCAGAGCGGGGTACAGTAGGAGCATTTTTGAAGTTTCTGACCTTTTATATGCTAGCTTAACTGATTTTTGTTTATTTTTAACCACAAAAGTTACAGATTGCAGCTTTAAGCAAAAGTTTGCTCGATCTGATTAAAAGTTTGCAAAACTGGATAAGTAGACTAAAGTTTCTTCTAAGAAAGGATGCAGTGTAATTTGTTGAACAATGACTTTTTGTTTGATATTTAGTTTTCTAATGCAATGACAATAAAACCCAAATACATTTTGAGTCCTCTGTAGCTTGCACATTCTGACCCTTTGACAGCTGGAGTCTTCAGAGCTTGTTAGGGGTTGTTTTGCAACAGCTGCAAACTACATGTCCATTATACTTCAGACCCTTTAGAAATGTTAATAGTGACCATACTACAGAGGTCATGCAACGTTTCCATGTAAGAAATAAAAGTTACAAAATACTCTGAAGTCACAAGACAAAGATTGATCTTTCAGCCTTCTGCCTTGTAGACAAATTCTCTTCTCTGTGGCACAGGGCCAGGGGTGTGTGTTACAGCATAGAGAGGAGACACCAGACACGTCTGCTTGACACAGAGCATAACCCTGCCTGCAGTCCCAACACTCCTGCTGATCTAAACCTTCATCCTGATCAAGTTTTCACAAGTGCTACAATTGTACGCAATTATAATAGTTTACAACGAACTGGGAAAAATGTCTCTGCATCAGATTCCCAAAATGTCACATTTCCTTTTCAGAATGAGAATGTTCTCAAAAACAATGAAATAATCATGAATAAATGTTTGTCTTGTTTGTGGCTGGAGGTCTGTGTAAATTGTTGGTCTGACTAATTTAAAAAAAAAAATCTGCATTCCCAATTTCAGTCCTTGAGTTTCAAGGTGTTTTCAAATTGTTTTCTGTGGTATCACACCAGCACAAATTGTATGTGTGTTAAATGGATAGTTTACCCACAAATTAAAATTCTGTCATCATATATTCATCCTTTTGTTTTTTAAAACCTGTATAGACTCTTCTGTGATACACAAAGCAGTTTCACAGGTTCTCTGCCCATATAATGGAAGTTAATGTGGTCCGGTGTTGTATGGTTACCAACATTCTTCAAAATATCTTTTGTGTTTTGCAGAAGAAAGTCATACGTTTTTTAAATGACTAAAGGGTGAGTGAATGATCAAAGAATTTGCATTCCTCAGGCAAGGCATTGCACTGAAGCAAATGTTACAATGAACAGTTCAGTCACAGTTATATATTAACTTTTCCTTACAATACCTGTGAGTATTCTGGTTATGTAAAAAACACAATATGAATTACAACAGAAATGTATAACCAGAAGTTCATTGACTTATAGCTACTTGTTTTTCAGTATTTATTTCTTCTTTTCACTAGCAAAATCATTGTGAATGTTTAATTTCTCCCCAGCTGCAGCATCTAAGCATTTATTTAATCTTTTTCACTTTCTCCAGACAAGTGTCACTTGTAAATTACGCTGTGTTCTCTCTGTAGCAAACTGTCTGTCTAATGGTCTGTGCAGTCTGATGACCGCAGTTTTTCTTTAATATCTGCTGGAAGCAGCTCACAGCTTTCACAGACTGCACTTCTCTAATCTGACTCTCATAGACACTTTGTAAACGTGCTGAATTTTGTCATGAGCTAACTAGCATTTCTAACTCTGTTAATACACACTGGCCCAATCAAATCATTTTAGTCTTTTAGCCATAATCTTATTAGGCACGACCCACTGCCAGCCCAACACTGCCCCCTGGCAGCACCAGAATCATATTTTTCCCTTCCCCTGTGCCAGAAACGCTGTATAATTTATCCCACCTTTCGGTCAAACCCTTTCTCCATTGACCCTTACATGCTACGTGAGCACTCCCAATTCTTGATCGCTGACCCTGAGGTCAAAAGGTCACGGGTTTGAGGTTCAGAGCAGGTAGCTTGTGGCCGTATACCTGATCTGGTCAGGTGACCCTGGTGACCCGGGCACGAGAGGGGTCAGCACGGTGTGATCCGTTCACACAGCGATATATTACACAAACCGTAAATATAGTGACTACGAGTGTTTCTATGGTCACTGCGTCTGCATGAACTGCTCACTGGCAGCGTAAACAAATGCCAAGTGGGATCTCAAGGGGAAAAAAAGAGCGAGAAGGAAAGGGAAGTAGGCGGGAGGGGAACCTGGCTACCTGCAACCACTCCTGCTGGGCTTCTCAATTATACACACACCAGGGCAGCTAAATGCATTAGGACCTCAGCTGTATACAGGATCCAAAAACGGATTTGTTCACTCAAACACACACACTTCGGGGGTGGGCGGGGGGGGTTCAAATGCGTCAGAATGTTCACGGCTCACACAAAAATGTGGGTCTCTTTTGCATGCCTACACACACGTACGGAAGCATGCCAGGGTGCCCAAATACATTTGGACTGGAACCACACAGCTTGTTATTAATATTTGATGGAGTTCTCTATCAGCTTTTTTGCGTAAATTCAGGTGGCTTTGTGGCAGTTAGGGACAGAGACAGTGGGTGAGCCGAATAATTACTATTATCTAAATTCCATTTCGAATACGGCCCTTCCCCGCGCCGTCCTCAATCAACGGCGTATTTAGTATGGAGTTCTCAGTGAAGTGGCTCCGCTGTGAATTTTCAATATTTAAAATCCACTCTCTGCATTTTAATCCCTCTTTCCCTTATTAATGAATTTCAATCTAAAGGTCACAAACCTGCTTAACTCTTTAAGTTCCATAGGTCAGCCGTCCGGATTGTAGTCACCATAAAGATCAGAGCAAGACGATTTTTCAGTTCACGGGGCGACACGTGTTTCGTTCAATCTGTCTGTCGTGACTGATTGCGTACAACCTCTCGTTTTGACCTTCACTGCTTGGTACTCTGGAGATTTGGATATTAAAAGGAAGTGGTGTGTGTGTGGGTTCGTGGGGAGGGGGGTGGTCTCAGGGGTCACTCTTTCCTTAGCCTGTCATCTGTGGCTCTTATCAGGGTCAGTTTAACTGGGTACACACACAAGTCTGTCCACTCATCTTTCTCTTAAATTGTGGGGGTTGCCAGACCCAGTAGAGAAACTTGAAGAGATCTACCTGCAACGTTCATTCTTTCTAAAGTGAAGTGGCCTACAAAGCCACCTTAAAGGTGTAGAAGTGATAAAATAAGGAATCTTTAAAGTGATAGTTTACAGAAAAATTTAAATTCTGTCATCATTTACTCGCCGCCTTGTCATTTAAAATCTCTATGACTTTTTTCTACTGCAGAACAGAAAATAAGATGTTGGTAACCGAACAATGGCGGTACCCATTCACTTCTATTGTATGGACACAAAACCAATGCAAGTCAATGGTACCGCTGTTGTTTGATTACCAACATTTTTCAAAATAGCTTATTTTGTGTTCTGCAGAAGCAAGAAAGTCACACAGGTTTGAAATGACAAGAGGGTGAGTAAGTAGTGACAGAATGTTAACTTTTGGGTGAACTATCCTTTTAAGTACCTAAAATGCTAGGTTGCTGAGCAATAGTGTGTCTACTCCAACAAAAGCAACCTTTGTGTCAATCCTCACATACTTGTTTTTGAAAACAACATACAGCATTATTTGGCACAAAGTGCGTGTGCGCATGTGTGCGCGTGTGTATCTGGATACATGTGTTACCGTGTGTGTCCCAGGTTGAGTTGTCCACTGAGAACAGATGAAAGCAACAAGGCCTGTGACTGATCCATTTGTCCCGATCAGGGGAATTCTACCTCCCTCTTTCACTCTCTTTCTCTTCCTCTCGCCATGTATGACCCACTTTTCCCGTCTCCCTTCTTTCCCAACGTCCCCTCTGAAGACAGGCCTATGGAGAGCTGGCAAGGGGACAATGTGTGTGTGTCTCTGCCATTATGTGTCCCGCTAAATATAATTTCTTGTGCTAATACGGGGTTCATTTTCCTGGCCTGCATTTGATGTCCTCAATCAATACCGTTTCCTTTCGCCCACATGTAGATGCCCTTGGAATTGTTGGGGGGTGAGGCGGGCTAGAGAATGGCACAGTCATGGCATGTTGGCAGGACTTTGTGGCGTGGCCGGCCCTCTGAAAGGCTGCTATTCTGAGACTGTGAGTTGCTTTTTGTCTACGTCTCTGAAGGAGGTGAGAGCCGTCCTTTCAGTACCGTAGTTCAGCTGAGAACAGAGGGGCCCGTGCACCACCACAGCCCCATCAGGAGAGCCTGCCGAAGAAAAGAGCCCTTTGTTCGGCTTGGATAGAGACAGAAAAACACCCATCTCTCCGCAGCACAAACAACACACACTGTTCACACTTGCTGACTTTTGCTAGCGTGACAGGTGATAAACCATCACCACGCCTCACACACCCCACCCCTTTTTGTCTAAGCCCAGCACGGGGGCTAAGCAGCCAAATCACCTTGTTAGAGCTGTCTAAGTTTTCCTATACTCATTTATTAAACTGCATGTTGTTTTCCCTGTAAAGATAATGTAAGGGGAAATAGATACCATAGGAAATATATCAGGTTTTTGATATGGATGTGCCAACGTTTTTTTAGCATTGACAAGTCTGGTTTGGCTTAAGTTCACCCAAAAACCAAGAAATAAAAATAATTTATTCACCTTCTTCATTGTTTAAAACTCTTTCTTCAATGAAACACAAAAGCAGATATTTTGAGAAATGTCTCGGTGCTTTTGTGTGCATATAATGAAAGCCAATGGGGGGGCAGTGTTGTTGGTTACCTACGTTCTTCAAAATATCTTCTTTTGTGTTCAGCAGAAGTATGTCATACAAGTTTCATAACATGGGATGATCAAATAATTAAATAATTTTTTGGATGAACTGTTATTTAAAAAAAAAAAGTTAATAGTAAGACATTGGTAGTGTGTCTTAAGGGGCGTTCTTGCTTTCAACAACAATTTTTGCTGGATCTGTGTTTGGTTCAAAGTGGATGAATTGAGATGCACGGTTTTACTGCGCAAACTGTAGACAAACTGGCTGACCTAACTAATGGACTAGTTGACTATCATGACCCATCCTTGGTTTTGGGCCTCCAGCAGACGTTCTCATGCTTACGTGCATCAGCAGAAACCGCAGTAAAATTCAAGGATGGACGACGGCGTTTTGCAGCCTGCCGCAGAAACTTGCGCATGTTACGAGAGAGAGCAAGAGCAAGAACGCCATTAGCATTCACGGACATTGTTTGGCACTCCCGCCGCCCCTCTGCGTCGAATCAGGCGTCGTTGATTAATTTCAGCCTATTAGCACCCCCCCATCCTCCCCCTGCCCCTCCCAGGTTAATTCCCCACGCCAGCGAGCAGGAAAGGGGGCTGCGGGTGTGAGCGATGGTGCAGGGGGTTGCAGGGGAGCACGTTGTTGTCAGGACTATATTAATGAGCGCGCCGCTCAGGTCCCGTGGACAGGGGGACGGTGTTCCTGGCTGCGCGGCGACGGCGGCTCTGTCGAGGCCTGGCCTAGTTTCTGCCCTCACCGGGGAGCGAGAGGATCCAAGGACTGACGCTGATCACCTGACAGCGGCCCCACTGCTGTGAGAGTGTGTACATACATGTCTTTGTGTGTATGTGAGAGAGACACGGGAAGGAATGGAGAGGGCACAAGTGCTGGAGTGGGTAAATGTGTTGTCTTTTTCTTTTTAATTTCAGCTTCCTGTCTCTGAATAATTTGGGGAGTTTGCAGGGATGGTGTCATGCGAAGTGTTAAACAGCGGTGGATCTTTTCCCACTTCTCTCTTCCATGTGTACCGAATGCTAATGGAAGAGCTATAATATTGTTCCTCTATAAAAAAACATTACAATAGCAACAGTGCTTACATGCTAACCTCATTCAAATTTCAACACCACTTCCTGGGTTGCTGTGATACTGGTGTAAAGAAAGGAGCACACGGTCTGGTTTTAAACCCTTATAGCCAAAAAGACACCTGGATCTTACTGCACCTGGAAGCCTCTCGCCTGCACACACACACACACACACACACACACACACACACACACACACACACACACTTCCTGTTGAGCTACAATATTTAGAACAACTGTACAATCCATTGTGTCATTAGTACTGTCTTCATCCTGTTGAAAATAATCTTGAGCTATGCTCTAGGGTGAGCCGAAGTGAGATTTACCTTTTACTGTTTCTCTTCACTGGTGTATTGAAACAGGTGTTTTGTAAATGTGATGTCATGTTCACATTTGGTACATGGACATGAGTCAGAAGCTGAATCTGAGTGTACCCAGCTTTCCCAGTCAGCCCTCAGAGTACAGTATCAGGTTTGATGCTGTGTTTTGTAAATGCATTTACGTTTCATAATCAATAGGAATATCAGCATTTCAAACAACAACGTGTGAAATATAGAAGCAGAAGAAGTACTGTGATATTACTGCTATATCTATTTACTTAATCTGATAGTGTGTTCATGTCATGTCAGAATTAGGATATTTTTTCTGTATTTTTCTGTTATGTAAAACAAACTAGAATGTCAACAGTTAGTTATGTTTGACTTTTTATTTTTAGGGGTGTAATGATACACTCAGCTCACGATTCGATACACAATCCTGGGTTCACTATAACTATATTTTTAACAAAATGTAAAATATGAAATTCAAAATCAAATAACAGATTTATTTTAAAAAACCCATTTTCATATTATTTGTTATTTTCTAGGTTTGAACCTTCTGTTTGTATATTAATAAAAGTTGAATAGAAGATTAAAATGAAGAAAAGTAAATATGTAAGAAAACATCTTAAAGCAGTAAAAGGACAAAATTAAACATTAATTTCCAGGACAGGACTTAAGTCTAGTCGCAGACTAACTAAATATTAGACATTTAAAAATGACTTAAATATCCTAATTTAGCCCAGTCCTGGTTTAAAATAATCCCTGTCTGGGAAACCGGCCCTTAAAGTATTACACTTAAATATATTGACACAGGTGATATTGGCAGCTTAACCAACAGGATTAAACACATCATGTAGTAAAATAATCACCAGAACATATATTTTTTATGAAATGTGAAATAATATTGTTACATCTTTACTATTTTATTGTTCTTATATCTGTTTTAATATTTCTTTAATAAGCATTTATACATGTGTTAAAGAGTTTTGTTATCATTAAAACAAGGCTGCCAGTATATGTAATGGTCTTGTGATTAAAAAACTGACATGACATGAAAGCAGCATGAGCTCCAAAAAATAATAAATCATACTTTCATTTATGTCGCGCAAACCCCACATTTCTTTTTTTGCAATGGGTTCAAGTTTGGTTTCTTCCTACAGCTTTTACACCACCCCAGAGAACCAAACGTTATGCTTAATTGAACTCAGGTCTGCACCAAAACCTCTAGTGGGATAAGTGACATGTGATTTCTTGAACTCCAGGATCGATGACCTGGTGCATTGTGGGATACAAGCTTGTGTGTTATAGGTTGAGGCTCTCATACTGTAACTGCATGAGTGAGATGTAAGGCAGCCTTGTGTATGTATAAGAAGCGCGGCCCATCAGTCAGGCGCACGGTGTTGGTTGGCCCACTGAGGTGCTATAAATAGCTGTTATCAATATCTTCTTCTCAACCTCCTCACGTTCCCAATCCACTCAGGACGGCTCCTCTAATGGCATTAAATTTTCAAAAGAGCTGAGTCCACTGCGCCTCGCCGCACCCGCATCCGCCCAACAGGAGAGAGGGAGAGAACGATATTAGGAGAAGACTTACAGAAAGAAGGAAAGAAAGAAACAAAGGGTGAAGAATTCACTCAGATACTGAATATGCAAGCTTTTAAAAATGGAGATTGAACGTACCGTAGGAAGAGATGGAGAGATGTGGTTAATGTCCATATAGACTAATTCTCAGCTCTGTTGTGAATAATACATTAGCACTTTAATCATCCTCCACGTCGCCCGCTGTGACACACCGCTGTCATGGTGGTCCGAACAGTATCCGTTGTGGCCCATCCGTCAATGCCCTTTGCCCTGACCTGGGACGTTTAGCTGTGTCAGGCATACACTGCCATCGCAAGAGATCCTGACCCCAGTCTCTCTCTACAGCTTGTCGTAGTCTAATCGATTACTCCTGAGCACACGCGATAATAAGAAACACACACCGCCCGCACACACGGTTAACACACGTTCGGCTCGTCTCCTGTCCGCTGACCCCGTTGACCTTTGGGCTATTGAGAGATGTCGGTTTGCTGCCATCGCTGACCTTGCGGTGGTCACTGTAGTTAACTTATACTGTTACTAAGGAGAATTAATAATGTCTAAGAGATGGCACTTTTGGTTGTTTTTCTGGTTTTTAACACCTGATTCTTACACCTATTTTGGATGTAGGAGCTTTGTTTTGGTAAAAATTGGGGTGGGTTAATAAGACATAGTTATGTATATTATAATGCATTTCTGCCAATAGATACTTTTATACAGTGCACCTTCTCAATTGGAAATATTTGCTCATGTACATCATATGTTTGTTTGTCCCGCAGGAAAACGACTCCAGGAGTGGATCTGCGTCATTTTGTGCCTCTCACTCTTCATTGTCAACTTTTTTTTGCTCCTCATAAACTTCTCCACAGTGCACATCTATAAAATCATCTTTGGCATTGGTAAGTCTTTGCATCTGTCATGACCTTTTGTACATGTTTTGTACAAAACAATAAAACATGTTACTTCATGCTCTTATGGTCACCATTATTTCAGTGACCGCTGAATCTAATGCATGCCTTTCTCGCTTTCTCAGTGACTGGTATTGTGACAGCAGACTTTGCCTCTGGGATGGTACATTGGGGAGCTGATACATGGGGTTCAGTGGACATCCCAGTAATTGGGAAGGTAAGAAAATAATGGGCCAATGCCTGTGCACAGGGCAGTACCCTGCTGCATCTGTAACACTCTGCGACGTGATTTACCAAAGTATGATATTGCCTTGAACCAACATTTAATGGTTGTGGAACAGCATTCCTGCTAACCAATCAGATTTTAGGGTTAGGGATACACTTTCTAGTCACCTTCTTGTAATTTCTTCCGCAGGACACAAAAAAAAATATATTTTGAAGAATGTTGGTAACTGGCACCCATTCACCTGCATTGATTTTGTGTCCATACAATAGAAGTGAATGGGTGCCGCTGCGGTTCGGTTACCAACTTTCTTTGCGAAAGAAAGAAAGTGATACAGGTTTGAAATGACAATGATGACAGAATTTTCATATTTGGGTGAACTCGCATTCATTTAAACTGATATGCCCTAGTAGTGCCTATAAAGTATGGAATTCACCACCACTTTTGAAAACAAACGTTCACAAGAATTCTTTCATTGGAACGCACTTAAATGAGACCCATTGTATTGTTTTACCATTAGTGGTTGGCCTCCATTTTGCACTTAAATCAGCTATTATGTACTACCCATGTAAATGTTACTAACTAGGTTCAAAAATAATGAGCGTTTTGGAGGTGGCACACATTTCAGGCGCACATCCTTGAATACTTTAATGCCCACAATACACCCACATGCCCTCGTATGCACATTGTGGTCTCTAAGCATAGCATCTTGTTTGATTTTAACAAATTACCCTGTTTAATTTTCATATCAGCTTTTGCTCTATTGGCCTGTTGTGGTTTACCAGGCTCGAAAGCGGCAAGTGTGAAATGCCATCTTCGCCCTGGGGAGTTTAGCCCTTCCTGCTTTCCTAGAGAGCCACATCTTAACCCCTCCCCTCCACACACCCCACTCTCAACCCCAAAGGGTGCTGGAAAAACCCAGGAGGGTTGCATTAATGCATAGTATGGTTGCCTTTCCTTGCCCAATCAGGGAAAAGGTCACCCCCTCACTGTCCAATTAAAAAGCAGCCGACACTCGCTTTCTGTGTCGGACATGAAGGAGCCATGAATCTGTGAGTATTTTGTGTTTTTGTGCTGGCAGGGGTCATTGCACTGTTATGTGGAAGGGGGCAGTAAAGTGACGGTGAAAGAATAGCTAAATCTGACTATTTTTGAGAATATTCAACAACAAAAAAAAGGTGTACAGGTTTAGAGTCATCAGGATACACTTGACAATGAGTGTGGCCATAACATTTTCACAGTTTGAATGTGTCCTGTGAGTAACACCAATCTTCCCTATTGTTCTCTAGACAGGGTGTGCTGTAGAACGATGCCGTAAGCTTTTTGTAAGGGGGTCATGTAAATATGCTGGTCATTGAGGCCTGGTCATCTGAAACTCTATTTAAATGTTGGTTCTCATCTCTGACAGGTTCATGAGAGACGAACAAAGATTACTACATAACTTAAACCTAAAGATGAACATTGTGCATCAAATTTTTCTATGTTTGGAACATTCGATAGTGTTTACCATTACAAGCTGCTTTTAAGGCGCCGACAAGTTACGACATATAACATATGTAATTTGTCGTCTTATTTTATTTTAGACAGATGGAGAAAATAAAGTGGATCCTTGTCTAAGCTCAGCAGCTTTTGAGGGCCGGTGCCGACCTGATTTTTCCGACCGAGAGGCATCAAAAAAGCACCAGATCGAGCACCCTGTCGATAGAAAAGGGGCATCTGAGGTCGTGAGCCGGCCATGTTTGGTTCCTAGCGAGCAGGTCATCTGAACGGCCTGTCCGACTCCCGCTGCGTATCGGGACAAGGGGCCGCGCGTTGTCTGGCTTTCATCAGCATTCGTCTGTGGTGTAAAACGCCTCGGCCTCGCCGCCCCACCGTGAAGGGGTTTCCACCCGGCTCCGCAGTCGACGCCGATCCTTCTGCTGTCGAGGATAATTAGGTTCCGCCACCTGGGAGTGATCGAACTTCAAAAAAAAGCGAGGGAATTTACAGACATTAAGAATGTGGCGCTTTAAGACCCTTAACCAGCAGATTAAAGGCGCCACTTAGCAAACCGATATATATGGGTTTTGTCCACATGTTCAAACAAGAAGCACCAACTTGAGGGAGAATCATTAATGACCGTGATTAAACAGGCACTTAAGAGCGAAGCGCGCAGGGAGGAGGGAAGAAGAGGACGAGAAATGAAATGGATCGCTCTGGGTTAAGGGTGGGGGAGGACAGGCTCCTGGTTTTGGCTGGGTTGCTAGGGCAATCCGAAGATGTGAGTCGTGATTAGGCAGAAGGCGGGTGAGACGAGGCGAGGCAGGCCGTTAAACGGTGTGGGATTAGCGGCGGCAAGGCGCAGGTTTGCCACGGTGCACCGGCGAGTCGACACGCACACTGTGTGCTGTCTGGGGCTTAGCGCTCTTTTAATCTCGCGCGCAGAGAGAAAGAAAGGAAACGAGGAGAACAGGAGGGAACATAATTGTCGAAATATCAACAGATAGTTTTCTACGCTCCAGCAGAGTGTCGCCACGCGCTCTCAGATATAGGTGTTATTGAGTTCAGCCCACAAACACGCGATAATGACATTTTTCCCCCGCGCCGTCTCTGAAACGCTATGGTAATGTGGCTCAAACGATTCCTCCTTTTTATGTGGAAAATAAATTACCTTCATTCTTGTATTTTCCTTTGTGCTTATACCATCTTTTCTTTTACTCCCTTTCATTTTGCGACACCCGCGCGCTCGCAGACGGGCGCCCGTCTCAAAGCAGCACTCCTGGGCGTGAGTGACAGGTGCTGCTGGGATATGGTTTTTTATGATGCTGGATCCGAGCCACGGGGAAGTGCTGTTTAAAGCCGGGTTATCTCTCCGCTCCGGAACGTCTAGCTCGTGTCGCAGCGCCATCTTTCATTTAGGCCCTGGTAACGCCAACGCACCAATTTGGGTCTATCAGTCAACATCTAACCCCACCCAATCCTGTCTTGTGACTCCGAATTAGTAGAACTTGAAGCAGAGGATTCTTCTTTTTCCTTACTAAATTATTTGGATAAATACAGTGTTTTTAAGTTTTTTCCCTGGCGGCTCTTTAACCAGGAACAGGAACCAGAAAATGTCAAGTCAAACGTCATTCATGAGCACAAATTTTACACAATCATTGTTGATCCAAATAAAATTATCATTTAATCAATACATATTTTTAAAAAGCAGCACTATGCTTGTAGAAAAAGTATAATGGGAGGTGTTAAGTGTCTCTTAACCAATACATCAGTAGCTCCTAGTTTGACCCCCAGATTGATCTGATCATAAGGCATCTTTCATTAGCATAAGGTAATGGATCTAAATCACAGCCCTGTCACCCCCCACCTGTTTTGCAAAATTGAACCTTAACCTCCATTTTTCCTGCACCTCCCACCTCTCTACTACTCTCTCCATTCAGGCATTCATTCGGCCGTTCCGGGAGCACCACATTGATCCGACGGCCATCACGCGGCATGACTTCATAGAGACTAATGGAGACAACTGCATGATCACCATCCTGCCTCTGGCCCACATGGCCTATAAATTCCTCTCCTACCCACCAGGTATACACACACATCCATTGACTTACACACAGTCACACACACATTCAGTGTATTTGTGAAGTTAGTCAGCGTGACTGTTTTAGAAGTGTGACTCCTTTTTTTGAAGTGGTACATGTGCCTTACATTCTAAAATAGCTCAAATCTTAAAGCTACCAAAACCACAAAATGGTTTGGAAAAAGATAACATGCTTTCAGTTCTATTTTAGCTCTGCATGGGGTCAAGTAATAGTTCACCAAAAAAATTAAATGGCTTCAATCAGTATTTTTATTCCTTACATGAATTCCTGAATGTTTAAGTAACCCCGTGATGACTGTGATGTGTTTAGCACACAGACATTAAAGGTGGAAGGTCAATGTAATGGTTGACTCTCGTACTGAAGGTTAGGACATGTCACTTTAAGACACATCATCTTAATTTGCATATCATTTTATCTCTCTCCCCACTTTTCCCATCGTTCCTCCATCCCTCACCACCTCTCCCCTGCACGTCTATCTCTCTTTCCCAGATGCCCTTGCAGAGTCCTACCCCTGGGAATGTTTTGTTTTTGCGTTGGCGGTCTTTGTAACCATGACTAATCAGATCCACAAGTGGTCTCACTCCTACTTCGGCCTGCCGCTCTGGGTCACACTACTGCAGGACTGCCACCTAGTGCTGCCACGAAAACACCATCGCATCCATCACGTGTCGCCCCATGAGACCTACTACTGCATCACTACAGGTATTAAAAGATGTTTTGGAGTTTATATATATATGTTTACTAAATGTATGTCAATTTTTGCTGCCATATCAAAACTATTGACTACTGAAATTTGGGGCGCACATTTTCTTTCACTTTCCCAAGCGAGCATCTTGAATATACCCAGAACCCCCAAGGCTTTTTTACAACAATAGTATGTGCTCAGCTGCATCAGTGTGGGCTGAGCTGGATCAGATTCAGGTAGTGAGGTGTTCTAGGTTGACTTCCTTCAAGGGTATTTTATGTAGAGGATCATAGTGACCCACAGTATCTGGCAAGGATTCTTCTGTGGAGCGTGGCCCTGCATCGCCAGTAGCTGTAAATAGTGGGTTAAAATAACTTTGTTAAAGTCAGTGGTGCTTTAGCTGCGTGTGTGTGGGTGTGGGTGTGTGTGTGTAAAGGCATTAAAGTCCCATGATAGCTGGAGCACTCAGTATGCGACGTGCATCTCTGGGAGAGAGGGGAGCGAGGATGCTTGTGCGTCACCCTGTGCCCCAGTGGACAACAGATGTGTGTGTGTGCACACGCATGCTCCAGAGCGCAGACCGGTCCTTTTGACCCTCCTCCTTTCCTTTCCACTGCTGCTCCCTGATCCCATTGGGAGATGCTGATGAAGGGAGAGAAAAGGGTCTCTCTCTCTTTTTCCCTCGCTCTCTCGCACACATACACGCACGCTTGGGAGTCTCTCTGCGTGAGCTCTGCTCCTCCACCCTCCCTGCCCGAGTCCCCAGGGGCATGGGCCCGCCTTTGTGTGTGCCAGTGGCTGACAACCTCCATGTATATTTAATGCTAACCTGCTGTCAGTGCTAACAAATAGGCCTGCGTGAGGGGGGTGAGGGAAGGGGGGTCTGTGGGTTTGACAAAGATGAAAAATCAAACAAACATGATGAGCTGTTCTGCTCTCCTCCTGTACCGAAAGGGTCACTGTTGAGAGGGTGCATATACACACACACACAGAGCTGAGATAGACAGGATGAAGGTACGAGGAATTGTGTGAAGAATGATCATGTTTGGTTTAGTTTCGGAAAAGTAGTTTATGATGTCATATTTAAGGAAATCCTGCAATGCATGTAAAGTGGAAGTACAATGGTACAGTAATGATATGAAATGGTAAAATCACATCAGCTTGGTTTTAATTCGAACTTTAATTGTGAAAGTGTCTTAGCAGATGTGCTGTTGTTTGTGTCATTTTGTTTGACCATCCTTTTGTGTTAAACATCTATATGTCTGTGTGTTTGTGTGGCGGAAATGGTTTTCATGTTAAAACCCAATGGAATGCATGTCTGAAAACACAGTGTGCGCGCGCGCGTGTGTGTGCGTACGATGAAGTTCAGGCGGCTGGCTGGGGGTGGGGTGCTGCTACATATTTATAGCAGTAAGTGTGTACATTACTCTACTGCTTCTGCCTGATCTTCTGTCCATCCCCTGGGAGTCACCATCCAGGAGCTTCTGATGTCGTTCTCTGTGCTTCCTCTCTTTCTTCCTGTCTTGCTCTTTTGTCCTTGCTCTCTCTTTTTTTGCTTGTCTTGCCCTTGCACTGTTACGTTTCTCCCTCTCTCTATTTTTTGACTGTGTCATCCACCGAAAGGTTTGTTTTACACATCAAACTTTTCTTGTGTTTCTCCACACCTCTGTTCATTTTACAATTTCATTTGTTTTTAAAGTACTTAAGCATGATCTTTGTATTTATTTATTGTATTTATATATGATATTGCTAAACCAAAAAAGGTTATATACTGTATATGATCTATCTCTGCATTCATAGAATTATAATTATTACTATAGTATTATTTAAGGCTAGCATTTTTTAAAATAGAAGAAAAGGAATTTAGTAGTCTTTGCAGTCACAGTGAAATTAATAAAAAAATGTAATGTCTGTGTTGATCGATCTGGCTAGTGGCTAATAATAAAACTATTTATATTTGAATTGATTTATATTTATCTTAACATTATATTGTATAATAATAATTGTATTAAACAAGCAATTTGTTTAATTTATTGTATATTACTTTTATTAAATAAACAATTTGTTGAATGGGTCAAGTAACTTCGTCGCATTTAAGTTCTGCTGGTAACCCAAAATAGTACTGACTAGACATACTTTTAACATTCCTGGAAAAAAAATTAAATGGCGAAAGTAGAATGAGAAGGAAGTTTGAACATTTTACCGTTCTTTCCCTCAGGGTGGTTGAACTACCCGCTGGACAGAGTGGGATTCTGGAGGAGAATAGAATGGCTGATAGAGAGATTGACGGGTCAGAAGCCACGCAGTGATGACCTGGCCTGGGCCAAGATAACAGACTGACCAGGAGAGCGGGAGTGTACCTCTCCCTCCTTCACCTCCTCCAGCCGAGGGGGAGCAGAAACAGATCATGCTCCTTACCTCTGTACCCAAACCTCTCTCTGTCTCCCCCCTAATGTCTCCTTCTATCCCTAAACTTCTCCCCTTACAGCACAGAACCTCAGATCACTCTTACTGATGGGGCCTTTAACCTGTCACTGATGTCTGTTACACACAAGCCATCACCTTCCTCTTCTTCTGCTTCTTCCTCCTTAAACTTAGAAAGAAAACAACAGGGTGTTTGGATGTTAGAGAGGACTTTTTGTTAAATCCTTCCTCCCACAATCCTAGCTCTGTATCTTTGCAGTCTTGCGTCGCTGAGAGAGGCGACCGCCGCTTTCTCGTTTTAGTGTGTTAAATGTATGTTTTCTGGAGGTTGGGCTCTCCAGAGGACCATAACCATGTTGTGATTTCCCAGCACGGTTTTTCATAGTGGTGTATGGAGGGAGAGAAGCAATTAAATGTGGATTTGATTTTGGGGTTGAATCAGAAACACTGAGAGGAAATAAATCGCAATGGAAAGTGCTTAAAACGTGTTTTAGAAGAGATCTGTGAAGAAAGTGCAGAGGAACCTTTTCTGGCCAAAGAAGTTTAAACACAGGGAAAGGGTTTTGTTGGCCAACCAGCGTGGTCAGTGCTCAGTTGGCCCAACTGAATGTTTTCCCTGAATGTCTTTTAACTGCGCTTGGGTTGGCCTTAAGTACAAACTCACATCTTGATTTATTTCTAATAAGCTCACCGGGGCTCAGTTGTGATGAACATTGATCGCATCTGTGGTGTTTTAGAGTGATGTTAGAGTGATGTTATTGATATTTGGCTAGTGTTAGTGGTCTAGTGAAGTCCCGCTGTATCCTTTGGTTTAGCAAAGGTTGCACTAGTAAAAGGTCACTTCTGAATAAGGTCAATATAAATCTGAGTTTCCAGGTTTTATTAAAGAGAATCATGAATGCTTTTCTTTTTTATTGAATGATATTTGCACTCTGTTTGACCAATGATGCTTTTTCATGCAAAAATGTAGAGAACACAGCCAAATACACTCCTTCTTCTCTCTGATAAATTCACATGGGGACACTTGCAAATTTTTACCCAAAACAAAAACACCTGAATGGTGTAACTGTTGAACCAGAAGACGAATCAGAGAGCTGCAGCTCCACAATTTGAGATTTGTTCGTTCAGATTTTGTCTTTGTTACGATGTTCAGCCTTGTATTTGTTTTTACTGTCCATCTTGCAGCTAAACCTCGCTGCTAATCTGCCTTAAACCAATGTTTTTATTAGCTGTATGATTTAATAAATATTAATAAACATTTCATATTTATGAGGTTTTTGGGTGATTTTTTTTGTTAATGAAACCAATTTAAAACAAAGTGAGATGGAGCCGTTTTGTTATTTGGTAAAATCACACTTAAAGTGTAACTCCGCCCCCCATCCCCCCCCCAAAAAAAAATCAGCCATTAATTACTTCCCCTGAAGTAGTTATACATCCATAGGTTCTTCGTTTTTCCCTAAAACACAAATTAGTGTATTTTGTTTGCTGAAAGTATGTAAATACATCGTAAAATAGTCCACGTGACTCCGGTGGTTCAGAATTAATTAATATAATGCGGCGAGGATACTTTTTGTGTGCAAACAAACAAAAATAGCGCTGGATACTAACAATCAAATCAGGAAGATTGTCATTATTTTTGTTTGTTTGCGCACAAAAAGTATCCTCGTCGCATTATATTAATTAATACTGGAGCCACGTGGACTATTTTACAATGTATTTACGCTCTTTCAGCGCCTTGAAGTTTGGTTGCGTTGCCATCTATGGAGGAGTCAGAAAGCTTTCAAAAATACACTAATTTGCATTTTGCAAATTTTGGACCTGTGGATGTTTAACCACTTGAGGGGGAGTAACTAATGGCAGAATTTTTTGGCCGGAGTTGCGCTTTAAGAGTTTTTCTTAGAAAATGATGCAGGTAAACTGCAGGCGCTTGAGGTAATTTAACAATGAGTCAAACATCTTAACGCTTTGTTCTTGTGTTGAAAATGGTCGGGGAGTTGATCACAAAATTGCCTCTTAATTTCATTATGTTCAGAGAATTGAAAGAAATTGGTGATTGAAAGTAGTGTAAAACAGTGTAGCATATGTAAAGATCTCCCTCTTGTGGCCGAACAGTGTCAGCACAACATTCTACCCTGTGTTGAATTTTTGGAGGCTCCAGCTAAAAAACACTACGGTAATACCTTGTTTTATAGATGTATATCATGGAATTAATTTTGTTAGAAAATATGACATAGTAGTTCCACATCATTAAGCATACAGTGGTTTTACATCCGATACCTCAGTGCTCCACTGTGCTGCTGTATACAGTAAAAATATTTATAAGCTGATGATTATGGTTTTTGTTTATATATATATATCGTGTTTTCTGCATTTAACAGTTCTATAACTCACAAATGAACTGAAAAGAAGTAGCATTTTTCAAGAATTCACTCTCTGTGGAGATGGTGTGTACATTAGGTACAGGCTGATATTAATATCATTCCTGTGAGAGTGGATGTCAAAATGAAGTCTGTTCTCTGCAATCCTGCAACAGGGTGTTGATGTTATTCTCAGTTGACATTAATCTCGCAGATAAATGAGACGGAGACTCTTTACTTTCCATCTCCAGCCATTCTTTGTTCACTTCTGCTTTCTTCAGAGAAAACTTGATGACGTTCAAGCTTCAAAATGATATACTGGTCAGGGACAGGCTGTTTTAGAGGTCCTAACTGATACTGAGATCTGTTCATGTGTTTATAGTTTAATCGTATGAAATCATTTCTTTCTGTGTAAACCGAATCCTATACAGATGTGCCGGGTAAGTAGGACAACTGTTTCAGGTTGGTGGATGTTCCTCGCTTTTTTCTTTTACTGCGGTCTTCACATTAGCAAAACTTGGCGAAGGGAGCTAAAGGGGGAATATTTTCTTACGCTTGGGTTCTTCGTTGTGAAGTTATGCAACCACCAAACAAACACTGATTGCAATAACATCATATTATCAAATTACCACAGCTTCAACCTAAAAACTCACAGATTGTACTTTAGAACAGTTCTGTCCCCCGTAGACGCTTGGTGTCAGAATGAAACATTTCGTTTTAAATCTGAAATTCTGATGTTTATATGCGGATGAGCTGGAAGCCATCATTTAGATTCACTGAGCTAAGATTTTATTTTAAGATATAAATGAGTTGTTTAGTACTCAAAGCATCTTGCTGGATGCTTTTTGTGCTGCTTTTCTTCATGGTTAATTCCATTTACAATTTTAAACTTCAAAAATAATTGAAGATGACATTTCAGATGTCATTGATATGCTATCTTTCTCCCTGACAGGATTTTAAACGGCATAAATCGGCTCTCCAAGCCAACACATACTGATGCCATCTGCTGTAGGTACCAATCCACTGACTGACACGTATTAAACTAAAAAGCCTTTCTGTCGTATGCTTTGTGCATAAGTTTGTCTGTTTTGCGACCAATCCATTCCCAAGTGACAGAGCTGAACCTCGCTTGGATCTGGTGTTCAACGTCATCAACCCGTAAAAGCTCCACAGCTCCAAATGAGAAACTAGTTTCTAACTAAGTTGTAATATCTGAGGTGTGATGTCACAGCTTCCGTTTGATGATTTTGAACAGTGTGTTATACTTGAATTAAAGCACATTTCTAAGTATAATTAGCACTTCATTCTCAAGTGTAATAATGTCAATGTGTGCATACCAAACCACTGTGCTATCATTATGCTTAATTTCGTAGATATGGACAGTAAGTAGATACAGAGTGTAGATGGAGCACATATTTTGACACACTACTGTGTATGCAGTTGTTTTATCATGGATCAAGCTGCAGAGTACATAGAGACAGAAATGCATTGCTGACTATGGTGCTGTCAACTTGTCACATTATACACAACTGTCACCAGCAGCTTGCTCGCACACTAGTATGGTTGCAATAGTCTGCATCAAGTGTTCAGCTGAAGTCATCGTGCTCATGCATGCCAGTCTTCTCCAGGCCTTTAGATGGCGCTCTTGTATCTCATCTGTGATGACGCCTCCACACAGCAGCTGTTGTAGGTGATTGAGTTTCTTGTTTAGTGAGTGGGCAGCGCAGTGTTGTAGATGTGTTACTCAAAGATATGATTGTGAAGATGTTGGGTAGGTAAAATGTCTTTTTTAGTGTTTACTAGCTACAACCCCTGCTTTCACGTAGAAGACAATTTGCTTTTATGTTTGGCTATTTGTCTGCCTAGATGCTGTATTTTATTTTAGGAAATGAGGTGCAATATTTCAATAATCAAAAATGTTCGAAAATATTGAGTGGTGAATATTAGTATGTGAAAGTTATGACAGTATAACATCATCTCCTATCTCCCATCCCTTACCTTGTAATCTCAAGTCTACGGAGCCCCTTTAGGGACATGGTGGTAGAAAAGTATGAGAGGGAAGAGAAAATATGTTTAAAGCTTTTGCGTACCACCGAGAATTGCGTTATCTCGCAAAACATCCGTTTATAGGCTATTATAAGACTCGTTTTAAGAAAGACTAGGTTGTAGATCCTTGTCTAAGGAATTGGGTGTAATTTGTGTTATAACAACGTTTGGCTCACGAGTTATTGATCCGGGAATCTCCGAACCGCTCCATTACGGTACGGGACAACAGGACGCTTGTCCGAACTCGCAGAGTGTTTTGCGAGATAACGCAAATATCTTGTGAGAACGCAAAAGTTTTGCAAGGGACGCAATGTTTCATAGAGGAACGCAAAAGTTTTTCAGGGGACGCAACGTTTCATAAGGGGACGCAAGTTTTGGAGGATAAAAAATATTTTTCTCTTCCCTCTGATATTTTTTCCACCACCATGTCCCTAAAGTCTAAGTCAACAACTACTTTTTTGTGTCAACTAATTATCTTAAATAACTAGTATAGACCAAATTATGTAAACTTATACTATCCATGTCAGTTTTGTAGCTGGATTTTAACAGTGCTTTATATCAGCGATTGCCTCCTTTGTATCTTTATTTCTGTAAAGTCACAGTTCACCTAGAAATGAACATACTGCCATCATGTATTAACCCTCATGGGATTTAAAACCTGTGTATAACTATTTCTTCTGTTGAACACAAAGGAACATATTTTGAGAATATTTTTTGTTTCCATACAATGTAATTCTTTCAAATTTCTTCTTTTGTGAAGATCATATTAGTTTGAAACATGAGGGTCACTAAATGATGAAATAATCTTTTGGGTTAGCTTTCCCATAAAAAGGACAAACATTAAGTTAATTAGTGAATCAAAACTTTATTAAATGACCTGAGCAATATTATTTTCTTTACCCATATATTGGGGTTTATGGTGAATGTCAGTGAAAGTGGTAGTGTATATGTTAGTACAGTAGTATTCAGGAATATAATTATGCTCCTGCTGTAGTCTAGTATGCTATGATTGCCACTCTAATCAGAGACTGATTAAGTCTTCTGTTCAAAGCTCCAGGTTTGTCTGAGTCACTGGCCTTGCTCTCTCCTGGGCTCCTTGGGGTCGCTCTGATTGGGTTTTAATTATTTATTTATTATTATTTATTAGCTCAGCGAACATTTGAGTTATGTACCGCACTACTTTCTGCTATTGATCTGTGATTTCCGCAACAAGCAATCAACAACCAATAATGTTGTGGATGCACAAAGAGTTTTCTTGCTGTCTGTCTCATCACTGATGGCATTGGGGAGAACATCCGAACTTCCTAAATACATGTCAGATATTACTGTGAATATGAACTTATATTCGTTGCAGTATTTGAGAAAAATACAGAGCATCTTTTCAGTTATTTTGACCTGTTTCTCCAGTTTTTATTTCTGCAAATAAATGCAAATAGAAACAATCTTTTTATTTGAAATCTGAAATACTTTTAGAAGTTCACTGAATGAAACAGAAAATTATCATTTTACCTAAATATATAAATAGTAAATTCAACTGAAACTGTGCTTTGAAATGGTCTCTTAATTTTTTTGCGGCTGTATACATGTGTTTATGAAAATTACATTTAGGTCTAACAGGAAACTGACCTTCAGGAATTTGTACACTGTGAAAATATTCTGTAAAAAACATAATAAAAATTACAGGATATAAGGATATATAATAGTTTTCCCCATTTGCTGTCTTTTTCTGTAATTTCAGTAATTTTAAAGTTTTTGACCATAATTCAAAAATACTGTAAAAAAAAATCTTGTTAAAAAACTGAAATGTTCTGGCAGCTGGGGTGTAAAAAAATTAATAATAAAAAATTCTGTAAAATTAAATTGTTTATAGGGTAAGGTTTTTACGAGGTGGCTAGTAATTTGTATGAAATCGTTTCTAATCATACAGTATACGATTATTAGAAAAAAGCAATACTGAGCCCCTAATAACAACCTAACATAACTGGCGCAAAAGCAAATTATCTTAAAACGTCCAAATAAGATTGTACTAATTAGCCACCTCATATAATAGTTAGTTCCAGTGAGAATGTGTTGTACATGTCTAAATGTATTTTGGCATGCAGTAGTGTAAATTAACAGCTATTGGCTATTTAAAAAAGAAAAAGCCCTTTGGTCCCATGTCCCAAGTTTCAGCAGAAAATATATTAACACAAGAAAGTGCTGTCTAACCATTTCTTGTGATCTCCTGTCTAAAGTATATTTTTGTGGTAAACCTCCCATAAATGTGCTTTGAAGACCACAAAGCTTTTCATGTCTTCAGCATAAAAGAACATTCAAGTGCATTGCAAAGTGTATATTAACCAATTCATATGCTGCAAAATATTGATGATAGGTCAGAAAGATTGGAGGTTTGATGATGGGAACTCGGAAGCAATGCTCCTGCCCTGGAGATCATTTTCTTATCAGTGTGGTTTCAGCATGCACTATGTGTCTGACTCTGCTCTAATCCAAATTCAGACCATGTCCACATTAATTCAGATCAATTTGAAAATGCATCTTTTCGGTATGCTTTGGCTTTCCAGCCACACTGAGACGGCGTCTTTTTTTTTAGTCCAGACTCCAGTGAAAACTGAACTTATCAAAAATACTTTACAAAGTAGAGATACTTGACTACTCGAATAGTAAATACTTGACAGAAATCACACAGGATTTTCATGTATTTTCTCCATGCAGAGTTTAAGGGGAAAGTAGGAGAATTTGAATGTTTTCAGATTTGTCAGCATAGTCACGACGGGACGTTCTCTCAGTAAAACAGAGCATTTTGAAATTAAAATTGTCTTAAAATATATCATAATTAATATTGATGTGGTCTGACAGGATTTTATCAGACAGACAGATGATGATGTCATCACTGGCATGCTCTGAAGAGCTCACGGTCTGAAGTCTCTGTCTTCATCTCGTTCCAAGGCCTGATGGGAATTTACAGTGTGTGTTTGGAAAGTAGAAGGGAAGTGAAAGAGGATAGGGACTAATGCATGTTTTACCTAATACGACGTGTCATCCACACAATGCAAAGGTGTGAAAGTGTGTATGTGTGTCATGTTGAAACCCAAGAGCTGTTGCTCAGTCAGGGTAGAAAGACAGATGATGGGCCCTGAGTGAGGTGACAACACATTTCTTCTGTCATTCCTCTCATCTCATCATCTTCTCCACCCAATGCTTCTCTCCTCACCAGAACGCACAGATACACTCCACCTGGGCCTTCAATGTCTAATATTCTCCCCTTCTCTGCTTTCTCTCTCTCTGTGTATTCCTTTCTACTGTCTTTATACCCCCCTCCCTTCATCTTCCTCCCACAATTCTCTACTTCCCTCATATTTCCTCATTTACCAACACTCATTCATCCCAATTAGCTGCGTGTTCACATTCCTCTGTTTTCTCCTGGGCCGTATCTCCTTGCAATTGGCTTTCTTTCTGCTCGCTTGAATATCTCCAAAATTATGTCTCGTGATGTTCACGCGGCTTCCGTGGCATTTTCATGCAAGTGGTTCTGGGGGCAGCTCACTGTGCATGCTAAAAAATGTCCAAAACTAACAGTTATTAAGTGCTTAGCTCAACAAATACCCGCACAATATTGCTGTTTCAAAACCTAGTAAGCTTCTTACTGAAGCAGGATTGTAAGGTATAGTAGGCACACTTCTGACAAAATGTATGCTTCAAAATATACATACGGTAGATGACTTTTGAGTGTTCCCAAGTTACTCATGTGGTTCTGTGACCGCTAAAACGAAGCCTCATAATGTAGGCAGCGAGGCATCTCACTTTGGAACAGAGCTTATATTGCAGAAAATTACACAGCCCAGTAATTGTGAGGTAATGACTTTTGCTTATGAGTTGCCGTGTTTTAGCAAGCAAAGATTTCGGTCACAGATGGCGTTCCTCACAGCATGAACACCATTCCAAACATGGGAACCATATCAAATCCTCATATAAGCTAAATGAACAAACCGGGATGGTTTTTCCAGTATCGGGCTGTTTGAGAGGCAGAGTGTTCTCCGAATGTGACCGCAGGCCTCTGAGTGTCTGATCCCATCAGAGTCTTTTCAAGACTTGAAACGGTTGGCATTCTCTGCTCTAGATGTAGGCTGTATGGGGGCCTGATGGTCGGGGTGATATTGAGTGCATGACTGGATATGTGGCGGTGATATCACGAATAGTAGATGTGATACAGTATCATAGCCCAGAACTACTGACCAGGTATAACGTGATTGGCTGGAATGAGAACCAGACTTTTTTGCTGTCAAGCTATGCCTGTGCAAGACTAGAAATAGACTAACCTGCTGTCTGCAGTATACAAAGACACAAATCTGTCTGTCCACTCAGGCTATTATGAAATGAATTTCCTTTTTGTCCACTAGATGGCAACAGTTAAATAAAATGCCTCTCTCTCTTGGTGTGTGTAATGGATCTCTAAATCTATACATTTGTTTGTGCATCATTAATCTTTTTTAGTCTAGGGTCTAGGGTTCTTTAGTCTTTCCTTCCTTTATGCCAGTCTTTCTGTCCATTTTCCTGTCTTCTATTTAAGTTTATTATCCATTGAGTTTTTGCAACAGTGTGTGTGCGTGCGTGCGTGTGTGTTATCTGTGAGCTGCTCTGACAGCCGTACTGAAGGCCTGTCATTAGTGACCTTTCTCCAGCTGGACGAGTTGCTCCTCATTCAACTAGCGGAAGGCAGTTCTGTTTCTCTCCTCCCACCAGAAAGAATAGGAGAGAGAGAGACAAGCAGTGGAGTGTTAAAAGAAAGAAGATTATGGACCAGAGAAGTCTAAATTATGGTTTAGACACAAGTAGACTGAAACAGTCTGAAGTGTTTTAGTGTTTTGGTGTTGATGTTCGACTTTTTTCTGAGTAGTCCCTTTCATTTTTCTAGTTTTCGCTCCATGTAGATACTGTAACTAAGAAAGTTATACTTTAGATGTGTTTTGAGGCCCATCTGCATCTAAAGTATAACTTTCTACAGGTATTATAGTGCTTTATATATATATATATATATATATATATATATATATATATATATATATATTTGTATTTGCATATAGCCAAACAAATAAGATTGGGTATGTTGGTCATTCTTTTTGGGTTGTATGGATTTTAATTGGAGCACGGAGCAGGGTTAGTTCAACTAAAATGAGATTTTTGTCTCCAGTCTGTTGTTTCATTTTGTGAAATCTATGTGAGTTTTTAACAATATCAAATACAAGAAAATTACAGAATGTGCATTTTTGGGTGAACTTGTGTCCATTATCAAAGTGTCTATACTCCTCAGATTAAACACAGAATCTCTTTTGTTTATTTTAGCCATTTATTTTCTGTTTTCATGACATCCCAGCTTTTCCATACTGTGTTCTCATCCTATTTTCCATTTTTCCTCATGCTTGCCTGTTGGTCTCTGTGTAGCTGGAAGGGGACCTACTGAGGTCTGGAAAACCTGAAGTGTGCATGTCTCTCAATAACTGCATTTTTTTCCTATTTAAATGTGGAAAGAGTGGACTTTAGATAGACATCTCTCAGTGCAATGTTCAAGTTCGCTCTTATCTTTGCATATATTTGGATGAATTAGGATGTGTGAGAGAGACAGACACAGCTTTTTACTTTCAGATGTATTTTGCACACTCTCAGAGTGTAAATTGCAACTTTAGCAACCTTAATTTTACCTCATCTCCCCCAGTCCCACTCACAATGCCAAAATATGGTATGTTCCTTACCAAACAGAAGCAAAGAGTGTGTCTTATTTATACACAGGCAATTGTGCATTATGGTTGTTCGGAAATTATTAAGCTATTTTTTATTATGAGCCCAGGTGAAAAAAAGTACACTTTCATAATGTACTTAAAGTACATATTAGCTCTATTTTCACACATTTATTTTGTACTTAATATACTAAAAAAATAATCTTTAGTACTTCTTAATCTTCAATCCATTTAAGTGTACTGAACCTGTGCTATATTGAGACACCATGAATATGAACTAAAATATGCTTTTAACATTATCTCTGTATTTATTTGTTGTACTTGAACCCATAATAGTGTGTTCAAGTTTACTTCAAGTAATAACTAAATACATTTTTAAATACAGAGCAATGTAATTGTTACATTTTGACAAAAATAAAACAATTTGCTCATAAATTATGCACGAAAGAACAGGATTTATTATTATGAAAGTACAGTACATAAGGTTCAAATATAATTTCAATATTTTAACAATTTTTAAAAGACATTTGAGTGATCTATTAAAGAATTATTTTGACAGTCAAAGTACCCCACAAACTGTGCTCCGCTCAAAGAATCTCATGAATTCAACCAAGCGTATACTTGTTTTTAATTGTGGCATGAGGAAACAATTTTAAGCTTAAGACATAACCCCCCCATGCTGACACAACCCCAAAGCATCAACTGCCCCCATTCCAATGATTCATCTGACAGGATCTGCTGGGTAGGCAGGGAAAGAACCACAACATGCGTTTACATGTGTGACTTCATATGCATCTGTGTCTTAGGCCTATATCTGTATATTTTTGTTTATGTGTCACTCACATATTAGAGTACATCTACTGTACATGTGAGCAATGTGTAGAGATGTGCATGCGTGCGTGCGCACTGATATTGTGAGATTGTAAGATGCTCATCAGGCTGAGTGACAAGTGTGTGTGAGAGACACTAGCTGTGTTATTACCGAGGGATCAGAAGTGAAGATTGGTCCGTTTCCCATCAGCAATGGCCTGGGTATCGATCCTTTCTGTCAACACACCACTGCTATACTCTGTTTACTGAGCATACACACACACACACAGACACACACCACACACACCTCACATGCTGAGTGGCAGACCACATGTTACAGGGATGCTGATTGTTTACAGTATTTATAAAAACAGTCTGCCATGCCTTCAACAAGAGACAAATACTTTTTAATACGTATTAACACAATGAAGAATGTACGTGGCCCCTGTGTGCGTGCGTGCGTGCGTCACATCAGATACTTACTGAAGTCACCACCCTCACTCACATTAAACACACATCTCTTTATTGTTCCCAGACAGCTAGTAGTGTTAGACTCAGGTTATATTGAGTTTATAGATATTTTTAAAAATTCTGTACATACAGTGAAATGAATATTGTTCCATAAGGTCTTCAGTGCAACTTGCAGAAAGTACAAAACAACACACTTATAAGTGATACACACTGTATATTATACTTTAGCATACTCCACTGTTAACAATAAGAATAAAGAATATACAGTAAACACAAACATATATAAATAATAGCAAGTGACAGGAGATTAAAACCCAGGTGCTTCAGCATGAGTTTTGCACAGAAATGTAATACTTAGAAAAACCAATAATTTTAAACATTTTGTTTTTGTCTGTTGTAAGTGTAAGTGCAAGCATTAAGCATTTCTCTTCTCCTAACTACACAATCTCCTGTTTCTATATTTATGTATATTTTCTAATACTTTATATATTTCATAATGATCTATTTTAGGCTTAGTCGTCTTCAATACTAAGGTTTAGTTTCTCCATCCAGACTGTAGTGACCTGTGGCAGTCGGATTAGTTGGCATTCTAACATTGAATGTGATTAGTTAAATGTGGTGTTAAAACCAGTAAATGGGGGAAAAACTGCAATAAAATGATATAGTTAGTATGATCTAACACTGCATTATTAACCACTTCTTTTGCATTTATTGTTTTAATTTCAACGGTAAGCATAATGCAATATAAATCAATTTTTTACGAAATTGATTATAATCAATTGATTTATATTGTTCTAAAATATTTTCATCTATTGAACTAATGGCTAAAGGTTGGATTGTAATATGAAAAAACCTTTTGTAAAAAAGGAAACGTGGCATGCTTTTTAGCTCTAATAGTCTATAAATTTGGACATTCTTAAAGTTTATTTTATATTGTAGCTAGGAGACTGTCATGTAGCCAGCTCCTAGTATATGGCCTTTGATTTTTCTTCACACAGTGGCCTAAACTCTTCCATAATGTCCTGACTATTTCCCAAAGACGATTTGTATTTGTTGCTTGCTATGCCCCTTTGTATACAATCTCTACCGCCAACACCATCCCAGCAGAGCTAAATACTCATGATGTTATATCGCCCACTCTTTAACCTGCTATCTTTTCCTTTTACCCATCAGCCAGTCCCAAACTAACTCTGTCTCCTCCTCTCATATTATCTCAGAAGCATCTTCTCTCTCGCTTCTCCTACACCCTCCATCTGCCTCCTATCAGGCTGTCTCTCTTTATTACAGACCGCCTGCGTCTCTCACCTTGTCCCTCGAAAGCTCCGCCTCGTGAATTAGACCCTGAGAGAGACGAAGTGAGTGAACAACCAAACCGATGGAGGACCGAAGGAGCAGCCAAAATCAGCAAAAGTGATGACAGGTTATTTTTCACCAGCCTCCCTTGACAGCGCAATGCTGTTTTCTCTTTTCCTCTGACACATGGAAGATTTAATCTAGCCATCTCTAGGCGGCCCTTCCGCTCCTGTAACCAAATGAAAGCCATGATTACACGCGTCAAAGGCGGAGGGGGGGCTCGAGGCCTCGGTTAGAAAAAGGCCAGGGCAGCAGATTCGCCGGCTCGGCAGGGTGATTCGGTGTGCGTGGGTACACGCGTTCAGACGCGTCTGCGTGTAAAGCATCGCTTTTGATGGTCGTCTTTATTGTTATGGAAGGTTATTGTTTCGTGTGCCAGGTGGGAGACATCTCGAGCCATAAAAGTGAATCGCACACGGCGGACTCGCACACCGCTGCTTTAAATGATTATTCTAATGGCCCTCCCTCCTCATCTAAATCTCTCCTATGTTCTTTTGATTGAGATCGGCTTTGAATATGCATCTAGTTGGTTCCAGGGCCATTCCAAGATTTTTAAAGCGATTCAGTGATGTATGCATTTCTCTGCTGCTGCCTGCAGAAACTCACAAAAAGTTCTGTGTCTGTCTCTTTAAAAGTCAAGTGTGTCCTGTATGGCTGCATGCAATATTTATTCTATTCCACTGCAAGGCCTTAATGGTTATTTTCCCAGCCAGCTGAGTGCACCATAACTCCAGCACGATGCAGCGGTGAACATAGAAATCAGAGGGATGTTTTATGTTTAGATAATGTCTAAACGGAAAATGCATTTATGGATAAAAGCTTTACACGGAGCCTTGGCTATGCGGTTTATGTTTGCAAACTCTGATAAAGACACATAATTTGTCTAGGTTAGACAGAATTTTACACCGTTTAAATAATTCAACTTTATGTCATGTTAGCGCTATGCTCAGTGCCGATGTCTCTTCATTAATGCCATTGTAAGATCATCTGTACACACGCCCCTCTTCTGCTGACATAGAATAAATTGTTTGAGGCAGTGACACAGATGTATTCGAATGACACCTCCACCTGCCCTTTTGTCCTTTGCTGCTGTGGACCCAAGCCAAACTCTCTTAAAATCATATTATCATATCGCCTACATGACAGAAACTATATTTTTGACGAGCCACCAACAGGCAGCCAGGAACAGACTAATGTGATTTGGCAAATTGCATTTACAACGCTTTACATTCTTGATTGGATTACTCTCAGCGAAAAATTGGTTGCACTCCACTCCTAATCAAGTTAATCATTGCTTTCACCTCAAAATGTGTAAAATGAAAAGGGAACAAGGTTTATTAAACGTACAGTGTGCAAACCTCAAGTTTTAATATGATTAGTATCAATTTCTCGTTTCCGAAAGAGAAGCATGCTCAATACCAGTTATGCCTCCTGCAATATCGGTTATGCCTTCCAATCCTGCTTTAGAAACTTAGATGATTTTAGTCATTTGAGTCAGTATTTAGTTTCAAAGCCAAGCAATAACTATGAAATGCTTGGAGTTATGGAGGTTTCATGGGAAAACATGTCATTTGCAAGGTGATAAATATTTTAGCGTTCTAATTACCTTGGTTGTTAACTTCTCCTTTTGAGAACCAAAGTGTTTGCATGCTAATTGTTCTTTAATGACTACATATCGGGCAGTGTTGCTCTGCTGGGAGATCTAAACTTACCTTTATTTTCTTTATCTCATTATTTAGACAGGTATGCATCTTGTTGTTATGTACTAGAGGTGTTTTCCTGCATTAGCAGCCAGGCATTGAGAGCCAGCTGGCAACAGCGCAAACACAGTCATGCTTAACATATCACTGACACACCTCTTTCTCTCTCTCTCTCTCTCTCTCTTTCTCTCTTGCCACTTTATTTCTTTATTTAATGCATTCTTGCTTCATGATGCAAAGAGATGGAGGCACTTTAGACAACAGCATGATGCAACGAGACCTGGGGGATGTGAAGTGTGACAGGACATTTCTTAAAGGGAAGCTGTCACAAGACAACATCTGTGTCCTGATGCTTGACTAACCTGGCATTCATTGTTCATGCTCTATCTATCTATCTATCTATCTATCTATCTATCTATCTATATGTAAAGTCAGCTGATTTTCTCTGTCTTCAGTGGATGGAGCAGAGGTTGTCAATTGCAAAATGAGGTTCACTGATGCTGTGTGTGTCTGGATTGGTAGCAAATGTATGAAATGTGTATCTGTATACAGTATGTGTATGTATTTATCTCCTTTTATACCTTCTCAATTTTATTTCACTTTTAAAGGGATAGTTCACCCAAAAATTTAAATTCTGTCATGAATTACTCACTCTCTACTTGTTTCAGATCTGTAAAATTAACACATGCAGAGAAAGGTAGTTCTTGGACCCCACTGACTTATTATATTAGGAAAAATGACAATGGAAGTGAAAAGTAGCCCAGAACTTTTTGCTGTCCTATAATTCTTACATTCTAATTTTGTGTTCAACAGAACAAAGAAACGTACAGATTTAGAACAACTCAAAGGTTAGTAAATTTTATTTTTAGGTGAACTATCCCTTTAAGGTTATATCTTTACTATGAGTGTTCAACATGTGTTCTCTTTATTCTTCTTGTACTGTTGCTTTGATACCATGCAAATTGTTATAAGGGCTATGAAAATAAATTTGACTTGACTTGAATGTGTTTCATGTTGATATTTTAGCAACCTGTTGTTTCTGTAGGGTTAATATATTGTTTATGTGTTTTGTGGTTGTTAGGGCTGTCACAAAAACCATGATTATCGATATCATGTTAATACCACACATAATAGCCTCATAAATAATTCGGCACCTTTTTGCCACAATGGTCTGTCTTTTTCTCCCTACACTATATAAAGTGTGATTTATTGACCAAAAAGAGAGAAATCACAAACCCATTTGATTGTATTATTTAAATAGATAGATATATCAGTAGATATTGCAATAACATCATGTTTGTGAATTCTTTTGGCCATAATAGTCATAAAGTGAAAATCTGATATCATAACAGCCCCAGTGTTTGCTTACGATAGTAATCTGAATTAAAGGCACTTAATTATTACAAGATTGCTGTTTATTTGCACTTAAAAATACATCCAAACCAACACTTAGTGAACATTGATATACACACAAAAAGACATATTTTCACAAAGACGCATTTATTTTTTCATAGAAATATTGTCTGATGATGTCTTTCCTGCCTTTGCATCAGGTACATTTAAAGCGTCTTGTAGGCGGCTGACCTCACTAAAGCTGGGCCTGCAGCTCATCATCTTTCTTTAGAACTTTTCTTTTGATAAAGTAAATGGGTGACTCACTGACTCCAGACCTGCACGCTGTCTGTGCCTGTGGAGATATACTGGTGAGATACTGTTTAGTCTCTTTCTCACAACTAAGAGCAAGTGTCCAAACATTTGTGTTTTTACACAATATTCTCTATAGTTTTATAATTAAATCTGACCAGCTTAAGGTCTGTGGATATTAACCACAAAGCACTTAACCCGACCTCTTTATTTAAACACTTAACCTTCTTTGCAGGTTGGCCTCCGTTCCTTTCATTAGCGCTGTAGCCCAACTCACGTACATGCTTTGTTGTCGCTGCTGTTTCTTTCAAATGTCAAGCGCGTCCTCTGTTCTTGTTTAGCTCGCCATGTCTCTTTTCCTCCTAAAACCTGCTCAGTGATCTCATTTATTAAATGTCATGTAAGAACTGCGCTGGCGCAGAATGAGCGCTGTCAGAAAAAGGCCCTCCGTAGGCAAAGATGCGTTTAAGACGCGGCCTCAAACGCCACATCCCATCACCGTGTTGAAACTCTGGGTGAAATATTTTGAGCAACGACATATGCTTCTTAAGTTTTTTGGCATGTACAGCCAAGGGAAATAGTCTTTCCTGTGTATTCACAATGCGTCATCGGTTTCCAAATAGAAGAAGAATACATTGAGGGAGTTTAGTGTCAGTATATTACAGTCGGCCGAAACTGTAATATGATATTGATTATGATATCGATTGAATTAACTAGACCAGCTCCATTACTGTCCTCCCTGCTTAAAGTAGACTTATCCATTAGAAGAAGGCGCACGCAAAACGCGCGTTCAGCTCTTGAAAAGCGTCCTGTGACTCCGCGAAAGATGTCCAATATTGAGTAAAAAGAACTTTGTTAACTTGTTCCACGAGGAATTCATGAAGACAACCTCGTCTGTCTTATCGTGCGCTCGCAATCCATTAATCTTGAATAACGTTTTAACGCAGCGTGGAAGAATAATTTGCGTCCTTGTGTCCGGTAGAACGATGACAAAATAACGCGCCCTATTTTCAGCGGATCGGGGTGTCATCCCCTTCTGTCTACTAGTAGTCGGCGGGTCCACCTGTAAGATACTTCTTGTGGGGGGTGGGACCCCATCAGCAATGTCACGAGAGGAGGCGGTCCGTGCACTGGGTTTGGAGAAGGATTGGAAAAGTAAAGACGGTCTCCTGCGCTGATTGGGGGTCCGGAGGGGAGAACGAGGAGGGCGGGAGGATTGCGCTCACGAGCTTTTGTGTTTCACTTCTAATATCTCACATATCAATAATTGAACGCGCGAGCAGACGGACCCCACGCGCTATGTGTTCTACTGCGCGCGGAATCGGCAAGGGCCTTGATCCGCTTTCAATCGGGTATTCCACTACGGACTGAGAGGAGACACTGGAAGTGCTGGTAAAAATATCAATGACAGTTCAGAGTCGGTGAGGGAAAAACTGTTTGTAGTCTTGACTTGAACAGTTGGAAAGGACTTCATTTTACAGTGAGGAGAGGTTTGGAGCGGTTTCGGTTTCCCGTGCACGGCAGGGGATTTGAGCGGAAAACGGTTTGTATCTTTGTAAGAAGACTGCAGTTAGGTGCAGAGTGAAGTTGGCATTATGTTAACGTTGGTTCTAGGCGCAGTGTGGTTAGTGTGCCATGCATACGCACAGAATGAGACAGAACCCATTGTACTGGAGGGGAAATGCTTGGTGGTGTGCGACTCAAATCCCACCTCGGACACGACTGGGACGGCTCTTGGGATATCGGTGCGTTCGGGAAGCGCCAAAGTGGCTTTTTCCGTGGTGAGAAACACGAACCACGAACCGTCGGAGATGAGCAATCGAACAATGGTGATCTACTTTGATCAGGTAAACATGCATTATGGATATAGGAAAGCACTTCACGCACAGTTTCTTGTTTAGTGTTACTTTTTATTATTAAAAATGTATTTTTGTGGGGGGATCAGCCGTTAAAATATCCTGTAAACGAATTACGGCTACAAAAAATCGAGAGCACAAAACTGAAGAAATATTACATCGTTAACTGATATGTGTAGTCTATTGGGATGTGTCACATTTCTCTTTATATCCACGTCGTAGGTCAATTACAGTCTAATGGCTTTCAATTAGATCTAATAGCTCTGAACTTCATTTTTTCGCTGTTGTGTAGCCTATATGATACAAGATTTTCTGTTCTACCGGCAGTTTTT
This sequence comes from Oreonectes daqikongensis, assembly GCA_026939265.1. Taxonomy (NCBI): domain Eukaryota; kingdom Metazoa; phylum Chordata; class Actinopteri; order Cypriniformes; family Nemacheilidae; genus Oreonectes; species Oreonectes daqikongensis. Next base: position 5,016,587 of record JAOTQM010000187.1, read on the forward strand.
CAGTTCTTAGTTTAATTTTACGGAATAGCCAAACCCATTAGTAAAGAGCCAGTAAGAAGCAATGAAATGCAGCATTGTTTGTCTGATCCGCGTTTTGATGTCTGAACCTTCCCTCAGGTACTTGTGAACGTTGGTAAAAGTTTCGATGAGGAAAGGAGCAATTTCTTCGCCCCGCGCAAAGGGATATACAGTTTTAATTTCCACGTAGTGAAAGTGTATAACCGTCAAACGATCCAGGTAAGTGGTTTTTTTTGTCATTCCTTATTGCTCACCTGTCCCACTGTCTTTATGCTCCTCTCCTAAGCATTCAGTGGCGCGTGCGTGCGTGCGCGCGCAGGAGAGGAAAATGTACGCGAGAGCGCGTTATTAATTCGCACAGCAAGACACAGGCACAGCCTATAAATTGTCTTGTTTTTGACGTAGCCTCAGCAGGCTTTTAGATGAGAAAACTTCGGCTCCCTAGCGAGAAAGGACGTATTTTATTTACCCGATTAGCACGAGATTAATAATCAACCAAAAGCTGTTGTGTCGAGTGTCTGGCGCGTGTTCAGGACCATGGACAGAGAACGCGCGTGACGGATCAAATAATAAAACCGCTCTGCTCTCCATAGCGCAAACGTGGCTTACAATCCATTGAGGTTAATTTAAAATAGCGTAATACATTTCTTGTTTATTATACTAAACTGTTAAAATGTTTTTCTTTTCTCGCCTAGACGAAAGCTTTCGAGGTTGGCTTTAAACGCTTATAAAGAGGTAGCTGTCTTTTACTAACAAAGCCCAGAATAAATAGGCTGCTTAATCTCCCTGAGGATTCACAATTACATCCCGTTATTCCGCTCTGATCGGCGACTGAATTAGAAACTTCTTAAATCACAAATTTTCCAATTCATCACTGAAGTGCAAACATTGACTAATTGAAGACAATGAGCTGTCAACACTGAAACACACACACAATTGTACAAACATAAGATGAGACGATATGAGCTACATAAATCAACACCAAAGCGCTCTAATCCAGCTAAAATCATTTAAATAGGACAAATAATAACAACAAAAACGTGTTATTTAGTTCTTTTTTACCATGCTAACATTAAATATACCTGTACTTTTAAACATATTTATACCTTATATAATACATCAGATACAGTGCATTTACACAAACCAAGAAGCTAAAATTGAAGTGAGGGTGAAAGGGATATATATATTTGTTTAGATATGAGGACAGAACAGTGTTTTCAATTATTATAAAAAAACATATAATAATGATTCATTCTTAGCCGTCCTGCACAAAAATAAAATACATTTGTAATTTCTTGCAACATATTGTATCATGTACACATCTTTAACATCTAATTTCTAATAGGAACTACTTCTAAGGGATGGCTCAAGTTATGCTCAGCATCTTACGTTTGGTCTACAAAAACTGTGTGAAATCTGTCATATGCTCTGATTAACTGATTAAATAAACATTTTCTTTTTGTAAACTACACATGGTCCGATATTCCACCCTGTAGTTCTGAAAGCTCGGAGCAGGCCTCTCTTTTGCCGCATAGAGCTTAGGACATATAACACACATATGCAATTATTTGAATGGTTGTGTGAATAATTAGTCTCATCAAATTCTATGAAATTAGAATTGCGTGCACCGGGTCTAAATATAGCTCTTTTTTATTACCGTTCTCTAAACATCTGGGAATATTCCCACAGTCAATCTTATGTACTATCATGTGGTATTTCAACACTCCAAGGAAAAGTCCTGACAACACATGGTATCCGATTGGAAAAAAGCCTTTGTTTTTAGGTTCCGGCCTGGTTCAGGTGTTCATAGTCTCAGAATCTAATATTCACATTCTATAGTTAGAATTCTATAGATAATTTTTTTCATTTCAAGTTTAGGTTTATTATAAAATTCACTAACATGATTTTGTTAAGACATATTGCCGTGCAGTGGCATCACTTGTCAGAAAAACGGAATAAAATACTTTTCAAAAGAAAAAAGCAGCAGACATGAATTTAAATATTGTTTGCAGATACAATTTTCTTTGAACCCGTAGATGTGACAGAGTAATTAAGAAAATTACTTTCTGACCTAAAATAATGATCCTGTGAGTAAAGATGACAAAGTCTTAGCTTGTGTCCAACGTCAACCATTACGCATGAATAAAACAAGGCCGCAACGGACTAAGGGAACAGTGAGAGAGTGAAAAGGGGGTGGTCCTCCGTCACTCCGCTGCGTCATTTGGACAGGAAGCTATGCGTTGTTTCTCGCTAAATGGAGCATTAAATTGTATGTTGAGTCTTTGCCCAATTTTCAGGGACTTCAGTATTAGTGATATTTTGCATATAGAATGATGTCACAATCATGCAATGGTTGATTCTGTATGCTCCACGTGTACTTGTAGCTGAAGAAGGTCTTTTTAAGAACAGAATTACAATTAAAAGGCCTTAACGCTGGATGTTTAATTGCAGAAACAAAAGTCACCCAAAGGACTGTAGTGTGTACGTCTAGCCGGTTGATGATATTTTTATCTTGGTTATCCTATTCAAAAATGCATCACGTCATGACTGAAGGTACATTGCACTGAACATTTTTGCGAGGTTTAGCACAGTGTGTTTTTATCAAAGTGTATGCCTGTGTATTTGCATATTAACAAAACGCCAGCATCTGATTTTTCTATTTTCTATGGCTGTGTTCACGGCATCTTTCCAATAACCACAAGCTTATTCCTGACTGAAGGTACTTTTAAGTTTCAAATCTGTTTTTAGAATCTGTTCTTCTTCGTTCTTGGTCTAAAAAAATGGCTGGCATAAAAAAACAGACACATAAACCAATGTGCCGTTTTCATTTCCCCTGGCAAAGGGCCATAAATGCTTTGATCAAGTTTTAGGATGTTATGGGGAACTGTCTGCTCTAATGTCAAGGGGCTTGTGAGCATGCAAAATAAAGGGAACAAGAGTGTGTACATTGCATCTAGTTTTGCTGTTTAGAAAATCCAAATAGGCCCTTGTTTATAATAATAACAATACAGTCTACCTCTGTCCCTTTGGGCTTTTATGTACATGTTATTTTATTCAGCCAAGCAATACCTGAGTGTTATGGCTGCTTGGCTCACCTGGGGGTTTCTTAGCTGAATTATTTTGTCAAATTCAGTTCCTTTAAGCAAGATCATAAAATGGCACACAGGAGGTACAAAGAGTGTGTGTAAAAATCTGTTTGTGTGGAAACCCTTTCTCTTATCCAAATGCTTCCATTGACAGGTGAGCCTGATGCACAATGGCTGGCCAGTGATCTCTGCCTTCGCTGGGGATCAGGACGTCACGCGCGAAGCAGCCAGTAACGGCGTCCTGATTCAAATGGAGAAAGGTGACCGCGCCTACCTCAAGCTGGAGCGGGGCAACCTGATGGGCGGCTGGAAGTACTCCACATTCTCTGGCTTCCTGGTCTTCCCCCTGTAGAGGAGGACACACCAAGGAGGGACTATTGCTCTTTAGCTCGCCGGCTTGTGGGAGATAGAAGGGATATGAGGGTGGATGAGAGATAGAATGATAGCGAGAATGTAAAGAAAAAAATCTAGAAAGAGAAAATTTCTGTGGCAGGCTCTCAGTCGCACTCACTTCGCTCTGCTGCTTGACTACAGCTCTGGACAGCCAAAACTTTTTTATTATCCTTATTATAAACGATAATTGAAACAATCCGGAACGAAAGCATACAGAAGATCGTGGCCCTTCCCTTCCAGTTCATCCCATCACAATCCACCCTCAAAAATGTTCATCTGCTCTAAGGATCGTCCTTCAGCAGCCCAGACGACCATTTCACACAGATCATCTCTGTATATTCTCTCCATATATGCATACTGTGATATCATTGTCATTCTTGTCGGTACCTAAGTCTAGTTGCCCTTCTCTGGCCTGCTCTACTGCATTCCCCCTTTCTTTCCTCTGAGAGGGCGTCTTTGCTCTGTCACGACTGACGGATCTCTGGATCCCGACAAAAAGACTGTACACTGGATATATACATATATAAATACATAAAAAAGTTTCTATATGATTATGATATACTCCATGCCTAACTGAATTTGGTCAACTCTCTGTATTTCTGTATTTCAGTGTTACTACTTAGTGATTGTGTGTGGATTATCAGGCTGCTGTCCAACTACCAATGCTTCTTGTTTTTGTTTCGGTCAAAAATGTGGCTAAGATGAAACTATATCAGAAATACTATAAAGTACTATAAAGTTTTATTATCATTGATTGTAAAATATATGTGAATATTTAACAGACAAAATCCTCCCTTTTACTCAGTTACATTACCTATTGTTTATTCTTTGATTCAATAAAAATTAAATGGTACTTTTATTTTTCTTAATCTGATTCTGTGCTTTGAGATTTAAAATTGTGGCCTACAGGTTTAGAGAGCCATACTCGAACACGTCAACTCACTAAAATGACTTTTGTATGCCAATTCTGTATGTGTGTGTGTTCCACAGAGAAACGGTGACACACTGTTGGTGTGTCTCATTGGTTTCTGCTCTCTCGTGTTGTAGATTTGCTTGACTGGCCTCTCTCTTTTTCTCTCTTCTTCTGTCTCTCTCTACCGGGTGATTGGGGCCTCTCTCCGCTGCACTCAAGACTCTAATGAGCTCCTGGGGGGAAATTAGCGCTTGCATAATAAGCAAATCCCACTGTTTACACAAAAATCATCTTTTCAACTCTTTCTTTTATGCTTTCTCTTTTTTCCTTTGCCTCATGTCACACTATGATACTATGAAAGTTTGATTGCTGACAATTCCGTATTCATTTTAGTTGATTCATGCATAGGTGTTACTTTTACTATAGAACTCATCCGCTACCCAAATTCCTTTTGTCTTCTTCAAAAGTCAACACAGTAACAGGAGCTCAGCGTTCTGTCAGGCAAAGCGCACTTCAGCACATCTCTTCACAATGCGAAATACTGCTAGATTTGAGGGGCCCCTCAAGGAAACTTGCTGCTTCAGTGCTCACTGTGAGAAGATGTAGAGGGTGAACAGACAAGTGTTGAGCTGTGAAATGTTAACACAGCACCATAAGAGCCCTGTGTCTCTACTGGTATGTGCGCAGACAGTATGGGCCTGTTTAAAACCACCCATTAGTGTCTGCACACTTATCATTTGTCGGAGCAGAACGATGAAATGAGAGCTGAGAGGCATGTTGGAAGAGCCAGGGGAAAAGGAGAGATTTTTACTTGCTTGAATGGTAATTATGGCATGTTGAAGAATACAATGATGAATACCAGTAGTGCAAATCATGTGTAGTTAGTATTCGGTATCATTATTCAACATTGGTTTGTTAGGTTTTCGCAATAGTTTCTAAACAGCTGTTAAGCTTGCATCATGAGGTATTCAATGTAAGAGCATGACAACTTTGTCTTAGTAAGATGCTTTATGTTCTCCTGATAAGATAAATCGGTCATAAAAGTTAACAGACAGCATACGTACAGTAGGCTATAGTGTTCTTGAGTGGGTAGCCTAAAGGTCGCGAGAGATGTTCTCCACTGTACCTCGCCAGGTGCGTTTTTGGGCACGAGCCCGGCGCGCTGACTGGAGTTAGGCACGTCATCCATCTCTCCCGCTCTGACTACATTACCGGAGACCTCGGCCTTCGCGCGCTACGGCTGCGGGAGGGCGGCCCATATCCACGAAAAAACAGCCATATGGTGTCTCTCCTGGAAGCGCGCTTCTGTTTAAGATTGATCGAGTGGAATATTGAGGTGTTTACACTTACACGCGGAGCCTTTGAGAAAGGGAGCTGACTGAGAAACACACTTTTGCAGTGCTGACGTAAAACGCAATGTGACGTCCACACCGGAAGTATTTCCCCCCAATCATTTTCGTTACATCTCTCGAGTTGTAAACGTACCGCCATAAAACATTAAAAGAAGAGTAAATTGGAAAGGTAAATTCGCATTGTGCCTTTTCTGAAACGTATAATCACTAAAAGGGGTTAAAACACACGGTAGGTTTGTCTTGATGGTTTATACGCCGAAAAATATATTTTTCTATAGCCTAGAAAAAATGAATGATTTTTTTAGGCTGTGTTAGGGGTTCTGAACGACACACTGTTGGGGCTTGTAGACCTCATAATTGCGTGAAATTATTTTTTTTGAAAAACAAAATCGGTATAGCACACTATAGTACCTATCCCAAACTCGCGATAACTGAAACTGTCTTTGTCACACAGTTTACACTTAATTGCATTTTGAAAGTACAAAAATGTTATATTATAGGCCCTAAAAACTAATTACAGAACAATTCAACGTAATGTTTTCACGCTAAGGCGAAAAGAGGTGAAAGAGAGCAGCAGTTGTAAAGGAAAGTGGTGAGACATCGCAGATTGAATTTTAATTGCCATATGAGCAACCATATTAGGAATGTTTACTTTAACTGTGATGCTCGAGCGGGAGTGGAGTAATTATAACGGTTCTGAAATTAAATGAACCGCCTGCTGAATTTGATTTGCGCTTTAGAAACGAGTGACAGGGATGTTGACATCATTTTATCTGCTTTAGCAGGATTACGCGCCCACGTCACACCAACACTCATAATTACGAGGCCGCGTCATCAACAGCTGCAGCAGCAAGCTCATCATGGCTGTGGCATGTTTTTGTCCTCCTAATGTAATAGTATTGTTATTTGTTTGAAGAAGTGTTGTTTTAACATTTTATGATAGATAATTGTTTTTGGTAAACCAGGTTGCCTAACAAGCCTAAATCTTAAAAAAAAAAAAATAGGCTACCACTGAAAGTGGTGTTGTGTTTTATTAGATTCAAACAAATGCCCCAGATCTCACAAAGAGAAAAAATGGATAGGCAATAGTATGGCAACTAGATAATACAATTTGTGACCCTGGATTACAAAACCAGTCTTAAAGGGACAGTTCACCCAAAAATGAAAATTCTGTCATGAATTACTCCCTCTCCAGTTGTTCCAAACTGTATGTCTTTGTTTGGTTGAACACAAAGAAAGATATTTGGAAGAATGCTTGTAACCAAACAGTTCTTGGACCCTATTGACTACCATAGTAGGAAAAATTACAAGGGTAGTCAAAAATAGCCCAGAACTTTCTGCTGTTCTAGATTCTTCAAAACAAAACAGAACAGAAGTTTTTTTTCCTACTATGGTAGTCAATGGTGGCCAAGAACTGTTTGGTTATAAACATTTTTATACATTTCTTTCTGTGTTCATCAGAACAAAGAAATTTATACAGATTTGGAACAACTCAAAGGTGAGTAAATGATGACAGAATTTTTGGATGAACTATCCTTTTAAGTAGCACAAGAACATTTGTAGTTATAGCCAAAAATACATTTAAATTGTTGATTTTCTTTTATGCCAAAAAGCATTAGGATATTAAAGATCATGTACCACAAAGATATTTTTGCCAAAATAGAGCGATAAAACAAACCTGTTTTTTCTTAGCAGTGGCCTGCTACAGCACCTCTGATTAACAACTATAATGGCAATTTTCTCAATGTTTTGATTTTTTTGCACCCTCAGATTCAAAAATTTTAAATAGTTATATCTCGACCAAATATTATTATATCATAACAGACCATATATCAATAGAAAGCTTTCAGCTGATTAAATTTAAGACCCCTTTGTTGTTCAGGGTCACATTTACTGTAAGGCACTAGGTCACTTTTCCACAGGCTGCTGGTGGCCTTTTGGCTATCACTGGATGTTTTAACTGTTTATTTCAAATCGATTGGCAACAAAGTTTACACATTTTTTTAATTAGACACGAATGATCAAAGACTGTCGAGTCATAAAACATTTTCCGTTTTGGTTGCATTTGTGGGTAATGGTTTGCTGTGATTTGAGATTTATTGTTTCTGAATGAGCCTTATTTTTCCATGGGGAAATAACCCAGTAAACTGCAGGGATATTGATGATTTTGCCAAAGGACTGAACACCAAACAGTTTAAATATTTAAAATCTGGGGAACTGATGTTTCAGCACATAGTTTCTTTAAAGGCTACACAATATGTTATCACATGCTGCTCTCCACTGTCAGTCAAATGATCCGCTTGAGACCTGCATATAACATGTGCTAGGGTCATTCATTTAGAAAGCACACCCGTGTTGTCTTGGTGCTGCACATGTTTGAGATGTGAAAGATTGTTAATAATCATTTTTTCCAATTGTTCTTAAAACGATCTGACGATCTGATGTTTAGTCATTCCGCGTCTCACTGCGTTTTATTTTGGTCTGCTATAACTCGTGGGCGAGAAGGCCTGTTACGTTAATGGGGAACAATTGAATGTTAGTGTCACAAATTATCTCTGCGAATGATATCATTCTGCAAATTAATCCCCTTCCCATAAACAACGCTGCTGTGCTTAAACTGAAAGTGAGTGAGAGAGAGAGGTTTTAATCATGCTCATAATTAGTTTATGTGCGCTTCATTTAGCTACACTGTGTTTATCCGAGGCTTGTTGTACTCACTTTAGCAGGTTAATGTGTTTTCTGTTTACAAACAAAAAATGCAATTATCTCTTTAATCATATTAGATGCATTTAGAGTGCAAAAACCTAGTATGCTGCCTACCACACTTCAGAAACAAGACTGAGTTACAAACAAACAAGCAGCATTTCAGAGAGTATATTGTAATGCGTTCCGTTACGTAGTGTTTTCATTTTATCTTTGTATAGGCGTTTGTGTAAGTGAGAGGGGAGAAAAAGGACGGGGGTGTGTGGTTTCAGAGAGCAGGAATTGGCTGAGTGGTTTCGTAATTGGGAGGAATGAGTTGGTTTTGACTGGAGCAAAAACACAAAGCATTGGAATATTACATTTATTACCCGACGAGTCTTCTAAGAGCTCTTTAGCAGCCCTTAAACTGTCACCAGGCTCAAGTTTGTCATTACTATAAAGGGCTGCAAATCTACAAGTCATCAAATATGGATGCAGGACCATAGAGGGAGAGAAATTTATGTGGAGATCGAAGAGAATAATTGTATGACTGCCTAAGTATTCTGGATAAGTCCTAATTACGCTGCAGAAAGCAGCATAGAGGCACAGATGATAGGAGAGTGGGGATTGAACACAATGTTTGGCATTGTTTCTAGAGGGTTACGTTCTGATGCAGTAATCTGAAGTTCATTTAATTCTGTATGTATTGCTTTAATTGAAGATTAAAGCAATGAACTGCATTCAACCAAAGTTGTTAGATTTGTTTGTAAAAAATAATTATGAAGCTCTAAAATGTCCATAGCTCGAATCTCAATAGCTTTGCGGCACCATTTTTACTGTGATAATGGATGTTTGTTTGTTTGTTTGTTTTGTCTTATTGTAGAAAGAAAATTGCTTGTATAACAATAATATGGAGACAGGGAACCACTGTTAATTAGAAATAATAACATACATCAGAGCTGTAGCACTGTGGTCTCATGGAGACCTGGGTTCGAGTCTTTTTTATATTTTCTTTATAGCAGGAAGTGGAAAGTTCACAATAACATTATCTTCCTGTAGGGCACTATGAAATCCGTTTTATTTTTCCCAAATTCATTTTTTCCTTGTAAATTTTTCTGGATTCTGTGCTTTCCGTGTTTTACTATACATTAATAATATGTTTGCCCACATATTCACTTATAAACTGTATTAAAAAACCTACAGTAGATATTTTGTACCATACAGGGGAAAAAATATGTACAAATATGTTAATAAACCAGTATCTTACTAGTGCATATTCTTTTCTGTTTTTAAGTCTACATAAATTTAAGAACTGGTTTTTAATGAAGTAATATTTTTTTTAAATAGTGCTATTTTTAATTTTTTTACTTAAGTAAATAATATACTCAGTGGTCAGATAAAAAAATCAAGTGGGTTTGTGTGGTACAACGTGTGTGTTTGATGACGGGTTGCTACAAAGAAGGGTATTTAGCTTCAATGCAGTTCATGTGTTCGTGTCCTCGTTGTGATACGCGAACGCTGAAAGCTCCACGAGCATCACGTGTGCAGCACACACAACTGCGCCACTCTTTCACTCATAGACATGCAAAACAAGCAGATGACATATTCAAAACTCATCTGAATAACATTATTCATAGCGCAATTAGAATTTTGTTAGCTATTCTACTTTCTGGTTAAGAAATAAGGCATTTTCCGTGCAATTCCGCGTTATACACCAAATTCTGTTTTTGTATATGTAAATGGGTGCAGGATTGCCAACTAACTCTGCAGTTTTCCCACAGAATTGGGCCGCTTTTAAACTTATTCCGCAGGGTTTTTTTAATCCACGGGTTAAAGATTTGAAATGCATGTATTGAATTAATTTATTCTATCAATAATATATTCTAACAATAATAAAACTGAATCGGTAATCACTTCATTGATTAAAGTGTCTAATGTGTAACAATGGCTGTAAAATATGTATTTTATGTTTTATAACTTTCCTGTAGCTCAGTGGTGCATGGCACTAGTAACGGCAAGTTCATGGGTTCGGTCCCAGGGATTGCACATTCTCTATAATAATAATATAATGTATAATGCAATGTGAGTCGCTTTGGATAAAATGCATAAATGTAATGTATGAGAGTGGCATATTTTGAGTTCTGGTGTTTGGGCTATTTTTGGGCTAGTTTGTTTGGGCATTGGGCAGGTTTTGTTACTAAAACCTGTGGCAACCCTGCTTGGGTGTGAAGTGATCATGTTCCATTATAAGATCCCAGAGCTCTGGATGTGCTGTTCTACAGTGGTGGCCTTCCTGAGTTTCCTGACCCTGAGTTTTTTCTCCTCTGTGCCTGTGGATACGGAGGGTCCCGGCATCCGTTAGCTGCCTGGTTGCGGTGACATGGACTACAGTCTTTTCACACGTTCCGCTACTATCCGTTCCATCTCTCACACACCTTGGTCCTCGCAGCCATTGAAGATGATGAAAACTTCTCTAGTGACATTTAGTAACCTTTTCCACCGGGAGGCAGGGGGGTGGAGATCTGAAAGACAGAGAGGGCGATAGAGGGAGGGGTTGACATCTATACGTGGCATTCTTTGTATCACCGCACCACATGTCATCTTTGCTTTACCTTTTCTTTTCAGCATACCTCGGTTCTTGGCTTAGGCCATTATGAGGCACATTGTGCACAGTAACAACAGCTTGTGTTTGTGTGTGCGTCAGTGTGACTGGGAGAGAAGTTTCAAGAGGGGGATTTTTCCTAAATAAAACACAGTAGAAACCATCTCGTAATCTGTCTTGTATTAGCAAGGGGAAATATCTGGTGTTGTCAAATGATGGCGCAATAAAGTTTTGTAAATGTTTAAACATGGGGCTTCACACAGAGAATGCAGACTGTGGTGGGAATGGGACCACGTTACAGTTTACTCTGATTGCAAATCTTCTAAGTTTGTGTTTTATTTTATTTTTCTACATTGCAGTGTGGTTAATTCAACAAAGGGCTCAGAATGGCTCATTAGTTGAGAGTAAGTTAGTAGAGGAGTTCAATAAGTAGAGTAATTGTCTTGTTAGCAAATGAAGTACTGTATATTTGCCTTGTGTAGTCTGTTCAGTAATTGTGATGTATTTGCATGGTTCCACAATTATCAAACTTGAATTTGGAGGATATTTTGCTTTGTAGTTAGTCAGCATATTCAACCAAATCCAATATATAGCAAACAAATAGCGTACAGTCCTGATGTCGTCATTATATTGCATAGAGTAAAGTAGTTTTCTTCTTGTGACTGTAAAGGCCATTGCACATAGAGTCCGAAATTTTTGTATACGTTTTTTCGTATTCGTCATCCTCGCTTGTATGGTGGCTCTGAATTCTCAAAACACCCATCAAAATGCTTGCTACGGATGCGAAAAACGCAGAAAATCGAACCCAGTCCGATTATTTTTATGACGGACGAAAATTTCGGAGGCAGTGTGTAAATGTGATTGAAACAGGGTCGTATTTATTTTTTAACGTGCAAAAGTTTTGGATGCGAATTTCGGACTCAGTGTGTAATTGCCTTAACTGTAATTTTATCATTATGATGCAAAGTGTCAAATAGTGTTACTCCCCTTAGTGGTGATAAATAGGTTTCCAAAATACTTTTTCAGCCAAGTTCAGTCAAACTAGCTAGTATAAGACAAAATTACCATATGACTCGTCTGACAAGAACAATAGGTAATTTGACCCAGAATTGTTATAGTGTTATAGGTATAGTAGTATAACGTTTGTTTATGTTGTTGCTTTGAAACCGTATATAGTGGGGGAAAAATGTCCTGTGTTGAAAAATGAAAAATTAAAGGAGTAATAGTATAATTTGCATCTTAATAAATACACAGAACCACAAACACACCTCAAAGATGTGCTTCTTCTTTTTGCTCTTTCTCACTGTGTCCTCTCAAACACACACAACATTTAGCAGATTAATCAGCTGTTTGATCTGATAAAGGAGCGCTACAGTGTCATGTCAGAGAGAGAGAAGTGCAGACTTGAGTCTGGGAGGAAGCTGGACTCTCAGCAGCAGCTCTGCCTTCACTGTCATCACAGTTACCATCTCTCTGACATGGATTCAATCATGTCTCCTTTCACTGTGGTTTCAGGGTGGTGTGAAAAGGTTTACCATTCTCCAATCGTGTTGCCCTTTTCAGCATTTTTTAGCATAGATTTGTGTCTTGGCTCATGGAGACCTTTTTGCTTCAGCTTGATGATTTGATTGTGATGTAGTCAACTGTATGCACACATGAGTTCGGTGGCTTTTTGGTACCAGCAGGGGACGGAGCACCACAGTCTAATTAGACAGAAATAGATCTGACGGTTCGGCTTAGGCCTTTAAATTGAAGTGAATTGTATGTTTTTGGTTTTTGTTTCTAAGTCACATTGTTGTTTGATGTTGCAGGATTACCCTACTTGGGTGGTCACTGAAGATGATATCCCTGTAACCCCTCCAAATTATAGAATGTATCATCGGATGTACGTGCCTGGCCTGAAGTTAACTTCCGGTCTGTGTTTGTTCGTTGTTGGGTCTGGCAAGTGGCTAACAATATTTATACTTTATTTAATTAATATGAATATTAATTTATGTTAATCATTTATTGAATACAAATTGTATTGGGTAAAAATGTGTTGAATTTTATTGTATATTATTTTTATTAAATAAACAATTTGATGAATGGATCGTGTAACTTTGTCACCTTTAAGTTTAGTTAAGTAACGGTTCTTCTACTGGTAACCTAAATAATACTGTAGACATACTTTTAACTTGCTAGCTACTTATTTCTTTTGCTTGTTATCAGAAATAATCTGCAGGGACTCTTTGAACATGTGTACCAGAAGTTAATTTTGGGCCGCAAAAGCATGCATGCGCAGTAACGTTTGTTTATGTTGTTGCTTTGAAACTGTCTATAAAATATGCAAATCGGTTTAGCAAATAATGAATCGATCAATACAATCAAAAATTATATTCAGATGTACACTTTTACATTTTCGTAGAACTATAAAGTTCACAGCTGTACAATGTTTTAGCCTATACGTTATTATCATTTATTTGGTTGCTCAGACCTTGAACGCCAGAAAAAAATGGTGGTTAAAGTATGAGCACGTGAACTTTAAAGACCAACGATAAAACATGCAGTGCTAAATATCAACATTCTTAATCAAATGAGCTGGGAAAAGTTGACATTGCAAGAATGTTAATACAATTAAGCATATGTTTTAACTGGAATTTCAAACTCGACAGTTTCTGTTGTACTTTAAAAGTAATCCATACTTTAAAGCTTTGGCTCTTGTTTTTTAAGCTTATTTACAATTTAGATTAATTTTCTGTCACAGAAGGTTTGCCTAATACATACCAGCTCATAGTTAATTTGACTTTAGTGTGCATGTATTTTGACTCCCCTGTTTAGTCTGTGACTTTTACTCTGCATTTAGTGTAAGTTACATCCTCATGGCAGAACGGCACAAGCTGTTTTCCCTCTCTTGGAGTGCTTTGGCCATGCTTGAGCACTGCTGCTCAGCTTGTTTCTTTAATAATCATTTTTAATGAGCTCTTCCCTATGCTATTCCCCTCTGCCGGCAGCTCAATTAATGCCTTGTTCCATATCTCCACATCTCGAGTGCAGAGAGACCCCCCTCCAGTGTAGACCCATCCTAACACACACACTGAGACACCACACAGACTTCTCGCTTTCCTTTCCTAGGGTCAGATAATGTTTTCTGAAATTATGCAGGTAAAATTGGAGCAGTGTTTTTTTATTATATGTCAGAAGCATGCTGTTTAAATGCACAAAAAATAGGAATGCTAATGCCACCCGGCTGGGTCACAGTGTGCACGGTAAACAGTTTCAAAAGAGTATCTGAAATGCACTCTGTGCTGTCCCGGCAAATGAATCCCCCCTCTAAGATCATGTTAACTTTTTCCTAGAATCCCCAAACAGAAAGTGACCAAATACCTATGTATTTAATAATCATCATAAATTCAAAACATTGTTTTATTTTTATCCTTCACACTAAATTTTGCTTTTCTATATTCTACAGGTCAGATCTACTGAATCTATTGAATCTGCTATGCTGGTTCATTTACTTGTAAGTATGAAATGCAATTTAATTGGGTAGGTTATAGTGGATAAAACATTCAAATAAAAGTGTTGGATTGTCTAATAAAGTCATTTTCTTGGAACTGTCCTTCAAGTTAGAAATTCAGTAATGCCTGTTGCCATGGCATCCTTTACCTTCAATCTGTTTGTTTATATTTCAATGTCAGCTCTATTGATTACTCTATTGTCTGCGGCCCTGAAGATGGAGGCTGTGTCATTCGGAGAAAAGCATAGGCAGATTAACAAATAGGGCCTTGGGCACAAGTTTTCTCCTCATTGACCCCTCCAGAATTCCATGTTCACTTTAATCTTTTGATAATATTAGCTAAATCATGCTTCTCTGATTATGCTTTTTGCACACTTATTGTGACACCTTAAGACCACCAACGAGTATCTTTTTTAATTTGCCTAATTGGGTTTTGATTTGGTCAAATGATAATTCAATGGTTTATATAATATATATAATATAATAGTTTATATAATATTTTTGCATACTATTTTTCCTGCTTGGGTACCTGAGTATTATTCATTGCTGTATGTACAGGATTTATTTTATTCATTATTTCTTTGGTTCATTTCTGATTTAACCTTTCCTATACTGTATTTTATAGTTCTATATTATATCAGTTTAAAACAGTTGGATAGTAATGTTATATTTGAGGTTTGGGTCAATACACTTTCACTGCAAATTTCTGATCGCATTACTCTGTACAAGCTTCCTTTTGGATCTCTTGAGATTCTCTGCAAAGGTTTGCTATAGTTTTTCCCTGTGAAAGTTTTGGCAATCAATTTTTGAGTATATGCAGGCCTGACAGATACCGCATCATTTCTCTCTTTGACTGACAGCTCTTCTCATTTTCTCACAACGCTTGCAACCTGATCATGGACGCAGTGTGTGTGTATGTGAGAATGCGAGGAAGCAATTGTGTGTGTGTGTGTGTGTGTGTGTGTGTGTGTGTGTGTGTGTGTGTGTGTGTGTGTTTGAGTATGCATGCTCCTTTGTAGATATAAAAAAAAGAAATCCAATCTTTGAACAGCATAGTCTTGTCTGTCTTTGCTGGGCGCTTTCTTTTAAAGTCTGTATATTTTGGGCGGGCTGAGCTGTGATATCTTGTCCTCTGTGAATCAGTTTTTATGTCAAGGGGCTGTCAATTTAATACAATTTAAATATGTTCTTTTGTGGGCTGTATGATGGGTGATGCTGCACAGAGCAAACCACCTTTTTTTAGAAAAAGGAACATAATGAGAACCGCAACAAGGATCTGTGGGTTTACATGTAGCGTCAATGTTTTGGTTTACACAAGTCCATCAAGAGCATTAGAAATTACTGCTTGAAATGCTCTCTCTCTCTTTCCCCCTCTATCTGTCACTCCATCCCTATATCAATCCCAGCACATACACACACACACAAACCTTTGAGCAATGATATTGTGCTATGATTATTCCTAATTGAGGGCGATTTATCATTGCAGGGGTGCTAACATTTTTATAATTGACTTCTTCAGATCAGCCGGTTGCTGAGCAGTGTAGACAGATGTTGTGGCTCATTCTTGCTTGTAGCGAGGCTTGCCAGCCATAATTCGGAACGTTCCCTGCACCTGTGCTCTGTCCTCTTCAATTACAGGCATGAGGGGTGGTAGCCTATAGTTGTGATTTGGTAAACACAAGGTACTTATTGGTTATGTTAAGTAACTAAAGAGTTATAGTTCTAGATCTAGTGATATTAGTTCCATGCAAGAAATACTTTGTATTATTGTTCTAAAGAATCATTTTCCTGAAGTTTTTGGGGTTTTCATAGTTGCTTTAATGATAGTTTGCAGCCATTGGATAGATTTTTTGCAAGTTTGCATTTTGGACAGATTTAGTCTTAAATGCCAAAAAGCTCAGTTTTTGTCATATAAGATGACATAACCATCTTTACTGTAGATGGAGAGTCTTCCACATGCCTCTGGCAAACTGTAGCCGAGTTGTCATGTGACACTTTTTGCCACTCTCCCATACAGCTGTGACCGGTGAAGCAGCCATTTGTCGCACACAGTTTTTCACATCTCAGCCAGTAAAGTTGAAAGTTGCGTTGTCTGTGGTCTCCTGATGACCTCTCTCATCAGTCTCTTTCCTTCAGTTTTTGAGGTTGGCCTGTTCAAGGTAGATTTACAGATGTGCCATTCATTTTCTGTTTTTATTGATTTAACTATACTTCTATATGAAACAAGTTGTAAATAAGCCATTATGGATATTTAGTGACTTGGCAACCTTGTATTTGGTCTCTGCATTTCACCTTCTTCTGTAAAACAGAAAGATATTCTGAGAAAAGTGGTTTTGTGTCCATACAGTGGAAGTCAATGGGGGCAAATGCTTGGTTACCAACTTTCTTCAAAATGTCTTATTTTTTGTTTAGCAGAAGAAAGAAAGTCATACAGGTTTGTAATGACATCAGGGTGAGTAAATAGAAGAATTTTTTCATTTTTGGGTGAACTGTCCCTTTACCTGTAAGTGTGACCAAATAGCTTCACAGTGATGATATAGCCGCGAATCGAATATGTCCTTAAAGATTTGTTTCTGTTTAGCAGTGTGGCTTTTTCATGATTCGCAATAATAAAACAGTATATCATTTCATATTACGTAATATGAAGTCCAAGGCGGTGGGACTGTACATTTAAACTAACATTATGTATGCGTTGCATACATTGCCTCTGATTGATTGAAACTCATTTATTTAAGTCCCCCAGAGAATGTCGTGAATAGCAGAGATAGGGGTGTTGAATAGATTGAAAGGTGTTGAGAGATAATCTGTTCAGAGTGGCATGGTCTTGGCCTTCTGTTCTCACTCCTTCAAAAGTGCGTGATGGCTTTATAGCCGATTCCTCCCAGGAGGGGTTTTCATCTTTAATAACAGCATGATGGTCTGCAGGGGCAGTTAAGCAAGTTCATAACTAGTGAATGAACAAAAAGCAGGGAGTGAATTACAATGCATAAAGCTTTATTTATAACTTTAAGGTGAACTTAGGGTGAATCCCAGAATCGGGACTGTAACATTCAGTTGTGAGCTGGACTTCGCAGACCAGTTGTTGGTATATTTGTCCATTTATTTAAAATTATAGGTACATTTTGATTCATTTATAGACTTTTCATATATTTATTGCTTTTTTTACAGTAACCATCATTGCATGCTCTGTGGAAGGCAAAAATGGCCAGTAACTTAAATGTAGTTTATGCCCACAGTATCTCTTTGTTTGTGTGTGTGCTGCGGGAATTTCGCAGGTCCCCTGGATGTACTGTATAAAAATCCCTCATTTTGCCAATTAGGCGACCAAGGCACTGCAGGGAAGCTGGGATATAAATAATGTAGCCGTGTCATAAAGTCAGCCACTGTAACCTTTTTCTAGCTCTTTAAGACGTCATTTTCAATGAAGACGCATCTCCATCACTTAGTGCAAAGTGAGAGCCAGGCTGCGGGAGGGATTCAAACAGAGACAGACGGAATTGCGCAGCCTCTTAGAAGGTCAAACCTGGAGATCAGGTCTATCAACTCCCTGCTCGTCATCTGTTACCTATGAAGGGGGTTGAAAACATCGAAGTCCAGCTGAAGCAGATGTTAGGAGTAGAGGAATGACAGATTTGAGAAAATTGGGAGGGAGAGAGATATTGTTAGAGAAAAGGAATTAAAGTGAGCAGGATGATATGCAGTGGTGAGTTTCTTGTTTACAATGATTTAAGGTGACCTATTCATGCAAACCTGGCAGTGGTTTAAATGGCCTTCCGATGCTGTTTGTCAAATGAGTGTTAAGAACATTTAATTCAGCTTGCTTAATTCAGGTCAGCTCATTTAAGAAAGAGAAACACATTTGTGTTGGTGGATAAAAGCCTTTCAGATCGCAATTGTTTGGTCTGAGAGCGTAAGCAGATTTCCAAACGCATGGGTGGGAAAGTAAGCTTGCAAACAATAAAATATAAAAATATCATATAAAATATCAGGATTCATAAAAATGTGAATCACATTCTTCATCACAACAGCTTCAATTATACAGTGATATTTATTTAAAGCATAACGTGAATAAAAAAAATCTAAAGGTTTAGGCTCTGCAGGCACAAGTGACATTTAAGTTTACATGCTTTTGATGCTACTGTTTGTACCTCAGAGTTTTTCAAAATCTTCATTGATCCTTATTTAAGCGGCAAATGCGCATGTCTCGCCATGCATTGTCAGATTCATTTGAGAATGTCATATTAGGCGTCACATATAAATATGGACTGAGAATATATGCCTTGCCCAAGATGTTAAACAAGATTTTTACTGTAGAAATGTGATCGTGTTTAATTTAACACCTTTGCTTTACTACAGCTGTACGATTATCTCTAGTGTACGCATATGTTATATGCCCATTTTACTGTGATTGTACTGTTTATTTTAAGGGGTTTTATTTTGCATTAAAGCATGTGAAATCTCTTGGTCATGTGCTGTATTTGCATTGAAGCATGTAAATGACCAGAGTGCTTTTTTATTTCTCTCTTGCCTGATGTGAACCAGTATTTAGATAAATGGTAATGGTGACCCAGAAACGGGAGTGGATCACAGTCATGAATAAAAGCACGACAGGGTAACCCATGGAGACCACAAGTGTACCACCAGACACTTTGACTGAGTATTATTGTTAAATGGCAGGTTTTATTAGTTTCTATTCTTATGCATGAAATTCTATTCTGTTCTTAAATTTTCTATTTCTATACGTTTAACAATGTTACTTTGAAATGTAATATCAGCACGGATAATAAAAATATGTTTTTTTTCTATAGGTTGCACCACGTTTGCCACCTCATGCTGTGCTTCTTACATAAAACTGCAGTAAGCAATGCTGATGGTGGATAATGTGTTGAGCATATGGGGGAATTGGAACAACACGATAGCTGCATTCTCACCTCTTCAGGTTGGTTCTCCGGGGAACATGCTCCGCTACAGTCTTCCCCAACCACTCCGCATTCGACATGCACAGAGCTGATAACACATCCCGGTAAGTGTGGCCTTGATCTTTCAACTGCTATGTATCTCTAGTCTATAAGAGGAGATGAGAAGAAGTATCCTCTTATACATTCAGCAGTAATCTACGATTGGACCTTGCTATCCACCTCCATTATCACTTCTTCTCCCAAAGGAAGGGGTTGGGGGGGTTGCATTTACCACTGACTCACCATCACATACACATTGATAACATGCAAAAGGGTTTCAGTGTTATATTATGCTTCAATCACTTCAAATAGAATAGTGAAGAGAGAGACCGAGAGAAAAAAAGAGAGAGAGAGCTGTTTTAAATAAGCCTATTTGAAAGAATGCTGTGAGAAAAATGTTGTTGAATAAACAGTGCAGAAATAGTGTTAATTCATAAGTGTTAAAATGGTAAAAAAGTTGTTAAAACAAGAAAAGCTTCTTTAAGAATAACTTTTTTCTTAAATTTTCTTAAAATTAGGGCTCAAATGTATATGTAAGAGAGATTCAGGTCTGATGACTGAACAGTTGGATGCCCTATCAGGCCAGTGCTGCTTTCTGTTATATGCTTAATACATCAAATAATAGTATATTTAATATTATAATGTTATAGATTTCCAAAGATACAGTATTTAGATTCTGTTATATAAGGTACAATTGTGAATCTATAGACTGTTTTGTAAGACGTAAACAACACTTGTTTCTTTATTCTTTTAATTTCACACATATAATAACAGTTAGTCTTAAAGATGATCATTATATCCGTGATACCCACACTACGGTGCTCTGGTTGTATACTGTCCAGGGAAATGCAATTGACACCTTTTTACACATTTATTGCAGTTTATGATAAATTATACCTATACCACAAAACACACAAGCATAAAACTGTTTATTGTTTTGAGTTTAATTGTTAGGTGAGAATTTATTATGGGTAAATCAATATTAAAGAGCAGGTGAAATTTACTCCATGCTGTGTGTATTTACTAGAGATGCTCCGATCAGGATTTTTGCAGCCGATACCGAGTACCGATTTCTTATCATTGTGATCGGCCGATACCGATCCCGATTTTTTCTGATCACTTAAAATTTTTCCCTTTTTAAATACATTCTTATTTTGACAACAAACAATTAAATTACTAACAACAACTTGTGCTTTGTTCTGTTTTCTAACTAAATTATTTTATAGATAATTTACAACACATTGTCATATAAATAAACTGTAAATACTGTGTGGATTATTTAGAATAAATCTTATCACGTTCTGATGTGTTTTGCATGACTGATTTAATGGATTCAGACAGTGAGTTTCCTGAGATCAGTTTTTCACATGTTCAACCGTTCAGATGAATCGGTTCAAATGAGTCATTGTCACGAATTGGACATTAGCAGACGTTAGTAGCGCTGTGTCTGTGTGTTATTCACAGACATCGCAAAAGAAAGAAGTTAACACGGAAACCACTTCATCATTGGATAGGATTAATTTTAGTTCATTAAAAGTGTGTTTTTGTCACCTGCGTCATATGCTTGTCATATGTGATGTACTTGTGACCATATTAATCTGAGATAAGGGGGGGAGACTACATTTTTAACAGGTATAATCGATATCATTGTAAATATTATACTCCCCTCAATAAACCCACCATATTGAAGATACAGCCAAATGCTTTTTAAGGGCACAACCTCTATATTAAGATATAGTTAAATTTGGATTTGTTATGTGGGGGGGGGGGGCTCTGTGGGGTTGGTGGGGGGTGTCACTGCAACTATAAAATATGTTTTATATGTATATGCTCTCTGCTATGAACAATAAAATGCTGATCAAAATAATTCTAGATGCCCTAAGCTACATATAAATACATGAAATACAGAAGAATTCTCATTAAAGCACAAAATCACATTGATTTCTCTTCTTTTCTTTGATTAACATTAGTGACAGGAGTTAGTCACAGAGTTAGTCACAGCAGCACGTTTAAGAACGCGGCCCCTTTAAGAGGTTTAATGCACTTCCTATTTTAACTACTCTATGCATTCATTTAAGACATTATTTAACTCGTTGAAGACTGTGCTTACGAAAATACTAGACAAAATGTGCTTTCTGGCATAATCTTGTTTGTTTTTTTCATTCAAGCACGAAAGAGAAGTTAATACTGGTGTGCTGTCTGTACACCAGACGAGACCGCTGTCGCGTTGGGCCATAGCGTTGATAGGTGCTCGCGACTCGCGAACGGAGCTCACGTAAACTTGGAAAGCATTTTCGCTACAAGGCACTCGCGAGCATGAAACCTATTGGAATGAATGGAAAACACGTTATGCTCGCGTTGTGTCAGTGCGCACGCACCGCGGGTTTGCACGTAGATCGAGAGAAAAAAAGAGACCCGCAGCCTATGTGCCGGGGCTCAACACCGGACGGCCCCGGCCCAATTTAACCCCTGCTTGTCAGAGAAGAAAAGGCACACAACTCTCACCCAGTGCCAATTCAGGTACAAATATTCTCGGATTCGGTCTTCAGTTCTTTTGTCATCGTGTCAGTTGCTTTGGATTATGTGCGCGGGAGAGAGAGACACAGAGGCATGTTTGACTTCATGCGGTGCTCCGACCGCAGACCGATCAGCATCACCCACCGCTCCGCGGGAGCGTTTTGTTTTCCCGCTGTGCCTGCACGTCATATGCCGATCGGTCTGCGCAACACAGAATGAAGTCAAACACTGTTTGGAGGCAGAGTGAGTTCACAGGCACGCTGCACGCTCTTTCCCGCAGTCATTACAAGCAATGCAGTCATACAACACGCATAAATAACATGTACGTCCTCATGTGACGTCATCAGATTGCGATCATTTTGTGAGATCGGCCAATTTGGTGAGTACCGATCGAGTCATAAAATGTGATCTGATAAAATGTGATCGATCGGAGCATCCCTAGTATTTACGTGTATGATCTATTACAGGTTAATAGTATTATATTTTTTCAACTCAACTTTGTGTATAAGTGCATTTGATCAGCAAACAATTTTCTTACATTTTTTTGTTTCTAATAATAATTAATTTAGTAAGCTTATATTAATAAGACATATACTGTACTGTATAACAGGCTTGTCAGGCGGTATTTTGGGCATAACTATAGCAACATGACACATTTTTAGTTTGACAGTACTGGAAATGCTGCCCTATTTTAAAAATGAGGTTACTAAGTATATTCTGTATACAAGCTCTGTGTATTCCATCCAATTTTATTATGCACACTTTAAATTTCATTATGCTGCTTTAAAGAATGCTCTCTTACTGTAGCATTCAAACAGCAAATTAATGATTAACAGATTAATTCGAAACCTATTTTTAAAGTGAAATATTTGATCAATCCCAACTGTCTGTCTGGGCTCATCAAAGCCCTCCCCCTTTCCCCTCTTACACCTCTGGTTCAATACTGACATTGTAAAAAAAAGTGTTGCACCTGTATATGTTGCTTTATTTGAAGTTATACAGCCGATATTTTCAAGGTTGCTATATCAATGCAGCTCCATTCTTCACACTCTGTTTTATCACCACTGCTCTCTTTTTGTCTTCTCGTGACATTTTTCATATACTAATTAAGTTACTGTATAGCACCCCAGCACACAAATCAGTATTTAGAAAGCAGCCAATGATAAGCTAATTTGCTTTTGCACAAAGACATGTTAATAAGTGATGTAGACATAACCATATGAGTATATACATTGTCAGTTCTGTTAGAATCAGTGTTATTTATAAGAACATATATGTGTTGATGTTATGGCATGTGACCATAATGCAATACACAAAATGTAACAATATCACTGTAGAAACAAACGTTTGGATATACTGTATATGGCTTTCTTTCCAGCATTTCTGGTTGTTGTTTGCTGAGTTTTTATTTGTGGGTTCTAATAAAAATGTATTGTTTATGAAGTCCAAGCAACAATGAAATCGGTCTAAAATTTCAACCCCAAAAAATTCATTAGTATTGATCTGCCAGGACTTCTGTTGTCTGGCTGCTGTTTTGACCAGCCTGTGAATTGGTCTATGGTTAGGAAAGGATATAACCAAACCCCTCACAACGAACTGTTGTGACCCTAAACATTTGGCGAATTTTTGATTTTTTGTTGTTGTTTATTGTGTGAGTGTGTAGAAGTATTAGTGCTTTTAGTTTTTCCTGTTTGTGTTTAAAAAGACTTTCATGGGTTTTCATATTCATATAGTCATTAAGTGAGATGAGATGTATAGTAAATTAATCTAATATTCCCTGGGGAAATTTAGAGCTCAAGTTAATATTTAATATATGGAAATTATGAGAAATAAAGGTGGCAATAGCGCGGTGGAGGATTTTCAAAAGGAGTTTGCATTTCCTGTGACACGAGCGGCATTGATAGTTGATGTTGCTCGAAAGTTGAGCAAAGTGACCTTGGTGACCTCCAGCGATTTTATTCAGTTTTAAGGTGCTTTATTGGCATGACAAATATTGTACATTTGTATTGGCGAAGCAATTGCCAGAGTCACATCTTGTAGGCTGTCAGGAAAAATGCTAAATTTGTACCCTTAGCTTGTCACTTGTCCAGTGCTCTTTATAAAGGACTTCAGTTAGGGCTTCTGTTCAATTCAGCACACAGAGAAAACGATAGATATATAAAATAGACACATCACATTGAAAAATGATATGTAATAAGGGAAAAAAATATAACAAAAACCAACCCGTGGGGAAATTGTTTAAAAGCAGATGTATTACGAAAGGTTAAAAAATAAACACATATAAACAATTTTTCAGAAGTAACACAACTGCATCATTTTGACTCCATCAGTCAAAATCAGTTCAGACAGAAACATTTGAGATTTTATATGAGAAAGTCTGACCCAAAATTTACCACAGTATTTTTGGGAGAGAAAATCCAACACAAATGTAATAGTCTGATAGACTATTGTAGATTATATACATTCATATATGCACTTTTATTATTTTGATAAATCTTCACAGTATGCACATACTCAAACAGTGTGATCCGACATGAGCATAATCAAAGGCTTTACTCAGGATCATATCAGCTGTGGAAAGTTGTTAACATTCTTGGAAATATTTAATAATGTACAGACTGTAGAATATACGATCACACATTAAATTAGTGTTCATGTTACTGTGAGACAATGCAGAGCATGTGTAATTATTTTTCAGAGACACTGATAATGACATGTTATTTTTATTGTAATTATATGTTATGTGTAATAATAATGTGTGTATATCAAACAAAACACATTAAGCAAGCACATTCAGCTTTTTATGAAAAAAAGCTGTAGGGTTGTAGAATAATATCTATAAGCAATCTGTTTGTGTGTGAGAATGCAAGTTAAATTAATGAAATCCATTAAATTCTGTTTTTTAAATGTGGGCGAGTCACGTGATCATATTGTATGATCATTCAGTTGCTTTTGTTGGGTACGCCTTTTCGAATAGAATTCCCTTTCCCACAGTACTCTTCAAACATTCAAAATTTCACTTCACCAGCCAGATCAGACTGTTCATTCTCTGTTTTTTCCTCTTTTACTCTCTCACTTCTTTAAATTTTCAGACATTGACGTATTTTCACCATTCCAAGCAGCTATTTTTTAAGTATGTGACAGACTACAATTAAAGGAAAGTGCTCCTGCTCAGGGTTCAGAGACGCTGGGAGGCTGCTAAAGGAAACTTTCAGTCTGCAGTGGAAAGCGTGTAGTGTGCTGTGTGTTCAGAAAAAGAAGGCGCTTTAATGTTTGTGCATTCTGCGCTGTTCTGTATAGTGCGTGAGATCTTGAATACCAGTCAGCTGTTGTGTGTGAATCCCTGGATGAGTATTCAGCGCTCCGTCTGCCCTTTCCACGCGCGCTGCCTGCCTACCTGTCTGCTCGCTGGCTCATCTGTCCGCTGCAGAATAGAGCTGTGCCTTTATCTGACAGCTGCCTCTGAGCCCGGAGACAGCCGGGAGTGGACGTGGTGCGTGTGGGCACCTGCCAGCAGCGACTTAGGGCAGGCACCGAAACCGATCTGCTGAAACTGACGACCATCGGCTCCTCTTAAATTGTAGTTATATTAAAGTGTGTATGTGTTGGGGGGGTTGCTTGAGCTGTTCCTACACTAGCTGACATACCTTAAATCTGTGCAGTGATGAATGTATGCAATATGTGTTTGTGCCAGAGGGGCTTTATCATCTTTCTTTGAAGGAAAAGTTCTGGATGATTCATTAGAGCGAGAGAGAGAGAGAGAGAGAGAGATTGGGCGGTATTGAAATAAAGAGGGATGGAGAAAATATAGACTTAAATCCCAGCATAACAAGTCACATCTATTTCACTGTCTGTCAATATGTGTTTGTTGCTTCTGACTAGCTGGTCAGTTACGAATAAAATGCAAAACTGGTATTGACTGGTACATCGCGAAAGAATAGTTTGTTCTCTTTGTCTGGTATTATCTGTTATTGTTAGGACTTATGGACAACACACTTTACCAATGGTAAAATCACGGTAATACACTGTAAAAAAAATCCTATAAAATTACATATTGTCATATCAATTACATATTTTCTTGTATATATATATATTTTCAAAGATAGACCCATAAAACATCCCATAAAATGTTTTCCTTTAAACTGTAAAAATAAGTTTTCCCTGTAAAAATACATGTTTGTCTTTGTTATACAAGTTTTTGTTGTAATTTGACGGTTTTTGACCTTATTTCCAAAAATACATGGAAAAATCTGAAAAAACTGTAAAATGTACAGTTTTCTGACATTATATGTCAGGCATCTGTAAAAAAAATAACAATAATAATTAAAAAATGTTCTAGTGCCTCATGTGCTTATCATTTGCTTTTAATTTGACTTCTTTCAAGTCCTCACTTATTTGAGACACAAATTAATGTGTTCTCTATACAGACACCCTTTTCCACAACACACACACAGGCTCTGCGGTTCATGTGATAATCTAGAGTGAGAGAAGAAATAAAGGAAAGGAGCCGAAATGTGTGTGTGTGTGGTCACCGAGTGAGACACATTGGGCAGTATTAATCTGTTCCTGTAAATGATCTGACTGGCACTCCGCTCTCCTGTAAACGGCGGCTGTCAGAGCGATAAGGGCGCAAGCGTCAGAGGAAGATCTCTCTCTCTCTCCCCTCTCTCTCTCTCTGTCCACTTCCCAAGAGAAAACCAGATAAGCCCTGTGTGCAGAGGGGCTCCACACAGCACCAGTCCCCAAAAAGAGTCCCATTATCAGCTTGTCAATGTCACTCCTGATACCACACACACGCTTGGAGAGGTGCCAAGGACGTCAGATGTCCCTGAAAGTGCACGCACGCATTTATGTTCATTTTCTAATACAATGTGCATGCATAAAGGAGTAGTTCCCCAAAAATGTTATTGTTTACTGTACCTTGTGATTAAATTTTTGTTATGAAAGCTTGACAAACCTTGATTTTCACATACCCATCCCATTGGGCTGCACAATCTGCAGTTTTTTCAACATGAAGATGAGTAATTAATAACCACATTTGTATTTCGGGGCAAGTTGTTCCTTTAATATTTTATTTGCCTAATAAAGCTCATAGCGTTTTATTTTCCTCTCTTCACATACACACAGGTGCTTGCCAGAGCAACTTGGGGCTCTTTTCCATTTGTGCGGAGGGATATATGGCGAGATCGGAGCCCACAGGTCTGATTGGCTCGTGTGGCCTGGGCGAGGCCGCTGGGTTAGCCAGCTCTCTTCGGGTTCCTGGAGGTCTAGTGTGAAGAGTCTCATCTCTCCAGAATGCATTACGGTACAATTTCACACACACATACTGTGTTAAGCACTTGAACTGGAGTGCCAATGCCCAGATTACTAATG
Source organism: Oreonectes daqikongensis (assembly GCA_026939265.1). Taxonomy (NCBI): domain Eukaryota; kingdom Metazoa; phylum Chordata; class Actinopteri; order Cypriniformes; family Nemacheilidae; genus Oreonectes; species Oreonectes daqikongensis. The sequence continues at coordinate 5,043,974 of JAOTQM010000187.1, forward strand.
CTGCAGATAATTTTCTCCAATTCACGAGAATTGGAGACACCACCGACAACTTCCAACTGCTTAGACATTAATCTTTTTTAAGGTGTAAATTATTGTGAATGTAGTGTTAGATAGCACTGTAAAAATGAGCAGATTGGTGTGCCATTTGAATCGAAGACTGTTGTGAATGTAATTTTTTTTTTTTCACGTTTTTGTTTTATTTACTATTGCAGTTTACTGATCTCTGTAATTATTTTCTTCTCCACACATTCCATTTATTTTTGTTTTCTACCCAAATATTCAGACTTCTGTTGGCACACGCATGCTGTACGCAATCCACTGTGGAATTTTGCAAGCGTTCTTACTCTTAATATAAAGTGCTGCTACAATGAAAAGCGAGCCACGATGCCGAGGCAATTAATTCAGTCCTACTGTCCACGGTACCATAATGGTCATATGAGCGGTAGCGAAATCCTTTCCGTGACATGCAGACGAATGCCACGTCGCTCTCAGAAGCCTGCAGTCGCTTCATTAAGAGCAGATAAAAGAAGGCTGGGGTCACCAACTCGGAAACATAATAACCACACGTGTGCTTTTATACGAGATAGTTCACGCATCCATTTGCGTTTCCTATTAAGCAATTTAAAATTTGCACAAACGCACAAACAAGCGGTTTCACTGAGACCGGTCCACATCTCTTTCATTTCCATTCCTCCTTAATGAAAGAGCCTTTATTTTCTAATCCAATGAGGAAAACGTGATAAATGTGATAGGGCATGGTAAATGACTCCGGTAATTAAATGTGACAATTACTGTTTGCGTTTTTGTACCTGAATCTTGAAAAGGTATGCCAAGAAAACCATTCACTCCCCAGTGAAACGCATTGCAAAATTACCTTGTCTTTCTTCCTCTGCCACAGATGACAATGGTATAATAATTACATAGTAAAAAAAATAATCTCCTTTTTTTCTTCACTTCCACATTCAGTTGTAGCTTGGGGCTGATAATATACTGTACTGGTTTTGAAAGCTATTTGAATATTTCTTTGGCAGGAAATCACATTACAGGGCTATTAAAAAGTAGTTATTTGTACATAAATTCCTAGGGAGACAGTGGTGGATCTTGGCAGAAGAAGTGCATGCGGCTCGATACAAAGGCAGTTAGGAGATGATATTTCGCCAGCGCCGTGTTTATTAAAAAATCGGCCAGCTCCTTCATCATCCTCGGAGGGAACTGTGTGTCAGCTAGCTCATATTTCATAGCTCATGCTAATGTAATTAGCACTGCTTTAGCGCTGTCACGCGGGAAGGAAAGCGCTCATTACCACTCTTATAAATGTTGATTTCGCTGGGCGGCAAAAGACGCCGCAGATATCAGCTCTGGAGGTCTTGTTTGGAACTCTGCTTGGTGGTGCAAGTGTCTTTTGAGGTTTTTACATGTTTGCTTGCGTCTTTTGTCCATACTTTTCTTTATATCCTGGTTTGTAGTAGATTGTAATATGGTATAGACCATCATATGCGCTAATGTTGATGATGTTCTAGGGTATCGGCTTCTCTAAACTGATGACTCAGTGGAAACAGATGCTGGGTTGTTGATCTGCCCTGCAGCGCTCTAAGCATCTCTCACTACAGATAGTATAGTGCAAAGTACTAATTCTTGTCTTTATGCACACACTACGCTTTTTCTCCTCATCTCATGAACTTTTCCTTCTGATGATCATTGGTGAGCTTAAGGCATTAAGTTAGCTTAGCAAGCTGATTAAGTCTGAATTTGACTGAAGATGAATAATGCTAATAATAGTTAACACTGGGCCCTGTACAGGCGACTTGCTTTGGGCTTAGAGAATCTGTTTGGATAAAGCGTACATTTCATCCTAATGCACGCTGCATTCAGACACACTCTATCATTAGTGCTAATGGTTCTGTTTACCAGCTAAGATAGCGGTAGATTCCACACACCGTAGCTTCAATTTCAAACCAGTGAGAATTTGGTTTTGTTATTAAATCTCAAATGATTATGCATCCACTTAAATCAAACCTCAGACAACGAGCAATGATTTTGCTCTACAGTGTAAGTAAAAAAAAAGTCTGTCAAGGGAAACCTCTTTAGATGATGTTATTAGTTTTTCATTTGCAGCCAAAGTTTTAGCATAACTTTCAAATAACACGTTCTGGAGCACATACGGCGCATTTGGCACTCGCATAAATGAAACAAGTAATTAGCCCCACCCCAGACAACGGTCTCTCGTCCTCGTTGTCATGGCGAGCGTGTCAGAACGGCCCATTGTCTAGACCTGTGGTTTTTAAATGGTGCTTCTCAGTGGTGGCGGCTGCATTTGATTGGACGCTTCATTAAAGAGCAGTCGGAGAATGGTCTGTACATAGCAGGCAGACAGGAGAGAATGGATAATTACCTCGCTCTCCTGGAAGGTTTGCCAGCCCGGTCTATACACACTGACAGACCAGAGAGAAAAACGATGAAATGTACCTGGAAGTTTCATTCTGAGCTTAAGCTGACTGTCTATGAGCAGAGATTGTGTCGGAAGATAATGATGACACAGACATTTACAGGGCAGTTGAACGGTGGTCTGGAGATGATTTGACAAAGACATATTATTATGTTTTACTGTTCGCCTCGTGCTTCTTTTATCATCCCACCAGCAACCATTTAACTGCAGTTATAGAGCATTCACGATAATTTAAGACATCCTTGATCTTAGCCAGACCATTTAGGAGCCATACTGCACAAATGGCAAGACCTGGCTGAAATAGCTTCTATGGAGTATCCAGGAGTCAAGGTGCTTTTTCAGAGTTATATAAAGGCAAATTTGACATGAGAGTGAATGAGATTTGTGGCATTGCATCTTTGCAAAAGATAAAGAGGTGTGTGAGAAAAGAGAAACTTTTTTAAACACTGAATCTAATAACACACATTTTATTATTTAAAGTGTGTATTTATCAATCTCAGAAAGCTCTTTTATTTTTGTACATGATTTTTAAATAGAGGATGGATGCATTTTTTTTTGCATAAATTTTTTTAGCATAAAATTTACAAATACATGAAAGCTACATGGCGAACATGCTGATAACATAAAGACATTGAGCGAATTGTAGCGATCTGCCTTTTTTTATAAACGAATAACTCTCAAGAAATAATTTAGGTAACAGGGCTGTATGTTTTAGGGTTTTCAGAGGTGAGGATGTGTTAGGGAAACAGGGCTGAGTTAAAACATATCTAAAATGTAAGCATAGATGAAATACACAATAAAAACACAATAACTTTATATTTTATGATATAGTATAATGATAGATAGTGGGGATGCATAACAATGCTATTATTTCTGTGTTCTAGGCAGTTTTTATTAAATGTTCAGTTTTCAATTTGTAGATAGTTTAATGTACAGGGCACTTTGCTTAATAATAAATTGTATTTTAAAGTTAATATTTATCCTGGGGACAGAAATGGCACCCATTCGGTAGAATGACCCAGAAACTCTTAGTAGCGACTAGCGAGTCATCGAGATGTCCCTTTAAAGGGTGTTCAGCAGACAGACAGCCTGTCACCATGTACTCATCAGAGCATCTTCAATGAAGTCTTGGAGCCATGCAGTGTAAGCCGACTTGAATTCAGTCTAAATAAACATTCTTGAGAAGAATGTTCATCTTCTTCTGTCAAACACAACACAAAGATGTGCACGTTTCCACTAATATTGATCTTCCAGCATCCCTCTCTTTGATATTGGCAGAATGGTCTTCAACAACAACCAACTAGTAGTTTATTACTAAGTCAAAAGTAATAGTCTGTATTTTTCTTTATTGGCTGTGTTTTAGGGGGGATGGATTTATAGAAGCATCTATAAAGAGGGTTTTAGCTTGTGGACAGCATGTCATGCTGTTAGACTTCCATCACTCTAAACTCTCCAAGAAATAAGGTATCTAAATTCATCTGAATGCAGAGCTGCTAGAGCCTTTTAAAGCGTCCCGCTTGTGTAACAAATTCAGTGCCTCCGGTAATAAACTTCAAGGCAATTACTGTCCAACTTCAAATCGCCTGCTTTGAGCAATGCTTCCATTATTGTGCATAATCTGTTTGTTTATGAGGATTATTATAGTCTTGTGCAATAAAAGGTTATAGCCATTTAGTCTATTTATGTACTAAATATCGGCCAGCTTTACCCTATTCACGGGCCGTGCACTCAGAAAACCCAATGACTCATTGACTTTTAAATGATGTAGTTGTTTGTGCATCCCTATCACTCACTGCACTTTTTTTCAGGAATATAATAAGTATCTGACTTTAATTTAGTCTGGGGGGGTGTAGTCAGGATCGAGGTCTCCCCACACACCTCCTTTGTGGGCAGCAAGTAAAATCTATTTGTTTATTGTGCCAAATGCTCATATGAACTTGCAAATTGCTGGGAATGTGGAATAAACGATTTTTTTGTAAATAAAGATTTTCAAGAGCCACCTGTGGACTTCGAGTGTGTTTAAACAGTACACTGCAATGTCCCTTAGGTTTTGTTGCAAGAAAGAAGAAATCATTACGTAAGTTACCTGAGCCAACAGAGCAATGGGAAATTCAAACTACTAATACACAAACACATGTACGGTATACACACATGACCTAGAGCAGATCAGCTGTTTCCACCTCATGGGAACCATCCACATCTGGTGTAAAAGACGGACAAAGAAAGCTAGACCTGAGGCTTAGCTAGAACAGTAGGAAAATCAGTATGTTATCTTGTCTTCTTGTTTGAGCACCTACTGTCTCTCTACAGGCTGGAATCACTGCAGGTTACTTGTTTCAAACAGGCTCTTGAGTAAAATGACTGGAGAGAAATCTTGCCATATTTAAAGTTTTCCTTGCAATCGTGTGTCATGACTTGTGTAAATATTGTGCGAGTCAGTTTCTCGGGGCGATTTCACACTAGAACTTTTTGACACAGTTTAGTTTATTTGCTTGGTATGAAAGTAATTCATCAAACTTTGTAAACCGCAGGAACTTGCATTAATATGAAATACATTTTGTATGTATAATTTGTATCCGTGCAATGGGGGATAATGTACAACCAGCTGGTTTACACAATTGTGTTCTAATAGTGTTGTAATGTTTTATTGATTTCCAAGAGAATGCCTGACCTCTGTCTGAATATTTCCATGTCACATGTTAAACCTTGACAATCAAAATGTCATTTCAGTTTGTGATCTGAATTTTTGTGTTTAGTTCAACATCAGCCTTAGGGTTCCAAAGCACTCAAGCAAAGCATGTCAAACACTCATAATTGGTCATTTATTGCTTGACCAAGCACTAGTGTATCACTGGGCTCTGTCGGGCTATTAATAAATGTTGTTTCTGGCCCATGGCAGGCTGTTGTGATGGACTGACCTTCCCAGAGACCAGAGAGGCAGGGTGTTCAGAGGCAGGACTATGGACCAGTGAGGTTGTGCTGGTGGGTAAAGCATAGTGGAGCCATTCCAAACAAACGCTGACCCCATCATTCAACCTCCTATGCCATTCCTCCACCCGTTCCTCGTTTCTGCTTTCAAGGACTGATGAATCACATTTTAACTACGGGGAGCGCTGACATTTAAGGAGACTGAATGGGAAGCAATTAGCATGCTTAGGAAAACAATTAGAACACACTGACTACACAGATGATCAAACACTGGCCCTGCAGAGTGTTTACCCAAACTGCCATTGCCCACAAGTGCAGCTCCACGACCACGCCTGACACATGCTGCTGCTTCCTCAGCAAAATCCCCCACCTCTCTCTCTCTGAGTCTTGGACTGCTCACCTTTATGTTGGTTCAGATAGGTACATTTGGTTGCATAGTGATTCTTTCCTGGTACCTGTATATGATTTAAATGAAAGATATGTAGTAAGTTTAAATTTTTTAAATATAATTAAATAGTTTAGATACTTGGCGTCAGATCAAGATTGATAATAGTATTTGCTGTGTATTATTTGACCTAGACCAATGAGTCATGCACGGTTGTTTTTAGATTTCTCTCGTTGCATTCTGAAACTAAATATAAGTCTATGATTAGGAGAAAATTCACTTATCAAATTCATCAATTCAAGTGTTTTACTGTAGGGTACCTGGATAGCTCTATATTTACATTTTTCGTTTTAATGTAATGCAGACTTGGCAAAGAGGATGTTAGTGAAAGGATTGAGATTGTTTACATTAGACCTCCTAACCAGATGCTGAGTTTTTTGAGCTTGGCAATTTGTTGATGTTTAATGTACAGTAATGAGAGGATTTTAAACAAATTAGCTTTCGCAATGGTTGGGGCCACCTGTCACAATGCGGAAATAGAAACCTGGTGATTGACAAACAGGCCTCTTGTTGCTTTGTCAGTTATTGCTTTATTATTAAAAGAATAGTTGTAATTCTTTAATTTGCCCCTCATGTCATTCCATTACTGTATGACTATCTTTTACAGAACACAAAATACATATGGTAACCAAACAACATCAGTCCCCACAAAATGGACACAAAAGACATTTCTCAAAATATCTACTTTTGTGTTCCCCATAAGAAAGTGTCAAATACAGCTTTTAAACAACATGAGGGTGAATAAATAATGAGAGAATTTTGAGTGAACTATCCCTTTAAAAGCAAAGTACTGAAAAACTGCTGACATAATTCAAATGAGTCATGTAAAACTATTACTGTTTTCTTTAAGCATACATTGTAACATTACACAGTAAGTGGACCTTGGGGAAAAAGAAACAATGATTTGAAAAAATAAAAGCTATGACCCCTTTAACTAATGAGCTTCTCTCTTCTTTGTTCACGCAGGGCTGGTAAGGCGAGCTTTGCAGTTCCACCGCTGCAGCAGAAAATGCATCTTAGAGCTGGTGAAGAAACTTGGGGAAGCCGATGGGATAAAGGTACCGGATCACTAGTGTCACGAGAGCTAGACAAAGAATAATAGAATCTGCATAATGCTTCTTCCCCTGCCTCCCTAAGCACCTCGCTCTCCCGCCCCACAGGGCATTGTGGGTAATATATAGAGGTGCTCAAGATGCGCTAGACCCGTGTGCTTGTTTATGGTGGAAATAAAGCGCAACATAAACTGCAAACAAAGCAGCCAGAGAGACAGCTAATGGCTTCATCTTCCATCTACTCTATGCCGTGTCTCTATATTTCTCACTTTCTCGCTTTCTCATTCACCGACTTCCTCTCTGCTGTTTCTCTTGTTTAAAACAAGAAGCTCAGCCACTGAGATCGTTTGCTTTTTTCTGTCTGTGTTTTGACAACATGACAGCAAATTACAGGAGCATTTTTGTCTTTGGGTAAAACGTCTCTCAGTGGTCATTTCATTAAAACTCTTTCTTATACTGTAAGTAATCCCCACATGTTTTGGTAGATGTGTGTGCGTACAGGATTATTGTCATGTTTGCAGTCTCATTTGGATCTCAATGTCCCAGACTCATAACCACTCAACGCTATGAAATGGCACTTTTCTTACTGAGTTTGTCTGCTTACTGTTCCATTAGTTCAATGATTTCCAACCAGTCCAGACTAGATGTATCCTAGGGAATAATTTAGCAGGTTGCTGGAGGTATTTGGAAAGATTTAGTTTTTTATTGTTATTGAAAGTATGTTATTGTTATCTGTAAGTTATAAATGATGCTGTTTATACTCACGGGTGATGTTTGATAATGTTGGTATTTATATCCTTATCCAATGAGTAAAACTTGACTTTCTATTTTAATTTTATTTACAAATACAGTTTAGAGCTCTTAGTGTATGGACGTAGCTGAAATTGAAATGAGTGTTTTGGGATGGAATAAACGGTTTGTCTGTCCAATGGCAGGAGAGGGGAGTGTTTAGGTATTTGGTTGAAAAAGCTTTTTTATTTGCTGCTCTCTGTCATCCAGTGCCGCATAAATTACTGTACACACTGTACTTGTTAAAACAGCCTCTTATCTGTTTTATATTACCTACAGTTATTAACACTGCTCAATTTCTGTAAAATATTTGTAAAGAAACATAACTGCTTTTAATTAAATATGTGCAATATGTTTAGATACAAACTTCTGCTTTGATTTGAATGTTTTTGCACATATTTATTCATAGCAAAAGGATTCTTGATCCTGGTCTTGTTTTGGTCCATCCTTGTTGATATATTTATTTGTTGGTTGGTTGGTTGGTTGGTTGGTTTGATGGTTATTGGTCTGTTTTTTTCTGGTACGAGACTTAGTTTTTTTTTTAAATGAAGATATAAGCCCATAACCTCAACCCAATTAGACAAGCTTTTAATGCTCATCCACCCCATCATCAGCTTTAGTCCTTAACCAAAACTCATTTGAGATGGCACCGCATTGGTAAAGTACTATCATGGGCACAGCAGCTATGGGTTTTTGTTGGGTTTAACTATGTAATGAATTAATCGAGCAGAACTGGGCTCAGGGACTACACCATCTCATAACAGGGCTTCCAGAGCCCGACACCCCCTCTCTGAGGGAGTTCAGCCCTGATTATCAGAGGGGCTTGGCACTGAAATACTGGAGCTTACCCGTCCTCTGGATGTAATATTAGGAGCAAGCCACCAGAATGATTTCACATACCAGGTTCTAAATCCCTTATAATTGACTGCAAATCTGAGCACACTATTGTTGAGCCTAATCCAGAACTTTACTCCTCCCTATCTCTCTCTCTTTCTTTATGAATGTATGTGTGTGTGTGCACATATAAGCACGTTTGGATGATAAATGTGTTGATAAACCCAGCTCTCTTAGCGGTTGCGTTGAGACCCGTGCGAGTCTGCAAGATGATTTTTTAAGCATGCAAATAAAATCAGGCTCTATTAATCCTGTTCACGTTAAAAAAATGCTTTGCCAAAAAAGTTTTTTGTTATTTACAGTACTCGCCTTCATGTTGTTCCAAACCTGTGACTTTTTTGTGTAAGTTGTAAGTATTTTTAATAATTGTACTGATTGCACATTTCGTTGTGAATGGGGATTGAGGCTTTCAAGACAAAACAAAAACAAAAAAAGTGGTCCGTACAGCTTGTGTGCTATGTTTGTAGTATACTGAAAGCACACATTGACTGTACTGAAACTACTAATACTTTATCTCGCAAGTAACTAGTTTACAGGATCATTGATTTGGTCAGTTTAACTCAGATCAGCAGGATTTATGAATTAGTCACTAGTTAAGTGGACTGCGTAAACCAATTCATTAAAAAAATATCATTCACAAATCAAATTTGCAGAAGTTTACTAGTAAATGTGGTGAGTAGAGTCATAGCAGATGCCAGTGAGTATCAGAAAACCTGCACGTCATATGAAGCATGAAGCATTTTTATAATGCTTTTGTATCCCTTTAAAGCTTGAAACCCTCTGTCCCATTAACACTAATCTTCCTGAAAAAACTGTACATTTCTTCAAAATCCCTTTTTTGTTTTGCACTAAAGGCTTGTATGTTTTTTTTTTGAAACAACATGGGGGAGATTATGACAGAATTTTCTCATTTGGGTGAACTATTCATTTAACCACCATCTCTCCATAAATCAAAAACCTTCGTATTAGTCACGTTAATGTAAAATATGCAAAAATATATATCTCCATCCCAGCCTTTCATATACATACACACTTTTCTATTTTTTCTCTTTCACTGGTTTATAATAAGTGGCGGCAGCTTTTAAGCAGTGAAAGGTCAGTTATTATTTCTGCTGGCTGTTTTTTCATCCATCTGGTTTACTGCTGCATAAGACAAGAGGGTAAAGTCTTTATGGGATTCTCTATCCTTGTTTTATTCAGGTTACCTGGTCTATTTGTCACAGTTGCTCTCAGGGTATACTTCTTTGACTTACACTCATCTGATTCTAGTCTTTCAAGATCCACTGTGTTCCCTTGTTGATAGATATTATTTACTTTAGCTTGCTGTGCCCAATAGTGCTGTCTGCAGAGTGGTTTAGTTGTATTTTTGCTTGTTTTCAGTCATACGGTGCCCTTTCCAGCTGAGCTGAGTGAATGAAGGACATTCTTTGAAATTAATGATTGTCTTGTTCGAGTGGTGAGCACTAAATATTTATGAAGCGAGAGAGAAACAGAGAGTCTAAGAGTTAGAGAAAGAGAGATGATACTGTTGGAGACACTGTCTGGTCAGTATATGAATCAAACTGAAGTCATGCCCTCGGTTTGTGTTGTTTGCTTGCACATTGCCGGTGCACATGGGTTTGTCGAGGTGTGGGTCAAAAACGCCACTGAGCATGCACGCTTTTGTGGCCCAAACATAACTTCCGCTACAAATGTACAGAGAGTCACTGTAAATTATTTCTGATGACAAGCAAAAGAAATAACAAGTAAATGACATTAGCTAGCAAGTTAAAAGTATGTCTAGCCAGTATTTTTGATGGTTACCAGTACAGGAATTGTTACTTGGCTAAACTTAAATGCGACAAAGTTACACAACAGTGACGTGGCGTTTTTGACCCACACCTCGACAAACCCATGTGCAATTTTTTTATTTAATACAATTATTATTCAATAAAATAGTAATATAAATTAATATTAATTAAAATAAAATATTTTATGTTATAATGTTATATTATTAGAAACTAGCCAGACCGATCAACAAACACAGGCCGAAATTTATACATTACATGGCCATAGCATGATCTCCCTGTGATGCTATGTGTCATTTTTTTGTTAAAACATGGCTGTAGTGATTTGCTCCGATTTATACACAGGGACATTTGTGAACATTGATGGGGTTTAGGTCTAATTTCAGCTCATCCTAGTGATGTTTGGTTTGTGAAGCCCTTTCACACAAGACTCTGTAAATCATTTCTGTATGAATCTCGCTTTGTCCACAGGAACAGTATCATGCCGAAACGGGTGCCGAAGAAATTGTCTGTTTCCAAGCGAGGCTGTTTGTTTAAGGACATTGTTAATTTTATGCACCTGTTAGTAATGTACTATATGAGTTGAAATAACCAAACCTGTTCATTAGAAGGAGGTATCCCTTTTTTTGGGGCCATATAGTAAAAACGCAAAACAACAACACACATACTGATCATGTTCAGCTGGTGTGTGATTGGACAATACCAACTGGTCTGTTTCTACCTGTTTCAAATCCCACATGGGCTGAAGACATGAGAGCCTCATTTGCTGGACAAATGGATCATTTTTGGTGTGTGCGTGTGTGTCGCTTGGGCGTAATGAGGCAGCAGGACACACTGAGGAGAGAGATGCTATACCTGCACAGCATGGACAGTCAGCAGGGGTGGACGAGAGTTTAGCAGTACACACACTGTGCATAGCAGCTGTTATCACATCCGCTCACACACACACAGACAAACACACACACACACACACACACATTTAGATGAAGGTGTGGCTGAAGTTCAGTGAAAGGAGAGGCAGATGCTGCTGGAAGCAACACAGTATGGAGCCCCTTGTTTTTCACACCAGATGCGTACGTGCACTCACACACAACACACACAGCTGACTGTGGTGAAGTACAGGTCGAACATGTGACTTATTGTATATGCAATGCAATTTATAATCCTCCTTTGTTTGTATTTCAAGGTGTGCTTGTTAAAAAAATAAAAAAATAAAAATTATATATATAAGTGCAATTCTATTTGTAAAGCCTAACAAAATGTATTTGTGAGGTAACAAAAATTTTATACCATAAATAAAAATTCAGATTTCTAAGCAACTACTAAATGAGCATTTGTGAGGTTGAGGGGTTTTACTGTAGAAAAGATCAGATTTTCTTACACAAGATGCTCTTAAATCCTTCTGGGAAAGCAAGGATCATCTGTTTTTGCATTTGTGAAGTTCATGCAAGTGCATCCAAAAGTCGAAATGTTTCATTAAACTAATTTTCAATTTCATTCCCTTTTATTTATATAGCACTTTTTACACTTGTACTGTTCCAAAACAGCTGTACAACGTATCGTTCAACATTACACGTATCACTGAAATTGTTATGCTGACACTATCATTTCTAGTGAAAAATAACAATTAGATTAATGCAAATTAAGGCATTTAAAGTGTCCCTAATAAGCAGTGTTACACCTGATCATACACATAATGACAGTGGTAGATACCTGTTTTAATGTAGTCAGCCTGGGACATAATATTACCCCCTTATTTTCCTCAGTTTTTCACCCTCCATCTATCCCCCACCCCTCTCTTTCTTTCTTTCTTTCTTTCTTTCTTTCTTTCTTTCTTTCTTTCTTTCTTTCTCTCTCTCTCTCTCGCTCTCTCTCTCTCCTCTCTCTCTCTATTTTTCCTCTCTTTTTTTATTGTTTGCTGTTTAGGATGCCTGCTGTGCATGTGTGGCTGACAGTGAGTTTTTACATTCTGCTGTCTGAGGGAAGTGATAGAAGACATGACAGACAAACAGACAGATGCCCACTGCCCGGCTCTCTTTTGGCATACAGAGCAGCCTTCACTAAACAGACTGAACAAAGTGTTTTGTGTTTTCCCTCCTTTTGACTTGCAGTACAGTGTTTGGCCTAAGTACAAGCATTTATCACACTCATGTGTCCTTGTTAAGCAGTTAATTGTAAAATTGTAAAACCTTTAATGTGAGTGTTGATTTTTCATAACTCTTCTGGAAATACTTTCCTCTAGATGTTGGAACATGGCTGCAGGGTTTTACTTCCATTCAGACACATAAGCATCAGTTAGGTCAAACAATGACGTTGGGTGATGGTGTCTGGCTCACAGTTGTCAAATTTATCCCAAAGGTGTTGAGTCAGGGTTCAGATCTGGGCTTTGTACAGACAAGACAAACAGCATTTTATTATGGACATTACTTTGTGAGTAGTATCATTATGATGCTGGAACAGAGATGAGCTCTCCCCAAACTCTTGCTACAAAGAATCATAATTCTGTGACCAGTCTTAAGGGTCAAATTTTCGAAATGGAGATTTTTACATCATCTGAAAGCTAAATAAATAAACTATTTATACTATTTATACTGCTATTGATATATGGTTTGTTAGGATAGGATAATATTTGGCCGAGATATAACTATTTAAAACTCTGGAATCTGAGGGTGCCAAAAAAATCTAAATATTGAGAAAATCGCATTTAAAGTTGTCCATTAGATGCGCTGTAGCAGGTTGCTACTAAGACAAAACAGGTTTATTTTAACACTCTCTATTGGCTTACGGCTGTAATGATGTTGTGTAGAGTAGATGAACCCGAAAACTGAAATTCTAAGCTTTACAAAGATACCAAACTTGAGTGTGTATTTCCCAAAGAGCGGACAGCAGTGAGTGATGTTTGTAGGCGTGTTTCCGGACATTTTTATTTGTGATTTTCACAAATTTGTATATATTTACAGAAGGAAATTTACAAAATATCTTCATGGAACATGATCTTAATATCCTAATGATTTTTTGTATAATAATTTTCACCCATACATTGTATGTTTGGCTATTTATTCAAATGTTCTCGTGCTACTTAAGATCATTGTATGCTAGAGAATTAAGGTTTGTCATCCTTAGAAATTAGGAGCTTTAAAATATTATTTTAGAACAAGAAATCCACATGCTTTCGGGCATGTAGTAGGTCTATACATTATACCATGTCTAAATGCACTTAATGGTGAAACATAATGTAGTGTTTCTAGTTATTTGTGTTCAAGTGATCATCTACAAATTTAACTTCACATTAAACCGTGTAGCTCTCTATGAGGTGACATCCTCTAGATCCGCTCTTGTTTTTCTCTCCAGTCATCCACCAGTCTTCCATTCCGTTCCCCTGAGTGACAGTACGATGTTAATCCTCCAGGTCAGAGGGTGGCTCACCCCTTCTTGCTGCCGTTGTCCTTGGCCCTGTTTCTTAATTCATCCAGCACTTATTACACATGCCACTGTGTGTCTGAGACAAGTGGCCATTTGAAACATGCTGTGGTGAGCACGCCTCAGTGCCCTGTGATAATTAACATCAGCTGGGGCAATACACATCCATACCTCCCTCTGAGAAAGGAGAGAAGAGGAAGGATGAGAGGAATGGACAAAAACTGAAAGAAGAGGTTGAAAGGTTGAAATAAACAAGAGTACTTGTAAGCAAAGTCCGTTTACGGAAGTCATGCCACTCGGCGGCCATGTTTGCAACGACTCTGGGCAGCTATTGCAGTCATAGCAAGAACACAGTCAGACAGTATCTACTTGAATAAGGGAGGGTTAGGGTTAGGGGTTAGATATCTCCAAAATCACGGGCAAAAATCACAGTTAAATGTTGGTGCCAGTGGACTCAGTTCAAGTCCCGACTTGTGGTCCTTTCCCGTCTCCTGTTCCCCTCTCTCTCATCCCGTAGCTTCCTGTCTCTCTCTCCACTGTCCTGTCAATATAAAGCAGTGACATTTTGAAAATTTTTCTAAATTCTAAATGTCATAAGAAAATAAAATCTTAAATGTGATTATGAAAATTAAGTTTCATAGTTAATGTGTTATTTATTTTTTATTTATTAAATGTTTTCATTTGTTACGTTTTTATTATATTTAATAAATTGATTATTTTTAGTCAACCATGTTTATAATTGTTTGCTCAGTTGATTTGTTGATATTGGGCTCTCATATTCAAAGGCAACATCTCAAGGCAATTCGTATCTATTTTACGTTTTTAGTTTGTATGAATTCGTACAATCTCATTTATTTTTGCGCCAGTGGCGTTCAGGTTTTGAGGTCTTCATTATTGCCTTTTTTGATAACCATCCATTTTGTATGATTCACATTGATCAAATTCATAGGAATTAGCCACCGCATAAAATAATGAAGAATTCCTGTGAGATCAGGCTGGTGTCGACTACCTACATAGTCTAAATGTTTCCCAGACTGCTGTTTTAACGCTTTAGCCAGAGGTCACCAGTCGCCAGCGTGCTGCACTCAGCTTTCGCTTCAGTTTTCACAGTCAAAGCAGGTCACCTCTGGCTGCCCACCCACTTTTTTTCAGGGTGTGAAAGATCGGAAACCTTTTTGTCTTTCAGCTATGTTGTTCACGCTCCGGGTCAGCCTGACGACTTTGCTTTTTGTGAAGAGGCGGAATTTTAATTTCTGCTTTTATGCCGTGAATGGAGCACTTTCGCTTTTAAATATTCTCGTACAGCCTTCCTGTCCAGCCAGCCATATCAGTCAGACATTAACTAATGCATCTCAAAGAGATCTAGTAGATTTAGAGGGAGACATGCCATGCAGCATGTTTTGCTGTGTAAAATATGCATAAATCATGGTGTGTGATTGGCAAGGAGAGCACTCGCACACACTTTTATGCGTGGACATGCATAAACATCCTACATGTGTAATATTGCATGAAGGTTTGAATCAGACTAAAGGAGATACCAGGGTCAGTGTGCTCCAGATCTGCTTTGTGTTTTGTTGGTGATGTTTTGTTGCGTTTTATTTTGTTTTGTGCAGTCAACTGAAATAATAATGATATCAATAAACATTAATGGAAGCACTGGAATTCACAAATCCTTTTTCTCCTGATCTCTATCAATCTCAGAATGCTTATTTTAAAAACAGCTCAGATCTGTTTAATTTGTTACAAACTTTCTCTCTCTCTTATTATTACCCTCCCCTCCATCCTTTTGATATCGGTTTCTTTTACCGGCATTCTCTTTTGTCCTTATCATTTGCTTTTCTGCGGTGGATCCTTACGCAGCAGGAACGACGACACAAGAACAGGATCCGGGGGTACGACTCAATCCCAAGTCCAGAGGGTGGAGGAGCCGCTGTGATGTGTCTGTGGTTGTGGTGGGCTCACGCTGAGAAGGGAGATTGAAGAGGGAGACTCCAGAGCACACTCTCCACGAGCAAAAGAGGAAGAGGAATCTGTGATGTGGTGAGATGAAGGAGAAGGAGGGATAGATGATGTCGGGCAGCGGGTGGGGACGCTCTCATAAGCTGGATGATCACAGCCATGCTGTCCCACCCCCTCCAAATGTCTGAAGCCTTGCTGCAAAACTGCCCTAACAGATCAATCCATTACTAGCTGAAACACACAGCATCCTGTCTGCAATATTTAGGTTGTTGATTGACCTGGAAAGATGCTTGTTGCTCTCCTGTTATTTATTCCCAGGCCAAATAGAGTGTTTTTCTCGGAATGAGAAGTAATATTAGGTTAATATTGCAAAGGCAGTTCTTTTTGGTTCCTGTTAAATCAAAATTAGAGTTCACATGTTAATTAAATCCAGTTTAAACCTGTGAGGTTGTGAATTGCAACCAATGGCTCACTTTACCACTCAACCCTCCCTTTCGGAGCACTATGGCAGCTGACACAGGACAAAAATGTTGTCAAATTATTTTATCTGGTTTTGTCTTTTGAGAAAACTGACCAAAATACTGTGTATGATATCATACTGCTCACACTTTTTTGTCCAAACAAAATGCTCTTTAGAATATGTCCCTTCCCTTTCTACCACCTAAGATCAAGTAACAAATTGTGTAACTGACTGTGCAGAAAAATTATTGACAATTTCCTGTTACACTAGGAAGTGTGTCAAAACAAGAATCAATAGTTCCCGGTCAAACAATTTCAGAGGACCAATTTTGCTCATGTCCATTTTTTTCGTCGGGTCATGGCACCAAGAACTCAGCAGCACACAAAGCAAATGAAAACATAAAAGAAGACAACACAAAGTAAGCAAATCCCTTCCCTTGTGTACCGGTGGTGTCCATAGCAACAGCAAGACGAACCACAATTCATAGATGATTCAAACCACAAATAATTTACATTAACAGAATTCTAGGAGAAGGACAGATAACAAGTACAAGTGCACTGCATACAACAAGTTCTTTTATTTTACCAATACACACATGAATAGCTGGAAACTTTATCAGGCCCAAAACCCCACCCTGTCTAAACCCAGAAGAGAGTGTGAAGACCGTGTGAAGCAATCATTTCCTAACAAAATGTTCAGCTACAGAAATATTTTTTCTATTCTCCTCAATGACCTTCTCTCATCAAAAGCATGGCAAAAGACTGAGAGAATAAGTGCATGTAAAAAAGCCGTAGATTTCTCTCACACTTCTCCACAATGGCCTTGGGCTGTCTCTTCTGTTTGCTGAAGGTCTTGAGCTCGATGAAAAGACCCATTGGCAAACACACCGGCATGCTCCCAGAAGTGCTTGTGTGTCTCTTTTCTGTGTGTGTGTGTGCGTCTTTGTATGTTTGAGTGCATGTTCGCATCTCTGTGTATGTGCACACTGCGACGCCGCCGCAGCCTTGTAGCCTCCGCATCAGCTATCGGGAATGGGATCCCACACACATCCGCAATATTTTCTCTTTTGTTCCTTTCAAACAAGTGGCAGACCGCTTTAATAAAGACATGTGAATCTGCTCTGAATGGAGCTCTGGCTCCACAGAACTACAAAATGCTGCTACAGCACAGAGCGTTCTCATCTCCTTTCTGTTTTTGTATCTTCTCATCCTCTTCTTTTTTCCATTTTGCCTCATGTTCTCTTGTCTTGTTTCTTCTCATGTCTTCTCACCTGTTTTCATCTCATCTAGTTTTGTCTTGTTTCTTCTTTCCTCTTGTGTTTTGCTTTAACCTAGCAAAAAACCTTTTTATTTGAGTCTCCAGTCTTCTCATCTCAACTCGTCTCATTTTGTCTTTTTCTTGTCTCTTCTCGACTCATCTTCTCACAGGTGATTTGTTTCTTCTCACCTCATCGTGCCTCTTTTCTCATTTTGTTTCATCTCTCCTCTCTCCTTCCATCTTTCCAAATCAGTTTTCCTCTGTCATTCTCCATCTCTCTGTCTGCACCTCGACTCCGGTTCAGATTTGTCTTTATACATTACAAAAGAGCACACAGGATGCCTGTCATTTCAAAGGTTACCTGGCTAATAGAATCGCCCATATACAGGGGTTTGTATACAAGGACAGATTGAGCCTGTCTCCTCTTAAATTTGGTGAGAATATTTGTAGTCCATCTGTTTAAACGTTTCAGTGTAATGTGGGATTTTTGGACAGCAAGGAGCAAGGGGAGCAGATGTAAGACAAGCAGCATTGCAAGTGTTTGCCAAGTCTTTTTAAAAAGTCATGAGCTAATTTATCCTTTATTGAAGCACTGGTTTAAATGACTTTGTGTCCCAGTGCACAGATTTTCTGCTTCCTCCATCACAGTCTTAGTTATGTGTTTTCTTTATTTTGATACCACCGGTCCACAGCAGTCCAGTGGGAAATGACCTGTGTCATATGTCTCCAATAGTCTGTCAATACAGAGCACTGTGATTATAGCCCCTGAGATGTCTATGATAAGTGTTTTTCATTTATGTGGTTGGGATATTGATTGAGGTGTATTAGGCTGATTTGATGGTGAAATTGGTTGGGAGAGAGGAAATGAAAGAGAGACGATATATTGATGGGGATAATTTGGTTATTATTGCAGTGCAGCAGCTGGTTGGTAACCAATTCCAGATCAACAAAATATATGGAGGACACAGATAAATCCTTCCCTTTAATAAGACCACTGGGAGAAAGTTTGGTGGATGTAGTCTAGTGCACATGATCCACACATTGAAGAGTTATGAAGAAGGTGGCTCTTGTCGACTTTCTTTCTTCCTCGTTCAACATTTCACGGCATTTCCCTGTTGCCCAAATACACAAAATTATCATGTTCCTCATTCCTGAAGAAATTTCTACTGGGTGAAACCCAGAGATCTTAAAATATTCAAACTAACATACTGTTCTATTTCTTGCCACAGATGATAAGTTGCCTTGTATGTAACCCTTGAAAAAATTGACAAATTATTTTTGCTGTTTTACAGGCACACAAATTCGCTCCGTATAGACACATTCGCCCACTTCCGCTTCGTCTCTGTGTCGGCACGCGCTTCCGTACCCGCAGAGTGAGCACACACCAGAGTGGGACTCGCACATGCAGTCTCATACTTTCACATAAGAGAGCGAGAGAAACATCACCCTCCGTTTTTCACACTCTTGTCCTCGCACCCCACTCAAGGTGTGTTGAAAGTATTCCGGTGCATATTCGGTTTAAAACTGCAGGGGGGACACTGTATCCGTGTTAATAGAATCTAATGTAGCTAGAGTTAGTTGTAATTGTTCATATGTTTAAGAGACATTTATCTACAGTATGTGACCTCAGATTATGTGCCAAATCCACAGAGTACGATACATTTAAAAATATATCATGACACATTTCTGTAAATCTTTGGGAGGATTTTTTTATATATGCTGCAAATGCTGTGCCTATAGTCTAAAATACCACAAAAAAATCACAAATCTGATTAAAACAGTTTCTGAGAGTAAAAACAGAAAAAGTTGTTTTTCATGAAGATTGATGCAACAAAGAGTTTGATGATGCAATACTCATTGGATGTGCTATTCAGAGTTTTCTTCATTCTCTTAGACGCAGGTTAAAGAATTAGAAATTATTTTTTAGTTATGTCAGAGAAAGATAATGTTTTTTGTATGTCATACAGAAAAGATGCTCTGTCCCTCAAATGCTGCAAAGAAAACAAGTTTATATTCACTTAAAGCAATACAACAGTAAAACCTGTACATGCATTTTCATGTGTCTTGTCATGCTGTCAGTCTTCCACATTGCTGTTGGATGACTGTATATCACTCCTGAGGTTAGATTTTGTTGAAATTCAACAGTCACTGGACTGAAATGTCCACAATACGATTAAATGAAAATTTGAAATGGTCTCTACATTTTTTTCCATGGCTGTATATACATGATTGACCATTACATGTCAGTGAAGTGGTTCTTTTAATACGGCATTCCTGGTCAGTTTAAGGCTGGCTGGCTATATGAGACTGTTCCATTATGTTTGTACATTTTTGGTTGTTGAAACCAAAATGGTTGTATTAATCTACAAGAAGTACAGTGAAGATCACTTCAAAAGCGATTTTCTTTTTCGTCCATACATTAACAAATGTCAATTCCCATTACATCTGCTAGTAGCGAGAGTTTAATTTTGTGAGATTTGTGAAGATTAGCGTTAAAGTGAAGGGTAAACTGTATTTTGCAGCTTTGAAACGGTGTGACAGCAGTCAACACAGTTCACTCCCAGAGAAGCTTCCAGCAACACAGAATCGTGTAACACAAAAGACTTTAATTTTTCCCATTTAATTCGACTCTCTTCATGTTTACCTCCTCATCCTGTGGTTCAAGGTGAGATCGTGTTGCTATGGTAGCGTTGCTGAGATCACTCCACCTCTTTTAGTCTTATAACGATTTCTTGTTGTATTTTCTTCCCTGTTTCAAGGGCATTTCTCTAAGAGTGGTATGTGGCAGCAAGCCTCTGAAAACAAACCGCTCTGAGATTGTTTGAACAAAAACACTTATTTCGTCTTGGGCAGGAGGAGAGGAATAGGAGGAGAACTTGTCTTCCTCTTTGCAGTCCGTCCTCAGGTTTCAGAAGAATTCATGTTTGTTTTAGTGTATGTGCATGAATGAGTGAATAAAATGATGTATACATACATACTCTTCTTGAGGAAGGAACAGTTCAGATAACTTAAAATTCTCTTTTCCGTAGTTCTTTTCCTTAGAAGTTAAACAATAACAATGTATAAACAAAATGGGTCCACACAACTTTTACTAGGTTTTATTCCTGTTTTGAATCCATATGTTTTTGTGAGCAATTCACTGGAGGGAAATATGCATGAATACTGACTTACAGACACTAAAATCATCTTCATATTCCAAAAACCGAGATATAATGCACAAGTTGTATGGATCACTTTGTGTTTTAAAAAGCCGTGATTGTTTTAAGCCATATGATAAAGAAAATGTCATCTGGTTTGGAATGACTTGGTAAGGAAAGACAAAAGTTTCATTTTCATGTGAACCGTTTCTTTAAATCCATCATGATGTCGATATGTCGTAAGTTAGATGGACAGGTCTGTGGACTCATTTTGAGTGTTTGAAATTCTTTGACATTTGGCATTTAGCTTGCCTTGCTTTTAAGGAGATTTATATTTTTTCTTTTTTTTCTTAAATGGCATTCTGGGCCCTGCTCTTCTGGATTCGCTGTCTTTAACACTCTATCTGTAGCTGCAATGTGTTTGGCTCTGAATTTGGCTTCATCTGATATCTGGCAAAAGCGAACATGGACTCTATTCTGGACCAGTGCTGACGGACTCTGAGCTGGGTATATGTTGGCGTTATATATTGTGGGTCAGTGTGGACTGTTCTGAGGTCAGTTGAGTGGGCAGTAGTGTGTAGACTCCCACCAGGCCAGAGATTAATGTTGCTCGTTTTCTCTCCAGAGGAGATTAATTAGGAAACCTCAAACTGTTTGGATCGACTGACGTGTGACATTCTCCTTCCTGTTCTTTAAATCATTAGTATGGTGTTTTTATGTGTGGTGATGTTTATGAAGTATATGACATTGTAGCTCTTGGATAGAAAATTGGATATGCAATGGACAACAAGTTTGAGGTTAATCAATTGATGAACATATATACAAATAAGTTAACTTAGTATTCAGAGAGATACTGACTGGTTAGGTTATGATGTCTAATCTACTGTCTGATCATGACATACAAAAATTCATTCTGATCTTCGGACTGCCCTCTGCTACCCTGTTAGGAAAATGTTTTTTTCAGTTCTCCTTAAATGATCAATTGTTACAGGACAATGGCAAAACTGTAACATTTCAGCAAAATTCTGTAAAATTTGCCATTTCAAAACAGATGCAATAAAACTGTTTAAGCCATTATAATCTATTCTTGAATACTGAAATGATTGGCTTTTAATATTTCTAACTGACTGAATTCTTATGAAAGCTATACTGTACTATGCTTTGGTTTTTAGCACTTACAATTCAGTAAATTATATCTTGTAATGAATTCACTGCCTCATATTGGTCGAACTTCTCGTGCTCTGTTTGCTATTCATTTACTTCTAATGGAAATGTGCTACCGATGCACGCTATGTATTTAGGGGCAATTTCTGCGGTACACCGTCTGATATTTTTCAATTATAATTTTGTGTTTACTTCATTTTATACTCTGTCTATCAAGGTATCTACAAATACCTCTCAGAACACTTGAAAATTAATGTAGTGTGCACAGAATTGATTTCATCTAATATGGTCTTATTACATGACCGAATGTCACAAGGTCTTGATGCATTTCTAAAGGTTAGAAGCCATATTTAAGTGTGTGTGAATTCACAGCACTTTAAAAGACTAATGACTCATGCATCAGGTGTGCATGTCCAGGTAGCTTGACCTGTGCGACGCTGAGCAGCTGAGATCCCCCCTCCTGCAACCTGCTAACTCAGCCGGTTCCTGGAGTTAATGCCTGTTTAGTTGTGACCTTAAACACTGCCCAAAGTAGCACATTCGGTCTGTGGTTGGACTGTTACATTTCAAGACTGCTGGCTTTTGAGTGTGTTGAGTCATGTTGAGTCAGCTTCATGGGCATCACACCCATTCTCAGAGTCCCATTGTCTTGCATTGTCTGATTATCTCATTCTAGCTCTATCTCCTAAATTGTACTATTTTAAAAATATTAAAATATAATTCCTTCAAGGTTTAACTGTCACTTTGATTGTTTTGATGAAACAATCAAAGATAATTAGAATAAAAATCATAATACCTTATTAATTGTATTAAAGAAGGCTGTGGAAAGTAAATACAAATAAATAAATTAAAAATAAAATACAATTAAATAATAGATAAATACCATATACAAATAAATACTATATAATAATATAAATGAAAAATTAATAATAATGTAATGTAATATAATAAAAAAATCATAATACCTTTATTGTATTATAGAAGCCTGGGGGAAGTACATAAAAATATTGATAATAATATGAACTAAATACTATATAATAATTAGAAATATAATATAATATAGAAAAATCTATGATAGATACAGTAGCAGTCATTTCAATGATAAAACGAAATATTTAGTGTAAGTTTAAAGGAACTAGCTGGATTGGTGTTGATGTAGAGGTTCTTTAGCCTTATAGATGGGACTGTGGGATTACCAATGACACCGAATATTGAATAACCAATCATGAAAGGCAATCTTGAACTAACAAACTGGACCGCAGTTTTAAAGTCAGTACAAACTACAAATCGTCAGCACATTCGCCAAACATCCAACAAAGTTCTGTGAAGAGTTCTTATGCGCCGCTGAGAGCGTGAGATGAGAACTCTGAATTCCCCCAGCTGACGGTGTAATATTCCAGCTAACAGGTAGAGGCTGGGGTTTGTGACAGTGTCGCACTCACACACAGACACACACTCGCACACGATTTCATGTTATTAAAGGTGTCACCACGCTCTCCCAGAATTAGGTTGTCAATCATCTCCGCCATCGTCCATAGAGACAAAGAGATAGAGACGAGTCCATCCTCTCCCCTCCATCCGCTCTGCCTTTGTCTTCACACCACTCAACGTCAGTCTCAATCTTTCTGCCACTTTTACATTTTTCTCTTTAAATAGAATAGAGGCAGTGCACACCAACCCCGCCCTGATTGTCTTTCCCCTCCTCTCTGCAGCCTCCTTCCCTTTTTTCCTCTTTTTTTACATTTACATATACTTTGGCAGATGCTTTTAACCAAAGCGACTTACATTGCATTTTACTATACATTTGTTTGTGTATGTATGTGCAATCCCTGGGATCGAACCCATGACCTTGGCATTGCTAGCGCCATGCTCTAACCACTGAGCTACAGGAAAGTCGTTTTTTCTTTCCCTCCAACCTGCCAAAATATCACAATGCATTTTTATCCTTTTTTGTTTTACTTGCTGTGTCATTGATCAATGCGGCCAAAATGCCAGGCCTCCATCACTGCAACAGAGTGTGATAGTGGAGCTTTGCCGCGGCCCACTGGAGCTGATCTGTTCTATCTCGGCCTCTTGGGCAAAATGTCACTCCAGGAGAGAGAGGCTAAACCAACATATGTCAGCCGTCCTGTCATCCCCGGCCGGGCGAGGGGGTGGAGGGGGGTTTGACGAGCTGCTTGGTCACGGCCGAGTGGTATCCGATGGAGCCGTGGGACAGAAGCGGGGTAAATGGTGAGGGTAGTTAGAGAATGAGAGGGTTGGGGGGAGTCAGTGTGTTTGGTGGGTGTTCTGCACAGGGAAATCCTCTCTGACATTAGTGACATTACTACGTCGATTAAGCACAACCTGACGGGGTGCAAGGGCACAGAAAAGACAGACATGCTTGTGCGACCTTGAACAATGATTTGTTGTGCGACTGCATGTTTTTTTTGGTAGGCTACTGACTAGTACTTAAAGGGTCACTTTAAAATGAACCTTTAAATAAAGCTTTAAAATTTCAAGTTGTTTTGCCTGTGCTGCCTGATAGTTTCGATTAATGATAGTTGACATTTCTCTTCTTGAGCTTCGGTGATGAATAAAGCGCATTGTACATTGATTGCAAATTACTATGTTTGTTAAATGTCCCATCTGGCTTTCATTAATAAATGTATTATTTGTAGATAAAGATAAACGGGGGCTTTGCTGGGAGACGCGTGTGTGAGGGAGACGCTGAGCTGAATTAGTTATGACAAGCTACGATCAGTGTTTTACAAATGACACAGAATAGAATGAAACAGTTCAGATGTCAAACTGATAGTGTGTATAAATGTGATTTAAAAAAATGAATCGCATATGTTTACCTTGACAGCTTTGTTATATCATAAATCATTTCTTACTTTACTATTTAAGTATGTGGTCATCATACCCCTCAGTGTTTTAGGTACTTTTTGACCAAACATATGTACCAATATTCTGGCTTTACTCTGTGTGTTTTATCAAAGATAAAGGTGTCATGTGAAATTTGTTGGGTTGAGTAGATGCTTCGGCATTCTTTAATCCCCGTCCCGAGAAGCAGCCTGTCCTCTTACAATACAGCGCAAAGCAAATAATTCAGAGCAAGATTAGAATTGAATTTCAATTTGCTGGGAATACTCTTCAGTCTCCTTTATGTCAATACAGGGCAGGTTTCTGTTCTCTCTGTGAAATAGACATTCTGCCAGCCTCCCTTGTCTGGGCTGCGGAGCACAACAATACCGCACATCCCCACCTTCTCGTCGCTTCGTTTTATTGGTCTGTGCAGATGTTTCTCTGTTAATGGATTCATTCATGTTCTTCATTGTGGGGATCATGCGCTGCTCTGTGCTGTTTGGGGTTTTTGAGCTGTGTCTGATCCTATCTGTTATGACATTACAGAATGTTCATAACATCGCTTTTTGTGTGGTCATATTTAAGAGGAGGAGAAAAAATCTGAACTTGGATGAGATTATGCCTTGGGTAGGTTTATTCAGCAAGATTATTTTGCTAGCTATTAGAGTTTTTTATTGAGTTATTATTGTTTTTTTTGTTTTTTTAAACATTTTAATAATTCTTATTTTGGTACCTTTGTAAGAGTTGTGGGAAACACTGAAGATAGTTGTTAGACTGAAGTTGTCACAAGGTACATCTCAGGAACCTTAGTAGGTTTTGAGTCATGTCATCTTTTTGCTTTTTGCTATAAATGTACAGTTGTATCCATTACAATATTTTTTGGGCAAAAACAATGGTTTGATTTTTTTATTTATTTTTAGAATTTTGCTTAAAGGCTTATAATAAGTGTGTATTAAATGAACTAAATAAATCTGTCTTTAGGCAAGAACGGTAAAGACTATTAGGTACCTTTACATTACATTTACATTTAGTCATTTAGCAGACGCCTTTAACGGAAGCGACTTACTGAGAGTTTAGGCAACAATAAAGCAATGTCATCCTGGGGCAATAATACAGAAATAATAAAAAAAATATATGTAAATAAAAAAATATAGGCAATAATGCCTATACAGAAATGACCTTTTAAAAAATACCAAACGTGAAAAAACATGTATGATACAAATGTGACAGCTAGCACTGCTCTTCGTTATGTTATAAGAATTTGATATAGTATAATAGTATAATTCAGCAATAATATGTAAATATTTTAAACAACATTACAACAGTCTCACCGGATAACATATCATCTATTGCTTTCTCTTCTTTCTCATTAACATCCCCCGCAACATTCTCAGGCTCTCTCTCCTACTCACGCTCTGTCTCTCTCTGTCTAAGTAAAAAAAAGGTGTTCTGATGGATTAGGGGTATTTTCCTCTTTATTTTGCAGTATGTTGTGACCCTGGCCGTGTGACAGGCCTCCTATATCTCCAGTCCTAGGGGGATTTTTTCTCCACACGGCTCACTGCTCCCAGATGAAGATATATCACAGGTGACCCATTAACTGATGGCCGCTTTGTACAAATGCAAGTGTAACTCCTTAATGCTTCACCACTGTCACCTCTGAATGAGGTGTGTGTGCTGTTTATGCCATCTGTAATGTATCCCTGAAGGCTGCAATAGGCTGGAAGCTTAAGCTTTTATACTGTAAAATATTTTCAATGTCATTTAACCAAAAGTAATGGATTTCGACAGGTATTTAACATGGCTGAGGTTGATTATATCAGTTTATACTCATTGTAATACATCACATGGATGGAAATAATTTTTACAGATATTGATAAGTTCTTTTCTCAATTTTTCCAGATGAAAAATAACCGATTCCTATTCCTTTTAATTCCGATCCAATATCTAGCCTTTCAATTCCAATTTTCGATTCCCAACCCTAATGAGGTGTAATTTGTGCTTTGCGTTACTCTTCAAGTATGTTCTGTACTTGACTGTTCGAAACATCCTGCACCTGCAGACTGGCACAGAGTGAACCAAGAGGGCAGGTTTGTGTGTGTTTGTGCAGTAAGAAGTTAAAGGAGGTGAGGGTTGCAATTAGAGGTCATTGGTGTTTAGGGGAGGTGGGTTGTGATAGCATGTATTGAAGGACTGACGTGAGGCGAGTGTTAAAATGGCCAGACGGTCTCTCGGCTGGGTATCTGTGAGCTTCCGGTGCACAGCAGAGAAATGAAAGACAGGTAAATCTTAATCTGTGGAAAAAGAGAGGGGGGAGTTCAATAAAGGTGTGACCCCAAATTTTCTATTATACAATATATACACAGCCATCTTGTAGTGTTGTCACGTAGTGGTTTGTGAAAGTACAGAACTTTTTTCAGATTGAATGACATGCAGAGTGAGATGCACGTGTGTTGACGCTAGCTTAAACGTGTTTAACCCCACCTCTTTAACAACATAAGATCTCAGTTTTCACTTGTCTGTCTTAGGAGAAAAAGCTGAAACAAATGAGAAAATGTATGAAAATACATTAAGAATATTGAGATGCAGAATTAATGTACATTGTGTGCGTAAAATAATCTAAATTCGGGCAAATTTGTTTGAAAGGAAAATTAAGGAAAAAATCTGGACACGTTTAGTCCAAATTATTCTTAATAGAAATTTATTTGTGAAACCCCTCTATCTTATTTGTTATAGTATCTCAGAAAGCTAGATGGGGCTAAAATGTTATTTTTCTGCAAGTATTTTACTGTCAATTAAAATTTTATTCTGTTTCATCGTTTATTTGTCTTACTGACATTGTGATTTTTTTTGTCAGGTTTTTGAATTTGAATACCGCACACCAGAATGGCATAACAGTTTAGTGAATTTGTCACGAAGTTTGTGATCTTACAAAATACCTACTATACCAGCTGTGGGCAATGTCATTTCTTTGTGTTTCTGTATCATCTCCACACACACACACACATTACCTCACTTCACACACACACTCAAGCGAAACCTCTGTCTTTGTCTTTCACAGCTCTTTGTTCTGTACACATGCTTTTGTCTGCTCTCATTAAAAGTGATGCCTTCACATCATGCTCGACTGTCATATTAGTAAAATATTAATGATGCAGATCTATCTGTGGTTCCCTTGGCGGTTTCTGCCGATCTGCCGCTTCGCCGTTGTCAGATGCAGGAAACTGTGTTGTTATTGCGCGGTAAGCGTTAGTTTGGCATCAAACATGAAGGAAAGCGTGAAGTAATGGGGTCGAATCAGAAGAGGAGAAGCGAGCCCAGCCTCTTAGAAGATTCCAGCAGGTGTAAGGAGAACGTGTGGGTGTTCGATAGATTTGGGTGGACTTGATTGAAGAAATGCTGGCAGGCATTTAAAGAAAGAGGTGTGTTTGGAAGGTATGGGCTAGCTTTTTAGGGGACGCAAAAAGTGGGAAAGAGAGAGAAAGAAAGGAAGCGTTTTAAAGTGTGAAATGTGATGGAAGAGGTGTTTTATGTTTTATGTGCTTTTAGGGGGCTTTTTGATCCAGCAATTTCATTTCCTCAAGACCTTGTTTTGTTTGTGTTTGTTTATAGATTCTTTTCATAAATTGTGAACATTATTGTCCAAGTCTTCTCAAAGACTATACTACGTGTATGGACCACCCTTGTGAGATGTCCATGCCCAGCGCTGATTCGCTTTCATTAAAGAGAGAGAAAGATAAAGTGATCTTTAAGAAAATTCCACTTTTGTGTTTCACAGAAGACAAAAAAGTCAGATGGGCTGGAATGAGAGAAAAACTGTTTTTTCAATGTTTTATTGTATTTTTTTTAATTCACATTCGCTGCATTCTTGACGTCTCATTCACAGTAACACGACTTGCCTTTCAATAGCCGGTTCCAATTTCTTCACATTGAGCATTTTTCATATTTTAAACGTTTTGAGAGAAGACACGTTCTGACATCTGACAGAAATGTCAATGGAAAGTTCATATAAAAGGTTTTCGGTTTATGTCCTTGGAGTGCCCACAATACTGTATAGTCAGGCCTTTTTTCCACCCAGGCCAGTAGAATAACATACTCCTACACACAACCCTCCCTCGAAACACACATACACACACACACATCCGAGCACATGTCTCATGCACGTGAATAGAGCTCTGACCTTGTCCTGAGTTTTTTTAATACAATCAGAGAAAGATTTCATCAAGCTCAAACTTGCGTCTGCGTGATAATGTACAGTACGCTGAGGTGAAATATCCATATTGATGTGCTGGATATTTTAAAATCCTCTGTGTATCTGACTTTTTCTTTTTATTAAAGGAGACAGAGACTTGAATATTTTTCCATGTGTCATTCAGCGCTACAGACACAGGTGTCGGTGTGTGAGCTCTAAGTTATTGCATTATTGCACAGTCTTGGAGACACACCGAGGGAATAGAATGATCAAAGAAAACAAGGTCTTTCTTTATGGCTCACTCTGTCTTTATTGTGGTTATTGTTTGTGCTCCAGTGGGGCTGAAACATTTCAGCTGTGTCAATTAAAACTCCCTGTCACCCCAACACAGATAAAATACTGGCACCTCTGAAGGCCATGCATTGCATTCACTTGCACAAAGGTGTTTGTAAAGTGGATTCCATCGATGCCAGGCTTTCACAAAGAGTCGACCGTAGACTACAACAAAGTGTAGTTTAATTTAAAATCCCTTTTATACTATAGATCTCTCATATCATATTCTAGCTACTTAACAGAAATAATTTTTAGGGATTCTATTCTTTGCGTACCGGCATTTAAGATTGTTTGTTTATGTTGTTGCATTGAAGCCGTCTACATTCAGTAAATCATACAGATATAAATGTGGGTAGCATATCAAATCATTTGGTTTGGAAGAATTTTGTTTGAGTTCACATTGAAGTTTCAAACTTGCAGACTTTGATATATTGGCAAATCTGAGCACAGAGATTTTATTGAGATCTAGAAGAGACACATAAGAGCCTTTTCATTTATTCGCAAGAAGTAAAAATTTAGATCTTATTTATATACTTTGTTTGTGGTCATTAGCATAAAAGTTTGCAGCTTACAACTTCAGTACTATGTCAAAACATAGTCCCGAAATGCAAATTACAAGTCTTACAGCAAATTGTCTGTGAGGATAAAAGCATGAAATCCCTATAGAATGTAGATGATGAAATATGAAAACGATAGCAAGAGTCAAGGATTAGAAAACGCCATTTTATTCTGACAGCTAAACCAATGTGTGTCTTGAATCAATTATATGTTTCCAAGACATGTTTTATGTTCTGAATTGCATTGTATTGTGCTGTCTTTTTAGGTATTTTTATATTGTGATATAGCGCTTACCAAATTCAGATGCAGAATGACAAGATCCATTGCAAATCGAATTTTATAGCAGCATAGCGTGGAGGAACATGTGAGCATGTGTATGAAAATGTGATTGATGATGGGATGTTATGAAGTGCATGGGTTCCTCAACCAAGCAAAGAGAGATAAACAGGTGGAGCATGAGAGCACAGGAAGTGGGCTATACCCGCACACACACACACCAAGGTCTCAGCTGTAAATTAAAGCCATTTATTAAAGACCATGATAGCCACTGGAAAAGAGCATATTGAGAAGAAAGACGAGGTTTGGTGCAGTGGGACGAAGTGTTGGAGGGGTGGGGTTTTGGTGTCAATATATCACCCTCATTGTGAAGTTGGTGTCAATTCATCACTCTTATTGGCTGGAATAATAGAAGTAGTGAGTATACAGTAAAGGGACAGAAAAAGATGAAAGAAGTGAGCTATAAGAAAAATGTCAGCCACAAATCTCTTGCTTATACAAGACAGAGAGTCTTCTGTTGATCCTAAATATTGAACAAAATGTCCAATTCATTGAAAACAAGACATTAGACATTCTGTAGGAGTAGTTTATTCAAAAATGAATGTCATCTCACCCTCGTGTCATTTCAACACCATTTGATTCTCTTTCTTTTCTTTTTTTGTAAATATGTTTATTTTGCTCTTTTTCTATACATGAAATGCATAGTCACCAGGAGCTGTCACACAAAGACAAGCACTTTAAAAAGGTAATGTGAACATTAACAGTAAACAGTCCGACACAGTAAAATGAAGAGAAATTGTGGCAGGATTTGCAAAAAAATAGTTATCAATAATCTTTTTTTGCACTCTAAAATGCTTCAAAATGACCCAATGCTGGGTTGTTTATACTCAAGGTTGGGTAAAGACAACCTAGCAATTGAATTGCATTGTGATGTTTCAAGAAAAAGTAAGTAAAAAAGTAAGTAAAAGCAAAATCTAAGCGGAGCGACCTGGACACCGACCGAACGCGGCGGCGCCGCCATCTTGGTTAAAGAGGTGCAATGATTCTTACTCTAAGTTTTTAGGTCCTGGTTCGGTCCTTGACAAATATTCCATGTCTAACATTAGACACACTCTTCATATCTCAGACAAACTCCATCTCTCTCCCAGCCCCCCCACTCACAGAAACAGGTGTTCTGGACTGTGGTACTGGATCTATCACGTACGCCATGACAGACCTCTCCCCAGTGTCCTCTTCTCCCCACCAGCTCAAGATAGCTAACTTCATAATGTAGCTTTAATAAACAGGCAGTCTGTTGTTCACGAACGACGCCGTTTGCTATTAGCAAAATGAGTGCATGATTTCCGTACACAGCCCATCTCGTACCGACAGAATGAATGTTATTTTGACTCTCCTGCTCATGATGTTAAGAAAGGCACAGTTAAAACTGGCAGATGCCATATGGCCCTGCTTTTATTACAGTATATCACTTTTCATGTCTGTGTGATAATTTTTGTGTATTTATACATACACAAACACACAAATCCTTATTAGAATTTCATTTCAGAGAACTGGAGTGGTCCATTTTGGTTAGTGTAATATATAAACACATTTATTCACCTTCTCATCTCAATCTTATTTTGAGATTGGAAACACAGTGGCCTTTGTAGAGTGTTCAAGTAGATATTGTTGCTGGAAGAGACATTAACATATAATTTCGCTGTTTGTTTTATGCACTTCTGTGTGTTACCCGGCCCGAGGATATTATCTGCTACAAACAGTTGCCATTCACGGCACATGTGCGCAAGAACACGACTGCTTCAGGCTTTTATATTGCGCTCTGACTCGCTCCATTCCGCTTTCATTTTTCTTTCATTTATCTTCACGTACCCCTTCCCTTCAAAATGTGGTACAGTTGTTATCGCGAGCCGAGATGTTTGGCGAACTCGCAACATGGGGAATAGCGAATCTCAGTCACCATCATTAAAGGACGCAGGTTCAGAATGTGGTTATGAGGGAGAATCAAGCCAGAAGGAAAGAGAACGGGTTAAGAGAGTTGCGAGAAACACATTTTATTTCTTCTGTTCAGCCTCCTCACTGTCCACGTACACTTGAGTGAAATGCAAATTAATCCCATTCGCTCCGTCCATTCTGACCTCTACTCGTATCTAGGTGAGGAAGATCACGTAGCGTGTCAGCCGCTAGAGCCTCAGGTTAATTAGCACAGTGGATGCAGGAAATTGACTAAGATTCATTCACTTTCTAAACATCTAAGGGGATCTACGCTTCCAGAAGCATTTGACCCTCTTGTCAAAGCACCCTCTAGTTTGTAATTCTGATTCTTGGCCATGCAAGAATATTTAAAGCACAAACATATGTATTTTTTAATGTGTGGTATATTTATATCCCAGCTTTTCCCTGGCAAGCTGTTACGTCTCACTCGGAAAACAGATGTCGATGTGCCGGAGCTGAACACCATATCCTTCCTCTACTACACAGCTGTGTGTGCACAGGTGCATCATACATCAAAGGTGGATATCAAGGTGAGCTCTGAAGCCAACCCCTCCACTTACTGACACTGGCTCTCTTAAAACAGTTCCTTCATGTAGAAAGCCCAGTGATCAGAGAGAGAAAGAGGGCGAACTCTTACCCTGTTCTACCAATAGGGTACTAGTGTTTGTACCTTAAACCGCTTGTTTTTTCAACGGAAAAGTGTGAGGAGAAACGATCTCAATCTCTCCTAAATGAATCCTCATCTTTCAGAATACAAGTACAACAAATAAAGTGTGCGAAAACATAACACAAACCAAAGTTATATCAGTAAAATAAGCTTATTTAAGAGGTTTTGCTCATGAATGTATTAACAAAACACAATATATACTTGCGATTATTGTAACGGTTGTACACAGCTTTGGAAGCCATGCCATGCGCATGACGGAGATGGCTGTTGCAGCTGTAGTTCAGCAGTGCGGTGCGTGCACACTGCAAGTGCTGCCAGATCAGTCGCCAGTTCGTGTTTGAATCAATATTCCACTATACAGGACAGCCCAGTTTAAAATAATGTGAGATGTCACCGGTACGTGTCGTGCTTTTCTAGCGGTACGCATCGTGCTTTTCTAGCGATCTTGCCTCTTCACTTTTCGCAGAAGTGCGTTCAACACAAACACGCAAGCAGTCGTTGTAACAAACAACAATACCTGAATGTGATAGCGAGTAAAAATATTCTGCATCATTAATTCATTTAAGATTTTTAAACGTATCAATATTTGTAATATTTTCCTTTGCCGCAGGGTCGCACCAGTCACACTGCCCAAAAGACTGCCCAGACTTGCAATTGGTTTTGTGTCTATAACAGTCAATGGGTACCGCTGTTGTTCGGGTGAGTAGAGTGTGATGTCAGAATTTTTTTGGTGGGGGAACTTTCACTTTAAGGCAGCTCATAATAGAAAGAAATGTTGAATTAAACTACTTTGCTCTTTGAATACATTGAAGTAAATATGTTAGTAAACAGTTTTATGTACTGTTATGTACAAGCACCAACACCATTTTGTGGTTAAGGTTTATTTCCAAATATGATTGCATTATATTATTAATATTATTATTGTTTGTTTTCAGTTAATAGAGAAATGAACAAATCTGTAATGCCAGTTAAACTCCAATTCTGTTTTTATAATTACTATCTGAAATATTTGACAAGCTACGCTTCCTGGTACTTCCTCAAAAATGACTGCAGTTTCAAAAATGAAAAGCACTTGTTATAAAAATGTACATTTAAGGTACTAAGCAATAGTGGTATTTAGGAAGTGTTAATTTATGGAAATTAACAATTAGAAAAAGCAATTAAAAAGAGTCAGAAAGTGTGTAAAGCAAAAGGAATTGAGTGGGGGGTTTCAGTGAAGTGCTACAACACTATAAGTCGTTTCACTTTTCTCTATTTATTTTGGGTGATAGTTGTGATGGGTTCTCAGAGAAAGACAGGGGCACCCCTGCAGATAGAAGTGGGCGTTACATCCGCACAGTGAGTCATCATAGCTAAATTTACCAAAATCACTAATGTTCGCACAGTCTTCATCATCATCATTGCTGATTTTATAATCACAGGCTTTCAAAGGAAATAAAAACCGTAGGAACTTTTTAATAAACAAACTGCAAACGGAGATTGATAAGTCATTGTTAGGCTAGAGTTTTGCGTATTTCTTTTGTAACCTTGTTTGCTTGTTTTCAGCTAATAATTACATTTCTGACTCAGGGAGCTATGAGCATTACTGTTTATTTCACTGGTTGTGGCTCAGCTGGTACAGTACGTTCACCACCGGATGTGTGCGACCTGCTACCTTTGGCACTCAGGTCCGGAAACATTATTTTTCCATGATATAAGTGCCATGATGCAAGTTCTTCCCTGATAGGAAGACATAAGCCTTCACGCTTTACTATTAAACTTTCTGGCTTTTTTTCTAAAAAATAATTCAAGCAGTTATCAAAATGCAAAGTGATTTTCAAAGATTGTTTGTCGACAAATGTGCTTTTTGTCCTCATAACGGTGTAGTTAGAGCATGTACCTGGACAGGGAAGTAGTATTAAAATATATGTCATTATTTGATTGCTGAACCATTAATCCTCAGATGTGATATCCAGCTTTAGTATATTTATTTGATTGTCACTTAAAAGGCGTATAATCTGTGAGATTCAGTGACATTTCTTATCTGGAGTCACATGCTTAAAGGTTACAATCAGAGCAGGCATACTGTAATATTTCCAGTCAGTGATAAATGCCTGTTATGGAAATTCTTCTGACAGTGTTACAATAAAAGGCGAAGACAATGTGATTTTTTTGTTGTGATAGATATTTGCCATGTGTTGCTCTACAATAGGCAAAGTTTTCCTGCTTTGGCCTCTTTTTGGAGCTGTTTTCATTAGTAAAGTAAAAATAGTTGCTAGTCGTATTGTGGTTAAAGTGTAAGTTATTTTATTGCTTCTTGATTAAAGAACAGCTGTATAAAGCAATATTGCTTTCATATCTATAGCTCAGACAGATATATTATCAAGCAAAAATAATTCTGACTTTTTTACGGCTTAAATTTACATTTACATTTAGACACTTTTTGGTCCATTCAAGCCATACATTTTATCAATGTTCCCTTGGAATCGAACCCATAGCCTTGCCGTTGCAGGAACATAGCCAATGGGTTTGTTCCAGATTCCATTTGTTGATACAAAGACACAAAGCAAGATGAATATCAATATTTATATATACCTGATATACCCCCGTTGTGTTAAATGCTTATTTTGTTGTAAATGTTTTATTGTTTAAATATGCACTTTTCTCCGATTGTTACACATTGATTTCAGCTTAAAGTCTCTCTCATAAATAGTAAAAGTGACGCCTATGAGGCCCATTTTGTTCCCTCGCCTGCTTCCCCGGTCATCCTGAGCACTTCTGCTCTCTAGACCTGCTGACACAGGTTATTAATGTGGCTCATTTAGCCTAACCCTACCTCCTGCGCCCAACACGCACACACTCCTGCAGGCATCTGCAGCATTCAGGGGGCTCGTCCAGACGCTCATTAGTGAAGCACGCTCAATCCCACCCACACACACATATACACATATAACTTCACCCTAACTACACAGAATATATCTATTAGTGTGTGGTTTTAGGAACACATGGATAAAATTTGTACACAAAGACTGCAGCCAATCTCCATCCTCCATGGTGCTCCGCCCATTTCCGAACCTCTGGGTGCTACTCCAGCTGATCCATCTGTTATATCTTGAGCTCCACGCACCCCATTCAGCACCATACAGACCTAAACCCATTGCCGTACATCAGCAAATGTGATTTATTCATCCATTCGTGCATTTGTTTACTTTCATAAATAGGCGCCTATGAACCACAGAGCTGAACGTGAGTTACAGTGCACGTATTCGATACATACCATACTCATTCACACACCTCTCTCTCTCTCTCTCTCTCTCTCTCTCTCTCCACAGGTGGCTTTGTTTGTTTACCTCAGTTCTAACCGCAACACTTCTGCGCAGCGAGAGCAAAGTCTCGCTCCAGATTGCAGCTCCCCCCGACCCCTCCACCACCACCATCTCGGCAACTGCTCCAAGCTAAGCTGAGTCACTCCCCAACGTACCCTCGCCCGAGCCTCTCTGGGCGAACGCGAGCGGCGGCAGTAATTAAGGCGTGCAGCGGGGGCTGAGATCGGACGGGGTGAAGTGCCGGGTTTTCGGGGAAGAGAGAAGGCCACTCCTGTAGGGCAAAGCCGCGATGCCATCTGTTGAACGGGCTCTCGGTGGGAGCAGGGCGGCTGGGTCTGATAGAGCTGACCCCGGCACTCCCGCAGAGGGCTTCTCACACACACAGACACACGCGGACCGCTGCACTGGGTTCGTGTTGTTGTGTCTGCAACAACAGAGCCGTGCGGGATCACAGTAAAAAACAAAGCTGTGTTGGCTACAATGGGACAGTAGGGAATAAAGCTATAGCTATGTTGTTTCCCTATTTTTCTTTGTTTGTACGTGTATATATACATGTATGTTTTTATAATAGTAAATTAGCACTGTAATTTAGAATAGGATATATACATACCTTCTCGAAAACTAACACAGACCGGAAGAAAACTTTGGGCCAGGCGCATGGGTCCGATAAAACAGTATCTAAATACACAAATATACATGTGTATATTTAAGAAATATGTGTAATATAAATTATATTTAAATATACATTTATGTAAAAATGTATGAATTATACATGTAGGTGTGTGCATATATATATACGTAAACATATACACAACATCTTATATAAACACAAATATTTATTTTGTAATTAATCACGCCATCAGTTCCCATAAGATGAACATAAATATCATTTGCCCAATATAAAAACAATAGAAGTAGCTACAAAGTCCCCGCCATGATTGACAAACAAACATGCGTTTGTGTATTTTTTTGCATTTCTGCTATTGGCCATCCCTCTGGTGTCGTGTGTTGTGTAATAGTAGGCTCTGAGTAATACTCTGGTGTCTGTCATCATGCATTAGTGACATTTGTTAACGTCACGCC
The DNA here is from genome assembly GCA_026939265.1 of Oreonectes daqikongensis. Classification (NCBI taxonomy): domain Eukaryota; kingdom Metazoa; phylum Chordata; class Actinopteri; order Cypriniformes; family Nemacheilidae; genus Oreonectes; species Oreonectes daqikongensis. The sequence goes on from JAOTQM010000187.1 coordinate 5,080,965, forward strand.
CTACTTGCGTTGCTCCGCGGAGCTGCAGAGGTGCACATTCCACTGGAGAAAAGCCTGCCTGCTTAACAATGATCGCCGGTAATGAGCGCCACCAACAACATCACTTCTGCTCACATTTCAGAGCATCATTAAGCTGCGAAGCCACAGGGACTGTTAAATACCGTGTGTTGAACAAAGTCAGTAATGATAGGATGCTCCAGCATAATTTAATTCTGTAAAATGGTGTATTAATTGACGAACAATACATAATGATGTGCTGGCTTTGAAATACGCATCTAGTCTACATTGGGACTGACATTAAGACGTACAGCTGTATCAGTTGACTGACTGCTAGGCCAATGAAATCTATTGACAGTGTTTTCTCTATGCTTGTCAAAAAGGATACTTGATGGGGAGTTATTACAAAAGAACTGAATGTTTTCTTTTTGTCTCTCTTTTACCGTCTTGTTTGTTCTCTCTGATGTTGAAAGGCCCACATGCACACACATCGAGGTGGCAGGTGTGAGAGGCTGAGTTTGATGTCACATCGGGGGCCAGTCCCTTACCTATTAGGCTGAGCAGACCACCTGTCTGGCTCTTGGATGAAGAGCTGTTCTTCAGGCCCCGCGGACTCATTAAGGCCCCGCGAGCAATTACTGCCTCCTCCTGCCGAGAAATCGACTCCATGCCCCACCAAAGCTAAGCTGAAATCTCTCAATTCTCTCCTCACCACCTCCCCATCCTGTATTTTACCAATTTATAAAAAAAATACCCACAGTGACCCGACTGTATAACCCTTTGCTCTTATGCTATTCATAGATCTATACAAGTAACATCTCAAATGTACCTGTGATCTATAGGTCTGTCTCTTTAAGGTTTTGAGGCTGTGTTTGGAAAAGCTGACATACTGTTGCTAGCATGCTTTTATGTTTTCTGAAGTATATAGTATGTTTTTATGTGTGTATCTGGTTGACCTACTACATTTTCCAAAATGTGTAGTATACACCAAGGCACACTGTGTCAAATACTGTATCTCACAATGCAATGCGCTCTTATCGAACTTACTGTCATGCTTGTAAATATCTCAAATATGTGTTTTTTTATTGCAGTATATATAATCTATACTATGTAGTGTTCAGTAAAAAGTACTACATTACTAACAGGAACATTAGTTCCTATAGATCTGGGTGGAATATTACCCATGATTCCCAGACAGACTGACAAGATGTGTTTGAATTGAACTTTTTAGCATGTTTTTTTATCCGTTGTGTTCAGTTACAGTCTTGGGTTTTTCCATTTCTTGTAGCTTCACCATGAGAGCAGAGAGCATGCGGAGCATCATTAACCTTCAGAAAGGTTATGCAGTCATTAACATCAGTTGCAAGTTCTTCAGTGCTTGTGTTAACCCTAAACTGTAGATAGAGACAACAAAGCAGCCTGAGGAAATATAAATATATAACGTAAATGACTTTCTTCGGCAGAACACAAAAGAAGATATTTGGTAGAACGTTGATAACCGAACAATGGTGCTACTCATTTACTTGGGTGTCCATACAATAGAAGTAAATGGGAACCGTCATTGTTTGGTTACCAACATTCTTCAAAATTTCTTCTTTTGTGTTCTGCCGAAGAAAGTCACACAGGTTTGAAATGACATACAGGTTTTGAATCATGATGGAATTTTCATTTGTGGGTAAGGTATCTCTTTAACCCAGGGTTTTATTGAGAAATGTTAAAGCACAACTACAGTTGAAACTTATAAAACTGTTATGGAGGAATGACAATCCGCATTCCATCTTGTCCTATACGGGTGATTTGCTGAGAACCCGGAAAGTGCACAAGAGAGCAAAATCACTTAAATCCTTTTTATTCATTCAGTTTTCGATTGCAGCCATAGCAGAACTACTAAAAGTCTGTCACAGGAGCTCAGTGTGTAGAGAGGAGAGGGATCGCTGACATTTATTTTCCATATTCCTCAGCAAACACAGAAGCGATGTGATGAGAGGCAGAGAAAGAGGGAGAGAGCAAAACGTTTGGTTAGGTGTGTGTGTGTGTGTGTGTGTGTGTGTGTGTGTGTGTGTGTGTGTGTGTGTGTGTGTGTGTGTGTGTGTGTGTGTGTGTGTGTGTGTGTGTGTGTGTGTGTGTGTGGTGTGTTGTTGTGTGTGTGTGTCTTGTATTTGGGCATATGCGAAACAGAGGTGGGGTTTCTCTGGAACAACAAATTCTATTTCAAGGGAGCTTTATCAGCACAAAAATGTTTTGTGTTGCAGTCTGTCAGAGGTCATATTATGTAGACACAAACACACACACACAGTTGACTCAACATCTGTTTGGGTTAAGTGGAAGACTAACAGACTGGGTTCCCTGCAGCTTGAAACTCTCCAAAGCCATTTTTGCTGTTATACCACAAGCAAAAGCACACACAGTCCTACTCGCATGAGATGTATCTGCCCTTCACATTTTTAAAGACTTCTCACACCGCTTCTATGGAAAAAAGTCCACCCAACACCAGACACAATTCATTCTTTCTATTTTCTTGCTTTTAACCTAACATCATCCATCCCCTTACGGACCGTTTGATAGGTTGATAAACAGATGCATGGACTGACTCATTTCCCTTTGTGTCTAAGTCTTTTCTCACCTGTTTCAGAGCATGCCCTCTTTACCAAGACCCCCGGTTCCCATAGAAACGGAGACCAGCTGGGCTGTCAGACCAGGTGTGTTTGAGTGACGGGGTCATACTAAACTGTCCCATGAGTGGACTGAAGGTAGAATCCTGCTGTCTTTTGATCTCTGTGATTTTCAGCTGATGCTCGGTTGTATGTCATGTACCTTTATTAATGATGCGAACGCCACTGGCTGTATAACACCTCACATATGTTTACAGTAGTTTCATGTTTGACATTGACTCAAGGTTCAAAGCAAACGCTGACCCAGGTGTTTGGTACTGTATTGCAAAAATCCATAGTATACAGTAACTTATTTGTGTGTATATAAATCACATAATGTGAAGAATAGATTAGGTTTAACTTGATTGACATATTTATAATATCCAATTCGCAAATAATGTGTAAATGGCGAAGTAAAGCAAATAGTTATTGTGTTTTAGCATACAGGTAGTACCAATTTGATCAAAGCGTGACATCTGTCACGTGAAGAGGGTTCACCCAAAAAATTCATCATTTACTCACCACCATCATATTATTCTAAACCTGAATGTCTTTCTTCTGCAGAACACAAAAGACGATATTTTGACCCCCATTGACTTTCATTGTATGGACACAAAACCACTGATACATTTCTCAAAATATCTTCTTTTGTGTTCCATATAAGAAAGAGTCATATACATGTTTTGAACGACACGAGGGTAAATCAATGATGACACAATTCACTCGTCTTAGATGGCTTGAAAGACACATTGCGACTTACATCAGCAATGACAGACACAGTCACATTCAGAGCGTATGACATATACGTTCACCAACTGAGCAGAAACAATTTATGTTGGTGTGCATCTCTGCCCCCGTATATTCAAAGCAAACACAGACCTCTGGCATTGTGAAGATGGGGAGGCGAGGGGGAGGTTGGGATGAGAAGGGGTTGATTGAGTTTGCTTTAACAGAAGCTGGGACAGGAAGAGTGAAATATGGGTGTGACAATATTACAGAGCATTGGGACACCTGGAGACCACCCAAGTCCTGCAACTAATGTAATTATCTGTGTGTGTGCATGTGCAGATGGAATGGGGGGATTAAAGAAGAAAATATCCATGCATATGAAATGTGTGTGTGTGGTCTGTGCAAACGCGCATGTACACACACAAGTGATGCAAGCAATGCACTGGGCTAAGAAGACTCGATTGCGGTCTATGCATGAAAATAAAGGAATAGCGCAGGCGCGAGAGTGATGTTCGTAATGGAGCTCTTCTGAGGGAGGTAATTGTAGCTTTCAGGTCATTTGCAAGAAAGCCTCCAATTAATGGAATCATAACGCGGCAGACTGCCCCGCCTCCGCCCTCATTGGGCATTTGATCAGGAGCTCCTTCCTGCACTCATTTCTCCCATACACTCCTCTGTCATTCCTCCCTCACCGCTGTGAAATAATGATAGTTTTTCAATGTGGAGACGGTATTGCATTAACACATCACTTTGAAGAGCACGTGGTGATGATCAGAGTTTCGCCCGCGGGGAGCGGTTTCTTCATCTCGCGTGGTAGTAATGAGTGTGTGGTGTGTGCGCATGGGGAAAGACTGTGGCTTCTGCTTGACTCTGATTGTTTTGCGGGATTTGTAAAAGTCCACTATTTTGGATGTGAGTATCAACTCATAAACATCTCATTGACCCTTGTGTGCAAAGCAAAGATGGAGTCAAATTTTGGAATCCAAACCACAGAGTGAAAAGGATTTGTTCTTATACGCCGTGATTGGATGAGGCGTATGATATTGAATAATCTCTAGGCAATGTTAGTTTATTTATATAGCGCATTTTGTACACAATATTAAGTCGGAGTGCTTTAAATAGGCAAGTTAATGAGAAAGAAAAGAAAATCTGTTAAGGGTATAATCAGTTAAGGATATAAAAATGAGGAAAGAAAAATAAATAATAGCTCAGTATGAAAAATAATAAAAAAGTATTTCATTATTTGAAATAGAATAATGTAGTGCAGTCAGTAAAGCGTTGCACAGGGTTTAGTTTGAGAATGCACAGGTAAACAGGTATATTTCAGTCTGGACTAATGTGGCTACCGTCAGGACACATCTAACAGCTTTTAGCAGTGGGTGGCGTAATATCTAAACGCTGTCTCACCATGTTTGGAGTGAACCCTAGGTATTTCTAGCTCTACTTTCAAACTGCTTGTATAGTATTGTACTTTTGTTTTATTATACCCATGTACTTTGGTATTTTTCTTTGTATATGCAAGTAGAGATACAGTATGTGTAAGAATTTCATTGTATTTATGGTAGTAATGTATGCTATCAAAAATGTCATTTTGATTTAGGATGTGTTTGTAACCCCCCTCTCTCACTCACTCACTCACTCACTTTCTCTCTCTCTCTCTCTCTCTCACTCTCTCTCTCTCTGTACAAGGGGAATGGTGCGGTCACTAAGGGGCAGTGCGGAAGCTCACTGCAGAAGAATGGAGGAAATTAAATCAGCAGGACAGACAGGTTTGGGGCAGAAGCAACGAGTGCCAAGTGCAAACTAATTTAATTGTGTGTGTGGGCTGTTGTCCCCTGATGCCCGGCCCAGGCCAACCACCCCACAACCTTCACAACCTCACAGCCTGCCATAGGCAGACAACAGTCTGCTGCTGGGGCAACTGGGAACACACTTGAGTGTCCACTTGGTAAGCAGTCTGCACCTCATTTGTGTGTATGGATGTGTGTACATAGGTTTCTTACACTCATATGCTAATAAAAAGAGATGGCTAAAGAAAATTTATTAAAGTGATAGTTCACCGAAAAATTTAAATTCTGTGAGTTTTTTTTTCCACTGCAGAGCCCAAAACAATATATTTTCAAGAAAGTCAGTTCAAAACAAACCTATTGTATGGTCATAAAACCAATGCAAGTAAATAGGTGCTGCCACACTGTTTGTCAACTTTTTTCAAAAATATTCTTTTGTGTTTTGCGGAAGAAAGAAAGAAAGAGGGTGAGTAAATAATTTTTGGGTGAACTGTCCCTTTAATTACAGTCAGCATTAGTGGTTAAAGGAAAAAAGCAAAAATAATTATATTCTGTCATTTACTTACCATTATGTCATTTCAAACACAACATGCAAAAGGTTCATAAAACTTGTACACTACACCATGTCTTGAAGGTATATGACAAGTCATTATTGAGTATTAAAAGTATATAAACCTATCCCCTTCCACTGCAGCTCTTAAAACAAATATGGCACCTTTGAAAATTTTGATGCATTGTGCGAGCGAGTAAATGATGTCAGAAATTTAATCTTTGTGTAAACTTTTCCTTCAAGACAAAAGACAAATTGGTTCTGAGAGCAAGATCAGAGAAAGTGAAAAGATCAGGAAGGAAGAATGAAGGCGCTCATAGGTGGATCAGATGAAAAGGCAGAGATTGAATCTATAGAGATGGGCAGAGCCATTGAGAGAGAGAGTTGCGTCAACTCCGTTGACTCCAATGGACCAGTTTTTTCACAGCAATGGCAGTTCATGGAGCCTCACAATAGTTCCCGGAAGTTACTAGTAATGCATGGAGCTGCAGCAAAACAGACCGATTGTGACAAACTTTGAACCAATTTAAAGACGTAAGTAATTTAGTGAATAAATAAATGAAAGAAATAAAGCATTTAAAGAGAAAACATAACTTCCTGGAACTATCTGAACGCTCCATGAATCACACGACATGCAAAATATTGAACTTCGCAACTCTCTCTCTAAATGGCTCTGGGGATGAGATCAGGGTGTGATGGAAAGGTACGGCGTGCCAGTTATGTCTGTGACGTTGAATACTGTTGTTTAAAGGTGGTGTTAGTATTTTTTTTTAAACGCTTGAGAGTCGGACCAAAACAAACGTATAGCCAATCAGCAGTAAGGGGCGTGTCCACTCATGTAGACAGAGGAAAGAGAGCAAGTGGTCATTTGAGAGACTGTAGAAAGAGCGATGTCTTATTTATCACAATAAAGTAAAGGGTCTGTGGATTTTAAGTATAAAAAGAAGGATTAAAGTCAGGCAGGAGCTAGGACCCGCGTTAATATTATAAAGGCTTAGCGGAGATGCATTAGGACCCGTGGCACTATGGCGAAGGCTTTCAGCTGAGATATGCTAGCACCCGCGATGGTAAAGGCTTTCCAGCAGTGATACATTGGAGAAAAAAATCTAAAATAAAAAAAAAATCTGATACATTGATCTAAAAATCACCCCAGAGGAGGTTGCTTTGAGTCAGATCAGTATGTGAGTTATATTGGTTTTGCTGTTTGTCAGAACAGAAAGGAATGTAGGAAATAATGAGGAAAAACATTACAACAGGAGATGCATTGCTTTCAGTATGGATAGGAAATCATATGCCATGCAACACACAAGCATACATCAAACATACATCCATGAGAGCAGACAGATAACACACATACAATTACACAAGGACTTGAAACAGTTTTCTGACCGTCATGAGTTATGTAATGAGGGGAAAAACACATATTCAGTTGATGCACAATAGCAATTATGGTGCGAGACTTAATAGCGTTTATTTTTCATTTATCATGAATATAAAAGGCTTCCATGGTGACATTAATTCAAAGATTCATTTGTCATTAAAGCTTAGCTCAGCATTTTGTCCGCATGCTGCTCATTTGCATATTTTTTCTCGTTCTCTCGTCTCATCCTTTCGTTTTCTCTTTACCTCCTCGTGGCTGAGTTAAAGTTAATCTAATCGTGCGGTGTGTGTTTGATTTCATTTTGAGGTTCAATCTGTTGTGTCATTTTCTGCCACGCTTAACGAATGGATTTTAATTTGTCTCTTACACGTTTGCCTGCATCTTAAATATGATAATTTTAAAGTGTAGAATCATATTTATTAATTTATTTATCCTGTTTATTTTCTGTGCTAGTATGCTACAGATGTTTTGATAGAGCTTATTAATATAAAATTGGATATGAATTGTTGTAAGCCATTCGCAGTGTTCCATTTCTTCAACATGTTGCTGTAACTTTTATTTCCAAACATTTTAGCATGCATTCATGCATTAGATGTTTTGATAAATATGGCTCATAATGTTGTGTGACCTTTGAAAAGCTTAATGCCAAGTCAGGCATATTGAATGCTGTCTGTGGATGAAGTGTTTTTTTTAGAGGCTGTCTATGAGGATGTGTGTGGGGGGGCACAATGGCGCATCATCGAACAGAGGGGGCATCACAATGTGGGGCATTTGAGCCAAAAAAAAGTGATGGACAGCCCTTTCATTTGATGTATTCTTTAAAGGACTCAGTTTGGTTGTGGCGGGTGGTCTTCTCTAATGAGGAAACCAACCTTAGCCCAGGTCAGCTCTCTCTCTCTCTCTCTCTCTCTCTCTCTCTCTCTCTCTCTCTCTCTCTCTCTCTCTCTCTCTCTCTCTCTCTCTCTCTCTCTCTCTCTCTTACACGTCTGTATTGGATCCTGCTGTTCTTAAGTAACAGTTAAGGACAGTCAGTTGCTATGTGATTTTTTTTTATTACCTACCTGACTAATATTTCCATTTCAAACCAAGCTAAAAAGATTTAATTTAAAATCTGTTAAAACATGCAACATCCTCTTTAAATCCTGACAGTATGTTTTATCAAGCATATCAAGTCAAATACTAATTTGAGTGACCCCCATCCACCAAACAGGACAATTATATCAACGCTAACAGTTTGAATAGGCTGATTTTGATCGATACTTGCTGTTTCTTTTTGACCTTCTTACACACTATTTCTGTGGTCAGGCTGTGCAGCTCTTTCAGAGCAATATTGGAGCTTTTTCCTTGATAATGGTGGTGAAGATCAGGGAGGACGATGTGGCCTTTTGTGACCAGAAAGGTCTTCATTCAAGCCACTGATTGAGCTTTCAGCCCTTCATTCATAATTGAAGGCCATTAACTCCTATGGTAAGTGGCTGTAGTTTAATTAGCTGCTCTGATGGCCCGGGTTCTTCACTGGTGAGCACTAAGGTTTAATTGAGTCTTCGGTCAGTGGGCAGACAGGAACAGTGAGCTAATTCACCTTCAGCACAAAAAGCAGTAAAGGTGGACATTTTAGAAGCTGCCATTAAACCACAGGTTTAAGGTTTTCAATGCTCTTTAGTCCACCTACTGTATAGGATTATGCATGTGCCCTACACCATTTGTCCTTATGTGTCCTTGACAGCTGAATGAATAGGTGTTTATGGTTATACAACTGTTCCAATCCTCTAACAGTGTTACAAGAGTGCTCATATACAGCCACAGAAAAAATTAGGAGACCATCTTGTCATGCTGTCAGTCTTTCACATTGCTGTTGGATGACTTTATGTCACTTCTGAGGTTTGATTTTGTTGCAACTCAACAGACACTGGACTTGAATGGCCAAACTGTATCTACGGATGCTAATTAAATGAAAGAAAAATTTTCCACAGCTGTTTATGTGATTTTGTCTGTGAAAACCAGGCTGAAGTCTTAAAATCGAAATATATGTTTATAATGTCAGTCTTTGACATGGTCTTACTCAGTAAATATTAAAGATTTCAAGGTTATATTTTCACAGAATGTTCTTTACATTATGTTATTATAGCAGCATGGGTACATTTCACTTTTTTAACTTTTTCGTGCCCTAGTAATAATGAAAAACCTTGAATATTTTATTTATGTTACATCATAATGTTTCTTTGACTTTTTTTCTGTTTATGTCGAGGTTTAAATTGAATTCCCTGATTCAACTCTCAGACATTCGAATCTCACTTTATATGTAGTATGAATGTGTGTGCGCGCACACTTGTGTTTTTATTTGATTATCTGATCCCGTTCCTCATCTTCCTTCTCACGTTGTCCAGCAGTTGTTCTCCGTCCTTCTCCATCTTTCATTTACTCACCTTATCTGAGCTTCCGCTCTGAATCGCTTTATTCCCTTATATCTCTCCCCCTTCAATCGTCTGTTGGCATCTGTGCGTGTTTGTGTGTGTTTATGATTGTGTATGAGCAGTAGGGAGGGGAAGCTCAGCTGTTCATAAGATGTGATGGGTAGAGGGGAGATTTTCTTACACTCTTATTGCTGTTGAGCCAGAGGGCAACTGAGCGATGTGAACAGAACATTACATGTGGCTTTTCTCAAGTCTTGTTGTGAACATGGAGCGCAATGCTAGGTTTCATGAAGCACTGAGTTATCATATAACACACTCGGTTATCATGAGAGCATTTTCGTGGAACTCCTTTTTAAAACTGATTCGTGATGTCAGAGTATTTACAGTAACAGTGGGGACAGGAAAACTGCACCTCCCATAGGCAGCTTATGGTACTGCAACATGTAAATCATGAAAGCTAGATGTTACCACTGAACGTTACGTTAGATAATATCACTTTCATCTCCAGAGTGTATAAATGATTTGCACGCTCTCAAGGCTTAAGATGTATGAAGATAAACAGACAAAACTTAAAACCGTTGGACCATACAGTGTCGTCTCAAAGTGATGTTGCGTTAGCGTAGTGTGTGTGTGTGTGTGTGTGTGTGTGTGTGTGTGTGTGTGTGTGGTGTGTGTGTGTGTGTGTGTGTGTGTCTATAGACTCATTTGCAGGGATCTTTAACAAGCTGTTTTTCAGGATGTTTTGGCATTGACAATTGCCCTCTGTTTCACATCTCTGAAAATGTGCGATTCCGTCTGTCTCTCTTGCTGAGAGTGACTCGCTTAGGGATGCGCAGTAGCCTACAGTATCTACACTTTAATGTGTATAGCACATATATATCAGATGTTGTGATTTACTGATATGTATATCTCATTATCCTTATGACTTCTACATCATTATATATCATTAAGAAATCATTTCCCTCTGGCTTTTTTTTAGATTAGCGCTTGAACCCAGGTCCCCTTGAATGATAAACAAAACCTGTACCACAAGAACAAAAAAAACATTCAGATAATGAACTGCTAGAACATTAATTGAAAGCTTTTTTTATGTCTTATATCACATAGAGCACAAAAGTGAGCCAGGACTGCCACTGGTACACCAAAACAAACAGCTGTGTGATACCCTTGGCTCCAGGCACAAATAAATTTGCCACCATATTTAATAAACAAACATTCAAAGGGCAAGCGATGTGTACAACTTTGAGAATGACAGGCGGAAATCTGCAGTCTTCTGCGGAATCTGTACATCGATAATATTGCTTAGAAAACATAAAACCCACAAACCAATTAGATTATCTTAGTTTAATATAATAAACAATGCTTGAGCTTTATTCAATAACATTCTTAAAATCTTATTTTGACCTCATGCGACTCCACTTTCTCCTTCAAACTCCAATACCTGTCGTAGACTCTGGTCCAAGGTGAGAAGAAGAGACAAGATCTGACAGCTACTGCACCAAGGGAGAAGCCAAAACTACAAGCACTGACACCCTGAGATTGATTGATTATGTCTGTCTTGGCTCAAACGCATCGGAACAAACTCAGCACAGCGCTTTACTTCGGTCATCCCAGCCCTCTTCTCGACATTCCTCTGGTTCTAGCACACACACAAAACGCAGATACAGTTTATTACATTAACGCTGGGCATTTCACCTCCTGTCAGTAGCAGAATGACAGCAGTGAAGTGTGTGACAAGGTCGGAGCGGAGCTCACAGTCTAACCAGATTACACGGAAATCAGGCGAGCGTGCACGCCGCCACCGATGCCCTGGAAATGTGCTTTCAGATCAGCGAAGTGTGTCTGTTACGCCACAGGGTGACGAGCGTGTGTGTCTTTGTGAATGTCATTACATGGGATGTTACATGTTTAGGTCATTCAACAAAACGTGGGGTGTTTGTGTCTCTCATATACATTTAACAAAGGAAAAAGAATAGCTAATGCCAAGCATTACAGTTATTATTATATTTGAATTCATTTTAATGTCTGTCTTTTGAGTAAGCCTTGTTCCCAGCAGAAGTATCGTGCATCCTAATATTTTTGATATTTCGAAAAAAGAAAAATGCAGTAATATCCAAAAGCATGATGATTCTGATTTTTACAAATCTAAAATACTCTATCATTCTACATTTTTCTAAAGTCTAAATTTGATCAAAAATATTATGAACCCTGGTTGCTTGGGTCAGTCCTGTTGGTAGACTATCTAGTTTCTCCCTTTTTAGTAATGAACTATTCTATAAATAAAAAACCTTTGAAACCATCCATTTTTTAAGAAGGTGAAGTCGAAGTCTGTTTTTTGTCACTTTATCTTGTATTATTTTTTAGAAAAGGATGATCTTGTCAACCCTGTTAACATGACGTCTTATAGCAAACAACTGAACTTTGAAAAGTGTTGAATTTATTGGCATGAATGAGACATTAAACTTGCACCTAGTTTGAAGACCTTGAGCACAAAACTTTGCAATGCCAAATTAAACCTCAAATCTGGCAACCCTGTAAACATCTCATATGTTAATTTAGCTTGGGGTGGTTTAACACTTAACACTTAAACACATTAGTTATTCTAATGTAATTCTTGATCAATTTTCTTAAATTAAACAAGAATATTTCTAGTTATTTTACAGAATGATTTATGTATATTTAATGCATTCTGTGTATGGTTAGATATGGTAGATGCTGCATTTCTGTCACTGATGCATTTTTGACTGTTGGATAGAGAGAGGTCTGTGCCTCCCAACGCCCCCTTTGTCCTGTCTGTTTGCTGACAGGGGGCACGGCCCATTCTGACCTCTGGCTCTCACTCCCCTGAGGTGGCTAACTTCATTTTCTGCACAATCGAGTTAGAGCCCAGATTATCTCTGCATATTCAGCAGCCCTCCCCGTTTCATCTTCCACCTACACGCCCATCAAAACAAAAGTGAACACACGCATTCTCTCAGACAGATATTCATGTTCGCCAACCCGCAAAGGATCCGCTCTACGCGGTTATTACTGTGCGGTGTTGTGATGTGGACCCACTGGTATACTTGATGTGTTTTTCTGGCAGGACAGATGTCATACGTACAGCTTCTCCTTGTGTGTTTTTAATAAATCAAATACACCAGAGTTGCGCAATGCACCATAAATCAATTACTTTCTCGATGCAGACAATTCTGCAGATCGTTCCTATCTTTCGCCCTCCGCTGCGCGCGCGCGCGTGCGCTGGGAGCGCCTTGCCTCGGCTCTTATGAAAGCTTTATTGGATTCTACCATCCCCGTAGGGAAAACGCTTTAAATGTCTTTGCAATTATACCTCTAATAACAGCGCTGCGCTCTTGGGCCAAGTCAACGTTAAGGAACTGCAAGTTAGTCAGTCAATAGAGGGGCTATTAATCTCAGTCACCTGTCTGTCACGATGAGTCGTACAACAGCAGAGGCGTCTCTTGACCTGCGCGCGCGGCCCCTCGCCGTCGGAGAGCGAGCGCGTATGTGCATCTACAGACCGGCGGAGAGATTTCTACAAGCTCTCGTGGGACCCGCTTTAGGCTGAAGTGTTCAGACAGAGCGGTGAGGAGAGATGGTCGGGAATGTAGATGATTATTAGTCGCTACCTTTTGTAATTTCCTCTTACCTTAGACGTTTAAAAGCATGACATCACCTGTCTTTTGTACTCTACATTGCCTCTGTATTCGTAAGACGTGCGCTGAACAAAATGCAAATTGAAACTGATATGCCGACCCAATGAAATTAAACCTGTGAAGCGGGGAAACATGATATTCATTTTCTGTCTGAAGCAGGCCTGTTTCTGGGTTAAAGGATTACTTTATCAGAAAATGTTATCATTTAGCCTACTCTCATGACATTTCCAGACGTGTATGTCTTTCTTACACAAAAATAGACGTATTAAAAATACGAATGCATGGTTTTCCTGTGCTGGGAAAGCATATTGTGACTTTCAAGCTTCATACAGGGCTGAAAATACACATATATGCAGTTTATACGTGTGATATTCTAGGCGTCTATGCCATATGTTTAAATGTGCAGTGAACAGACTGAAATTTAATCTGTTGATGATTGAAAGTTTCTGCAGTTCTCATTTCCCTTTGGCATACTCAATGTTTGATGTCTTCCATCCTTTCTTTTTTCTTCCTTCTTTTATGCTTTTTTGTTTCTTTTCATCCATCCTCCTATGGCCTTTATTTGTTCCTCTGATAGGATCACACTTTCTTCTTACTTCCTTCACACTTTCTTCTTTACTTTCTCATTCCCGGATCAAACAATCATCATACCCATCCCTTGTTCTTTCTCTCTCTGACCTTCCTTCCTTCCTCTGACTGTTTGATGAGGGGAATGTGATGTGAAATTGCCCCCTGCCGCGACAGTTCTCTTAAATGTCCGGGTCACGCAGGCTCTGTGAGAAAGTGCCCGAGCCGGACGGGAAAACCAGCTAGCGGAAACGGAGCGAGGCGGGCGAAGAGCGAGAGGAAAACTGGCTTGTGAGATGATTGCTGGGGCAGTTTACATAATGAAATGTGTGACCTGGATGGTCTCTATATATGGAAATCTTTTGGAGATGTTTGTTGTGATCTTTACAGATTTTATAAAGGTCACCTGGTGTTGTGAGTGCACGCTGAAAGGGAGTTCGCTCTGTTAGTGCTGATCATAATGCCAGGGCATAGCACGACCCCTGAAAACAAACAGACTGTTTAAATGTAAGAAAGAGGGGAGAGAGATGCAAGGGAAGTGAAAAATTCAGCGAGAAAGCCAAAAAGGAAGCACTGCGAAGGTATAACATAGTGTTCCATCCAAGACATTCCACCTTTCCCATTCATTTTTAATGTGCCATATATCTCTGGTACACCGGAGCATGACATCTTCCCTGAAGTGTGGGAGACTTTCATCACGGATTCTGTGTGAGTTTATTTGTGAGCGTGTGTGTGTCTGCTGTCTTTGCAATAAAAATAGAAATACAGGCCTGTAAAATATCTCGCTCTACTTATTAAGAATTACATAAATGAAGGTAAAGATTTGCCTGAGCATTATGTATGAAATATCAAAAGTGAAAGCATAGTGCTTTAAGACAGGATATATGTTGTCTCTCAAACACGCACTTCCATACGCCTTCCATCATCTGTGCTGTAAAAGTTAAATGCCTTGGGCTGTCCCTGCCCGGCTCTAAACACCGTTGAACGTCATTGTTTGACTGCCGCTGTTAAAACAAAATGCCTCACTTTTCCTTCCACTTATCACTTCATCCCTCCATCTGATCTTTCCACTCTATATCTCATAAATCTCTTATCCACACGCACCTGCTCTCTTTCTCCATTTCATATATATCCCCACCTCATTCATTTATTCGAGGTCCCCGTTTTTTTCTCTTAATATTCTTTTCTTTTTTATATACTTTCTAGTATAGCCATGTTCTATATCTTTTTATGTTATTATTTTTTAAGTTTATATCTGTTATCTTTTCTATACCTTCCTGCTTATAAGCCTTCTCATTTTCTTTTCTCTCTATATATATTTTGCAGCATGTGCTTCATCACATTTGGCAACGCGTGCTTAAAGAGCTGTGAATTTATGCAAATGTATGACTGAAAAATGAGTATTCACGTTCTTGCACAAAGAACAGCAGCGACTTGTTACAATGTTTTCTCTTTGTTGTGAATCTGTGGAATAATTATTAAGAATGATTTGTGGCCTTTGCAAGGCTGGCCTTTTTGCCTAGTGTTTAAATAAAGCATAAGATTTCATCTAGACCCCAAGTGATATTCAGCAGTCTGGCTGATTAAACTACCGTATAATTTTGCTCTATCATAGTTTTTAATCATAGCGCTGTAGTTTACAACAGTTATGCCCTCCGAACGATTGCCACTTCTGGAAATTAGTGCCGGCACATGTTTTTCTGTAAGAAAACCTGTTTATGTGTATATGTATTTGAGACAATTAAATGATTCTTTTGTACAGAATGTCAGGTACAGTTAAAGAGATATTTGACTCCCCCATTGACTCCCATAGTATTTATTTTCCCCACTATGGCAGTAAATGGGGGATGAGATCTGTTTGGTTACTGACATTCTTTGGTTACATCTTCCTTTGTGTTCAGCAGAACAAAGAAATGTATACAGGTTTGAACAACCTGGGGGTGAGCAAATGATGACAACATTTTCATTTTTGGGTGAACTATCCCTTTAAATTGTCTTTTCATATGAAGTTTGCATAAATGTGCATACAATATATATAGAAAAGTAATAAAAAATACAATTACTTTCTCCATTTATTCACTCTCATGTGGGTCCAACCTATGCACAAGTCATTCTTCTGTGGAACACAAAAGAAGATATTTTGAGAAATGTCTCTGTGGTTTTGTGTTTATACAGTCAATGATGCCCAATGTTCTTCAAAATATATTTTTTGTGTTCTACAGAAGAAGGAAGTCATAAAGTTTTAAAGTAACATGAGGGTGAATAAACGCCGAAAATAATTCAGGTGAACTATCCCTTTCACTTAAACTATGCGTAAGGAATTAACTCCATAAAGAAGCTTCTATCACTTCAGAGTGTTGACATCACATGATGATGCAGATTGCACTGTAGTACCCAGCAGGGGTCAGAGGTCATACAACAGAGGTCACTGCAGATTGGATGACCTGACCTGACAGTGATTGACAGATGGATATGTCTCTGCAGTACAGGTCAGCACTGGCGGGGTGGGACTACAGCGGGTCAACAAATGCCAGGCTTGGCTGACGCAGCAGGCACAATTTTTACTTAGTCTGCGTTGCTCCTATACAACCAGTGCTGGACTACATGAGATGTGTTATGATTCACAGGATTCATATAGATGTTCACTTCACAAAAATATTTGAAACTATATAGTTTGAATGTACCATAACCCTAATACAAGTACAGTTTATAAAGTATAAAAAACTATTTTTTGCTTTTATGAGATAGCTAGGGCTAAAGCCTCTTGTCGCCAAAAGTACGTTCATGCTTTCTCTCACACTCAGTCTGTGGAGTGTTCGATCACTTATGCATTTAATTCTTTCCTTTTCTCCACCGGGACACCAGAGGACAGAGGCTTGCCTGCCACCTTCTCTCATTATTCATCAACAGCTTGTCGATGCTTTTAGCATTTGCATATTCACAGGGAATTGTGGGAGATGTTGTCCTCTGGGGCCCGGACTGTGTCCTGCATCGCCTGCTTTTGCTCTTGAGAAGTCATTGAGAGAGAGTCCGGGCAGACGGCGAAATCTCTGACTGTGTTGTCTTAAACTGCTCAGCTCCACAGCATTAAGCATCCACTCTCTTTAATGAGGGTCTGCACAGCGAGGGGAACCGCTTTCCCACTCTCCTCGCCTGTCATTAACGTCCCGACAGTGGGGACACGGGACGGGCTGAAATGGAGAAATAATAGGCAATTTAGCGGTGCGTGGAGAGATGAGGGGGATGAGAGGGAGTGCAGGGTCATCCCTCGTTCTGTTTTTAGGGGTTCCTTCCCTGTCATCCCTGCAGAGCCGCGGGCGGATAATGAGGCGGCGCTGGAAGCATAAATAGGTTTAAAATAGAAGGAAGGAATAAATAACTTAAATACAATAGAACAGGTGAAGGGAGGAGAGAGAGGCTACCTGGCTTTACCTTTAACCCCTCCGCCTGTTTTCTGTCTATCTCACACCCTGCGCTTCTGTCCTGTCCATGTCCTGTCCTTCAAACATCTCATGGCAGGACAACCGTTGGAGAGGGAAAACACAATGAGCTGTCCAAAAATAGTCTAGAAACGTACTGCTGTGTTTAGGGGAGCTAGGAAAGTAAGGCTACTCGTAATGATAGGTTGTTAAAATAGAGTCAAACTATCCATTTAAAGAAGTAACAGTCACGCTACAAGCTGCTGATAAAAAGAAGTTAGCTATATTGAAGTTATGTCTTTTAAATAGTTTTTACTCATTTTTTAAAAGCTTTACCCAATACTGCCATCTCTGTTTGAAACATAAACTTGCAGGTGTGTTAAGTATCTACTGTATTTTTACATGCTTTAAAAGTCAAATGATGCTGACATCAAAAAATCATATAAATCTTCATTATAAGCTTACTACGAAATTTTGAACACTGATCTTTTCAAGTACTTGTTTAATAACTAGTTTTAGTTTAGATTTAACCAAAAAACAAGTTCTTGAGGACATTGAAAACAACATCTTTGGCTATACAGTAGGAATGTAATATTGTCAAAAGCATCCCTCTAAAATTAAGAATTTATTTTTTTCAGTGTTGCTCAGTGTTGTGCAGTATTCCTATAGTTCAATCAATAAGGAAATGCATTAGCAGGTCATGGGTTTTAAGCCCCAGGGAACACATACTGATGAAAATGCATAGCATTGTCCAGGTGAAAGGCACCATACAGAATATAAGTCACTATAAAGTATAACACCAACACCATCAGATGGCCTTTTAAATGTAAAAAAGTGCAATAGTGTAACTCTTTACCAAACACCTCTTATCTTCTTTTCAGCTGTATTTTTCAATCCACAGAATAGCTGTGTTATTTTCATTGTGCCGTTTCTGCGCGGCTTCTGATGTGATGAGATGTGATAATGAACACATTTGACAGGTGGGAAAAGCAAAGCAGCGGGAATCTGAAACAGTCAAAACTTAACTTAATTACTGGCTTTTCAAAGCTGCCGTTTTTTTTCCGCTCTCCTCACCTGTAGCTTAGCCTCCTTTAAACCGCTGCCTCACAAGAACGATTGCAAGGGAACAATTAGCAAAGTGCCATAGTTTATTTGTGTGCGTTTGCGTGTGAAATAATACATCAACAAGCTATGGTACACAGCTGTGAGAAAGGATAACTGGGTTTTATTTCCAACTTGGTGACTCGGATGTCTGGCAGTGGCAGGGAGGGGAAGAGGAAATCGGTGTAATTATTCTCCGTGTGCAAGGGAGCCAGCTGGGGACCCCTTCAACAACATAGGCTAATTTATATCTGCGTGGCACTTTCTTGGTTTCTGACAGAGCCGCTTTCTGTTCTCCAAGCTCTCCTGTCCATACTTCTGGGAGCCCTACTGCTGCTACCACACCGCTTATAGACTCCCTCCAATCTCTCGCTATTCTGCTGCACTGCACTGTGCAAGGAGCAAGTCATTATGGAAGTTGATGGCTCAGACAATGTGAGTCACCCCCAGTTCAAATGAACTATTGCCCCATGAGACTGAGTGTTTTAATCATTGTAAAATGAGAGGTTACAATTCTGGTTTGGCAGTGTATGGTTTCATTTTTCTATAGCCATTCATGCAATGAGAAATTAACTTTTAAGGAAAGGATTTAAAAAAACATATATGTTAACATATATACATATTTATAGTTTGATCGGTTCATCAGAAGTGTAAGCGTGCTGATCTTTACTATACACTCTTAAAAATAAAGGTGCTTCACAATGCCATAGAAGAACTTTTTTTGTCCATATGGTTCCGTAAAGAACATTGAAGAATTACAAAAGGGTTTTCAGATTATAAGGTAAGGTTCTTCTATGGCATCTCTGTGAAGAACCTTTTAAGCATTTTTATGTAGAAGCAATGGGATTTTTTGACAAAACATGAAATGGAATAGGAGTGACGCCTGAGCAGTGCATGGAACAATGAAAAGTTTGATGTTTTTGCTTGTTTTCATTGACAGAAAAAAGAAACTGTAAGATTTAAGGCCATTGCACATAGAGTCCGAAATTGTAATAGCCTTTAGTCTAAAATGTACATTTTATTTTAAATGTTTGTTAAGTTACCAGATACAGCATCACTTAAATGTTTGGAAAAACTATTTCTTTATTTAGATTTTTTCCACCTTTAAGAATAATAGTAAACTCAAACTATGGAGTATGCCAATTGTGGGAATTTTGTTGTGACTAAAATTTGACATTTTATCGTTCAGCTTTTTTAGGTCTCACCATGGGAAGCTCTTTTAAGAGTACTGAAGGATCTATTCAACCCTTGGTCGCCAACGTTTTCTCTTATCAATGTAAGTCTACATTTGAACAATAATATGTGAGTGACCCTGGATCTTCAATGTTTTGATTTTTTGCACCCTCAGATTTCAGAGTTTCCAGCTCACTAAACTGGTTAATATCAAATTTATTCTCAATTTAGGTTTTACAGGGAGCAGTGCCGAGGGGAGATAATCTCTCTCTGAAGTAACCATGAAAGTGATCAAAAAGTAATTTAATTATAACAGCTGCTAAACTCAATAAATGTAACATTGATACGAACACTGTTATCTTCTACTAAAAATAGTTGATCAATTAAAAATAGCATACATGCCGTAAGAATGGCTGTAACGCCAATGGATTGCAAATATGTGGATTCCGAGCACGCCATCATATTTTCCTTCCATGTCTTTAGCAGCTGTTGATTTGATCTTCCCTTTCAGCAGCTAATTAGAGTCTTTTAGTTCCTGGGAGAAAAGGTCAGTTTCTCCCTTTGCACAGATGCATTAACAAGCCAAGTATTAATACACTCACCCCCGTGTACAGGTCAGACCGGGCCAGACAGCTCCTTCGGAATAAAACAGACTTTTTCCCTCAGGCCTCTCCCCCAACTTAACTCTCAATTAAACCATCTCTAGACTTTAGCTGTTACAGAACGGTGGGTGGACATGCTTGTTTAAGTCAGTGTTTTATAGTTTGTCCTTGCAGTTAGCATTAAAGGCTGTTGATTTGAACAAAGGAAGAGTGAATCATTCGGATGCTATGGAGCAATGAATCAATTAAATGTTTAATATTATGTTCCATCACACGTATTCCTCCACCGCCTTACAACTTTACTCCTGAATGTTGAATAATAACTCTAACCAACATGGGAAACCACCCTACATCTCTCCAGAACTATCGCTCACTGTGTTTTCTTCTTTGTTCACTCTGTACATGCAAGAACCAACACAATTACGCAAAGGACTGTTGTGTTTTTCTGCTGCTCCGGCTCATGCTGTTTTTGTCTTCCCTGCGGTATTGATTCGTCTTTGGTTCATCTGTAGCAAGTACCTATTCTTGTCACCCAGACACTTAGGTGAACATCTCTTTAATTGCTTGCCATGTATTCTGTAATAAACACTGCCCTGGGGTCCCGTCGCCTCGGCTCAGTGGGAAAGAGCTCGAAGAAAGGATGCAAGGTGGGTAGATGTTTTTGATGAATCAAGTCTGTTTACTGGTCAAGTTGATTTAATGTTCCGTGTCTGGGAAGAGATACGGGTTTAAAGACCTCTGCGAAATAGTTCCTTCCTGGGTTGAATAATTCCTGTGCATAATATGAGTTCAGGTTTATCACTGATAAAAAGTAAAGAATTATTACTGCCACACATTATATGTGAAAAACTCATAATTATGAATAGTTACTTTTGTCTTCTTATGTGTAAAAGGATTTGCCAGCATTGGTGTTTTTCATTCTCACCAGCAGCAGGATCTTTACACCTCCTGTGAGAGATTTGAAGGGAGTGAATCAGGTGGAATGACATCAGCAGCCATTTAAAACCATTTGAACTGCAGACAGAAAAATCTTTCAAATAAACATGGCACAGAATAAAACAGACAGAGAGTGTGAATGAATGAGGAAGAGGGAGGCACCATCAAAATCACTAAAAACATATCAAAACCACATATGTTAGGCCATATGGATTATAAGCAGCATCTCTGTGGCTGTTTATATGTGTAATTGCTGTGTAAACGCTATTTTAGAGAAGGAGGCGAGACAAACACACACACATTTTCATGCACACACTACAGCAACTGAATAATGCACACTTCTGATTTCCTTGATATATCAATCTCCTGGGGGTATGAGAATATGCATATTACAATACTAATGCTGCCTTCCCTCGAAACCCCCCGGATGCCTGGTTGTGAGTAACATCATTAATGGAGGAGCTGCTAGAACAGATAAGTGAAGTGGTTAATCTCTGTCAGATTATTGTTTTACCCCCCGCATGGACTACTACCTCCTCAAAACTTGCATAAATGCTGAAATATATGACTTTTACCCTCAAAACAAATTGCTGATGACTTAAAACCCTGTCATGGGTTTTATAGAGCCAAAATTGTTAATAGATGTATAGAAAACCACTATACTAAAATGATGTCAGTGTTTCTGAATTTATAGATATTCATATGCTGTTTTTAGACCTTGAATGATGCAAAGAAAACAAGTACATATTTATTTCTAAACAACAAAATTAGAATGTTTTACATCTATTTTTATGAAAAGAGAAAAAAAATATTCGATGGAAAACCCTTTACAGATGGTTTCATCGCGCACCTGCTTGGCACGAAGTTAACTTCCGGTCTGTGTTTGTTTATTGTTCTGGCTAGTGGCTAATAATGTAACTATTTTTATTTTATTTATATTAATATTGTATTGTATAATAATTGTATTAAATAAAGAATTTGTTTAATTTTATTGTATATTAATTTTATTAAATGTCGTGTAACATTTAAGTTTAGTCAAGTAACTGTTTTTCCACTGGTTTTACATTTAACTTGCTAGCTAATGTCATTTACTTGTTATTTCTTTTGCTTGTTATCAGAAATAATCTGCAGGGACTCTATTCTTTGTACCGAAAGTTAAGTTTGGGCCACAAAAGCATGTATGCGCTGTAACATTTGTTTATGTTGTTGCTTTGAAACTGTCTAACTTAAATGTATAGCCATTTTTAATCACAGCTTTTTTTCTCAAATTGAATAAAATGATGGTAAATATAATTAATATAACTGATACATTTTTTTTTATGATTTGGGTTTTTTTCCATAAAAAATTAAGAAAGTTTAAAACTGAAGCAATAGTGATCTCAGACTTTAGAGCACTATACTCACTGTTTCTGTGTGTTAGTGGACCATTATAAAGTCACAATGACAGGTCCTCCACCACACCATCACCAGTGCCCTATCATCTCAAAACACTAAAACCATTTCGACATGTTAAATTCCCCAGGGCTCAGTATAACTTTTATTGCCTCGTATTATTACAAGCTCCCATTAATTGTTAATAGCCAATCAATAATCAGCCCATTAAGTTAACTGCTTGTGTATTTGTGCACAGGTGTGCCATAAAATTCTCTCTTTCACACACACACACACACTCACACACACACACGTTGCTCACCCAGGTAAGAATGATCTGTGCACCACTGTTTATCTCAATGCTGAGAGAGAGGTCTATTTTTGTTGATTGCTATGGAAAAAAGCAGACTTTGGCCGTCCAATCAGAGCCCTCCACGCGTCCTGCCCACCGTGTTGAGGAGTTAAATGTCATGAATTCTTAATGCTTAATGAGCCCATCAGCCCTCGAGTAAAAGTGCTCTGTAGTGCCTCTGCTAATTGGCTGCGGAAGCTGCTCTCCCATGCCGGGCTGGACCTGGAGAAGTGGGCAGGGGCGGAGAGGGGGGATAGGTCTGTTTTGGGGAGGATATCCGAGATGAGAGGGTTGGGCAGGTCGAGTGGCCTGGAGCGACTGTTGCTGGTATAAAGATGACAATTCATAGCATAACTATCAGCTTGCAACCTGACAAGGATTATTTGGTAAACTGTTGTTTTTCTCTTGTATTGGTGATTCTCTTTTTTTAGCTGATGCTAAATAGTGTAATTCAAGGCAAGCTTTTTGTAAAGCACCACATGGAGTCAAAGGCGGTCATGTAAATTACAGTACGTTATCCGTAAATGAACAGGCCATAGTTCCCTTTTGTTATTGGTTTTCATTTATTCCAGCCACCCACAGTTCAGGTTTCTCAGCTTAAAACGCCACAATATGCAAAGCTACAGGGTGGGTTAACACATCAGACGGCAAAAACAACAAGTGGATGAGCGAGAGGGTGTTGCGATCGGTAGCACGAGGACTTTTACCTCTCAGCCCCGCGACTCCCCTGCGCGCTCATTGACAAGCTTGCACCGTTGCAGCCTCCCCTGCCGTCCGCGGCCAGCTTCCTCTAACAACTGCAATTGGCGTGAGCGGCACACAGGCACACACTGTCCACCCCTCCCCTCCTTCACCTGCGAGCAATGTGCCATTCCCAGCATCGCTACCAATTACCGTTCAGCCCAGCTGCCAGGTCTAAATCTGTGGCTGAGAAGACGAAGCATGTCTGCTGAATCAGCCCCTGCAGAGCATTTCATCCCCAAGCACTGGGTGTGGAGTGGCCGCCACTGGTGGATGTCTGAGTCCCTCATGAACATCGTCCCCACGGTCTAACCTTCCCACGTCACCGTGTCATCCACCACACACTGTTTGCATCTGGTGACGTCTATAAATATCACAAGAATCGATCGAGTTAAGATGATTGTGTTGCACTTGCAGCGTTCTCAATTTTTGGTTTGTAATGTTTCATTGCTCCATGCAGCTTCATCTGCAACGTATTGGTGACAAAGCAGGATTGTTTTTGGTTGCGGTGTGCTGGCTGCTATATTTGCTATAATCACCGAGTACATTTTTGTGTGACAAATAGGTTTCATTACGTTTATAATTGTAAGCAAGAAGTCTAAAGGGGCTGTTTCTTCAGCGACTAATGTAGACCAACACCTCATGAGGGGAAATCAAATGAAAGAATGTTTACCCCAAGTGTCATGTTGTACAACACTCTTTGTGAACTGGGTGATGAAATGTGTTCTTCACTTTAACGTCGCCATCAGATTTCAATAGAACCTCGATTGGCTTGATCTGAGTTAGCTATCAGCTCTTTTTCGGGTTATACAGAAAACTTTGCATGACAGCAAGCAACATAATGAAGAAAGATCAAAAGAAAATGTGGAGGTGAAGATTGGAAAAAGGATACATAAAACGATGCGATGACTTTAAAGCACCACAAATGACATGTGTTTGACAGGAGGGCAATGTGACAAAAGAATCGTGCCTATTACTGTATTGTTCAGAAAATAAGATGGTGTTATTTTTCTTGGAAATGCATCTGAAAAATGGTGGCATCTTATATTCAGGGTCAATAATACATCCGCAACAATAGGTGGCGCCAAACACGTGTAAATGAGTGGCAACTGCAGGCTTGTGAAAATAATCATGAAAATTATTTTTTATATAATAATATATTATTATATATGTTTCATGAATGTTTAAAATAGATGTAAAGTATTTATTTATATATTTAAAAAAAGTGGCACTGTGCTCCATGTGAGGCGTTACATTTCATTCCACTTTTTTTTACTTTAAAAGGTTGTATTTACAAAATTGTGCCAGTTGTACTAATATTTAGCCTTTCGTGCCATGTTAATAATTTGCATAATCTTGTGCCTTTAATATTAATATCGTTGCTGTCCTTCTAAAACATTAAATGTCCCTATTCGCTGTTTTTCAGGAAATAGAATTATATTCATTATACATCAATACTTACAAAACCCAGTGACAAACACAAAGGCTGACATATAATAATGATTAATGTCAAAAAATACCAAAAGATTTTATGTATGTTTTTAAGAATATTTTGCTACTTTTGTAGGATATAAAGCAAAACCAGTTGAGAGCCAAATAACCATGTATAAAACAAATGTCAACACATTTAACATATGGGCTAACTCCTCTGTTGTATACAAGTGTTTACCAGAAATAACAATATAGGCCTACTGTTTTAATCAACAGGTGTCCTGAAAGAGAACCAAGTTCGGTCTCTCTGGAACCATGGCTAAAGTGAATCTCAGAAGCCCAGGTCTTGTCAGGGGGTGCCGAAGATCGCCTGAAAGACCCTATTTGTCTCACTAATCTTACACAAAATAACATTTGCATTCAGCCAGCTGCCTGTAATAAAGGCTGGCAGTTATGAGGCCCGCTTCCATGCATTACCATTAATCACAATTAAATAGAGCTTAGCGCTTGTCACATGAATATTTACAGTGTGGCCAGGGCCATCTCACACTGTAAATTCATAAATCATGTGGCCAGATTATGGAATTTATGGCTGTTTTATTATTCATGATCAGCCTTTTATGTGGTGTTATATTTATTTCCCTCTCCACTGGACGGGCACGTTGAGCTGGGTTTAGTGGGCTGTCCATCACACCTGACGCACACATCTGGACACAACATCCATCCCAGTATGTCTGGCTCTGACTCTTGCACACGCAAGTTTTCTATACGCTATTTTACAGCACAGGATGTTAGAAAAGCAAATTCGATTTTTCTCCTAGAGTGTGTGTGAGTTTGCCATCTCTTCATAATTTAATCTGTCTGTTGTGTTTTGTTTCGTGTTGTCAAGATCGAGCTCCCTCTGGAGGCCGGGTGCAAAATCACGCAAGAGTCACAACTCCTGTGGGAGTGCATGGCATCACTTCTCTGCCAGCTTTCCCTTTATATCTCATAAAGAGCAGCATGTGGCTTTGCTATGCGTGTCTATAAGAAAAACTGTGAAGTCACCATCCACCCCCTCTTTTTCTCACACACGTTGGGCAAAGTGGGAGGATCAGAATAAAAAGACTGCACATATATTCATGTGAGAATGAAACCTAATTAATAACAGATTTTTCTGTTTCTTTTTCATGTTCACTTTTATTTTCGGAACAACTGAGATGCCTTTTAGATTCAGATTCGCTTGGGCTTGATTCCTGTGATTAATAGCTGATTTAGTCGCTGACCTGTGCTGTGCACAGCTGTGGCCTGAGCCCAGCCAATCAGAACTTAAGTGGACCATGTGTTGAGGGTCAAGACAGTCTGGAGCCCAGCAGCAGAGAGGTGTGTGTGTGCGTCAAAACAATGTGAATCTCAAGTAATATTCGCCCTCATAATAATTTATGCCGTCTTCTCCAACAGTAATAAGTTTGACATATTTCAACTGCTCATGCTGCTAGACAGAACAGACATGCTCACAAATATTAGTCACATTTCCCATTGGATGGGACTGTACTGTTCAACACTACATCTTTTCTAGCTGAACTTTAATAAAAACTGTATTCCCCTGATCTGTACGTCTGGACTTCAAATAATGAAACATATCGATCTGTGAGTTGCATCTCGCTCAATAGTCACACTGCAGCTGGAAGGGAGTACCAAGGCAGTGGTTTCTACTGCAGAGAGAGTGTGCGCCATCTAGTGTTTTTTTATATAAACACTAAAGGCATTACTTGCATTTAGTGTTTATGGACCTGGCCTAGTACATTAGTATAGTGTGTGTTTAAAATGACATGAAAACTTCTGTAGGCTACAAAAAAAAGACTTAAAGAGCAACTTAGTATCTTGGTATCTCTGGTGGATGGACTAAAGAGCAACTTGATCTCTTGAGTATCTATGGTGGATATATTATATTATATAGCAATTATATTATAATATGCTAATGTTTGTGTGCGTGCGTGTGTGTGCCTGCCTGTCTGTCTCTCTGTCTGCGTGTGCGTGTCGGTATTTTGTGCTGTGTGATTGAATATTTCTCATCTCTTTTCTGTAAAGAAAGTGCTCTGCTATGGCCCTCAGTAGATAACAGACTGTTGTCGTGAATGGGTTGTATAGCTGCTGCTTTTATTCTTCATGTGTACACATCTTGTGGCCTTCAGTCTAGCTTTTGTTCTAGTTCCTCTTCAGCTGCTCCCTCCCATGTACAGATACAGTGCCCACACACTTCCTGTCCCTGAGAAATTTAAAGAAAAAATAAAGTACTACTTTTGCATAAGCGTCAATTGTACCCTGAAACTCAGGTGCAAAAGTTGTGGTATGTTTGCTACTTCATGTGTAAATGTATATATTGAGTAAATGCAGACACAAATAGGCTATTGCAAATTGCAAAGCTGTTTAATATTTATTTAGCCATTTAAATTATGTTTAATAGCCATTTAAAAACGTAGATTTTTACATTTTGTACATATATTATACATTTTTTTGTTTAAATTAAATAATTTGTTTGCCTCCACTGGCACACTGAATTAGTTAATAATTGTATAACTTCTATATAAAAATGATATAAAATATAACATAAAATTGTATTATGTAAATGTATTACAGTTACAGAAAAAACAAAAACACTAGTAACGATGGTATTTTGTCGTAACTATGGTTACTCCTATCTGTAATCAAACCGATTACGTATCTGCAAACGTCGTCGTCTCTTGATGATGTCAGAAGGGGGTTTCCGGATGCGACGGGTTGAGATGTAGGCTCATAGGCTAGCAGGCTAACCGAGAGTAGAGTCAAAACACAGATACCACCTCAGTACCGACAAATGTGAAGGAAGAAGCGTTAGAAGCGAACATGGAGGGAATAAATAGTTCGTTTTACAAGGAGCTTTTCTGAAAGCGAAATCACCGTAATCTACACAGATTGTTATAGCTCAAATTAAAATGTCAACAACGCGGCCCCTTCTCGGGATGAAGCGAATCACCGAGGTTACCTGCACTGAGCCGCCGGGTGGGAGGCAGTCCCCGACCGCCAGCAAAACTCAACCCGAGCAGCTCACCGTAGACGAGTTCGCGGTGCATGAGAACAAACAAGGAGAGCTCAAATGCGCGAAACCGAGAGTCGAGCAGGTTTTTCAAGTGACGTTTACGATTATTGGGTTGTTGGATGACACCGGAGCCCACGGAAGTAAGGCTTCGAGACAGATATGGCTCCAGCTAAAGGGAATAAAGGAGGATGTGTCAAAAGCAAAGGTAAATACAACTGATGTTTAGAATAAACGACGTTTCTGCTTGAACCGATTAATGTTTTTGTTCTGATTGTGAACTTATTTAAATGGAAAGTTGCAGTGTAATAGTTGAAGGAAGTTTACGTCAGAGATGTAAGTTACTCAGCTGTCTGTGACAGTAACATGTTTGAATAAATTTGACATTTAAATCGTGCTCTACACTATGTTAAAGTAAAGTACAGTACATTGTTTCTGTGCCCTTCTGCTCCCATAAAATTGCATTAATTTGGTTTAATTCTTTGTGTTACTACAGTCATGTTTACTGTCACGTACTCAGAATTCAGTCACAGAAACTAGGCTTCATTTTTACGTCACTTGGGAAAAATGAACCACCAACGTCATGCTGAACGATAAGGATGCTTGTATTGGTATATTTTATTATTAAACAACAAAGAAACATTTTGTTAAACTTTTATTGACACATATTCCAGGATAATACAATCATATATGTGTTTCCTGGTAATTTGGTGTAAAATGAGTTACCGCCACAACAACAATAACAACAAAAGCACATGTTGCCTCAGCAGTTCTTTGATATGCCATCTTTACAATTCTGTTCAGATGTAACAAGGAAATTCTAACCACTGCTGCCAGTAATCGTGGAATATCCTCAATGTTAAAGCCCTGAAACGGAAACATCATTCAATGGATGTATTGTGCCACAACTTCCTCTTTGTCTAAACAATTTATGTTTTCAATATTTATGTTTTATATTCAAATGTCAGGTTTCACAGGTGTCAGTACTGCTATATTAATATGACAGGATTACCACCAATAACGTAAACCACGTAATCTCAGATGTCTATAAATGATCTGTAAAATGACATTTATTGGCATGAAGTTCACTTTTTCACATTGATTCAGTGAAATATCTCTTTAGTTTACCAAGTTATGTGTCTGACCAGCTGATTCATCAACAAGGCATCAATTACGAGTTTCTCTTCCCATTTGAGTTTAAATACCAGATAAGAGCCGTATCTGTTTCACATTTAAATTTTGTCATACATTTTCTCATGGGTCTTAAACATGAGCCCTTTCTGCTTAGTCAGGCCAAAGCGGGAGGCCCCCCAGTGCATTTCGCTTTCGGTTTTAGTTAATACTCACACTAGTGGTGTCGTTACTGGTACTGCGTATGAGTATTTCATTTACCGTAATCCGCTTGCTCAGATCAAAGAAAAAAGTTCAGCAAAGTTGTGGAACATTGGTACACCCCATTCACAGGGGTTCCTGTGTTGTTTCAGTTTACGATCTTCGGTTGTAGCATTAAGGAGATTAGTTTAATCGCTTGCAAAGGCACACCCACTCAATCTCTTACACAGTCGTATCAGTATGACTGTCTTTTTATTTAAAGAAAGTCCTGTCACCTAATTCTTTTTAGCAGTATCAGTGTGTGTTGTGCATTTTACTAGTTTATGTGTTTGTATTTGCCTCTCAAATCAAGTACGTAGATATAATGTTTTTTTTTACCTGCACTCAATATTGAAATAGGTAGATTTGTATTTCGACATGGATCAGGTGTGGTGTCATACATGTAATGGTTTGTAAAGATATATGCACTCTTATCAGTATAATAATGAGCTTATGGAATCTCCCTACTGACACGTATTTGTGTTTTGTGTTAACAGATGATGAAGCTGTTTTTTATTTGTTTATTCAGCTTAATGTGACTTTTCTTGTCAATCATGTGCATGCTAGTTTAAATGAAGGAAGCCAGTTTGCACTTTAAAGTATACATTCTGAATCATAAATATTTGTGTTAATGTCACACAGCTGCTTGTACGTCTGTCTTCTGTCATTTCACAACAAATGTGTTGTAATGTGGTTTTGCTGTGTTTGTGTTGTAGGAGTATGTGAAAGGCCTGTGTGACCCAGAGCTGCAAAAGGAAGAGCGTTACCCCGTGGACATGCACTGCATTTTTTCCGGCGCTCGTGGACTCTTTCTGGACCGGCTGCTTAAAGACACAAGTGCAGAGGTCCAAGTGCTAGAACCAGGCCGCTTGAGGTTGATCGGTTGTGCGGAGGCTGTTGTCATGGCTCAGAGTCGCGTTCAGCAGTTTGTTGCCCTCTTTCACGAAAAGAGAAGTTTGCCCGCCGACAGAGAACCCGTGGTTAAGCGCACTTTTAAGACGTTTGTTGAGGACAGGGCTGATAAATATGCCATGGAGCTGCTCTTGCTACCCAGTGCCCTCAAAGAGGAACTCCTGGGCTTGGCACAGAGCCCTACCCAGTCTATCGCCATTATGGACTTGGAGCAGGACCGTTCTCAGACCAGCACACCCGTAACAGACCTTTCCAATCGAATCCTGGACACCACATTTGAGGACAAGGTCTCTGGTCCCTCAAGCATTTCTGATATCGCTACTGGTCTGAACGGACGACCCTGCAACAAGCGGCGCTCCTCTGAAAGCGAGCAGAGGGACACTAAGCGTCAGTTCTCACTGGAGAGGAGAGAGGAGGAACAATGGGAGGAGCGTCAGCGAGATCCCAGCCAGACTAGGGCTGTCACACCTGCAAAGGGAATTCAGGGTGCAATGGGTTTGAGCCCTATTGAGGGGATTAATGAGGGTGAGGCGGTGAGCCCGGAGACTAACTTGCGCTGCCTGGTAAACTTTTTCAGAACCATGGGCTACCAGCAGGAGGTGGTCGAGCGTGTGGTGCGGGAGACGGGCCAGACAGAAGACACATTTTTGCTACTAGAACGGATTGTGGAGGAGACCCAGAGCATGCAGGGACCCCAGCGTACCTCTCGCACGCCCGATCCTTCCCCATCCACAAATGCCTCCTCTACTTCCACTTGCGCCAGGCTCAAAGAGAAAGAGAGAGTGCAGATGCGTGCTCTCACAGAGATCAAGTGCAAAGAGAATATTAGGCCGCCCAGCAGTAACGGCATAAGTCAGAGAAACCAGGCAAGCACTGCCCCATTGACCTCTGTGACTCTTAAAAGAAACAATGCCGTTTCGAATGACGTGTGTGACGTGATCGTCATCGACGATGATGACAACGACTTAGTGGAGGTCGAAAGAAAGCCCCGAATTACCTCACTAGATTTAAAGTCAGAGTCGAGGTTTGATTATCTACCACGCGGTAGCTCTCAGACAATGGTCCCTGTGCGGACAGAGAGCGTGACCACTCTGCGCAGCTCCTCTCAAGGTCCTCCACTCCGGAACAGTGACATGCGGCCGGGCTGCTCCTACCAGACTCTTCCTGGAAGGGTGCCTTTACCTCGCTCCGAAGTGTTTACCACCCCTAAGCCAACACCTCTCACAGGCATGTCCCGTTTCCAGCAGTCCCTAAAAAACCCCTACAGACTAGTCCTACAGAACGAACCGGGCATCCCTGATCTGCGACACATCATCATTGATGGCAGCAATGTGGCAATGGCGTAAGTTTTTATCAGCTTGTGTTGAAACTTAGTTTAGCCACTCTCATTCAACTGTACATTTGACACGACCCTCTTGTCACTCCATACCTGTATGTGTTTCTTTCTTCTGGAGAATTACAAAAGAATATATTTTGAAAAATGTTGGTAAGCACACAACATTGGCCCTTATTGATTTCCATTCTATGGACACAAAACTACATTTTTTTTGTGTTCCACAGAAGAAAAGTCAAACAGGTTTTGATTGAAATGGGGTGAATAAATGATGGCATTTGTTTTTGGTTTTTTTTGGTTGACTATCTTTTTTTAATACAGAAAACCCCAGTTATTCTTTGCTGCACAATGAAAGCAAATGGGACATAACGCTAAAACCATAGTTTTGAGACATTGTGAAAATGTTGTTGTTTTTGAGGGTGAGTGCCATTAAAGGTTAAAGTAACTCACTTCCAGTAAGCTCTGAGAGTGTTTATGAGCTGCAGTGTTTTGTGTATGAAAACCTAAAACCAGGTGCACCCTCCTACTTCCTTTTTGCATAGCTGCATCTCTTTTCTCTCTCCCACACCCCCTTCCTCCCTCCCCCTACCAGGCAACCTCTCAATGGGTCTCTCCCCTTGTCAGCCCCTTTTTTTCCCTTGCTTTCCGGAGGTGACTTCAGTTCTTAGAAGCACTTGTATGGAAAGAAACTATCATTTAAGACCCTGTTTTGCTCAGTGGTAAAGTTTACAAGGATAGAGAGGGGTATCGTGGGATAAGGTGTAATGTAGGAGTAAAAAAACTTTCTCAGCAGCAAATGGCGTGGGCTTATACTAGAAAGATATGAAAGATTTTTAAGAAATGCTTTGACTCAGATAATGGCAAAAGGGGTATGTGATATGTAATGTGATGGTTGTCCTTAGAAGCTCATAAAAAATACTTTGTGCTTTTGGGGAAAGCAGTGAAACGCTGCAGAGCTCTTGTACTTCGACTAATTCCTTCATATTGTACATGTCCAGCACTGAAACACTGAAGAGTTGGTCTGTCACATGCTTAGCCAGTCTTGAAGACAAGAGCTCACACAGGGTTTCTTAGGACTGATTTGTATTCTTGCATGACAGTGAGACAATCTGAATCCGCAGGTGAAATCTTGTTGCTATAGCAGCTGAAATATGTAGTTACCAAAAACAGCTGGCGCAGCATGGCAGAGCACATCATGGTGGTTTGCGGGGTCTTATCGTCATTGTGAAAGAGATGTAGCACAGTTAAACCTTCAGCTTAAAGACCTCTGGTGGAGAAGGGTGCAGTCGAATGGTCAAAAACAAGTGTTTTTATCTAAAGAATTAAACGGTGGCATCACCTTTAAAATAGAATTTGTCATATATTTATTTTTCCTCATCATTAACCATTTTATATTAACCAAAGTATATAAAAATTCACTTTTGCATCTAATCTGGGTCAATTGTATTACTTTAGGTGGCAATTTTGCTCATTTTTACTCTGGTAAATGATGTAATCCTTGGCTTCCTTGTAATCCATTTTGTTTCTGTTTTATTTCTCAGTTTGCTGCTTTCTCAGATGATATTGTTTTTGAAGTGCAGCTTCTTCAGTCTCTACTGACAGTCTGGTGTCATTCTAGAAGTCAGGTTCTATCTCTCACCTGTATTTGTCACTATAAGATAACCAGGTCGTAACGTATACACTGTGGATCTTAATAAGAATGAGTTTGAGGTAAACCGCAGGGGTTTTCATTTGGTGTTTTTTGTCAAAAATTCAAGGGAGAAATGAAAGGTTTTTTGCATATTTAGCAATTCATATTTCCAGACTGGGAAAGTTATTTTACTGTTTACGTCAGCGGTTGTCGATTTAGTGACACTTTCTGTTTAAAATAACTTTCTCTCGTAGAGGGAACTTCCCCATGTACCTCTGCATGTTGTGTGTCGACGTGTCGACGTGCGTGTATATGGGTGAACATCTGTATTCATGTGTCTGAACAGCTCTGAATGGATGAAGATGTGCGTCTATTTTCACACCCTTTTGCGTCAGTTTTGAGTCTAATCGAGATGCATCAAGTAAAAGGGAAGTAAAAAGCTGACCACTTTTCTCAGATTGATTTGCACGCGTAATGAGGCTTTATCTCTTTATCGTGGTGTAGATGCATTGTGATGTATTTCCTGATCGCACACATTGATATTTAACGGGGAAAGTTTTGTTTGTAGCCACTTATTTAGGTTTTCAGATCACTTAACATGTCTGAATGTGTCTGGATGTTCATTTATTACATCCCTGTATACAATCACACTTTATCCTCAGGACACTGTGTTTGAAATGCAATACTACTAGCATACTAATTAAAAAATAGTTTGTTCTACGCTATTGTCACATGTTATATATAGTCACTTACTCTGTTGCATGCTTAATTCAGTGAAGAGCACCCATGTTTTGTCTTTAACTTTTTTCAGTGTTCCATGCATGCAAATCCAGAATTTGCATATACAATGGTATGAGAGATAGCATGCTAACCACCAAATTAATATGACCATTGACCTCCTTTCTTTCTCTGTCCAGGCATGGACTAAATCGGATCTTTTCTTGTCGTGGGATTGCCATTGCTGTGGAGGCCTTTTGGCGCAGAGGTCACCGAGAAATCACAGTCTTTGTACCACAGTGGAGACAGAAGAGAGACCCCAACATTACTGGTAGAACATCAAACAGTACACCTCTTGGCATTGCATTTGTAAGACAACATTTGTATTTATGTATATGTTTTTCCTTTTGTTGCAGAACAACACTTTCTGACCCAGCTGGAGAACTTGCGACTCCTTTCTTTCACCCCCTCTAGAGAAGTGTGTGGGCAGAGGATTTCCTCTCACGATGACAGGTACAAGATCCATCTGCTTGAACAAAAGTGCTACCTACTGCTTGTTTGAATCATTGCCACACAACATAACATTTAGTAGCTTTGAGGTTAGAAATCATTTACATACAGAATTTGAGTAATATTTTCAGAAAAGCACTGAGAAGCTCTGATCCATATCTGTATTTGTGTTTCTGTCCAGATTAGTTTGGTTCTATAAGACGGTCTGAATTATGAACTTTATTTTATAGGTTCCTGCTTCATCTGGCCGAGAAGACAGGAGGGGTCATCGTCACCAATGACAACCTGAGAGATTTTGTAAACCAGTCAGAAGCATG
This sequence comes from Oreonectes daqikongensis, assembly GCA_026939265.1. Lineage (NCBI taxonomy): Eukaryota > Metazoa > Chordata > Actinopteri > Cypriniformes > Nemacheilidae > Oreonectes > Oreonectes daqikongensis. Next base: position 5,115,668 of record JAOTQM010000187.1, read on the forward strand.
GAGGAGGATCATCCAGGAGAGGTAAATTGTATATCAGTATTTTTGCCTTACATGGGCTACATCCTGACACATCATTGGCTCAAACAGTGTCTTAAGTTTGGGGTTTACTTGTTTGAACCAACAATGGCCGAACTGTGGACCTCAGTTATAGACCTTTAATTAGACTCTTAAACCATTTGTCAAATTTGAATGTGCTCATTCACAGTTTGCGTAGAGCTCAATTGATGTATTTTTCAGGCTTCTGCAGTTTACATTTGTAGAAGATCACTTTATGATCCCAGATGACCCACTTGGAAAGCATGGACCTCATTTGGATGTGTTCTTGCTCAAAGAAAACCGGTGAGTTCCAAATTACACCTCCTTTTCTTGGTGTTTAACTTTGCCAGCAAAGTTAAGCAGTGACAGTGAACACTGGCCAATAACATCCACCTTAAACAATATAACTTATCTCTCCTCATCTGTACAGAGGAAGTCCCTTAACACCACCTCTGAGAATGGACCTTCGAGCATCTCCATCAGTTTTCACCCAAGCAGCACAAGCAACACCACCTCCCCCCTCCCCTTCCCATTGGCCACATTCCGGCCCTCCTGACTGGCATCTTCCTCGACCGTCCCCCTCTCCACCTCCACAGCGGTCACCCTTAGAAACCACAGAGCTAAAGAGGAAATTATATGACATCTTTCCTGACCAAAAGCAGCGAATTGACCGTATCCTCAATGACAACCCGTACATGAGGGACCTGAATGCGCTCTCAGGACTCTTGCTGGGATAATGCACACGTCACACACAAAGTACAGTTTTGCACAGGTTTGACTGTGAGATCACAGGGCTTTTTTGATTATTAAAGACTACTTGGATGAAAATCACCACTGCAAGCATTTATTTGTGTAAGGGAGCGTTAAATCAAGTCATTTGGGTTGAGATCTCTGGGGCCCTCAAGCCGAACTTAAGCACAAAAAAACTTTAGTTCAAATTTAAATGGGAGCTTTAAATAACGTCATCTGAGAATGTACAGTCCGAATGGCATATATTTGATGTAAATATTTATGAAGTTATCTTTTCAGAAATCTTTATTTTAAAAGTGTTCCAGCTACACGGTTGTTTTGAACTGGCTTTGCTGAAATAACTGCTGAAGGACTAACTTTATTTGCTGTTTTATATATAATTGTGCATTTTGCATCTTATGTTTTTGTAAATATTTGACATAATTGAGCCGAATGAGTGCTATAATCCAGTTTCTTAAAGTGCCATGTTATCTGCTTACAGGATAGAATTACACCACTCTGTCCAAAGTGACGTCACTTCCTGGTCACTAATTTGAGTTCTTGTTTACTTTGGTGACGAAAAGCAAGCTGTATCCTATTTCTAGGAATTCCTGGTAACGCCTTCTGTGTCACGTAAGAAACTAAGAGACGTACAGATTGACTGGCTTCAAAAGTTTCCAGATTACTAAGTAACCTGGCACTCCCCGTCCTCCTCCCAGTTGTGCAAGCCACCTACCAAAAATAGCAAAGGGGAAACCGAGCGGTCTATGATGTAAACCTTTGTCCCAGTTATAACCATCAGAGGGCGCTATAGGCTTATAAAACAAGACATGAACAAATACAATGCACAGTTGAAAAAAATGCTGCTTTGCAGTCATTTCTAAACTATGAAAGCATTCTATTATATTACACTACAGTGAAAATATAGTAAGATACTTTAAGTGTCATTGTCTTTTCACTGTTTCTGAATTATGTGTAGCATTGGGTTTTGTGAATTGATATTCAGTTTTTGGGGATGGAATTAAATGTTGAACGCATGGAAGCATCACAGGTTCGGCAGCCACTGTGGGTATCTCACAGTGTGGCTGCTCTAACATTTTGCTTTTTCTGGAAGGCAGTGTTAAATAAAGGCCATTTATGTGTTTATGTTGATTTCTGTCGTCTGCCATTTTTCACATGCAAAATGTCACATTTAGACACTTTATACTAAATTGTATTTAGTATACTCATCATGAGTGTGCTGGAACTGCAGGCCTACTGTACTTTTTATGGGGAGTATATTTATGACAGTAGGGGGCGACATTGCAGGTAGACTGAACAGATCTAGAACTCAACACCAAGAAGCATCAGTGACAGAAAATTGATTTATACCAAAGCATATCTCATGTACATTGTATTTGAGTTGTGAGCATGCTATAATGTTTTACTTATGAACACACATGGTAACATAGTCAACATAACTATTTTTCATATTTCTATGTAAACTATAAGGGTAACTGTCTTTATTGATAATCGATGGCAAAGAGGAAAACAGTTGGGCAGTGTTACAACAGGGGTGTCCCAGCCCTTCCTGTGTGACCTCACATGTGGCTCGGGTTCCCTGTTAAACAAGATAAAACACGCTCGCACCTTGACTTGTCAATTTCGTGCTTTTAGTATTAACAATTTGTGACATTTTATTTCTTTGAAAACCGCATATGCTTTCAGACTTCTGAAAAAGTGATAGTTCACCCCAAAATTCTGTCATCGTTTACTTGTCATTTCAAACCTGTATGACTTAATTCCGCAAAACACAAAAAAAGGTATTTTGAAGAAAGTTGGTAACAAAACAGCAACAGCACCCATTCACTTCTATTGTATGTACGCAAAACCAATGCAAGTGAATGGGTGCCTGTTAACAACATTCTTCAAAATATATATTTTCTGTGTTCAGCAGAAGAAAGAAATTCATACAGTTTATTCTCTGGCTCTAAATATTTGTGAAACCTATCTTAGATGTGGTCCCTTTCATTATGTTCACATTGTATTGCATAGTTGTACATATCGTCATTACTCAGATATTTGTATTACTTAGTCATGAGTGCAAAGGGTTTATTTTTAAGTGAGGCATTTGGACTGAGGCAGGGAGCTTATAGGAGGGGATATCTGAAGTCATTACTAAACATCCTTGCTTCCCATCTGTTGTCTTCTGCCCCCTTTTTTTTAACAGGGCGATAGAAACTTTCTTTATTTTCCGTCCTGGGCAGACGGTTCAAATGCCATCAACATTCCAGAAAAGCTCAGCATTCTCAGGAACACCAAATTTCCCCAATTGCTTACTTTCCAAACCCTAACAGCCTTAATCACCGTCCCTTTTTCCCACTGCAATGTGCTTACATAACTAGTCAAAGTAATCCAGAATTAAGACATTTCAGCAACAATAGAAACACTCATAACTGCTGAGATTACCAGTGAGAAGCACAGGCACTTTTTAATACTTAAATCAATTAACATGTCAATAGAAAGATCTTTATTTCACAGCAGCGCTGGCTGAACAGAAGCGCAGAAGTCATTCAAAAGTCGCGCAAGTATGCATGGAAACATTTTGTTCTGGTTGACCTCATTGAATGGAGTCATTGTTAGCAGATTATCATTAGTTGTGAGGCTGTAGAGATCTGGAGAATGTGACTTATATTGGTTCCAGAGGAAAAGTTGTGTAAATACTTTATCACTTACCTGCATGTAAGCAAAAATTGGAGGTTCATACACATGTACACTCAGAAATCACTTTATATAATGTAAAGAAGGAATGGCTGCATTCAAGAATTTGCTGACAGGGTAGTTTGTAAAGTAGAACCTGCAGACATGATGTAGATAGTCATGTACTAAAGCTGAAGTGCTTTGAAATAAGTTGAGAGAAAAACTGACTGTGTGACTAAATGCTGTTTTGAATTCTCAGTATGGCACACTGGTTGCTCCCGTGGCTAAGGGAGGGGCCGCTCTCATTCCTCCATCTGCTGCAGAGCTCTAAACAATGATGTCATTTCCTTTCAGTGGCTGAGTTGGCAAATTTGGAGGCACACAAGGCTAATTTACAGTAAAAGTCTACTCGCTTTTATTGTTGTTTCATTTTACAACACAGGGTGTGAATCTTAAATCTGGTAATAGTTGCCTTTCATGTGCCTATACCTAACAAATGACCCATAATTATAGTCATAATTAATATACAACTACAAGAACATATTTCATCCTGTTGGCACACTTTCAGAGGTATGTCTGGTCTACAGTCATACTTGATGATGTCACTTTGTTATTAGCAACTTCACTCTTAAAAAAGTTTCTTTGATGCCATAGAAGAACCATAAAGAACCTTTAACATACAAAGAACATTTCTGTTTTACAAAAGGTTCTTTGTGGCGAAAAAAGGTTCTTTAGATTATAAAAAAGGTTCGAGGTGACTGAATGGTTTTTCATGGAACCAAAAATAAGGGTGATGTAAAGGTTCTTCACAGCGATGCCATAGAAGAACCATTTAAGCACCCTTATTTTTAAGAGTGTTTGTTAGACATGCAAGAATGAAGTTTTAGCACTATTGTTAGCTGTTTTCCATCTTATCTATTCTTAGCATGCAACACTTCATGTCAACACCTTTTACTGATCGAGATTAGATTAAATGTACATCATATTTCTAGTAATGTAAATATGGACCATAAATATAGAACAAATAGCAATCAGTTGTGCACACACGTAATATTAAATAAATGTGTATTTATAAAGTCATGTCTTTAAAGTATGCACATTTTTATATCTTGAGGGACAAATAACAGCTATTTTAGCCATTGATTTGGTTGCCCCACTAAGCCACTATGTTCATGAAAAAAACAACATGTAGGAAACATTAGTAACATAATAGGACGGACACCTTACAAACCCAATGACAGGTAAAGGTATGTCTGTTAATCCTAGACAGGGAACTCTCAGGAGTCCTCAGTCAATAAATAATTTAAAAAACTTTAAATGGAGACACTAAAAAATAGAGATGGAAAATAAACTAGTTTAATTACAGCATGTCACAGACAGTTAGCTAGCATGACACCCATATAAAAATATCACACCCATATTTTTTATACTTTTTTATATATAATAAACATATAAATCATGCCGTGTTGCATTTTGTCCAGAGACCCTGTTGAGAATTTCCTTAAAGGGATAGTTCACCCAAAAATAAAAAAGCTGTCATAATTTACTCGCCCTCATGTCATTTCAAACCTGTATGACTTTCTTTCTTCTGCAGACTTTGAAGAATGCTGGTAACCAAACAATACGGGGATCCCTAAGACTTGCATATGTTTTGTGCCCATACAATATAGAAAGCAATGGGTACTACCGTTGTTCGGTTACCAACATTCTTTAAAATACCTTCTTTTGTGTTCTGCAGGAGAAAGAAAGCCATACAGGTTTGAAATGACATGAGGGTGAGTAAATAATGACCGAATTTTCATTTTTGGGTCAACTATCTCTTTAATGTCTTTATGCCCCTAGCTGAGAAAGTCAAGGATGAGAAACACTGCCCTGCTGAAAAACATAGTTTCCATCTCAAATAGGCTACCACTATGAACCATTACACAGATCCTTATGTAGTGTATTTTGGGATGTAGCCTATTGGTCTCATGTTGGTATCACAATCCCACCAACAGAACCCAATACAATACCAGTGAAGACCCACAGAGACCATAACAGTTCTATTGAAATAAATCCTAATAGGACTAATAAGAACCCTAATATATCCTAAATTGAAGTAGGTTGTCTCATGTTTGTCCGTTGATCTTACTTACCGCGTTCATGTTGCTAAAGTTGTATAGAGGCGCGTGCACGTGGCCCTATAGCACTGCTCCCGTGCAAAAATATATTTGAACAGCCTCAGTCAGTGCGCGACACCGAGCCTGCCGGGCGACAGCAGCGTCTCCTTTTAGCGAATGTGGAAACACAAACATCCAAACGATTAACGGACGTACACCCTAACGGGGACCGACGTGTAGTGGATTATTTTTTAATTGTTTATATCGGCAGCATAAGGATATTTCTCCTGAGGTAAGCGCGGGGTTTAAATCCCTCATTCGAGGATAATGGCTCTGTTGTTGATTTCACTGGGCTCAGCGAGCTAGCTAAAAGCGGCTAGCCGACCGTGATATAAGACCGTTCACTGTGTTCTTATTAATAAACCCTACTTTTGTGGACTCGTTTTTGCTAATGCATTATTATTGTTTTGTGTAGTGTGTAGTCAGACACTAAATGTTTATTTATGGCTGTAAACGCCGAGATTTGGTCCGTGTAGCCATTATTAGCCCGGTGTTGCTAGCCTCCTGTGTTTGATGCTAATTCAACTGTAGTATGCAACTATTCCGTGAAATAGGACTGTTGCAATTTGGTTTCTTCTTAATGCTCCGTTGTATGCATTCAGGCATGCTAAATTGTTTATATTTTATGATGTCTGATGTGCTGAAGAGTTAGTTGTCATTCAGACAGTCAGCAGAGAGACTCCGATATGGCAGACCATATAGTTCGACATTGGCAGTAATATTAGTTTATATAGTGTTAGACCTAGTATAGACCGAGTTAGTTAGTTCCCCAAGTGTTGTTTTAATCTTTTTATCACTGTCACGTTCACATCTTAGTAATAATGTATGCACGTTGTGTGTATGTGGTAATAAACATTATTGGAGTGCTGAACACTACACACTTGAGCTGTAGACATTAGGCAAAACCACCAGATATGAACGTGTGATTGCTTTAAAACCCAAAGGAGCTTAATGTCATAAATGCCCGTGTCTTTGCTACACATGGGATTTATTTAAAGCTTCCAAACGCCTTGAACTTGACAACGTGATCACTCCGTTTTGTTTACAGAAGCGATTTGCCATGGAGATGCTTTGCTTGCATCATTGTTTCAACATTACATTGAGCTATAACGGGATTTGTTGTTGTTTTTACCTTTTAAGATCTATTTAAGCATCTACCCTATCGATTACAGTAATTGAGGTTAAGTTGCATTTGGTTGCACCAATGGCGAGATAGGATGGGGTCAAACCTCATCTGTAACTAACCAAATCATTACCACCCATTAAACAGCAGCATTTAGCAAATATTTTAAGATGCACAGTTTCTGGAGGGCTGTAGGTTGACATAAATCTGTGTAGGACGTCTTGGGCCTCTCATTACGTTTACAAAGTGTTCAAGAAGGCATCAGGTTAAAAATGTATAATTCTCTTCATTGGCTTTTTGCTTTGCAATAGACAGGAGTATTGTGTTTCAGTGTGTCCAGGTAATTCTACTCTTATATTCTCTTCACCTATCTCAGCAGTGAAGATCTAGGGATTGTTATTGAGCATTCTTAACACAGTTATTGATTGTTTGCCTTTTCTGTACACTGGTGATAACTTGCCAGCAGTGGTTTGAATGTAAGTTTTTATACAGTATGCTGGTCAACCCTTCCTGCAGCTCAATTGCATAATTTTTGTCAATGACTTTGTTTTATTGTGATTTTGTCATGTTCTGAACCTGTCGTCTGTCGGGCAGCTGCATAACATTCAGGTCAGGGGAACCTGGTCGTCCGCCACAAAAATGACATCTGTCTTTAAAGTTAGACACCTTTGCTCCAGTGTAATGGAGAGGTAACATGACCTTGTTTACAACATCTGAAACAGGAGTGAAGAGAAGGGATAGACACCATTTCACACTCTCTAACCCATTTCGCATCATTCTACCTTTTTGCTAATACACTAGTCTTCTCTCCACCCCCTCGTGCCACCAATATACTAGATAATCGCTACATGATCGTAATTCTGGATGACCATCTGTCCGAGAGTAGCAGACAAGAAGCCTGATTGTTTACGTCGCGTGTATGAGCTTATGTACAATGCATGGAGGTGGGTGGATCAGTCTTCACATTCCGTCCCTCTGTGTTTGCTCTCGGTGACAGTGCTCCAGAATGATGCATTTCTAGATTCACATTTTGTTTATTAAGATGTAGCATTTTCTTCTAATAATTGCGCCTTTGTTTGTTGAAATATTGTTCTTGTTGTTAGCCTAGCTTTCGTGTGCTAGTCTCATCCTGGCTTGCCAAAAAGTAGAGTGCATGAAAAGCATTTTGTTGTTTATCCTGTGTCCTTTATGAATCCGATTTATTGGGTGGTTTGTAGGATTATTGAGCATGCATGCACATCATACATGTTTCCATGAGATACTTGTGTTTTGCTTTTACAGTAGGGTCATACATCAAAGAGTGTATACACTGAGTGAGAATGCTAGATTTGGAATGTTTAAGCTTAAAATTGACCCCTGTCCCAAGCACGCATACACACTTATACGCAAAATGGCATATTTTTTCCCATGTGTTGATTGTGTCCTTACCCGCCCTTCTTACCCACAGCATGGGTCCGATAATGGTTAGCGGTTGGTTACCTTAGCAGCCCCAGCTTAGAGCTCTTTGCATATAGAGTTACGGGATAGGGCTCTAATGGATTCTGTCCATTGAGAAGATATCTTAGAGATGAGCAGGAGATAATGGATGGGATAGAATCGCTAATGAAGTGTGCATGTTCTGCATCTTTTGCCCTGTTTGTCTTCAGATGGAAAAGCTTCTGTTTTCTTTTTTGAAGTGAAAGGGTGACTTGGAGACGTGAGAACTGGGCAGATGCAGTTTGTTGTTTAGTGGTGTGATAACAGTAATAGATGATTCAGTTATAATGCTGTGAAGGTACTATTTTTGTGAGTATTGTTTGTCAGAGATTAAGTCAGTTCTGCCTGTTGTTTTATGTTGATGTTGACTGTAGTTTTGGAAACGTAATATTCTTCTTTGTAAGGTAATCTGAATGACCTGTCCTTTCAGTGCATGTTTTTAAATCAAGGTGTGTTTAATGCGATTGGGGTGTATAAAAGCCATCTTAGACCGCTCAGTGTACCAGCTTTATTTCATTCAAAACAGGTGTATTGATAATTGTCAGTTTCAAATGAGGGTGTGTGCTGCCATTGACATGTTAAAATGTGATTTTATGTCATTTTTTCCACTGGAAACCCGTTTTGCATCCCAGCGTTGGTTGGTGGAGAGGCAGTGTTTACTCGATGCTTAGCTGAGTGACCTGCATGTAAATATTAGGCATGAGCCTTCATTTAAATAGAAATGCTGGTCTGAATCTCGGCCCTGCCTTACGCCCTTTTGTTTACAAGTGCTTCTACTGTGTTGATTGGAGCTTTGTACATTTAACAAATCATTGTATTGTCGGCACATGATCTGGGCCCTTGGGGGCAGTGTGGAGCACATTGCGGTTTGATTTTCAGAGATGAGCTATAATTTTCTTTTTTAAGGCAGCAAATGAGTCTAAATCTGTGTTGGCCTTAGCATTGATCAATTTGATAGATGTTTCATCATTTGGGTATAATTTGGGACATCAAAATATATATATTTTTTTACATGAAATCTTTAAATGTTTTTTTATTTATTAAAACATATAAAACACCATGCATACAAAGATTGAGATATATTTCGAAGAACAACAGTTTTATTAGTTTATTATATTAGAACATACAGTTGAGTGAGATTACAATACACTTATTCCTGATCTAATAAATCACACTTCCTATTTTACAAGCATGACCTCTCACATCCCTTTCGAATGATAATGTATGAACACAGGAACAATAGATTTAGCAAATGGTCTGGTCCTTTCAAAGGCTTTCATGTCTTCATGTGATTATCAGCTTCATTGTATGTAACAGCTCTGTGATTAACAGATGTTTTTGCATGAAAAAGGAAGAGCCTTTCTTAAATCTAAAGAATTTAGGGATTAACACCTTGTATAACAGTAGGACATTCAAGGTGATGGGTTCATTAAGTAGTCTCATGATAACGGCATTGTGGAATTTGGTGTTTATCACAAAATCTGCAGGGCATGTTTTGACGGCACTGGAGCACCAAAGGTCACACCGGACAATCAGAGCCCTGTAATATTACTGAAAATGGCATCAGAGGATATCTTCTAGACTTAATGTCAGTTTCAAGAGTAGAAAGGTCAGGTTGTTTTTATCAGCCTCATTCTATACGTGGGTGTGTGCTGGGATATTTTGGGTAGTGGTGAGAGTGTGGTGAGTGGCGGTACTTGGTGGTAAACAACATCTCTGTGCACCAAGCTTCTTTATAGCAGTAAAGATCTTCAAAGCTGGTAATATTAAATTTGTTTTAATCCGTCACATTCCCTCATGCTACGTTCAAAGGCATTAATGTGCCCATAAAGCTGTATTGTGAGGGTTGCACAGTTTTTTATTACTGTCGTAGCCGTTTACAAGCAGGCTGTCTTAACTGTCGGGTGAAAAGTGTTTTGTTTAGGTTGGCGGCTGCCGTTGAGGTGCTGTGCTGTAAAGTCTCTTTGTCTAAGCGGTATGAATAGAGGCAGAGGCAGCCGCAAGAGGAGGAGCTGTGTAATCTGACACGGTTGAGCTCATGAACAGGTCCCACTCCTCCTCTCTCCTCGGGGAGAGAGAGACTGAGAGGTAGAGCAAGCATGCTGACACCACGCTGACATTTGACTCCCCAACGCACAGGCAACAGCGGTGGCGGTGCAGGCGGGACTCTGCCTCGTCTATTCCTCTTTCCTTCTGCGGTCGCTCTGAGAGTTTGCTTCTCAGTGCAACAGCTTGTTGCTTCTCTCCGGTTTCACCTCGGGAGAGCCGGCATGGTACTCTTAAGTCCAGGGAGTGGTCTTTCTCACACGGGTCCTGGAATGTGCTTTTAAGAGGGAGAGAGAGCGAGTCAACTCAGTTCACACCGTTTTTTCCCCTCTCTCTGGATCGCTTCTTAGGTCTCTTGCCAGGCGTTGGAAGCTGGATCTCCTTGTGTAACATTCACCTCTTGCTCCAACTTTCTTTGTACTCATCTTGGGTCGTATTTTAAAGCAGTTCCCCTGTTCTCCACTTTGAGGAATCGACTGGATAAATGCTAGAACTACTTAGACAAGTGTGAGGTGTTCAAAAATCATCTCTGTTCTCCGTTCGGAGGGTCGGACGTGGGATTACCTTACGTTGGTGTTGGATGACCTGTTTGAGCAGAGTTTCTCTTGTGTGATGAAGACTATAAGAAAAGTTTGAGGAGAGGGCCTTTCTTATGGGCTCTCTTGTTTTGTTTCTATGGAAAGACCATGATGAAGAATCGATCTGATCCCCATGTCGGCCACTGTTAGGCTGCCGTCTGTGTACTCATGGAAGGGGGTGCTCAAGCTCTTCTCTTGCATAGCCGCCCATACTTCCAGTAAACCTAAAGGTAACAGAAACTTGCTCTCTTTGCCACTTATATGCTCACTAGCACAACACGCTCACCTGGGAGAGACAAGCCATGCCGGTTTCTTGTGCATTGTATTCACTGTGTTAACCCCAGCCTTCTTTTTGTTTACATATGAAGGAAAACAACCCATTTGCACAGTGTTTTTTTTTAGGGTCTCTGGTTACATTCTTGGGATTTTACTATGGACAAAGAATGGAAATTTTGCCTGTTTTGAGAGACAACGCTTCATGTTGTCTCTTCTGTTTGTTTTACGGTGCTAAATTCTCTCTTAGCCATGCATCAGATTCACTGTCTGTGTGCATTATCTTGGCATCTTTTACTCCTTTTGTATTGTGGTAGTTTATACTTTGTTACATGTAAATGTTTGGGTTGGGTGGGGGGTATGTTGAACACTAAAGTTAAACAGTACAGTAAAGGCAGGCCGGGACTCGTCGGCCTTCTGTAGCAACACTGACTCACAGGCCGGAGATTCACATGTGTTTCTATGACCTGTACATAGTGCCTTTATCTCTTCTCTTTCAGTCTGGGTCTGCTCCTGAGCCAATAGCTTTTGCTGGCGGCTGAATGATTCAGTTAGATTCTTCACTATGTAGAATTTGTTTTGGTACTTTGTGATGGACCAGTTATTTGTGAATCGTTTAGTTTACCTACATTTTATATTGAGGAGAATTAATGCTTTAACAATGTAGGTCTCATTAGTGTTGATATTGAAACAAAATTGAGTATTGAATTTTTAAGTCTCTGTTGGTTTTTGTCATTCTAATTTGTACTATTGACCATCTGCCAGATTTAAACTTCTACCTCTTAAAATGCTGAACAATTTCACTAGATACTTTAATGCACATTGATCGATCTTCCAGACTTCCACCCTGAATGGCATCTGATGAAATATTGAGGTGTGGTCTAATGTGGAGAAATCAATGCGAAGCCGGGGCGGTATTGTGCTGTGCATTAGTCTTAATCCATGGTGTAGTGCAAGATGTTGCATCTACTTTAACAGACTTTACATATAAAATGTATGCAACAGCATAAATCTGTATTTATGGGGCACACCAAGCAGATCAGGTCGAGGGGTGTGAACATACATACACAGTTTCTCAACATTATGGTATGAAGAAATATCTGTTTTCCTAGTTTTGTACCTGATTTGTTCTAGGCTGGTAAATCTTCTTATGTGTTGTGATTGTTGTTAAATTTTTATAGCAAAATATAAAAGATGAAAGCTACCAAATAGAAATACTTAAGAAAGTTACAGTATGTTTGTACTGTAATGCAATGTAAGATTTACATGGATAAACACAGACTGAAGCGTAATTCGACAAATATCTATTGTCTATTTGTGATCTTTTGCATATATTTTTTATTTGTTGTTGTAAATAATTTGTAAATAAGCAGCCTGATTAGTATGTTCCAGGTCTTTTCCAGGCTTGCTTTTAAATGTCCAGGTTTTTTTATTTCATGTTGTATGTACGGCAAAGCGTGGAAACTTTCTGTTCCACAAAAAAAGAGCAGACTTGTTCAGCTGCACTGACAAGGCAAACTGCTTTACAGTTGTTAAAGACTTGTTTCTTTGTCTGTTAAAAGACTAACCAAACCACCTCTCTGTTTTTCCTTTTCTCTCTCTCTCTCTCTCTCTCTCTCTCTCTCTCTGTCTCTCTCTCTGTCTCTCTGTCTCTCTGTCTCTCTCTCTCTCTCTCTGTCTCTTGCATTCCAGAGGTCCCTACATTTCAAGGAAAGAAGAAAGACGTACTTGGGAATCTTATGGACGAAGGCAAGTTTTTCATTTTTTGTTCTCGATGTGTGAGTTCTGTTGTAAAAACATGACAATTGTACTAATTCAAGCAGAGTTGTATGCCAATTTGCAGGCCTTATGAAATGCCATGGTTAGGTTTCTCTCATTGTGGTTTATCTGAATTTTAGTTTCGTTTGAGTTCATGGTGATGTGTAAAGCTTGAGATAGATAAATAAATAATAAAGAGTTTCTTCATCCAGAGCAGTGCCTGTAAATATTCTTCATACCCATTGTTAATGGCTGAACCAATCTGTACCATCAGACATCCTACCCATAACCATCCTCTGGCCCATAACCAACAAACTCCTGAGATGCCCATGTCTACACAAACCATCATGTGCTGCTCCACACTGCCATGTCCTTGACCTTAATCTCTTCATCCACCAGAATCCTGTTTGCCAAAACCTTGTCCATTCCTGCCATCAATTCCATAAGGGCTATTTCCAGAGAATCATTTCCAAAAAGCTGTTTACAAATGAGAGTAGACCATGAACAGTTCATTTTATTGGAACATATCCCAGAATATATCCAGCAAACCTCTTATGCGATCATACATTTTTACTGTAGAAGCTTGTTCCCAAGCAAGCCATATACAGAAATGAGCAGAGCTTGTCAAACTTAACTCATAAATCTTAACACAAAGCTTGTATTATACATAATGAATACTCTCTACAAATCTCAAAAATATAACTAATACCCAATCCAGAATGTTGCAGACCGCTAAGCACATTAGAAAGACCGCAGTAACCACAAACCCAATGCTAACATCTACAGAGCAAACACTGCTCCTGGCCACAAACATCTCCTTGGAATTTTCTAAACAACTCTGACATCAGACCACATTATTATTGTTTCTGATAAACTTCAAGCCAGAGTTCAAGCAAATTTGCATTTGCCAACTCATTTCGTGCCATGAGATTTATTATTCCCAGCAAATAACTGTGCGGCCAAATGTGTCTCTTGCTTTTCAAAGTACGGCTCAGTGACTGTGTTCAGTTAGTTGCTAATTCATGTAGAGGGTTTGTGTCACAGGTTACTCAACTTGGTACCGTTCAAACAAGCAGAACAGCTCTTTCATTTCACACCATTACTATATTTTTAGACTTGAAATGGTTTTTGCACCTCTTCAGTGTTTATTTTGTGAGTGACATCAGTGGCCTCAATTAAACAGATTTTTCATCTCAGGGCTTCAATTCTACAGTAGTAGAGGTTTTTACTAGAGTTTTATGTTGTTGTAAGGTTTGTTTATTCGATAAACCTACATTAGAAGTTTATTCTAAACGAAGAAATCTTAATGAAGAAATAGTTTATACACATGTAAAGTTGCTGCACCGCTGTAAAGGAAAGGGGTGCGCTGTGGATTTATAACACAAGAATAAAGTGAGTGCATGGATCCTTGCAAAATGGAATGCAGCACAGTAATTGTTTTAAAGTCAGATGCATCTTCTATGCATCTCTTCAAGCTGCGCAGTTTTCAAGACACTTGTCTTTGTTTTATTAATATGATGTTTTCATACAAATACTAACCACAAATTAAGAATATTTTAGAAAATCTAAAGATCTTTAAATTATTTGTTTTATAATGTGGATATATCTCATCCCTCTTAAAAAATGTTTTCAATAAAAGTTTTGTTTAATATGTTTAAGCATGTTTCTAATTTTACTATTTTATTGTTGTTTAAATTAAATTATAATGAACCACAAACACATTCATTTTTAATTAAGGGGGAAAAAATTGCATATCCGTCTTATAATAATGTTAATAAAACTTATTGAGGGAAATGGAATAATGTAAAGCTGTAACATTGACGATCAAATGTTCATTAATCAGATTGTTTATTTATATTTGGGACATTTAAAGGAGCTTTACTGTTGTTTATTTAAATGTTTTTGTTTTAAATTACAAAATTAAAGATTATATTAGTCAAAGTGGATTGGAAGAATCTTTTAGGTCTTCTAAAGATTATATTTGTGGTGTTTTCACTTTGCAAAGTACATAATAAATACCCTGATTTAGGGGTTTATTTAGTTATTATACACAAAAGATCTCATTTAACTTTTTATCCGATTAATCGTTTTCTCTCTGGAAGACAGATGACAAGGTGTCTAAATTTATGACTTGGGTTGCAGTGTTGAAAATTTGACAGTAAACATACATAGGATACTTGAGACATGACTTTGACTTGATGGCAATTACCTGTGACTTGAGTTGGAAAGGAGTGACTTCAGGCGTGTTGCTCTAGCTCTAGGATGTGGTATGTGGTAGGTCTTTTCCTCAAATGTGTGTGGAAAAAGTACCTATGATGTAATTGTAAATAATACTGCTGCGTGAAGGTAACATCTTGCCATATCCGAGCTTGCAAATGTTTCACGTCTCAACCAGTTGATTGATATATTTAATAACGGATTAAAGACTGAATAGAATCATTATTGTTGTTATTATTGGATTTCCTAAATTATTGACAATATTGCTACTGTAATTGTTGTATTAGTCGTATTGTTTTTTATTAAGTTAAAAAGCCTCAGTCTTCAAGACTCCAAGGCTTAGTCTTAGAACTTGACTCAGCTTGACTTGAACTCTTTAACCTAAGACTTTAGCAAAGTTATTACTTTACTGAATCGTCACAGATTGAGAAAAATACCTGACACAATCATGTAAAAACAGATTCAAATAGATATCTAGAACAGTTACCAAATGAACACATGGGATTTAGGTCTGCAACTACTGATGTTAATCTTTTTGTTTACTCTCTATGAATGTTAAAGGTACCTGATCTGTTTAACCATCTAGACAGAAATACATTCTTGGGTATTTCAGTGTTTTAGACTGTTGTGTAATGTAGGCCTGCTGCTTTCTCTTTTGTTCTGTCTTCTGAACTCCATTAGAGGACCTGACGAGTGCGCTCCAACCACTTCCTCTGGGCTTACAGGATTTCCTGTAATATGTGATTGGACTGCAAACTTTCCACTGACACAGCAGCTCAGAGCTGCTGGAATCAAAAGACATGCCACATTGCTTTTGATTCCTAGACAGTACAGACGTTTAGAGAGAAATTCGGCACGTCACAACAAGGACTGTTACAGCATTGCACCCTCCTAGACCAATTCTTAGAAGTCTGTTTTTAGAAAACTATATATATATATATATGCCATATAATTTCTTGACTAAAAGTGCTTTTCAGACGTATGAAAATATGTAGACTCCCTCTTGGCACAATGAACTACGAAGTAAAACATATGTCTGACCATAAAGATATACAATGGTGTTTGCATAAAAAAATCTAAGTCTAAACCACCCATATCAGACTAATTGTTTGATTTATTATTCTTGTTCATTATATTGAAGAGCATTTAAGAATAAAGACTAGTCATCATTCGGATGAACAAAGACATGATGTTTGAACATGCTGCTCTGGAATGCTTCTTCTCTGTCCCCCCTCCTGAAACCAACACATCTGATGGATTGATTTTAGCCTTGGCAGTGGTAGCGTATTTTGCCTGCCAGCCACGACTTATAAAAGTCAGTATCCATAAATAATCTCTTCTCACCCGTTTGGCTCTATCTCTCAAACTGTAACTCTAAACTTGACTGGACCGACACGGTGTCTTGCCCTCAAGTCACAATGCAATTCATTTAGCCTTTTTCTCTTTAGTGAGACACATAGATCTCTTCAGCTGTCGTTGAAGCTCAGTTTAATGGAGCGCTGCTGTTGTAACACTAGTCCACAACAGCAATCAGCCGCTGCATCTCTGTAGCGGGAGGTTGGCCTGCTATCTCTTTGGCTCAACTTCCAGGAGACAGACTCTCTTTGGCTCTCTCGTGTATCAGTCACACCACACACACAGTTTAGGCCATAGACAGTGTAAGATAAACGTTGTCTTAGGCTCACGTGTACCAGATTCTTCCTTTGGAATCCTGATTCAGTGGTGTTCTCTCACATTCATGTCAACCATCAGCCAAAAAACCCCTAAAATTCACTGCCAATGATTGATAGATGGGAATTTTGTTTTGGCACTAATCTGTTTCAGAATGTTTATCCAGGGATGTGTAAATCTTATTAAATATTATTAGTAAAATATATATATTTACCTTTGTGTCTTTCTATGCCTGCAGTCTGTAGAGCCAACAGCATGCTTGGGATAATTTTGGCCCTAGGTGTCATACCCAGAGCTGCTCAGTGAGGAGGCTAAAAATACATTGGGCTTTATCAGAGCAGATGTGTTTACTAGCAAATTCTAAACCACCTACACACACACTGAGCTCGCTGTCTATCCACTCCCCCGCCCTCCTTCCTGACACTGTCCTTATTGCTCCACCGAGCGCTCTGATCCAGCTGCGCCGCTCTTTTGCTTCATGTTCTTTTTATTTCACACTTCAGCGTTTCATCCGAAAGTAGGCTTTTCATTTGATTTACGGTTGATACCTATCAGCAGATGTGTAGATGTAGGGTATATATAGTGGTGGGGTGTCACAGCTGGGTCACACCCCCTTTCTTTCATGCAGCAGGGAAGAATCCATCTCTGTTCTCATTCGATCCCTACAGGTCGTCCCATACGCATGCACACTGCTTACTGCAGCTAGTTGCCATAGAAACACTCCTGCAGCAGACATGCGCTCTAGACATCCAAGTCCACACTCCCTGTCTGGCTTTTAAAAAGCGTGAAGATCTGTGCGTTTTGCTCATGCTAGAAATAGCTCTGAGCGTTCCCCAGAGGCCCACATGTGACTTTATTGGTTGCAATAGACGGCTATATTTCTGAATCGACTCAGCCATGAGCCAGGCGATGCAATTTGAATTTATGCTCTCCTGTGTTCCCTCATTTATGATTTTATACTGGATGAATCAGCAGAAAGTGTTTATAAAAGTTCTAGTTTGGATCAAGGAGGACTGTATTTTATCACATCTACAAAAAAAATAAAATAAGAAAATGTACATGAACTGGTTAGTAGTTGTGCACATTTTTCCTTAAAGGAATAGCTTAAATTTCTGACATATTTTTTTTAACCCTATAGTTCTTACAAAGCTATATCAATTTATTTGTTTTCTTGAACACAGAAAAAGACGTTTTGAAGAATCTGGGAAACCAGTCAGTTTTGGGTCACCATTGACTACCATAGTAGTTTTTTTCTCACTACTATGGCAGTCAATAGTGCCCCAGAAATGTTTGGTTACAAACTTTCTTCCAAATATCTTTCATTGTGTTCACAACAAGAAAATGTATGTAGGTTTGGGATGACAACTGGGTGTGTGAATGATGAATTTTTATTTTTGGGTGAACTTTTCCTTTTAAAGTCTAGATTTGTTATTAGCATTCAGTTCCGTTCTACATGTTTAGAGGTCTGTTTCCTTATGGTTGTCTGTGTTAACCACACTAATTCTCCTCTCTCTTTCTTTTCCGTTCTTCAGAAATGAGTCGCCAGACTGCCACAGCGCTGCCCACAGGAACCTCCAAGTGTCCCCCTTCTCAGCGCGTCCCCACCTTGTCGGGCACCACAGCATCCAACAGTGAACTTGCCAGCCTGTTCGAGTGCCCCGTTTGTTTCGACTATGTGCTGCCCCCCATCCTGCAGTGCCAGAGCGGCCACTTGGTTTGTAGCAACTGCCGGCCCAAGCTCACCTGCTGCCCCACCTGCAGAGGCCCGCTCGGGTCGATCCGCAATTTGGCCATGGAAAAAGTGGCCAACTCCGTGCTGTTCCCTTGCAAGTATGCCTCGTCGGGCTGCGAAGTCACCCTACCGCACACAGACAAGGCCGAGCACGAGGAGCTTTGCGAATTCCGGCCATACTCGTGCCCCTGTCCTGGCGCTTCGTGCAAGTGGCAGGGTTCGCTTGATGCCGTCATGCCCCACTTGCTGCACCAGCACAAGTCTATAACCACGCTACAGGGTGAGGATATTGTCTTTCTTGCCACAGATATCAACCTGCCTGGGGCGGTGGACTGGGTCATGATGCAGTCCTGCTTCGGCTTCCACTTCATGCTCGTGTTGGAGAAACAGGAGAAATACGACGGCCACCAGCAGTTCTTTGCCATCGTGCAGCTGATCGGCACAAGGAAACAGGCGGAAAACTTTGCCTACCGGCTGGAGCTGAACGGCCACCGGCGGCGGCTCACTTGGGAGGCCACGCCACGCTCCATCCACGAGGGCATCGCTACCGCCATCATGAACAGTGACTGTCTGGTGTTTGACACCTCCATCGCTCAGCTGTTTGCAGAAAACGGCAACCTGGGCATCAACGTCACCATATCCATGTGCTGAGGACTAAGAGCCGTGCATACTTGAATGCATTACACACACAGTAATACGTACAAATACAAACGACATTTCAAAACACTGCAGGATACCTTGAGTTGTGCTTGGGGGGAGTAGCTAACCTCGGAAACTTTTTTGCCGTTGTACGTTCCAAGTAATCATCAGATAAACTCGTTGGTTAGAGCTTGGCACGTCCAACCAGACTTTGCTCCTGGGTTCTCAGTTTTATGCTACAATATTATATAAGTTAAATAATTAATGTATTCTACATTTTTGAGAGCAACTTTCATTGCCCTTGAAGGTATAGGAAAGCCACGTTTGTTGAATGGACATTTGCAAATGTGGCATTTGGGACGGGGGTTGGGGACACGGCACGCCAAGCTGGATGGCGGTTAGGGATATTGATCAATTTTGGGGTGGGTTTGCTCAAAAGGCGCAGCCCTATGAGCAAGTTTTTGTTTCCGTTTTATTTCCCCAAGACATTTTGCATTTCAGTTCAAATAAAACACTAACTTTTATGTTCAAATATTAGGTTTTGTTTTACTCTAGTCTCCTTTTCCGCTAATTTTTCCCTCAAGTATGATACGGAAAGGTTCTGGTAATTGGTGCATGACCACTGGATAAGTTAAAACAAGTCCAGATTTCATTTTAGAAGTCTTGTTTGTTTCTGCCTGTCACTGCAGTATTTCTTCTGTTTGTTTTGAAGGGATGGTTTTACTGAGAACTTGGCACGTGCACATCAAGCCAGATTACAAAAGCGATTTGTGCAGTATGTAAGACCATTAAAGAACATTTTTTTTTCATGACATTGAATCCCTCCATTACAAACACTGAAATAAACACTGCATTGAATATCAGGCTAGGAACAAGGGCAAAAATTACAGTTATGAGATTGTCACAATTATCATTTTGTAATGACATAAGAAAATGGAATGAAAAGGCTGTTGTAACCTTGTGGCTAATCTTCAGTGTTTGTAGATAGTGTTGTTCTTCAGAAGACCTCAGTGTCTTTTTCTCTTTTTGTAAGTCAATATTTTTGTTGTTGTTGTTGTTGTTCTTTGTATGTCTCTATTTCTGTTTTTTTTTTGCAAGAATAGGGTGAAGCAAAGCCAAACATCTCTGTGGATACATTGTACTGTTGCTAGTCCTGATCTCTAATTTTATTATGTTTTATTGTTTGTTTTGTTCTATTTTGCCAGTAAATAAAATCTATCTTTTTCATACTTTTTACTTCTCATTACAAGCTGAAGGTGAGTGTGCAGTGCTAACTTCATCTAGTACTCTCTTAACCTTATCCA
The DNA here is from genome assembly GCA_026939265.1 of Oreonectes daqikongensis. Classification (NCBI taxonomy): domain Eukaryota; kingdom Metazoa; phylum Chordata; class Actinopteri; order Cypriniformes; family Nemacheilidae; genus Oreonectes; species Oreonectes daqikongensis. Next base: position 5,136,088 of record JAOTQM010000187.1, read on the forward strand.
TGATATGACTCAAGTAAAGAAATATTATCATTATATATATATATATATACATACATACATGATGATATGAGCTGACACTACTGTTAAAGCAAGTGCCTTAGTTTACTGAATACAAAAAGCTATGGGTTTGTTTTGGTACTGTTATGCAAGATTAAAATAATTTCATTTAAACGATTTCTGTCATAGTAAAATTAAAGGGTTAATTCTGTATACTGCAGAAATGTTAAACAGGTTTATCTGTGTCATGCTTCATCATCATTGATGTGTGGATCCAACCAGCTTCAGTAAAACTATTTAACCTACATTTTCAAACGCCTTATGTTTTCCGGTCAGAGCTGTCATTCAGGTACAAGTGTCATTAAACAAGAATACATTGCTCTCTTAGATGAAGAGTATCTGTAAGTATAGCACATCTAGTTATCTTATAAAACTGCAAACAAAATAATATAAGGTGCAGCTGTCGAAGGGAGACACTATTATAGCATTTTATTATAAAAAAATCCTGCCCTTGAGGTAGTTATTTGGGTTTCTAAATATTGAAGTCAAGACCTACAGCGCACATGGTACTATTTTCTTGTTAAGCTAAAAATACTTGTGTATTATTTGGGAAAAGAAAGATTTTCTACAGAGTAGATTAGTTGACGATAGTTTTTCAGACACATACGATAAGGTATATCACTATAATACTTATTTTTAAATTACGTTAAAATACGATTTTCATACTTGAATATACAGAAGAATGAGAAACTTTGGACAGCTGAATACCAGGATTTTCTGTGATAGAAACCTTATTTTTTATTAAAATATATGGCGTTTTCCCACAAGTAGTGTTGTGGGGAAAGTATCATTAGGTTCTAGAAAATTAGGAGTTGGTACTTTATATTGACTATAATGACTGTATTAAAAATATATGCTATTATAGAATGAACCCAATTCAATATTTTATAAATATACAATGTTAGTTAACCACATTAACAATAAACAATGTTTACAATACTACATTAGAAATTGTATCTGTTATTATTACTTATGCACAATAAACTATATTAATTAACGTTAACAAAATGACAAATGTTGCAAAAATATATTGTTGGTTGTTAGCTTATGTTAGCGAATGCATTAATTAATATTAATGAATGGGAGATTTTAAAGTGTTTCCTATAAAATAATGGAAAATATATATGAACATAACTCATTTTGTTGAAGTTACGTCAACCAATCTGTGCTTTACATATTTATTTATGCGAAACATTGTAGATTGAACATTAAAGAACTTTATTAATGTGCAAATATTTAAAGTGCACTAAGCATCAGGAAAACGTCATGTTGGCTTTATCAAACCTGTTCACATTTGTGACCCTGGATCACAAAACCAGTCTTAAGTAGCACAGGAACATTTGTAGTAATAGCCAAAAATTTTCTTTTATGCCAAAAATCATTAGGATATGAATTAAAGATCATGTTCCATTGAGATATTTTGTAAATTTCCTACAGTAAATATATCAAAACTTTATTTTTGTGAGTAATGTGCTATGCTAAGGACTTCATTTGGACAACTTTAAAGGGCGATTTTCTCAATATTTAGATTTTTTTGCACCCTCGGATTCCTGAGGTTGAAATAGTTGTATCTCGGCCAAATATTAAAGAAAGCTTATTCATTCAGCTTTTAGATTATGTAAAAATCTCAATTTCAAAAAATTGACCCGTAAGACTTGGTTTTGTGATCCAGGGTCACATTTTTCAATTAGATCAAAAATCAGTGGATATATAATGTCAACTTTGTCAAACAAAATGATGCAAACAAATAGAGCATCTGTTGTCATCTGTTATTAAATTAGAGGCAAAAAACACAGGATGTGAATTGCTTTAATCTGATTCATCGGCAAAAAGTCAGTATTCACAGATTAGAAGTGCTAATAAGTGTTTAAAAAAAAGTCTTGAGCAACTATGTTTTTGTGCATCAGTTTATCTAGCAACTACAGCCTCAAAGTTTGCTAGCAACTTGTGAATGACTGACAGCAGAGGGGAATCCGCCATCGAACGCTGCGTTCAATACTTCATCCAGAGTGCTGGCGAAAACAAAATCCAGTTCAGCTCGCACATGAGCAGGTATCTCATCCAAGTCTTTCTCATTGCGCTTTGGGATGATAACTCGTTTCAGATTGGCCCGGTGAGCTGCCAAGACTTTATCTTTTATACCTCCCACCTGTAGTGAGACAAGATACATCTTGTTGGCTCAGATAATACATGAATGATGATAAATTGCCTTTAAATAATGACTTAATATAATTTAAAAGAATACATGAACAGTGTGTGTTAGCTGGAATTTCCCCTGTATTCATGTGGAGGTCCACATAATAGTAAAACTAAATCAAATTAACAATGCAAAAATGTTTTCACTTAATCAGCATTTGCATGAAACTTTGATAAAAAAATGATAACATTAAAAACGTTTGAACTTTTCCAAAATACATGTATAAATATTACTGTTGTATTCCCTAAAAGTGAATATAAACTTGTTTTCTTTGCAGGTCTGAAAAAATACTGGCTTCCGGTTTCTCACGTTTTTATTTTATGCAAATAAATGCAAAGAGAAACAATATTTTTATTTGAAATTTGGGAGAAATATTGCAAGAAGTTACACAAAATAAAACAAAAATATTCATTTGACCTAAACACATACCTATCCGCAGCTGTAAATATATGAACAATACATTCTCCAAAGTTCAATCAGCACAGAAATGGAGACTTAAAGATTTCAAAAAGGTTTAAATGTGTTTTGTGTTTCTCACCGGCAGTACAAGTCCTCTAAGAGTGATCTCTCCAGTCATGCCAACATCAGAGCGCACCAGCCGCCCGCTCAGCAGTGAGGCCAAGCATGTTACTATGGTAACACCAGCGGAGGGTCCGTCCTTAGTGACGGAACCTGCTGGGAAGTGTAAGTGGATGTCGGTACCCTCCAGAAGATCAGCGCTGCCTGCAACAAACACATTAAAATAAATAAGTGATTACACAAAGCTGTGTAAAAGTGTTTAAGGTCCAGATTTCAGTTTATTCCATAAACAATTGAGTATTTGGTTACCACTAAGAGGTTACTACTACAATACAAAAAAATGTTATTTAAGTAACTCAATGTGGTTTACTGTGCAAAGCTATTGACCAATCAGCATTCAGAACCGAAACTGTCCATTTTATATGTTTATAAATTACCATTAGTAAGGCTGTAAGTCTTGGCATTGCTGCGGAGCCAGCTGATAGCTAGATGTGCTGATTCTTTCATGACATCACCAAGCTGTCCGGTCAGGGTCAGCTGCCCCTCCCCTTCCATACGACTGGCCTCCACAAACATGATCTCTCCACCCATTGGAGTCCAGGCCAGCCCTATCGCCACACCTGGTAGAGTCAACCGCCCTGATACCTACATACATAAACATGCAAACACGTTTGAAACAACAATTAACTTTTGTCCACAGTAAATACTGCTGGTTTATGCACCCCTTAAATAAAGACGTAAAGCTACTGTAAAGTCAACTTTAGAAAGTCAAGTGTTAACACAAAGCTTTGAGGCAGAAGACTGGTGTGATAGTTCAGCAGAACTTAAACTCTGGCTATTCTCTCATTGCTTCTTGCCTTTTTTCTCTGTCCTATCCCCATAGGCATGGCAGGAATGCATGCCTCCATTACTGAGAGACAGAACACTTCTCCTCTGAGAAACAGAACTGCACATCACAGCACACGGTAGGCTGCAGGGCAGAAGTCCTAAAGGTCTGTCAATAATTGAAGGATGTTATGTGAGTAATGGCAGACCGTGCTAAAAATGATTTCATCAGACAATGCTGTACAGAACAGGAGGGTTCGGTAGAGGGCTTTTTCTTCATAAAAGGAAAAAATTGCAAATGTGGCCAACACATCTTGTTTTTGCCTGTTTACTTTCTATTGTAATGATGCTTTCTTCACCCAGAAATACCTAATTTTACAAACTTTAGGCACATCACATTATTTTGCAGCTTAAAACGCTTTTCTTTAGTATCACGCAGCCCCATTTGTCAGTTTTGGTTATTTTTTGAACCTTCTCTAATAGAAATATGAGTCACTGTAAAGTGCTTGTGTCTTGTTGTCTTGCTGTTTCATCAGCTTGATACTCAAAGGTGGGAAGAGGCTTTAAGTGCACCCAATAAATTCCAGAAACATTTCCTGTAAAGCCTTAAGAAGCTTTCAGACATTTATTTGAAACTAACCTCCATTTCAAAGAGCGGCGGGCCAAGAATATCTTTGAGAGCGATGTGATCAATAACAATAGGCATGTCTGGAGGAGCCCCAATCCCAGAATCCTCTTCCTTGCTGTCATGGTCTGAAACAGAATTAAAAAAGGTCGAAAACTCAGAGTGGTTGAAAACATCATGTAACATCAGCGCTGTGACTGACAGTTAATGAACTCGCAGCAATAGAATCAAATTATACAAAAAAGTTAATTACAAGAAAATTAATGCAGTAAAATATTATTGCGCCCAAGCGCCTCCTATTGTCTTTTCCATCTAAAAGTCTAAGGAGGTGACAGACATTCTGGCCAGAGGGAGACAACTGAATAGATAAAGAAAGGATGAGAATAATAGAGAATTATGGGATGTAGAATGATGCCATAGAGGTCCAGCTATGGGGGAGAGCAGGTGTTATTTTAGTTTTGGTAGGCAACAATAAGATGAGTGGTTGTGAGGACGTCTACGGGTCTGTTTTTCTGACAGTGTTTTGTGTTCTAGACGTTGGCTTTTATTTACATCCCCCTTGCTGACCATTGGTCATGTGACTAGACTGTTAATGACATGCAAAGGAGGACCACCATGTTGTAAAGAACAAAGAAGGAAAAAGAAAGTATATGCTGTGCTGATGCTTTTTTGGGTGGTGAACTATTGCTGTAAAGGGATTTCCTTTTATAAAATAACAAACTCATTCTTTTACTGTCCTGCAAGTCAAAAACTGAATGTACCAAAAACGATGACAACAGCAGGACGCACTTGCTGTCATGATATTAAGAACAACACCTGCTACAGCGCATGGCACACAGAGCGAGAGAGATTGAGGTCTGCATAAAACACTCATACACTCATTTCAAAGCTTTATTCTGACAATAACACCTCCTGGCAACAAAGAACATCCAAGAGGGAGCAGTCGAAAACCTCTGACCCTCATCTCTCTAAATCTTTCTCTCTCCTCACATATGGGACACGCAGGACGGAGAAAGAGAGGTGAAGTAAATCAGAGAATGAACGGAGCTGCCACCCCAACTGTGTTAACCGGCAACGCTGTTGCTGCTGTACAGAAGAGCAGCTGCAAAGACACGAGGGAGGGGTCACGCTTCACCCTCCTCCAACCCTCGGGGAGTCATGTGCTTAGAAAGATTGATGAAGAAGTGTGGGACTAGTTTTCGGACAACGCGTGTTTGGTATTTTATCAGATGGCGTGTGTGTGTGTATTTGCTTCTGTCTGTTTGTGGTGCTGTGAGTGTGTACGCATGTGCCTTAACATTAGAGTTTAGCTCTACACTTACCTGCGTGTTGTTCAGTGGGGGACTCCTCTTTAGAGACCTTATGACCTTCAGCGACCTTCACAGCCACGGCTCGACAGATGGCCCCAATTTTCCTCTCCAAAGAACGCACGCCTGCCTCTCGCGTGTATCTACAAACACATTCGCACACGAATCACATTACCGCTGTCAGGGCTGTGTATTGATGGCTTTTTAGCTTCCGGAATTTAGCGCCTATCAATTCATTTGTTATGTTGCATCTAACTGATGGTCCCTGATGAACAATGGATTTTTAGCAGACAACTATGGACGTCTGTTAAAATATACCGTTTAGAAAGAGAGTAAAAGAGTCAAGGGATATAGTTTACAGTGGGAGACCCGACTGGGCAGCTCCATCTGTGAGACAAACTGACCCCCGCCCCGGTTCAGTTGTTTCACCGAATCTTCATCTCTTTTTGCACTTTTAAGATGCACGTTTAAAGATGCAGTTTACCCAAAACTGCAAATGTTGTCATCATTTATTCACCCTCAAGTCAATCAAAACCTGTGTATGATGCTTCAGGAACACAAAAGAAGATATTTTGAAAAATGTAATTTTGTGTACATACAGTGGAAGTCAATAGGAGTCAATAGGATGTTTTTCGGTTACCAACATTCTTTAAAATATCCTCTTTTGTGTTCTGCAGAAGAACGAAAGTAAATGATGAAAGAAGTTATATTTTTGGGTGAACTATTCCTTTAAGATGAACTCTGGATTTCTGCTCTTAGAGTGGCATGTTGACTTACCAACCAAGGCCGTGTTCACACTTGACTTCTTTCTTGACAAGAAAGTCTTTGCAATACCTAATCCCATATTTAAAAACTACAATACAAATTTCTCGCTAGAAATGCAATCAAAAGTTATTGAAAGTGAAAATCAAACTTACATTTATACAAAACTATGCTCCATCCAGCGTTTTGGCCGCCATTTTATTTCTTCAAGCTTAATCCTGCTCGACCAATCACCTTCCTTGCGTGTTGTTATTGAAAAAAAACTGGTCTCGCTACTCTCTTGTCATTGGTTAGCTGTGAAAAAGGTGCTTGACGTAGCGCTTTTTTTTTCAGAAAGAACGTTTTTCAACTTCAAAAGACGCTCTGAGCTGCAGAAAAAGATGCCGGTGCTGGCGTTTAAAAAAGCGCTTAGGACTTTTTTTGAAAACATGGTTTACTCCATAGGATTATAATGTAAAACAGACGCTAGCAGCTTCAAAAAAGAAGTTAAATGTAAACACGGCCTAATATGGCATACTAGAATGTTGATTGAGACATTTTTATTTCTGAATGCATTGAACTGATTCACCCGTCTGGACACTTTAGTCTCTTCCTTCTGTTCCCCAAATGAGTCAAAAGGTGGAGTTATTAGATCAAAGCCCTTTGGATACAGAACATTGTGTGTGTGTGTGTGTGTGTGTGTGTGTGTGTGTGTGTGTGTGTGTGTGTGTGTGTGCGCGCCTTCATACTTGCTGATGATTTCCAGTGTGGTGTCCTGAGGGATCTGGAGCTGTTGTGGGCTCAGTCCATGCTGATCCAGCTGATGAGGGATCAGGTGCCGATGTGCGATTTCTACCTTCTCTTCCTGGGTGTAGCCTAATGAGACACATTCAGGACATGACAAACCAATTAAGTATTCAACATTAAAAACATCTGCTCTGTCGCGTTATTGAGTTTATTGTGTAGAAGTTGAAATCAGCAGGAATCGATCAATGAAAGTGTCACGTCGCCAATGCTACATCCTGCTGGCCTGTTTTGAACTGTTGAACTCTGACCTGGCACCTGGTGGACCTCCATTCTGTCCAGTAAGGCAGGGGGGATGGTCGCAGTGGTGTTTGCCGTGGCAATGAAGAGGACTTGCGAGAGATCAAAAGGCACGTTGAGGTAATGATCGGTGAAGCTGTGGTTCTGCTCCGGGTCCAAAACCTGATAATGACCACAGACATTTCGTGCATTAGTTTTTCTGTTCAGAAATGATGTCAATTAGGTGTTCTGGGGGTCCATTACAGTTTACACAGAATGTTAGTTAGACAGAATGCACATTATTACCAGGCGCCAAACAGATGCTTGAAATCATAATCACACTAGTCTGAAGAGGTAACCATAGCAACAGTACTTTTCCTTAGAATCAGCAACCAATGGTACATAGACAAAACATTGGTACCTTTATTGAAGTGCCTGTGAATCAGAAGTTGCAATCGACCTTAGTATTGTAACATATATTTTCAAATGAATTGGAATATCAATGCAAAAAATCTAGAATTGAGTGGATGTAGAAAAATCTAGAAAATGTTTGAAATAAAACTTGCAGCAGACTGACAAGCAACTAATGTTTTGCTTTTTTGTCATGGTCTTTATTACAATAAAATTGCCGGCATCTAGAGGTGAGGTTGCAAATTGCAACCAGTGGCTCACTCCACCGCTCGCCCCTACTTGCTGAAGCACTACGGTGGCTGACACAGGACATCACGTTTTCGCTTTTTTGGCAAAGGAGATAACATATTTACGAAACACGCTCTATCGAGCAGTTTGTCCGTTTAGGGATAATGTAGAAACAACATGGCCAATTCCATGTAAGGAGACCCGCGGCGTATGTAGATAGCTCATTCTAAGATAATAAAAACATAACGCTTCGTTATGTAAGGTCTTTATATACCTCTGAAGACATATTTATGTGTATTATATTGCATTTCTGTTATTAGATCCTGCTAAATATTACACACAGAACCTTTAAAACAACTTTTTGAAATGTTCCCTAACTAAAGCTTGCTTATTCTCAACTTCTGCTGAGCTTTGTGCTGAGCTTGCCAAGTCATGTCTGTCTAACCTGCCCCTCTCCATCTATCTGGTGGACGATGAAAGAGGTCACATGCTTTACAGTACGAGATGAAAGCCACTCCCCGGACAGTTATAGTGGCGATCTTCTGATAAAACACCACAGATGTTTTAGTGAAACTGTAAGATACATTTCTCTCTCTCTGGTAGATTTGTGTAAAAGCTTATCATGCCACAAGATAAATGGGATAACAATGACAAATGTACAGATGTCAAAACCATCTGCGTCACAGCGTGCACGAGAAACGTTATCTTTGCAAAAACAAACAAGCTCATGTGCATGCACATATGTGCATGTGATACGGTACATGATCCGGTGCATGAAGAAATATTATTTACGAATGTAAATAATCGTATGTGTGTTTCAAGAACAGCCCAAGGGCAGAAGAATTTTGTTTAAAGTTTTGAAGTTTGAAGTTCAGCAAAGTGTATCTCACTTTCATATGCGATGAATATAGAGATTACACGCTCAGTAGCCTATCATGTCAACAACACTTAACATGATGTATGCATGCACACCACCAGTGTACAAACTGATCTTGTAGACCATACATCAAAACATGTATGTTTCATTTCAAAAGACACTTTTCAGCTCTCTAGAAATAATCAAATATGTTTAATATACTTTGCATGATAGCCTTCGCAATATCATTTTTTTTTTTTTTTTTACAGCCAGAAGCCCAACTACTGCATTAAATTTAAAACACCACAGGAACATCCCGACAGATATATATATCTGTACATTATAATTTGCATCATTTCATTTGCACCTTTTCAGTTATAATGGGGTATATGCCGAACATCACGTGCAGAAACCGGAAAACAAGTCTCATCACACCCGGTTGAAGTCTTTTGTATGCGCTTCATTAAAAAGAGCCGTTTTACTCAAAATGCCTTTAAATTAGCAATTAAAGATTATCAAAATCGATGCGCATCACATAAACAGAGTTATATATAAACTTTTTTATCAAAGACATTTGATTATTAAAATAGCATAAAACGCCCAAAAAATGGAAGCAGCTAGCTAGGTTAGCTGATTACCTTAAAAATCCATAGATATCACTAAAAGTTATTACCGTTAATACATGTAACAAAACCTGTTTACCGGTTTAGTCACGTGACATTCGATATATACCCCATTCATCTTTGATCTATCATGCTTGGGTGTGATGAATGTGATGGATGTGTTGTTTCCCTCACCTCCAGCAGGGCGGCGGCAGGGTCCCCCTGAAGGCTCTTCCCCAGTTTGTCCACCTCGTCCAGTAAAAAGACAGGATTGTTTACACCGGCCGTTTTCAGTCCGTTTATGATGCGGCCAGGCATGCTACCAACGTACGTGCGCCTGAGAAGGCACGCGCGTGGAGATAAGAGGGAGATGGAAAAATGGGAGAAAAGAGCGAGATAAAAAGATGAAAAACATGGAACGTGACGCAGGAAGATTTGTATCAGATCTCAGGTGTGCAAATGAAAAAGAAACATGAAAAGAGCTACAGATCTGCTTTTCATCACCTTAAGATGTTCATACTGACAGTGCTTTTATCAAGGTGGCTATAGACACATCCTGCTGCTAAATGCCCTAATGTTTAAACCCTATTGCTTTGTACAATTAGAAAATCTATTTTAGTTTTGTCTCTCATTCGGGTAGTGAAGAGCTTGTGGGCCGTCCACAGGTGGGCCGTCTAAAACTTCTGCAAATCGGGCTCGAGTGCATACGATGGGGTTGGTGTTACCTTACTTAATGTTGAAAACATAAAAACAAGATTAACAGCATTTCCTCCCACTAAACTGACAGTGAGGCAGGATATGAAGACAGACAGGAGTGACATGTGCTTTAATGACAGTCATTATGGGTTGTAATTGAACTTTATATGGTCTACTACAGTAAACTCATCCACGTTCTTTTAAAGAGACGAGTAATGAGGAGACGTGTGTGGGGAAAGCCTCTATGAGCCATTTGTCCTAAGGACACGATCTGCCTGTGTGTGTGAGTGCGAAGTTTTGACGTCAGCCAATCAGAGAGCACGGAGGCTTGCCCCGGCCTGCAGGGTGTTGTGATGTTATCGCCTTGTAGTCTCTATAGAGACAAGACATCAGAGGAAACATCAAAGAGCACATCAGGGTTTAAATTTCTTCTATTATTCAATGCACTACGTCACGTCTCATTGGGGGGTTTGTCATAGTCTGATACCTCAATTTAGTGCATCTGCCTCACCACATGCTTTGAATGTTGGTTATAACTCACCATTTAATGACGAGACAATGCTTTAATGGTTATATTGGGTTTCACATGGCTGAATCGTTTCGCGCGAGTCGTCATTCTGACACCGGGGTAATAGCATAACATCTGGGTTGGGTCACAGATGTTTAGCACTGCAGGAGAAGTCTTAGCAACCTACAGTTATAAAATGATTCTGGTTTATATACACAGCATTCAGTCTTCTATAATGAAGTCTCACCTGTGGCCACGTATGTCTGACTGGTCGCACACTCCTCCCAAGGCAATGCGGTGGAACTCTCGGCCCAGCGTGCGGGCGATGGAACGGCCAACGCTGGTCTTCCCCACTCCAGGGGGTCCCACGAAACACAGTATGGGCCCCTTAAGGGAACTCTTGAGCTGCCGGACAGCCAAATACTCCAACACCCTCCTCTTCAGCTTCTCCATGGCATAGTGATCATTATCCAAAAGTACCCGTGCTGCCCGGATGTCCAGACAATCTGTACGGAGGCAGACGTTAATTAATATAAATTAATATAAATATTTGCTGAGGGGTTTTGGGTGGCTATCATTCCTAAATTCCTAGAGGTTTTTTTTTATGCATTGATATACAGTTATTAGTGGCTGTTAAGGCGTTGTGTTAAAGGGTTACCAGAGTGTTCCTACTAGTAAAGCAACCCTGGAGTAAAGAGACAACTGCTTTTGTAGTTACAACTTGAGTCTCTGGGAGAATAAAACTAAGTGATGCTCACCTTACAAAACATCACTACTTAGTACATACATGCAAAATGTGGTTAACTTTAATTGTACTGTCATCTACTGAAACTTCAGAAATAAAGCACCTCCCGCTGTAGCCAATGATTGCAGGCAAGTTGTATAGATTTTGAAAGGAATGCATGTATTTTATCAGAGACATATGCATGTCCTTCATCTCATATAACAAGACACAAACATGTGCAGCAGTCCCATAAAGAAAACTTCTTTATGGTTCTCACAAATCTGAACAGCATTCCCATGAACACAGACCTGTCTATTCCCAGGCTGATCTAAACCACTAAATCAATTCTCATCTAATACCGTTCCACCCGTGAGCACTGAGCTCAAAAGACCGTAAAATGTACTTTATACACATAAAAAAATGTTCCAGCAGAATTCCAGTCTCAAGGTCTGTTACACATCTAGCAAGGGAAATACAGATGCATGCACGGCATTGTATACATGTGCGTCTGCTCATCCTCGTCCAGTCTGAGATCATATATCAAGGAGTCCTGTAACCCTAGGACAATAAGGAATGTAGACATTCCTGTGCACATGTGTGTGTGCTTTTCTGTAGCTCAGTGGTTAGAGCACGGCGCTAGCAACTCCAAGGTCATGGGTTCGATCCCAGGGATTGCACATACTTAAAAACAAATGTATAGTATCATGCAATGTAAGTCGCTTAGGATAAAAGTGTCTGCCAAATGTAAAAATGTAAATGTGTGCTGTTGCATCTGTAAATAAAAAATATAACATTATTGAATAATTATCAAAAACTTTAGCTGTGCAAGAAAATTCGTTGTAGTAAAGTCTCTGTGTGGTCATATGAGGTAAAACATCTAAACAGCTCAATTCAATTCACTCTCTCCAGTAGTACACTAGGGAATTCATTGGCGTCTACAAAATGTGGTAAATGTAGATCTGCCACCCTCTGGTGGTGGCCAAAAACAGTGCAGCCAGAATCAGAATAAAACTACAACTACTTTTCACAAGTGCATATTGAATTTATTATGAAAAATGTAACAAGTCATGTTAAAAACATGTGTGCAAAAAGATATGGCTGTTAAAATAATATGCAATATGCAAAATACTAGCAAAAATATGGTGTTTTCCAAACAATGCAATTGCGCAAATTCATATTTCATGTTTTTTTATGGATGGAGTAATAAAAAATATGCCAATACTTCTTCTTCTTCAAAATAAGCATATATACAATTACATTTCTCTAAAGTGTTAAATCAGTTTCTGACCTGTGGTGCTCTTGCTCCAGGGCAGCTCTATCATCATCTCCAGGTAGTTGCGAGTGAGTGCGTACTCTGGCATAGACTGCGGCATCTTTTTTAATCTAAACAAAGGTCATATACTGTCATTAATAATCACAAATAAAGAGACTGTCATATTCTACAAGAACCCATAATGACACAATTTAATGGTTAGTTTCAGAGTCAAGTCAGTTTTATTTGCATAGCGATTCAAAGTAGATTTACAGTGCAGGAAGTTCAAATCCAAAAGATCAGCGGAGGAGCTTTTCGCTTGCAGGAACATATTTAATCTGTTAATTCGCTGTGTTTATGTTTATAGACTGTATTCTACTGTCCAAGAACAGTAATGGAACCATTATACAGATCAGTGAATGCAACTAAATGCAAATGCACCCCTAAGGGGGCGCCAAAATCAAATAGTTTTTTGGTTAAGATGTTTTTCTTTCCTTTTTCTTTAAAATGTATTTCTTTATTTTTTATTTTTGTTTATTAAAAAGTATTAATCTTTAGAATATGTTTCTTTGAAAAATGATTTAGTAAATAACTATTTAATCAATGATTGCCTTATTCTTGTGTCATTCATTAATAATCACAGCTTTGGGGTCCAGCCTAAGAATGATATAAACATGAGTCAGTCAAGCATCCTTGCTGTGCAGCATGTATAGTATAGCTTTAAGTGTGGTCTACAGCAACATTTGTACTGATAAAGATCAGCAAATACCGCCTGAGCTCCTTCAAACACACACGCAGGGCAGCCTCTGGCATAGATGCAGCCTTGACCTTCCTCTCCAGCGAAGCCGTATCATCGCCATCCTCATCATCCCCCTCCTCCTCCAGAGAGAACTGACGGCCAGGGAACACACCACCTTTACGGATGGAGAGCACCTAAGATGAAAAGGAAGAACTGTGGATCAGAACGGGAAGTCGTGTCACACATGAGGTTAGAACAGATGTCAGCCTACTCTCTTGTCATCATCGGGTCTGAGTTTACGGGTCTTCTGCAACAGCTTGAGCCCCTCAATTTGTCTGGTGAGCAGAGGAAGAGCCTTCTTAAACCGTTCCTCTAAATCTACAGCATCCAGCACCTGTCAACAACACATTTAAGTATTCAACAACAAACATACTAGAATAAAGGCAAGTTTTGTTCACTATTAAAAGATTCATAAAGATTTTTGAAGCATGCACATATTCTTGGTGTACCTGCAGTTTCTCTTTGTTGGAAGTGCGGATCATGGAGGCCAAGACATCAGGCAGGGTTTCTCTAGGCAAACTGTCCAACAGTCGTCTGAGTTTAGCAACCACGGGCACTGACATGTCCAACATCCCAACCAGCTGAACAAAGAGAGGTCAGAGGGCATGTTCCAATAACAAAAAATCAATCAATCAAAGCTTGTTCCAATACACATATTGCTATTTTATTATATACATTGCTACTACAAACAACAGTGAAGTACTCCAGGTTTAACACACTTTACTTTATTTATTTATTTACTCCATAAAGGCTGTTTTGAGAATGCATTAATGTTTAAATTGCTTACAGTTTGAGAATCCCCTGCAACATTAGAAACTGCCATATTACTTTGAACTTTTGGGTTGCACAACCAAGCAAAAGTCAAAGTACAGCTTCACCATATCTACAATACAAAATGTGTTCCTGTAGCTAAAATAGTGTCATTTCCAGGGAACACACATACTGATATAACGTATAGCTTGAACACATTTGCCATGTGTCAACTTACAGAACACATCCCCGAGCAGTATTTGTGTGTATCAGCAGTCTGACCTGTACAGCAACCTGGTAGAATCTCTGTGACAGCTCTCCCAGTTCAGCATCTGCTTGATCTGCCTCTGTGTACTGCTCCAGTTTGTCCAGTTGTTCCACCTCGGCCACAGGAAAGGGTCTCTCCTTTATCAGCTGGGTCACACGAAAGCGGCATAGACCCGTAATGAGCAGCGTGTAGTGCGGTTTCGGCCAGTTGCTGCCCACTACCTGCACTGCCAGTCCAGCTGTGCCAATGCTGTGGAAACACAAAGCAATACAAGTGTTTGTTGCTTTTGGTCCATGTCTGTTAGTTGCCATTGATTTAGCTTTTATATTAAAATTTTAGTTCATATATTTATTACAATGTTTTGTTCAATAAAATATTTTCTAAATAAATAGGATATTTAAAGAAACAGTATTAAACCTGTGATATTCAAATGCATGTCTACCGCTCCACTTAAGCAGGCATGCAAAATATTATATTTAAAATAATTCAGATTGTGATTTCAAAATTATAAATTCTCAGGAATTGTTGCCAGAGATTTCTCTAGAAATGTCTGCCTAGAATGGGTATGTAGTGTTAAAACACAACTGCTGAACACTGATAGTCCGGCCAAGCAAACCCTTAAGATTAAATTCCATCTACTGCACAAACGATTATTCTAGAATACAAACAGTGCAACTCTCCAGCATGTACAAAATAAACAAGTTTTGGTTAATCTTTACATTTTTAGCATTATCTACAAACACTTTAATAAATATAAAATTTTTAGTGTCTGACATATTTTAAAAAGGAGGCTGGTGGACGTGTGTTTAAGCTCTTATTTAATAAAAAACAAGGGCTGCTACTGCAGAAATTACACCGGAAGGTACAGTTACATTTTCATAATAGGAGCACTAAACACTAATCTGCAGGCCATTACAGTATATACAGTTTCAGAAGGAAACTCAATGACAGTTTGACGGTCTCTGACAGCACTGACCCACCTGTGTAAGGACGGCAGCTCATCGCTGTCGTGCTCGGGGTCTCTGGTGTTGGGAATAACCCCGATGATGGTGCTTTTCAGCGAGGTGCCCTTCAGCAGTCTGCTCTTCACTAACTGCATGTTTCTCGCCGTATCCACGCTGATTCTCATGGTCGAGCCAGGTAAAAGTACTCCATCATGTGTACACAGCAAAGGCAGCCGGCTGGGGATCTGAATACCGCTGGTGGATGACATTGTGCGGGATTAAAAAGACGTTTATAGCAAATAAACTTGTATTCGCTGTGAGCTAAGACGCAAGGAACGCCTTCATCGTATGATCCACTGGGACAAATGAAAACACGAAGCTGAAGTACGGCAGGTACAGTAGGACAACTTTGGTAGCGCAAACGGAAACGCCTACTTTTATGGAAACACGTGTACGTTTATGTCACCCTCTCTTTACCTTAAATCTTTATGTGTGTGTGTAAAGTTGAGATATTCGTGTGAGGATCATATATAAATGCATTCACAGATATAGTTTTAATGGTGTTGAAAAACCGGGTTTGCGGACATTTCTAACTTTGCGGAAGAATCTCATTTTTACGGTTTATAGTTATGTCAGTTATACTATTTTACGTGTTTTAATAATGTAACATGTTTGTTTTAGGATAAGGATGGGTAGAAAACATTATTAGGCTGGTTAAAAAACAATTGAAAGACAATGCGCGTGCACGCTAATAGTGAAACAAACCAGCGTCTCTCGTATTATATAGTAAAACGAAACATTGTTTAAAACTAATGATGCATGTAAAATAATACACGTGAACACGAGGGGGTGATAGTGAGTGGTTTATTTTCCAGGCCATGTTACAACAGTTACCAGAACATTCTGTGGCAGGAGTCCAAATAAATAACCTTGATCATCTGTGTATATAAAACATCTGAATCTGATATCAAACCCTCATGATCACTTTAAAAACTGCATATAAGGACATATAATAACACTTCGGTACAATCTTTCAATATTAAACCAGCAGTAAAGCACAAAAGAGCCTCTCAGAAAAGCTACAGTGCCGACTAAGCCAGCAGTCAGCACAGCATTTGCATGCAAATGATACATGTACAAAAGACCTTATTTATACATCCTACCTAAACATATTCATAAACATGTCAACTTGGAGATGAAAACATACTGTTTTGGCATACATCAAGAACACCAGATTTATTTTCCTCAACAATATAAGTCACAGTGGCAATGACTTTTAAATTACCAAAAGACAATGCTACGGCGAAGAGCCAAAGCAGCTCTCCACCGAGCACACACACAGTGCATACATGGTCAATATTTGCAAAATACCGCAGAAGTACGCAAACACGTAAATGGCGGGTGGATGGATGGATGGATGAAGGTATGGAGGTATAAAGGTATATTTTTGAACAATGGAGCGCAATAGCTGCAGGGTCAGTAGAGTGTCTTCCAAGTGCTATGAAGGGTGCTGCTTTTTTCCATCTGGGTTACACAGGTGGAGCCAGTCAGTTACTTCACTAGGACAAGGGGTGCGCGCACATGCTGCGTGTCACTACACAAACCACGTAACGCCCATATAGACCAACACCAGAAATGTGACGACGGGACTGAATCCGCTCGGATTTGCTGCTAGGTTGTTTTCTTCCCTTTTCTCCAGTTGGGGACACAATCTAGAAAAGAACAGATAAATAGTCACATGTTATTCGTGTAATTAAAAGTAGAGCATGTAGTTAAGATAAGAAAAATTCCCATTCAGACAACGTTATTGTTAATACTCATGTATGGAGGAATCTCCATCACACTGATAATAACACAATAACTGCTAGGAGGTAAAGGCCAGGCACGTTCAGGCTAGTAAAGACATGTGGAGTTTTTAAAGTGCTTACGTCCTTCAGACAACCTCAGACAAAGCCTGAATCATGCCACCATCTCATTTATTATGGAGAGGATCGAGTTTTCTTTCTCAAAATCCAATGGTCGACCACAGGCACGCATCAACAAACAACAAGAATTTCCGGTCTTTTGATACTGTATGGATACATTTTGTGGTTGAGGAGGGTGAGGTTATCAACACAAATTTGGCAAAAAGAACTGGAAGAACTTTTTTTGTGGCTGGACTCCCAAATTTCCCAAAACTTTCCTAGTGGTAGAAATCACTAAGTGACTAAGTGAGTACCAGTAGTGCCAGAAGAATTTTCCCCAAAAAAATCCAGGTTTTAAAAGTATTCCCTCTGTTTAATGAATCAACTCATTGTGGGCCATTACACAGAAGATTTTGATTTTAGAATATTTTAACACCAATTCAACAAATGTAACATGTATTTAAAAAGTGTAATAGTAAAATATACTAATATTTATATTTTTAAGCATTTTATTGATTGTAAAACAAGTGTTTAGCTTTCAAATGATGTATTTGTATGTATTTGTTTCTGAAATAACTTACTCAAGTTACTCAAACATTAAAGACTTGAGAGACTTTAAAATGTATATTGAGTTTCTGTAGTATATAAATGAGATCCTTTAAAGCATAACAGATTTCTCAGATAGTCTAGAAATGGTGCCTCAAGGATGTTCTGTTTTTTACAATAAGAAATCTTATTAAAAACACCATTAAATGCACAGACCCTTCTGGATTTAATCGATATATTCCATTGTTAAAGTCTGAAATTTTTACTTACAGTCATCGCTGCCTTCTTCTGTGAAGCAGTCTCTGAAAAGGCACAGCATGGTCCGATAACAATTATCCAGTATTGACTTTGGTGTGACAGATTTCCATCCGTTGCCCTCCATATTAGCCCAGATGTTTTGTATGCTCTCTGGAAGTTCTCTCTTCTTTGACACATGTACAAAAACATTTTTGAAATGTTATGAATAAACAGTACACAAACAATACGACCAGACTTACAAGGTGGAATTACATAAGCGAAGTGCTAAATCCTATTACAAAGTTTCTTTTATAAACTGCAATGCAACACATGCTTTGTTTATAAATGTTGGCTGTGAGATATTATCAAAGTACAGGATGGCAATGAATGTGCAGATAATGTGCTGCTGTGAAGTGAGCAGGAATGACATCATTGCTCTAACCTCATCTTTTGGATGCTGTTGGTTATATAGTGCCTCAAAGCTTCTGAAGAGATTCTCCAGATTGGAGAGGTATTTACGGCGTGTTGGATGTCTTTCTGGCAACACCCTTAAAACCTTCTTAATACCCTGCTGACTAGCAAAGAGCCACAGTTCCTGTAGATCTCTCAGCTCTGGCGGGTCCTCTTCATGACTCTGAAGAAAAGAACATTAAGAGAGAAATAAATCAGACAAAAAAGAAAAAATGAGAGGAAAGGGAGCAATAATGAGGCAAATGTTCAACTTGACTGAAAGGTTGATTATTAGTAAATTGTGATAATCTGATCAAAGGGTTCTTTTTTTAAGTCAATGGCCACAGAGTCATCTTTACCATAATTGTAAAATGGTTATTTATCATGATACATTTATGTTGACTTTTATGAACCCATGTGACCCAGACGCGTCTGAACAGGTTTTGTGCGATTCACAAGCCCTAAAATTCTGACTCGAATCCGACTGTAAATTTTCACAATCTTAAATCTCCGGGTCTTGGTAACAAACAGGAAACAGGGCATGATTAGTGTGGAAAGTTGTGGAAAGCGTGGCTTCAGAACATGATAGTCAGAAATGAGTCAGACGGTCACTGGGGTAAGGACTTACCAGTTTACTGATGTTGCGTAGCCTGAACACCTCTTCATAATGCACTTGAATGGTATAGTTAATGGGAAAGTTCATTTTCTGTAAAAAACAAAAAAACAAAAACAAAAACAAACAAATGTAAAAACTTTTAATGATATGCCATTGGTCTCTTCAGTCCTAAACTGTCCATAAATATAACTGGAAGGTTATATAAGTGTAATCTGTTTACCATAAAACGTCTCCTTAGAGTTGAGTTCAAGCTGTCTTTTAATGTTCTCACAGACACACAGAGATCTGATGATGTGCTCATGCACATTGGTATTAAACAAATAAAACCTGGAGGGGAGAAAGGAGGACAAAATATTACTTGGCAGAAACATATGAAAACATATCTGAGCATGAAATAATTGAGATGTTTACAAAAAATACATATTTAATATGTTCACAATTTCAGTTTATGCTGTTGATGTTTTGTTTTGTTTTTTTGCTATGCAGGTTGCGAAAAAAACGCTGTAATGTCTCTTTAATGACGCATAGATAACGTGTGAAAGGTTGTTACTGTGACGCCAACACAAACCTCAACCACAGACTTACAAGGAAAATGAAAATGTAATTTAAATGTAATTGTAACAAACACATATTGTGCACTGCTGGATTAAAATTTACAATACATAATACTACAACACAACATAGTCTGTACTGTAATGGGATTAAAAGCAATAATAAACATGTGTATTATTTTCTATAAGATAAAGTCCAACGGAAGTAAATGAATTGAGGTAATAAACCAAGGGCTATAACTTAGGCTGATCTTGTATCTATTTTAACAGTAGCGTTTTCTTATTAAAGATAAGTGATTCTGACTGCCTAACCCAAGGCGGGAAGACAGGGCACCAGCAGTCATGTGTCACTTTGTGGTGGATCACAGTGTGGTTGGCCTCTGTGGCTCAGCTGCACTAAAGGCAGTTACACAGAGACTGTCTGTCAGCAAAGTCCATGAAACAAACTTCCAAGGCCTAAAGGATTGGGGTTAGTGTCCAACCTCAACCCACACCTTTTGGCTAACTTACTCTGGCTTCCATGGTTTCGTATCCCTTCATTGCCCTCTCTTTTACCTCGTGCATTTGTCTGGTTTGTCTCACTTCACCCAGCACAGGAAGTGGTGACATTAACAGTCACTTCTGAGCCTTTATTCCTTCTCGGTAATTTTCATTTTGTTTTATTTAAAAGATATTTTTTGCCAAAATGTCTATATTATTACTACTACTACATTTATATTTATTGTCTGTTTGTTTCACTTTGTATTTTCTTTGTATGCAAAACTGTCAACAGCGCCGTAGAAACAAACTTGCTCAGACATCTTCTTACCATGGCAGCACAATACACAGTAGCTCTCCTCAACCGCATGTTTAGCTTAACACTCATTTCAGAAGAAAAAGATGGCAAAATATGCAGATTTAGACCGCACACTTCTGATAAACGTTTCAGTCTTTTCTCATTTGCATGTCTTGACAAATTGTTGACTAAGCTTACATAATCGGCCACACAAACTTCCACTGCACAGCTGTGCGTATCGGAACTGCCGGTCTTTGCGTAAGAGCACAAGCGTCTCTGTCCATTTGACCGAGGAAGTAATCAATCATATTATATCTTAGTGAGACACTGCAAAAATATTTATCTCCATCATTGTTACATCCAAATCTCTACAACTCCAAAGAATTGAAGCAGAGCATTCCAGCTGTAATTCTTCAAAGCAATGAAGAACAGATTTATTTCTCAAGCCCAATAAATAAGAATCTGAGATGATCTTTAGTGACACAGTGACATGCACCTTCACATTATAGAGTTTTGTTGACTGAATCACTGGACTTTACTTACCCAACAGCCCCACGAGAAGCCGACATTCAGACTGGACCATGGTTCTGCTTATTCTCTGCTTTAGCACAGTAATGGGGCCCCGGCATAAACTGCTCTGGATTCCAGAAAATTCCTCAGTTGCTCAGATCTGTAGAAAGACATGTGTGATTAAACCATCACATCAGTTCGATTGTAAATTGAAAGTAAATTAAAACCCCGGTTTTTGTCCTCGTAGATACACCGATTGTACAAACAACTAGAAAATTTTAGTTCTCTTGTTGGACAAAAATGTAAAATACCAAAAAAAACTGTGAATTAAATTCATAGACTACTGTGCATTAGAGTGTAATAAAATAAAAAGCATAGGAATATAAAGGCATATAAATAAAAGCTATATTGTAAAAGTGACACAGGTAAATGGGTGTCTTGAGTGCTATCAATATATTTTTCTCTTTTTCAGTGTTTTTTTCTACAGTCCATGCACAGCTGTGTAAATCAGATCCAGATGCCGTCTCTTTTTGCTTCATTCGAAAGGAAATAAAAATTCCTTTTAATCCTAAAGGGAGTAAAACAACATCATAACATCAAGTGACTAGTATCCATGGGCATGTGATGAATAATTGGAACAGCATGTGCGTTTTATACTCAATATCTTTTTGTTGTCTTTACCAGAAGTGTCATTAATTTCTGTAGAGAACATGAAGTTGCATATTTAGAAAAGATGGATCAGACTTTCCGGTTTTAAGAAAAATCACATGTATCCCAGCGCTCCAGGACCCTTGCCAGAACGCGAAGTATTAGTAGGCCGAATAACTTTTAACCCACGTGTCCACGTGTTGTAATTATTTTATTGGCTATTTATCTGTTTTATACTCATTTTACATTTACTCCAGAGATTAAAGTCCAATCAGAAAGATCTGTTTGATGTTTCGCATAATCTAATGTAGCTTCTGACACGAGACAGTCTGCCGCGAAAAGGTTTCGTACTGAAATTCATATAGTTTTTTCATGTTGGTTATTTGAGAGGACAGCGCTACAATTGATTTACGACAGATGCTCAATAAATGACATTTGTCCTGTTCTTTAAAGCTGGCTATGAAAAAATTGAGAAGCTATCCAGTATGAATGCAGAGAAAGTAATTCATAAATTATGTAACATTCAAATGTTTTAGTAATCACGTTTTGTAATCTAAGATATAATTAATGTCCTAAAACCCTGTGTACAATGCTACAGCATTAAATCACATTTGGATTAGAAATACTTTTGCGTTGAAATCCCTTAATACAGTAATGACAATGTGAGTAGCGCGCACAGCGCAGCGAAAACATGAAAGCCACAAACCTTTAGCTGCGATGACCCAGGATTTCTCACCGTCAGCACGATACTTCTAACTGCAACTGTTTACCTAGAAGATACGATCACGGTCGCTTGCATGCATGCAGAAATACTGAGTGGCGTAGTAAATCCGCTCTTTTTCAATGCAATGTCCACCCAAATGACTTGGAAACTCCCTTATCTTTACATTACCTCTAGGTTTAAGTCGCCATAACGCCCACCAAAGCTTCTGTGTGCGAGGTAGCAAGAGACGAACACGCTTAATAATGCGCGACAGTGTCGTTACTTTCACTTTTTAGTCCACTAAAGTTAACTCATCGGTGACTGTAATGTAAGCAACACAAGTCAGCTGGACTTTAGTAGCCTACATGCAGAGGCTCTGTGTACAACCGCTCTGTCTGCTGTCGGTTTATAAAGGGGTCTGAGTTACCGCAAACATCGCAACAGTCTGAAATGTGACAGCGCAGGAGCGGTTATCAACGATCCATCAACGACACATTTTGCGCATCAGTCATAAAAAACGAGGAACCAAGCATCACTTCACCAAGACCCAGTGAGCCTTTGTCTATCCCAACCTTACTCACCCACGCACATTTCTGATATATTGCCCACATCTACTGTGGTTCTGTGGTAACAGGATTGGCACAGTTGTACACATTTGGGAATTTCATGACAAAACGTATTTTTCGGTCCTGGACGGCGTCAAATCCGTTGGCAACACAATGGACAATGGACGAGTGTGGTGACCAATGCGCATGGCGCACACTTGCGCGTAGGATGGTAGTGTCAATGACCACAATAGCCCTCTTGTCTGGTGGTACCTAAAATCTGTATTTGTGCATTATCACTTGTTGATACAGTTTTTCATGCTGTTGTAACAAAAAGGCCGACGGTACCGAAGACCAGGTCAATATAGACGAGTGGGGCATTCCATGCCCCCACCCTCTTGAACCCAAAAAAGTCAAAACACCATCTGTCAACCCAGACTACATCACGTCAATATGGAAACCCCCAAAGAAAGAAAAGATGCCAAATACAAAAACAGGTTCAATAAAGCAAAAAATATCCCCTACATTGAATTTGTTATAGAAAACCATGACAAGCCACTATTGACTAAAGGCTTGGGCCTCACAGTAAAAATGTTGGCCTTACTCATTGCTCAATTCTGTAACACTTTACTACTGCAATGCAATTTACTTTTCATCCAGCTCTACAAAATAAAAACCTTAAAATTCAAACAAACCAGATACTTGGTTTTTTTTTTAAATGAAAATTGTGTTACATTTCTGACACACATCTTTAGTTCTAACATTTATAGCCTAAACTATAGCCTAATATTTTGTAGTATGACTAAGCTTGCTTAATTTAAATTCATCAAAGACACGTCTGACTCACCGTCACGAGTGAAATGATCATTATCAGCCGCCCCCAAAAAGGAGAGAGGCCGAGTTAAGAGTGGAAACCTGCTTTGCCTGTGTGCTCGCATATTGCAAGACAAATAAGTCTCATGACAAACACGGAAATACAGGTCAAAGTAAAAAAGGTTTATTTACAAAATTCTCTCACACTTCATGACACAAATAAAAACCATTTCAGCATTTTTTGGAGGAGAGGATTTGGTCTTGTTTCTCCAAAATACAAAAAGTTAAAAAAACTGATTTGCCATTTCCAAGTAAAGACAAAAACCAAAGCTATTTTTACAAATTCACTGTGTTTTTACAATAGTGGGAACAGCTCTTAACTTTGAAAAGAAACACCATTGTATTTTTTTAAGTGAAAGGTGGAACATTTTATGCAGACCATGATTCATACAATAATTTGTGGATTAAGCTGGATGTCATTTGCATGGTGGTAGTTGCAAAATTTAGCAAAAGATATTTTAAAGGTTTGCTTGTGCCACACTTGCACAACAGGTGAGCCAATAGCTCACCTTCTGCCCGAACAATGGACTTGGATGAAAATGGATGAACAGCTGTGTACTTAGTACAGTACCAATAGCAGTCTGTGTTTGTGACAGTCAAGCAGGATAAGGTCATTGACCACAAAAACTGTGAAAGCTCCCAGCTGGCCACAGTTAGAGGAAACATCCTTTTGCTTACACCAAAATGTTGCTTCTATACTTGTGGTAAAAAAGTTTTTTAAGCCACAGTAATATAAGCCTGGGAAAATGAAAGGTTTTCTCATGGTGAGCTTAGAAGGCATAGCGTGTTCGGATGTCTTCCAGCTTCTTGGACACCTCTGGAGGAGTGCGGTCCAACTCCTCAGCCACGCTCTTCTGCTTATGGGGGTCCATAGAGTTAAACTGTTCACACAGGTCTCCATCAATCACATTCTGAAAATATGCAAAAGTCAGTGAGAAAGAGTACAGCTAAATCCCACCACAGTGACAATATTAATGAAGTTTATGAATTAGTAAATTAATAATAAACAAAAACATTAGATAACTCAAACTATTAACTTGCCTTCACAGGGAAATAGTAGGAACGGAAGCTGAGGTGATCTCGGCCACCCAGAGGAGGAAACTCAGAGCGCATGTGCATCTCCAAGTGCTGGAAGAAATCATGATCCTAAAGGCAAATGAGATGCACATTAATCACAAAAATGCTCTACTAAATGTATACAAAAACCTACTTTAAGAAAACACCCAAGCGAGTGTTTGATAACTGAAAGTTGCATCAATGTCAGATTTGGTTGATCAAAGAAAAGCCAGTGAGAGCTTCTCTTCTGCTTTAGTGGTTTTACACTTGCAAAAGACTATTGGCACATTAGCACTGGTTGTGTGCGCTTTAAGAGACTGTACCTCATGAGAAGTGAAGGGCACAAGTATGCCGATGCCGCCCGATAGTGTGTTGTACACCAAAGACTCTGATCCTCCAGGGATGAGGGTGGTTTTCTGGAGGGACAGCACGGTCTCTCCTATGTGATAGTTAATAATTACCTCAGCCTGTAAATGCCAAAAGAAAAGCATGAATATGCATATTTTTCTTATATTTTAAATAGTAATAATATATACGTATTATGCATTCTCAGACAACATTTCGCAGTATACCACCCCAAACAAGTCCACCTCTGGTTTGCTTACACATGCTTTTGGCATGTCCGTCAGATGTAGACGCAAGTCATTGGTGTGCAAATAGGGACTTTCCCTCGTGTCCACCTAAACATTTCCATGCTTCTAATTTGTATATAACGATTCCTGGCGAAGGGACAAGATTTGCTGCTGAGGTTTTAAAAGCAGACTAGAGAGTGGACTTCAGCCAAGCGTTTCGGGGTGCAGGTTTGGGTGTGCGTGGGGAAAAACAACCGCAGTACCAACCAGACAAACAAAAACAGGCCAAGAAATAGTCAGGGCAGCTCTGTACCGAGCAGCTTCTGGAACCTGTGGTACGAGGCATTAGGAGGTCAGTGGAGGATACCTTCTGTGATGCTCCGTTGAGCAGGCCTCTGTCCCATAACGCTTTGTTGCCTGTGGGGTCCTCATCAACATCATCGCTTGTGTTGGGGGGCAGACGGACCTGAAAAAAAAAAACTATTATTGCAAAATTTTGGCCAAGCAAATAAAAAAATCTTTTAAAGCCAAATAAGTGACAATACTCACAACGCAGATATTTCCAAACTTATCAGCGGCAGCCATAGTGTCATAATCGAGCAGGCAGGCGGTCGTGACCCAGCGAGGATACGTATCATCTGCGAAGATAATCAGCTGGTTCTCGTTGCGTCTGTAGCGAACCCAGAATAGACTCTCCTGAACGTCAGTCACAATCACACGCTGCCCAATGGTGTGGATGCCAGTCACTATGTTAGGAACATGCTGCAAAAAAAAAGGCATTTAGTCAATTGAGAAGCTTAATGCATGAAGAAAATATAAAAACCTTAACAGTAAAAAAAACACACTAGGATTTTACTCAGTTAACTTAAAAGGTAACCGTCATCGCAAACAGGTCTGGAAGAACATGAGTAAATGATGACAACATTTCCTTCATTTTTGGGTGAACTATCACTTTAAGAAAACCCTAAAGTTCTCCCCATGTAAACTGCTACCATATAATAACTGTCAAGCATTGTGGTGTGAGCTTCGGATTCAATACGTTTTATGTGGTTATGTATCAACAAGTGAGTACAGCAGCAGTGTGTCATTGACTTTACTCATTCAATGCTGTATACTGTAAAAAAGCCACCAGCTTCCTCTGAGAAAGGGCTTTGGTGGCTCCTCACCTTGTTTTCACATTTCCGGAGAAGTTTCTTCTTTCCTAGGTCGTAGATGCGCAGGAGCTTGCCCACTCCCACCAACACTCGCCCCTGAAAGGGAGCTATAGCCATGGGGACATCCTCAACAGGCGTCTGTCAATCAGAACTCAGGTAAAAATCCATTCATCTCCATATTTATCTAGTCTTGAGGTCACATATCTGCCTGTGAAAATCAGGCTAAAATCGCAGAATCTAATTTTGAGATGAGCATCAAAGTTTGATTTCAAGCATTCATTTCACTATAATTGTAATTTTTGACATGACATTACTATATATATATATATATAAATAATAATATTATATTTTCACAGAATGTTCTTAACATTGTAGAAAACTGCAAATCACCAAAAAATGACTTTAGCTGGGGTTTTACAGGCAGGGTCACATATGGCTTCGATATGAAGTTAAATCAAGAGTAATTCCAAACAACAACAAAACGTTTTTGGAATGGCTCCAGAAAATAAGATTTTTTTTTAATTACTACGCTTAACTGCATTTCTAGGGCACATTTAATGATTTGTGGGAAATTCCACATTCCTTAACTTGCAGCTAACACACGGGGCCAATCAGTAATATCATGCCAAGTCATTTCCTGTTCTACTCACCTTGTGCAAAAACTCCAGCTTGTCCCCACCCCCTACCAGCCGGTAAGTGTAAATATACCCTCCGCCAACGGAGCGCGGATTTAATATCATATCTCTGGCTACGCCCACCAACACATACCAGTCATCTCCTCCATTGGAAAAGCGACATACAGCAACGCTGCAAAATGAAAGAGGAAGGAAAAACAAGGTGAGGGAAAAAACAGACAAGGCAAATGGACTACCTTAAAAGGCACCATGTTGAATAGAATCTTCAGTTACAATTTCGTATTACATGTCATTCCCCCACCCTTTTGAGGATTGTGTGGACTAAATTTGAGTACATGTCTATATAGGGAAAACAGATCTCCTTATCTCCTATAATCCAGCATCCTCTCATTCTCCCTCACCTGAAGGCCGCTTCATTCTGCTCCAGTTGCACCAGGTCCAGTGTGTTGCCCTGAATAGGGTTGATAAGACGAACCAGTGAGGCCCACTGACCGGAACCTGCCTTAGGTGCCCCAAAGATAGCTTCTGGAAGATTCTCGTTCAAGAATGCCGCTGCCATTTCAGCAGCCAGTTCTCTTTCATCCTCTCCTGCAGCCTCCACCATTTCCTACAGAACAGAAAAAAGCACATGAGGTTATGTGATACACTGTAACAAACTAGAAATTTTGAGTAATTAATGTTACATAAGTCTCACACTAAAGTCAAAACATGATGGGTGAGTAAATGATGGAAACTACTCATTTTTTGGGGTAACCACTCAACCTTTAAAATGAGTGGATGCCTAACAGCATTTACTATTCAAAGAAGCCTTTTAACAAAGTGTTGAAATATGGCTTGCTTCCATTTAGAAAGTAGATTATCTGTGGTTAGATACTGCCGTTGGGTGATGAGGTCTGGCCAGTGTTACAATTCATTACAAAAGTGTTGAATGTGGTTAAGGTTTGTGCTTTGTGCAGGCCAGTCATGTTCCAAACACAATCATTTGCTTTGCGGTAAGACTTTGGGGATTGTTTCAGCATGATAATGATCTGGTGCGAGTCAGAAGCACAAAACTCTCTGGAATGTCACTGTATCCTGTAAAATTACAACAAATGTGTCTTCATCGGAAGTAAGAGGCCTGGTCAAACCCGTAATTTAAAAGACTGTGTGCACATATTTTTGGACATGTTCTGTATATCGGGAGCTTTCTGAGACATTTTGCACATAAACAAAAGACAACAATACTTAATCAACAAATTTGGAAATGTAAACATTCATTTTCCAGCACAGATTATGGACTGATTGTTTATTCTTATAGAGACACATTCAAACACCAGCCGTACTCCATCAATATAATTTATATGTGTGGGACCACCACATTACCACAGCATCCAAATTTCAATCTGTCACTTTTACAGCTAGTCAAAGTGGAATTACCCTTCCAAACAAAAGAAATTATACAGTTGTAAAATAGTAAGGCATGCTTGTCTGCCATATTCCAGCATGCCTTGAATTACTAACTCAGTTAGTGATTAAATTGAGAAAATAAGCGAGCAAGTCAGAGGGGGGGGTTTGAACTGAATGGAGTAGAAAATTCCAGAGGAGATATAAAAAAAAAAAAGCTGGAACTGAAGTATCTGGTTTCCTGATGTTTCACTGACCTCTGCCATCTGCTGCTTGCGTTGGGCTTTGGTGGCCTCAGTGTAGGCATTATGGTCCGTTTCAATCAGGATCAGGTAGTTGGTCTCCGGGTTAATGACAAACTTGCGAGGTGTGTACTGGAGTGGGAATGCCACCTGGTTAAACACAGCACCAAGTTTCTCTAGAGCCAAAATCCTATGGGAAGACAGGAGAGAGGGTAAGGAATACATTAAAGGCATTGTCTTGGAATATCATTCGTTCTGCTAAAAAAGACGCTGGCCCAGACAGTGATGTCATCACATACGATTACAAAGTATCTGGAGTTTTTGTTTGGCTGGCCTAAAAAAATTACCAGATTAATGGTCAAGTAGGATATTACAAATAAAATAGATTTTGGAAATGAAGCAGAAAATGGGAACTGAAACCAAACCACAATATTCTCAAAGTAAAACTTCCTCACCAAACAAAAAGCACATCATAGGCGAAGCAGAATATTACAAAGTTCATGTTACCCAAGTGTATGCACAGCATTTGTGCATTTACCTCAGTGTGTTGGTGGAGATGGCAACGATTCCCTCTGGACACTGCTCAGATGCAAAGCCTGAGGCATATTCCAAGGTTTCATATGACAGTGGGGTCAGGTGGAAACGAGACTGATATGAATAACTCAGCCAGGAGCGACTGGACATGGCCAGAACCTGCAAAAGATAAATGTCACATAATAAAGTCAGTAAACCACAGAGAATACCGTGCTGATATCAATAGCAGGGGTGACTCACAGCTTCTTGGGCCTGCATTCTGACTCTAAAAAGCTTGACAGGACGAGAGCCGAGATAACGGGTGCGAGTATCAGACAGGTCTCCGGTCACTGGGTCCAAAACTGTACGCAGCAACACTCCGTTCTAAAACAAAGAGTTGATTAGTTCAAGACTAAACTCATTTCCATCAAGTCACATGCCTTATTACAGCTATAACAACGGTCTTACGTAATCGGTTATGACAACAAAAATGCATGTTTGCATACTGCAGAAATGATTCTGGCCCAAAATTCTCCATTTTCTGTTTCAACCCTAATGTTTTAAAGCAAATTGTCTACCTGCAGACCAATGTTGAGGTAGAGAAAGCCGATGGTGCCTTTTTCACCCAGTTCATCCTGTTTTTCCACTCCGCCCATTTCCACGATACAAAGAGACTCCGGCTGGGCCGGAAGAGCCTGCATGCTCAAAGGCTGAAGACAGTCCTGTGCAACAAAGAGATTACATTCATAAAACATTATTTTAAAAGTCCTTTGATGAGAGATTGTGTAAAATCAAGTCATAAGACTTACCGATGGATCCAGGGAGATGATGCGGACGGTATTGTCTACCAACCCAACAGCCAGAAAACGAGAACGCTGTTCACCAGGTGGCACGTTTGCCAGGCTCATGCACACCACATCTGCAGACATCTCCTTCCTTTCTGTATATTCATTCAGCTGTCCAGACTGAACACAAGAGGGAAAATTTTAATATTGTAACACTTCAATAAAAATTAATTAAAGAATAAAAACAATATGTAAACTTACCGGATCCATCTCAAAATATACAAGCTCTCCTCCAGTCAAAGCAATGACCACCTGCCTTTGATTGACAGCACATCGGACAATAGTCTTTTTTCCTGGGGTCTTCCATTCATTCACTCTCTTATCTGCACGGATGTGACGGATACCATCAGGGTACACCTGCAAACACGCATCAAATCAACAAAACATCCTGACATGATCATAGAGCATCTTAAGAAAATCTGGCAAGGTGCTTGAGATGATTATTGTTGAACATGATTGTTCAACGATTGTTGTTGATAATTATGGAACATGGTGATGGACCAACAAGAGATTTGTTTACAAGAAAACCAAATGGTAAATCTCAAAAGAACTGAATGGGATATTGTTTGTGTTAACGTCCGGGAAGATGATGTAGGTCATGGAGATGTCGCTTACTTGCACGAGTGCATCTTCCCCCAGCAACGAGCAGGACAGTGTGGGTGTTGTGCCCAGGAAACCAGAGTCTGTCACTTCTTCCACAGTCTCTCCGATAGAAAGAACCAAGGTGGCGTTAACGAAGGACACAATAATGTAAGCGTCAAACTCATCTGTGAAAAGGAAACCAATGTTTATTATACAACTTAATCGAAATAATCACCACATAAGAGCTAACTTGTAACCACTCAGACTAGGGATGCAACAATTATTGTCTGAGAAATAATCACGATTGCACGATTATTATGCATTCATTAATTTCTACATTTTTACTGGCCCTGCCAAACTTTTTACTTGCCCTACCACAAAAAATAATTATTATAATATTGTCTTGTTAGTTTTGTTTTTTACCTATGTAATCTAAATAAATAAGGTTATAATACCATAAAAAGAAACTAACAGAACTTTTATGTATTTAATATTTGTAATAAAGCAAACACACAAATGAAATAAACAAAAAAAACAAAAAAACAATTGTGGTAGGGCAAGTAAAAAGTTTGGCAGGGCCAGTAAAAATGTAGAAATTAATAAATGCATAATAATCGTCATAATCGTGCAATCGTGATTATTTCTGCTTTTCAGATGTTTTAGGTTGGTCTGTGGTTATCAGGTAAGGAAACTGAATAAAGTAATCAAATGTAAAATAACACTTCATAGTCTTTACAGTATAAATTAAATATGGATAAAAGCCTTAAAGTTATACAATTTAATCAGTCATCAGCAGTGAGAGTGGATTTTTTTGTCTTTGTTTTTTGATGAGCATTAAAACAGATATGTTTATTATGCTGCTGTCCCTTTAAGAGCTACTGCGTGTGGATCACATGCATTTTGTTTCCCTGATATTTTCGTTCATAGCAAACAATAATGGACCTAATCGCTAAATAACGTTCAAAGCCCAGTTATTGTTTAATAAGAATAACATAATAAGTTACATTGGTCCAGCTTGCATCAGGAGTAGACTTTGAATTTGAGCTTGTGCATACAGAATGTGTGCATCCTGTGCGCTGTCTGCGGTGCTCATCCGAAGCGCGACTCCGGTAACTTAAATGCAGCTTTGTTTGTTTACGTTGCACTGTCACCACTACAGCCTTGATTGTTAATGAACATATAAGATTTGCTGTTTGGTCTCTTTGCCATAGTTAAAAGTGTGTGTATTAGCCTCCGTGTCTCTGACAAGCACGGCTCTTTAAGCTGGTGCACCGCTGGTAAAACTTTTTTTCATTTTGTGCTAGTTGCTACAGTTCCGTTCCGTGCAACAGAAATACACGGTGTAACGGAGCCTTTACGATGAATTAACCGTGACGTTTTGAAGCGCGGTTAATAGTGAAATTCGTTAAACGCTGCATCCCTAACTCAGACATGGCATAAGTTTTATTATTGGTCCAACAGTGCACACTGGCCTGTATGTTACATCAAGAAGCTCATGTTTAATCAATGTTCAAGTAAACAAGTCTTTTAAAAAGTGAAACAAGATAGTATTGGCTTCTCACACAAGACAGCAAAGTCAAAACGAAACTGACTCTTAAGAATCAAGCGAGCAAACCACATTTACGTCTAAAAGTCTAAACAGTCTAAAGAGCCCAACCAGCACACTCGCAACCAAAATCAACTAGAAGACCACATGATTTCAAAGAAATATCTGCCAGAAACAGGCAAGTTTCTCAAAGCACAGCTTGTTCTAGGGTACACGCCAACCATGACGTCACACATTGTTGATCTTCAGTAGAAGTTATTCTGGTGTACAGTTTACAAGTAAAAGCATGCTGCAACTTTGTCTTTAAGCTGAGCTTTTAGGGTTGATTCTGCTGTGCACTTGTATATACTTGCACATATGCTCTGTAAAGTCACTGTAACACCAGGCATGTTACACCTACGTTTCTAGATAGAGTTAGTTAAAGCCTTATAAAGCTTATCAACTCCATTTCTGTCCTGTTGAGGAGGAAGTGACTGACATAGGATGTCTAACCCCCACAGACTTTATTTTTCTTCCAAAATAGTTCTGTGGTGATATCCATCTTTTTAAAAGTGGTAAACAAACAAGTATGCAATCTAACAAACATGAGTGAAGGCTGGGCAGTACATAATGCCCATCTTTGCGAAAATAGACACGGTCACTGTGACAAAATTATTCACAATGCAAGATTAGATTTTGGTCATATTGCCCATCCATGTTGTGAGTGGATCTCTTACCTTCCACATGTCTCCTGACAGTCCACACAGCATTGGGGTTACCGGGCAGTTCGGAAACTGCCATTTCTGACACCTAGGGAAAAAATGCATTAACACATGAAATATAAATAACCTCTGGAAATCCCTAAAGGCAAAAGTGTGAAACCACACAAGTTTGCTTCGATACGGTGGGTGTCAAAGTTCCATGTTGCAACAGAGTTGAGAAAAGATGACATGATTATTAGCAACACAAACCTCCAGTCCATGTCTCAGAACTCTCAGTGTAGATCTGGGTCCTCTGCCACATGCCACATATAGCTGCGGAGTGTCTTCATTGGCCAAATCAGCAATCTGCAGATGGTGAGGAAAATGAATTGTTCTACAAGTTTACCACTAGTAATGAATGACTTTGTTTCAGAGAACTAATACAAAACAGAAACACATTAACTCTATAGCAGTTTTGCCACATTACCCATTTCAAAAAGCATTCCAGTCCTGCAGAGTCACCTAAACAGTAGCTGCGTTTCCATTTTACAAGATTCCAGATTTTTTCTAAATGTCTATTAAAAAATATTGCGAAATGACTGCGTTTCCATTAACAAATGTTATGCGACTAAAACGCATCCTCTCGTGATAATTAATTCCAAAACTCGGTCCAGACATACCGTGCCATTAAATAATGTTATGTTTATCGTATTGCCCGAAAAAAACACCTCATTCGATTGTGAAACTTTTTTGCGACACATGGGAGTTTTTGTGAAATTGGCATGTTTCCATTGAGCGTATTTTCAATGCGCTATTTAAATTTGCACTTTTTGAAGGGTAATGGAAACGCAGCTAGTGAATCATTACTAAACATCTGTTTCCATGGCAACTTAGTACATTTTTCATTAGTAATTTCCTAGTTGGGCCTGAGTCTGCAGCCCATTCAAGCATTTATTAGCTCCAGTTGATTGATGACAAGATACACATTCACACACCTGGCAAGACATGATGGGAGAAAGATTTTCTTGCTCATCCACCAGCACAAGGTTCTTGAGGGGCCGGGGCTGGAAAAAGAATGTGTCGCCCTCTTCCAGAGGCATGGCAGAAGAAAACTCTGGTTCTTCGTCGTCATCTCCTAAATGGGCAATCTGATACAGGTAGCTAAAAAAACAAAACAAAAAAAAGGGGTTTTAGATTCACACAGCAAAAGCTTTGTTTAACACAATGTACTTAACAGGGTATGCACACAGGCAAACTTATAGTGAGAAGTCTCAGGTTAAACTGAACATGAGAGAATGATTGTTACATTCATATCACATAAGTTTAAAGCAAATAACAATATAGCACAGACTCAATCAGAATCATGACAGCTATACTTACTGGTTTCCAAACTCTGACGCAACAAATAAGAAGCCAGTCTTCAAAACACACATGGCCGTAGCCACTGGGATTGTATCAAAATACTTCATCCTGATCTCTGTCACCTATAAAGATGTAAAGACAAAGCAGTATTTTATTTTATTTGCCTTATGCACAGATGACAATGCAACACCATGGCTATGTTAGCTTGTGTAGGTTTAAATTCTGACATATTAATGCTTGTGTTATAGGGCTTTCTCTGCAAAATAAAAAAATCATATAGGTGAAATATACCTTTACATGAGAACTGATGCATTTTTAATGTTTTTCATTACCTCTGTGCAAGTTCCTGCATTTTAGGCAAAGATAAGAACTGCCCAAGTTTCTAAGATGCAAGTCAGACATCCTGGTGCATTGTTGCACTAATTCCAACTAAGACAAGTGGACCACGGCTAACTATCGCAATGTAAACACATGCGCTTGAAAATCTCTAGGCATCCATTAACTATTTAAAAAGGCTGATGACCCAGTCTTTAGTTTTGTGCTCTTACCATTTCTTCATCAGTTTCCAGGGTAACCTTAAATATGTCTCCCTGCTCTGTCTGGGCCAGAAAGAAAAACATAGACTTGGTCTTGTGGGTGGCTGAGCAGACAAAGATCATGCCTCGCTCAGGATCATCCAGGTCATTCTGATGTATCCGGAGAATTAAGCAGAAAAAAAGAAAAGGCATTAAGGTCACATTAGCATTTAATTTCTCCTAAAAACAACTGACACCGAAGTAAGCCATATTGACTAGACAAAACCACACTAGGTCAACAACAAATAGTTTAGATCAGTCTTTTATGTATCTCCAGTTAAAGTCAGAGAAGAGACATGAAAAGCTCATCATTTCAAAACTAAGCAATTGTGCTGTTCAGCATACAGAGCTCAAGCTGGAAGACCAATCACACAACTCACCCTCCTACGAGGGATTGGACAACGGATATCAGGCTGGTCTCCAAAGTTTTTGTAGGTGATGTAGTTCTCAGAGCAAATCAGAACACCACTGGGTCCATCAGAACCGCCAGGCACTACAGGTTTAAAGATCAGATTAACACAAAAACTCAACCACTTAGATACAAAAACAGAATGGTGTTCTAAGCATAAAGATCTGCTGCAAAGATGGGTACAGGCACTTTCTTTTTTACTATTAATTATTAAAAGAAAAAATAAAACAGACTGAGTTTTGATTGAATAACAACACCTTCATCACAACATTTAGGTTCTGTTAAAAGTGTTGCAATCTTGTATATCTGATGAGTACATCTACTTTATTCACTCTGATAGGTCAGCACCTGTGATGAGGAAGTTGCCGTGTTCCTCCAGTGCCTCGCTGTACTTGCGCACCACATGGTTGAGTCCCAAGTCCAGCTCGTAGAAGGTCAGAGTTTGTTGTGTATTTGCTGCAGCCTCTCCAGTGGGATCATTATCCGCCTCCTACAAACCATGAAACAAAAAAATGTAGCATCACTTTTGAAGTTATGTGGCTTTTTGGCTGTGATAAAAAAATGTTTATGACAGACTCAATTGAACAAAGGCAAAGACAAGTCTTCAGTCACACTGCTGCCATATATTTATATTAAACTCTAAACAGAAATGAAAAGAAAGGTATATGTAATATTGTAATTTGGGATTTCATGCACAGAATTTTAAATCAGCAGCTAGCCGCTTGTATCTGCATCTTAAACAACTCGGCCTTAACAGTGCAAATTTCTTCTTATTAGAGAGTGTCTCAGGAAAAACTGACCTCATAATCCATTTCTAAGCAGGCAAACATGGGGTTCTCAAAACCAACATCCACCCCAACTACATGGTAGACAAGCGTATTGGCTTTGTGTGCCTCCAGGGGGGAGGAGATGGTTAGACGGGCCGCTGCATCTCTGTTTAGGATATATACCAACTTTTGCTTCTCTATGGCACCTGAAAAAATAGTTAAATGTAAGCGATAACACACAAAAACATTCATACTAGGGCTGCACGAGCATGATTCTTGCTAAAATGTAAATCACGATTTTTCACTATGGGAATTGAGATTGCGATTCTCTTTTATTTTTACTGAAACATTTATTGCACTCAAGTAAAAAAAAGCACGGGGCATTCAGTTATGTTTATGCTGGATAAACTTTTTAGTGTGTGCTCATATATTTTTTTATTTTTTACATTTTAATCCAATTTTGTAAGTAATTATTTATTACTTTAATTGAAATGAACTGACAAAAATACCTGTCATTTTCACTTGTCTGATCAAAAATTACATTGTAAACATCAATAACAGATTAATTTGACAAATGACCATGGTATAAGTGGAATAATCAATGGCTAGCCGTGCATTAAAGGATTTTAACTGGCCTCCACATTGTGCCTTATAATCCTTTAATGCACGGCTAGCCGTGGATTATCTCTTACTTAAATATTCCTTCATTGAGTCTATAAGTTAGTGTCATACAATGAAAACGGGGAGAAAATATCAATTTTGCAATCAAAAACAACAATCATTTTACCTATCATAACAGCTCTGCCCTTAGGGTCCACAGCAAGGAACTGCCCTGGCACGATGCGTCTGCAGCCACTCTTGCCAAATGTCTCCTGGTGTATCTTTTCAAACATGTTCTTGGAGGGATGGTACTCCAAGATTACAATACGACCAGAATCACTCCCAACCACAACATAGTCTATAAGACAAAGATGAAAGAACAATATGAATGCAAATGTTTTTATCCGAAAGAACAGCAGCAAACAATATCTACCGGATTTGCTGAAGAAATGTCATGAAGTGAATTTACCTTTAGTTCCACCTGTCAGCCTGAAAGCCATGAGGGATCGGATGACACCAAACACCTCCATGGTAAGTAGTGTGTGGACTTTGCCTGTGTTGGCATCAGGACGCAGCAGCTCCAGAATCTTTCCACGGGAAACAACAATCTCCTGCTGCTTGGTTCCTAAAATAAGAGCAACACACACAAATCAAAATTACATGCTTAAAATATGTCAACAAAATAAATTAAATGTCAAAAACTCAACCACCTCGAATACAAAAACAAAATAGTGATCTTAGCATAAAGATCAGAAATCATAAGACTCTTCACCAAACAGTCAGAGAAGAGACATGATATTCATCATTTCAGCTGCAGAGATGAGTACAAGCGCTTTCTTTTTAACTATTAATTATTAACGAAAATTTTTTAATAATTTTGATTGAATAACGATTCACACAAACAAATTCACATGACACTCAAATCAAAATTATATGCTTAAAATAGGTCTACAAAATAAATAAAATGTCAGATTACAGTTAACAAATGTAAATGAACTTCTTCTATACCTGAGAAGTTGCCATGGATGGCATAGGTGATGCCAGTCGCCCGCTGCAGGGTCAGATTGTACAGAAACATGGCTGCTGTCGCTGGACCTTTGGCCTCAAGACAAAAGATCTAAAACAGCACCTGTAACCACATCACAAAAAGATGCTTCTCTATAGTATTAACACAACATTTTAATATAACGAATAGAGGAAGTCATACACAAATAGACTCCTTAAATTAACTGAGAATATTCAATGTTTACAGTTATGTTAAGTGCAGATTTTGTTTAAATCTTCTAAACAACACCAACTCGGTCTTATCACTTAATGGTCATAACAAATACTGCTGATGAAAAGAAATGACAGTTTAGCCTCTAAAAGGTTTTATTTACACATTATGTACGGCAAATACACACAACAGCAAACTTTACTACTAGAAGTTACTAGTAACGTTAACTAGTAACGTTTACTCATCCCAAAGCTAACGCTACAGAACAAATGCCAGTTCCTCCGTTTCTTTGTCAGATATAAAATTGCATTAATATTCACGGCGCAAATGTACATGTAATTGCACTTCAGTGTATTTATAGACTGTATGAGCAAAAAATAAGTATTATATACTTCTAAGAGCTTCACTTGAACTTGCAAGAGTTAGTCAGTCGTCCATTCATCGATAGCCGGTTGGCTAATAAACTTTGCTGTCCGCGTAAAGGACATAACTTACATTTTTTTTAAAAATTTACGTATGACACCACATAATGGGTTATTGAGGTAATGTAGAAACACTATTTACCGAAAAAGCAACCAGGATGTTGTAGATTTCAATCAGATGAGAAACATCATTCATTGGCCTGGTCGCTCGTTATTTCCAACGGCGCTTAAACGACAGAGGGCCTCTCTGTGCTGTGTCGCATATTAGGGCTGGCCTAATACGCGCCTGAATAAAAATATCTACAAGACCACAAATTCGCCCACATTTGAGCAGTAAAGTTTGATGGGAGAACAAATTATAAGGATAATGTAAACTTGCAACGTCCTCATATAAATGTATGTAAATGTAGCACAGTAGGCTATAGAGAGAGAGAGAGATGCACTGTGGTTGTTGAAATCCCAGAAAATAACCTCATACTTTAAAGGCAAAATGATTAATTATTTCCATTACAGAATACAATGCATAGCCACCAATGGGACTGTTTATGTCATAAATTATAAAGGTTTAGGACTGTTGCCAGGAATAATTTAGAAAGGTTCAAATTATGTCATGAATTATAACTGTGCCTGCTTTATACTAAAAGCAGTGGACATACATTGCTTTAAACCCCTCCCTCACATTCCGTAGGGTCTTAATATGGATTTCGGCTAAACTTTTTTTTTTTTTTAAACTTTTTTTTGACAATATATTATCAAAAGCTAAAATAAACACTAGGGGAAGTTTACAATGGCATATTAAAGAAATAACACATTTTCTAAGTTTTCTGTGCTTTTTGTTTCAAAGAAAATCTAATTGAATCAACATTAAGTTCCAAACAAGATTTTACATTTGTGTATATGAAATTTTGCTAACAAAAGAATCAAATGATAAAAATCCAGGATAGCTCTTTAATTCTCCAAAACACCAAAAATTAGGCTATATGTTTCCAAAATAAAACAAAATTCATATAAATATTCTGGATTTCAACTAAACTACCCACGTGAAATGAGCACTACCAGCGTCTGTCCTACATCAACTTCAAATTCGTGTTTAATTCAGAGCTATTCCTATAACAGCTGTATAATGCATGTGCATGAGGTTATGCAGATTTACACCTGCCCATCCCACAGAGATTAGACTATATGACGTTCTATTCGTCTGTAATTTACGAAGAAATAAAATTAAAACAATCACATAGATTCCCAAGCAAGTGTGAGGATTTCGCAACTGTGGTTGTTGTGAAGAAATATGTCCAATAGGCGGAGGTATTGTATTGTAACGTCCGCACATTGAAAATACATTATAAACACATAACGCCACGTTTTAAGCAACATTTTGGGAGATCAAAACCCTGAAGCTTTACATATTTAGTTAGGCCACGTCATGTTGATGTGTCTTTTGTGTAGCCTAACTGGTTGCGCTATACGCGAGAATTTTTTGTTTACATGAAATACAACAAATAGAACATATTAATATATAATACATTATCCAAAATTATTTATTTGTTATAGATAGTGTGGTTTGAATGAGTAATTCTAATCAATCGAGCATTCGTATGTCTAACGGGCTGCTGTGAATGCCATCAGTTCCAAATGCATTATGGGAAATGTAGTACAAAATGGCACTAGCCAAACGCTCATCCGCTGACACCATGACCCAAATATTTGTCGGCTATTGTGTATAACTACATAATAAGGATCTTTTATAGGACACGTTACTCGATTAATTAAAATTTAAAGGAATTGATATTTCAGGAGCACGGTTTTAGAAATAAATCTATAAAGGACTACATATCCCGGTAATAAAAGCGATTAGAGAATGTAGGGTGAGGGGTGTCTGGTTCGGGGGGGACTGCCTCTCGAGCTTCGCACGATATTCTGTACACACACGGAGTACATGCAGCATTGTGAAAATTACATTGTTGCACGTTATTCAATGACTTAGATTCGACAATATAACAGACGGCAGCACAAATCCGACTGCACATCTGCATCGGCGCACCATCGGGACGCTGGAAACGACCACCGGGAATTCATGTGAATAACCAGATATTCGCTGAATACTGTTCATTTAGTGCAACCTCCACATCTTTCTGCAGAAATTTACATTACAGCAAGAAGGTGAAGTGCGTGTCATCTATAAAAGTTGCACTGTCCTAGTTTCAAAATTGGAAGAAGACAAAGGCATATGCTTCTCAAGGGGCATCCCATAGGTAAGAGCATCAAATTGCAATGTCATTTTTATTCTTTATGTGACATAACCTGTTGTGGTGGTCTTTAAGCCATGCAATGTCTTACTCCATCCTTTTTTAAGCAGATAGTTCCAGATTGTGTAGTTAGTGGTCCATGACCCACATCATGCATAGGCACTCAAGAGGGACCCATGGCTTGCCCCTTTGTGTCCAAGCTCATCTCATTTATGTGAGGGTCTCATTCCACTCTGAACCCACCCTTACCGATCTGCCAGCGTTGCTTAGTTACAGGAGAGAAGGAAGGGTAGTAAGGGATTTTTTTTCGGTTTGGTGTGTAATGTAACCAAATTAAGTCTTTGAATAGTCTTTATTCAGTCAAAGTTGACTAAAGTTAAAATGTGAGCTTAATCTCATGAAGACTAGGACGTTGAAAAAATATTAAAGGCAATTTATGTACATGAATGCAATTGTGTGCCATGACTGATCAAGAGTTTATAAAAAAGATTTTTTTATAGACAAGCATTCCTCATTCCCCCAAAATGTAATGTGTTTCATTCAGCTTTTTGTATAACATTACTTATATTTGATAAGTAAAACTACAATTTCATGATGTTATTACCGTATTAATGAAAAGAAATGTGTTTGGGAGTTTTTGACTCAGGTTAAGAGGATAGTTCACCCAAATATGAAAATTCTGTCATCGTTTTCTCACCCTCTTGTCATTTTAAATCTGTATGACTTTCTTTTTTCCAAACACCAAGAAACACCAAAGAAAATATTTTAAAGAATGTTGGAAACCGAACAACGGCGGTACCCATTGACATGCATTGGTTTTGTGTCCATACTGTAGAAGTGAATGGGTTGCGGCATTGTTACCAATATTATACTTGAGTATACCAGGTCATAAAAGTCATTGCTGATCGTATCTGACGTTCAATTTGCCTTTTGCTAATTGGTTACACTCTTTCAGTAATAGAATCTGGGAGGTGGATTGTAGTTGGGGTTAATTACATGAGATATGGCTGTCATTCAGCCCCGTGTTTATTTGAATAAACAACATGCAGCATGGACACATGCCGTTAAAATGAATGTTTTTGCAGCTCGCTGAGTCGCTGTGGAAAACAAATGGCCAGGCTCAGGTTGAGTTTTATATGAAAACCTGGGCACATCCAGTATAACGTTTCCTTAGGCATGGTAGAGGACCATCTATTTCTTATACCGTCTGCAACATTATTCACAGTGAGTCATTTGTGAAACCATGTAATGAATAAATTATCGAATTGAATATTTCAATCACTGGATGTGTTGCATAAACATGCATGTCCCTTTGTGGAAATTACAGTCTAAAGTATTCAGATGACGTCAAGGTATATAAGATAAGACAAGTAATGTTTAGAATAGAACCTTGTTTATTGAAAAACTTATTATATTATTATATTATTAACTTGTTATATTCTGTAACTAGGGTAAGGTACTGTAGCACCTTGGGAATAACAGAAGCCAGCAAAAGTCCTGCCGGCGTAGTATTAACTAGGTTAACACTCCATACAGACAGAGCATGCTGTCAAAGACTCACATTTGAGCACTAAAATAGGTTACACTATGGAAAACCTTTTCTACTTTTGGGTTATTTCAAAGTGCTCCAGCAGCACAGTCACCTGAAGTCTATTCTTATCACTTTAACTTTTCAACAGCGACTACATGAACTACAGAAAAACTATAGGACTAATGTAGATTTGTATATATGTGTGTTTTTGTACAGGTTTTTCTGAAGACGACTGTTTGAAAATGTTAGTGAGCTTCTAAAAGGTGTAAGAGCGAGGGAGTTACATCCTTACATATTCTGTGGCAGATCACTGGAAATGCAGTCCTGTCATCACCGGAAATATCTTTCGTGATTTTAGAGAGGAAGAGAGGAAAGAGACGTCACACTTCCCTCCCAAGCCAATACTATTAAATTATTTTTCAGTGTGACATTGAACAAGTGCTCAAAACTGTAGCCTACCTCATTGTATGTTAATCCAAATTAAATGTTAATGAAATAGCTCTAGGGCCTATTTTAATTTTGAAAATTGACATTTAGGAAAGGAATAAAGGGATGCTTTCATAACATCTTCTATAATGTAATGGATTTGTCTGCACTGCGTGGTGGTGAGGTAAGGGTTAACTGTGCCAGCACCGAGGGCTGTGATGGTTTGGAGCCAGCGTTGCCCCTGGTTTTCCTGTCGATCGATGGGCTCTGCGACAGGCCTTGGCATTTGGCCCCAGTCTAGGTGATCTGAGAGGATTTCTGCTGGATGAGCAAGAGAGAGAGACAGTTTTGGGCAGAAAAGAAGAAATACAGTATAACGCAGAGAAAGTGATGACAAAAATTGTTAAAAAGAGAAAAATAAAAGGTAAAAGCTTCTTTCTCTACCTGCCACCTAGCATTATATAGAGATGCTGAAGAGAGAGGGACAGACAGAGAGATGAGATTGTACAGCCTCAGATGCATGGATAATTAATGAATGTGCTACAGAGAAACATTGAGATGTTAGGCATCAACCCTGTGCAACAAAGACAAGGTCAGTGAAAAGCACGGATTGGGTAAATGAGGGCAGACTGACCGCAAACTGGATCTATTTGTGGGGTTTTAAAATTCAAGATGTTTTGTTCTCCCCCAAAAAAGGCGGATAGAACACGATAAACTGCATATGGTAATACATTTTGTTTTGAGTAGATACATGTTGGATGCATCTTGTTTAGATTTTTTGTCGTGTAATTGCTTGTTTAATGTTGTGTAAGGGATGTAAGCGTCACAGTAGTTCTGGTCCTACTACAGTCTCTTGGGGCGTTTCTCATCTAATTATATTTTATAAATATTTTATAATTATACCGAAACTCAATCCTTCTTAAGCATCAACCTTATTCAATTCATTCTTTTATTTAGTTCCTAACAGTCTTTTTTAGTGTTGTAGTGAGTCACTCACTTGACCTGTCTTAATCGAAATGTCAAAGTCCCTGAATAGCTACAAACACTGAGTTTTACAGCTTTAAAAAGTGATGTGTTGCTGAGTCAGATACTTGTTC
Organism: Oreonectes daqikongensis; assembly: GCA_026939265.1. Taxonomy (NCBI): domain Eukaryota; kingdom Metazoa; phylum Chordata; class Actinopteri; order Cypriniformes; family Nemacheilidae; genus Oreonectes; species Oreonectes daqikongensis. The sequence continues at coordinate 5,179,637 of JAOTQM010000187.1, forward strand.
AGCTGCAGCTGTTAAGAATTCCCAGGGTGCAAACTCTATGCAGGAACAAGATTTTTGTGACATAGTCCACTGGAGGTGTGCTTCAGCTCGGAGTACAATAATATAACTTATACATTTTTCTAGAATTTCTGCTTAACGTTTATGACATATCAGCTTCTTCAAATACTGTTTTTTATCGGGTTATGATTAGTACTGTGGTTTATAGTAACTAATAAGCTTCTGTGGGCTGGACTCGGAGGACCTGACTGGTGACTTCCCCTGTGGAGAACTGTTGTCTGGTCTGTCAAGCAAGTCATGATAAAGGGTCAACAGTTGCTCGAAGAAAATATGACTCAACGTAAAGGGGCATAATAACTCATTGCCTTTGGGCACATACAGAATTCATTGGCACAGATAGCTGAGATGTTCACTGCTTCCTTCAGGCAATGTCCCAATTAGCAAGGATATGCCATTCATTCTCAAAGCAGAAAGAACGGTGTCTGCTGCAGTCAAAATGGATGACACAAAGTGTGTTTGTTTTGGTTTGTTTATGATAACTTTGGTATAAGGAGAGAAACACAAGCACTTCACTTTTCACATCTTTGCCCGAGATATTTGTGACATTAAGTTAGTCAGGCAGAAACTTATTTGGGTGAGTCAAAATGTAGGTGCAGAGAGCTACATTAATGCTTAAGAGGGTTATAAAAGAAGGAATGTAAAAAATAAAATGAAAAATGCAGATTTATTTTAGAGGCGAATGAAGATAAACGGCTAAACAAAAGGAATTTGAGCCAAATATAATTAGAAATTTAGGGGTCTTTCATGCATACTGGAGGGCAATGTTACTGGAGGGCAATGTGTCTTTTGCCATTGTTTTCCCCAAGTACATTATTAGACATTTTATTGGTACTTTGGATTAAAAAACACTGCAAACATTGCCAATATTTTTCTCAACCTCACTTTTGTATTATTGCAAAATGCTTTTCACATCATCATGTTTGACATCTCAAAAAGATGGCCAATTTATTGGTAAAATAAATCCTCAGGAATTATATGCAAATTAGAATTGAATCTAAAAGCATGTCATGCTCTTCTTTTAAGGGGTTTCCAGCGGCAGTTCGCTTGATGCTTGAGGCGAAAAAGACATGACTAAAGTGGAATAAAATTTGTTCTTTGAGTGTGAGACGTGTCAGTCTAAACAAGTTTTTTATAGGAGGTTATATTCATAAATTCACTTGAGCTGAAAATGAGGGGGCGAATTTGAATGTGCACGACGCCTTCGAATGATAAAGCTTTAGGATTGGATTGAACAAAGAGGCTTTGAACAAAAAACGTTTTGTCATTGGAATGTGTTTTGCACTGAAAATGTCAAAAGCACATTGCGATTAAACCAGGTCACCAAATAAAATGTTTTTAAAATATCTCAATCATAAATCGAGTTTCGTAAAAAATGTAGCATGATAATCATACGTTTTTCCCCAGAGAGGCCTAACAAGCAATAATGTATCCAGCTTTAAAGGGGTTTAATCCATTAAACATGAAATTAGATTAAGCCTTTGAGCCTAGCGTTGAAAATTACTATTTTATGATTAGATTAATCCTCGGCCGGCAGAGAGTGTATGATGCCTCAGTCCATCTACAGAGTTAACCCTAGAGTCACTGCAAACATCATTTCCTCTTTCTGACTCCAGTCGTAGCTAGTACGACAGACAGACAGCGTCAAATCCGAGCCATCAGCTGTTGAATATGTAGAAGAAACCTGACCAGCAGTGAGTCAAAGAGAACGCAGGCCCACCCAGTATGTGAATGTCTGCTCTTCTCTTTCAATTACATTTCCATTGCAGCCAGCTGTGAGGTTTTGTTGCCAAGGCAACACAGACACCCACTCTACAGGGTTTGGCTCACCCGTGCTGAGCAGGCACATTGGTCAAGACCCACATAAAGCGAATAACAATAGAGAGAGTGATAAAAAAAGAGTAAGCTATAAGGTCAGTGGATGTTTTTGATGTGTGATAACTAACAGTCGCAGAGGGTTGGACAAGAAATGGTTGTGTTTTCTTTCTGAATTTGTCCTTGAAAATGGATTATATATATATATATATATATATATATATATATATATATATATGCATGTGTCAGTAAATTTGTGAGGAAGTCTGATGAGCTCTGCTTGTGTGTCTGTACATTAGATTTCTTGACCGGAAGAAAATAATGATTGTAATGTCCCAGCTGCGTGCTGGATGTGGTCTGCTGTGCTGATGTTTTTTTATAAATGCTCTAAGAGGATTTGATGATTGTCTGGAAGAAGATTTTTTAGTAGTTAATGTATTTCTTATTTTTTGTAAATAATACACAGAACAGAATCAACCAGTGTCAAAGCAAAAAATAATAATAAAAGTAAACATGTTATATAAAAAAATATTTAATTATATATAGCCTACCACACACACACACACACACACACACACAGACACACACATATATATTGGTCAAATGTGCGTTTTAACATTAAAAACATCTATTTTAAAGGGGGCTTTGACTGAATAAAAAGAACAGAAAAAAACAAAACCATTTTAAAAGAAATACTAAGTTTCTAAATAAACATCCAAACAAAAAATACAGAATATTAATAGGGGAAGTAGCAGTAGCCTATTATAATAAATTATATTTAATAAATAAATCTAACAAGCTCCCGCATTTTTTTTTTACATTTGACATTGATTATTTTGACAAATAATACTATATTTAATTTCTGAGTAAAATCTTTAGCGGTTTAATACCGTAGTTCTCTCCTTAAGAAAGCTCTGTCCTGTCATTCAAACACGTAAGATAGGCTACTGAAAACAGATGCTACAAAAAGTTTGCGCGTGACCGCACATATAAATCGTCACTCGAGCGCGTTCGCACCTTTCTAAGCCTCACGCTAAGTACCGCCGTTCACCCAAACACCGGTAAGAGAATCAATCAGCTTCATAAACGTTATTAAACGGGAGTTGATGTAGAAACATGAAACGATGCCGCCTGCGGCGTCTTTCTCATTTTGCTTTGCGCGACAGCACCTTGAAGTAACGGCTTTAAGGATGAAATTGTCTCAAACAAGTTGGCACAGGCTTTGCTGTTGCTGCCGCCGGAGAAAATGAAATCTGGAGTTCATTTTTCTAACTGGAGAGGAAGGAGAGCATTATTTGATCTCACCCACGCATGCGATCACAATCTCGATTTAATCTGTAACAGAAGCAAAGACAGCGCGAGCCACCTGTTTGCTGTTTTTCTCACCATATAATACTCTTCTCGAGCTGTAATTGACCCCTTTGGCAACATGGTGATATATTATTGCATTCAAACCAATGCTTTGTAGTGTATATTTCAAATATGTATATTTAAATGAATGCAGTTTTGACTTTACTTTTTAGTTATTATTGTCATTATTGTGGTTTATTTTCTCAAAGCTTTAAGGTTGTTTCCTATCATGTCTGCACTAGTTTCTGTGCTCCATTTATCCATCACTGCAAATTTAGCCCAGCACATGCTCCAGAGAAAGTCTCTTTAAAATGAAAATCAGCGGTCACAAGAGAGCCCCAAAGATAGCACTTCAGCTGTGCTGCCTAAAAGAAAAATGTAGAAGACTTATTGCAAAGAAAATGTGTGGAAATGTCAAATTAGGGACAAGGTTTGTGATATTTTAAGTTAAAAACTTAAGTAAGTTTTTTTTTTTACACTGACATTTTCTACAAAGATGTCAAATATGAAATGCAATTTGAAAACAAGCAGTTTGCTATGCATCCTCTTGGGGTGCTGAGTATATCCAACTGAGAGATTCCTTTCAGTCACAAAGTGAATAGTTCGTGTCACAGCAGGCATATGGCTATGGAAACTGGCGATTTGACAGGTTTTTTTTTTTTACAAAGGGAGCAATGAAAGCGACCATTTTTTCGAAACAGGTTTGTATATAGTCGTTGGCTATGCATTTAATAATGACTGAGATATATTGCAAAATCACAAACATATATATGATTTTATATCGAACTAATACTTTTTAAAAACTCTTTTATTTGCAAGTGGTAAATTTGGGTTTAAATGTGGTATCTTTCTTGGTTGGACAGTTGTTATTTTTGTTTATAAAATAATATTTCAAAACTAATATTTCCTTGTACATTTAAAAGTTGTATTTTTGTTGCAATTTTGGTTAAATGGAAAAAGGGGAGACTAGTGCTATGATATATTCTAGATTTGTAATCATTCATATGTTTTGCCTATAGCTATGAATAAAATTATTCTTTATAATGCAATACAAGAGAAATTTGTTATAAAAAAAATTTCTTTTCACAGTTTCACAATAGAAAAATATTGGATTATTTTTCTGCTAACTATAAATGTGAGACTTTCATCTGTCTTCAAATTTGGACGCATTAAAATGAAGAACATTATATGAATTGCATCATTCTCTTTATATGCTGTATGTAATTTGTATCTGTCTCCCTGTTTTTTGAAGGTCACCCTGAATCGAGAATAGCAGCTGTAGAAAAACCAGGAGCTGAATTTCATCATGACTCTTATCATAATATGCCATACCCATTAGAACTGAAGGGGTTTCTTTGGCAGCAAGCTGGCACAGATCAAGCTCACACAGGTGGGCCAACAGCAGCATCCCAGAGATTATAGATTTGAAGATTACGAGACAACAGCAGGTCAGGGCACATTGCCTTGTTGAAATCTGAGTTCCCCACCTCACCAATTTGGTTAAGAGCTGTGTTCGGGAAATTTGCAAGTACTTGGCCGCTCACACACTCCCTCTCAACACTGCTGTACAGATGCGCCGTTGGAAGTAAATCGAATGGAGTAACATTTTGTCTGTGTTTTTCTTTAATGCGGGTTAGATTGCTCTGATCCTTTTGTGCTTGAATTATTTGTTTTTTAATTATCTATTTTGGTGAATTTTCCTCCCAATTCTTTTATTTTGTTGATTTTTATTATCTACTCTAGCTGTTCTATCGTTTATGAACTATGTGTTCATAATAAGCTGCCATTTAACAGCAGTTTAGAAAAATGCTCCTCAGTCTTGGTGTTGTGAGGAGATTCAATTGAAGACCCTGTAGGAGAAAAAGGGGTATCCAGATTCCAATGTAGTTTTGACTAATGTAAATTAAAGTTTTTCTCCCCCATGACTATAAGTGCAGTTTACTTTAGGTCTGTGAGGAAACACCAGCCTGTTCCACCAGGGACCGCAGAGTTACATCTCGGCTAGACTAAGCATAGTCGCAGCCAAACAGGATTACAGAGTCACACTCAGACAAACCTCAACTCATACAGCACTGTTATGGAACAGACACGGATGACTGCCGTGCTTGTCTGGCACTGAGATGTCAAAACCACAGAGGGGGCTATTTCTCCAGCTGTCATCGCAGGGAGAATAGAGCACATCACACGGATGCCTACAAGCAGACAGATTTTTAGAGACAACAGACTGGTGTGTGTTTAAACTGTGGCTGCAGTTTCGAGGCGTGCGGGAGAACTGAAGGGGTTTCCTGTGCATAGTAAGAGGAGAGCCAAAATAAGGATCCACGGCAAGCGACAGACGGAGCGATCAACGCTGGGATTCCAGATTCATAGAGAGAGTCATTTCTTATAAACCCTGTGTTGCCCAGTACACTGAAGAATTTTGAGTGCAGGCTGGACACGGTGGCAGGGGCCAGTTCATGTCAGTGCGGCGGGGGCATGCCGTCTGTGCCTCCACAGCGAGAGGGACGCTTGGGTTTCGGATGGGGTTGGGCGGCATGGGCACGGACTCAGAGGGCGGGGGAGCTTAGACCCTGGGTACCCGTCGGGGCTGGAGCTACTGCCACGGGCTCAGGGGGCATGAGGTGCTCCCTGCGTGTCTGTGTGGTGTTGGGGTCCCTGGCCCTTCTCTTTCTGACTTCGCTTTTCTTCTCCTTCTCGCTGAGAGGAGCCGGACTGCCTTACCTGGAACCTCCGGGATGGGAAGAGTCACGCAGGGTTAAGCTAGTGCCCAGCTACGCCGGTTTCCATCGGGTGCCCCCTGTCGAGAGCACCCAACCGAAGACATGTGCCTGTGCTCGGTGTGTGGGCGACCCGGGCATCTCCGAGTGGTTCGACGAGAACTATGACCCGGACATCTCACCCGTGTGGACACGGGATAACATTCAGCTGCCTTCAGATGTGTACTACTGGTGGGTGGTAAGTGATCATTTTGCAATCTTTTTAAATGTAAAAAAGTTCTTGCTGTGTGTTACAAAAGGAGATTTTGTTTTTGGAGGTGCATTATTCCTTTAAATGAGAAAGGTTAGCACTCTGCAATAGTGCTTATGCACCAAGTTAAAGCAAGCCAAGAGGGCCTTTTTATTAAAGAGAACATGAGTAATGTCTGAGAAAAACTAAAATGAGTGTGTCAGCTTAAAAGTGTAGTCTGTAATTTTGCCTCTGAGTGAAGCAGAGCCCAGGAGCTGCCTTACTGAATTAACCAACAGACATAGAGAGATATAAAGAGCAGGGTTTGAGAAATTAATACATATATAAAAACAACTAGAATTTCTGAAGAAAATGTGAGTTGAGTTTTGTTGTAATGCCACAATAAACCCACAGCTGTTGTTTTATCATGGTTGACAGCTACAATCCAAATCCTGCAACATAAGCAGGTGCACTGAGCAATGTTGCCATGTCAAAGCAAATCGAACCCAGAAAAAAATACAACATCGTAGTAATTTGATCTTTGTTTTGAAACAAAGCAAAGGGTCTACATGTCTGAAAATTCCCCAAGCATATTGTTATTTTGTTAACGGGTGGATATGGGTCCCTCCTAAGGTTTTTACGTCTAAGGTTTTTTTGTTTATTGTCCCTCATGACAAAAATTGTAAGCTGAAACACTGAGACTCCTCAATACGTCACATGATTTCAGGTATCATTTATGTCTGTGGCACAAATATTTCAGTACTACGAAAACAATAAATATTGTAAAATCACCTCTAAAAATAAGTATGAGCAAAAACCAAAGTGATGTTTGCTTTTTCAAGTACTAAAACAAATTTGGTAAGAGGTCTTTTGTGTGTCCTCCAAGCGAGCGATACTTGATACATCACTCGTTTGAAAATGGACATTGTAATTGCAAAGGCTTATACTTTTCTACCTTGTGAAAGGATGGTGTGGGGAAAAAACAGCTCAGACTCAGACAGATGATTATATTTCAGGATCTCTGCCAGGCTGAGGTAAATGTCTACTAAATAAGGAAGAGCAAACATAACAAGGATTAGCAAGGTAGCGCCAGCCGGAAACTACCGGAATGATTTTGAATACGGTAGTAGTGAAAGCTGCAGTCTGCAGATGGAAAGGCACATTTCTATTTGCATGCATATATAGCAGTAGATACCAGGGCTTTCCAAATGAGACACAATGGCGCCCACCGCCTTGTCATTCTCATTGTGCTAGACTTGGATGGGCACAGAGTAAAATCAGTGACTGGCATCTACCCGATGAACTTCTGCCAAAAATTATTAGGTCCAGTGGAGAGCAGGTGAACGCTGCCAACTGCTGGCACAAAGGACAGTGATGGTGTGAGGAGAAGCAGAGGAAATGCAATGGAGATGAGGCTTGGAGGAAAGCCATGTTATGCAGGGATGTCAGTAAAATGCAATGGTAATATACTAATATAACAACTAGTCTTGGTTTTTAAAATTTCATCTTCAGAACACAAGAGAAGATATTTTGAAGAATGTTGGTAACCAAAAATCATTTGTCCCCATTTACTTATTTAATGGACACAAAACCAATGCAAGCCAATGGGGACCAACGGTTTTCTGATACCAACGCTCTTCAAAATATCTTCTGTTGTGTTCTGCAGAAAAACTCGTACAAGTTTGAAATATCAAGAGGGTGAGATGAGACAACATTTGGGTGAATCATCCCATTAATATCTTATGTGGATATGCATTCTCCAGAAGGCTCTGGTGGCTAATTGGCTGTCGGATGTTTGTTTTAATATACATGTGTTCACGACCAGGTGTTCGCATGGTTTGAAGTCGAAAGATAACTGCCCAACCTTCTGCTAATTTGTTTTTCTCTCTCCGTTTCTCTTTTCCCATTTCCCCTATGGGCCCTATGCAGATGCTGCAGCCTCAGTTCAAACCCCATAATATCCAGCAAGTTCTGCAGAGGCTGTTCCAGGTTATTCCAGGACGCTCCCCGTATGGTTCATGGGACCCTGCCCGCTGTCTCCGCTGTGCTGTGGTGGGGAACTCTGGCAACCTCCGTGGGGCAAGTTATGGTTCATTAATTGATGACCATAATTTCATCATGAGGTGAGAGATGGTCTTTAAAGCAACTCTGCAAAAAGAGAAAATTGATCTGTAAAGATACTTTTCCTGTTTAAGGTATTAAATTTAAAAAGCAATTTTTTATGATACTAAAGCATGTTTTTGGACAATATATCTTGATTTTAATTTTTTTTTTTCAGTTGGCCATTTTTTCTTCTTTTTTTTTTATGTTTTCGTTGTGCTTTTGCCAGGGGATCAATAAAAAGAAAATCTGTGAACAAAATTCTTTCAAGTTTTAATATCTTATACAATTTTGCATCATTTATTATGTTTTAAGAATACTTTCATTTGAAAACTAGATGGAAATGCTTATTGAGGAGAGTTTTACTTTGTGGAAAAAATGGTCAAGGTGAAAATAAAGGTGCTTCAAAAGGTTCTTCAATGCCATAGAAGAACCTTTTGGTTCCATTAAGAACATTTAAAAAAAAATTTCTTCAGATTATAAAAAAGTAAGATGGTTCTTTAAAGAATCTTTGACTGAATGGTTCTTTGTGGAACCAAAAAAGGTTCTTCTTTGGCACAATGAATCCTTTTTAGTGAACAATTAATGAACAATTTTAAAGAGGGTATTTCATGGTCATATTTCAGATAAAAATTGATTCGCTAATCAATTCTTGTTTTCAAACTGCCCCAAACATCATTCATTTGGTGGCCTTTTCTTCTAGTGGTCACAGTCAGATATGGTGGATTGACATTTGCAATTGCATGTTTCAGTTGAATGAACATGGAAAAGGGCAGAATGTGCATATTGATGCCTAAAGAAAACCGTAAAATGTGCCATGGGACATGGGGAGGAATAGTGTATGTTTAGTAGAAATCAGAGAGATGGATAGGCAGACAGAGACGGAGGCATAAATTGAGATGCTATTTTAGTGATGTCTTTATTGATTCTGCAGTGAAATCTTAAATTAATCCCCCGTCCTCCCCCGTTTTCATCTCTGTCTTCTGCCTTGCAGCAGCTGTATCTTTGTCTCTTTATTTATCTGTTTAACTGCTGTTGACTCTCATTTTGCCATCATTTAGGAGGCGGCCTGAGCTCTCTGTCTTATTCAAATGGGTTTGCTTTTCCGTTTATTGGAATATATTTTCATTGGCTGAACATTTTTTTGTATTATAAAATGGTACATTGCTTGAACTTGGCATTCTTGTAGTGTATTCACAACAATGCTATTCAAGAATCGTGTCCTTGAACATTGCTTGTTTGGTAAATACATGTTTAGTCCTGCGTCAAAATACATAGACACCAGAAGATCAAGTGATAAACCTGATGATCCATTTTCCAGCATAATTTGAGAATGTAGGATTAAAGATGCTTTATTAAAAGATATTTTATGGAATCGCATTACAATAATTAAAATACTAAAATATTGTATGGCATTATATAATAATTGCAGTGTAAGACATGTTTTTTGGTCATTTTTTATCAGACAGTAGTGATATGAGAACAATTTGATTTGTAAATCAATCATCCTGCTGGCTTTGAGAGAAGATTTGAGTCTTAAGAAGATAAAAGAGGGAGAGAGAGAGGGAAAGAGACGTGTACATTTGTTGATGTGCCTTAAAATCTCCAGGACTATTACATATAAAGCTTTGTTAAATCCTGTGGCCGGAATCTGTGCTTGAGGTTCTGTGAATCACACGCCTACGAATGCACACAAACACTCTTCTATTAACATCGCTGTTTTTCTGACTTTGAGAGAAAGTGAAAAATGCTACCTGGGTTCTGTTTGGTTTTAGCGTTAACATAAGTGGGTGAAATTCAGCTCTAAAATGGAAGTTCTGACATCCGTCTGAGCAATACGCGTCTCTCCTCAATACTGTAGACGATCGACCCTGTCAGCTATACTGTCTGATTTTTATCTCCAACCTCTCTTTGTCTTTATGGTAGTCTCTTTCAATCTCTCTCTCTCTTAAAATTCTGTCATTTAGTCGTCCTCACGTACTGGCTTCTGAGGAACACACAAGAAGAAATTTCAAGGCATTGTACTAGTTGTCATGCAGCTACGACAAAGAGAGAGCGCAGGTTTTTGGACTGGATGTTCAAAATGGGTTCATGAATGAAACCTTTAAACCAGTTATGTGAACTTTTTTTTTTTTTTTTGTAGTGCATAACAACCTAAAATTGTGTAAAATTGTTTATGGTGCAATTTCATTTTGAATTCTTTATGTATTATAATCCGAGGAAAGGATTATATTATAGTATAGTGCAATGTAAATCGATTTGGATAAAAGCGTCTGCCAAATGCATAAATGTAAATAATGACACCACTTTTTAGGTAAAGAGAAAAATAATTTCATTTTAGGCGCAACTATGTGTCAAACGCCTACTGTCTGCATTCTGTTGTGGGGAAAATGAAATGGGAAAAGTAATAGGCTTTTGTTTCAGCAAAACAAAAAGTGTGCACTGAAAGTAAGGGAGTTTTTTCACGGTCTAATTCACTTGAGTCTGTGTGTTCCAGGATTAATCTGGCTCCCACGGTCGGCTATGAAGAGGATGCAGGCAGTCGAACGACACACCACTTCATGTACCCAGAGAGTGCCAAGAACCTGGCGGCAAACGTCAGCTTTGTGCTGGTGCCCTTCAAAACTCTCGACTTATTGTGGATCACCAGCGCCCTCTCCACCGGACAGATCCGCTTGTGAGTGTAACACAGACGCAAAGAAAAAACAGACCAGCCATGCCATTCATATTCAGTTGAAAAAACAAAACTGCTGCTTAAAATTTGATAATAGTTGACAATGATAAAAAGAACATTAAGACGCTGTGTTTAAACCGTGTGCGCTTTTCTGTAATGTATGGGCTGTCTGGAACAGCTACAGTGGGAAAACAGGCAAATTGCAGTCAGGACATGTACCTCCATTATTATTTATGAGCACAGCTCCTGGAAAATAAGAGATGCCACAATATTTTAAAGGTTGTTTGAAATCTCATTATGTAGAATAAATAATTTTCTGTGAAAAACATCAAGCTTCAAGCCATTGTTTTCAAAATTACATTTGTGAAGGAAACAGAGTACCGATGTATGGTTTAAGATGTCAGGTTAACAGGAAAACTGTTCACACAACACACAAAGTCAAAAAAGTATTCAGCCTAAAATTGAAATATTGAAATCTATAACGTTTACTATTATTAGGTGAGTGTAAATGATTTTCTTCTCAAAATTGTAATGTAATATTAATGTCAGGCTTATACTAGAATAACCCTTTAAGATTAGGTTAGTTGTTTGTTTTGGATTTTAAAGGTATAGTTAAAAAATTAAAATTCTGTCATCATTTATTCACCCGTTATTTAAATCCTGTATGACTTTCTGTGCAACACAAAAGAAAATATTTTGAAAAATGTCAGAGTTTCTTGTGTCCATACAATGGAAGTCAATAAGGAACAACGTTGTTTTACCAGCGTTCTTCAAAATCTTCTTTTGTGTCCTGCAGGAGTGTGGGTAAATGATAAAATAACTTTCATTTCTGTGTGTCCATTTAATTTAAAAATCATTTTGTAAGGTGATACAAATTACTTCTGGGATTAATCGTTGAATGCTAACCGGTTGAAGGGCAATTGCCAATCTATTCTTTCCTATTTTTTTGTGTGGGAGGAACTGATGAAAATGCAATTCAATCTAAACCCATTTTCTTTTAAGAGCGATAGGCACTTCTTTAGCTGCCGTGTATGTGGCCAATACAACATTCATATATTCTGTCTGTGGGCACACTACTGTGTTCTGTACCCATAAATGCATTATTCAAAACACACAAACAGTCAACACATCAGAATACATTAACAATATTCTCTGCTTCACTGAAATGCACTAAAAAGAAAGATTTTAATGAAAGAGAAGCTAGGAGTCTGTATCCTTAACTAATTTTCGATTCTCTCTCTCTTCAGTACTTATGCTCCAGTAAAGCAGTTTCTGCGTGTTGACAAAGATAAGGTAATAAATTCAACATCAGTTTTTATTCTTTGTGCACTGCTACGAATCTCCATGTGTATCAGATTTGGTTACTAGATCCTCTTATGTCGACTAGGTTCAGGTCTTCAACCCAGCTTTCTTTAAATACATCCATGACCGCTGGACGCGACACCATGGCCGCTACCCCTCCACTGGCATGCTCGTCTTATTCTTCGCTCTACATGTGTGTGATGAGGTAACACCTAATATACTCTTGTACATTTCTTGTGTGCCAAGTCATTGTGTCTCAGATGGAGTCTCAAAATTATGACCCCAAACATAGCTGTGTTATGTGGTGTGTAATCACACGTGCATGTTTTGTCAATAGCAGTGAATATGTTTCTGGGTTTATCTCCACAGGTGAATGTATTTGGTTTTGGAGCAGACAGCCGAGGAAACTGGCACCACTATTGGGAGCAGAACCGCTATTCTGGAGAGTTTCGTAAAACAGGTGTCCACGATGCAGACTATGAAGCCCAGATCATCGACAAGCTGGCCAAGGCTGGCAAGATCTCGGTATTTCCTGGAAAGTGAATCTGGGCACCAGGTGCACCCAAGTTGACCTACTGATGAACAAAACCACCCATTATCCACTTGACACACTTTCTGTGCCTGTTAAAAGGGATCAAGAAGTAATGTTTCATGATCTTATTACCATTCTGGGCTGTCCTGATTGGACAGAATTCTGGGCAGCATGTGGTGGTTTTGAGAGGAGACACTATGAACTGCGCTGTTCTTTGCAGGCCTACCTCAACCAGGAAAGGAACTTGACTAGCGAGGGATGCCGAAATCTCCTTATCACTAAAGAGCATGTTAGGTAAATGTGCTGGGAATGGATTTAACTCATATTTATGACATTTTTGTGATGATGATGAATTAAAGTGCGTCTGAATGTGAGTCAGCTTTTGCTCCGCTTGTCTTCTGCTTGTCATCACACCATGGCCAGGTCGGTGTATCCATAATACTCAAGTAGTCCTCTGTGATTCATAAGCTTGGACATAGTGGGTTATTTCACTATGATGTAAAAGTATAAAGCAGTTCAATTCTGTACTAGGTGCATGTGGTTGAGCAAGTTTACACGTTCCTATTGTTAAACCGAGCTTTTTGTTTTAGCATTTTTTAAGGTTTGCTAGCGTTTATAAAGCGATCAGCAGCTTGCCATGACCCTGCATCACTGTGCTCACAGCAATCTGTATGTGTATTTGTTTAGTTAGTTTTTGCGAATTAGTTGCATACCAATACAGGAGTTGGAGTAAATTGAAACCACTGATGCAGTCTAATGTGAACATGAGAAATGTTATTGAATATACATGGCATACACATTTAAAACAATATTAATAAAGCTGTGGTAAGTGTTCTAGAGATGCACTGTGAACAGTGGTAGAGCTTCAATACGTAATCGTGTTATGTGCTGCCACCATGGGTTTAGTGATGGAAATTAAATCCGGTTCGAATGCCAAAAGCATTGGATGTGATGTGAAGTGAAACGTAAGCTGCCAGATCACCTTCTGGTCCATGACATGTTGAAATTGATGGATATACTTTTTCTGTTGTATCTGCTGTTTAGGCATCAAGGAAATCCTTTGGCATTTTGGATTCTATGGTATAAGTTATTACCTTTATAAAGGGTAAGCGGAAAGGCTGCCATGAGCTTTCTGCTTTCTAGTCTTAGTTTTTATATTCAGGTGCAGTAGGTTTTTTCCCAAATGTAGACATATCAGCTATTTTAGTGTGTAAATGCACACAAACACATGCTTGCGTGCCTTGTCCTTGCTTTTGGACGCAGTCTCTCTCCAGAGCATAGCTAACCTCATAACTTGCATAAAAGCTGGTGTTTCTTGCTTTCGTTCTTCTTACAGAGCATTTATTGACACACACAAACACACAAATCTGGGCTCTAAAATAGGGCACCGATGGACCACCCACCAGCTGTTTCCCACCCACACATGATCTGGGAACATTCACAGCTTCTCCTGTCACCGTCTCACCCCGACATTCATTTTACTTTGTGCCGAGTGCCGTGCCTTTGCGATCGGGGAGGGAAAAAAGCTCTCTCACCTGAAAAAACCCCCGTCTCCCTTCGATTTAAAAGCTGCGTTTGGTGTCACTTCTGAAGTCTCCTTGAAGATCAGTTAATCTTCTTAGTAAGTTAGTAAAACCTGTGCCACACGGTGGGGTGGATGGTATTCAGATTTTTATATGTTGCCAATAACAATTGTCTTTTGTGGATATATACTGGATAATGCACCTACAGTGGCTTTATTATATCAAAGCCTTTTCTGAGTGGTTACTATTGGGCGTTTCACAGTGAAATTTCAATATCACAAATTTATAGAATAGCTGCACCCTCACCGGTAGATTATTCCTTGGGAATATTGAGATGTGCAGTTTGTCACCAAAGAGTTTTATCTCAGTACTGTTTTTGTTATAGGCATTTATGTATTGCTCTAAAATGTGCATAAAGGAAGATAAGTTGGATACTGATTCTTTAGCCAGTTTTTTATTAAAAAGCTCTCAATGAATGTCTCTTAACAGTATTAGTCATAAGCAGTGCTAGTTGGCTAGGAGGTTTCTTGATTCTGTGCCATCTGCTGTTACAAAATCGATATTTTGACAGACTTTCTCTCCAGTGTTCTCAGCATAAAGTTATCTGTCTGTGGATCGGAGTTGAGAGATTTTGTTGGACTTTAAGGGTTAGAGGATGGCAGGGTAAGGGTGTTTGAGTATTAAATGAGATAAACACCACCAAGCCAGAAACACATAAATGCTTCACGGTTTTCTTTTGCTCTTTAGTTTCTGTAATCACAGAATTTATTTTTTGATTGAGGAAAACAAAAGGTTTTCGCAAGGCTATAACATAGATTGAGGAAAAATGACAGAACCTCCATAAAATGGCAGGGAAGGGTACAAAGGAAGAACATAGGATATGTTTCAATACAGTAGAACAGATTCCGCTATCTTTATTGATCTTGAATCGTGTTCTTTATGTGACAGAACCTTTAATCTCCATTAACACAGACTGTACATATCCTCAGTGTGCTACTGTGTTTGCTCTCATTAACTTCTCATTCGTGTTGATTAGTGACTTGACTCAGTGCTCTTTCTTTTCACAACTTCAGTCTCTGTGTAATTATGGACTGTTTTTAAACTTTATGCTACTGTCAATAAATAGTGTAAAAAGGTTTATCCCTTTTGTGTGATTGTTTTTTTGACTACTGTATACAAGCTAATAATTAATAATGCATTAATTTAATGAAATGCACCAGGTGCTGATTAAAAATACTCCAAGAATGAACTCGAAGCAAAGCCCATGTGTAAATTGTTGCAATTAATCTTCTACAGTTCATAGAATTGCTTTATGCAATGTACATTTTGTGTTTCATTAAAAGAGGTCAATTCGTTTTAAATACAATTTCCCACAACAATAACAATAAATACAAGTCATTTTAAATCATTGATTTTATTATCATGATACATACATCATGTGACAGTGATTGATGGCTCATTATCCCAAAACAGAGACCAGAAGACATTAATATTGCTTGTGGTTAAGTCTCACAAGCATTAGTTGGCTTGAACCACAACATCCTCCCCAGATAAAGAGACAGATCTCTACAATTCTGAAAATGTCATGGCAAATGTAACAAAGACAAGTTCTAACAGGATAATGACAATTTACCCCTACTATATTTTCATGTTAAGACAATGGCAATGAAAGAGCACAAAATTTAACATTACCCCAAGCAAGCAAGCATAACCCCGATGTGACTGGACAGTTGGATCGATCAAATGATATGTTGCCCGGTTGCAGTTTCTGAATGAATAGCGAGAGGGCACTAATTATTTCCCTTATCCATAATGTACAAATGACACATTTCTGTACAGTTTTACACTTTGCAACCTTTAATGTCCAGTTTGAAAATTTAGCAAGTAGAGCTGGAACAAGATCTGACACCACATTCTCTAATTTTCACCCAGTTTAAGTCGGGCAAACTCATTGGCCAGCTGCAGGGCCTCTTGGATGCAATTTGTGTTTCTTCCTGTGGCCTGGGCAGACATGTCTTTACCACCTCCTTTTCCATCCAGCAGAGGGCACACTTCCTGAACCCACTCATTGGCCTTCAAACCACGGTTTGCAACATCCTGCAAATGAATACAGTTTTTCTGTTGATTCCTGTTTATGTAAAATATGTGTCTGACACCATAAAGGTTTAATACATTTTAACCAGAACTAAACTCTGACTCTGTTTACCTGGGGCACTTGACAAAGGCAGATAATTTTTCCTGCGTCATTATCAACAGCAAAAAGCATAGCAGCAGTCTGAGGAGAATTTGTCTTTAGCAACTTCAATGACTCATTCAACGCCTGTAAAAAAATATTGTGGAATCAGTACAATTTTCACTATACAAAACCTTTTATTCAGTTCTAAGGACTCCTGTTTTGAAAAAAACATGCAAGATTTACCTTTGCAGATGCTCCAGTCTCCATCTCCATGACAATCAAAGGTTGGTTTGGATTGCCGTCAATGATCTCTTTCGTCTTCTCCAGGACCTACAATTAAAATCATAATGCGTTTAATTTCAGTTTAAAATTACTTTCCAATAATGTCTGTCACTAAATGACAGATTATATTATGTCTAGGCTTCTCACCCTCTTCTGTACATCAGCCTTGCTGGCACGGTCCAGATCATCCATGACCTTCTTAAGACCCTTTAGAGATTCCCTCATCTCATCCTTCCGCCACTGAGAGATGACGGCAGTGCCTAGCGACTGAATACATACAGTTTAAAAAGGTGTAAATTAGCATTTTAACATCATACACAGGAGTTGTCTGAAGATGTCACCTCTGTCATATCTGCAATCTCCTTCTGAACATCTTTATTTGGGATGGTCTGAGCTTTCACTTTGTCTGCCATGGCATCCAGGCTCAACTTTAGGGCATCAGCTTTCCTCTGGGCCTAATAACAAACAATACTTCTGTCAATAAATTCCACAAAACAAACAACCAACCAGATCCTATAATCAGTCTAAAATACTGTTTCATGAAACATGATGTGTCATTCAACAAAATAAATCGTTAAGGAAATAAAGAGGTATATTTGTGTTAACCCTGCCCCCTCCGAACCTTCTGAGCCTCTGCTCCAGTCACAGCCACAATCCTCCTGATTCCTTTAGCGATGGCCTCCTCTGAGACGATCACAAATGGTCCAGCATGACTAGAGTTTTGCAGGTGCCTACGGGGAAAAAAAGATCAGCCTTTTTAAGCTTCAGATTGCACAGCTTCTCCATGCAGAACTCGTATATCTGCCTATAAAACACCAAAGGGCACTGGTAAGGTAAGACCATGTGCTCCATTTAAAGTTTAAAATCTGATGTTCATACGTTCCACCGCAGAACTCGATGGAGGCGAGGGAGCTTGAAGGGCTGTTCGGATCGGCCAGCAGCTCCTCCACAGGGATGCCGATAGACACCACTCTGACTGGATCAGGGTACGTCTCATCAAACACAGCCCGCAGACCCTGGATGGCTTTAGCTTGTGCAAGAGGAGCATCTAGAGCGTAGACTGCCTGGAGGAAGATACAAGCAGATGTTACTCAGAACGTGTAAGAAAATACAAAAGAATACAGAGTGCGCTTGCTCTCAGGAACAAACTTTGTTACTTTTTTTAATAACCTTTATAAAACAACACCACAAGTTTATATAGATGTTTATATGTTTTCAGAATATCTGCACCATGAAGACATGGGAAAAGTTTTCATTGTCTAGAAAGTAATATTCATATAAAGTTTTCAGATTGAAAGTCTGTTTACCTTGGCATCACGAATCATAGCACAAGCGATCTCCTCTGTGCGACGCACTTCATCTGTGCTCATGGCTCCTTTGGCGGTGAAGTCAAAGCGCAGACGATCTGGAGCAACCAGAGAGCCCCGCTGGTCTGCCTCACCCAACACTGAACGCAAGGCAAAGTTAAGGATGTGTGTGGAGGTATGATTACTCATGATGGGCCTACGACGTGCCTGAAGAATAGAGAGGAGAATTATGTTGTATGCTGTTTATGCTTTTGCAGTCTGTCTTTGACAAAGTACTGAATGAGGAAAACCTTTTTTGTGTGTTGTGTCAAGCAGGTTAGGGCATAGTTCAAGATGATTCTTACAACACCTACATAAAATATTGTCCAACAAAAAGAAAAATCACAGACAAAAGTGTCACATACCTCATCCACATGGAGAGTCAGGCGATCTCCAACCTTTAGTGTTCCATAAACTGTACCAATATGCAGAACATATCCTCCCCTCACTTGAGTATTCTTCACTGTGAACTCCATCCTCTACAGCAGCAAAACAAAACATGACAAAGCAGAATTAAGCACAACTGATCAGGGCAGTTCAACATCATTGCAAAATCTCCGTCTTACATCATCAGTAGAGTCGTTCTCTCGAAGCATGTAGCCTTCATCGAAGCTCTGTCCACCCTGCTCAGCATAAAAAGAGGTTTGATCGAGCAGCACGCCGCACTCTTGACCCGTGGTCACCTTGTCGACAAATGCACGGTCCCTTCTCAAAGCAAACACTGTGCCCACTGTCTGTTCAAAGTCTGAGAGAGAGAAACATATCGTTCAGAAAGACACATACAGGTGTGTGAACGGAGAACAACAACAACAGACGTGTGGGTGGAAATGTTACCATAGTTGCCGTTATCATCTGAAGTGTAGCGATACTTGGGGCCATCATCAGTGGCAGGAACACCCTTGTTCCTTAGCTCCTCGATGGCATAGATGTCCAGCATAATGTGATCCTCATCACCGGAGCCTTTGCCCTGAGACTTCAACTGTGTGAACAGGCAAATCATTTTTAAATTAGATTAATTCACATCAATAATACTTTGTGATAGTTTGGTGTGGTCCTCTTATCTAATACTGCTATTTCAGATTTCAACTTTAAAAAAAAGACTAAGAAAAGATTTCTACCTGAGCAGCTTTCTTCTCTTCCTCAAAGGCCAGAATGTCCACCCCCATTCCCCTCTCTTCAGCAATCAGGGCAGTGAGGTCCAGAGGAAAACCATAGGTGTCATATAGCAACCAGGCTGTGTCACCTATAAAACAATTTCAACATTTCATACAGTAGGTATCAAATAAGCTTCACTAATCTGTGATTGTACTATTATACGTGAGGAAGTGGCCATGCCTCTAAATGCTAATATATCCCTTACCTGGGATGGTCTTGCTGTCTCCCAGACTCTGGATCTTGCGGTCCAATATGCGGCGTCCCCTGCTAAGGGTTTTGAGAAACTGTGCCTCTTCTTCATTAATGATGTCCTTTACCATATCAGGATCTTTTCTTAACTCAGGGAAAGCTTCACCCTGTTATATCCAACAGTGAAACCAGAAAAATCAGCACACCATCTTTAGACAGCATGGTGCTCTAAGATAAGAACTAATAAAAGTGTATCTACATGCTTGGCTGTCAAAGAAAAGATATAGGGAAAAGATAGTGTGTCTATAAGCTACAGCCCATACCAGGGACTCAACCACCACATCCACGAGGGAAGCAAAGAAGCCTCTCTGTGCACCCAGCTTCTCATGAGAGTATCGCACTGCACGACGCAGAATCCTTCTTAACACATAGCTGCCAAAACAGAGCCACATACACATGTATTACACATAAATGTAATAGAAACACGCTATGTTGAATATACAGTAAACCAGTCATCTCACCCCCTGCCTGTGTTGTCAGGTCTGCCTCCATCAGATAAAGCAATAGTTATTGTGCGAGCGTGATCAGCCAGGACGCGGTATGCCATGTCAACACCATCTGTATCTTCTGCACCAACCTTTCCTGTGTATGACCTGGCACCTGTGCCCTGAGAATCAAGATTATTCAAGTTATAGCTGCCACTAATCTACATTCCAATGATTTTCTCAATGATTTTCATGCCCTTACCTTCTGAATGGCCTCAAAATAAGGGACAAAAAGATCAGTGTCGTAGTTAGACATCTTGTTTTGCAATACAGACACCAGACGCTCCAGTCCCATGCCTGTGTCAATGCTCTTCTTAGGCAGAGGCTTTAGAACCGTCTCTGACTCCCTGGAGAAACAAGCCATATGAATGTATGCATTTGGTGTACAGAATATTTCAAAGTGTCTCAAAGTGTGCATGTGTATTGAATAAATGAATGTGTGAACCAAAGATATTAGATGTGGTTTACCTGTTAAACTGGATGAACACCAGGTTCCAGATTTCGAGCACATTAGGGTCATCCATGTTGACCAGATGAGAAGCATCTCTGCCTCCAATACGGTCATAGTGGATCTCACTACATGGGCCACATGGACCGGTGTCCCCCATCTCCCAGAAATTGTCCTTCATGCTGCCCGGCAGAATACGACTCTCCTCCATTCTGAGACAGAACAGAGTCAAGCATAAATACTTATAAATTTCAAGTTTCATAATAATAATTTATTATAACATTGGTTGAGCTCATTTTTACCTACCCCAAGTCCAGCCAGATCTGCTTGCACTCCAGGTCAGGCTTCAGGCCTGCATCTTCATTACCACCAAAGTAAGTCACATAGAGTCGCTCAATAGGAATTCCAAACTCTTTGGTCAGCAGATCCAGGGCCATCTCGCAGGCCAGGTGCTAAAGACATAGCGTGTCAAAATAATGGATCAAAAAGTCAAAGATTTGCAGGCTCAGAAATTTTAGCAGCACAAAAATAAAGAGTAAACGCCCCACATACAACACAAATTCATACACAAGTATCCTCGCTCTCTCCATTGCTTACTTTAAAATAGTCTCCAAAGGACCAAGAGCCCAACATCTCAAAAAAGGTGTGATGGTAGACGTCTTTGCCAACATCATCCAGGTCATTGTGTTTGCCACCGGCACGAATACACTTCTGCGTATTAGCTGCACGGCGAAGTTTGGCCATAGGGTGAGATGGATCAATGGTGTTCAGAAAGATGGGCTTGAACTACAGAGATGATAGAGGTAAAACACTCTATTTTTAATCACGTTTAAGATCAATCTATAGAACTAAGCTTAAATGTTTTATTTAGTACCTGATTCATGCCGGCGTTGGCGAAGAGCAGAGTGGGATCATCCAGCGGGATGGTAGCCGACGAGTGGACGTACTGATGCTCATGACGGCGGAAGAAGTCGATGAACTTCTCACGGATCTGAGCAGCAGTCAGTGAAGAGTCCATGTTGGTTGTTGTGTTTTTCTCAGGGGACTACAGAGGTACACAAATATCCAGTCAGAAAACCGGTTTCAACAAAAAAGTGGGTGGAGCAAACATGCAACTGCTTTATAGTGTTGTCAATAGTAAACAATAAGGATTTTGCTGCATTTAAGGACATCAGGAACACACCCTACGTTCACCTTGTCTGCACTAGTCCATGCGAAAGATCATGTAAGTGAAGAAGCAAAATTTGCAAACTCTTGCCAATAAGACAATCCATTCAGAATGAACAATAACTGGTCGACATGACAGGGCATGACACATGACCATTTCTTTCTTTATGGTGATGAGCGATTCTGATCATTTAAATGTGGATACAAATGTAAAACATCCTCCCAAACAATAAACCACAATTAAAACATATTCAAATTAAGAACAATATTAGAATCTGAACAAATCATAGCTCAAGTCTTCTCAATAAAATGACCATTTAAATATTTCTTGTGAGTTTGATTACAAAGTACAAAATAATGAAAAATGAATAGCTTGAATGCACCTGTAAGTTTCTTTTGATAAAAATCTGCCAAATGTAAAAATGTAATGATGATGCAAAAATTAGATACTATTTGGCTCATGTTATGGTAACGATGCCAGACTAATGCAGGAAAACCTGCCGCAGGTGGAGCTAGTCCATAGCAAACCGCCAGATCCCTACAGTAACTGCCCATAACAACTGTCCCAAAACACAGAGACAGTTTCCAAATAACAACACACATCATACCCACTCAACCCATGCATGCTAGAGACTGCATTTGTTGTGGAACAGTGGTCTAAACTACCCCAACATCTGCTCACCATTCACAAAATCAATTTCCTTTGTATAAATACTCAAACAGGCATATACTTCATTCTTATAGCAAGACCCACTATGTTCTATTCATGGCTGATTCTCTATGGTGAAAAAGCATAATCACACAGCATGCTACTTTCACAACAACATTAGTGAACTGAGCAAGCCATGACCCAAACACAGCAAGGTTCACCTGAAGACCGAAGAATGCTTTGGCACAGAAAACTGTGAAATGAAGAGCCATAGATAATGATGCTCTATGCTCCTAAAAAGGTAAAGAGATTTAGAGTTCATCCTACTAAAAAGGTTGTGTAAAATTAACATAGCTGAAGAATTATGAAAGCTGACATATGATATGTGAAAAGATGAAAATGTACATTAAAGATTAAATGAAATTAATTCATTAAATGCACTGTATATTGTAGTCTGGTGAGATATAATGCTTTATGTTATACTGGTAAGTTACATGACACAGGCCAGACACAGGCAAGTCACCCAGTGTGATGCAGGCTAGTGCTTTCTTACATCATCAGAAAAAATTAATCCCTATTCTGATTTATATTAACACGACAAAATATTTAATGTGTAATCCCCTTATTTTGTCCAGAAAATGTATGATGTTCGAGGAATAATACCGTCTTAAATTGTATTACAATAGCTTGCTTCCTTAAATACGAGACATAACTCGAGACAAGGCTAAGCTGACAATCCAGTCATTTACTAAAACCTCGTGTAATTTCATTCGCATAGCTTCGTGGTACACGCAGCCAATACATATAACGCTGCAAACTTAAATACAAACTAACGAGTAAACAGTAAGGTTAAGAAACTTACGAATATTTCTTTTATAACCGCTTCAGTGACCAGCCACACTACTTTCCACGCCGGTTGAAACCAAAAGAGCGCGCAAGTCCCTCCCACAAAATACACGATTGGTCCAGGAATAAGGACCGGCGAGTGTACGTAGATTCTATTGGTTTAGGACGCTGTCAGTCAAGACAAAGACGCGGCTGGATATGTTAGCGAGAAGTGAACGGAACTGGATGATGCAATGATAAAGTAACAGTGGATTGATATTTATATTTTTATCATATCCATTAATTGTTCATAATCGAGACTTCTGTTCATTTTTATCTCCTTTTAGAATCTTGCAAAGTGTTGAAACTTTTAATATCAGTATTTAAAGTGAATTCGTATTCTCCTATGGCAATTTGCTTATTTAAATATGTTATTATTTGATTTTGATTCGAATTTGAGAACGTAAGTGCCATAATGCTGCGAAATAATGATTTTTTTTACTTAAACTTCAATACATTCTTTTACAAACATCCATAGTAGGCTACATAATACACACATACTGCTCTACAATGCATAGCTTTGCAAATGCAAGACGTTACATAAAGAAGTAAAAAATAACATGAGTTAAAAAGTTACTTTAAATTTATTACAGTTTACAGTAAACATTTCCTCACAGCAGATGGCGATCAAATACTGTTTCACTCACAAGTCTAATTTCCTTAAACATAGGATTAGTTGGCAATAGCCATTAGTAGTTTATTAGAGGTGATAGTCCATGTAAGAGCAATGGTGCAACTGCTCAAAAATCTACCTGTAGCATAAATGTCACTTGCTGGTAATAAAATAAGTAACTTATTTCAACCTTCTAAAATAAACTTCTCTGTTAAAACCAACTACAAGTCAGGTTTGCATTAAAACATTTTATTTTTATTCTGTTTTTAGAAATACAAACTTCATATGCACAGTACACAGACATATATTATGTAAACACAAACTTGTATTCTGGATGCGATTAATCGCGATTAAAAATTACACAAAATACATAGCTTGGTCATATATTTGCTTTGGTCATTGTGTTTACATTAAAACCTAAGGTGCCCATGCATTTTTGTGACTGGGTGTTTTACATGTACAAATATGTTTTATTATTATAATTGAAAGCATGAAAGCATACAAAGACACCATGGTAAACATTAAGAAAGTAAAAAATAAAGAACAAAATACAAACAAAAACATATTATTAACACAAGTGTTAGCCAATCAAGTATTTTGCGTTTATAGTATAATTTACAACACACTAAACAGTGTATAGATCTAAAATGTACATGCTTGTTTAGATTTCTGGGACAGCATTAATATTTTTCTTTTTTATCCGAACAATGATAGTGGCTTCTCCTTTAACATCTTGCAGTCTGTCAGAATCAAAGTCCACGAGCAGTTTTCTTAGGCCAACACGGGTGGGCTTGAAAGAGAATTTAACCATCACTTCCTCACCGGGTTCAATTTTGCCACTACAAGAGAATCAAAAACATACACAGTTTGAATGTCTCTATGATTTATTTTTGTCTTTTTAAAACATGAAAATGACATACTGTGTTTTTATCTCCCTTGCTTCAGTTAGCCCTGCCCCCTCCACAGTAAACACGCCTCCTTGCAGACTAACAGGCAAGGGATTGGTGAAGGAGATGTGTGCTGTCAGTTTACGTGACACAATCGCTTTTCCGGTAATCTGGTATGTAGAAAAAAAGTGGTCAGCACTGAGGATGTTGTTAGAATATATAAGTATATATGTTTCATATACTTTGAGTTATACATACATTGATAATGAGCATTGGCATTTTCAAGGCAATGTTGACTTCTTGCAGGATGATAATGTTGTGATCACTGGGTTGAAGGAGCGCTGTGACTCTTATCATGTGATGTTCAGACACACATGGTCCATAATGATCGTATTGAAGTCGTAAAACTTCTTTATGAGCTACAAAGAGATGCAAATATATTTTAAGATTTATTATCAGAGGCCCCAAAAAGTATTTGGACACTTTAGACACAAATATTTATAAATCTCTGCGTTGCATAACCACCATTCTCACGCAAATATTATTCGTTTGCAGATGCTACTTATTAAGTAATGAAAACACTGAATGAAACACATACTAAACCCAAATACTTTTGTGGACCACATAAAGCATATGCAAAGTATGCATTCTTACCTTTTCGAGCTGGAACTGTGAGAGGAGTTGTCTTTCTCTGGCACTCTCCGCGGTTTATACTATTATAGGTTACACCGTTTGATGTCACTGTGAGCTGGGCATCTGTGTCCTCTACGCCAGCATTATACACCTCTATGATCACGTCAAAATCCGTCCCGTGGATAGCTGGAGCGTGCTTGATGAAGAGCTCGAGCTGTCCAGGGTCTTCATTATTCTGATTCACTTGTCTTTCTACTTTTTTAAAAACCTCTCGCTCCTTCACTGAGCCTGTTGTGGGATTGAATGCGATTTTAACACAAATTCCTTATTGTACAGAATTATTAAGTGCACATAAGACAAAATGGAATATGATTATAATGTCTGTGATATAATATATAATAATTTCATTGTTGCACATTACCTTCAGGATATTTGTAGTTGGCAGTAATGTCCTCTCTAAAGTCTCCATACACACTCTTAGTGCTGATGTTCTGCCCTACGATTTTGCTGTTTTGGGACACTCTGGAGCGTTCCCCGTCTGGATGAACAATCCAGACGACCAGATCTGCGTTCACCTCAGAGAACACAAATGGAGTGTCATACTTTAACCTCAGCTCTCCCTCTTTGACTGCGTGGACTGGACAAGGCCCACAGCAGAAGACTCCTGTGAGAACACATGGATGAAGGAGTACATGTTAACATTTCAATCAAGGACGAATGTGCCAGGAGAAGCTTCGGAGGAGAAGCTTGGGAGACTGAAGCATATACTGATAAAAAAATCTATTATTAGTCTAAACCTACCATCACTCCTTTCTTGAGGGGTGGGATCTAACACCTGCCATCCATTGTAACCGGCTGGAAGATCATCACGCTTCATCCAACATTCAACCCAGCAGTGGTAATTCCTGAAAAAGTGGAAAAAGCTCACACATCAGGGACTACCCAGTATACAATTCTTAAAAAAAGATACATTTTCTAAATATACAAGGATTTAATTTTTCTAGAAAAATTTACAAAATGACCTAGGACATTAAGTTTTGTTTTCTGAGAAACAAAATCAAATTAAAGGTTTGAAATGACAAGAGGGTGAATAAATGATGACAGAAGTTTCATTTTTGGGTGAACTATCCCTTTAAGTATCAAAACAGTTCATGTGCTTACCATAAAAATCCAAAACTTCCTCCAAAAATCCTCAAACTTTCTCTATTTAATTTTAACTGCATTCTAGAAGAAATGACTGAGATATCAAAGAAATCTCATTTGTGATGATGTCCTTAGATAGTCTAGAAATCTGTTTTCCACAGTCTCACCAGATTGTGTCCTTCCTGCCTTCAGACACACTTTCAAGCTTATCATTGAACAAGTAATCCACAGTGATATTGGCATCTGTGTCGTGAGCGGACGAGTAGTTAGTAATACATCTGGTCGGAATGCCAAGACAGCGGAGGACTGTGAAAAGAGAATGCCGTGTCAGACACAGGGCACATCAGCGCCTTTAAACCATTTGTAGAAACTGTACAATTGTTGTTTTTTTGAAGATTGCCATACATTTACGCATTTGGCAGACACTTTTATCCAAAGCAACTTACATTGCATTACACATTTGTTTCTGAGTATGTGCAATCCCCTCAAACCCATGACCTTGGCGTTGCTAGCGCCATGCTCTAACCACTGAGCTACAGGAAAGCTCTACAACAAAAGCCATAAAACAATGTATTGTTACCTGTGCAGGCCACACCTGTGAATACCCAGCACTGACCATAGCGCACCATCTGTCCCCCAGCCTCACTCCAGCGCCTTAGAATGGGCACACTGCCAGTCCAACGTGTGGGTGCCACACCATCACTATATTCTCCATCCCAACGGCCAGACACCACTCCCCGGTCATCATTAGCATTCACCTGCCAATGCAGATTTCACAAACTGCTCATTTGCATACATACACTCATTTGTATTGTAAAAAGTTTTTTTATGCCTGTCGAAACATGACAGGGCTGGAGACAGTGAACGGCTTACCATGGCAGTAACAGTTCTGCTAACATAAACAGAACTCGCTCTTTTGCGAAAGTCCATCTCTGAATTCCTCAGCGCTGCTGGTGAATTGTCCAACACTTCAAAGCAAATATCCACTACGTCTTTTTCAAACTGTTTAGAAAGAGAACACTGGTCACTGGTCTTTGCTG
The DNA here is from genome assembly GCA_026939265.1 of Oreonectes daqikongensis. NCBI lineage: Eukaryota > Metazoa > Chordata > Actinopteri > Cypriniformes > Nemacheilidae > Oreonectes > Oreonectes daqikongensis. Next base: position 5,207,091 of record JAOTQM010000187.1, read on the forward strand.
GTTACTATTATGGTTTGTATTGGATACAGATTCTCAGCAGGGCAATTTTCTGTCAGGACATTATCCATTTATTTTACAGATAATTTTACAGTACATTTCCATCATAATAATGCAGTATATTGTGCCCTACATGGATTTTTTTACAGTATGGTGTCTCTGTCAGCAGACTCTGGTTTGTGCAGAGAGCCATTTGTGTCAGAGAAGTCTGACACTTACAGAGATTACCCAGCAGACCTTCTGTGGCTTTCTTTTCACCAATCTGTCACAATTCACACGCTGTCTCATCGGGATTCCACCACAATGCAACACTGCCTATAAATCCTGGCCATGTGTCAGCCATTTCAGGTCACAACACTTTCTCAGCGAGGTCACTGACCACAATACATTTTAAACAGAAGCTTCATTTGAGTGTATGTGAATGCATGTGTATGTTACCTGTCCGAAGTTCCAGGCCATGGTGGTGATATCATTCCCTGAGCCCTGGTACAAGATCCCATTTTCATTTAAGATGTATTCTTGAAGCAGTTCCTCACTGGGGAGGTACACAGAGTCCTCTATAGGAAATAATTATGTTTTAATAAAAGGCCAAGATAATCACATATGTAAATCGATTGTATATTCATGTGCAAAAGAACATTACGTGAAAGTTAATGATCCTCAAGTGAAAAGAGCAGCCAGGATATTATTTAAGTTGCACATTTTGTGTTCCATAGAAGTATAAAAGTTTGAGGGATAAATTAAAGAAATTTCTTTTTTTCTGTAAACTGATATATTAAAAAGCTGCTCACCTTTGCACCATGGATTGAAAAGCAGATAAAATGTCTGAGACTCAGTTTGCTCCAGATTGTGACCATCAGCTGAGAGTAGAAGCACAGTCATGCTATACAATCCTATAGGAGCATCAGCAGGACTGTGGACTGTCAGCATCACCTCACCCTGAGCATTATGCCGGCTAAACCACCATTTCTCATGATCCTGCTCTGAGTTTGACACCTTCAGGACCACTTCATCATTCTTACCTGTAACACACAAACATGCACAGAAATGTATTCTATTTAGGCAAAACCTGGATGTGCAGAGGTTATCACATGATATCATATTCTGGTTGGTTCGTTGGGTCAGATTGGGTCCAGAGTGTGGACCTTACTCACCCAGGTGAAGTATGATATTGAGCAGTTGATCTGGGGGTTGTGGAGTATGCTCAGGACACTGCAGCACCACAGAGAAGGGCTGACCTCTGCGCACTAACAGACGCTCCCTGTCCATCTCCTCTGTTCGGTGAGCATGGTTATTCTCATAACACTGGAGATCTATACCACTCAGTATAGCTGGCCATGAAAGACATGAATTAAAACATTTTACATTTCAATGTTTAATTCTTTAATATTGTAAACATCACTAGGCCTTGAATCATATATGTAAATGCTCTGGAAATCTAGTCTGTTAATCTAGTCAGTTATTACTAAACAATTTATTTCAGTTTCTACATGTTATGTTATTGTACTAATATTTTGAATGCATACTTAATGAGTAGCGGACCAAACAAAATATCACAGTCAACCAACAAGTGGAGGACCTGCTTCCATATTTGTTCAAACAATGCAGAGCATTTGTAAGTGGCGCACCCACTACACTTTAGCATCACATACTGCGAAGATGGTTTAATAGAAAGTGGGCTTTGCTTTTCATTTTAGCAGGGTAAAAACACATTAATGTTTTGTTCCAGTGAAGGTGGTTTGGTGAGCAGATGTGTTTAGGAGAAAGCTGCAGTCAGCTGTACTAGTGGAAAAGTATTGTGCCAGCCCTTGTTATGAACTTCTTGACTACAGAACTGCTTTACATAACATCTTTGTGTAATATACGTGAGTTCACACATGCACACACATACATTTTGTTACTGAATACCACCTTTTTCTTATTTACAGTACAGTACATTTAAGCATATGGTATTACTCACATTCATGTGAATACTGTTATTTACAAGTATAAAGCAACAAAGATAATAACTGTCAAGACTTACCCTTATGGTTGGCCATTGGCGGATAAAAGTATTCAGTGAGGTCTTTGTAAAATCCAATTCTTGATGCTTTCTGTAAATTTCCGTGCTTGTCCGAGAGAACTGTCTACTTTCCAATACCTTGTCCTTTTTATAGTGAAAGATAGTCAACGCCCTTGATGCCCCATGCCATCTCTGTCATTTACTTTGCCCTTTTTCTGTCACTTTCCTGCTTGCTGTATAAGACACACCCTGACTCACACATCCTCTCTGTGGCCTTCTTGACCTCTGACATCACACATACATACAACGTCCTCAAGCAGCAAGAGGTGCTAGTGTGTGTGAAGAGATTGATCTCTGTGTGTATGTATGCACAGACAGACACTGCTCAACCTCTGGCTTGGTCAATATTTCCATCATGGGAAAAGAATCATGGCTTGGGAATTTACTACAACCCGCATCATTTCTGGAACTACCTTATTGCTGGAACCAGTGCTTCTTTTCCGTAAGAGCCTGGGCCACATACAGGGTCCTTTGTTAGGATAGGTTTTGGCTAATGGGTAATACCTCTGTAGTATTGCATAAATCCTTATAAACAAATGTATAGTATACTGTAATGTAAGTCGCTTGGATAAAAGCGTCTGCCAAATGCATAAATGTAAATAAATCCACCCAACCTTTATTTCCTTGGATCAAAGTTACTTTCTATTTTTAATTGCTCTCTCTTTGATTTTAATAAATTATTTAGCATGTTTAGAGCTGTGTTTCAAATATTGGACATTTTGGAGGAAAATGTATTCTTATGTTTCGCCTGTAAAAAGTATTGCAGTTTTACTTAAGAGAAATCAATTTATTGTTTACTCCCCAACTGTCTTTATAAAGATATATCTAAAAACTTTTAGATTTTTTTTAGGCTGTTTAAACACAACACGAATGTTAGTGTAACATTTTTTATCTTTAGCTGTAGTTTAAGTCAATTCAAAATATCTGGTGTGTAAGTCAGCGGTCAAATGATCGTTGGGTGGGAACTGAAAAAAACAGCTAAAACCTCTGACATAATTTTGTGAGAAATTTCTGCACTGTTAATTAAATTCCATTAAGCTCCCTCACTGATGTTATGACAGCAATACATTTTTAACAACTGGAAGTCACATAGATTATTAGAATTCCCTTTCCCAAAATAAAATCATGTGTCTGCTGTATTGTCTGGAGTGGGAAGAGAACAATGACCTCTTTAGCTACCAACTCATCTGTGGATTCTCACCATTCTGTTACATTACTACAGCGGTGCTCGACCACACATACATACAGAAGGGTCTCTGTTTTCTAAGCAACACCCTACCACACCTACAGATGGAGAAAAAATATTGTGTTTGTGACACTGAGTAATGGAACAGACGGGTTCTGAGAAAATATGCAATAGCTCTTCTTCTGCAAAGCAGGCACAAAAGTCATAAACAAAGTACATGCTGTCAATGAATCCTGCTCTCTCATTGGTTGTTTAGCTGACTGCTATTTAGGAGAGAGACAGCATTGAGCTCTTCCCAAATTTCCATAAGCATATAGACTACAGAACCAGCTTCCTACTGTATAGAAGTTATAATGAATAATGTGTACATAATTTGTAAAAACATATGTAACTCACAGCAAATGAAAATAGAAAAAAAGAAGAATTACACAAACTATAAACTGATGTATAAGAATGGGAAAAGAGTAACAATTTATGTCAGGGGTAAAATTACAAAATTAAGTACATGAATAGCGGAGTCTTTTTTGCTTTTAATAAAAGCATTTCCATACTGTTGAATATTTTTAATTGTTCAAAACTTAGCATAGCCATATGTGATCTTTACCAAGTAAAACAAAAAGCTGTAGGCCTACCAGAAAAAAAGACTTTATACTTGTATCTTGTATAGGCCTATATTATATATATATATATATATATATATATATATATATATACAAAATCAAATAAATTATGTCTCACATATTCTTTTGTAACACCACAAAAGTCACAAGAATTTTCCAGTAATGCCTTAATTAACAAAATAAATTCTGTGTAATATGGTTGTTTGCCATTATTTTTTTTATGCTGGGCCTTATTAATTATTCCGCTGTAATGGTTTTATATGGTTGACAATGACATGTGCGTTTTTTTAGCGCTCTTATTTGTTTTACATTACGTCACTAATGTCACTAATGTTGTAGTCAAAACCGTTGAAAAACAGAGTTGCGACACACTTTGATCTTGCCACCACGTGTCACGTGGTTCATGGATCTCTCAATAGTTCCACAGTCAGTCTGTTTGAATGGGTTTAAGTTTTTTTGTGTTTAATTTGACTAGAAAAAATGCATAATGTGCAATACATTAACAGTATGCATGCATTCATATGTTTCACATGCTTATATGATCATCTGTACAATCCAAAGTTAAATTATGTTAAGACATTCACTTAAAAATGCAAAAGTAATTTATCAATAAATAATCAATGATTGCAAGCAAATGCACCACAAAGAACGCTGAAAAATGAACCAGACAACCAATTTCAGTCAGTAAGAGATTTTATTATAGAATTTATACAGGGAGAGGGTAGATAACATTTTATTTAATAAGCGGTCTTTATAGAAAATCATTCACATACAGACACACAGAAAATTCATTTTTATTTAGGAAAATAATATTTTGTTTCAGAAACATCCTTATAATAAAACACCAGTTTGACAGAGATGTATTTTATCAACTTACCTGCGAATGAAACAGTGAAATTAACGGGCTTCAATGTAATGTTTGGAACTGTAGAGCCCTTCATGACACGGGTTACTTCCGCATTCCATTCTTCCATCGGACGTCTGTGGAAGTGTCGCAACTCGTTCTAGCAACAACAAACTTATCTATAAAATAAAAGCAAAACAAAAAAGCGTTAAGAAAAATGATCGTTAAGTTAAGTGTCTTTTTCTGAACAAATTATTAATTCTGTTACAGTAAACACTTTACAAAACTATGGAACCATATCATCATTATAATACTATTTAAAAGTACTATGGGCCATATGGGCGCAACGTGTCAGGATGGCCGAGCGGTCTAAGGCGCTGCGTTCAGGTCGCAGTCTCCTCTGGAGGCGTGGGTTCGAATCCCACTTCTGACAACACTTTTTAAACTGGAAGGTAGAATAGTGCTTTCTCAGTTAAAGCATGTACAGAGAACATTCAAGCATTACACGAAAACACAATTACACACTAAAATATCACATTTGGCTGTGAGGCAGAATACATTTTGTCATTAATTGTTTGTCACAAAATAAATATTCATAATATTCATAGCAAAAAAGCTTAACTTTGAGTTTTACTGTAGGGCGATGGTTCCCTCTTTTATTACAGCTCACTTACAAATGTTTTTATTACACCATGTATTTGCCACATAAGTGTAAGGGATGTTATGAAAGGGAGGGTGACAAGTGTATGAGTGAGAGAGAGAGAGAGAGAGAGAGAGAGAGAGAGAGAGAGTTTTACCTGAGGCTGAGTTGAGTAGTGACAACACCTGGATTACCTGGTTTAGCGTGTCTCCTCTGTTGTACGTGCTCAACCTTTTTTGAGGTACTAGCATTTATACTACAAAGAAATGGCAGATTTTCCTGGTAAGGTGAACACTCAGACAAGCTCAACTGAACCTGAAAGAAGATTCAATATCCCATTTTTTGTTGATGTGAACTTCATCAAGAGTATTCCCGGTATCTTACTTCTGCTTGAGATTGTAAGTTGATTAAAAAATAATATTCTCTCTCTACATTCTTCTTTCCATACTTATACTTATTTATTATTTGTGTGGCTGTTTTAATAGTATTTTATACTGCAAAACATTCATGTCCCTCTTTTTTAATTGTTCCTCAACTTCTCCTTTATAGTATGTTGAACTGAAGATAATGTCAGTATTAATGTGAAAAGTAGTTTAGCTCTGGCTGACTCATAAGAAAGAGTTTAGAAAGCTTGTTTGATAAAACAAGTGAGGCCTACACAACTCAAGATATTATGTCAATGTGAGTTTTATAACAAGAGACAGCACTGCATGCTTGCAAAGGGTTTGTCTGGGGGTGGATTTAGAGTTCATATTGTGCTGCTTGGCATTTCTTCATTGAGTAAACACAAGTGCAGATAAAGCATGAGTATACAAAGTTCAGCTGTACTTATTAACATGTTTCTATAGAAACATCAAATATAAACATGAAATGAACTAAACTAATCTGAATAATATACAAATGAGAAAATAATTGTATGTTTTGTATGTGAATCCTTTGACTTAAAACATTTCAATGATTATTTTAATCTAACTGTATGCTTGCTTTATAACAGGTGTGTTTGTCAGGTATTGTGTGAAATAAGACCTTTATAAGATAAATAATTGATGATGAACCTTTTATAATCATTGGACAAATGAATGCCATTGGTACCATTTGATTTTAGAAAATGATATTTTATTTAATGTATTTCCTCATGAACTCTAACTATACTAAACATTAATGAGTACAAACATCAACACCTATGCTAAAAATAGCAGTCATTTGTTGACAGTGATACAGAATAGATGTTTATGCTTTCATTTAGTGTGCGCCAGAGCATTATGCACTTTTGCAACTGATTTTATCTAAAGTGATTTTAAAGGAACATTAAAATTCTTCATTTGCTCACCCTTAAGTTGTTACAAATCTGTATACATTTCTTTGTTCTGATGAACACAGAGAAAGATATTTGAAAGAATGCTTGTAACCAAACAGTTCTTGAACACCATAGGAGGAAAAATTGCTTTATAAATGTCTTTGACAGAATTTTTATTTTGGGGTGAACGGTCTCTTTTATATGTGCAACTCAATGTATTGTATTGTTTACTGACGTTGAACATGTGGTCATTTCCAACTATTCTCAGTTTTTTGGGTTACTGGTATGGGCACTGATCGCCAGTACTTATTACACCTGGATTCCTGCCTATGGCTGGGTGATGTTTGTCAGCGTGACAATGTGGCTTCTAAGCATCATCCTGTTTGTTATTCTATTACTGGGTTTGGATAATAAGCTGCCTTCAATGCCCTGGCCTTTAGTGGTGAGACACTTGTTCCCTAGATTTCACAATCCAATCCAAAATCATATTTAAAAAAGCATGTTCTAATATTTTTATTCCTTTCCACCTTGCAGCTCTTGGTGTTCTACGCGGGTGCAACCGTCCTGTACTTAAGTGCCTTTTTGGCTGATGCAGTATCAGTCCCAAGCCCTATTTATGTTCAACACGGTAATCTAGCAGCTTCTGCAGTAAGTCAGAAAAAACTGAACACACCACACACATGCACAATGATTTTACAGAGTGCTTTTGAGGTGTGACCTACTGTTTACTTTCTACAAAGCATGGACTTTTCTATGAAACACCCACTGTTAACAGCATGGCGTCACTGTGCTTACCCAGGTCAGGTGATTCGAATGTTAGCAACACCCTGCAAATCTAAGAAAGTACAGCAGCAAGTATTGAGGAAATGTTAATTAAACATATTTGTTATAACACCGGCAAAGCATTGCATACAAAATATTTATATCAAGCTAACAGGTTTTAAGGAGATGGTCATGATACTGTCAGAGAAGAATGATGAATGTAAAAGCAAGAAGAATTAAGAGTGAAGCTTACAGAGAATAGGTCAGAGTCCAATGTAAATTGTTCTGAATCACATGACAATCCTTTAATGGGATGGAGTCACAGTTCTTACCTCCTCCATGTGTAAAGGTTTACAGTTTAAGTTCCATATAAAAAGTTATTATAACATCTTTAACCTTCATATCTGCTGAATAATTACTCAGGCTATACTTGTTATCGAAACAATTACGTGTTGTTAAAACAAATAGCTGAAACAAATGTTTTCGAATCGAATACTTTGAATGAAAAATCTTTAACATGATAATAACCCGTATATATATTTCGTCTTGCAGTTTTTTGCCATCTTGGTGACCCTATTATATGCAGCAAGCAGCTTCTTTGCTTATTTGGGCTGGAGGGGAGATGGACAAAATGCAGCTGGTACCACAGTTCCTGTGTAGACATCCTCTGGTGAACACACTGCCATTGTGGATCTACACATTCCCTGTGTGAGGACACTTCGAGGAGGACATTACTCAGATTATTTGGTGTCACTGAAAAACCTTTTCAGAAATGTCAATGTGAGGATACACTGCTATCCTGGAAATAGTGACATGACTAGTGTGAACTACGTCCATCACTATTGCTAGATGGTTTGTGACATGGACATTGTGTGTACAAAAACACCACCCCCACCCATAATATAAACTATGTTTTGTAAGATATGCAAAAAGCCATGAGCAAATATGTATTTAAGTGATAAAAGTCTAAGAGGTTTAATTCGTGCAGTAAGCTATTTCTGAGAAACGCTGTTGATATTAGAAATCGACGCCCAAACAAACTTAAAATATCAAACTCTCCCTCTTTCCCATCCTGATTGGCTAAGAGAGTGTTATGATGTGTGGATCGGTCTGATACATTTACTTTTTTATCCGATTTACAAGACAATGTGCAAACAAACACGATATATTTTAATACACATTTAGCAAATATTCACAAACCTGTTTGGGTGTTGAGTTACATTTTCAACAACGCATCTCAGAAATCGCATACTCCATCTTTAAACGTTCAAATCCATTGTGACCATTTTTTCATAAAGTGTAATTAAAGAACAATCACGTTTATTTCTTTCATACACCCCCCCCCCCCACACACACACACACGTCTATACATGTCTATATATACACAAAATAAACAAATATACAGTTACACAACATTCATCTACAAGTAAAGAGAGAGAAGCAAAAAAGACAGAAACTTGTAATGTAAACATCAGTAAAACTAAGTACTATTTGGAAGAGAGTTTAAAGCAAGAAATTCTTATTTCAAGATGTATGAATTTGGGAGTCATCTTAAACATAAATGCCAGAAGAAATAAAAAAGTATGAGACAACTGTATGAAATGATTTGGATTGTGTCAAAATATTGTAAAATGCCAAATCAGTGATCTTCCAGCTGATGTGCCAAATATTTTGTTTTAATATTTTATCTTACGTGGGAAGCTTGTGAATGACTAAAAAGAGGCTTCTAGAATTTTGTTAAATAATACTTTGTTAAAATGAAATTATACTTATAAAATCCCTTTTATTGATCAAGTGAAATTAATTATATTTGGTAAATCTGAGCCATTAAAAGATGTAAGAAAACAGTACTCCAAGAGTAGCTGACAGCTTTTTTCCTCACTGCAGCCTTCTACTCTGGTCAAACAACTACTATGTTTTGCTGCACATTAGGCCAACAAGATATGATGAACTTAGAGACCAAGGAGATCACGGAATACTGTCAAAGAAATCATATTGGCCAAGATAAGAGTTTACCTGAATGTTTAAACATTACCCTAAAATACATATGGATTCCCCCCCGTCAAAAGTTCATCTGATATTTGTCAAACAGAAATTTACAATCAATATTTATCTTTTTAAATGAGGGGTAATCCTCTGTGTTTACTAATCAAGTTTATTTACATTAGATCTCTGTTTCGTTGGTTCAACTGGATTGTGAGGCCATGCTGGAGGTGAAAGATGCAGAAGAAGCAGAATTTAGAGACTTTACCACCAGTCCAGTACTAAGGTCCAATCCTCGACCCTCCTTTTCCTATAAAAAGACAATTGGGCAAATAAGTTACTAAACTTATTTTATAGCTTTCATAGTTTTTAGCTTTATAGGTTCATGTTCATTGTAGTGAGAAACAAACCAAATATTTTGTCGTAATAAAAGTTACATTTAGGTTGTTGTATTTTAGCCAAACATTTACATGAACAATCCTATATTTTGTAATATAAAGAAATAAACAGATTTAACTTACTGCTCTGTAATCAATGAACATCTCTTTAAAGGCGATAAAGTCAGTAAAAGTCAGCAGCATGTCAAGTATATCGCCTGAGACTTCATCTTTGTGCCGTCTAAGTAAAAAATTGTTACAAATTTAAAGAAATAAAGGGGAAAGCAAAACTGAAACAGATGTTTACAGCACAGTCGTTGTCATTGTTTTGGATTGTTTCTCTATTCAATTATCCTTAAAAATTCTCATAGCCCCAGTCTTGCTGCTAAACTAGATCCCCATCTAGTGGTACATGATGTGTATTGCATTAAGAAAATAATATGTTAGACCCAGAGGATCACCATCCTGCAGGCGTTTCAGCCATGCAAGTTTCAGCCCTGTTTCAGGTAGTCCTGAAGACCCTGAGCCTTATGTAAATGTGTTTGATGTGGGTGGAGCACAACTGCAAAATGATGAAACATTTGGCAGGATTTGACACTCAACACTTTATACTGACAAGATTGGGCATATATTAATAAACCCTTTGGAACTGCTGTCTATCCTCGTGAAACATTAACATCATGTAACAAAAATCATATTATTTTAAATAAAAATATTGTCAGCACAAGCCTAGCAAGGCAAGTACATTAAAGCAACATACTTAAGTGAAACTGTGAAAGCATCCATGTTGAAACCAGGAATTCGCTCTATCAGCTGCTGTTCTAGGTGCTTTTCTAGGATCGCGATCTGAGAAAGCAGATTTCCATAAATGAGAGTTAAGCATTCCCATTTCAACAGGTGACATAAAAATAGGGCAAAAAGCTACTACGTACATATTCATTAAAAATAGGTGTATAGGTGAGCTTGTTTTCCTCTGAGTCATCAAACTCAAGGTAATATTTCTCCATGAAAGACTGCTGAAGATGTTGGAATTCATCCTCTGTGAAGAAAAGTGCATGTCAGTTTGACCCAAGGTATAAATATTTGGTTAGATACTCTTGTGAAAGCACATCCAGATCATATTTTACCCCCAAAGCCCATGAAATTATATTGTTCATTAAGAAAAGGAAAGAATGTTCATGACATTATTACAATTAAGCACCCTTATGTTATTAACAAAATACATTAGATTCAACTTTTGATAGATTACTAGCAGGTGATAGTAATAATATACATTTTGCAAAATAAAAAATGAATACCCATAATAATATCCTCGATGTTTCCAATTATCATGTCAAATTCTGCATCAGCATCTGATGATCTAAAGAAACAAAATATATATAAAATAATAAAATATGGTATGTAGAGATATTTACTAAAGTTACACACATGTTAACTCGTCCTTGAAAGTTCCACTTACTTTGAAATAGCAAAGTCCTCTTCCTCCACATTATGCATCTCAACTATGTTCTCGTTGCCAACCAGCAGATCTATTGGGTTTCATAAAAAGTTTAGATAAACAAATACCTTTTGATGCAACTGACAGAGCAACGACGACAGCTAATCTGCGAATTTACACTAGATAACAATCATGAACTGTTTTCAATAAGCTGGTAGTTCAGGTGTATGGCTGGCGCGTGTCAGCTTTATTAAACGCCATGACGGTAGGAAACGGTAGAATTTTTGACCATAAAATACAATTCCCGACTGATATGTTCGCGTGTCTGTATTTATTTTAAAATATGTATTTACCTGACTTTCGGGCATCCATTCTAAATCGCCCAAACGTTCTTGCAAAAGCCCTGCTGCCACGGCAACGGGAGAACGCGTACTTACTTAAAATGTGTCCGGTTGAAACAATCTTTATTTCCTTTAGTTCCGCCTTTTAACAACTGGACAGCGCAACACCAAATAGAAGGAATTTCCGGGCAATTCTTTCGGTTGTGGATTTTGCTGTTCAGTTTGTCTCGTCTATTAAATGAGCTTTTAGTAAGTCAAACGGTAAGTGTTTAAAGTTGACAGATTCAAATACTTTGACAAATCATACCAAGAGATACTTTACGGAAAACAGTTTAGGTCCATCTTGATTTTAACACTGAACCGTTTTATTATAGAGATGCAGAAAAACGTGTTTTATATCATAGACAACAAAGCCTTATTGCCATGGCTAGTAGCATTTACAACATTATCAAAGTAGGCCTACTTTAGGCATTAAAACAGATTATAAGTAGCGTAAAAAAATAAATATATTGAATAGAGAGAAAAATAAAGGACTAAAGAAATAAAAAAGAGAAATAAATAAATAAAATTGAGTACAGTGGAAAATATATCTATATGGTATACTGTTACATAATTACCTATACCATATTTCGATACTTCTAAGCAACAAATTATAATTAAAACTTAAGTGTAAATGTTTGTACACTGAACTCATACATTCGTAAACGGCCAACCCTTCAAACTCGATTTTGAAGAAACTTTATTTAAAATGCGTCTTCGTTTGTACCACGTACATTACGTCATCGAGCGTCGGCCCGTGACGCTGCGTCTCTTTGTTGGCCCAGCAGCAGCGTCGCTCCTCTGTTGTTGTTTTCTCTGCCACTGTGAAAACTGAAATGCTAGCAAGCTAAAGAAGTATTTTCAATTCGTTTCGCCTTGTCTCTTAAAAGACAGCCCTCAAACTAATCTCGCTTGGCGTGTCACAACGTTAAACGCAACCCAGCCATGGACTCGGACGAGGGTTACAATTACGAATACTACGATGACGAGGAATGCAGCGAAGACAGTGGCGATGAGGAGCCCGCGGACGACACCCTGGAACTCGGGGATGTGGAGCTTGTCGATCCCGTGGTGGCCGGTGGAGAGCGAGACGACTGCGGGGATACGGGAAGCAGCGGCCTCGGCCCCGGGCAGGACGAGGAAGACTACCGCTTTGAAGTTCTCACCGCCGAGCAGATTCTGCAGCATATGGTGGAGTGTATCAGGGAGGTCAACGAGGTCATCCAGGTAAGTGTTTTCGGGCCATACTTTAGGCGCAGATCGTCCCGGATTAAGCGTTTTTATAAGAGGACGATTTTACACCGTTCTGTGTAACTTTGCACTCACTGGCAACACAAGAGAAGGTAAAATTGGGTCAGAAACCATTGCTGTTCATTTTAAGGGAACGGAAATAAAAATGAGGATTGTAACGTCATTGAGATAAATATATCTTTATGTTCATCGTGACGGTACTGTTTGCGTCAGTCAAGTCTATCCCTGTCCTCAAGACCCAAAGACCTGGTTAACACATCCTGTAATAGCATAAGACGCTTAAACAGCTTTCAATTCACCTGTATAGTAAATCATGGTGAAAAATACCCACAAACTTTATTGATAAAGTAAAATATCAATGTTGTTAATCTTATACACTCTTGTTGATGCTGACCACTAGCAAACAGATGTATAGCAGAATACATCAAAGACAACATTGGGATGTCATCACAAGTTTCATTTCTTTGGGGCTATTTGGTGAAAGATCTATGTGTCAAGTCAGGAGACATTATCAAAATAACTGGTTACGTTTGATTGAATACCACAAAAACTGGTCAATGCATCAAAGTGAATTTAGCAGTAAAGGTTGCTGTTTGGGTAATAACTTTCTCATGAAAGTCAGCATGTGGAGATTTCACTCCTCTTTCAGTAGTTTGTTTATCCTCACCAGTATTTATATTCTAGTTTGTAATGAGCTGTATATTGACAAGGCTATTTTCAGCGAATATACACAATATCACTGCCTTAAAAGATAGTTAAACTAAAAAGTGAAAATGTTGTCTCATGTCATTCCTCATGTCAAACCTGTATAAGACTATTTGTTCTGTGAAACAGGAATGTCTCAGTGGTTTTGTGTTCATACAGCGGAAGTCAATGGAGAGCCAATGTAAGTGGGTTTGGTTTGGAATGACATGAGGGACATGAGTAAACATGAGTAAATGATAAAAGAGTTTTCAGTTCTGGGTAACCTATCCATCTGCTCGTTCTGTTTAGTCAACAGTCGCCCTTTATTATGTTTACATGTGGAGGTCAACAGACATGGCTTTTTAATAGCCGATGCCGATATTAAGAAAGCACTATTAATGGTGGGCAACTAAACATGGCTTAATATGAATAAAATATAGCAATTTAAACAGATTATTGATACTTACCATACAATTTTTGTATTTCATCCACCTTACACAACCCATTTTACTGGGGTCACATTACATCACTAAGCAGCAAATGCCTGCTTTACATCTTGGTGGCATTTTTATGAATAAAATGCTAATGTGCCGTATGGCGGCCAAACAGGGGAAAAAACGGCCATTTGTAAAAACACATTATCCGATGCTGATCATCCAAATATAGGCCGATATATCGGCCACGGCAATATATCGATCTATCACTATTTACATGTAGGTACTGTGATAATAAGCAAGATAACTGCTCCGTGTGTATGTGTGTTCATGACTTGCAGTGCGTGTGTTCACTACTCACTGGATGGGTTAAATGCAGATGTCACATTTTGGGTATGGGTCACCATATCTGACAAATAGGTCACTTTCAATTTCAATAACATACAAATGTTATAAAATCTGCACTATTCTTAATTTATACAGCTTATGTTGCATTGTATTTATACCAATTTGATATATTTTCTATACCAAATAGTGCGCTGTGTGTTTTTTGCCCCAGCTTAGTCTTGTAGTTCTGTGTTTCTACACTGTTAAGGTTCTTTACATGATCAAATAACCATTGGTTTGGGCTACCTGTCAACATACACCTTGACTTGTTGGTCCAGATAACCTTTTGGATAAGAGTATTGCAGATGAAGCTTTGTCTCATTGACAGGGCAAGGGGAAACTGTTGTATAAATACAGTGTAAATCATGGCTTTACTGCTCTGAGGATGTTGCTTTTCATGCCTAAACTTAAAACAGTTAGTTCGGCTTTTCAGGTATAAAAAACCTCCAGGTGATATTTTTTTGTTGACATGTATTCATGATCCAAACGGAGGATAAAGTGTTATACAGCCACTACATGAATGTAAAGTGTGTCGGTGTTTTGTTTTTGAAGTACTACTAAATAAAAAATGTATTTGGTTGATGTCAGGGTCATAGTATTATGCACATTAATGGTATAGTACATCTGTAGGAAAAAGGTAACATTAAAGAAACCGATGGGTTTAAAAATGATTAGAGAACGATGTTGTGAGTTTGTTGTATTTTTGGTTTTGCTTTTTCACTATCATAAATGGCAATCATATCTCTCTTATTACAGAATCCTGCTACAATCACTAGAATATTACTTAGTCATTTCAACTGGGATAAAGAAAAGCTGATGGAAAGGTAATTGTCCTTTGCTGTGTTTGTCCAGTCAGCAAACATAACTTATATGGAAACTCTAACATGCATCTCTTTGCAGGTATTTTGACGGTAACCTAGACAAGCTGTTTTCAGAGTGTCACGTTATAAATCCCAGCAAGAAGTCTCGGACACGCCTCATGAACACAAGATCGTCCGCACAGGACATGCCGTGTCAGATCTGCTATCTCAACTATCCTAACTCGGTCAGTACCTCCCAGCAGAATAGCTTTCATTGCTTCTGATTAATCCGTTTCCACTGCTGCTGTGCCAATAACTTACAGGCGGCCCCCACGGATGCTTGCCGAATGTTCCCAGTATTGAAACGTCCGTCGTTTATGGACTTCTGTTCAACCCCCCAAATCAGTGCAGCAAATGCAGTGGTGGCGAATTCCATCTGGGCCTGCTTAAAAGAATCTCATTCTGTACAAAGATTTCAGTGGGTGTTGTGAATCTTTTAGCAATGCAAACAGGCTTTTTGCTTTATGAATGCTGTTGCATTGTGGGATATGTGGTGGCATTCAGTATTATTTTGACATGTACGTTTTGTCAGACACTCTTCAGCGTGCGCAACTGTGCCTCAGCCGGCAGGAAGGATTTCTAATGAGCCGCTTTCCACACTAATCTCTTCACTGGATTACTCAAATTGTATACAAAGCAGCAGAGCAGAGGAACCAGAGTGTCTTTGTGGATTTGCAGGCAACCTTGAGAAAATGAGCGTGCATGTTTCATGTGTTGTTATGATCTGCTTTGTCATGAGAGATGGCGGCCGTCTCAAAGAAAGCTCTGGATTAAGCAGCGGCCGGGATTTGGAACCTGTTTGTTCTGTTTATTACTTTGAAACGTGCCTTTAAGTATTTAACTGTAGCGGCAACCAGTGGTAGTTCCTATGTCACTCCATGCATGCTTCAGAAAAGCACAGCTTTTTTTAATGTTCATTTGAGGTTGCACAATGCAGATATATGGCAGTGTTTGACTCATTTATTTAACGATGACTTTAAAGCCGAAATCAAATTGTGGTCATATGAAATCAGATTTGTTGGTTATTTAACTGCATCTAATGCCAGGTTCTCATTTCCATGTGTTCATTCATAAATCTGACCACTGCCGAGGTCCCATGAGAGAGTCCCTTTAGCTGCGTGCTGTTAAACTGCATGTGCCGCTGTGACAGTGTTCAGCATACTACCACAAATATTAAGATGGTTTGTCCTTTACCTGTTGTCTGTTGCCCCGAGACAGTGAACCACCTTTATTACCCACAGGGACCAAAGGTAGGACAGTGGGATACTTTGTAGGAGGAACAGATAAGCAGAACGGCTGACTAATCTGTCACCTGTTTACAACTGCTTTGTAAGATCCTTATCCTTGTTGGCTGTGTCGATCTGTTTAAGAGAACAAGGGCTATTGTGTTTCAGGAGCACAAAAAAACGGCCATTCGTTTTTTTAGGATTTGATTTTGCTTACTGTTAAAGACATTTCAAGTTCTAGGGTATTTCTCAACATGCCGTAATGTTTGAACTTGCTCATTTTGTTATGTATAACTTTTCTCATGTAAATGTGATTTCATGGTTATTTTTTGCAGTACTTCACTGGTTTGGAATGTGGGCACAAATTCTGCATGCAGTGCTGGGGCGATTACTTGACCACCAAAATCATAGAGGAAGGAATGGGACAGGTATATTTTAAAACTACTAGTAAACAGATGACCAAATGCCTTCAGACCACATCCTTCTTTTTGTCTAGACTTTAATGTTGTGTAACTTTCTAGAAACATCCTGTGTGTTTTATTATTTATTTAACCTGCTGAATTTGCAGATTTTATTTGCATGCAGCTCGTATGACAGCGTTAATAGTCTGTCATTGGAGCCTGACAGTCTCAGCGAAGCTCATTGGCTACTGTAAATCCTGCAGTTATTTAGATTTATCTGTTCTGGCTTGCTGTTTCTCTGACTTATTGTAACACAAGCTTGTTTGTTTCTATTCTAGACCATTTCCTGTCCTGCTCATAGCTGTGATATTCTGGTGGATGACAACACAGTCATGTAAGTGTGTGAGAAACAAATCATTACAGGCATGTCAAGCATGTTACTATGCATTATACAAAATGTAAATTGTCAATGTCATTGGATGTGATAGTAAAATAAACATTTCAAATCAGCAGGAAAATCTGGCAACAATCACGTCAAGTTTAGTTTGTTTTGCTCAAATCACGTTAACATATTTTGCAACATGTCCCCACGAGATGGCATTACAAAGCTAGAAAGAACCAGGATGTAATTGAATATATACAACTGAAGAAAGGAAGTCCTATACATTAGTTATGAAAGAGGTTTTATGTTTCGGTGAAATGTTTCTTTATTTTTTCTGAGTAGGTTTGGGATATCTGAAAGTCTTTTTGGATTGTTTTTTCTAAGCTTATGTTAAAACACAGCTTGCAGTTCTTTGAAGTAGCCAAAAAGTTTTGTCATCCTTTCTCGCTGCTGTGAGTCACAACACTTCCTGTCCAGTGGATCTCATTATTCTGGATCCGCACAACCTACATATCATATTCTTGCTACTTTCATAATGCAGTGTCTGATCTTTTTGTTCACACTTGTTGGTAAATGTGTTATAAATACAGTACTTGGAAGTATGTCTGCTTTGTCAATAACATATATTCCCAAATTCTTTCTGCAGGCGACTGATAACAGATTCAAAAGTGAAGTTGAAGTACCAGCATTTAATAACCAATAGTTTTGTAGAGGTAGGATCTCATTCCAGTTTTTTTTATCTTGACTTTGCTGGTATACAGTGATGTCCAAAGGTTTAATATAAAAAAATCTGGGATTATTTTTTCATTTATATCTGAAAATAAGATGTGGGATAAATTGTTACAGTTATTTATGCTGCTTTATTCAGTGCAACCGACTGTTAAAATGGTGTCCGGCACCTGACTGTCATCACGTTGTCAAAGTTCAGTACCCAGATGCCAAACCTGTAAGATGCAAGTGTGGTCGGCAGTTCTGGTAAGACCTGGTGATGAAATAAGTTACTTTTGCATTACCCTCCAATTCAGTGTTTTCACAAGTGTTAACTATTATTATTATTATTATTATTTATGACACTATAGTCTCCAAGGATGTCTTCGTTTAGAAGTACTGGTCAGTTTTTTAATAAAATGTAAGTTATAAAATTGAAATGGTGGGAAATGCAAGATAAGGACTAAATGTTCTTCAAAAATGTTCAGAATTCTTGTGTAATGTGTGTGGGTAGCGAATGCTAATGTGCTTTCATTCATTTACAGCTTCAACTGTGGAGAAAATTGGCATGATCCAGTCAAGTGTAAGGTATGTTCTGCACATGCTGCATCTTTCTGATGTTCAGCTAGAATTGCTTTTAAGTGTTTAAACATATTTTTTTTTTTTTTTTATAACTTTTTTACTTTTGCCAACAAAGCCTGATGTTTTTTATACTTAAGCGCAATGTAAGATGATATTTTTTGCCACAAATATGTTCATATTCTTCTGTTAAAAAACCCTATTTATAGTATGTCTGCATTAATGTGAACTTTAAAAGCCTGTGTGCAAAACACTTACTTTTTAAATTCTGAAGCAAAATTTGTTTTTTCCCCCAAACATATTTTAATTACCTTGCTTGACCCAGTAATGCGTTTTTTCTAAAATATGCCAATAACAGAACTAAAATAATGCACATGTTAAGTGTAGAAAACGCAGTGGAGAGCAGGGGAACATGAATTGTGTATAGCGAGTGTTTTTCTGGATGAACAAAGAGAATGTGAGCAGACTGCCATCTCTTGTTTTCTGAGCATTAAGAGACTCTTCAGAGACTTGTCTTGTTATTGTGGGGGTAGTCTTGGCAAAAACAAAGGAAGCTTCAATTCCCTTGTGCTTGTCATATTGGGATTACAATCATCTTCTATTGAGAGAACATTTAATCCTTCAAAAACTTTGATACATTATCCTGCTTTTTTACATTTTGTATATATATATATATATATATGTGTGTGTGTGTGTAAGGTTATGTGGCATGAATCCATCACTTTGTTATATGAACAATAAATTAATTAATGTCTATTGGCATTCTTTTATCTCTTCTCATCCAGTGGCTAAGGAAATGGATTAAGAAATGTGACGACGACAGCGAGACGTCAAACTGGATTGCAGCAAATACAAAGGTCAGTTGTAACATCCGTTTTGATGTAGATCTTTCTGTCTCATCTGACCCAGAAGGATAACTGAGATCTTTCTGTTGTATGACAGGAATGTCCGAAATGCCACGTCACCATAGAGAAAGATGGTGGCTGCAACCACATGGTCTGCCGGAACCAAAACTGCAAAGCAGAGTTCTGCTGGGTTTGCCTGGGACCCTGGGAGCCACATGGTTCTGCTTGGTAGGTTTAGTGTATTTCTGTGTTATTGTTTTGAACAAAACATATTCTAATATGCAACTAAACTCCTAAATGACAAACCACATTATAGATGCCATATGGTTTCCTCCTGAACTCTGGTGCTAAGATCTTCTCTTAAGTATACATCCTTGATCAGCTGTTTCCACCTAAACCCAAGAGCGCTTTGATCTAGTTGGTTCTTCCTTTTTGTTCTTTGCAGTCCTTCGTGTATAAAAGACACATAGGAGAACCTAGAGAGTGACTCATTCGGCTGCGGATCACTGACATTCAGACGCAATATGGCAGTAATGGAGCAGACGCGTTCTTTTTCCGTCTTTTTGTGCCGTCTTGAGTGCCACTGTTTCACAGCTTGTTTAAAAACACATTTGGCTGAATTATAGAAAACATGTTTTTGATGACAAATTAAACTAATGCTTGGAATCTGTTTTCACACAAAGGTACAACTGCAATCGTTACAATGAGGACGATGCCAAGGCAGCCAGGGATGCTCAAGAGGTAAATAACGTAAGCCCGCCCATGCTTGTGTTACAATTTAAACACATGCAAATAATAGGCTTATTTGCATGGTTAAAGGGTACAGTTACTGCATATGGTATTTAAATTAACCTATAGTAGGGTTTACTTCAACAGTGTCTTTATGTCTTTGCATGCATGTGTGTGGTGCAGCGTTCCAGGGCGGCCCTGCAGAGGTACCTGTTTTATTGCAACCGCTACATGAACCACATGCAGAGCTTGCGATTCGAGCACAAGCTGTACGCCCAGGTCAAGCAGAAGATGGAGGAGATGCAGCAGCACAACATGTCATGGATCGAGGTGCAGTTCTTGAAGAAGGCCGTGGACGTGCTGTGCCAGTGCCGATCGACGCTCATGTTCACCTACGTTTTTGCCTTCTACCTCAAGAAGAACAACCAGTCCATTATTTTCGAGGTAAGACAGTGAGTAAATGATGAGTGACATGATTGCATGGGGAAAATTCAGCTTTGACATGTTGGTTTGTGTCCAGAATAACCAGGCGGATTTGGAGAATGCCACAGAGGTGCTGTCTGGATACCTGGAGCGGGACATCTCCCAGGATTCTCTGCAGGACATAAAGCAGAAAGTACAAGATAAATACAGGCAAGTGCTGTTGTTCTTTGTGCATAGTAAAATAGTAAAATGCTATAGCAAAGACTCGTCATTGTTGTGTCTTTACACGCAGCAGGCATTAAAGACCTTGTGTGAAATTGTTTGATAATGAGCCACCTTGTAATATTGCTGTGTGCAGATACTGTGAGAGCAGACGGAGAGTGCTGCTGCAACACGTACATGAAGGCTATGACAAAGACCTGTGGGAGTACATCGAAGATTGAGGCTACATCTTCACATCACAGACTCTCGGAGAGAAACTCCACCCACTAGAGTGCTAATGCAATGAAAATAGAGCAGCACAGATCTGTGCTGCCTCCTCCCTGGCAAACCGCCCTGCATTGCATAATTTCCCAGAGTTTTGTTTCATGCGAAGCATGAGAGTAAATTATATTTAAATAAAAAAGTTAGAATATTAAAAATTCAATATTACATGTTCAACAGTATTGTTAGCAGCGCTAAGCGCGAGACTGAGAAATCCAACAAAAAGGCGAAATATCTTCCATTTGCTTGCATTGTAAAATCTTGCCCTTAGAAATCTTTCCCTTCCTTATCAATTATGTTTGTGGATGTGTTCTGTTTGACTTTATTTTTGTGTGTGTGTGTGGAAAATGGACGTTATTTTCAAAATGGCTTTAATCTTTCTGACCATGTGGCTGAATCCGGGTTGCTGAGTGTTGTTTGGTTGGTTATGAAGAGGCGATTTTTTTGATCAAGAACGTTAGTGGAATAGAACACGCAAAAAAGTAAAAAACTGTATTTTTCAATTTGTATATAATGCATATGCATGGAAGTTAAAGAATAAGAGTGTGGCATGTGTTTGCATCATTTTTAAAAGATATTTATCTTTACAGATATTCAACAAAAAAAATGTATATTTGCTGTGTAGATTGAGTGTCTTTTCCTATCTTGGATCGTCCCTCTAAGGAGGTTTGGACTTGACATATGCTTGACATAAATCATGAGTCCGTGTCTCTCCCTCCACTCCTCCCTCTTGCTCCACAGGGACTGAGCTGGGTTAGATTCTGCCAAATCAAGCAGAACATGCCACGGTGATGCGTTCTGCTTACTACAAGCTGAATTCTCTGAACGTTGTTGGAGCTTCTGGCTATATGGTCAGAGGAAATGGGGATAGTGGAACTTTTGCTGCTTATTCCAAGAGTTCAAATTTTTAAACAGGACAGTGGTTTTCCTCTGCTCTGCTTTTTTTGCTGTTATTGTCCTCTTAGGTAGATTTAGTATCGTAATATGATTTTAAGAGGTATATGAATAATTTCTGAGAGCCAAACTTGAGTGACATTCACTCATATTATCTTTTATATTTTTTCTTTGTCTCTCTGAAGTTCATTCTAGTTTGACCCGGCTTTTTCTCCGGAAGCCCAACATGCACATAGATAAAATTGTACTGTCGAGCTGCTTTTCTTGACAGCTGTTGTCAAGCGTTCTGAACGAGCCATTGACAAACAGGGTTAGGCATTTTCCACCATACCGAATTTTGCACACCACGTAACTAGTAGTCAGAAGCCACTGTTTCTTTGCTATTTCAAGTGAGACTGTACATTGCTTTAATTCATTTTTTGTAAAGTACCCATGCATTTGCACCTGCAGTAGTTTCCAAAGGGTTGTTTGTGTCATATATGGTTTGCAGGGGATATGGTGTAACCTTTGTACTGTGATGTCAGATTTATGTTCATTCATGCAAAAATGTACAAATTGTGTGTGGATACACCATTGACCATCATTGAGGCACAGAGTCCCTGTCTTCAGAGGTATTGGGGTGGGGTTTACGGATAGACGCCGCTGGCACATGCATACAGTATCATTGCAGGGTTGGAGTAGTCGGACAACACCAAAGTGTCAATATCAAACTGATGGCGTTTTTTAACTTTCCAGATCAAGTGGCTGGAAGTACAACTTTTTTTTTGATTGTTCTAATGTGCTCCATGAAAATAAATGTCAGAAGTGCATTCTCTTTTTGGGAATACTGTCACTAAAGTAAATGTTTTCTTGTGTTTGCTTATTCATTTTTCCGCCTTGCGTACTGGAGTTGATCGCAATATGTTTTAATGTAGTTCTTCGTGATGCAATGGCCGAGTGCTGAGATGGTCTTCCATACATAATTTTGACTATTAAAACTCACTAGAGGTTTCAGACAAACATAATGCAGAACAAAAAGTAAAGTGGGTGTGGGGGGGGGGTTGGTGGTCATTTAGCTTCCATTTGAATGCACATTGTGGTTTTCATGAACATAAAACCCTTGTATGCAGCTTATGTGTGTATGTAACCGTCTTCAGGCGAGTTTGCTTCTCAGCTATGCTTATTTGACCATGTTTGATAGTTCATAAACATCCAAATTTAACATTCACAGTAACAAAAAGCAGCTACTCTCATTTTGTTGAGACATCCAAAAACTTTTAATACTTTTCTACATGTATCCTTTCTTTATGCTATTAAATTTTTGATTTCTTATATACATAGTGTACAAATGTGTAAGAAATTAGTTGTTGGTTTTGAAAAAAACAATTATTAAAGTACAAAATGTTGCAAACGTTTCTTTAGTTGCATTTACTGTGGTTTATTGCTTACATTTACACATTTGGCAGACTTACATTGCACTATATTATACATTTGTTTCTGAGTATTTGTGCAATCCCTTGGATCGAACCCTTGACCTTGGTGTTGCTAGCACCATGCTCAAACCACTGAGCTACAGTGCCTATTAAAGGATATGATTTATTGTTGTGTCATTAGCATTATAAACTGCTTATACGCTGTATATAAAACAGGTTATCATCCAAAAGATAAAAGTCTACAGAAAAGTTTTAGATGTGTGACAATGCATGAATCAGACATGAGATGCATTTCATTTAGAAGTTTTAGAATTACATGCCCACAAGAGGGAGGCAAATGAATGCTTTTATGTTTCTCAACCTGAGAAAATATGGTCGACATGATATATTTCTTGTCCTTTATGTAACTTATGATTTAAAAATATTTCATCATAACGCATATTTTAAATAAATATTGATATTTCACGTTTGGTGGATACAAAATTTGTACTGTTGTGGTAATTATCAAGTTTTTTAAAGACCGTTTCAGCGGCAATTACTAAACGTTACGAGGCCAATACTTCCGGTAGATCAATAACTGTTGAGTTTTAATTACATTTAATACAATTAATATACAATAAAACATTATTATGAAGTAATATTTAAATAAATTGTTATATTACCGAACGGAAACCAGACGTTCGGGCCTGCGCGTGCATCCGGTGATGAAACCGTTAACAATACAGTTAACCGATATTAAAATAATGATACAGGCCAAACTGGATATACAACAATGAACTATTTTCTTCTAAAGTTGACAAAACATTTCTACTTAACGCGTATACATGTTCCAGAGACAAAAAATATATGGCCATATATATCAGCCATGAATTATTTACATTGAGATTGGGATAGCGAAAGAGGGGACAGGATTTCCTAAAATGTAAACAATGAGCCAAATCATTTATTGATTTTTTTTTATTATAAAAAAGGATCAAAAGAAATGTATTTTTAAATATCAAGAACACAGATGTTTTAAAGCATGACAGCAGCTATTATAAAAATAAATCTGTAAACAGTTACACCTCTTGCTTTACTGCATTCCCTTTGATCCCAGTCACTCAGCAGGAATGTGAATTGTTTGTGATGTTTACACTAGGTGATAAACATAAAACCTGCTGAGAAAGTTTACCAACAACGTAGGGGTTTACAGCGACAACTGAAACATGTCTGACAGAACGTAACAAACACACAGAAATATAGAAGATAATCTCAACACACCGCATTAATTCTAGGATTCCACCTACAATGAGTGAAAGTGGTGTGGTCGCAAAGACCTGTTAAATGTATTAAGTAGAAAATGTTGGAATACAAAATCTTAACAGTTACATTGGTCATCAATTCAGTTTAAAGGAATATATGAGGTGCAAAAAATAATACCTTCATATAAAGCCTGTTAAAATTTTAGTCTTCTACTTTCAACCATCCTTTCTTATAGTCTAACAGCAGCTCAAGATAGTACTGCCACTCGGGCTCACTATCATATTTAACCTCAAACACAGTTTTCAGTGGATTTGTATGTGGCTCATGGATACGCAGCACCACTCCTCTATACCACACTTCTGTTTTGTCCTTTTCCTCATACAAGTGGCGGATCCTCTTACCCACCAGGTCAGGAAATCTGTTCTCCATGGCCAAGCGGGCAGACTGCACGGCAGAGCGAAGAACCCATCTGCGCCTGCATTTGGATCGATGTCTGGAAATGTAGGAACAGTTTTGAGAGTATGACCTGTGCAGCCGTAAAGAAAATTCCCTGTCTGTGTGGCGTCTTTTGGATGATTTGTGTTTCTTTTTCTTGTAGCGGTCTCTGTTAACGCTTCTGAATCGATCGTGGCCACGCAAACCTCCCTGAGCCTCCAAAGAATCTGTGACCTTCTGGTAGTGAGTGACTCTGCCCCTATGACCTTCATTGAAGAAGACTTTCCTCAGCTTGAGGACCATGCTGGACGGCCCCTTAGTCAAGCTCTGAGATTCAGCCGAGCTGGACTTGTGGCTCTGATAGGACAGGGACGAAGTGCTTTCGATTTCTTCGTCGCTGCATTCTAAGTCATCCAAGGTCAAAGGTCGACACCAGGTAGCGATATCAGTCTCTTCCTGAGTGTCATCTTCAATCTTTACCTCAACATGCGCGTCTCTTTCATTAAAAGTTACAGGAGATACTTCAAAAGTATTGACAATGGTCCATCTCACTGGTTCCTCAGTGTAGTCATCCTCCTGTGATGAACTGGTCTCATCTAAAAATGTCCTTTTAGAGGAAATCTTTACTCTGCCTTTCTTTTTCTGTCTCTTCAGGCAATATGTGGTTTCTGGCTTTTCGAAGCATGCCCTTTCAGATGTGGGTAAAGTTGTGGACTTGAGGTAGAAATCATCTGGGCCGTTTACACGACTAGTAGAGTCATCTGAGCTGTTCGTACCCTCTCTCTTGAATATTAAGCTGGTTTTTGCTCCTGTAAAGAGAAAAAGAGCTGGAATTTATAATGTATCATTATTCCTAAACTGACACAGAACACATTCTTGAATTTGGTCTGTAAGCAGAATTGAAAGCAACTTAGTTACAACAATATATAACTAATTATTTTATGGGAACTACATTTTATTATTTTATGAAGTAATATTTTGCAATGCTGACAGTAAGAACAACAAGCCATTTGCTGAAACAGAACAGTGATTTATAGAAAGTACTCAAAGTAAAAATGAGAAAAAATCAAATAAGGATATCATACAAAAAGAACTGCTACAGCTTGACCTAAGTCCTCTTTCTGAGAACTAAACTTGCTCTAAAAACTTTCTACTAACACAAAACTAAGCAATGATCTATGGGTCTAATAGACTATCTAAAAGATTAAAACTAGAGTGAAAAATGTTAGTGCCGTGCATGTAACACCTCCCACCACCACCCGCCTTAACATTCCTCCAAGTGAATATTAACTTCCTTCCTCTAGATTTATGCGTCAGAAACGGAAAGATATCCCAAACCAGAGAGCACTGTTCCGTTCCACGCTTTATCTGATTAGCGTAAACACCTGCAACAGAACTGCACCAGTAAGGGCTGCAAGGGCCTTATTATCATATTTACTTTTAAGTGTATCGAGTACTAAGTGTGTGATCTTAGAGAAAAAGGGGGTCAAAGTAAAAGAAAGTACCTGGGCAATTTTTGGACACCATCTGTAGCAGTGGAATCTGCAAAACAAATGTGAATCAAATCAAAATAAGTATGACAAAAATATGATTTCAAACGAAAAGCCAAAGTAAAAACATTAAAATGAGATGTTACCAAAGGTATGTGCTTCATAAAGCTTCTAACATTTAAACGGACTGTTTACCCAAAAATATACCCCAAAAGATATTTTGAAGAAAGTTGGTAACCAAACAGCTGTGACACCCACTCAATTTTATTGTATGGACATAAAACCAAGTCAGTGGGTAGCAAAAAATAGCAAGTCCATCTTTGCTCTTGGTTATTGATGAAAATATCTTTATATCTATATATGATAATATCTTTTTTTGTGTTAAGTAAATGACTGAATATTCATTTTGAACTATCCCTTTAATAACCAAAATAAATGCATGTCAAAATCAAACAAGGTTTGTACAAATTGTACTATTGTTGCGTTATATGTTTAAAGTGAAAACAAAGACCATTATTTCGAAGTTAGAACTAAACCTTCCTATCTAAAGAGTAAGCATTCAGCCAGAATGTGTCATACAACAGAGAACAGACATACAAATATCCAAGAGACAGTGTTGTGGCACATCGTCCTCCCAACAAAGAAAGAAGTCTCGCAGACAAGGGTTCCAGATTTCAAGAAGTCAACCTTTATTTGCTTAAGCCAACAAAGTGAGATGTACGGAGTACAATACCCAACACATCTAAACTTACAGTGCTTTTGCTACACCTTTTAGACTACTACTTACTTCTCACTAGGGCTGGGCAAAAAAAAAATCGAAAAATCGGTTTTTGAAATGTGGTCGATTCAAATCTCTAAAGCCGTGAATCGATTATTTTCTTTTATATTTCCGCAAGCACTGAACATTCATTAACGTGAATGTTATTGCTACTTCTGTCAACTAGATGTTGCTTTTCTTTTTACAACGGGTGGATATTACAACAGGAAGCACATCGTTCATTGCATTAACATGACGGATGCTGGTGTTATTTTCTTAAAACTCAGGTCAAGATAAAGAAACAAAATGCCATATAATACAGCTAATTAAAATAAAGTTTAATACACAGGTTTGTGGCTCATTTCTTTAATTCACCATTGTAATCTGACGTTTACTGATGTTTTTTTTAGAAATATCTATAGAATTTGTATTAAATCTATAATCACTGACTCGAATCGAGAGCTTGTGAATCGAAATCGAATCAAATCGGAACATCAGAATCGATACCCAGCCCTAGTTCTCACATCATCCAGTCAATCATATTTTACATGATGTAACCCTTCGCCAATCATATTGTACATGATGTAACTTTTTTCATTAGTTCGTCCCCTTAATGCCCACCACCATTAAATCTTACTCCTCCTGTTCTGGAATATAATTGTGGCAGGTGCTTTCAAAAAGTGCTAAAAATATATGAATTATACGCATTCTCTGACGTACTACCAAGGTTTACATTAACTGTCAGATACTTGGCGCTTATCCCAGTGTTTTCTGCTGTGTGTCTTAGTGATTTAATGTGCCTATACTTTAAACATGGGTATCTTCCATGTACTGTACATGGTGTACGTGCAGTTCTGTGCCTCTCATATACTCTTCTTCAGGCCTACATTTGGCCTATAACAAATGTGCATAAAGTGACTGTTATATCAGTGAATTATCAGTGAATATGCATATTATAATGATATATCTTAAAAACAGTGAATAATATCTTAAATGATAAAACAACTAATATATCATAGAAACTCACCATAACAGCAACCTCATGCATGCTTTAGAAAATAGGAACTGAAATTTAAAAATACTAAAAATAGCAACATACAAGTTTCAGTTACATATCCTTTCTGGTGCTTATAGAACTTATTAAAACTAAATGAACTAATTTATGTATAAATCATAATCCGGTTCAGGAAACATCACCTTACTCATGTGACATCACCTGTTACATATCTACAACTGCCTCTGATCTGATGAATTAGAAATGTTTCCTCGAGTTCTCACGCTTTTGTATCAAACTTATATGTGAACGCTAAAGATGATTTGTGCAAATTTAATTTTAAAACACACACACTCTCATCAAGCATCATCTAAAAACAAAGAATAAACATCCACCACTCACCAAGGAACTTGCAGACGTTTGCATAGTAGAGAAGGTTGAGAACATCAGGATAGATATCCGGCAGGTGTTTTAGAGACAAGAGCCTCCTGAGTTTAGATGAAAATGCTTTTCTGTGAAGCTGAATCAGCTGCCTCTCCTCTGACAGGGTGGTGGGCCTGAGCTCCACCCGATGCTCCTGGAGGACCTGGTCTATGAAAGTCCCCTGAACCTGAGGAAACAGCACCTCCTTCACCACCAACATGGGAATGAACACAGCGCCCGCCCTCATGACGTGAGGAAAGGGACATTCCCGACTTTCGATGTACTTCTGAAGCTGGCAGACAACCTTTTGAAGAGCCATCACAGTCTCCTCGCTTTTCAGCCACACTTCCCTTATTTTCGACCCCAGGATGCAAGCCACTCTCTGGGGTTTGCTTGAATGAGAGGACGATTCTCGAAGGTCCAGTTTGCATAACCAGTCCTTGAGCTCTTGACAGGGGGTGCGATAAACAAAACTGTGTAAGAGTCTACAGAGGGACTGGTGAAGCTCCATAAACTGGTGACGAGCTTGTTTGCTGCTGCTTATGATGGGCTTGACCTCCACAGGAGATTGAGGAACGTCCACAAGTTGGATTGTAGGAGCTTTTAGGACTTCGGGGATGATTATCTTAAAATTGGACAATTTAAGGCAATGAGGTGGAATTTTATCGAGGGGATATTTAGTTAATGGAGGAAGCAATGTAGGCACTTCAGATACCACACGTCTACAGTCTTTCTCGGCAATCTCTGTCTTACAAGATTCAGACTTCTCTTCTAAAGGTGGATTGATGTCTTCCAGATCATTCTTCATTACAATGTTGTTAAGCACAGAGCCAGGCATACTCTCATCCAACTCCCCCTGCTCTTCTTTGACCGAAGCGGTGTTATTCATCTCCTCAATGACGCACACTTTCATTTCCGACTGATAAGCCGTTTCATCTGGATCCAGTTTTTCTTTTTTGATCTTTACGGTCTCTTCCGTTTCAGCCTGACCGTTACTGTTCGCTGGTGACGCTTCTCTTTTCGGGCCGAGATCATTTTCAGCTGAATTTGCTTCTAGATCTCCACTTTGAATATTTGGTTCTTGTTTAAGCCGTGCAAGCTCAGGCTGTGGGCTTTCTGTTTTCCCTTGCGGAGGCAACATACCTGTCGCTTCAAAATAGATTTTATAAGGAGCCAAACTGAAAACTTTATTAATGACTGGCATTTGTGGACAGGAGAGTGACTCATCTGGTTGCTCAGCCGCTTCAGTCTTTTGCTTTTTAACAAGAACATCAATTTCGGTACCGTCATCACTTTCGTGTCTGTGTCTTTTAGGTAGGGAATCTTTATTGGGTAAATCTGAAACACGATGTCTGTGCCCTTCTTCATCGGACTTGGGAATAAGCTCTTTACAGCCGTCTGCAAGGAAACCAGTTCCAGCCACCTCAGAATGCTCAAAAAATCTCTCAGCAGTGGTGCTGTTAGAACGTCTGTAGTTGGCCGGCGTGGGGTGGAAAGCCCCAAGAGTTCCAGACTGTCTACAAAGCTCCCGAGGGGAGTCGGGCATCTGCACCCTTCGTAGGGAGAAATCAAGCGGTCGCTCAGATTGATGTATGGATAAAGGCCTTTCATGCACAGGTGCCTGGTTGCTATTTAATCTCACTCCATATGGATGGTAGGGAGGATATTTTGTGATCAGTGGGTGGTGCGGAGGAACAACGGAGCATGATGTTGAGATATTGGTAAAATCCGTCCGGGGGGAATGGAACTGAGGCATGTGATGGTGCTGTGCATGCTCGTCTGTAATAGCATTTGAATCGGCTCGATACGTGTCAGTGTGAGGGTAGTACACACTGGAACACGGAGATATCTGTGTGTATTTAGGAACATGAGAACGATCCGGATATACCTTAGGAGGGACGCCATGGTGTGTCAATGTCCTCGGGTCATAAGCAATGGGGAGACCTCTGTGTATTTGTGGGGGGACCGGGGCACGCTGACAGTACTCCGTTGTGGCTATAAATGGATGTGCAGTGTTATAGGTATAGCTGCTGTGGCTTGGTTCCATTAAAGGAAGCGATCTCCCAGGGCCATTTGATCTGATACCATGGTAGCCCTCAGTCTTTCCATCCTTCAAAGGTATTCCCTCCGCACCATGCTCAAACTGCAAAGCCCTCTGCTGTGCCAATGCCTCCTGGCCCTTTTTATGCAAGTACGCCAGGCGGCTAAAATGTGCAGCCCATTCATCATCATATATGCGAGGGGACATCCTATGCGGCCCGTGTTCCACGCCGTAGTTATGCGCGCATCCACGCTCGGTGCAGCAGGGGCTATGACCGTACACTGGTTTTGGAACAGCCAATCCAACACAACCCTCCGCATCTGTTGAGGATATTTCTGATCCTACAATGCGGCTCTTTGGAACAGCCATTGGTGAGATGACCCCGGCAGCAGGACTGTGATGTCGAGGACTGTGATGTCGAGGACTGTGATGTCGAGGACTGTGATGTCGAGGACTGTGATGTCGAGGACTGTGATGTCGAGGACTGTGATGTCGAGGACTGTGATGTCGAGGACTGCTGGCATAATAGGCCAACCTTTGCGGTCCAGAAGAGTGTCCACCACCATCCACAGGGAAAGACATATTTTCGGGCCTGTAAATGCCGGGTATTGTAATTGACCCCTCAGTGGCCGATGGGTGAATCCCTGGGCTTGATCCATTTCTCACGTAGTTCTTAGACGAGTCCCATAGAGAATTAAAGTCAAGAGCATCTTGGCCACTGAGGGAGTAAGAAAAGTAGCCCCTGCTGATCGGTAAAGCTTTGTCGTGGGAATAGTGTGGGAGGCTATCTGCTTTGGGGAGCGCCGGAGGGATCGCAGTGCCAACGGCTCCTTCCACCTTACTTTGAACAAGTGGGTTGATTAAGCTCCGCCCTTGGTTGCTGCTCATCATTGACAGCTCTGGTTTGACCCAGCTAAATCAAAGTTACAAAAGGAAACAAAACAGACACCTTTAAGTCAAGATTAGTTTTGCTTCTTAATTCGAAAAAAAAACTTTTATTTGAATATGTATGATGCAGAGATAAATATTTATACAAACCGTCACCCAGCTTTACCTCTGTGGTTTATAAATCTAATCAGCAGTACCTTCCTTTCTGTGGTTATCACAAAACATGTGCCAAATTATTTTTACACTCCTTTCCACAAATGTCAGGCTGCCAGGTTTCTTTAAACATTAGAAAGAAATGTGTGACCTGTAACCACAACAAGAAAAAAACGGCGCACCTTTCTGTTTCACAACAGGGGGTGCACCTTACTTCCTTTGTGTGCAAGAGTGCAATGCAGTTTGCACAAATAAATGCAAGTTAATTAGGTGTGAATATACACAAATGTTCAAACCGTCAAATGTGGTTTGGGTTCTCTTAGGATAGATATAATCAAATGTAATAAAATAAATAAATATTTCTTACTTGAATCCTGTGTGACCTTTCATTTGATGAATTTCATATTTTTGTATCTATGATGCTTATAAAGCAAACAGTATCTGTACCACACAGGAGTGGAGGTGCACTCATTCCCTCATGTGATGTTCCCTCAAGAGCACAAAGAGCATAATGATGCTCACAGGAGGGTAACATGCGTGGGTTAAGAGTGACAGTGAAGCTGGGATTTCAGTGGCTTAACAGTGGTGGAGACAGTCCCCTGGTGAGGCCACCCAGAGGTCTCAAAGTGATGAAACAACCCTTACCATCTTTCATCATACACTGACCGTGTATCAAAACCTAGTGAGCTACCTTACTAGACAGCATATTTAACCATCACAGACTGTTTTGTGTATTATGTCAAATAAACGCAGTTATACAAACAGCTTAAATACGTTGTAAAACTATAACTTGGTTAAACATGTATACATGTGCTAAAAAAAGAGCTTAACGTACACATCCTTGTGAAACTGATGAAAAGACTTTTGTGTTCGTGGGACATGCAAATATATGTATGCAAATGAATGTTGAGAGGAGAGACCATTTTGGACACGCTTTTCGTCTGTTTTGGTAAACTTCCGTCAACATTTAGATCAACTAACTACTTTAATGAGAAATGCGGTGAAACAAGAGGCGGCAAACCACACCGGACCAGAACCCTTTGACGACACATTGTAACCCAACATGCTTCTTAAAAGACATTTATTACATTTTCCCCACAAAACTTAATCTGCAGTATAAATAACAAGCGGCAACTGTTCTCACGTGGTCTTATCGTCCAGTGACAAACACACACGAGCCAAAAAACGACTGTCAGCTTTTATCAACGCGTAAACTTTCAATCGAGGCAACATCGATGTAAGGCAAAAGTTTTTTCCCCACTTTTCTCAAGGCATTCCCAAGGCAACTTGCGAAAACACTCACCTCATGCCCTGAAATTCCTATCTGCATTCCCGTCCGCATCTATCCATGACAAAAGTACGATCCAAATGCTTCAGGAGCGAAAGAAATAGTTTACTGAAGAGCAACGAACGTCCATGCATCACCACAAGCATTTACGGAGATCAGCCACTTAATGCTTATTTTCTGAAAGGTTACTTGGTACCGCCAGTCGAAGAATGTCAGTGGCAAAACGTAAACCAATCAGAAGGCGACAAAACAAAGAGGGCGTGGCTTCATCACCCAGGCGGCAGCAGTTAAACCGTAACCGAGTGTGCTAGATTTTAATTTATCAATTTTAATCCGTTACTAATGGAGGGATGTTTTTTATTTTATTTAGTTCACAGTAGCCTACACGAATAAATAAATCGTGGTTTAGATGGGATTGCAATTTAGTAATGGAAAGATAGAGGTATCTAATACAAATCTGCATTGGCAATGGTTGCACATTGAATATTCTATTGTTTTCTAAGTAAATATTGTTATTATAAAAAGTTATTTCATTTTGATAGGAAAAGGTTAACACATGTTTAAACATTTCCAAAGAATATACATATTTTTAGCCTATATGGAATGTATTGTACTGCACTAAGACACACACACACCACGTATAAATGCACGGAGTTACAATATATTATGTCCCAACTTCTGTGTGTGCGTAAAGTCATGCCAGCGTTTAGCTAGAATAAGACAAACACAGTGGTAAATAAATCATGCTTCAACAGCGTTGAGAATGTATTTGTTATGCATATGGTAAGGAGTACATGATATATATATATTTTTTGGAAATTCTGGACAGCACCTGCCACAATTGGATCCAAAAGAGGAGAGATTCATATTTAATAGTGTCAAGTGCCAAGGGGACGGACAAATAAAAAAGGTTACATTATGTGAAATCTGATTGGTGATTGATGTAAAAACACCCTTAAAGTTCTGTATAAAGGGTGAGGGAAAATAATGTAATTTTAGATGTTGTTGGGTATTGTACTCAGGGCATATCACTTTGTTGGTTCGAGCAAATAAAGTTTTGACTCTCTGACATCTGGAACCCTTGTCTGTGAGATTTCTTTCTACCATAAGGTCGATCTGCCACAACAAAAACAGCCTGCATGTATGCACTTTTGATTTGTATCAACTGAAATATATTGCTTTTATATATAATAAAAAAATCCCAGTTGTGATTGTGCCACAATTAGGGACTAGATGGGGAAGTTATGGTGGAGCACTGCCAAAGAAATGTAGATCATCTGATGATGATGACTGGTTAAAATAATATACAAATAAAAGCTGAAACTTGGATTGTCAGATGATCCAACATGATCATGACATCTCAGTTTTGTTGTCTCAAGCAATAAAGTGTTGATCTTTTGGCACCTTTGTCAGAGAGATTTCTTGCAACATTGAGAGATAATTTCTCCACAACATGTGCTTCAAGGACATGAGAAAATGTGACATTTTATATTCACAAGTGTTACCATTGGAGTGATTGTGAAATAGTGCTGAATCTGGTAATACTTTGCACTAAGATTGTTTTTAGTTAACACATTAGTTAATATAAAGTAAAAATGAACAATGTTGTTTCCAGCCTTTATTAAGCTTGGTTAATGTTTATTAATGTTAGTTCATGTTAGCTTGTGCATTAACTAATGTTAACAAACACAATCTTACTGAAAAGTGTTATCCACTTAATTTTTAATGTTTAAGATTATACAATTTAAGATTTTCAACCTTTGGATGCTGTGTACAAAGGTCTAGAAGGACAAGATGTAAATCTCACTAAAACTAAATCAAACAGTACCTCAACAGCCTCATCTAGAACATGCAGCGGGGACAGGAAATGTGGTTTGCTGTATTTTAAATGCCCATTTGTGCATCTCTGAGTGGAACAATTGTCAACGGTGTGTTTCACACGAAATAAACAACGTTCATGACAAGACAGTCCAATATTTTGTTGTGGTTGCTTAGTTACATGGAAGGAGACCGACACCTCTTGCCATCTTGTTATTTTTTGTCCAACTATATAGTGTGACACATTTTATATTCTGAGAACTGGCATTTTTTCTGCACTTTGTCTGTCTAGAGGAATGTACTTCCCTATTTGTCTATACTGAAACACAGAGGATTCCACTGGCCATTATGCTTATTCTGACAAAAATGTCAGGACAATATCAAGCTGACCCAAATGGAATGTAACTGTAAAACAAGATATAAGAAAAGTAAACAAGACAAAAGTATTTAAAACAAGATGAAAATTATATAGTTACGCAATCCTTTAAGAGTATTATGAAACATGGAAATCAGCAACCAAGTTCACAATTGTCCCGTGACCAGGAAAATGACACCGCTGTCCCTTTAAGAAAATTGTTCAATCTAATGTAGACAAAAGATTAACGTTTCAAACACTTATGAATCACAATCAATCTAAAAAGTTGTAACGAATTGCTGAAACTTGCAAATCTCTCACATGTGATAGCTCTAAACATCATGATGTTAGAACTCAAAACAGAGCTGATAGGTAACCCAAACATTGCCAGTGGGAATGATAATACCTTTTAACTGTTTACAGTAAGAGTCCTCGCTTATCTCGATATTGAAGCAGTTAGAGAGAGAGTGAAATCCAGAGGCAAGATGAATCTTTCAGGTTCTTGTAAGGGGAAAATTCCCTATACTCTGAGGATTAACATATAGCCCTAGATCTAATATAGTTGGAATGCAAGGATGTTTTATTGTCCTGTGCAGTACCAAACACGAACACAGAGTTCTGGGGAAAATTGTTTTTGGTAATAATAGCATGAAGCATTTGGTCAATATAAGATGCTCCAAATTTCAGAGAAACCTAAATGTATTACTTTGTAGACATAATTAAGAGACATCAGTTATCCATTTACTTACACATAATATGACCCTTTACTTCACAGCACTGTAAAGGTGGTGCTATAATGTGATAAGAAAAGAAATGATTTATAAACTATTTGCAAAATTAAAGAAAATGCAGTGTTGTAGATCAACTGAGTATCTACAACTTTTCTCTCTTTCTTGTGACCTTCGCCAATCTCTAGTTTACAGCCCTTCCTCCTTAAATTCTTTCTAATGGAAATGAAAAAACCCCGACCAGCTTTGTTTTTTTACATTTGCTTCAAGCATCTTTTTAATGGCACTACTTTTCATAATCATAAAATTTGGACACAATTTTAAATGCTCCTGGATTTAAAAGTTGCTTTTAGAACAAAATCTATTTATTAAATGTAAACTATTTGATTAACTTTTTTTTACATTTATACATTCGTATTTATACATAAAAAATGATCACAAATATCTTGTGTTCTTGATTAACCTACATGCCAAGGTTACTTTTTTGCCTTTTATACATCGATAAAAATGTGACTGGCTTATGCTATTCCATAGAATTTGTCATCAGTTGTGATGTGTTGTCCCAAGACGATACGAATCTCTACATTTTAGTTTTGACACAACACAGATGGCAGAGATAAAGCATTCCAGCTGTTTATTGTTTATTACCTCGTCTTCCTGCTAGTGTTAATGATTGACCATAATTGGTATAGGAGGCCAGAACTGGGTAAGTTATCCATGGTCCATGAAATGTGTTTATGTCACTGTAGTCTAGAGTGAACCAGACTTTTGTAGCTGTTGTAAAGAACAATTATTGGAATTTTTACTAGTGATGTCTGTCTAAACATTACAGTCCATGGCATTTTCATTTCAATTTGTTGTTGCCTCATACTAAATACACTACATCTGTCAACTGTGCCTAATTATTTGCCCATTGAGAATGCAATTGTGTGGTCTAGTCAAGCTGGTATCCTCTGCTTTTAAACCCTATGTTCCCTAAGGGTTTGGCCTTTTCTCAAGATCAGGGAGAAGTGGGATTCCCCAAAGTACCAAACATTTCCAGTTACCATAGCATTGGATATTACAACGAATTGGCACATGTCAGTAGATTTTTTTATTGACTTGTGCATTCTCTCCATACAACACAATATAACCTACCAACTATTTCTTTTTGTGAGAAGTGGCAACCTTTCTAAAAAAAGTTGGCAAACAAAGAGCTATAGAAAAACTTATCAGGCAGATCTGTCTTGTAACTGTAGATGGTAAAACTCGTTACTTTGTAAATTATAATTACTGGAAAAAATGTTTTTATTTGTTGTGCAAATAATTGAGAATTCCAAAGAAAAGGCCAGTATTTTATCACGTTTATACCTGGAACTCAATAGGTGGTAGTTTTGCATGGTTTTATTCAGAATGTGTGATATCTTTAGATCGAAATGTGTGATGAAACCCTGGCTACTATGAGTTCACTTAGCTGTAGAGTTACATCAGCCACGTCTGTATTACCTTAACGCTACCTGGGGAAGCAGCGCCATAAGCCTATCAACAATCCCCAAGGACGACAAGCAGGAAATGTGACAAGTGTTTACTCAACCTTACTGACACCACCAGCATCAAGCAATCTGCTGGGGTACACCTGAGCCCTGAGTGAGCCTGCGGCTTCTTTTAAAATCTGCCCACATTTGGGTATTTATATAAAGAAAAATAAGGCTTAATATACTTATTACGATTTTTTTTGACTGAAACAGATCAGTGCTGTTCATATTTTTAATAATGATCTCGATAATAGACAAACTCTCATTTAATATGCAGAGTAATATATAAACCCTCCCTCCATATTATACCCAGTTCTTTGATGTCACTCCCTGGCAGCAACTGCCTGATAAACATCTCCCTTCCTGCTGGGGCGTCTGCTTTAAAATTCTGACAGCCAATGACAAGAGGACAAGTCACAGCATCAAACAGGGGATCATGTGTAACCCAACGATGACTACATCTGATGACAACATCGCAGCTGTTTTGCAAAACAAATACGAATGAAGTGAATGAAGAAAACAAAAAACACCCTATTTTTAATGCGTGCATTAAAATAGGTGTTAAAATATACACACCATTGTTCACTCACCATGAGTCTGCTATTAATTCTTATTGATATGTTGAAAATCAGTTTAAAAGTCGTTCATCTTTCCAATTAATTACATATTGGAGAGTGGGGCTTTAGTTGTCACATTTTGTATTGTAGTAAATACACCCCAAGGATGTTATCTATAGAAACAACTATAAAAAAAAACTATCAAACATTTCCACCGTTATTGCCCAGGGAAAATATGTTTTAAATAGTGACACAGATACACCCTTTGTTCGAACCCCAAAGTCAAACTTGTTTACCAATCATAAACTGCTTAGCAGAGAAATCTCCTTCAACACCTTATCTCACACCAATTTTATGCCATTACAGTAACAAGGTCTCAGTGTAAACATATTCATGTCATCATGTGAGCATGACACTAGCATTTTATGTTTACATTTATATACTTGACACACACTTGTATTTAAAGTAAATAATAGTTTCCTTGTAGGACGTTTACAACTAATTCCCATGTATCTCGAGGACATAAGAAATGCTGACAAAAATACATCTAATGTTGCTGCATTTTAAACATACATGTGAATATGTGCATGAGTTATTTTTCTCCTACAATCCAATCTGTCACTGAGGCTTATAAACACCGCATTACACTATTGGAAGATTGTTCTGAAACTGAAACAGCTGTGATAACTCTGAGATTGATTCAGCGAGTTATCTCACTGACCTTCCAAACATTAAACAAAAAAAGTTCTCATAACATTGAGGATCAATTACTGGGACACATGAGTTGAACAATGCTGACATTCAGAGATGTGTCAGGAACAGAGAAATGTTGAACAGGAGAATCATTTATTAAAAATTTCTAGGCATAAAACAATTGATAATAAACACAAAGAGTAAAACGCTGAGATAACAAATCTTGTAATATCATACCAAATGTTCTGTTTTTGTTCATTGTATAAATAAAGTTTGATTTGAAATCATACATCAGGTTTCTGGAGGTATTGTTTGACTGTATCAACAATAGTTGAAACCTCTGCCATTGCACCTTTACCTGTAAGGACACAAAGACAGTATTTTAAATCACGTTAGGGAACAAAAACAAGAAACTAATATTAAACCGATTTGTAAAATATTGGTTTACTCAGAAAACATACAAATGAAAGCCTAACATACTGATAATCTTAAATTCTGCCTAAATGATTTTAAACAGTAATGAAAAATTCTTATCTTTCACCAGCTCTAGTTTCTCTTATCAATGCAAATTCACACTGATATCACTTTCTGAGAAGATACCTTCATCTCCACAGACAAGTTTTTTGGAGATACAGGGAATCTCAATGTAGCCAAAGCCTTTAAGTGTGGCCACTTGCTGTGCAGTGATAGGGTGGTTCCACATGGCTGTGTTCATAGCAGGACAGAAGAGCAGAGGACGATTTGTGTCCCAAGCCCGCACCACACACGTCTGCAAATTAAAACAGTAATAACACACCCAATGCAAAACCCAAACACAATGACAATATCAACATCACTATCCATATCCTATACACCTACAGTATACCTTCAATCACATCTATATTACTTACCAGCAGGTTGTCACAGATCCCACTGGCAATTTTACCAAGAGTGTTGGCATCCAGGGGGGCAATGACTAAAACATCCGCCCAACGTCTAAGTTCAATATGAAGCACAGGGTCACAGCGCTTTGTCCACATCTAGCAATATAAATATAAGGAATGATCTACATATCATTATTTGACGGTTTGGTACCATTATAACTCCACAGTTGGATAATCAGACACTGCTTGTTATTCTTTGACCTATCATATAGCAATAAAAAGGCATTTATTCAAAGTACACACCTCCCATTCATCTTTATCTGTGTATACACGGACAGGCACTTCATTGATGTCATAAAAATGAGTGCCGTGGTCTGTGGTGACCACACGTACATCAACCTCGAGAACAGAGCAATAAAACATTGTTTAGCACTTGAGACAGGCCATTCAATTATGAAATGACTAAGGAATGTAACTCAGATAGAAAAGCTTGCCAAGATTAGGCACATGGCGCCCTCTGATGGAAAAATGGGAAATGAGACGGACATTTAAGGACGGACATCTCTAAACGGTGTACACTCCTAAAGACCTCTACACAAATAAGATAGATCTTTTATGTTTTGATTTATTCTCGGTT
This sequence comes from Oreonectes daqikongensis, assembly GCA_026939265.1. Classification (NCBI taxonomy): domain Eukaryota; kingdom Metazoa; phylum Chordata; class Actinopteri; order Cypriniformes; family Nemacheilidae; genus Oreonectes; species Oreonectes daqikongensis. The sequence goes on from JAOTQM010000187.1 coordinate 5,247,251, forward strand.
ATGCTGCTATTTGGATGTTATTGAGATCTTTCTTGGTGTTTACTTGGTATTTTGTATCTTCTTAAGCAAACAATAAAAAATTAAAAAAGGTTGACATTTTCAACAAAAAAAAAAGATATTTTATAAGCTTACTGTAAATGTATATAAAACACCTACCTCTGGAATTTCAAGTAGTTGTTTTACCAACAAAGGCGCTTTGAGTGCAGCTACACTGCCAGTCAAACCCACCAGAACACGGAATTTTGAACCACTTGTTTGCAGGGAATGATGCTGCATTATAAATTGAACTTCTTGTAAACTATGCAAGGTTATAATTCAATAGGTAACTGTCGGTTGTATATATTTTGAAAGGATTTTTTATTTGTATCGTTCATATTTTAAAAGTAGTTGGAGTGTTTTATTTACGTCCTCAAATGTCTGCTAATGATTATAATATCCAGTAGAGAGTCCGTGCACGTTGACCGTACAGACTACTTCCGTAAACAAATGCATAAATAACGTCACAGCGCCTTTGTCGGCGCGGAGAATACCGACCATAGATATATATCCCCGACTATGCAAAAAAAATCTTATTTTAACGTTAGTACTTCATGCATAATATCTAGACGGTTTTTTAATAAAAGAAAGTTTTTTAAATTTGTTTCTCATTTATTATTATACACGTAACGTTACAAAAAGACAACATATCATATGCCAGCGAACAGATTCATAGTTCTTACAGTTTTTCATTAGAAGAGTCCGAGATCATACACATGTAGAGTTTTAAATCTTCAAGAAAGCTTACGCTTAAAAGAAATAACATTCATGTATAAAATATTTGGCCAGAAACAAAGTGGTTGAATAAAAAATCAGATTTTTTACTCTCATCTGTATATCCTGGAATCACATACCAGGAATTATGCTAGAAAACACCCCCATTATACTCACAAGTCACAATGCCAAAAAAGATGACAAATCTTCAGTTTGGTGATCACACAAGGAACAATTTCACTAAAGGCGTCAGAAATAAACCTTTGGAGAAAACACTTTGTGGGATAGCATCGATGTATCATTTTAAAAGACACTTCTCTAATTTTATTGTACATAAAGAATTTCTGAGGTATAAAAGAAAGTTAACGGAGAAAGTGGATTCCACAGATGCGCGCGCATCTCTGCACATCCGCGCAGGCGCACTCGCGGAATATTCTGGACATGACAGAATCCTTGGGAACGTCTTCCGGCGGACGTGTGAGCTTTACATCTCCTATTCTCTGTTGAATGTGCGTAAAGCGCATTTTTAACGTGAGTATTTTCAATGCAGGCTCTCACCCCTCACGTGTACTGGGCGCAGCGGCATGGGGAAATTTTCCTGCGAGTGGAAATCAGTGATGCCCAGGTAAGATCTCTAATGACACGCTTCTTTTCTTTCTTCTGTTGTTATATACGTTACTGTATTATTTTGCCTGCGTGATGCATTCTGTTGTCATGCAAGTGTATAGACATAAATAAATCCTGGTTATTGTGTAAGTAATATAACTTCCTAAATTGATGTTGTGTTGAAATAAGGATGTCAGGATGTCTAGATCACAGAGAAGAACCATAAGATCTCTCTGAATAGGAGATCAGGACTTGGACCCACTAGCCATCTGTCCTAGTTATAATGACAGGGCATGTTTTATTAACTAACCCTTCTCCACAGAGCAGGAGAAAGCATGTTTGACCAGTTCTCTCATTGGGATAATGTGAAACAATATTGTTTTCCAATGAGAGCTCTGGAACAAAGTTGGCATTGCGGCTGTTTACTATACGTTTCCTATTAAAACACTTTATGCAAATAAAGTTGTCTGTACAGGTTGGGAACTGTTACAATGTTTTCCCTATAGAGAATGTAGAGGAAGAAGTAACATATTTGCCATTTTTCACTGTAAAATTATGAAATAGTAACCCCATTACATTTACATTTAGCAGATGCTTTTATCCCATTGCATTATACATTTGTTATCAAGTCACTGAGCTACACAAGCATTTTCTAGTGTTTCCGTAACACTTCTGCTTGCTTTAATGTCATACTATCTGTTTAAAACATTTGATGTGCAGTATACTGATGTAGCAGACAGTGGGAGGAGCTTAAAATCTCACACTTCTTGTTTCATTTTGTCTCTATCACACAGAATCTCATCATTGGTGTTGAAGAGAACATCCTTCGCTTCAGGGGTACACTTCTGACTTTTAACCATCACACAATTTTGCTTTCTAGTTGCGTTTATCCATTATATTTCTACTTTTTAGGCCAAGGGCATGGAGCAAAAGGCGAAAATGAATATGAATTCAGCTTGGAATTCTTCAAACCAGTTAAGCCTGAGGTAGGAGTCATCTTGTTTGCTATTTATATGTGTGTTGTTTTAATGCACTGTGAAGTGCAGTGAACATTTGCTTTGCCAAAGACAGAAGTGTGTTTAGTTTGGCGCCATGTTTTATTTACGACAGAATCATATTCCCTTTGAAAACATGTCTGTGTTTGTTAATGTTTATTTGTGTCATCAGGTGAAAAATATATCCACTCAGCGGCAGGTGAATATTAAGGTGAAGAAACAGGAGCACGTTTGGTGGGATCGGCTCACTAAGCAGGAGAAGAAGCCGTTGTTTCTAGCACCTGATTTTGACCGCTGGCTGGACGAGTCAGATGCAGAGATGGAGCTCAGAGAAAAGGTCATGAGAAATGATTGATGGAGAAATAGATTTATTTGGCTTCATGATATGTTTGTTTGATCTCATAAACTGGGGTTTTTGTATACAGGAAGAGAGAATAAATAAAGTCAGCATCGAGTCAAGAGTCCGAAAGGACCGTGAGTATATTTGTCATTCTTAGAGTAGAAACTATTGTGTGTCAACTTTTGAATATTCATTCATTACTCTTTATTTTTTTTGTGTTTGCAGCTTATCTTGGCTTGAAAAAAGGGTTTCTTTTTATGTACAACTTGGTCCAGTTTCTTGGCTATTCCTGGATCTTTGTCAACATGACTGTACGTCTGTTCATACTCGGGCAAGGTAAGTCCCATATACTGTACCTTGCTTAAAAATCTATTTTTGCCATTGTGATTTAGCTGTTTTAGTTGTTTGCGAATGCATTTCATTTTTATGAGGTCTACAGATAAACTATGCAAATTTCTGTATATGCTATTTATAGACCATGTTGTTGCACAGGAAGCAGTTTTTGTGTTTGCACTTGGCAAGCATGGGCACATTTGTAACATCTTTCATAGTAAAGCTATTTTAGTGTGAACCCAAATGAGTTTTAATGAAACTATTAAAGCAATTCTGCATACATTTGATCAGTTTGTAAATCTACAACCTGGCTTTGTTACTGAACATATGTTCCTTAACACCATTTTTGTCTACCCAACAGATTCTTTCTACGACACTTTTCATACCATTGCTGACGTTATGTACTTTTGTCAGATGCTGGCAATAATGGAAGTTATTAATCCTGCTGTGGGATTGGTTAAAACTGGAGTAATGCCTGCTTTTATACAGGTTGGTATGATGCTCCCCATAATAATCTGACCAATATATATTTGTTTTGTAAATTGTTGTAAATATATACAGCACAGTAATTTTCTCTCATTCAAAGGTGATGGGGAGGAACTTCATCCTTTTTGTTGTATTTGGTACCTTAGAGGAGATGCAAAACAAGCCAGTGGTCTTCTTTGTCTTCTATCTATGGAGTACAATTGAGATATTTAGGTAATTATTTAAATAATTCATCTACAAATGGCATCTTCTGGCATGTTAAGAACACAGTTTGCTTGTGGCGAATAAATGCAGAAATTGGTGACATAGTGTATAGCACTGTTTTATCTACAGGATTTCCTCTTTTCTATTATCTGGGCCAGATGTTAATAATAATTTTATTTCTATACAGTTGAACTCCTCTGTTTTGTTAAATTATCAAATTAATATAAAAACTCTCTCTGAAATTCATTAGATTTGGAAGAGTTTGCTTCCCTTTAAGCTTCATCAGGGTGAACTGCCAGTCTTTGCATAATTGAACATTTCATTTGCATTGCATTTTCATGTCGTCGAGAAGCATGAACGACAATGCAAAGAGCTTTTAGCCAGAGCTTTTACGCTCTTTGTGTCATGGCTGTTTCACATGTGGTTTTTGAACAGCCACAGGAAATCCATACTCCACTATCTCACGCTATAACAAGCTGCTCTTCTCTATTTTGCTCACTGTAGGACAGATATCTGTGGTAGCCAACAGTGAGATGTCCCACAAAAACTGTTATAGCTTCAGCTCGCATGTTCACTTGAGGTAGTTACCTCAGATCTAACTTTGATGTGTACTTGTTAAGTATGGATATAAAAAATCTATAATTTTTCACAGGAATTATTAGGATGTATTGTAAATCGCGGTGTACCATTCATTGAATCCGCTTGGCTTGCTTCCTCACCAACCGAACCACAGTATCTCAACAGTGTCGTTACTATCTAATACCACTTTTGTTAAACTGTATTGCAGGTATCCTTTCTATATGTTAGCCTGCGTTGACACAGAATGGAAATTGTTGACTTGGGTGAGATATACTATATGGATACCCTTATATCCTCTTGGTGTGCTAGCAGAAGGTAAGTGTTCCTACCACATAAAAAATACATGAGCTGTTCACATGAGACTTTGTGTTACAATGTCCACGTAATTGTGTTTTTTGCTCTTTTATTGATCAGCGGTGGCAGTGATCCAGTCCATCCCCATCTTCGATGAAACCCAACTCCTCAGCATTCCTCTGCCTAAATTCACAGGCCTGTCTCTCAGCTTTTCCTACACCCTGCAGGTCTACCTGGTGCTCATGTTCCTGGGTAAGATCTACATAATACAAAACTTAAAAATAAAACCATTGTTTCCACACTCTTTACCCAAAATGACTATTCCAGTTGTGTGTGAAGCGTGTTATGTATATAGATTACACTTACAAAGAAGAAGGCCCTTAAATAATTTAGGACTGAACATACATATCCATATAGATTTAAAGAATATACATTTGTATGGGACACAAAACATTTTACTAAATCTACCAACAATTTCAGGCCTCTTCATCAACTTCCGCCACCTCTTCAAGCAGAGGAGGAGACGGTTTCGTGCAAAAAAGAGGAAAACCAATTAAGGAGAAGGAAATAACCTACATTTCACATTCCGTGTCATGATTCAATCAGTTTTTTCCATCTCCTTTTAAATCAAGTGCATTTACTTTCTATACTCTGAAATACTGAAAGACCATGATCAAGCTGTACAGTATATAAATGACATTATAAGAACGAGAATTAATGACCTTATTAAAAATTCTAAAGGAGACCATGGAGGTATTTATACATTTTGTCATTTCATTTATGTGAAGAATGCCATTCCATGAGATGTGACATTAGTCATCTCTGTGACACAGCAGAGCACTGAAAACATCAAGATCTTAAACCTCAGGGAACAATGCATGAAACAATCATTTCATAGTTTCATAGTATGGGGTATATGGGCATGAATGTGTAAACACAATTAAATTGTCAATGAAATGTGACTTCCATCTTAAAAAAGCAGCAGGCAAATATAAAACAACTTCTTGGTTTATTGGTTTGTTATTAGTAAAAACTATTTACACAAATTATTCCAAAGCCTGTACATTTCCTCAAATGGAATGATTATAAATGACCAAGATGGCAAACAACATTTTTGGCTTTGCTGACGTATAACACTACAAAAACACTGAAAAGCCAAATGTGTGCATTTCAGAAGAACAGTAACTCATTTCCCATGGAGAAACCTTTAAAAGCACTGAGGCTTTAAGGTCCAGTACTTTTTACAAAATCTGATAGTCCAGAAGCATACCCCCATCCACTACATTCTCTCAGCTCCGCCCCCAGAAAAGTCTGTGAGCATGGGGGTGATGTTGTGTTCGAAACCGGCGTATTTGGAGTCTCCACTACTGGCCAGTTTAAGTTGCTGGGCAGCATGTGAGAGCTGGAAGGCAGCGTCAGGGTGGGCGGAGTCAGGCAGAAGGGTGCATTCCCTTTCCAGAAGTTCAGCCACACTATTTAGAAGCTCCCAGAATCCAAAGGCCAGAGCAGCTTTCCGCAAGCGATTCAATTCCTTCAGGATGGAAATACAATGAATCTTTAGGTTAGAGTCGCAATGTAACCAAACAAGTTACAGCACCAGATGGATGGTGAATGGGAAAATATATTCTTTATGGAATATAATTACAGTTTATAGAATGCTTAGATTGGACATTTAACTGTCTAATATTACTGACAGATACACAGTTTTCTGTGACCTCATACTTGTAAGTGATGGCCTCTAACCGCAACCAAAGCCAGCAAATATAAAGATAACTTGTCTGTGGTTTTAAAAGATGTTGATACACTTAAAATATGCAAATACATCTAAAATGTTTCAGACACATTTCTAAGCTTAAAAAGACTAAATAATCCCATAAATGCAGTTTGCTGTAGATAAATCTTATTTATTTCTTAAGCTATATCCAATTTTGCTTGCTTTCTGTATTGAAGAAAAACAAAATATCATCTACACATTAAACACTGAAGACTTACCTTATAAAAGGTTTGTGTTTTTTCTGGTAGTTTCCTTGCATTACGGAAAATTTTCTGTACGTCCGTCTGTTAGATTATTAATAAAAACTTTCATTATGAATAGGTTTAAACAATCATTTTACAAATCACTCGATCACTGTTATATTATAGAAACACCTGGGTGTTTATAGGTTAATACCTGCAGTCCACTGGCTTTAATCCAAACAGTAACATTTTGAGCGTAGCTTCTCTTGTTTTTTGGCTGTATAGGGAAGGGACTTTTACTGTCATCTTCACCATATGGATTTTCAGCTGCATCTACACACCAACCAAAAACAAAGTCACAGTCCAAATATATTTATACCATTGATCAGTAGGCAAAGCTCTAGGCAAAACAACAAGCAAATGTCTTTGACCAAAAGAGATCAGACAGTATGGGAGGAAAATAAATATTTTAATCATGCAAATATCTGTACCTTTAATGTAAATATCTAACTGAACATATCTGAACCATCTAGTCCGGCATGGGTTGTGTCAGGGTTTTAATTATTAACTACTTGCACACATTGCATAATGCACTACAATTGTTTATGTTTACTATTAATGTAATATGTTTAATGTTAACATGGATTTTAAAAGGTATGGCTATAAGATACTGATATCTGAGTGGGATCTCTCTACCTGAGGCAGGACCTAGTTGTGACATTCGGCCCAGCCAGGGAAAAGGCTCTGAACCCAGCTCAAAAAGAGACATCATCAGGTTGGACTTCTTCTTACTGTCTGCCTGAGAATAAAGCATTCCAAACCAGTCTGGCCTGATAGCAAAACGAAAAATCAGACAACACCACATAATTAAACAAAATGCTTTTTAAGAAATTTAAGATGAATGTTTGGAATCTATTGATATACACTGACAATATTTAGAATTCAAATTGCTTCTGACAGAATTTAACATTATTGCAATAATTTGCATAATCAATTGTGATCAGTCTTATCTTTCTAGCAATATTTTACCTATCACTTTTAATGTTCGCTCTTGTGTTCACTGACCAAAGCCATCATGCATTCTCTGTGTCATGGCAGTGCCAAAAGGAACAATATGTTAATGCAGAACCAAAGCTTTAATTGCTATTCTTTTCTCTCCATTATGTCCTTCATGAAATGCAAATGTAGTTTCTTACCCTAGCTGTACAAGTGCCACCATGCCCTCCACTTTTAGACTGCCATGTAGAAGTACGCAGAAATTTGGGCTTTTGCCAGCCATCTGATTTGTGGAGGGCTCTTCCTCTGTCTCATCAGTGGTGCCTGTACCCATCTCATCCACCTCTGTCAATCATAAGAATGTGCATCTATCAAATATTAGGTATGTAATGTTTGACTGGGCCACGACTGGAGAGTTGGACTTATGACCAGAAGGTTGCTGGTTCGATTCTCAGGGCTGGCAGGTAACGGCTGAGGTGCCCTTGAGCAAGGCACCTAACCCCCACTTGCTTACTATACAAAATGTACAAATGTATAGTACAATGTAATGTAAGTCGCTTTGGATAAAAGCGTCTGCCAAATGTAAAAAAATTTAAATAAGGAACAAATATGGAGCAAAACACCAACCTTTGTTCACAGCAATGGGCAGGACCAAGTGCCTGGATAAAACAGGAGGGCTGGAGATGTCTCCAATCTCAATAAAACCAACAACCTCCAAATCTATTAAGAAAATACAAAATGTTGGTTTTTAACAAATAAAGACTTGTATCAGGCAAATTCAATAGGTAAACTGTGAGATTCTGCACTCATTCCAGTAGGTGTCAGTATAAATCCAAAACCACGTCATACTAAAGTTGTTTAGAGCACTGAAGTTTTTTTTACATTACTCAGAGGTACACATTGTACCTGTTTGAACTGTTTTGGGAATAGGATCCACCTCTTCATCTATCAGCACTGGTTCTGGCCTAGGAAAGACCTGCACGTCAGAAGCCAGGTTCCCACAGCGCAGCACAGCATGGAAGGGAGAGTATGCCTGATCAATCAGCTTACTGCCAATACAAGCATAGAGATACTGTTAGTTTCACAATATGTGTTCACAAATAAAAAACATGAACAATGTATGACCTAAGCATATTACTCACCCAAACATAGTCTGGACACTTTTAAGACAGAGGGGTCCCTCCATAGTATATATCTGACCATCCCCACCATTCAAACTAATCAGCTGCTCCAAGTTATCCAAACCATCAGAAGCTTGAAACTTCAATAAAAAACAACACAGATTAAAGAACATAAAATGGAAAATTCATCTGAAACACAAAAGATGATTGCATGTACTATAATGCCAATATTGGTTCATTTGAATGCAAGTAAGACGCTCTAATAATTTATGTGTATATGTCTGCTGTACCTCCTCTGCATTGGCAATGCACATGACATAGAATTTGGAAGGGAATGGGAAAGGCAGAGGGAACTTTTTATCCTCCGTACGTTGTTTCAGCGTTTGTAGGGAATGGCGCAAAGAACCACGGCCAATCCCCATTGCACCATCAGTAACCAGCACCACCTAAAAAACAACCATGAAAACAGCATTAACACCGATGAACGCAAACCTCAGACTGAGTACCATCAATACAGCTTTTCACATTACTTATGGCTACTGTTTTATTATTATATTACACCTGGCAAGGGCAGGAGGTTCCCCATTCCTGCTGTACTATATTACTGACACCCTGGAGTGCAGCCTCCAGACAGGTCTTATCATAGTCTTCAATGTTGCTCAAGGCCTCCTACAAAACAATGAGTGAGCAGACACAGTCAAAACTCCCAAAAAGGATAAACATGTATTGCAGTGAACTGATTGTTATTGCTTTATTTAGACTGTCCGCTTTGAATTTTACCTGCAGTGTGTTGTAATCTCTGGTGAATGGGACCAGAAGCTCCCAGAGGGAGGAGAAAGCGACCAATGACGTGAACTCCAGTCTGTAATTTGTTGCCATGTGTTCAAACAGCATCGTCAGTCCATGAACGGCCAAATGCTTCCTCTGAAACTCTTCACTGCCCTCCACTGACACGGGTCGCGTCATGGACAGCGATGAGTCCAGAAGAACCACTGTAGGCATGTTTGCAATCTCTTCTTTCACGATATGATGAACGGTTACACACACGAACGCCTTACGTATCTGTGTAAAACAATCCGATGTGTTATACAGCAGTCAGTGACAGAGTTCTAGAAATGAGGATAAAACCAGACATTAAAATGTATAGAAGCATAGTTTAAGAATAAAAAATGCAATATTTCAAAAATGTGGATGCACTAATGCAGACATCTATCTATTTGACCAAGCAAAGTAATAGCAAAGCTATTTAATATTACTGCCAGTGTCTTTGCAATGGTTCGCACCACAAATTAGACTAAGTCGTAACGTGATAAAAAAAAACATTAAATTTAATGAATACTTGTTATTTTCTAAAACAACACGTTGACATCCATACACAATGTTTTGCTTAATTTAAAAAAACGTTAAGATTTTACCCATAGTTGACAAAAAGCCCTTCTTCCCCAACTGTGCGCAGTGATAAGCAGGTCGTGCGGAAACAACAAAAACCTGCCGATTCGTTCCTAGTTTGCGATCGAGAGATGGATAGGTTTTGTCATTTTATTTTAAAATAAACTTTCTTCCTCATTAAAATAAGCCAATTTAATATCTATCTATTGTATAGAGAATTTCAAGGGATCTAGTTACATACAAATTTATAACTAACGTTAGATGCTACGAACAACAAACTGTAGGTCAAATCAAAGTCTTTTTATACACATATATGTAATCCATAAACACAACAAAAGATGAAAAAAAGATTTTAGACTTTACTTATGTTAAATGTTTTCGGTTTTGAATTTACCTTCACTTTTTACAATTCTGAATGAGCACTGGGATGAAATGATTCAAGACATAATGAGAGTGTGAGGAAAGAGTACAGCTAATCCTCTTAAAAGGCTTCACGTATTAGATATTGTGCTGATCCACGCTATAGATCTGTCCTGAATGACCTGAACCAGCGCTCACACCATCCATCATCCGCGTCTTTCCCTGCAGTCCAGCTGTGAGACAGCAGCGCTTCACGCAACACCGCACGCATCAACCGGTACGTTTCCTTCATGTATTGAGCTTTATCGTTTGTTGAGAAAAATGAAATGTTTCATTTCATTTCTGAGTAAATATGGTCTGCTTAATTATTTAACAAGTTTTCAAGTCCAGTACTGTTTTAGCAACCTGTTGCCTCAAGCAACTGCTCACACATAGCCTACAGCGTTTATGTTACTGTGTTTATTTATATTAGGCTACTAATATATTTAACGTGTATTTTTGGAGCTGCTTAAAACACATTATTTTTTTATCATATTTTTTAAATATTTCTAAGGTTGCTAGAAACATCAGGTCCTGCTATTTTACACTCTGTTTTTCAAATAAGTCTTTGTGCAAGATATGCTTTTCCTTCAGATTAATTCATGTAGATGTTTGTTTTAGAGTATTTTTTCAATATAATGTAATCCATGTGTTCATTCGTCACATATTCTACTTTCTGTGTTGTTTATACAATTATTGCACTTAGTATTTATTTCATCTACAGTAAGCGCTGTGAGAAAAGACCTGCACTACAGAAAACAATGAGATGAATCATTCCGTGAGAGTGCCCTGCACACCCCGACATCTCTTGGGGGGGAATTTTGAGCGTGCTGGGTTTTAGGAAACATATCCCAAAATGTTTCTGACTCGAAGAAAGAGACTCCATCTGAGCCGGATTATATTTCTTCTCTCCGGCGTTTTCCTTTGTTCCTTATACCAACTGACAATTAGAGCCAAACTACCAGAACCCTGGCCAGAGCCTCAGTTAGCGGAGAACACAGAGGAAGGCTCTGGACAAACTCTAGTGGGATTGTTGGAAGAGTTTGGGATTAGCAATTTAACCGAGCCAAAGCACACAGATGAGCTTCAGATGACTTCAGGCCCCACAACAATACTTACAACTACAGAGCCACCTACGACAACCACTAACAGGACGATCGTCCATTGCATCTTTGTCGAACCAAACCTTCCAAAACCCGCTCCTGTTCCCACTCCATCAACCGGCACCACCACTCTGGTGCCCAACACTACAGCCTCCAGACCTGGAGAAGCACCACACATGAAGGGCGAGTACCCGGAGGACATCTTCTCCATTGAGGAGCGACGCAAAGGCTGGGTTGCTCTCCACATCTTTGGAATGGTATACATGTTTGTTTCTTTGGCCATTGTGTGCGACGAGTTCTTCGTCCCGACGTTGGGGGTTATCACAGACAAACTGGAGATTTCAGATGATGTGGCAGGGGCTACCTTCATGGCTGCTGGAGGCTCTGCTCCTGAACTCTTCACATCCCTGATCGGTGTCTTCATCTCCCATAGCAATGTGGGCATCGGAACCATTGTTGGCTCGGCTGTCTTTAATATTTTATTTGTGATTGGAATGTGTGCACTGTTCTCCCGGGAAATGCTTCACCTCACCTGGTGGCCTCTGTTTCGGGACGTGTCGTTCTACATCCTCGATCTCATCATGCTCATTGTCTTCTTTTTGGACAACTACATCATGTGGTGGGAGAGTATGATGCTGGTGTGTGGTTATGTTCTCTATGTTTTCTTCATGAAGTACAACGTACAGATTGAGCGAGCAGTTAAGACTCAGCTCAGGAAACACAAGAACATTGTCAAAGTGATTGCGGTGGAAGAACCGGAGAAGGTATGGATCATTTTTTTATTCTTACATTTTCAAGATAAATAAATAAAAATGCAAATCACACAGTTCTCAAGCATCATGATTCAGATGGCTTAGATGAATTTAATCCCGCACCACTAGTGTCACCAAAAATAATGATTGTTAAAAATAGTTTTTTTGTTTTAAACAGTTTTGAAGGTTTCTGCTTTAGTTTACCTCTGTTCTGTTCTAATATCTGCTCATAGATGTGATTCAATAGCATCCCACTCAGATGAATGTGAGTCACTTATGTTTATTCATTGAGCAGATATGCGTGTGTTTGCGTTTTCCTTTGATAAGCAGAAATGAAAAGGATCTCTTGTGTCTGCCGGGGCCAGACATCGGTAATGAGTTGTCTTGGAATAAGTGAGGTATTTGGAGCAGGTGCGTTTGGCTCACAGTCACAGCTCCATCTGTATTAGTGACGCTGCCCAAACACATATCAGAATTATGTTACAATTTTTACAATTTCTTACAATAATTTGCCATATACTGTAACATCTCATTGGACTCATTAATGCCTAGTGGAGGTAGCGTCCTGCAAAATGTAAACTATGCTGCAATGTAATCTTATCATTATACACATAACTTTCAAAAGTAATTTATTTTCTTTAGATGATAAACCTCTTAATGATAAAAAGTACATCCTTTGTAAAAGTTGCTTACATCGATGGTCTCTGTGAGAAGCCCTCTTTATTTCATGGACTTGAAGGATGGTGATGCTCAGGGATTCTCTGCACCAAAGATGTTCACCTAATCCTTTGAGGGTCTGCTGTGATGTACAAACAAGTGTAACATATAGAGTGTTTAAACCTGATAAGTGTGATTGAAGCTTATACAGTGTAAGAAGGCTTACTAGAGCCACAGGACCTCAGGATCTCAGTCAAACTAAACCTACTGGATTGAATTTATTACAGACTATTACCAAATGCAGCCTTTATAATAGATACCGTGTACACAGAATTTGATGCTTCTGGGGGAATGGGGATCAGCTGCATTCTTTTGAAGGAAATTGAAACATTTGTAGCATTTTTAAGCCATCCCTCTATGTTTATCTGTGCATATGATCTTATTCATTCAAAGTTTCAGTCTATGAGGAAACCATTTAGGTGAATGAGTCTACCCTAACAGTACACTCCAGACAGTAGAAGAGAACGCTCAGATGTCAAATCAGTTTCTGTAATATTGTTGCACACAGGACAATGGGACCTCAGGTGAAGAAAACAGGGCACCTGAACCAGACGACAAGAATCGGTTAAAGGTAATCCAAAATATACATGTGTAAACCAATCACAAGTAATAGATTACAAGTACTCACCTCTCTACCATTGGTTGGACGTACACATCTCAAGGCATCACTCAACAAACTTGTCGCGACAAGTGTTCCGACCTACAGTAGATAAACTAGAGCGATATTTTATTGTGGAAATTTCAGCCAAACTGTGCAATTGATTAATTTTCTGTAGTCTTGGCATATTTGGGTAAGATATCAAATATTTTAACACAATATATGATTTAATATCTCCTTCAAGCCCTTTCCCTCCTCCACATGCATAGGTTAATATATTTACATTATTATTTAGCATGAACACTTGTCATAATGTGTATCTCCTCTTGTGTAGCTAAAGCCCACACTGCAGCGCGGGGGCAGTTCTGCTTCTCTGCACAACAGCACCATGAGGAACACCATCTTCCAGCTGATGATTCACACACTTGATCCTTTAGGAGAGGGTAAGAGCACTTCAGTGTCTGCTCCCTCATAATGACAACTCATTAGTCAAACGCCACACAAAGCTTTCCAATCTGGTGTTGTGTGGACACGTAGCTGCTATAGAATGAACAGATTACAAATCAGTTTTCAAGTGAACCACATGTTTAACTGAAATGTTCAACATTATTGCAATGCAATGTGGGATTGCCACAAATGTATGCAATATTTCACGTGTAAATCCTAACATTTTACAAAACAAAAACGAATTCTAATACAATCTACTGTCTCAAGTGCTGCAAGAAGTGTCCCTTCGTCCTTCTTGCAGTACAAATGGATTAGCAAAGCGTGTTCTATATAATGACAGTACTAAGTCCAGATTGATACTAAGAAGATAAATATCTCTTTCTCAGTCTATGGAGTGGAGAGTGATTCATAGATCGTGAAAGGAGGCATGGGCTTAAAGCGATGGCTCTATGACAGTTTGTCATGTCACATCAATGTTTATGTCACTATGCTACAATTTTGGAATTATGTGCAGGATGACAAAAATTATGTAAAAAAACAACCTGCAATTTGAACATCACAGAAATGTGTAACAAGAAATTACATCCACTACTAAGCTATAAAAGCACTGTAGAAAATGTAAATTTGCATGCGTTTTAAAGGTTGTACAGCTGGCTGACATGCATACAGTATTATGTTTAATGTGTAATGTGTATGTGTAAAGCAGTGACCCTGGTGGTGAGGTCTCTTTGAATAGGTGGTTTGATGGGTGGGGTTGGTCAGGATCTCCTGTGGCTGATGACCTTCAGTCGTGCAGTACCTGTGCTCTCAGAGTCCAAACACAACCTCTCAGCACTATACTGCTCCATCTTATTAAGCAGCTTTGGACTGAGCTCATAAAGGCTGGATCAGAGCCAGGCTCCTGCAGCTCACACATGTTATTGTGACAGGCCCTGCTCATTTACAGGCTGTACTCTGTAGACAATCTTTCATTTCTATTTGTGTTATTTTTTCACATCTATGCTGTGACATATTACAACGGGGTCAATACATTTATATGTATACTACATTTCAAACTGGGGTAATGTAAAAATGGAGGTGTGCAAAAATAACATTCAAATCAAGTTTGTGTATTTTTACAGGCAAATATCTTTTTTTTACCAATACTTTATCAATATTTTGCGGTTAAGACAAAAGACTGGGTTTTAAAATTTGTACAAACTGTCTCTCTTTGAAAACAGTTTTACGTATTTTACTGTGGCAAACCATACTGTAAAAATATGCTCGATTGTCATACAAGAAGTCTTAATTCTCTTAAAAAACAGTGTGTCTAATACAAAACAATGTCTTATACGAAAGAGTTTGTTTCTTTCTTTCATTTCTTGGAATTTTAAACACCGTATTATTTACCGTATTTTAAGTTCTACAAAACCTTTTTATTGGCTGCTTAGAACATTTTTAAGCTCAAATTTGAGCTCTAAACTTTTGACACTGCCAAGTCAGTGCAGACATGTGTGGTTACATTATAATAAAATATGTAAAAAATTACAGCATTACAGCAGTTTGCCAGTAACTTACTTTATATTTATATTTATTTATATTTATATTTATTTATATTATAATTTATTGGCGACAGTTTGTTCAAAGATAAATGAACATACATTAAACATTAACAAGTCTTTATCTTTAAAGGAAAATTTCCTTTACAGGAAATATTTGGTTCCCAGAATGCTTTGCATGAGCCTGTTATTTTATATTTTCCTTCTATTAAAGATAAATACTTTTTTTTTGTTTCTATAAAGATTTGTAATGTTCATTTATCTTTGAACAAACTTTTGCCAACAAATTAGATCAATATAAATCTACAGTAAGTTACAGTGTAGGGTTAAAAGGCATTGTGTGACACACACTTACCATGGTATTTATTGTATATGAATCTACCTTTACTCATTAGAGTCAGTGTTTAATGGCGGTGCAAAGGCTAGAAGCTCTTTGGAATGTAAAGGTAAGGGGCTTAGTGTACGTGATGTCGTTCTTGTGATGTGATTGCCTTGTTGTAGTAGCCTGTGAGATGTGAGGACATTGTATTGTATTACAGTATGTCCGTGAAATCAGTGCATTTGCAATTTGTGGCATCGTTGATAGTTACAGTCAAGTCCACATTCCAGAAAAAATATCACAGCTATATTCTTCTCCCTTTCCTGGTTTGCAGAGAAATTTAAAGACAAGGCTCAGATTTTGAACAGCATGGCCCGGGGGAAGGTAGAGAACAAAAAGAAGGAGAAATCGGGTGAAGGTGAGATTTTATAATCTTAGTCTGTTTAATTCTGAATGCACGGAGCTTTGTAGACAGGTCAGTGCATTGTTCCAGCTCACAGATGAGCTCTGATGCATATTCATAATGCTTATTAATGTTGCATTTCCACAAGCGCTGTACTACCAGCTGTGTGTTGGATGAAAGGTACAAAGAGAGGGCACGCTGCCAAGAGTTTGGCCCATTTTGTCGTATGCGAAGCATCCTGCATTCCACGTTTCCACCTTTTGTTCCTACTTGAGAGCTGCTTTACACATTAGCTGACATAATGACCAAGCTCCATCTCATGAATTAGGTATGAGAAGCTTGGAATCAGCCAGGATTATCTTTTGCCAAACTATAGCGACATCGTTCCTTACTCCTATTGAATACATCTTCACTCCATATCTGAGAGGTGCTTGTAGGACATTGTTGCTACGTTTATGCAAACTTATTGAACGTATTTTCATTTTCGCATGATTTTTCATGCTTTTTTCTCAGTTGGTGATCAAACAGACCAGTCCAAGGATTCAGAAGACCCAAGTCCCGCAGCGAAGGAAAGAGATGCCAAGACTGAGACACAAAAGGTGGGACCATCTTAAAAGTAGTTAAGGACCCTTTTTACTGAACTCATTGATTCTTTGTCATCATTTACTCACCATCACGTTGTTCCAAACTCTCTGTTAAGGAAGGAGATGGTGCGGCAGGATCAGAGAATCCAGGAGGTTCGGAAGGCTCTGGCAGCAGTGAGGAAGACGACAGTGATGAAGACAGCGATGACGATGAAGAAAATGAAGATGGAGCTGGAGACAGTGAGGAACCTCTGTCCTTAGAGTGGCCAGACACCAGACGTAAACAAGCCACATATTTGTTTCTACTGCCCATCGTCTTCCCACTGTGGCTTACAGTTCCAGACGTCAGAAACCACGTGAGAACCCCCCAAAAACGTTCATGATCGCATTTGTTTGTTAATGTATGATGTGTGCTCTGATTGTGTTGTTCATTGTGCTTCACAGGCATCTAAGAGGTTCTTTGTCATGACATTCCTTGGATCAATAGTGTGGATTGCTATATTTTCTTACCTTATGGTGTGGTGGGCACATCAGGTCAGTGTAGGAAACATATGATTGGCCTACAAAAAGGCAGTCGCATTTATAAGTAAAATTGCATTTTTTTCTCTCTTAGGTGGGTGAGACCATTGGCATTTCAGAGGAGATTATGGGTCTTACAATCCTGGCAGCAGGAACATCCATTCCTGATCTAATAACCAGCGTGATTGTAGCTCGGAAAGGCTTGGGAGACATGGCGGTCTCCAGCTCCGTAGGCAGCAACATATTTGACATCACCATGGGGTGAGCTGATCAAAACAACAGCCAAAATGTAAAACAGTTTGTATTCCACCTAATGTAACTGTATGTCACATGCTCTTGCAGGTTGCCGGTGCCCTGGCTGATGTTCTCGTTCTGCCATTCATTTGCTCCGGTGCAGGTGAGCAGTAACGGGCTCTTCTGTGCCATCGTACTGCTCTTCCTCATGCTCCTCTTTGTCATTATTTCCATCGCTGCCTGTAAGTGGAGGATGAATAAAGTGTTGGGATTCATCATGTTCGTTCTATACTTTGTGTTCCTGGTGCTCAGTGTGATGCTAGAAGACAGAATCATTGTGTGTCCCGTGTCCATCTGAGAACAGCTGTCGGACCTGTGGTTTTTATACACCTCAATGTTGAGAGGGGTTTAACCCACCACTCGTATCCATGTGGAGACGCTTGTGTCACGTGATACCAACTCAGATGTTCTGAACTGTAACTTTACATATGTGGTTTTTAAAGCGTCCCTGGAACTACGGAAGTCATTCGTGAAAAAGTTGATGCAATGTAACAGTTTAGTTATTTTTGTGTTTATACCAAAAATATATATACATATACATAAGCAAAGTCACAGCATCATCATGACACAGAAAGAGAGAGCAAAATATATGACCTGTATCACAGATTTCAAGTTTAACAGTATAAAGTGATGGTCTTAATGGTTTTTGAATGGTCTAATGCTGACATATCTGTAATGTCCCTTTAATTTTGATGATTAGTATTTGCATATCACAACAAGTTGTTTTTTATTGATATTTTGATTTATATTGTGAGTTTCAGATGAAAGTGTATGCAGAAGTCACTAAATTGGGAGAAATTGTGATCTTATTGTAAATGGTGTAACTTAATAATTCTGCAATGGATTATTTTTGTAATTTGTAAGCATTTTAAATGTATATTTTTTGCTTTAAAATAAGATTTCAACAAAAAGTAGAGTGGTATTACAAATCATTTTTCATTACTAATATACTATTACTAATGCTTATATAATATATAGCTGCTGTCCTTTCTGAATCTCCATATTTTGTGATTTTTATATTTACCATAAATAATTATGATTTGTTACCCTTTATGTTTGTCGCTGTGTTTTGCAAATATCTAACTTAAACAAAAGTGTTAAAAAGTGCTTGTTAATTTTGACAGCACATTATGCTATTTCCTGAAAAACAGCAAATTTGGACATTCCAGAATTTGGAAGGACAGAGACGATATATTTTACTGACAAACTATTCTGAAACAAAACATGTTCCTGTTTGAACAATACTGAACAGAGACAAGGGTTCATTGTTTCTTGTCTTCACAAAAAACTTGTTTATGTGTAATATTAAAATGAGTGTTGTTTTTGAAGTAAACAAACATACTAGAACCGGTTTGAGTACCGTATGTTTATTTACAGTTCTAAACATTTTTAGATCTGGCTCAGATCTGACAAAATGATATATACAAATATAAATAGAAATAACAAAAGGAGTGATATGTAAAGCACGTTGCCCTAACATAAAACAGTCCATTAAAAAACAAACAAACAACCATCTTACACATTAACTGTTTTAAATGAGCTTACCATGAAATACATTTGTTTTTTCACTACCATGCCAAATGATCTTACAAAGCAGGTGATAGAAAAACTGCTTCAACATTAATAGCAGTGTAATTATATAACTGTAGTTTCACACAGCATCAGGTCACTAAACAAAACAGTTTTTATCCAAAATGGGGCAGTATTATCTGTTATTTTTTCACTCATGTGTGGCATACACATCAATGCATCAGTGTTTTTTTTTCCATCCATGACAGTAAAATGCGCTTGTCAGGAGCTTTTACAATTTAGAAACCCACCTACCAACCAAACAGACTCAAAGTGCATCTTCAATTAACATCTGTAAAAATGAACGATATTCAAGCACATGTTAAGAGATAGAATTAGACTAAAATAAGTGCTTATATGTTCAGAGGCTTTGTGTTATTTGTATCATGACAATGGGAACTCATGTTTATGCATCACTGTACAATAGAAAAAAAAAAAAAAAAATGTAAAACAGAAACAAGTAACAGTACTTTAAGTCAAACGCAGACTCATAAAAACTATACTAACAGTCCATTTGTACTCTTTAACTCATACTTATATACTTCATTACCCTTAATACCCTGTTGTAATTTGTCTCCGTAATGTTTTTACATGATTGGTCCGCCCCAAAATAAGGCATTTCTCCCCTCAAAATCCCACTAAACATATATCTCAATATGTAAACAGCCTTATAATTCATGAACGTATATTTGGTCCAGTTCTGTACCTCAGGAGTCACAATGTCACTGACAGTCAAACACAACTGGTCCCCAGGACCAGAACATCAAACGGCACTCGAAATAAAACAACAGCATATTCTTCCCAAGCGGAGACACGTCAATTATAACAAATTCCAGTCTTAAAATATAACTGTATCATACAAATATTTCAAATAATAATAGACATATGTACACAAAAGTCTCTTTGTAGGTGTTACACTGTATACAAGTGTCCATAGATGCCAGTGGACTGTGTTGTGTGGTTGTTCATTGTGCTTCTATACTATGCGTACTAAATGTGACTGCAGTTTGATTGTTTTACAGCTACTGGTCCCGCATCCACTCCACGATTCACTCCGTGTGAACTGATGGAGTGATAAAATGACCTGAGCACAATGCTATTGCTCCTATTCTACAATGACCTCAGATCTCAAGTTTACCTGAGCAGCGCTAAAGGATTTAAATGTGGCCCGAACGCAGTTGAGAGGGGTTGGGACGGATGGCAGAAGAAAATGGAAAGAATGATGATATTTGCAAAAAATGTACAAAGAAAAGCATACTGGACCCGTGCCAAAAACGGTCACAGACAGCCAAGGACTGTCTCACATTTCTCAAATGGGACCTCATGAGAACCAGAGGTAGCTTTGGTTACAATAAATGTTCAGGATCACATGAATGAAAGTGTTCCTTCTTTGGCTGGGCCGTGGACCTCCAGGATCTCTAGATGACTGTGTCGTGGATGTGAGGAAAGGAGGAGATGTGAGAAGATTAATGAATGTGAAGTCACAGGAAAAGCAGCCCGAAGGTTCTCCTGCACTCCATGACTCCAGCGCTTGGTGGTCGGTCACAATTGTGGGTCATCTTGACCTGGCTGGGAGTCAAACGGTCGTACGCCATTTTGTATTCACGGTCAAATGCATCTGTAAGAATAAAAGATTACACTTGTATTATTAAATGTAACACCATATTGTTTAATAATGGAAGTGACATACCGATGAACTTACCGATATTTATGCTACTTTTGCCCAAAGCCACCAATGACAAGAACAGGATGTCTCTATATAAGCTCCTGCATATAAACAGAATGTTTCTTAATAAAAAATTCTAATTAAAGTCAAAGTAAAGTGTTTTTGTACACATTTTTTTTCCTACCGTTGTCTGACGAAGCCTAATCTAGTGCCCAGCAGCTGCAGTATCTGACTCATGGGCTGGTAGACATCGTTCTTCTGGATGCTCTTCACGACGCTCTGCACCAGCTCTAAGCTCACCGCCTGTTCCTCTTCCCACACAGCAGCAGATGCTGCAGGATTTGCACCTATTCAAATATAAACAATATGGATGTAACTGCCCAGTGCTTTGCTCGTATAATGATCATCGCTGGGGTGGACATAGTGTCAAGGCATTGCAATGCAGTTGCTAAGATGCTTAATGTTGCTTAAAGACTTTTGATCTTCCAAATATTGTAGCATGCATTATTTACAGTCACTGGGTTCACTTTTTACTGTACATGTGAGATTGTAAGACATTCTTACAATATGATTTCCAGAGCAGGTAGCAGGGCTGGATAGGGTCCTGATGCAGTCTAGGGTTGTCCCACAAGATCTGGACTAAGACATTTTTACTATCTTCTGATGCACAGTTTTGCAGAGGCTGTAACAATGTGAAAAAAATAAAGAGAAATCACTGAAAATTCCAACCACAGCAAATCACACATAACAGATATTGCAAATGCTATGAATGTTAAACATCATATAGTGTAACTCAATTCCTGAGCAACAGACCTGAGCGTCTCTGTTGTAGTGTTTGGAGCTCAGATAGAGTCCCGGCAGGCTGCTGGGTAGGTCCAGCCTACGGAAAAACCACACCAGGTTCCAGAACACGATGGGGTGGTGATCCACAATGGATGCGGATGAGATGGCCTGATCGCCCTCGTTCTCCAGCAAGCTCTCCAGTTCTTTCCAAAGCACCAGAGGACTCAGGTAGGGCACGGTTACCAGCTCCTGTGGCATGAAAACACCCAAACTGACTACCAGCTTAAAGAACTCAACAAATTGGCTACAAACAATCAGATCAGCACGTTTCAATTGGTGCAAAAAACAGCAAGAAAACACAGAGAGCTTAAAGCTGAACAGATTTAAATACTTCCTATTCAAGCTTAATATGCAAAAACCTCTTTTAGTTATTTGTAGGATCACATTTTAGAAAAGTGCAAATATTTTGGGAGAAACAAAACACTTCAGCTTTAAAGACATCACATGCAATGTATTTGAGAAACTTACAGGGTCTTTTTTGCCATTGCTGTATTGTTTTCTCGTGGGATCATGAACTTGTGGGAGATCCTCGTTTTCATCTGTCTGGACCGTGTGTGAGTCTTGAGTTTTCTGTTCTCCCAGATTTCTGATGTCCACATTAAGCAGAGGCAGAAATGGGGAGCCGCAAAACGGGCACGTGCTGTTGAGGTTCGAGTCATCAGCTGTCCAACCGGCCATAATCTCTTCATCATACACCAAACACTCACAGGTGTTACAGCGTGAACAACTGGACATACGTACCTGGACAGACCCAAAAGTTACCCACAATAACTCACAATACATTTCGTAATAGACAGATTTTTGATAAACTCACTTCAATAGCATAGTTCTGCACAGACTGAGTGAGGTTCGAATCTGCACCCGCATCTGGACTCTGCAGAGCTTTCATTAACGTCAAAGATGACCCTGAAGGACGAAAGACAAAACACAACTTACTCCCTGCAGCGAAAAGAGCTTTGAAGAGATTCAATCTTCTCCAAAAACAAGTCACATTTCAAGGTGATTGCCGGCGGGGATTATGAATGCTAATTCGGAGAGAGAAGTCTAACACAAGAGCTTGTATGCGGATGTGAGTGATTGGGGGCACTTCAGCACAGCCCCGTCCCCCTGATTAAAGAGTCCTCTCAGACCCCATTACAGCAGAGCCAGACACACCATTCTGTCTGATGGCCTATTTCTGCAGCTGCTGGGGCAGAAACAATGACCAGCCTCACAAACACCACATAACACCTCACAACACCTCACATCCATTTGCTAAAACATATACAAGGAATCAGGCATCATATGACACAAAACAAGCTAAGAATTATGAAATAATATGTTTAAATATCAATCTTCTTTCTCCTTAGTTCTTTTACTGTGCTACATTTTCTCCATGCAATGTCAACCAAGGACTGGAATTTACCATGCATTACTCATGAAAGAGTCATTTTCTAGCACGCCGAGCCTCTATTTTTAGTCTATTCAGAGATGTTATTCAGCAGAAACCTCAAACAGGGAAAATGAATATATTTTATTAACCGTTGTTATACAGAGCAGTGTTTCTCAACCAGGGTGACCACTAGGGGGCATCACCACATTTTTAAGGAACCTCAGGATGACTTAAATCCAGATTTTTCTTACTTTTGGTTATTTTTAATAACAAACATATATCTTTATAGTTATTCCAAGCTCTAAAATACTTTTATTGGAAATATTGTGGGGTGATTTAAATATTGCTGTGAACAAGATCCACAGATTTTTTTCTCTGGATACATTTAGAACTATATAGCAGAATAAAAGGGAAAAAGGTGTTTTGAAAAGCGTCTCAGTGGTTTTGTGTCCATATAATAGAAGTCAATGTTGTTTGGTTACCAACATTCTTCAAAATATTTTCTTTTCTGTTCTGCACATGAAAGAAAGTCATACAGGTTTGGAATGACATTAGGGTGAGTAAATGATGAACTGTCCCTTTAAGATTTTACATTACTTTAAGAAAACGTGAATTGTGAATTACCCATGGAAAGCACACACTCTATGCCTTTTCTATGTCACATAACTAGGAGTTTCTGTAATTTTTATAAGAAACTTTTATTTTATTGTATTAAATGGTGAATGCAGCACACACACCACTGAGGGAGGACTGGCGGAAGAGTCGAGGCGGTGTGGAAGGGCTTTCGATGCAGGTTTTGCTCCTGTGAGGGCTCCTCCTGGGCTGAGGGATGGGTTGAGCTCCATCCCGCCGAGGAGAAGAAAGCCTGTCGGGCTCCACGCCAGAATCGCTTTCAATAAGAGAAGAGCACTCGGGGTCACCTGACCCGAGCGAGGACACACTTACCCGGTCCGAGTTCAAATCCTGGTGGGAGAAAATGGAGTCCGATTAGGAGGTGGACGAAAAGCTCTAATTTAAAAAACCTCATCACGGATGTCATATTTACCTGCGTGATGGAGGTCTGTGAGGAAAGTCGCGAATACAGGCGACTGGCTTTCTCAGCGACGCCCTTTCCTGCAGACAGGAAGCTGCTCTTGAACACATCTAATGTCGGGGTGAGCAGAGAGTCCATGGAGAAAGATGAAGTGGAAGGAGACGGTGAAGAGGGAGAGGCTAGGGAGTTGGGTCGCGGTTCTCTGACCCGACGGACGCGGCCCTGAGGGAGGGAGGGCGAGGAGAAGAGTCTGGTTCGTGGCTGAGGTTGAAGCTGAGAGGTGATGGGAGAGCCGATCGCTGCTGACATGCGTGGAGAGCTATGGGGAGACGGGGTCTGGTGGCCCTTCAGCTCCACGCTGAGAGATCTCTGGCTTATGGGGCTACTTAGGTTGTTCATGTAGTGTTGAATCTCTTCAGCCAGGTCTCGTCGGGCGGTGGGGGTGTCTGCATTATCGTCCTCACTGTGGCCTTGTGTCTCAGCAGCCATGATAGAGAGAGGATCAAACCCTGATTCAATCCCCGTTCGCTTTACAGCTCGCCCTAGAGCACCGCTGCAGCTCACGCTCCTCTCCATGGCAACATGCTCCTTCTCCATGGCAACCGTGCAGCTAACGGTCCTCTCCACAGCGAGTTTAGGTAGGCTCATGACGCCCCCCACTGCTTCTTTTTCGCCTACTGTGTTTTCTGGGGTTAAGTCTAGCGTTCTGGGCCTGACAGGTCTTATGTCCAGTGAGTTTGGCCTTTTGGATTTTGGGAGGGCTTCAGAAAAGACACCGCTGGTTTGTCCGTTTATTGCGGATGGATGGTATCCAAGAACTGGGGGGGTGTTTTCTTTTTTTGAGAGCGTTGTCTGAGACACTGAAAATTGTCATTAAAAAATAATACAATAAGAAGTGGGATATCCTTGTTTTAAACAGGTTTAAATAAACTGCATTGTCACACTTTACCACTTGGTGGAACCACAACATAAATACTAGTGTACTTCTTACTTTATACTATTTAAAAAAAATAACGTGCAAAACCCTATGAAGCATGCAACAGTATATCACATGTGTATGTGTTTTATGTATTCAGCTAGCGACCATCTTAATTAAAAAAATATGTGTATTTAAGGAACGAAAATGAAATGTTACTCACATGGGCTTCTGTCCTTCTCCTTCATGTCTGGTGAAGTGTTCTGCTCCTCACCTCCTCCTAACCTCACCTCCTCTTTAGACAGAGAGTCATAACCCTGATCCGACTGGCCGCCTGAAACAATACACACAAAACCACTTAAAAAGTGCAACTCGGATCAAAACATTCTTCGGAAATGAATGCTAAACTCAGTAGGGCACATATAAAATGCTTCATAAATGTTTAATGTGAAGGAGAGATTTCACAGTGCTTATCAGAATGCTCATACTGACTCACAAATAGCTCTCACATCTGCATTGTACATTTGAAGATGATACTACACATATTTTAGCTGATTTGATGTAGCAGAGCACCAAAACTTTGGGAAGCAATGCTTCAAATACAGCTATTTCAGCACTTTCTAACACAAGATAACACCACGTTACATCAAGAAAAAGATGCAGCTTTGCTCTCGCATAAACTGTAATAGGGAAGAACACATTTACAGACACACAAACACACACACACACACACACACACAGGGTGGTTGCTTCTGAGTCACACTGAGAAAACTGATGGGGCATAAAGCTGACATCATAGCACTGCCTCCAGAGGTAAGCTAAAATAACACCATTAGTCATTCCTTGTTTCCTTTCTTGCCTCTTTGACAATTTCACCATTTCAGTTATGTTTCTGTTATAACACCGTATGCGTGCCCTCTGGAAGTCTAGAGTAAATTTTCTTCTGTCACACCACCAAAAACCCCTGAAGGAAAGTCAGCTCATTTGGACATCTTGGTAACGCTCCCGAGCAGCTATTTTCCCTACAGAATTCCCTTTAAACCATTACAAAATCTCTTTTTGTAGTGTGTTAGGGCATTCTGCCAGATCCCTGCTGAAAAAAAGAATAGAAACCATTTAAGAAGTTGTAATGGATTTAATGGTTTTAAAAGGAATTGTCTTTAATGGAAATTAATCTGTATGTGATCTCAGTCATCACAGATAAATGGATGTGTTTTGGGCATTATTCCAATAGGATTTAACATCCAACCAATAGAATTAATCACATACCAGTAGATACCATTATACTTTCCATTTAAACCAATACCATTCTCTTTAAAACCATTAAAACCATTACAACTTCTTTAATGGTTATATTGTTTTGTTTTCAGCAGGGATCCCACCAACAGAATCACAAACCAGTAGACATCATTACAGTTTCCATTAAATCCAATACAATTCCCATTATAACCATTAAATCCAATACAATTCCCACTGTGTTTTTTTGGCAGGGTTCTATAGTTTATTCAGCAATGACGAAATTCAACTGTGGTGTTGCGTCACATGCATCAGGGACAACGGTACACAACATATCATAAAGTCCACTTAGTGTGTCTAGTTTAACAATGTTTGACATTGGTTTAATAATATATTTCAAGTCAGAAAAGCAGTGGGCAAACGTATCAATAAACGTATCATTTGTGATTGATTTGAGTTCTTTCATGCCCCATTTTCGCAGTCAACGTAAAAAGACAAATCACTTGACGCTACAATCTAGTTGTACGCTAGAACGGCGTTACGCCACCACATATCGCCTCTCAGATCTTCTCAACAAGCATCACTGCCCAGAGCTATACAATACTTCAAACAGCCTTTCAAACACATCGACTTTCTCCTCTGATGTCTTTCAGCAGATTCACAGAAGCAGATGTGTGAGGCTAATGTGTGCTCGAAAACAGACGAGAGACTGAAAGTGAAAAAAGAAATGACAAGAGGAAAGAACCTTCACTCCCACAGTAAAAAATAATGACTATCTGAGAGACCTCAGACAGTTTGAAGGATAGAGAGGCACGTTCTGCTCCGCGGAGGACTGATGATGGAGGAGAAGAAAGGCAGAGAGTCGGAGAGTGAAAGCAGACCGGTACCTGTGCTGGATCTGTCATCGCTGGAATCCATTTTAGTGAAGTCGGTATCAATAGAAGCTCGCTCTGCCGAATCGTTGGAGCTGTCCAGACTGCCATGGCTGACGTTGTCAAGATCGCTGGCATCTGCTCGAGAGAGAAAGGCAGTTAGCAGAGAACTAACAAGTAACAAGAAAACAACCACAGTCTGCGATGTGAATTTCAGACAGGCTGCCCACAGCGAGCATCAGATTTCAAAGGGCCAACAAAGCAACATAAGCAATCGGTGAACCTATGCTATGCGCTTTTTCTTTGTGTTTCACCTCTTATTTTTACATTAAGACAGATCCAACATCCAGTATCTGTATGCCAGCATGTAGAAGCATATATTTCTCTGCGGTGTATATTCATTTAGTATTTCTCATAGTGCTAAAAGAAACACTGCAGGTTTTTTGTGTGGTGACGCAGCTTTTTTAATCACGAAAGTCCCTCACGCACTTCTTCTAATGCAGTTTACGGGTACTGTGTGGGAAAGGATGAGATCATGTGATCACAGACTGTGAACTTTTCTGGCTGAGAAGGCTGCTATCCACTCACATCTTAATTGGACCCATTAAAGCCGCTCTGGTTCAGTAGGCAGGCTGGATTGAGCCTGAAGGAGGGGAGATAGCTGAGAGATGGAACCCTCCCTCAGGCACCAGACTCGGGTTGAGCAACCCTGAGAGTTTTTCTGACAGTTTGTGCTTCCCTATAGACACAGGCTTGTAATAAAACGGGCTATTTTGTACAGATTTTAAAGGTCCTGGGAGTGATTATTACAATAGAAAAGCAATTTATGAAAATAATGATGTGCCCTGAACTTTCTGGTCTTTGTTTAATGGCTTTGTTTTAAAACCAAGTGTACTTTGGTTTCAATAAGAATTCATCACAATCAACTAAATGCTAAATTCGAGGTTCACGGCATAAACGTTGCTGCTAACTTTTGACACGTTCGTGAATGTACAGCGGTCTGTTACTCTGGGGACATTTCCACGCCTCTAAACATGACACGGCACAAAACGAAGCGCGATTGGTTGCTTTACCTGTCAGTCATATGGCATCTTGGGCGGGCCTTTGCCATTGAAAGCGGCCAAAGTTTCCATCATCTGGCAGTGATTTTACAAAGCATGTTGCAATGCATTATGGGATGTAAAGAATCCATGCAATGCTGCCTTCATGTGTCATCAACTCTGTTTTTACAGGCAATTTAACATTCTAAGGAATGTGTACAAAAATGTGTGTATGTTTGGGGGTGTTGGGGATTACCGGACAGATTGGTGTCTTTCGGGTGGGTGGTCTGTCTCCTCCACACTTGTTTAAACAGCACCACACCCCGAACCACATTTCTCAACTTTCCCCACAGGAAGTAACCCCCTCTGGTGGAAGATGGCCACGTGCTCTCCAATACAGCCTGGGGAGATACGCACACATACGAGCATACAGATTAACTATGTAGTGCAACACCTCTCTTCATCTTAAGTAGATTGTGTTCTCTCTCAAGGACTAGCGGTAATTACTCTGATAAAATTGGAACAACATTCAGCTGGCCAGACTTATGTGTCCCTGTAAGTGTGTCCTCCTTTTAGGACATTGTATAACGCAGAAAAAATAAGGGTCCCCAGGGAGATGACTGCAAGTTTGTCCTTTTGTTTAGTGATAATAGGCATGTCACGTGCCAGCTCCTTTGCCAACTTGAGGCCCTTGAGCATAAGAATAAAACACCTACTTAAGATAAATCTGTTCATGCTCTCTGTGTCTTCGGAAGATCTGATTTCATGCCATTTAAACAAATTTGCCACATAAAAATTATTTTATTTGATGACCCTCATGTCATTTCAAACTTGTATGACCTATTCTGCAGAAAATGAAGAAAGAAGATATTTTGAACAATGTTGGTAACCAAACAACACTGGCACCCATTGTATGGACACAAAACCACTGAGACATTTCACAAAATATGGTGTCCGAATAATTATTGTTATAATTTGGACATTAAAAAAAGGCAATGCATTCACAATGTAAGAGCGCTCACCCTATTATAATATCCATAGGTAATAGCGTTAGGCTGCACGCCGGCTTTCTTCATCTCAAACAGAACCCGAACGGCAAGAACAGGCTGTCCGTACTGCCCACACAGCTGCATCAGAACCCGGTAACAGACCTTCAATGAAGCAGAACCAAACAATTACTTACAAAACCACAACACAGACAGAAATATCCGCCAGCTAGGTGCAGCACAAACTATTCTGGTGAATAACTGATGGATGTGTATTAGCTGACCTCATCAGGGGGCTGCAACTTTTTGTCCTGCATGTTCCTCAGCACGTCGTAGGCAGTATGCAACGCCCGCACCTTGGAGTGGCAAGCGCTGACGTATGCGGGCAGGGAGATGAACCACAGGCCGTGGCAGTGCCGGAGAAGACACTTGGACCACATCTGAGGGATGGAGGAGTAGGTCTTTGCCATCTTCTGGGCTGATTTGATCTCCTACAGAGAGAGGATGAGAGAGAGGATGGGGGTTTGATAAGAGAGATCATGGGGTGCGATTTGATGGGATTAGTGTATGAAAGACAGACCTGTTGGGAGCGTCTAAAAATGGCAGCTGGGCTGATGGGACTGATGTGTCTCAAAACTGAAGGTGCTGAGGGGACTGGGGGACCGTCCTGAAGTTCAAAGAGTCGGATGTTCAGTACCGGAAACCCGCTGTAGCTGCACGAAGAATAAAAGTGTTTGATTTAAGAACTTTTGGCATTGCTTGTTATTCTTTTACCTCTGTTTGCATGTTTGCAAAAACTAACAACAGTGAATTTTAATGCCACTATCATCACCGATTGGAACTGCGAAAATAATCATTGGTTTTAAATGGTTCAGACAGTGTTTCTGTGTTGGGCTGGTTGAGATGCTCTAACAAAAGCATTTAAACTGGCACAAAGTCTAACATAGAAAAAATACAAATGTCAGCTTTACTAGGCTAAACCACATACAAAAAAAAACCCCCACAAGCTATAAATAGAACAGACAAGCCTAATGACCAGACCCAGATAGAATCTGCTGACTTCTCCTTTCACATGTTCTGCAAATATTTCAGGAAAAATCTGTAGAAATCAGTTTAAGTGTGTTAAATGAAGCTTAGAGAACTACATGCCTAATGGTAATTAAAAGCTAAACATCTGGTTAGCCAAAAATGTAAAGGCATAGTTCACCAAAAAAAAAATTCTTTCATCATTTATTCACCCTCGTTTCATTCAAAATCCCAGAAGACTCTTTCTTCTGTGGAACACAAAGGAAGGTATTTTGCTAAATGCTTCTGTGGTTTTGTGTCTATATAATGAAACTCAATATGGGCCAGATTGTTGGGTTACAAGCATTCTTCAAAATATCTTTTGTGTTCTACAGAAAGAAAGTCATACAGGTTTGGACTGACATAACCGTGAGTAAATGATGAAAGAACTGAAATTTTTGGGTGAACATCCCTTTAATTTACAAATATGCAAGTGCAAGGGATGCACATTTAACCTCTACAGAAATCCCCAGACTTTACAGGAGCAGACTCTGTGTGGTCTTGCTTTCAATACAATACATGGGAAATGTTCACAATCTTAATCTTCAATGTCAAGACGCCCCACTGTAACCCAATCATACCAAATCCCAAAATAACACATGCACTTAATGTAATCACATGCTCCCTGTGGAGGCGGTATTGTTGCTTTTAGGGAGAGTTTCTGTAGATATTGGATCCTTAGAGAGCTTTATTCTACATCCTGGGTGAGCTTTGCTGGGGATTATATACACCATCGGCACAACACTGTCTGTGGTGTCCTGTCGTGTATGTGCACTGTGTGTTTGGTTATCATACCTGTAAACCACAGGTGGCTCTTCTCCTTCAGGCAGTGCTGGCAGCTCTGGGGGGGTGATGTAAACCGTGTGCTCACTACGGTGAGATTTGTCAAGTTCAATAAGCCTTGTGTCTTCGGGCTTCTCGCTGTCCACCTACAACAGACACGGCATTTATTAGACCTTGGTGTTCACATACAAATACAAAAGTGTCACTGTCCCATGATGGAGGCCATTTTTTTTTAAAGTCCATTAGACATTAGTTATGGTAATTTAGATGGCTCCTTAATTAAATTCACAATTACATACTGTAGATCAAATCTAATAGCTCTGCGAGATCAAAACCCTGCTTAAAAATGCCATAAATCACTTCACAACTGATTTTAATCAGAATTGAACCACTGCACATCTACGCACACACACGACCCCATCATACAACCACGGCGAAGGATTTTCTGCTGTCTGGCAAGTAGACTTTAAGCGCAGATCATCTGACCTCAGACCAGCCGGAGCTCTGGTTTTCGTGTAAATGAGCCCATTAATCTCCTCGTCGCTGATCTCACATCTGAGCCAAAAAGCTCTGATCCTCCTAGCTTCCATCAAATCCTGCCCATCTGCCACCGATGCACCGCAAATGCACTGACCTGGACTAAACGGTTAGTGCTATATTGCTGGAGGGGAGTAAAACTGTTCCACTCCAGTATACGGTCTAGCCAGGGCTTGAAGGAGCCACTGTGCATTTAGCCTCCAGACAAGCCTGTCTGCAAACCCTGTAAATGGACCGTAAATGCATCATAAAGCCCATGCCACCAAGCTGCACTGGAAATCGGAAAGGATATCGAATAAAGCATGAATTTTATATCTGTCGATAATGGGAAAATCAGTTTAGGCCTTTGGAAAGCAACATTAGCAATTTTTTTGGGGATGATACTGTTTTTAAGCTCTTCCTGGACATTGCCGAATATGTTCCCCTGAGAAGACTTTTGGATCAATAGATGCCTTTTTTAGCAGAGAATGATGGTACTGATAACTGTGGCATCGACTAAAGCACTCTATCATGCACCAGGATAGCATAAGAGATTTTCAACAACAGGGTACAAAAAAGACTTTTATTATATAAACGGTCTTTTATATATTATAATATATTTATTATATAATAATTTATTAAATAAATTATATAAATTTTAAATTCTGAAATACTTTGAGGTCTGATGGTCATTTTGACTATTGTGTAAAATGTCATACATTGGTTGCTACATCATAAAGTGCTCTGTCCTCTACTACCCAACTGTCTCCCGTGTGCACACGACCCACAAACCAATGCCAGTTTAAATCAACTCAAGCTGTCATTTCCATTACCAGCACAGTGCTAAAGAACAAGGTCCCCACACGAGGGAAGGACAAGCCAGAGCAGGATACGTGTGACTTCTCTGTCAATATAATAAGTGAAAGCGTGAGCAAAGGAGACATTCAATTGTCTTTACTGCACACTCTAGCCTTGTGGGTAATACAGGTGAAAGATGACTACTGTTTCTCTAAACAAGAATAAATTGTCTCGCTCCTGCCTTCTCAGTTCTGTCGAGACAGATAAAAATGTACTACAAAGGCACAATAAAGCCAGCCGGGAATATATTTGTCAGCACTTTAAAAACAAGATACTACTTTCATCGTTCCATTGAAAATATCATTTCAGATCCATGCGCAGTCTGGCTCATCTCTAGACATGAGACGACAATTGAGAATATCAAGATGTAAAGTCATGCAAGACACTGAAGAATTCATTATGCATGCAGGATAGATCTGGAGTTCTGCTGAGACCGAAACAGCAATGTTATTTTAATAATGAAGGCTAGATCGCCCAGAGATTCATTCTGTGTGCACGCCAAATCACTGCATCACCACACCCTCAATGCAACCCCAAAAACAATCCAAACAGATCATATTTAAAGCATCAAAATAAAAAAATCACTGGATTTTCAATTTGGTCTCAGACATTTGGACCGCACAGTAAATTGAAATAATATTAAATTATAAATGTAATTATATGTGTGTTGATGTCAGAAAACTGAGATCTGGTCTCTCCATCATTGGGTCTGTGTATTATTACATGAAAAAAGAAAAACTAAGATTGACTAAACCCAGAAGAACTATGGCAATGTCTCCCAGATGCTTGAAGAAATCTACCTGCTATATTGAATTGTTATATAACTACAGTTGCGGAAAAAATAAACAGACCATTCCAAATTGTAATTTCATCAGCATTTCTAGATGTATTGTGGTCATTCCAGTCCAGTATCTCTTGAATTTCAATAAAGTCAAACTTAAGGAGTGACAAAGTCGTGCAACAGCAATGTGTAAGACTGACAGCATGACAAGACACATTAAAACTGTGATTTAAAAAAAATCGAGGTTATGAGGTTATTGCAGTATTTGAGGTCTATAATAATACAGAGCATCTTTTCTGTTATTTGACCCGTTTCTCCAGTTTTCATTTTCTGCAAATAAGAAAACTTTGTTTGAAATTTGGCAGAAATATTGTTAGTAGTTCACAGAACAAAACAAAAATTATAATTTTACCTACACATACCTATAAAATGTAAATTCAGAAAAAATGAAAATGGTCTTTGAAATGGTCTCTTAATTTCTCCGTAGCTGTATATAACAATATTGTCTTATATATTGTTAACATGAAATAAAACAACTCATAACTGGTCAATATTGCTCACCACTACAGTATATTTTACATATCTGAAGTTCAAAGAGGCTTACCTTTCCTCCCTTCTCTGTGCCAAATAACTTTCCAAGAAAAGTTTAAAGAGGAGACAAAAAAAGAAAAGGAGAAGCGGTGAGAAAATGAAAAAAGATGAATACAGACTGCACAGAAGAAAAAACTGAGAAAACAAGAGAACAACACTGGCAGAAAATTTATAACCTGACACAAGCAAGCCCACGGGATCATAACAGCAAAGCTTATAATGACAACGTTCCCTCTTACTTTTCCCACAAATCATGCAACTGTGAGCTCTGTTGAAAGCTCTGAATTTTTTTTGTCTTTTCTTAGTTTTTAGCTAAGAGCCTGAAGTGTAGTTTAAAATGGAAACTCTCTTGTAAAAGCCATCAGTGATGAACCTGAATGGAGATGGCTCTATTCAGCATCAAAGAGGTTTATTTTTTATTTCTCAGCGAAAGCTAAATATACAGTACAACTAATATAACTAAATACAGGCTATATATAGATCAATATGTTAGATACCTTGTCAACGCAGTCGTCAAAGAAAGCGAGGCTTGCATCTTTATCGCTGACAAAAGAGCACTCCTCGATGAAACGGATGAACATCTGAGTCTTTGTCATGAGGGAGTAAAACTTCTGATGGGATCGGTCCCGACTCTTCAAGAAGCCTGCGAATAAACAGAACCCAGTTTTAAAATGAAGCACGCTGCAGAGAGTGAGATTGTGTTCATAAGAAGTGATGATCTTAGTAATGAATTATTATTATGGCTCATTGTCACAGTTGTCCGTTTCAATTACATATTTAATCGGTCATCTTTAAGGGGCATGAGTGTACCTCGAGGAACAAACCGTTTTCTAAAATAATGTTTTCGTAACATCCTGTTCATCGAGAAACCATCTCCTGTTCGATTTCTAAAGACAGTGCAGATGTATCAGTTATTATTTATATATCCTATAATACTGTGCGTGAGGTTTGGATGTCGGCACTAAGACCAGCTTCATTGAGAAACTCTGGAGCAAGTGTACAAGCTAACTGATCTCAGTAGTGATTATATAAGAGTCTGCAGATGTTTTCTCACAGATTCTATTAATCACTGCAGTTTGCTGGACCTGTCAGGAACGCCTTATATCCAATAGGGCTTTACCAAAATTGCCACAAT
The DNA here is from genome assembly GCA_026939265.1 of Oreonectes daqikongensis. NCBI lineage: Eukaryota > Metazoa > Chordata > Actinopteri > Cypriniformes > Nemacheilidae > Oreonectes > Oreonectes daqikongensis. The sequence goes on from JAOTQM010000187.1 coordinate 5,282,235, forward strand.
AATTTCAAGCCTGATTTAAGCCAGACTGTGGCGGCACGGGGCCAGATTTGAGCGTCATAGCAGCTGCTGAGCTTCAGAATTCCACTAAAGAATAACAGCGGACTCTCCGCATGTGGCTGGGTCAAAACAAGACACAGAGGAATTTACAAATTCATTGTTTTTCCAAAGCAGTATCTTCACTGATGACAGCTGTCTGAAACATTCACCCTTTCACTATTATATAATAAAGTACAAACAACAATAGCTGTTCTTGTACCCGTCACAAAGTCTTTGTATTGATACAAAAGAAAAGATTTAGGGTGTCACGTCTATCTTGACTTCTTGTCAACTATGATTTTACATTGGACTTGAGTACCAGTACCATAATGGATTGGTTTCTTGCCTTTATTTTTAGTAGTCATCTTTGCTTTTTTACCTCTTTTAAAGATCTGCTTTGTGGTGCACATGACTCACCTTGCAGATCAAACAATGAACTGGCGTCAGTTGCTTTCTCAGATGGAGCCTGCGTGATGGGCAAGAGGTACGAGCGGTAGCCCTTTAAGATGGCCGCCATGAAGCGAAGGAACGCTTCCTGAATCTCCATCTCCAAAGTTTCTAAAGTCTTCCCACCGCTGCCAGGTTCCCGCTCGGTCATGAAAGCCTCCATCCGCCCTTCTTCACGGCTCATCTGATAACCTGTAGAGAATTCATGCTTAGGTTATGCACGCAAAGTTAAAACGGCGTACTGATGCGCACCTAATGTACACTGTCCAGATACACAAGAAGCAGATCATATAGCAAGATAAGTTACATAAGCCTCTCTCTTATTGCTTGAGTGAATTTTGAAGGACAGCAAAAACATCAAAGTCTCTGTTAATACAGGTTCACATGAATTGAAATAAAAACGTTCCCCATAAAATATATGAGAACAGAGTCACTCAGTGCAGAAACATACATCACCTTTATCAGAGCTTCTCTGTTAATAATTTATGTGTTTAGGTCTAGTTCAAGAGATTTGTACATTCCATACATGAGATTATAGAGAATCGAAAAAGCGTTCGGTCGGAGGTCAAGTCTAATTCAGAATGAAACATGATTCAGTACCCAGGTATCACAGCACAGACACGCACAAAAGAAACATTTCGTGCGACGGGTTGCCTCTGTCCAGCAAATTGGTCAATCTCTAAATCTCTTCACATCTCAAGGATGACTAACCTTAGCTCTTACTCGGTCAAGCATTCTTAAAACATTGTTAGGTAATAAAAATTATGCTGTCAGAGTCAGGCCATTTAGAATGCTATTTCTTGTGCACTGAAGTGAACTTATATTGCTGAAATGAGAAATATATTCTCAGTTGACACCACAGTGACCCCCCCCCCACACTAACCCTCATCCAGTTGCTGGTAGAGATTGCTGAGGGTGTTGATCAGATGTTTACAGGCTTTTCTTGGCAGGATCTTCCAGGTCAGGGCTCTGCGCTCTTCTTTGCTGAAATAAGCCACACGTGTTTATCATTAGAGAGACAGAGTAAACAGCCAATGGGAGAGAGCTTGTGAACAACAGAACCGAGAGCTGCTTTGGAGTTTTAATAGAGCTTTTACAAGCACTGCAAACATTTAGGTACATACTTAGGGACAAACAAAAAAGGCAGCATGTGTTGAACATATGGCAGTTCTGGTTGTCCAATCTTCACAACAACATTCCTGAATGGTCGTATATCTCTACCCTGATCTATAAACCATCTGCATCGAGATGAAGATCATTATTACTCAGAATGTCTTACTCAATATTTTCACTTGAAAACATTTCAACACCAAAAATAACCTCTAGCACCAAACGAAAGTAGTATTTATTTTAGCATTTAAGAGGTATAAAGATTGCTTTAGCTCAACACGTTTAGTAGGTCATGGGTCAAGAGGGGCTCTCATGTGATCTCATGTGGAGAACTATGTAGAGGTCAAAACTCACTGGGTTATAGTGTTGGTGTCCAGGTCCACACAGCTAATGTCTGTCGGTGGCTCATAGAGGTCAAAGTAGCGTGAGTCCACCCCTACGATGAAAGGGCATGGAGCACTGAGCACATCCGCAAGGGCCAGCGGGCATAGAGGAATGTACGGGCACGGCCAGTGGAAGGGAAAGATCATCTGTTGGTTGAGTACAGGAAAAACATAATATTGTGAAATACTGGAGCGGTAAAATTTTAGTCTATATTGAGTGAGATGGCTTCCAAAAAGATATCAATAAAAATGTATTATTAAATGGCTGAAATACTAGATTCTAATTGGCTAATCACATCTCATATTCAGACAGTTTTGTATAATCACAAAACTTTATAGAAGACTTTTGTCTCCCGCTGTGCTAGTTTTAGATGCTCCATGATATTATTCTTCTCACATAAAATAATGTTAACACAATCAATATTTCATGTTCATTTTTTATTTATTTAGTAAGCTGCATTTTTAGCTGTACAATAAGTAAGGAATAATGTTTAGTCAGCCAATCCTAATCCTGTTCTGAACATATATTAAAAACAGGTAAAAAGACTCCCAGAAGTCTTGAAAGAGGACAGATCAACCCTTTTCCCTTCCACTCACCGACACCAGGGCCTCTGTGACGCTGGTCAGAACGGCCGGACGCAGGGAGTGCACTAAGATCTTGTGTTCTGTGACAGCCAACACCAGTAGTGTAACTGCATTTTTAGGTCCAAGGTTTAAAAGTAGCGTAGAGAGTCTTCCACCACTGCGGGCCGGGAAAACAGCCATGTAAATAACATAAACATACAACATGAGCCGCGAGGATTTTCATCTCTAAAGCAATTACAGAAAAAACACGTGCTGTCCTTCCAAAACATCTGATGTTCAAATTCACAGTTTTTCAGGAAATTGAAAAAACACTGTAACTTTTAATGCATTATCAAAGTTGACAAGCACCTTCTAATACTTTTTATTGGTTAGATATTTGCAAAACCCAGTGACAAACATAAACAGTAACCAATAATAATGATTTATGGCAAAAATAAAAATCACTAAATATGGAGATACAAGGTTTCAGAAGGACAGCAGCGATATGTATATTCATTAATCTATAACACAATATATATGTATATCTATAACACTGATGAAGGTCCAATTGAGGTATCACTGCCAACCCTGAGTTAATGTGGTCAATGTATCTGCGGTCTGACTTACCTCAGAGGGAGAGGAGAGGAAATGGGCTGGCTCAGCATCAGGCTATCATGTGGGGACAGCTGTGAAAAGCAAACACCCATAAACACCAAGGCTGCTACATATTTGGCCAAATAATGTCATCTGTATTTACAATTTCAGAGAGAATATTAATCAAAGCATAGACAAAACTCACCTGCACGAGGATACGAGGCCTTTGAGAGGACGGGAAAGGAACCTTGTGCATAAAATGAGAAATATGCCTAAAGGGTAAAAAAGGAAAGAATTCACAAACAGGCATAGGGACAAAATCCAAAGCAGTGAGTTTCAAAGGACGCAAAAATGTATTTTCACAGGAATAGCAGGAACACATCACACACTTGAACCAGACTGTTGATTCTCACACACATGTGACAAAAAACAAGACATATGTTGACTTTCACAACTAAACTTAAGTAAGCAGTTCTGGTGTGTAAGTCAACTTGTGGTGCAAGACTCACCAGGGGGTGAGTATAAATAATATAACGCAAGCAACTAGTGTTCGAATATTAAATCAGACAGAACTACACCGTTCTACACAAAATAATACAAAACACCATATTTGTTTTATTAACATGCTCAAAGATAATCCAGCACTCACTTCTCAATGGGCAAAGTGTGTGGACCCGAGATGGAGTATCTGTAGAGGAAGGTGAGGAAGTTACGGAACGCGTCGAAGAAGGGCCAGTGAGAAAGAAGGCAGATGCTTTTGTTGGTGTGGACGGTCACCGATCCATCAGATCTGAGCCCCTTACCCAGAAGACCCAGCTGAGATCGCTGCTTGTCAGTCAAATGTGACTCTGAGTAGGGCTCATAAAACTGGATGGCAGCTCCATAAACCTGTCATCACAAAAATTAACATAAACCACCTGCGGGAAATGCAAGTTTATGTTTCAGAAATTGAAAAGGAGTGTACACAGTCCACTTAAAATGCATCGCCATCAATATCGGTTTCAAAAGTGCTTGAGTCCCGTGAGAGAGAGATCCTACAGATTTATTCTTCCTTTCTGTTAGAGAAGATCAAATCAAAACTCAGACCTCAGCTTAGCAAGGTTTTCCCTGAAGTTGCACACCTAAATAAATAAATGATACTGCATAACAAATGGCCCGGAGCCTTGTTCACTTGCGAGTGGAGTGTTTGACATTCAGTACCCGATCTGACCCCAACAGAGCTTCATCTACATTATTAAACAGGCCCATTACACATGTTCATCTTATTCTCAATGTTCTTTTGTTGAGGCACGTTATTCGCTAGGGTTCAATATTCCGCATGCACCAGTTTCCAGCTGCTTTAAATTCTCTGCACATTTCCATACCAGACGAAAATTCTGCCTCTGCTGTCTAATTTTACTAAAAAATGCTCTCAGAGACGGCACTGCAGTGAGAACCGAACCCTTGCGAGGCAAAACGCGCGTGTATTTGTGTGCGCTCGTGCGTGTCTGTACCTTCTCTCCAGAGGCGCCGGTGAGAACGAATGTTGAAAAGACAGGGAGGGAATATTTGGTGTGAGAAGGCCAGCATTCGATGGACGCCCCCATTGGCAGACAAAACAGGGGCACGGATTCAGGCAAAGGAAAAGAATCGTAGTCCTCTTCAGGGTATCGGGACAGCAAACCTACACGCATAAATGAAACCCACAATTAGGCCCAAAGCTCCGTAAATCATTCTTTTGTGATGAATTACTTGGCCGAGTCCTTCACATGGCATGTTAAACACAGGCAACAAATAATGGATTAGTGTGATACTGCATACAGTGAGTATACGATGAGAACATCAATTACCAGTTTAACCATGACATCATATTGTTTTAGCTACATGGGAGTATTAGATTTCACTCATCCACAGCACTATCCGACTGTAACAAAGAATCTTGCCCGGATGGGCGTCCTGTCCTGTCCAGCTACTCTTTGTAGCACAATAAAACACGAAATACATGTATGACTCAAGACAGAGATACAATACCTGCTTTGAATGCCAGGGTGTTGGTTTTGGTCAAAGATTTTTTGTAGCACAAGTATACAGAGGACCCCCACTGTAAACAAAAATAAATGACATTTAAAAATCTGAAAAATACTTCTACACTTGGTCACCAGCATACTGTATGTTGTTTTGGATTCTGTGTTTGTACTCCAACAAAGATTGTTTACAAGCTTATCAAGCATGACTTCCCTAAAAAATCTGCCAGAAAAATGTTGCTGGTTGACCAGCTTTGCCAGGTAAAAGCGGACACTTAAAATCCATTTATTCGCACTCATGTTATTAAAAACCTGTATGTGACTCTTTGTTCTGTGGAACACAAAGGGGGATATTTTGAGAAATGTCTATATAATGCAAGTCAATGGGGGCCAATGTTGTTTGGTAAATCACACAGGCTTGGACTGACACAAGGTTGAGTAAATGATGACCGAATTTTCATTTTTAGGTCAACTACCCCTTTAAATTTTGCTGGTTGACAGCATTGTTGGGCTAGTCCTCCATCTAGATCAAACAAACAAGCATAAACCAATACAAGACTTTACGCTGGTTTAAGCTTGTCTTATCAGTAGTGTAAAGGGATTGACACGCTCACCATGCTACTGTTGAGATTCTTTTCCACTTTGCAGAAGGCATGTGGCGGCGTCTCTCCCTTGCCGGGGATGATGACACAGATGTCTGTGACAGCCAGCGTGGCATGAGAGTGATTCTCAGATGCACGCCGGTATGTGATGTAGATCCTCTGGGAGGAGGAGCTACTGATATTAGCAGGACGGCCAGAGGGTGTGGTCTGTATAATGTTACAATCTGGCTTCAATTTCTCCTTCCACTCATAGAGGACACTAAGAAACATGAACAAAGAGAAGAGGATAGTGAATTATTCTGCACAACAGCACATGATAACATGTTACAAAACCAATTGAGCCATCTATTGCTTATATAAGGGTTTAACATAGACGTAAACAAAAATAGCACAGAAGAATATTATATATTTGGTTTTATCATCATTTAGTTTTTAATTAAATTGATCTTACCCTAGGTCTGTAAGCGGCGGTTTGTCTCTGCCCCTCCTATAACAGAGGAAGATCTGTGGCCCCATAAGACTCCCTCCATTCAGTTCTGCAGGCAGGCCGGAGGGGGTGCATTCAAGGCAGGTGTATCCTCGCGGTACCTCCTCCCCCAGAGAGCGCATCACCACCGCCACATCAGTGATGGGAGCTTTAAGCTGAGCTGAGCTCCTGTGACTCCCATCCTCAGGGTGGTCATCATCCTCCAGAGGTTTAGAAGAGTCGGTGAGTCCTGCCACCACAAAGTAGTCTGCTACACGTGGACTTTTCTCCTCCATCTTCTATCATCCCCATAGAGGGAGGACCTGTATATGTGCTGGGAATGGAGGGAGGGGGAAGAGAAGAAAATGAGAAACAGCCAGCAGTCTATATTACAGTAAGACACAGAGATGTTTGTGAAATATGCTGCACAGCATGCCAGCTCATGGAGATGCCATGACATTTCTTTACTCCGGTTACATTCAGTCTCACATGTGCATAGAGACGGATATGACACATCCACTCCCACAGACGCGCAATGCAAACTCATGTAACATGCTCTGTGCACATCTCCGCACTGGACACACGGAAGCAATTACCCAATCTTGCTTGGAATAAAAGTATATTTGCGATCAGCCTCTAAAATATGAGTCATGACTCCCATCTCTAGTTCTTATCTGCAGACTAACTGCACAGAAATAAAAATCTACTTCAAAAAGAGCCAAGATGGCACAGGAAATTCCTCTCGCTTGCGTCAATAACACAAGTCTGTCACCGTAACGCCTCCCTAGTACGTAAACCGCTGATATCTTAATTGGAAGTGTCAGTAACTCTCTGTCCCTTCCAGAACAAGCCTGGGGCTTTCACAACACACAGGTTGGCAAATGCACGGGGATAACATCCTCAGAGTCACTTACAGGTTGCTATTCTTGTGTGTGCTCATTGTCTGATAAGTATGTATGTGGAACAATTATTGTAGGTAGACTTATACATTCAAATTCAAGGACCACAAATGCCCCTATACAAAACGATGCATGACTCATGTTTGAATGTGTATGGTCTTTGTCTTTCAGCTGTATGTCAAATGGCTTATCTATGCTTTACAGTAACATTATGGCTGTAAGAGTCACAGGACACAGTTTAGGAGCTTAGGAAATGAAACTGACCACCTGACTTGTCCCGACTACTATGGAAGTGAAGAAGTGAGTGACCTTCTTTTGAGGAACTGATGACGTTTTTGGTGACGGTACTGAACAGGAAGTTGCAACGTCTTGCAAACAGAAAAACGATGACAAAAAGTAGATTTAATGACATGGGTTTTAAAACCCTAATCCTCCTCATTCTCATTAAACCTATGGGCTGAAGGAGGGGTCCCTCTAACCCTTGTCCAGCAATAAGAGGCCTATTCATTCTGCATTCCATCTGTGTTGAGGATGGAATGGTGCATTTTCTGCTGTTTTTACTTAAAAATATCCAATAAATATTTGCAAAATTCAAGCATTATGAAATACATTTGTTTTTTGTCCAAAGCAACATGGCACATTCAGACTATGCAGTTTACCAGCATGATTCCCTGGGAATCAAACCCACAACCTTGGTGCCAATGCCATTTTCTACCAGCTAGCTTTAGATATTCTGTCAGATAAATTTGCTCGCATCAACGAAACATTACAAGATCCGTCACCCCCACACAATTCCAAACGGATACAGAAGTCCACCACACACACGAGAGAAAATAAAACAGATGTGTCACATGTTACGTGAGAGAATTAGGATTATATATAGACATAATCTCTCGCTCCAACGACCACGACATACGCCGAGGCTGGCTCTACCCTAACCAGCATCAGCACTGAGAAATTATAATCCTCACCATGGCAACAATGAAGAAAAGCTGCCTATATTAATCATTTGTCTAAACATGTAAGTGGGGCAAAATACACTAAACTAGTACAAATGAATCACGAATGATAACAAGGCTCTCTTCACAACTGCTGATTTGAGAAAGAAAACGAATCCAAATTTTCACACCCAACTGTAGAACAATTGTTATTATTAAGCAGGAATGTGGAGTCTCGGAATGCCCTGAAGAGGATTTCATCTTGATCTGTTGCAATTACAGACACTCTTACACTGACTCAACACTTTTTAAATAACTGCTAGGAAGTTGCTGCCTTATTAAGAAACACCATGCTAACGTCAAGCAGAGAGTCAGAAGCAACCGGAAGCGCGTTGGAAATGGCTCTTTCATCAGAAAGCGGCATGGGTCCTACGCAGCGGAAATCCTGGCACGGAGAACCTGTGAAACTAAACTGCATTCTCCGTCTCAATCGTCACACTGCCTGGTAAGAAATAAGGAACTAATGATCTTCTCTGATCTCTGACCGACAACCTACGCATCATTCCTAAGAAATTCTTGACTAGAAGTGATAGTTCACCCAAAAATTAAAATTCTGTCATGAATGACTCACTCTCGAGTTGTTCCAAATCTGTATAAATGTCTTTGTTTGGTTAAACACAGAGAAAGATATTTGGATGAATGCTTGTGACCAAACAGTAGGTGGACCCCATTAGGAAACATTACTTTATAATTTATTTTGTTCTGTTGAACACAAAATTTGATATTTTGAAGAATGTAGGACAGCAAAATGTTCGGGGGCTCCTTTGTCTACCATTGTTATTTTTCCTACTATGGTAGTCAATGGGGTCCACCTACTGTTTGGTCACAAGCATTCATCCAAATATCTTTCCCTGTGTTTAACCAAACAAAGACATTTATACAGATTTGGAACAACTCGAGAGTGAGTCATTCATGACAGAATTTTAATTTTTGGGTGAACTATCACTTTAAGCATTTCTATTGGTTCCCTTTTCCAGGAATATGATCAGACATTTTGAGTAATCAAAACAATGGAATAGAACGGGAATAGGCAAATTTAATGTTACACAACAGCAGAGAAATGCATGTGGTTGTGAGTTCATCGGACTGTCATCCGTGTGGCCCTGTAATGTGGGTGGTCACACCAAGGTCCTGTATGGCCGCATTTACACCAGATTTAAACCATCTTGACAGATCCAAATTCGAAATGATGAGTCGAGAACTGTTGTTTACTTCTAATTGTTTTTTAAGGTGACAGTAACTGAATTCATGATTACATCACTTCCTGTGTATCACATCTTGCTAAATAGCAAAAAACAACAAAAAGGTAACTGACATTTTCTCTTAAATATACATATTAATATATGAACCTCACCACAAACAAACAGTTAAAAGTTATTTTAGTCAAGTATGACCCAAAGAAAACCCTTATTCAGACTTTTAGATGTAAATACCATGTGTGCACCGGCTCTATGGTATAACCTGATAATCTGACCAAGGGGAGGGTGGACCCACTATGACCTATACATTTTAGCATTAAAAATCCTTGTGCGTTGATTATATCAAATCCTGAACAAATCCTCCAAACAAAGACAAAGATTATTTACATTCTTCCTCAGCACAGCGGGCAGCTTCACAAGCTCTTTTCCTCAGGAACAACCAAACAACCAAACCCCCACAGCACAACAAAGCGGCATCCTAATTCTATCTTAGCGCTGCTGTAGGAGGCACGCTTATGTCTGTTAAAATGATAAGCCTTGCCCTCTTTTCACCAACCTGTGGCATGCCGGAGTCAGAGGATAAGCCTGTTTAACAGCTTGCCCATAAGAATGAGCGTGATCTCATCCAGCTGTGTTGTAGTTATGGACCCAGAGTAAAGGCTCCATGGACCAAGAGACTCCTGATATTGCACAGCTCTGGGACATCAGGGAGGCCAAGAGGAAAAACACGAGCAGGGGAACTAATGCAACACATTTGGCCGAGCATATGGTCCTGCTTAAGACACAGGGGCGGACATTCGATTCCTCAGCACCATGGCGAGAAACAAGCACACATCTGCATACTTTGGATAGGAGGAGGCAGGAAGGCTATTTCTATGAGGAAATGTTTTGTCTGTGAAACTTGTCAGAGGTACAAAACCGACTCCAATTTAAGTTGTTTTCTAAAGCATTCTCGTAACTGTTCTGGGATTTAAAAAAATAAAGCGTGGGATAAAAAAATAAGCATTTACACAACCTCAATAGACAACAACATCCTGCATGTCTGACTTGATAAATTCTTGTCAACATGAGCCTTTAAAACAATTCCAGTATAAAGAAGGCGTTCTACAGTGTTGATGAGGATATGAAAACAGCTGAAAAACTTATAAGCAATGAGTGAATGTTTCCAAAGACATGTGTTGTTTACTTAAACATACATAAAGCAAAAGTACCCTCAATGAACCCTCATGTCTAGGCAAGATGTATTGCTAAAGCTGGCCAAGCACTGATTGTCCAAAGTAATTAAAAACAGATAATGACTGCAGAGCCGTGATGGATGCAATAGACCAGGAAATGATGGATGAAACTATGCTAAATGCAGATATTTACTGACAAACATTAACTAATGCGTCAGAATACAAATCTACACAGGATATATACACCGAATACGACCACCAATTCATCCTGCTGTCCCAGAGTACATTTATACAGTATAATTATCCTGATCTCCAAATCTAATATCATTGTTAAATCAATAGGCACCATGATGAATAATTTGCAGTGATCTGCCTTATTTTCTCTCAAATATCTGCAGATTTAATTCCTTTACAAGTATGACGAAACATCACAAGGTAAGCTATGCCAATAAACAAACATGTGTAATAAACAAGCAATCAACAGTTACGTTAATACTGTGAAATAAATACAAAGATGACAGACAGGGCTGGGTCAGTCATATAGACATGTAAATCATAACCCTGCTCAAAAAAACTACAGAACCATCACAGAAAATTTAATAGACCTAATGGTTATAATGGAAATTTTATTGGTTTTAATGGAAGCTTTAATGATCTCTGTGGGTCTAATGTGTAGGACTGTTTTGGTGGGGTGTTACTGTATCTGGCAGAGGAGAACCAACAGAAACCCATTAAATCTTAAAGGATTTTTGTAATTGTTTTAATGGTAAACAGCTGATGGTTCATTTGTAATGGAAACCATTAGAATTTGTATAGGTTTTCTTTCAGCAGGGAATAACCATGGTATTTATTCGTGACACAATTACTAATGTGAATGTAAACCCTTAATAAAAAAAATACATTTTTATACATTTTGCCAAAAAATAAATGCAACTGTTGGCGATCATCACATGGCATGTAAATACACGAGCGCAATCAAAACAAGCCCACAATTATCGTCGCGCGATGACAGCGTCTGTCAATCTTATATTAAAAACAAAAGACACCAAATGAATAATTTCATGAACAGTACATTTTCCCGTTCGTATTTGTAATACAAAGATTAACCTTAACAAAGGCCCGCACCCAAACGTAACCATTAAATAGATATGAGTATGAGACACTCACTGTTTCAGTCGGACGACGATGCAGAGGACACGCTCATTGAAACGCGCACCGTTATTCTGACTACAGCCAAATATTATTGATCACGGGACAGAAGAAGGGCCTATGTATTTCCACCCATTTCGTCATATAAATGAATTATTCCTCCGTCAAGAAATCGCCATATAACCAGTGCACGACCAGGGTGGGCTGTGCCTCACCTTCTCTATACGCTTCCAGACAGAGATGCTCTCGACTAGAGCCGCGCACGCGCTTATCAAAACCTGCCGCACGGTCACGTGACTGCCAGCAAACAGTGACGTCTCTTGAACATTCCGGGGACTGTCAGTGATTTAATATGGGGGCGTCCCGACAGATAGTCCATATAAAGTCAGTGGTGCTGGATGTTATTTCAATATTTTGAGCTGAAAGGTGTTGGACAGCTTGATTTATAGAAGTAGCTACATGATGAACAACATGCACCGTAAGCCTAGTAATATTAGTTATTCAAACTAGGAATCACAGCTATTTGGGCAACCAGATGTTAAAGGTACCACGGGAAAAGTTGAGAGTTCTGTAGGCTAATGACTGAACATTAATCTAAAAGTAGAAGAATAATTGATCAAATAGTGCATGAAGCTAAAAATGTCATTATTTACAGACTTGTGTAGAGCTTTCCGGATCACTAAATCTGTTTTAGGCATGTTTTATAAAGGAAAAATAGGCAACTATAACAATTCAGTAAAACGTAAATGTTTATACACCTGCATAGTCTAGAAGGGTTTTGATAATACCGACTTTAGACCAAATAGAGAGTTTGCAAACTATGTGCGACTGCCAACATCTGACTCAGCTGTTCTGTAGCATTTCTAGGTGGTCTTGATGAAAATAAATTACTTCTATCCTCAGCTAAAACGTGCCAATGTAACTTCTCAGCTTGTTTACAAGACAAATGTGCCTTTTTCTGACAATGTTGGGTCTTTTTCTACACTCTCAGACAACAGTGTTCATGTGTGTAAATATGCAAAACACAAATGTATTTCTAAATTAGGAAACATCTGTGGGAGTTCAGGTATTCGTGTTTTTAAAAAGGAATCAGAGATCAACTACTAAACACCTTCCGAGTGCATTCAGAACCTTACAAGTCTTCTCATCTTTAGATGAATGATTTAATGGAGCAGTTTAAGTTGACTGGTCAGCTGGGTCTGTGAACCAATAAACATCATAAGGATTAGGACATCCACCAGCCCTTCATGTTGTCTCTGTGGTTTTACACGCTGGCCACCCAGACGACAGAGCTCAGGTTTCGAAATATGTGAAACTTCATTGCCTGCCCTGTAATGATTGTCAAGGAGTGTACACTACAACATTAAATGCTGTGCAATTTTGAGTCAACATGCAATTTTGCAAGGAGATCTGTTGGGTACTGTGTCTGGATTTGAATCCTGTACACGTGTTGAGCTCGATATGTTTCCCAGGCGAACAGAGAAACAAACGGATTAGTGCCTGAAGGCTATTGATGGTCTCCGCCTATCACAGAGTTTGACAATGTCTTCTGTGGTCTGCCTAAACAATCCTTTAGATTTCATCCCAATATGCAAAATGACTGCAGGATGGTTCTCGGATCTCATCTCTTCTTCCCTTGTTTAGCTATAATGGGTAATATTGTTTAGCAATTATGTTACCTAAGCTGTAAACAAAGAATATACACGTCCCACTTGATGGTACTCCTCATCCCACCAGAGTTGTCATCTTGATGTATTGCTCAAAGGTTTTGTCTTGTATAAGCACTGAGAGATGCATTGCTTTCCTGTATTCAAGATGTCTGTACTGGTTCTGTTATTTCTACTTTACTGCAATAAAATCAGTCATGTTTATGTTTTGCACTTTTTATGTGTATTTTGTTTACAACTTGTGCCCCAATGTCCTCTCTGTAATTGCATTGTGGAGCTGGGAATGTTATTTTCTTCCACTGTGTACTCTGTGCTGGAGTCACAAATAAACCCAAACTTGAAACTTCATCTTGAGTAAGAAATTGAATAAACATTGAATAAAATATTTGCATTTGTATTTCTTTTTACAAATTAAAAAAAAGTAGCTTGGAGTTATTTTAAGTTTATGGAGTTGAGTGGGAGCTGTCCATCATGGTTTGGGGTGTCTTGACCTATAGGTCACCCAAAAAAAAATCTGTCATAGTTTTTTAATTCTCATGTAATACAAAGTGTACATAAAAATTTGACGTTCATAAGATGCTTTAAATTTTTAGGTTTGCCTTTGCCTTTAACCGGACCACTGTATGTCAGTGGAAATATACTGACAACCGTGGATATAATGCACATCTATAAGAATGCAGTGTGTTGTGAGGGAAAACCCCCAAAATATTTAGCAGGTAACTTTTGCCAACAATGAGTCAGCAACTTTCACAGTACATTACTGGCAGACCCTTAGAGTATATTTCAGAAATGCAGACTAGATTACAGTCAAGGTCCATTAGAGTTTGCTGAAAAGCACATGGATGGTTCAATAGGGCCCCATCATAATGTCTCTGAGATGATTCAAGGTGACACTCCTAGTTTAAAGCACACACACTTTGCTAACTAATTTTATTTGTATACAACCAGGATTGAGTCACAAAATAACAGAATATCAGAACATTGCCAGGAAATGCATATGAGTCACATGTAGGTTTCATACAGCTTTTGGTTGCTAGGTTGTGTAACAAAATACAGAGTTGGTTAAATACTTCTGGTGATGACCAATCATCAACACTGTGTTGAAAAATTATTTCCGGACAATTATTTATTTATTGACAGATTTTTTTCGCAAGTATGCCAACACGTTTATAGTGCCTTTCTAAGTCAGGACACGTACAATACTGCACTCTTGTGGCCAACGTAATAGCCTACACACACACACACACACACACACACATATATATATATATATATATGTTCATTAATTCCGATTTTTTTTTAAAGAAAGATTTCAATGTAAAAACTTTGCATAATCTATGATTGCATAATCCTTTTATAAAAAAAGTTCTGAGTTTCCACCTCCGTGATAGTTTGTATTGTAATAATGTTAATAATATTTTTATTAAAATGACAGAGAAACAGTCGTCCTTTTCAAAAGCATCGCAAACCAAAGACAACACCAATGTTTGTTTGAAGTGTAAAACATTAGGTTCTACCGAGATTTGAACTCGGATCGCTGGATTCAGAGTCCAGAGTGCTAACCATTACACCATAGAACCACCATGCCACACAAGTGAAAATTACCATATCTAAAGAGTTAATTATATAGAATTTGTGTACATCTTTATTGCATTTTCATTGCTTGTTCATCTTTCACGATGGTACACATTCAACCCACTGTTACCTTACTGATTAAATAATAATAATAATAAAATGTCCAGACGCTTTTATTATGACAGACTGTAAAAGCACTAACCCGGAACACTTCGCAAGGCTCTCGCTAGTGGTTCGTCTGCTTGCTAATCTGTTAGCATGGCTACAGCCTAATCACAAACACACTGCAGTGCCGCAGCGGAAAGAACAGGGACGGAACGGGTCCACTTTTCCTTCAAATTCCTCCATTGTTTGTGCTTTTATTTTAACCGACATGGGGACGAGAGACGACGAATACGACTACTTGTTTAAGGGTAAGTGTAAAATATATTTGTCTCGCGAGTAAAAGAGAAGCGCTATGATTTTGTGGTTATTGTGTCGTGAACCGTTAGAGCGGTTATATATTTAATACTCGTTCTCTAAAGGCCAGCTAACCGGCTAGCTCCCTCAGAGCCACCCAAACAAACCCCCGATCCGCGGCTGGAATTAAATCATTTGGACTTTATCGACTTCTTTCCAAAGTAGCCCAACCACCACATAGGTATAGTGTCAATATAATTGTTGGTCAAAACCATAATATCCCGTTTACCGCAGATAGGACCACACCTTGAAGTGGCTAGCTGGAGTTAGCCGCAGAAATAGTTTAGTGGAGCAGGGGGAAACGGGATACGGCCATTGTTTCCAAATCCTTACATTAACAACCGATATGTCTGGATTATGGTCTGCGTTCTCTTTGTGATTGAATTGAGTTTATTAAGCGCTATGTGGCTGGTGGCAGTATTCTGTGTCAACATTCATGTTAATATGAGGAACAAAGCAATGTCAGAGACACGACCACCAAGATGTACTGAATTAATCCATAGATGACATTAAAATCAAATAGTACTTATTCGTTTTGCCTTATTGTTATTGTCTTATAGATTGTCATATAATGTATATTTGCTTATGTTTACGTAATGTGAGATGTTGTGATGTTTCTGGTATAAGTAGGCCTGTGTTTATTCTTAATGAAGGCATATATTTACATTTAAGATGAGACGTGTTATCTACACATAATTTTTCCATACATTGTTCTCATAACCAGACTGCGTGGGTTCACTCATGTCATAAGTTGTCTTTTGCCAAAACTACCTCTCTAGTAGTTAAGGCATGTTGTGTCAGTTTCTCACATTTTCCTCTTAGGGTTGTGTTTATAAGCAGTGTACACAAATCAGATCTGTGATCCATGATTTTTAAACTGGTTACATGTATCTTTCCAACATTTTTCAGCATTTTCACAAACCAATCTGTGACATACAGAGTTTCTGTATTTGAAAGGATGTATTGATCTATTTTAGACAGTATTTTTGTATTAATCTCAATGTTCTAAAATAAGAGTTGGTTTGATGTCAGATCATCAAATCATAATGTGTTTTTTATATTCAAGTGGTCCTTATTGGGGACTCTGGTGTGGGGAAGAGTAACCTGCTATCCCGTTTCACCCGCAATGAATTCAATCTGGAAAGCAAAAGCACCATCGGAGTGGAGTTCGCTACACGTAGCATCCAGGTAGATGGGAAGACGGTGAAGGCTCAGATCTGGGACACAGCTGGACAGGAACGCTATCGAGCCATCACTTCAGCGTGAGACGAATTCTCAGTTGAATTTCATTAAATGTCACTTTTCAGATTGGATATATCCATTGACTTGTTAATATGTGTAAAATCCTTCTTTTTGTTTTTTTTGGTTGACATTCTGAAACGAGCATAAAACAATTCTGTGTAAATAGTGTTTTGAGCATCTATTCACTTTTTGTCCCGTTCGTCCTTGATGTTGGTCTAAAGGTATTACCGAGGAGCTGTGGGGGCTCTCCTAGTCTATGACATCGCCAAGCACCTGACCTATGAGAATGTGGAACGCTGGCTTAAGGAGCTGAGAGACCACGCAGACAGCAACATTGTCATCATGCTCGTGGGCAATAAAAGTGACTTGCGTCACCTTAGGGCCGTGCCCACCGATGAAGCACGTGCATTTGCAGGTTCGAAACACATTAACACATAGCAGTGGACTTTTAACTTTTGATTCGTTACATGAAGCCATTGTTTTACAAGGGCATTTGCTTTTAGTCCTTTATATACTTATCAACACAACTGTGACAGACAGTTAATAATATATATATTTTCAATGTTTGCAGAGAAAAACGGGCTGTCTTTTCTGGAGACCTCAGCTCTGGATTCCACCAACGTAGAGACCGCTTTTCAGACCATCCTGACTGGTAAGTGTGCTTTGCATAAACGCAGCGAAAAGCGTTTGCACACATGCAGTGGATCCTTATCAGCCGTTCAAGGTTGAGGATGATAAATGTTTATTTTTTGTAATAGATGTAGAAATAGATGAATACTAAACCTATGCTAAAATGGCCCTGTGTGGGTCTGAAGGGTAAAAAAAAAAAGATTGTAAATGATTGGCCTGTGGTTGAAGGTTGATCTGTATGAATGACTTATCAGAAGCCCCTGTCTTGGTTGGGTAGGTTCCTTTAGCCTGACGTGACTGCAATGGAGAGTTTTGGTTTTCTTTTGATCCTCTGTTTGGATCCTGGCATGTGCTGGGCAGGCAGGAACAAATAAACGTTTAACGGCATCACACAGTCAGTGTCGTAATGACTATTGCTGTATGGTTATTGGCTTTTATGGTGACCCAAAGTCCATTGTCGTAGCTTGTACATCATTCTCGCTACCAATAAATATGAGTTTCTAAGACACTCCTGAGACTTTAAACCTCCTCTCTGTCCTGCAGAAATCTACCGGATCGTATCCCAAAAGCAGATGTCCGACCGTCGAGATAATGACATGTCACCTAGCAACAATGTGGTGTCCATCCAGGTGCAGCCTACTGAGAATAAACCAAAGATGCAGTGCTGCCAGAACATCTAGCAGCGCCCCTACCCCGAACGCACCCCCCTTCCCCGTACCCTCCCCCCACCAAGCACCCACCTGCAACACCCTCTTCCCTTCTCTTCAAGACTGCTTTGGGTCTGAGATGCAGCTGCACAACTAAGCTTGAGCACAGAGGCTGGTTCCAAAGCTAGAATCTCAAAGGGTCACCACCTGCAGTCTGGACTATGCTTGTTTTTTTCCTGCCATGGCTTTTATATTGCAGGATTTTAATCATTCGTGCCGATGTTCACTGAAATGTCTTAATATATAATTTCATTCGCAAATATGTATGTCTTTAGTAGCAGCCCCGTTTTTGCTGTCGCATCTGGGGTGGAGGGGAGAAGCGTGCAGTATTGGAGGTATTGCTGTATTTAATTGTGATGTAGAGATGACGTCTCTGTTGATAGATGTTAGACAGTGATTAGGGCCCAAGAACCACACACTTCACCATATGTATTCAAGTATGGGTTACATTGCATGTAAATGCTAAGTTGCAGCTACAGAACACTTCATGCGTTTGGCATGGATTACAAAGCAGCATTCTTACATCGCGTTCTTCATTACATCATCAGGGCCGGCGGAGGAGGACTTAAGCTTGTGGCACAGGGAATATCCTGAACACAGTGCCTCGATCAAATCCATAACTACTCCATGCCATCTTTAGCGTCCTCTTTGAGGTAGAATAGTGGTTTTAGTGCCTTTCTTGACGGAACGTACCCACAATGCCTCATGCATGTGCTTAAGAACAAAGCCATTTTCTGCACCTCTTCATGTCAATGCAGCGACGCCTTCATCACATGATGCTCTGCAGTGCTATCATTATGCTGTAATATAGTATAATACTGACCCTTTTAGTGTTCTCGGCCCTGTGACTTAATCTCAGTTATTGTCTTGGACGTCGTCGTCGAAATTTTACAGCGAAGTTGAGTTTGTAATAAACAGTAATTGATGTCATAATGTGGAAAGAGTATCTCTCTGCGGCTTTAAAGGGGAAATAACTCTCGCTTGTACTTCAGTGCCCACAAAGGCACGGGTGCAATTGAAAAAATAACACTACCATGACCTATTCAGTATGAAACGAGGGAATAGATACTTTTGTTATGCCTCGTCACTTCCCCTAAATTTATAAACGCGTTACATTATCTTATCACCACAACCCCATAGTACATTTGCAGGTCACAGATTGTTAATGTAAGAGGAGGAAAAACAAACAGCGCTTAATGGTAAAAAGCGAACAACCACATCACACGAGGGAATAGACTGGATACGTTCTCTTTTTTGCACTGAATGTAAAATATCTCCCAGTTTGACTTGCCACACTACAGTTTCTTGTATTTATTCTGTGGTAGTCACTTGAATTCAGTTGTTAGCCTTTAATCGTGGTGGCCAAGTGACGGGACTTTTAAACGTTAAGACACTGTGTGATAATTTATGAATGTATTGTGTGTTTTAGCCTATAAATGTCCTTATTCCAGCAGATGGGGAAACCACCACAAGCTGTGATGCTAATTTTTGCTTAATGGCTGTCTAATACAATTTATTCAGTGTGACACAAACTATCGGTAAAGACTGAACTAATAATGCATGTTTTATAGCGGTCACCACGGATGACCTCCAGAGTGGAAAAATACTGTAGACCTCAGCATCTTCGTCTGCAACCCAGAAGTCAATTACTTTGAGACAATTTCACTTTGGTTATCGATCTCTTTGACTTTAATTACCCCCAGCCCCAGGTAAAACATTGCTCACTAAGATAATCCTCAATAGTATCACAACACATTCCAGGTGGAATCGACGGCTTCTCCAAGACTGCAGTAGCTTGCGTTTAAACTCCAGTAATGTAATTCTAGAAAAAGACTGAACGGAATGGGCCGACATTACTGCATAGGTGCATGTGTGTCTTATTACTGTTTTCAGTCTCCTGTATCCTATAAGGTTTAGATCTTATAATATAGCAGCACATTGAGGTAAACCAGTACTTATTGACATCGAAAAGAAAGGTCAGGGTCTGTTCTGTTCTGTAGTGTTGGGGCTTTACCACGTTTAGGACCCTGATTCTGATGTATGACTGTTCTATAGAGGCAGGGGTCTCTGGTGCTAACGGGGGCCAGTGCCAATGATGTGAGGGTACAGACGGCACAACATTGACCTGCCCAAGCACTGCACACTGCTAGCGTGTCCTAGTTAGATTACCTGAATATTACTTTTCTGACTGTCAGATCTTTCACATATCGCCTCATATGTCTTTTTGTTTTGTCTGCACTGTACTGTGATTTATTTTATATTGTTATAATTATACTATTACTCTATCCACTGTAATTCCAATTTAAATGAGCAAATAAAATATGTAGTTAATTCAGATTGTGTGTGCTGTTCTTTTGTTACGTATAGCTTTTTTCCTGAAGCGTCGGAGCTGTAGCCCAGTGGTTAAGGCTCCAGACACACACACACACCATTTCTACTTTCATGTTCCTGTCTGCCTCCATTGGCCATATATATATATATAAAAATAAAAAGCATGGAATTGTCATGTAACTGTAAAACTAACGCTGTAATGTGTGCAATTTGGTTTTCATTTGTTTAGGTTCCTGAAGACTAATCATGATCTAATTTTTAAAAGACCAGTCAGTGAGATTTAGTGGCATCTAGTGGTGAGGTTGCGAATTGCAACCAACGGCTCGCCACTTTTGCTTTTTTGCCGAAGGAGATGCATTTACGAAACACATTCTGTAGAGCGGTTTATCCATTTAGGGCTACAGTGCCGGCGCAACATGTATGTAGATAGAAATAGCTCATTCTAAGGTAATAAAAACATAGCGGTTCATTATGTAAGGTCTTTAAACACCACTGAAGACATTATATTGCATTTCTATCAATAGATCCTCCATCATCTTACACACTGGTCCTTTAAGTTGTCTTGGTTTATTCATAAGAGGTGCTCACAAATGTGCAGTTATACACTGTGTTCATATATAATGTACAATCATTTATTTAAGAGACTTTATTTTGTATTTTATAAGAAAACATCAAGCAGCAATTAAATGATTGGAACATTAAATGCATAACATTTGGAACAACTTATAAAAGCTAATGGGGAGCCATTGAGCTGTAAAGCTGGCAGGGTTGATGAAATGCATTGTTTTATTTATGAGTGATTGTCACTATGTTATTGCTATCGTGAGGGAATGCAGCCACTTCAAAACAAAACTGAAATAAATGCACTGTAAGCTGGACTCATAAAACACACTACTGATACACGAGGAATGGAACATGAAATCTATTATACTATTTTTTTTATAAGGACATGTTTGAGGTCTGATCCTGGAGTCTATTGAATCATGAGCGCTAACATATAATGTCCAGTTCATATATTAATACTGCGCACAAACAGCAAAAGCACGTGAAAATAATCTGTCACTATGGGTATCGTTATTTGCTCATGCTACTTTTTCTCTTAAATATGTTTAACTTACACAACAAAGAAAACCATTTACACTAACAAAGTATAAATAAACATCATAAATACATAATCGCAAAAAAAAAAAAAAACTCAGAGGCCCGCCAACCGATGTTTTAAAATGTAAACATACAAGAACAACTAAAAACAGTTGATAGTTCTGAAAAGCGTTACTTAAGATACACAACTTAATCCCACGTTCATGAGACACACACACACTCGAATAACTCATAGCAACAGTCATCAATTTCTATTTACAGTAGAAAGCACCAGGTTGTTACACAAGTGAGCAATACAGTATTCCAAAGCTCATGTTGACCCCAGGCTCTCTTCATAAACTTTTATAAATAATTCTGTTTAGGTTTATAAGTGGTAAGTGTCTTGTGAACGTATTATAAAGTCTCGATCAAAGCAATATTGAATCTGTAGGTGTACATTTGAACTCTTAGTATTTCTCTTAACCATGCTTTGTCACCAAGGCCTTGAAGTCACTTCTGAATGCTGAATTGCTCAGGGGGTGTAAGGAACTGCCACCTCATGGTCACCCCTGGCTCTCAGTTCCAAATCGATGCCAACTCCAGATTAAAAGTTCTGGATCATTGAGTTGCATTGATTATCTGTTCCAGTGTGAGGAGCTCATTGAGAATCAACACACTGTCCGGTATGTTTCCATGAAAAATTCCCTCTCACGATGTCTGGAACCATCCGAAAAAGACAATCAGAGACCTTTAAACAAAGGATGCTTTTCTACACCTGTATTTCCTGATGTATTACGCACAGCTTGTTATAAAAAGTCAGTGACAGATGAGAAGGATGATGAATAGTCGCTGGTGTCCAAATCTCAGCAGTTGGTCTAGTCTATACGGTCCATTTTCAATTTCTCCATCCTCAGGGAAACACAGAGCGTCCCCTGTGTCATGTCCAACATAATCTACTCATGCATCTGTACTTGAATGTGTGTTTGAGAGAAAAAGAGATGAGATTTGATGGAGGTTCGGGCTCTACAGCAGGGAGCTCGGGGGGCTGTCTGGAGGAGGAGGCGTGTGCGTGGGGCTGTGGCGCATGGGCAGGATGTCATAGTGGCTTGGAATGTGGCTGTTCCGCGGGAGGTCGTAAGGACTTTGGGAGAAACCGGTCGCCAGTCCGTTGGGTCCCTGAAGAACACTCACTGTGGGTTCTGAAGGAGAAGAGTGATGACGGGGTCAGATGCATTTAGTCGGCTTCAAGTTTGCTCAGCAGTTTCATTCCTGAAACTCTCTGAACACATCAGTAACTTCCAAATATCTTTCTCTGTGTTCAAAACTAAGAAATGTATACAGATTGGGAAGAACTCGAGGGGGAGTAAATGATGACAGAATTTGTATTTTTGGGTGAACTGTACCTTTAATAAGTACATTTTCATGTATGCTTATTATATTACTCTATAAAAGCCTAATTCATTCTGTTAGATCCATAGCTACAGCCTTTTATATAATATATTTGTTTGCATTTCTTCTAAACATAAATCATAACTGTTACTATTAAACCACTTCTAAATAAATGATAAAACTTCAATAATAAAATTAACCCCACCATCTAACATGATTATAAACATTAGAGTTACTTATAAACTGCATATTATTGGTTTCTTAGACACGGCTCTTTTAATTCCAGCAGCACAGTTTCTTATAATTTACTTCCGTTTTATTGATGTTCACAAGAAAATGACAATGCAACATACACAACTTGCGTCGCGCTTCCGGAGACAGAGTTGGAGGGTGTTGGTTGAAAGGAATAAATAAACGTGACCTTGAGTAAGAACAGCTTGTTCAGACTCACCCACGTCATACACGTTCCTGCTGGCGGTGGTCAGGGTTGAGCTGGTGCTGGAGCAGAAGGTCAGGTCTCTGTGAGCGGGAGACTTCATCTCCACGTAACTGCTTTCGGTGTGCTTACACGCCAGGCCGGGCGGATCGCGGATGGTGGCGTACGGGTTCTCGCTGTTCAGGGAACACGAGCTGGAGCTGCACATGGAGGCCTTTATGTAATCTACACACATCAAAGAAGAGATATTACATTCACAGATTTATTATTTCCACAAAATGTAATCAGCGCATCACCCTCTGGGAAAGAGAAGAGATGAGATGGGAGAGACAAAAATGTTAGAAATGGGAAATTAAGTTAGATCTTTAGTCAAAGATGCAAAAGAAGCAGTTTTTAAGATGTGAAAACAACATCTCGGAGTCATGTGGAAATCACACCCGACAGTTCTGATCTAATGCAGTCATATAGATGAAGAAGTTTGTGCTATAGATAGATGGTGGCTACATTACTCATGTACCTCATCTAAACACATCAACTTAAATAATTTTTCTTTTAAATACTAACCCTCTCTCTCTTCTATCAATAGGTAGTGTTCTGGCTTTTGTAGAAACTAGTAACTTGGTGTTAGCAATTATTGTACTATTCCTAAATGAGTTTCCTAAACTCTCTGTAAGTCGTTTTGGATGAAAGCGTCTGCTAAATGACTAAATGTAAATGTAAAAATAAAACTTTCTCTGTAGGATGAGAATGAACATGATGATCCTGCAGACTGTTTAGAAATCTGTTACACAACTGACAGCAAAACTAAAACGTATGATGCACATCTTGGATCAGTGTGTTGTTTCAATAACCTCCAAAATCTAAAAAAAAAAGCAAGCCTGGTTTATGAGATTTAAAGAGAAATGTCACTGAAATATTTGTTTGTCATATTACCTTTGCCCTTGCGGGTGGTTTTGTTGTCTCGCAATGTAAGTGTCTCTCCTCTTGTTACTCCTATTAAGGAAAATGAACATGTTATTCATGTTGCAATAACAATACAAATTGATTATGATGTGCATGTATAAAGTTGGTAAATGTTTTTTATTTAATGCACCCAACATTGCTATTAAATGATTCAAGCCATGCTTTACTGTCTGAGCTACACAAATGCTATGATACTATACTATACGATACTATATGATACTATGATGGTCCAGAGCTCCAGTGTAACATCCTCATGATGGGGCAGATAATGTGTTGATTATTGATTCTGATCCAGTAGATGTGTAATTCTCAGGAATGATGCCATATGTCCCTCCATGACTTTGGGAGTGAGATGGGGAAATAGGATTTCTTCAAAATTCACCAGTAACCTTTTCAAATTAAATAGCATAAAAATAAACATTCTTTGGCACAAATGCCACTTCCCTAGGAATGACTGACCAGGTGCTGTCACCAAGCAACAATACAAAGTCAAAAATAGGCAATATTATTCTTTTGTGTATACTCAGGTGAAAGCTTGACGTTCATACTTGACCCTTATTTTGTTATTTTAGTCGTTCGTAAATTATTTTCACTGAAGTCTGTTCACTAAATACAAGAAAACACAGATTTGTAGGCAGGATGAACTTTAGATTAGCTCTATTCAAGTTAACCTTCAACCAAATCATGTGACGGAATCATATTTCTTAACCGACTATCTAGAAGTACTACCAGACTGTATGTCTCAATCTTAAAATAACATTTAGCAAACAATACACACTGATAAAGTCAAAGCCATGCTTGAGTCCTGGTGTGTGGCTACTGTGTTTTTCATATTCTACACAATTGTTTAGGTTCAGTCTGAATTCTGTCATCATTTCATCCCCCTCATGTCATGTCAAACCTGTATAACTTCATCTGCAGAACACAGAATAAGATGTTTTGAAGTGTTAGTAGATGAAAAACCGCTGGTGTCTATTGCATTGGTTTTGTATCCATACAGTAGAAGTCAATGGGGACCAACGGTTTTTGGTTACCAACATTCTTCAAAATATCTTCTTTTGTGTTCTGCAGAAGAATGAAAGTCATACAGGTTTGAAATGACATGAGGGGAGTTTTTGGGTAAACTATCCCTTTAATACTTCCATTTTGAATTAAGCACTACAAGGAAATGTTTGTCCTCATTCAGTCTTTTATCAAAATTTTATAACAACAAACTATTTAATACTTTTACACTTGATTTTCTTCTCATTGAATATTTAGTTTTATTTATAAATATGTCACATTACAAAACTAAACATTATTAAACTTAATAATGTAATAAATACTCATTGACTGAATATGCTATAAATACATATTGACTAGGAACCTAGATATGAAATGAACTATCGTGAAGCACAATAGTGTTACAAATATTAGCACACCTATCAACTCTCCGACACAGAAACTTCCTAAAACAACCGATGAAGTCACGGCCATTTTGAACTTGTGGTCACTTAATTTACTTCCTCTCTGAGCTCGTAACTGACAATGATGGAAATACCAGACCTCGAACCCGTGTCTCTGAGGTCTCATGTGTTCGGCCGAGCCCTTATCAGCGGACCAGCAGGTAGACATAATGGGGTGAGGTGGCATGGGATGGGAAGTCAGAGCGGTAATGAACTCCCCTCTCCCCTAGCCCGAGTGACCTTGGATAATGTAAACTAAGCCTGACCTTTCCCTGCGTGCGTGTGCCACCTCAAGTAAAAGCTTATTAAAACCGCAGCGGGCGAAGGTCTTGCACCAGTGACAGAAACTTCAATCAGTGAGAGATTTTAGCACCAGCTGGTGTTCATGGCTTGAACCTCCCCCACAGAAAAAAGAGAGTAGTTCAATTTGGTGGGGCTTCAATAGAAAACAATCGTCTTATTTATTTAACAGAACTGGTTGAGCGGAGAAAAGGATAATGTGTCAATTCATTTCGCATTCATGTGAGAACGTTTCATGCAGGGCTTATGGGAACAGATAGAAGATAAAGTTTGAACAGTGGCTGAGATAACAAATGAAGTGAGGACACTGACCCAGGTCATTGAGATTGCAGTAAGCTCTCCATTCTGAATTGCTCTTGTCTCCTTTCTAAAAGGAAAAAATCAAAAAGATGCAACTGAATATACATGGTTGTGATAGCTTTGATAAGTGAGAGAGTGTAACGCAACTGTGTCTGTGAGCACCTTAAGTGTGAGACTGCCGTCCAGGTTGTTGGAGATGGAGGAAGAGATGTTGCACTGTGCTACAGTGTGATAGCTGGGATTGGAAAAGCACTGAGCAGTGCTGGTGCTCTGAGATGTTTCTACAAGACAAAAGAAAAAGTCGATGGTGCTCAAAACCCCACCAAACCACAACATATGACTATAATAAACTTGTAAATGTTGTGTTTCAATGCTGGTATTCCTTCCAAGCTTCTAGCTTAACCATTCTTAACTTGTGCATAGCTAGTTCTTACAGGGATAGTTTACTCAAAAATAATTATGTCACAAAATAATATATTTTAAAGAATGTTGGAAAACCGTTGGTCCCCATTGACTTTCATTTGTTTTATGTTCATACAAAGTCAATTGGGACTAACGGTTTTTGGTTTCCAACATTCTTCAAAATATCTTCTTTTGCGTTCTGCAAAACCCCCCAGAAAGTCATACAGGTTTAAATTGATAAGATGGATTAGTACATTTTCATTTTTGAGTGAACTATGCCTTTAACTTGGTCAGCACAAGTTTTTTCTGGTAATAACATGACTATGGATGTCCACCAATTTAGTAATACATTTATGCTGGTCTATTCAGCAGAGTATGCAGTTTGTATTTAATAACCACAAATATGCTGTTTCCGCATTATTAAAGATATTTTAATACTTTGAAGAAGTTTATCAGCATAGACAGTCTGTTACAGTTAAGCACTGTCAAAACCATAACGCATTGTTGAAACAGCTGTTTTCCCTGCAGATTACTGAATGAAATAGCACGCCGCTATACATACAGCTCTAATCCAAGCTTCACTCTATGTGAATGAATCTAAATGGCCTCATTCAGGATTTGATGATTATGATTCATATTCTCAATGGAGGTTCTCACCGGAGAGAGAGTAATCAGTGTTTGTGACACGCAGAGCGGGGGTGTACGAGACGCTGGGCATGTCCTGCCCTTTGTCTCGCTGTCTCTGCCTGAACCAAACAAACAGGCTGAGCATGGCCATGATGATGAGGAGCAGGAAGATGATGCCCATGACGGCCCCGGCGGACTGGCGCTCCGAACCAAGAGCGGGACTGATCTTAGTGTAGGGGTTCAGCTCCTCCATCACCAGAGCAGCTGTGATACAAAACAGCAGACATAATATATTAATTAGATTAAGGTATATAATAAATCCAGATACCCGTTCTAAACTCACTGTCACAATGCTGGTTTATTCTGTTTTTTTTATTGTGAGGTAACTGGTAGGGTGTTACTAAGGTGGTTATACTAGAGCATTGCTAGGGTGTTATTAGAGTGTTTGCTAGGGCATTGATAAAGGTGTTATTAGGGTGGCTGCTAGGGCACTGCTATGGTGTTACTTGGGTGGTTGCTTGGACATTACCAGGGTGTTAGTAGGGTGGTTGCTAGGTTTTGTAAGTTTTTTAATGAACATCCAGGTGAAAATCACAAATCCCATTGCTTAAAAAACAGCATGCTAAGAAACTCTCCTGATGTAAGATGCATCAATCACGTCAATACTACAAACAGTGTTAACTTACAAGCTAAAGTTTCATAGTTTTTAGAAAGTTAAGAGTTTAGAAAAAGAATAAGCAATAGTAGTACATTATAAAATAGTGATGCTTGCGTATAAATTAAATAATGGGTATGAAAAGTGTCTCTCGAATGTATTGTGAGAACAAGGGTGAACCTTTGTGAACATGTGCATTTGATTTATGCATTTGGTCTGAAAAATAACAATGGATGCAGAGGGAGAAAGCGAGAGAAAGATTGTTACCCTGGTCACAGCGGATTCCTTTGTATCCGGGGCTGCAGTAGCACGTTCCGGTCACATAGTCACAGGTGGCGTTGTTCATACATTCACACAGCTGCTGGCAGCCATAGCCAAATGTCCCAGGAGGACACTCTGTAAAAAACACACACGCACAAATACAATTAACCAAAGCCCCAGGCCAACACTTTGTAGAACAAGCACACATACACACACACAACCGTGAACCCCTGCCTACGATGGTGGATGGTAAACACACACACATACACATACACATATCAACAACAACATCATCATCCCCATCATGGCAGCAGAACTACTCTGTTAAGGGCAAGGTCAAGCTGACATTCTCCTAACACACACACACACACACACACACACACACACACACACACACACACACACACACCACACACACACACCACACACACATTCATAAAGAGGCTACAACACTCACTCTGTTCACAGTTGATTCCAATAAAGCCAGTCCGACAGGCACACTGGCCAGTGATATGATCACAGTCAGCTCCATTTTGACAGCGGCACACCTCTGCACAGTCTCGCCCATAAAACCCTGAGGGGCAGCCTGAAGGAAAGAGATATCCTGCTACATCACATTAACCTACAACACAGAGTTGGTGAACGCTGATGGCACCATCAACAGGAAACCTGCAGCAGCCGTGAAGTCAACACCGCAACCGGCGAATGACCCGAGTATGTTACCTAATTAAACCGCATTAGCACGGCAGCGTTTCCCCTTCGCTATGGCACTCTTACACACGCTTACAGTACGTAAACACACAAACGCACAGCCCGGCCACTGACAATAACAAGCCCACTGGAGTAAACATTGCAGCAAAACACAAACTGATTTCATCACTCCTCAAGGAAAGAGTTTATATCATTGCTGTCATGGAAAGAAAAAAGTTTCAAACAGAGTGGCAGCGAAGGAAGGATCAAGATCTTTGAAATGATTGACGTAATGAATGAAAGATGAATCGCAGTTTTTTCACAGGTGACGCTGATGGTTTGTGATTTCAGCCTTGAGCAAGGTCATATAATGAGTTAAATGACTGACATGAAAAATGCGTGCATTTATTATTAAGGACCGATCTGTGCCATCAACATCAGAAGATTTCACCACTGCATCTTTACCGCTGAGCACTGAGATCTCAGTTGCAGTTTTGAAACACTGCCAACAGATGTCACTGTGTCACTTTAAAGGATGTTGGATGTGGAAGTGTTTTTGTCAGTATTTGTCCGTATATATGTATAATAGAGGCTTGTTTGTAAATGTATATCGGTGAATGTACGTGTATGAGAGAGACTCACGCTGTGTACAGTAGAGGCCGGTCCAGCCTGGGCTGCACCTGCACTCTCCGTCGTAGGCACTACATTGGGCTCCGTTGTGACAGTTACATGAGTTCAAGCAGTCAGGGCCCCACTGGCCTATGGGACAAACTGCAGATGCCAGAGACAGGTAAATATATATCTATGCATTTCTGTGAGGGAACAAAATGTTCACGTAAAGTAAGCACCTTAAAGGGACAGTTCACCCCAAAATAAAAAGATATTATTATATGTTATTATTATTGTATAAATATTTCAATGAATCCCCCTTGTGTTGTTACAAACTTGTTTTTCTTACTTCAGTGAAACAAATAGAACGACAGTGAACAGTGACTGAACTTTTGTGTTCCAGCGAAGAAAGAAAGTCATACAGGTTTGGAACAACATGAGGTTGTAAATGATGAAAGATTTGATCACATCTACAGTTGGGGTCATAAATTTAGCTTGCAGAATTTAAAAATTATATTAAAATTATATAAAAAATATTTTTATTTACTAACGCCCTGAATATAAGCTTTTCATACCAAGATGTTTACATATAGTGCACAACACACAATAACAACCGAATTTACAAAAATAACCCAGTTAAAATGTTTACATACACATAATATACAGGTCGTTTTTTGTAAATTAAATTATTATTATGTTGTGGACTATATAGACAGTTTCATCAAACGCACGTGCCTGGCCCAAAGTTACTTTATATTTATATTAGGTTATTTTCACATTTTATTCAATAACAATTGTATTAAATAAACTATTTGTTAAATTGGGTCATGTAACTACTGGTAACATAAAATAATACTGACTAGACATCATTTTAACTTGCAATTTACTTGTTATTTCTTTTGCTTGTTAGCAAATAATATCATATTATTATATAATATAATAATAAAAATAATTATCTGAAATAATCTGCATGGACTCAATTTTTTGTGGATGTGTACTGGAAGTTAGTTTGGGCCAAAAGCGCAGTAACATTTGTTTAGGACTGGTTGTTGCTTTGAAAATTATTAATATTTGGCAGATTCTACAAAGCTTTTATAAAAACATATGACCCCAACTGTATGTCAAAGCAGAATGCTATTGTGCAACCTCTTATTTCTATGTCTTATACACAGAAAAATTAAATGGGATGCTGATACAGCCAAAATGAGGCGTAAAATGAGGGCCAAAGATAACAGAACAAACCCTTTTAATTCTGTCTGAATAAAGCTGAAAATGGTAATGCTCAGAATGAATAATTTAAAAACAGACACCCTCCCTTTTCCCACACACAAACGGTCACAGACGTTTTTACAGGCAGCAAACACCATTAGATTAACAGCGCTAACTGCTGGCGCTTCAGCGGAGGGGGTGTGTGGTGTGGGGGAGCGATAAATTCTGCAGGACACTGTGGCTCTCGTCTCAGTTTCATATCGGGGCTCTCATACGCTGTGTAAATTATCCAGAGTGTGCCATCAAGTAATTTATTGAGGAAACTGTTGGTCTCCATCAGCAGTGCTTGTGGGTTATTTGGCAAAGAAAAATGGACGTGGCGATGATTTACATGACACGATGACGCGAGGTGCCCGGGAGACAGAACGAGAGAAATGAGGATGTGGAGGAACAAAACAGAGGAATAGACAGAAAGGGAAGCACAGGTAGAGAAGAAAGTGAAATTGAAAGTAAAACAGAGAGAAGGTGTAATTGGTTCATACTCTGTGAGCAGTCGTCTCCAGTCCAGCCCGGAAAACATTGGCAGGAGCCGTCGATAGGGTTGCAGGTGCCGTTGTTAGTACACGCACAGATCTCAGCACAGGCTTTCCCATATTTGCCACTGGGACACACTAATGGAACAGAAACACACAACACAGACACAAAGCAAAAATATATAAACCCAAATGATTCTTTATTTACAGTAATTTTATTGTGTCTTCCTTTCAAATAGAAAAAACAGTTCAAAATAACTTTTGCGATGCACAGTGAAGTTAAAGGGTGTCATTTATTTCAATCTTAAAAGAATAGTTCACCCAAAAATGAAATTTAAGCCATAAATTTCTCACCCTCATGGCATGCTAGATGTATGTTTCTTTAGCCAAACACAATTGGACTTAGTAATACAAATTCTGTCTGTTTCTGGATTTGTAATACCATTGAATAGTGCGCATTTACTCACACAAAATACCTGCATGCAGGATTAATCTTAATTTTTTTATCTCGTTGTCACAAGATATGCGACAACCAATGGAATTCAAAAGTTAAGATTTGTGGAGTTAGTGATGTATTATGTTTACATCCAAATGTCACCACTGGACAATTTTTTTTACAGTGTAAATAAGATCAAAATATGAATAGTTTTTACTCACAAATGTATCGATTCACTTCGTGTGGATTACTTTCATGTTTATTTATGATAAACATGTGCACTTCAACAAATCATGGCATTACAAAGGCAGGAACAGACTGGATTTGAATTCTTATTACTACAACTGTGTTTGACTGAAGAAAGGAAGACAAGTACACCTAGGATGGCATAAGAGTTAGTAAATTATGGCATACTTTTTTTTGGGTGAACCATACTTTTAAATCTTAAAAAATCTAAAAATCCCAACAACTGCTCCACCCTAGTGTAATATGCAAAGACGGCTATAACTAAGTAAACCATTTCTAGGTTGCTAATCCTGTCCTCCATTGTGTGGCTAACTGGACACATGTTTACTCAAACAAAGAAGTCAATGTTTTGAAAGGCCAGTGTTTACACTGTTTGGAAGGTCAATAATCATCAAGTCATTATGAACTTTCATGTTTACAAATCAGAGACTTTCTGATGCTTGAGTTATAGTTCTGTGATAGTTTAGCAATGAGAAAGCAGAGAGACACATGCAGGGTTTAAGTCATGTGTCTGTGTGTACTTCAAAGCCAAATCAAACGTGCTTCTGTCACACTGTCCAATTATCCATCTTGCCATCTCTGCTCGGCACCGAGAAGAACAGAGACGACTGATGTACTGCCGAATTAAAAATAGAATATTGTGTACATTTTTAATAAAACGAATTCCTCACCACACTGTGACACTTGCCTCAATTAGACATTTCATTTTGGATTAAAGCAAATCGTGTTTTTTTACTCGCCCCCCTCTCTCTCTCTCTCTCTCTCTCTCTCTAAAGTCGCAATGTACAGTACATACAATAGGGTCCCTTGCCAAGTCACATTCAACATCCACATCTGTTTCTAATGTCCCAGGAGATCACAAATATGACCAACCTATAAAATCAGATGGACGTTTCAATTGCATTTAGGAAGCGTTGCAGCTAAATCTCTGTGTCTTTTAATAATCACATCCACACTCATCTCATTTGTGAAAACTCTTTCAACTAACTCAAAGCTGTCTCTTATTAGTTAGTGGCCCCTCATGTCACGGGTTCCGTTTCACTCCAACTGTGACTATCTGAAGTTCATTAGCTCCATCCGAGATGGGCTCAAGACAGCTGAGGACGCCAGCGCAGACCAAACTACAAAAAAGTAGGTATGTGGGCTAGCCAGACTTCCCCTGGGCCCTGCCTTTCTTCCAGTAATTATGATCTGGACAAATTAAAACAAGCTTTTTCTCGAACCTTCTCCTTCCTCTCCTTTAAGGTATTAAATATTTATTCTCGAGATGGCTCTGAAAGCAATGAAAGTGAATTCTATATGGTCATGCTGCCTTTCCTTAATTCATGAAAAGACTAGTTAATTATTATGAGAAGGTCTATCTATATTTTATCTGGACGTCTCTGTTGGGTGCTGTGGAGTGGGAAGTGAATGTTAGCGTTCATTAGTTTGACTTGGAGATTTGCCACTTTGAGCTGAAATTTGAGATCACGGAACTACATCTATACATCTATACTACAATCAACATCCTATAGATGATATTGGCGGTCGCTAAGCGCCTCGTACTGGAGGCTACGTGAGATGGTCATAATAAATGAGCAGATCATAGGTTCGGATACAGTTTTATTTGTAACAATGCAATGCTCACTGTCAAAGGGTGAATGTTATTTTAATATTTCAACCTGTGACAAACAGCAAAGACATAAAAAAGTAACTCACACAGAGTGCAGGCCCGGTGCTCGATTGGAGAGGCAAACACATAGTTCACTGCATGCATCATTTTTACATTTTTCTGTGGTTAATTTAACAGAGAATTATTTTGTAGATAATACAAAAAAGTATTTAATAATAAGTGTTCAACTTTTTTTATTTTAATTGTCTATTTTTTTTGGAGGGGTCCAAGAAGAAAAATCTGGGGGGGTTAATGCCCCCCTAGACCCCCCTAAACCCGGTCCTGACAGAGTTTTTTTGTTTTACATTGGAAAAGCACACAAAGTTTACAGGTCAGGCCTGTAAATATCAATATCTACTGTACTCTCGCACATAAGGGCATGAAAGATCACAGAAGGCAATAGATCCCACAAAATGTTCATCTACAAGCATAAAGTATATTAGTGAAAATGAATCTCATGAGATCCTGTCATCATCCAGTCTCTGGTTTTCACACCAGAGCTCAACAAAAATAGAGTGGTGAGATCGACCTGACTCTTCACTGTTTGTCTCACTCAGAAGAATGAGCTCAGCAATATTCAGATTTCGCTCTGAAGGTTATTTGTCAGAGTGTCAGTGATAATGCCAATTATTTTCTGTACAGAAGAGCCGCAGAGTCAGCGGAGCATTCCACAGATGGGCATCATGCCAATGACAGCGCACACACAAAAACACAAACACAATGGTAGAGTACAAGCCATTTTATGTGACAGGTGAGACCTGTAAACTGTCAATTGCGTGTATCATCTATGCACATTCTGTCTGAAACATCATCATTACATAATTAGTTTTAGTGCCAGACAGATGCCCAGAGTCCATCCGATGACTATCTAGTGCATTTTGCTCACAAGACTAGAACGTATCTACTTTAGGTAAACTCTAGTCTGACTGGCTGATTTTAAACAACTTCCATGAGTTCCATGCACAGTTAGCAAGTTATGTCAAGAGTTGTGTCAATGAAATACAGTACTGCAGTACATTTACTTAACCATTCACTAATAGGAATGCTCCGAGATGTTATAATTCTTTAACAATTGAAGCCGATAACCGATATATTGGCCAATATACAGTATCTCAATATTTATATACATTTTTATTAGCCTGAAACAAAAGGCAAATAGTAGACAACTGTTTTTATTTTAATACATTGACTCCAGAAAACAAGCTAACATTTAGTTCTCTCTTTCTCTAGGATCATTTACCAAGCCTACTTTACACTAGTTTATTTACTTTTATATACTTTTCTGGTATAGTGTTTATTTAATAAACAAATTATATATTTTCTTCCAGTGCAACCCATAAAAGTGTTCTCAAAAGATACAAGTCTTAAAGGTCTCAAGACAGAAATCATTCAAGCAGAAAAAATGATTTATAATTTATCGGCTTTAATATATTGGCTAGATTTTATTTTTGGGCCGATAACAAAAACTGATAAAAATATTGTGCATCCTTATTCGCTACTACTTCCGTCCTATTATGTTCCATATATAGCTTTTTTATCATGATGGTATACTGTGGTAAATATTTATTTCAGATAAACCCGACACAAAAACAGACACAGATCTATTGTCATTTAGTCTTCAATTTAGCTGCAGTGTAAACCAGAATGGTACAAATGTATACCAAAATATCAAAATACATGTCAACAATAAATATTTAAAATAAAAATGTTTATAATATTAAATGATAAAAATCTTCAAAGGTGGTTTTTGCAAATGATGCAAATGACTGGATAGTTATAGTCCAGTCTTTAAAGAGCCTTTAAAGATCTGAGAAGCCCATTAGTAAAGAGACTATAAAGATGGAGAGATAGCAGAGAAACAGACATAAGAGTAAGAGCTACTTGCCTTGGTTGCAAAGCGAGCCGAAGAAGCCGGCCAGACACTCACAGTGACCCGTGACGTGGTGGCAAGGCCCGGTGCTGTGCACACACTGTGGACATGACTGACTGCAGCGGTGCCCGTAAAAACCAGGAGGGCAAACTGGCAAAGGGGCAAGAGATGACAAATTAGAGATATAATGGTTATTGAGAGAGAAATCCATTTAGTCATACCAAAAGCGTTTACAGAATGCAAAACAGACCATACTGGGTTTGAAATAGTTCTCCAGTTACCATTAACCCAAAACCACAGAGCTACAGGCACCTGTTTAACTAACGCAGACACAAGTAATGAAGGTCTCATTGTCCCATAGAGCATGAGAAGTTAGTCTGTCTCTGTCATTCAGACGTGTCTAAGACAGGATCTCCTGCGGGTCATTTTTCTTCATTAGAGCCTTGATTCTCTTTAATTGCTGTAGTTTTGTGTAATGCAGTAGGGTGGTGTTTGCTGACCTTTTCACCATGGGTGGTGGGCCTTTGTAATTAAGATAATTGTACAACAACGAACAGTGTGGCCAAGATTAATCGCATTCCTTCTCCCTGCTCTCTCTAATCTTTCTACACACACAAACACACAATCTCTTTACAGGGGGAATGTTACTAAACCTGCCAAGAACATGCATGGGTCTAATAAATGTGTATGTAGATGGCAATATGAAATTATATTTAGTTATTATTATATATTTATTATTTCTGTTAGAAGTAAACACGTTTGGTAAACCCTGGAACAAATTTGTAAAAACATAATATATTTAAAATATTTAAATATTTACACATCACATGAATTGTTGACTTACCATTAATTTATTCTATTTTATCACATTTTTACTGTAACAGTGCAGTAAAAAAATCTATAATAATAATCAAATGAAACAAAATAAAATAAAAAATAAAAATAACCATCTGGGCGCATTATATTGGGAAAATGTGCTTAATTATGCCAAAACTGTCAATAAATTCTCTTAAAATGGCCCTACTAAGAGATTTGACCACGAGATTTGTGTGTGCATTTATATACATATAACATACACGACACACATATATTATATAAACACAAATTTATTTCGGAATTGAATAACTACGATTAATAAATCTGACAGCACTACTATGCATTTTTAAATATATGTATATTTATATTATTATATATATAATTCACAGAAGCAGGATTGAGGCAGGAAGAGAGAAAGCGAGAGAGAGAGTGTGTGTGTGTATTAGAGAGAGAGAGTGTCTTAAAAGGTAGGCCTCTGAGAGGTTGGGCAAACACTTCTCCTCACAGAGAGGCTGATGAGAGCCCCACATGGACTTGGCATCTCCACAGTGATGCAGACACAGGAGTGGGGCTGAAGTGATTAAGACGGGTGTGCTTAAAGATTTGCTCACACATGTTCATGACTCTCCACTAAGTGCCTCCCTCTTCAGCCGATTCCACTA
The DNA here is from genome assembly GCA_026939265.1 of Oreonectes daqikongensis. NCBI lineage: Eukaryota > Metazoa > Chordata > Actinopteri > Cypriniformes > Nemacheilidae > Oreonectes > Oreonectes daqikongensis. Next base: position 5,319,051 of record JAOTQM010000187.1, read on the forward strand.
CACTCCCTGTGGGTCACCGTCTGGATTTTAGAGTCGTGACCCCCTCTCATTCCCACCAGTTGTTTATCATCTTGTTTGAAGAGCGTTCAAATAAAACACTTATGTGTCAACTCAGAGAAGGTGACATTGAGTGAGATGTGTGCTGTCAAAAGTGTTTTCGTAATAAGTGATTTTGGCTTGCATCTAAACATCATTAAAACTTAATTTAAGCAAAATTGTGTATGATGTCAAGAATAATATTTTTATTACCAACTGGCAAGCAGTTTTATCTCGTTTTAGGCATAAGCAAAAATAAATATTACATAAAATAATATACATTTACATTTATTTTGATTTAATTATGTTTAGATTTATTATACTGGAAAACTGAAAAATACTGAATAAGAAATCTGTTATACTGTGGCTGTTGATGGCAAAGTAAAGGAAGTTACTTCTCTTGCAGGAAGTGCCACGGTAGCCGGGAGCGCACACGCATGTTCCATCTTCAGGAGAGCAGGATCCTCCATTTTGGCATGAGCAGGTCATGGAGCAGTTAGGCCCCCAGAAACCTTGAGGGCAGATGCTGTCACAGTGAATGCCTATTAAAAAAACAAGGAATACATCACTGCATGTTCTCACAGGTGTGCTTCATAGCAAAAAACAGAATGCAGAATAAACAAAACAAGAATGAGAAGAAGCATATACAGGAGGGTACAGCAGAACCTTGTGCTGCATTTTGGGTAAGCTATCACCAGGACAACAACATGGCAGCAGAAACCCGTATGTATGTGTGTGTCTGTTTTGAGTCCTGGTTTTGAAAGCGCGGCTCTGTGGGTTCAGACATCTCTTGGCCGCAGCACTGGGCCGCGCTGTGCCGTGCTCCGTATGTATTTTTGATCAGACTGGGTCTCTCTGCCAGTGCAGTGTGTTCATTAATAGGGCCGAGTCCCTCGAGTGGTTGAGACTCGTCTCCCATTCTCTTTCAGCTGGTTCGTGTAGCGCACTGCGCTAGGGACACGCACAAGTAACACACTCACAAATATATAAAGAAGAGACCTGCAATATTTTCTCAATATGCTTTGATAGTGTCAAAATGCATTGACATTGGTTGCCATATTGAGATTACAGCACAAATATAGAATCACACAGACACACATGAACAAGCTCAACTACCACAGAGTAAAGGTGTATTGCTCTTTCACAGTTCAGGAGATTTCTGTACATTTAGGGATGTTTCCTTAAAAAACTAATTCTGTCATCATCTATTCATCCTCATGTCGTTTAAAACCTGTATGTGACTTTTTTTAGTGGAATACAACTTAAGATATTTTGAGAAGTGGTTTTGTGTCCATGCAATGAAAGTCAATGGGGGTCAGTGTTACCAATGTTCTTCATAATATCTTCTTCTGTGTTCTGCAAAAGAAAGAACGTTATACATGTTTTGAATGACATGAGGGTGAGTAAATGATAAAATAATTTCTAGGTGAACTATCCCAGTATTTTGTCTCGGTTGCTTTTCCTGAAATGCCTTAGGACAAATGCAAATACACAAGCGAGACAATGGTTGACAAACACTAAGAGTACTGAGCTATGAAATAGCATAACTTGGATAATTTGGTTAAATTGGACACCTAATCATGTATATTATTATCATGTTAATTGGGAAAGTAATTGTTTATTCCAATATTGTGTTAACATATTGCTATTGTCACTGTTTTATAAAAACAACATGCCAAAAAAACTGTTGCAGTTGTTTTTTACACAATTAGAAAGGTATTTGCTTCTCCCTTTGTTACTCTTGGTAAAATAACCGTAAGTCACAGGCCTCAAGCGGTTTATTACTTTAACAAAACATTCTCCTTAATATATTACCATGTATATTTTCCACCCTTCATAAGAAAGATATAATGGCATAGAAGGGAGAAATTATGAGCGCTCACACACAATCTTAGACACACACACACACACACATATTCTAACACACAGAGACACTTTCAAGCTGTAGCTCAGGAACCTCATTTGCAATTTCCTTTGACAGAGACTCTGAGCGAGTGGCATGGCCCATTAAAACAGCATTAGTCCCAGGGCTTTGAATTAGTCCAGGTCTAAACTCTAGGGACAGGCATCATACCTGCACTACACCACTGTGGCAGAACAGAAAGGTAGCAGGGTTCGGAGGGCAGCGGAGATAAGCGGTTAGGACAAGTCCACCCAACGTACATCAAAAAAAGGGCGAGCCTGTTTGAGCTTCTGCTGGGCTGGGCAGAAAAAAGTCCCACACTTCCTTTATTGTCAGCAATGAATTAGAATAGAAGAGCACCCAGAAAGACTAATGGTGACAAACAGAGGGGCTTTTGAGCAGAGATAGAGAGAGAAAGAGAGATAGAGAGAGAGAGAGAGAGAGAGAGAGAGAGAGAGAGAGAGAGAGAGAGAGAGAGAGAGAGAGAGAGAGAGAGAGAGAGAGAGAGAGAGAGAGAGAGAGAGAGAGAGAGAGAGAGAGAGAGAGAGAGAGAGAGAGAAACACTCTGCATATAAGACTTTTCTGGAAGAGAACTGCCACGGGGACCGGCAGCCAATTAATGGGAGAACCACAAGTACCATCATACGCATCACTTTCCAGCACACTTTGTGTGTTAAGTGGACACACGGGCACACACGCCTGCATGTTTCTGAAGGGCACGTGTTTCTGCGGGTCACTTGGTTTAGTACCCGGAATCCTTCACTGCAGAAACCCTAAGGCTGCTAATATTGTTCCTCCACGATGCTTTGCTTTTCACTCCATCGATTTCGCTGTCATTTTGTCCCTTTTTCCTGTTCTCAGTTTTATTTCGAGTGAGCATTTAATTTCTGTCACACATATCCCTCTCTTCTCTCCTGATAAAACACTTTCAGCTTGTCTTTCCTCGGGCATGTCTTACTTCTATTCTTTAGTTATCCTGTTCAGGTCTTCCTCAAAAGCTTTCCACCTATTTCTCGCTGAGGATCATCTCTTTATCTTCTCACCTTCGTACAATCTCAGTTCCTGAACAGCATCAATGTTTAACATGATTAAGGATGGAGCATGTCTGTGGTATGATATAACATACAAACAAAATATATTTGGCAGTACCCATTCGCTTCTATTGTATGGACACAAAGTCAATGGGTACCGCCGTTGTTTGGTTACCAACATTATTCACAATATCGTCTTTTGTGTTCTGCAGATATAAGAAAGGCATACAGCTTTGAAATGACAAGAGGTTGAGTAAATGATGATAGAACTTTCATTTCTGGGTGAACTGTCCCTTTAAGAATGCTATTTAAATCTATCAATGGCACATATTCAAGCACCTGTGCATTTGCCTCTATCTAATTTCTGTCTTCTGTCTCTCACCACATTCATCCCTGCTTGTACTCATCCCCCTCTATGTTCTTACAATCTCCTCCTCGCGACACAAGAGTATGCACTATGTAAGTCTAACTCTGTCTCTCTCAATAGGTTTCATAAATCACTGCTCTGCATAGTCTTGTTCAGATGCTCAGTCTCTGAGGCCTATTTGCACCCTGGTGACTCCATTAGGTCTGGCAGATGGTGGAGACCTGGGCAGGATACAGAGCGTGAGATTTCTGCGTTGCTGGCTCCTTCTCGCGGATAATGAAAGCTACACTATATCCCAGAGCACATGGACAGAATTTGGAGACCTGAACGAAGTGAACAATTGTGGGCCTGCAGGCAAAACCACACGTACTGACCCGAACAGCTCTGTCTCTTTCTCTTCATGTTTTTTTCTCCATTTTGAAGAACTTGTAAACAGGGCCCTTCTGTGGTATTGAAACGTGTCTACCACTTCGATCTCTCGCACGGACATGTGGTGCCGAGACCGCTGTAACAGAAGGTGTGAACGCAGCGTGAAAGCTGTACAAAAACGACTGCTTGATTCTGGGTCAATGTAATTTAATTAGGTAACATGTTCAGCAACCGTTTCAATAAATGCTTCATGGTTGAGATTTCTCATATTAATTCGCCTGCAGGCTGGATCCATAAAGTGCATAAAAGTGAACTCTTCAAATGTGGTGCTTGCATGTCCTGTGATGAATGTTTTGGAGGAATGGTGGTTCTGTCATTTACGCATCCTCTTGTCATTTAAAACCTGCGAGTTTCTCTCTTCAACAGAATACAAAAGAAGATATTTTGAAGAATGTTGGTAACCGAACAATGGCGGTACCTATTCACTTGCAATGTGTCCATACAATAGAACTGAATGGGTACCGCCATTGTTCGGTTACCAACATTCTTCAAAATATCAGGTTTGAAATGACCAGAGGATGAGTAAATAATGACAGAATTTTCATTTTTGGGAGAGATATCTAACAATGTAATGTAATGTAGCATTTTAAAGAACTAAAATTGCTTGGCTATTAGATTTCAAATATGTATTCATAATTAGATTTCATAATCTTCTGATCAAAGAAAACTTACAAAGACAACATTAATTTTTATCATTGCTGGATTGCATTTCATTTCTGTTGAGTACAATAAACAACACACAGCATTTAGAGTGCCGACTCTACTTGAAGCTATTGGCCTCTTGTCAAGTCAACATACATCAATGTGATGATGTCACTGGCCTGACACTCACCTGTCCATCCTGGCAGACAACGACAGAAGCCACTCACAGGGTCACATCCATCAGCGTGGTTACAGTCACAGCGCTCACGACACTCCAGCCCGTATGTGCCATCCTGAATATTTACGCACATACACATCACAAACCATCTTGCTAAGCTTAAACTGTTCTGTCACGATATATAGTTATAAATCAAGTGGGCAGTCTTCTGGCAGACATACAGAGGAAATAGTGTTTGGAATAAACTCACGGGGCAGGGATGCTGGCACCGTTCCCCTCTCCACCCTGAGGTACAAGTACAAGAGCCGTCTATTGGGTCACAAGCCGCACCGTTGGCACAGAGGCAAGTCTGGTTACAGACCAAACCCCAAGTGCCACTGGAGCAAAGGATTGAGCAGTCGACCCCCTGCCAACCTGTCAGAGAAAGATGGGTGCAGACATTCAGAGATTTGTTTACTTTGTGTATTAAAGTTACTATACACATACTGGACACATATGACCGAATTGGTGTTTGTCATATTTTTTAAAGGTGCTGTGTGTAATATTAAGGAGGATCTATTGGCAGAAATGCAATATAATATACATAACTATGTCTTCAGAGGTGTATAAAGAGCTTACATAATGAACCGTTATGTTTTTATTACACTAGAATGAGTTATATCTATCTACATACACCATGGGTCCCCTTACATAGAATCATCATGTTGCTTCTATAGTAGCCTTAAAACGGACAAACAGCTCTACAGAACGCATTTCGTAAATATGTTATCTTCCTTGGCATAGATGCGACATCTTTGTCCTGTGTCAGCCACCACAGGGCTCCGAGCGAGCCGTTGGTTGCAAGTAGTAACCTCACCGCTGGATGGCGCTAACATTTTACAAACTGGGCGTTTAAAATCGATTGCCTTAAATGTTTGGCTTTGTCTCTAACATGTATACATATCATATCTCTACCATTCACCCCAATAAACCTTCTCCAGTTTATAACAGAGCTCAATTATCGGGGCAGAGATAGGGGAAGTGAGGTCATAAGTGACGGGTGCCAGAGGATTGTACTCTCTAGTGCCTCACACTGCAAAGCAGTCAATGAGTGGAATATATGCATGGTTTGAGGTCAACATAAGAGCAGAGAGGGATAGACAGAGAAGCTGTGTAGCACACTGGGGTACTGCATTATGAATGGGGTGAGGTTTTTAAAAGTTGTCTCTAATGAGCTTCCTCCCATGCTGCAGAGACCTGAATGGACCATGTTTATGCAACGTGGGGTTTATCCCGTAGGTGTGGTTAGCTGCGGTCAGCCAAATGCTTTTACTGTCTAAATAACCCATGTATAAGTAAGTGGTGAGTATCTTTATTTATCATTTGAAACTGACCTGCAGGGACTTTAGGATCCATTTATACAGAAAAATAGAGTTTGTCAAATTGAAAAATATGAACTTGAGGAGTATGGATGGGATGTTATAGAATTGTTGGATGTGTCTGATGTTTTAGTGTTTATCTCTGAAATATGATGAGCTGGATTTTTTTTACAAGAGAAGTTTTAATAACGGAGTCCAAAATGGCCCAAAATCTGGTTGCAGCTGGCATTAAGGGGAGCAACATTCTCTTTTAAAAAAGCATTTGACTGGGCAAAATCTGTATAGTGCAGGATGAGTCATCAATCTTATATCTATGCTCCTAGAAGAGAAAGGCCACCAATTTAAAAGTGCATATATATGCTAAAAGTGAATTTTGTCAACAACTCTACTTTAATTTCATGGGGTCTTTAAACACAAAGGAAGATGAGAGAAGCAAGGAAAGGAGATTATACAGTACCTTCTTTACATATGCAGGAACCGTCGATCGGGAAACAGGATGCCAGGTTGTGGCAGTGGCAGGCAGAAGTGCAGTTAGTACCGTACAGCCCAGGTGGGCAGATCTGGGAACAGTCATGTCCCTAAAAAACATACAAAGGCACAGTTAATACATACACTGAATATACATTCAACATACACCCTTCCCGTGAAGTCATATTTTGTAATTTATTATTTTTTAATTTTTTACATAAAAACATCCTACATCATTTTTAAGAACTTTCTGAAAGAATATACTCTTGATATATTTAATATTTAATAAGTAAAGCCATGTCAAAGATTAAATGATCGATCTCGGATCTCCAAATTGACTGCACTTTATAAATGATTACATACTGTGTTGTCAAAGTTGACTTCTTCTTGGTTAGATGTTTGCAAAACCCAGAGACAAACTGACTGATAATAATGATTTATGGTCAAAAATAAAAATCACATAGGTTACAAGGTTATACAAGAGATACAAGGTTTCAGAAGGACAGCAGCAATATGTTAGATATTTAAATTACAGTGTATATATTGTAGTATGCAAGTCATATAAATAAAGTAATAAACAAAATACCAGGAGGGATATCGAAACACCACAATATCAGAAACATAGCATTTGCTTCTTTTGACTTGGACCAGTTAAAATCTTTTTAGAAACCATTGAGAACACTCTAGCAACCACATAGCAATGCTCGGGCAACCATCCATAACTCCTCACATTCTCATTAGAAATAATGTCAAATTGTAGTTACTACTTATGTACTTATATAATTTTATATTGTAACATGAGCCCATGACCTCAAAACCCATCTGAGATTTCTGAAAATTCCATTTCCAACCAGACATTTCCAGAATATTAAAAAACATAATTGGTGTACAAGGGCAGCACAGGAGCTCAGATAGAGATAGAGTCTCATTGTACCCAGAATCAGTATCAGAACCCATTTAACAGCAGTAAACCTGAAGTCCGTGTGTAGTTTGTGTCCTTGCTATCACAGAGAGTGGCAGAGGACGCTCGGAGCTCTGTGCTAAATACCCGCTTTCCCCCAGCTGCATTAATGAGCAGACAGCCCCTGGCCCTCAGCACCTCATTCCATCCCCCAGCTAACTACTCCAGCACAGTGCCTGATGACTGACAGACACCACACTTTAAAACCCGGTTCCCCAGCCAAACAATACCATCACAATCTCTATACTATACCAGGATCAGCAAGGGAGGTGCCTGCATCCCAGCGCTGCCATCAACAGTGTCTTCTTGCCTCATCCCTGACTCTGATTGACAGCTGACAAAATGATTTAGACTCCCAATTAGTGGGGTAATGGCAGTGCACCGGGCGGCTCCTGCCCCCGTCTCCCGAGTGCCGGGGATTGAGCGGCAAAGGACCCGCTCTCTCATTATCATCTGGAACCGGGTCTGAGCAGGAGACAAGATAAGATATGCCACAGGACACCATGGGGGCTTAAAGAAAAACCTACTCGCTCTATCTATATTTTTCGTTTCCACCCTCTCTTGCTTTCAGTCTGTCATCATTCATCTCCATCTCCCCTCTCTCACTTTGATACAATCATTTTCAATATTTTCTCCTACTCCTACTCTTTTTCTTTCGTTTTCCATTCTCTCTCGCCTATTGTATTCCCCCATTTCAAATATTCTACCTCACCATCTGCCTCGCTCGTCCATCCTCTCCCCACATGAAAAGCTTACATCTGCGGATTAATTTTTTATCAATCTACGTGCAGTTATCTTTGTTCCGCTGAAAAGTGACAGCAAACAGACTGCTAACAATGGCAGCTCTGTTCCATGGGAAAAAGGACTTAAAAACTATCGGCACAGGCAGACGCAAATGGGGCGAGAAAGTTAGTTGGTTCGACTTTTCAACAAACCTGCAATTTATTGGTGAACGAGATGGAGGTAAAAGAGTCTCTGGCTCATGGTTGACCACGGGGATTTGGCGAGTTCTGTGAACGCTCTAGATTACACTGACACAGCTTTGACAACACTTACTCAACTGGGTGACTGAACTCTTCAGAAAGCAGGTCTTGTGTTCAACAGTCAACAGTTATAATTAGGTCAGAATATTTTGATTTTGATTTTGGAGGTGAACTGATAAAAAAATATTAAAATATAATATATACTAAAAAACAAACTTATACATTTTTTCTGTCTTCATAAACATACAAATCTCCTACTGCATTTATGCTTTTTTTAAAAGATACATTTAAAGCTGCTGTGTGTAATATTTAGCAGGATCTATTGATAGAAATGCAATACACATAACTATGTCTTCAGATGTGTATTAAGACCTTACTTACACAATGAAACTTTTTATTACCTTACAATGAGCTATTTCTATCTACATATGCAGGTCCCCTTACATAGAATTTGTCATGTTTTTCTATAATAGCCCTAAACACATAAATACTGTGTGATATTTCCTTCAGCAAAAAAAATTATGTGAAAACGTGACAACATCTTTGTCCTGTGTGAGCCACCGTTGCGCTCCGAAAGGGAGGGGTGAGCGGTGGAATGAGCTGTTGGTTGCAATTCCCAACCTCACCGCTAGATGCTGCTAACAGGTCCACACTGCTCCTTTAACACATCAGTATGTCTTATTGACAAATTACCAGAATGCTTACTAGTGGATCTGTGCATTGTATTCAGGCACCAGCAGCACAAACAAATATATGTTCCTTTCCCACCCCTATAAATATCACTCACTATATAGATGAGAACTTTGATGGCCATTATCCCTCATTTCCTACCCCACTGCGGTCAAATTGTTAACCTTTGTCACAAATGAAAAAGCTGGCTGAGAAATGGAGCATCGTGTCCCAATTCCACCTCAGCCCGGCCGACTCGAGCGGCTCGGCCAAAGCTCCTCGAGCATTGTTTAATGGAACTGGCAGCGGGCCCCTCAAATCCAACACAAAGAGCAGGTGGTGAAAATTAAGATACAGTCTGTGCTTCCACCTGCTAGTTCAAATCGCTATAGTGGCCCTGCCACAGGACTCGGAAACAGCTAGAGCCAAGGTAGAAGTTGGCCCGAGCTACTAGAACTGTTTTTGTCCTTACCTGAAGCACAGTTTGTATTTTATCAACATACTCGCACCGTTTTAATATTTGTATTTTTTATACAGTTCTATTCATTTTTTATAAGAACTGCACTTGTTATTGAACAGGAGACATAAGCAATACTATGACTCATTTGATAAAAGCAAAAGTCTTATTCCTACATCTCTCTAAATAAATTCTAAATAAATGTTCTCTTCATCTCTCTTTCTCATCGCTTCATTTTAGCATCTCCTTTGTTTATCTAAGGGCACAGAGCCGAGCAGATATTATGCCGCATGCAATCAACCAGGTAGCAAATGATTTGTTATTTTTCTTTTGTAAAGTCTTGCCTAGAAACCATAAGCTATTTTGGAGTCCCAGCGTCTCACTCTCCATTCTACGTTTGGCAGGGACTTGGTGTAAAGTCCAAACCTGCTGTGTATTAAAGTGCAAGCATTTTGAGACTGGCATTACTAAACTTGGAGAATCTCACCTTGTTCCCAGACTCCCTGCAGGAGGTTATGTGTTTATCTATGACTGTGTGTGTGTGTGTGTGTGTGTGTGTGTGTGTGTGATACTGATGCAGAGATCATTTTCAAAGCAATAAACTGTATTCGCTGACACTTCTGCATTAAGTGTGAGGACACCAAAACTTTTGAGATAAATAAAGAAAAATGCTGACTGGAAATCTTCTCTCACGGGTGCATCCAGCATTCTCCTACTATCCACAAACACAAACCATTTATCATAAAGTCTTATTATGTAATTATTAGTTTTGCCATGTTCATATATCATATCTCCGTGTTTACACTTTCTATTCTGCTATAAACTGATAACAAAAGGTCTGTCGAGACACATTCTCGTTTACGCCAGAATCTCTTTTACTACCAGAACAGTTGTGGCCTAATGGTTAGCGAGTCGGACTCGTAACCAGAAGGTTGCTGGTTCGATTCTCAGTACCGGCAGGTAACAACTGACGTGCCCTTGAGCAAGGCACCTTACCCCCGTTTGCTCCCCGGGCGCTGCAGTGTTAGCTGCCCACTGCCCCGGTGTATGTGTGTTCACGACTTGAAGTGTGTGTGTTCACTATTCACTGGTTGGGTTAAATGCAGAGGTCACATTTCGGGTATGGGTCACCATATCTGACAAAAAAATAGGTCACTTAACAGAACAAGTGCTGTAGTTGACTGGCAGCTAAGTTGGCAGTCCTTTGCTATTCTGCTGAATGCAACAAGACACAAGCATTCAAACTACATCCACTTCGGAATATTTGTGTGATGAGACCAGATACCCAAAAACATGTTTAAGGCAAGTGCAAGTGTTTTCTTCAATTCAAAACATTATCAATTTTAATCATCACTGTTTAACCTAACCGTCAATTTGATGTGACAATATTTCTTCATGAATGTAGACAATGATAAATGATAAACACAGACTGACCATGTAGCCCGGGGCACAGATACAAGCACCGGTGAGACTGTGGCAGTCTGCTCCATTAGCACACCGGCACGGCACACTACATCCTTTCCCATAGTAACCCGGGGGACACGTCTCATTGCAGTACAGACCTGACCATCCTGCTGTACAAGAGCATTCACCTGTCAGCGGGTGGCAGCTGGAAAAGAAAACGAAAGAGAGATTTAGGTGCAAATATGACCAGGGATTCATCCCGTTTAGAGCATCTAAACAGAAGGACTTTGGTTACAGTCTAAAACCATTTCAAGTTATTTATTCTGGTGTCTGTAAGCTCCACTCAGATGAATGGGGTGTCCTTTCTCTCCTTCGTGTAGTAATGAGCCCCAGTGTCTCAGGGCCTAATCTGCCCATACCAGGCATTAACATTGCATTAGGCAAGAACGCGTCTAAGAAATAATGAATGAAGCGCAGGTCGCGATAAAGAGCAAGTGCTACGCTAAAGCTGAAAGGTGTTCAGATTTTTACTTGCAAGTCAAATGAAGTCAAATGGAGCTCTTTACTCACGTATGGCTCCGAGAGGTAAATGCAAGAGGAGGTTGTTGGAGGAGTGATGGCCGTTGAAGTGATTCTTAGGGATTCTATAGAGATGCACTGCTTGGGTAAACTAACTTAGTTGTATTGTTTAGTTAAAATTGAATCTTCGCGGTTGATTTTGATGAATATGTCATCATTTATTCACCCTCATGTCATTCAAAACCTGTATACGACTTTCTTCTGTTGAATAAACATTTATATTTTGAGAAATGTGACCTTGGATCACAAAACCAGTCTTAAGTAGCACGAGAACATTTGTAGTAATAACCAAATTGTATGGGTCAAAATGATCTATATTTCTTTAATGCCAAAAATAATTAGGATATTAAGTGAAGATTATGTTCCATGAAGATATTTTGTAAATTTCCTATCGTAAATATATCAAAACTTAATTTTTGTGAGTGGATACAGCAAAATCACAAACAAAAAAATCACTACAAACTTCACTCGCTGCTGTTGCTCTTTGGGATTTACTCACTGAAGTTTGGTGTCTATGTAAAGAATTTTAGCTTTCAGGTTCATCTATTCCAAGACAAAAGTGAGCGGTTAAACAAACCTGTATCTTCTTAGCAGCGGCCTGCTACAGCACCTCTGATTAACAACTTTAAAGGCGATTTTTTTAGTTTTAAATAGTTATATCTCGGCCAAATATTGTCCTGACAAACCATATATCAATAAAAAGCTTATTTATTCAGCTTATTTATTAGCATTCTAGCACAGTCTATTGGCCCACCATCGTGTTTGCTCACCTGAGCGTGTTGGTGGCATTACAGGGGCAGTATCTGTCACAGATGAGTCCGTAGAGACCCGGTGGACAGAATCTGTCCTGGCAGTGAGGCCCTTTGAATCCCGTATCGCACAAACATGCCCCGTTGATGTGATAACATTTGGCCCCGTTCTGACAGTCGCAGTGAAGGACACACTGGGGGCCGTAAGTGCCGACTGGACATTCCTCTTGGCACCTGGGAATGATTCAAACACATTAGATGAGAAAGCAAGCCCCTGCACACTCATAACACAATGCTTGGATGTACGCTGTATAGATTGTTCTCGCTCGAAGCGGTTCCAGAAGAAAAAAGTGCCCTACAGTATTACACAGGCAGAGTTAGCCAGCTACAGGAATATTTAAATCTAAAGATCAAGGGTCAATGCCTCGGCCATCTTTTTTTTTTTCCTTCGGTTCATCAGGCCCCTGACGTCGCCTCTGGGGCTCCAGCAAAGCGAGGCCGCAGCCATTAATTACAGCGAATACAATTAGAACCGGGACTATTCTCTCTGTTGAATAGCAAAGTGACTTAAGGAACAACGACTTCCACAAGAACTTCAATATACAACCGTGGCAGAACATCAATCTTGAGTGTCCAAAGAAGCCATTAGGAGACAGATAAATAGCTCAATTAAATTATAAAACGGACTAGGTATGTTTCATGTTGAAATTACACCGCCGTCGTTTGTATTAGGAGAGACGGGTGTGAGAAGGACCGGGGGCGGGGGGCTCGCTAACGCAATCTCAGATTATTCCTGCAGGGCTAATTCACCTGTCATGGACCAAATGAATGAGGGCAATTTTGTTAAATATTAGAGGATAAGAAGTGCCTGTCTTGGAAGTGTTTTCATTCTGCGGACAATCACTTTAGTGCACTAATAAACCCTAAGCTACTGCAGGAGACACAGGGATATAAAGACACCCAGCATTTTCAATTGGATCCTAATACAACTCCATTACTGGTAATTAATGGGAAGAAACTTAACAGACCAGTACGGAGCTTTGAGTGGGATCAGTGGACACAGGAAATGTAAACACGGCAGTTAAAAAAATCATTCATCATTTATTCATCAGCCAAATTTACAGTGCTTATTAACATACTGGTGTGTGTGTGTGTGTGTGTGCTTTTTTAAAGGATGGGGAGAGGAGTCTTCAATGTCAACAAAAATAAGCACAAGCTTCGGTACTGTCACATGTCACTTTCACAGTTTGTCCCAAAACATGATTCATTTGGAATTTTATAATTTTGTACACTTACCTACACTCTTTCCTATTAGTTAGGGTTAAAAAAACACAGAGGAAACATCTAGGACAAAGTTGATACTTAAAAGAAACAAGAAGTCTCAATTTCCTTTGGATTAAAATCAAACGGATGACACTGGGATTGTATTTAACAGTGCACCTGTATTACCTGTGGCCACTGTAGCCTGCCACACACTGGCACTGCCCGGTGATGTGGTCACAAAGCCCTCCATTACGGCATGAGCATTCCTTGCTGCAGTTGATGCCATATTTGCCAAATGGACATGGCTGGGCACACACAGAGCCCTGTTGTGTAAGAGGGTATAGAGAAGATAAATCAGCTCATTAATGACAATCACAGAGGTTCTGCTGCTTTAAAGGGCCGTTGTCACTTTTGCGGCAAAATACAACCATGTATTGCACGATGTTGCCTCAGGGCAAGATACCAGTTTCTTTTTTAAACACATGATGGTGTGGTAGAAATAAAATAGTAGGCTTAACTTTAAAAATATTTAAAGGGTTCAGATTTTTTCTATGGAGAACAGCCCTCACAATAATTTTTTACAAATATTTATTATGATATTTATTAATAATATTAATATTTTATATGTATTATATTGTAAGTATTTTGTTCAAAAGCTGTTTGAATAACAAGGTCTATTTTATACAAAATAAACAATGGTACACTACCATTCAAAGTTTAGGATCACTCGAACTAAATTTAGCCAGTGAGATCTGAATTTCTTTAGTATTCTTTAATATATTTTGAATATTTGTTAAAGGCATGAGGTGAGACCTCATGAAGTTGGCTGATTATATACCAGGAGAACATATTTACAAATTATAGACAAACAGCCATGATCAAATCAAACAGATTTTGATATATTTTTAATTCAAGTATTCAAATGAGCTAAACATTTGAATGAGAATGTACAGTACATAAAACACCATTTGTATGTTCATTTGCTCACGGTTCTGACGTCCAGTATCGTGGCAATCTTATAATAACGTGGGGAAGGTGATGGAGCTTTGCAAACTTTAGACTACAGTACATTGAACTTTTAGCAAGAAAAACATTTTTGATAGTTATGTCATCTCTGAAAGTTTAAGATGACGCAATGAGAGCTGTAACAAGGCTTAGCAAACGTCACACAAATGGCTTCAAAATAATAACTTTCAGCTGCTCTGTAAAACGCTCAGCACACTTCTTTCTCTCTTGGTTATGTCAATCTGTCTCCATTTAGATTCTCCTCCACCTCTCTTCATTTACCTCTTAAACTCTCTCTCTCTTTTCCTTCATTCACCTAATGCTCCTCTTCACCGTCTAATTACTCCGTCTTCTCATCCTTCCTTTTAACTCTGACTCACCTCTTATATCATTTCAATACTTTGCCCTCTTTCTCTCCTTCAACTGTCATTCTCTCATTTCATGTCATCTGTCTTCCTATTCACATTTCCCTGTACCTCTTATATTTATTTTATAGTCTCTGCTTTTACTCTTTCCGTCCAATTGTGGAAGTTTCCTACCGTCCATCCAGCGGGGCAGGAACACTCGCCCGTGATGTGATGACAGGTTCCTCCGTTCTGACAGGGGCAGCGCTGCTCGCACTGTGGCCCATGACTTCCAGAGGGACAGCGCTCTCCGCAGCTACCAAACCACAAGAGCCGAAACATAAAACTCAGAAAGTCATTGCATAGGATTGCAACATGAAGCACAAGAAAGTTCAAAGACCTAAGAACAAAAACTTACAAGAAAAAACTAACCATATTTCTTTTTAAGTAACCTCACAAGTACTTCACAGCATTTCCACCACTGCTAACAATGAATGTAGACAAAGAATAAATATATAATATGTAGATAATAAGGGCGGCTGGGTTAGTTGTAACAAGAGGAGGTTGTCACAAGGGCTGTATATTAACTATAAAGTTCATTACTTTTTTCCTCTATTCAATATTACACCATATACTGTAATAACATGCATTTGGTTGGTATGTTTTTACAAAATCAGTATATCTTCATATTCCTAGTCATACCCCTATGAACATTTAGTCCAGTTTGCAGAGCGTTTCATCTCTACTACTCACATGGGGCCCATATAGCCTGGTGCACATATGCATTCCCCCGTCTCATGGTGGCAGGTGGCACCGTTGAGGCATTGACATTGCAGCTGGCAGCCCTTGCCATAGTAGCCAGGCTCACATTGATCCTCGCAGCGCCATCCTTGGTAGCCGTCTGTACAGACACAGGCTCCTGTGATGGGGTTACACAAGGCCCCATTCTTACATTGGCAGCGGTTGCTACAGTGTGGCCCCCAGTGGCCACTTTCACAACCTGAAAAGAAAGGAAAAGAAGAGGGCTTTTACACCAGGCACAAGCTAGAAATGCTAACGTACTCCTTCCAGAGTTAAAGGACTAGTTCAATCAAACATAAAAAAAATCTGTCATCATTGATTCACTCTTATGGAGTTTATAACCCCTGTATGAATCTTTCTTCTGTGGAATGAAAGAAGATGGGTTTTGTGTTCATGCAAAGCAAGTCAATGTTGTTTGGTTAGCAACATTCTTCAAAATATCTTTTGTGTTCTGCAGAAGAAACAAACTCCTACTGTTTTATTTTTTAGGGAGGCTGAATAAATGATGAAAGAATTTTCATTTTTGGGTGACCTGCCCCTTTAAGAGTTTTTAGAAGGAACTGATAGAGTATACTTAAGCAACAAGTTCTGAACAAGCAACCTATAATCCTGCAATTGGCAAGTCATAAGATTTGTAAAGTCATTGAATTTTATTGCTGGTTATATGCAAACGTAAATAGCTTTGCACAGTGTTTTGTCAATACAAGTGAATCCTACTGAGAGTGGGGATTAGGTAAAGTATAGATTATTTACATTCCCTCATATATTCTTCCTAAATTATCAATGAGCTAATACCACGTTGAAAGAAAACGTCAACTTGGAAGCAGGTACCTAATCTTGCAAATGCACCTACAGTGGCCCAGAGATGCTATAAAAGACTGACACAGCTTTTCTTGTGATATTAGCTAGCATAAATACGGCTGAAACCATCACGGACACGGAGAGGAACGCTTTCCCCAGTCTTGTGTATTTAGCTATTTCTGTATCTAAATTTATCTCTTGGTGATTGTAAAATTGTCACTTGTCTTCCTCAAAACCTTTAATACTTTGTAACTTTACCCAAGTGAAGTCTTTCATCATTCACTTACCCTCGTGTCATTACAAACCTGTTTGACTTTTTGTCTTCTGCAGAACACAAAAGAAGATATTTTGAAGAACATTGGTACTTGAACAACATTGACCCCCCCAGTGACTTCCATTATATGTACACAAAACCACAGAGACATTTCTCATAATATCTTCTTTTAGGTTCTAAAGAAAAAAGTAATATACAGGTTTAGAATGACATGAGTAAACAAATGATGACAGAAATGTTTATGTTTATTTGTGGTAATAATATCAAGAAAAATGTTCTCCATTGGCGTCTAAACCTAACCCTCCAGAATTGGTAAAGATCTTTAACCACAAGCTATTCTACAAACTTCAAGCACTTGGCTGAACTCACAAAGCCGATTTAAAAGTAGATAAGGACCTAATGAGGACCGTTTGCACTGAGACAACAGTATCCCGCGTCCATGCCAGACAAACATGAGGAGCATGATCAGCACTCCGAGAAGGGAGCTTGGCACAAAGGGGGGTCACGAAACATCCTGGCAGCGTGGCGAGTCTTTCCTGAGAGGTGATGCGGGCCGCTAAGCAGCTCAGAGAGGGTAGGAGGCACGCTATTGATTTGAGTAAATGTGCCACAGATGAGTTCTCCTGTTGGTTAAGCTCTCAAGCCATACAAATGACCAGAGTGCATTAAAGGCAGGAGATCTGCGGGAGGTCAGTGAAGAAAGATGAGCAGCTCATCGTCTGCTCCATTCACAGCCAATCAGCGCTCATCACTCTCTTCTCGGCTCTCCCACGCTGATGAGAGAAAAAGAGGAGAAAAACACAACACATCCACTGTTTGCTTCACCCCCAGCGGCCCCCGGACCTCATCAGCCCCAGAGCGAGCGTCTGCGGCTTTTGCAAACCTCACACTGAGACGCAAACGCTTTCCCTCCCATTCAACACGACAATCCATTCCGCTTTTGCTCCAAGTCCATCCGGCCCCTTCATCTGCAGCCATTCTAAATCACTGCGGAGGACAAATAAAAATCTAGACAGAGCTTAATTTGCAGAAGTCTCTGAAGCTCTGCAAAATGTTGCTATTGAAGATTCAAAGCCTTTTTTCCCCCCACATCGAGACGTCTCAGCACATTTTCTCCTAAAGCCCATTATCTCTCTGCCCGTCTCTTCTGCGTTTGGTTTTTCAGACTCGCCGCAGCCAGACTCTCACTGCGACCCTCTGACAGCGTTTAGCTGTGATTAAAGAGTCAGGGTTCACTCGGAGCCACGGGCAAGGCTGTAAAACACACAAAGTCTTATTCCTGTTTCGGTGTTTAAAATATCAGAAGGAAAGCTTCCATAAGGATGAGCTTAATCAGTAAAGAGAAAGAAGAGAAGAGAATAAGGCCCCCGATGGAGCAAATGGACATCGTGTTTAGGCGGGTGCAAGCTGAGAGAACGGGCGAACTGCAATGCAACCCTTATTAAACGCACTCGGCACGAATCGAGAGACAGCATGGGGAGACAACCTATGCTCTCCTTCACACCAGACGTGCACTTCAAGGCATCAGAGTTGTGCCGTGAGCGTGAGTTTGTGAACTGTACTGTGATAAGAAGAAAAATCGGATCTGATCAGATGGTTAGGGAAGATCTCAGATTAAGGCAGCACCGCGAACATCCCTTGGAGAACCGAGGCTGAGAAATCTGTAATGCAATGCTCTTCTTGAAGTTCTCCCACAAGCATGTTAAGCCTGTACCAGACTGTCCTTATTACTAAAAATGATTTCTGCTGCAGGGCCGATTCAAAAATTATTAAGGCTGACAAGAAAAATATGCATTTGGTGCTATGTTCTGCCTGGAGCTGCATGCACAACTAAATAAACGTACATCACAAAAGGCTAATTAGTGAAGCTTCCCGAATATAAATTGTTGTATTTTCTACGAAGACAAAATATCTCTCATGTGGAAAGAAATGCAAGAAATGCTTATGCTGTCTGTTTATTCAGAATCTGTTTCAAAATGTAACCAAAGAGATTTCCCGACCATGCAGCGCACTATGAGGCTTCAACAAACTTCCAAGGGGGACTTAAAATAACTTAAATGGATAGTTTACTAAAAATGAAACTTCTTGCATTGTTTACTTATCCTCAACTCATTCCAAACCTGTATTTCTTTTAAGAATCATAAAACATGTTTTGAAAAAAAAAAGTGGTTTTGTGTCCATACAATGGAAGTCAATGGGGTCCAGTGTTGTTACCAATGTTCTTCCAAATTTCTTTTGTACTCTGCAGAAGAAACAAAGTCATACAGGTTTGGAATTACAAATGATAAATAATGAAAGAATTGTTTTGGGGTTAACTAGCCTTTATATAAGCCTTAAATATTTAAAATAAGACAAAACAAGCATTAAAATAAGCTTAAACAACAACAAAAATATATTTTATTATATTTTATATTTTTTGGTAATAACATTGAAAACTGTTTAGCAGCTCAACAGCAGGCATTATTTACACAATACAATATTACCAGATATTAAAGATCCTGAAGTAAATAACTTGAGATCCACAGTTCCAAATCTAAACTTTCATTGTGTTGTCAAGTTCCCATTTGCCCTTTTCATCATCCAACAGATAAACTACATCCACTGAAATGTGCAACAGGGATAGAGTTTGTGAATCAGGGTAAAAGAAAATCTGTACAAATGATGACAACACTGTATCTGTCATAGCAAATAATGCCTCCAGGGCCAATTACTACTTCCTTGTGCCCAGTTCGACCCGTACCTCTTCTTTAATTAAAGCCACAGCGATGGAGGGACACACTCCAGTCAACCCCTCGCACCCGAGTTTTAGCGTTAGCGGTTAATGACTGGAGGAAGAGCATCCAGACAATTAAACTTGCGGATAAATGAAGATCCCAAACCTTGACGGCTGAACTCTTGTGTTGCAGTTCATCTCTGCTGAGCCGTGATGAATACAGGATGGGAGTTTCCCTACATGACGGAGTGTCTTAATTACCACGAGTCAATGTCACAGCGTAGTGTGCTACGTGACTCAAGTCTGTCTCTGTGCCCTCAATGACAGTAAGAGCCTTTGTCAGTTGAGTGTTTTCTTTAGAGCACAGCAGGGACGCCGTGCAACTATTTTTTTTATTTCTGGAGGTCCACCAGAGACAGTTCTGGCTCGCTTGGTACCTTGAGTGACATTACATATGACCAAAGGAAAAATACTAAGTGGGTTTAAGACTAGAGATATTAAGGTTGCCACAATATCAGATTTTCATTATGTGGTTATCATGGCCGAGAGAATTCATGATAACAATATTATTACAATATCTGTGAAGTTTGGGAGGAAAGACATCAGTCAAATACACATTTCATTTGATTTATTTTGCCTTTTCTTTTTCTTCGGCCCCCTTTAAAATACAAGTGAAGGGAGGTGTAGAGAGCGACTGTAACCATTGTAGCTCTTAAGGCAAAATGTTAAATGGGTGCAATGCTGTACCATCACCTTCTATGTTAATGTATGGGTTATTTACAATATTGTTATATGTGCAGTGTTATCACAATATCATTAATCACAGTTATTGTCAATACCAGTATATTGTGACACGTGACATCCCTAGATCTTGTATGGTGGTTCTGAAAAAATTCAAGTTTAGCTGCATCTAAAGGTGAGGTTGCAAATGCTCTATGAGGTTTCAAAGCACTATGGTGACTGACACAGGACTAAGATGTTGTCATGATTTTGCTTTTTTGGAAAAGGAGATAACGTATTTATGAAATGCAGAAAGCAGTTTGTCTGGATACTGTAGAAACAACATGACGAATTCCATGTAAGGGGACCCGCGGTGTATGTTGATAGAAATAGTTCATTCTAAGGTAATAGAAACATAACAGTTCAGTTCGTTTTTATACACCTCTGAAGACATAGTTATGCATATTACATTGCAATTCTATCAATAAATCCTCCTTAATCTTACACACTGGTTCTTTGACATGTAAATGTTTTCCATGCAATAACTGACCAATATTAACTTTAAAAATAAAAGTTAGCTTTTAAAGCACTATTTAAAATGCACTTGGCTCTAAAATGTGAGGAGGAATAATGCATCAGTGGTTGAGAAAAAAAAGCTTCACTCAATATGACGATTTTGTCAACTTAATAGAAGCATACAGTAATATTGAATAGTGACAGAGAATCAATTCCTTTTGTTAAAATAA
The DNA here is from genome assembly GCA_026939265.1 of Oreonectes daqikongensis. Classification (NCBI taxonomy): domain Eukaryota; kingdom Metazoa; phylum Chordata; class Actinopteri; order Cypriniformes; family Nemacheilidae; genus Oreonectes; species Oreonectes daqikongensis. Next base: position 5,339,932 of record JAOTQM010000187.1, read on the forward strand.
AGCACAACATAATGCAAAGTCAATAATGAGAGAACAAAATGCCATTTTTAGTGCATAAACAATGTACAACCTCAAACAACATTCAAGTATAGTTTTAATTGCTTTAAAATATACAGTATGCTGTGATAAAGGATCGTTACCAGTGAGAAATGAATGAGAAGTTCACACCGTATAATTTACATTTACACTTTCAGCAGCTCATATCCAAAGTGACGACATTCAAGATATACATTCTATCAATTTATGTGATTTATGCAAATTAAACCCATGACCTTGGCATCATTAGCACCGGCATCCTCTAATAACTGAGGCTGTAGTCATAGCAATAACAAAGACAACGCAAATGATAAACACAAACATGTATACCGCTTCTTTTCTGTCATACTCTATATTTAACCCTGCCAGCATTGTCTCGGCCATATCGCTGCCTGCAAAAGATAAACAGATTTTGTTTTGTTTTTTGACAAAGGCGCCGATTGTATGGTACACTGGGATGATAAATGTCGACTGGAAATGCTTTTAAATGTACAGTTGTAAAACCTGCCAATATTCTCACCGTGAAATGGTCCGCTGTGCCCTCTAGAGCTACACTGACATTTATCACTAAGTTATTTATTAGTACACTGAAAGAGCCGACTGCTAAAGAATGAATTAGGGATACATTAGGGAATTTGGGATACATTATGCGGGGTGGGGAGCTGATGGATGTTATTCTAAATATACAGATGGAACTGCCAATAGTCATGAGGAGAGGATAGTGCTGAGTTGTAATAACAGAGGGGGGAGCGCTTGCACCGCATCTGCCAGGCTCCCTCCTCGGACCGGGACGTCCCTTCTACCCTAATTTATCTCAGACAAACCCCTGCTACATGTTTCCATTCCCCCAGGAGAGAGGAACAGCGTGAGATCTGCCAGCCAAAGCCTCAGGAGAGGCACGTAGCATAAGGATGTGCTGATGTCATTTTTTCTATGCTACGATTCATGCTGGGTTATGATTCACATGTAAAGACTTCTTCTGTATTGTATTTTATTTTTTTGATGTATTATACCTCCTGCAGTAAACGCGCACTTCTTCAACAAACTTTTGTTTGTTAACAGATCTCATTTCTAGTGTAGCAGCGGTAGGGATGAGGTCGTCGGCGGTGGGGGGAGGGGGAGTTCTGTGCACTGAAGTGTGCTATGGCAATAAACTGGAGGCTGGGATTTGGATATTGTGCTAAACCTTTCAAACAGAAAATGTAATAAATATTTGAAAGTGTAAATAGAATAGGTTTAAATTCTATTAATTTGATTCCATTAATGACGTTTTCTTTCATTTCTAGGTTTTCCCCCTGGGACAAAAAGTTGATAAATATAAAAATATAGAAAGACGTGCCTCTACATGTCTTTCCTCAAAAATGTTTTATACATTTGCGTAGGTGACACTCATAGAATACAAATGCAACTGTTAGTCTGTTTCTACCCACATAATGGATTTTCTAAGTGACTTAATTTCAATGACAATGCTACAGTAAATGTCAATGCTAGTATACGAGTTAAAATGAAGTTTTGGTTTGGTTAAGCAATGAGCAAAAGTTGTGGCCAATGATGAAAAACTTTATAAAATGAACGAAAACTAACATCCTCACATTTTATCCACAAATTGAAGACGTATGAAAACGTTTGTTTTCATGTTGCATGGCGGAGATAGGATTTTGTTAGCTGTATAAAATGTATAAAACTTACAGAGTGAGGGTTTAGGAGATTACAAAATATTACCACACAAAAGAATCAACATACAGCCGTGTAAAAAATCAGGAGACCCTTCCAAATTTTAATTTAATCAGCATTTCTATATGTATTGCGGCCATTCCAATCTGTTGAATATCAACAAAATCAAACGAGGTAATCACATAAAAAATAATTTTGTTGTTTTGCTTAAAAGTAAATATGAACTTGTTTTCTTTTTTAGTATTTGAGGTCTGAAAAAATACAGAGCACCCGTTTCTCCAGTTTTCATTTTCTGCAAATAAATGCAAATAGAAACAATAATTTTTGTTTGAAATTTGGAAAAAATATTGTTAGTAGTTCACAGAATGAAACACAAATAATTATTTTCCTGAACATATACCTATAAAAAGTACATAAAAACACTGAAAATGGTCCGTGAAATGGACTTTTAATTTGTTTTGTGGCTGTATGTTAATAACAGATCAAATTTGCATATTTGAATAAAACCCTGATACACTGTAGTTTGCTTCTGTGCCAAACATTTTGTCCAATAAATATCTTAAAAGTTTACAGTTTTGTCCATTATGTACCATACATATTTTTACAGTTTACCCTGAGGCATTTACTTTGCTTTAAAAGCAAACTTTGTACAAACATGCCCCTCCTGACATAACTTTTGTTTTAAATGTGACATCACATTACTGTAATATGTGGCTGTGGGGTTGAGAAACATTTGAGACCTTTTTATTTTTTACCAGAAACTCTAATATTGCATTTAGGCATTTGCTGAAGCCTCTAATAAACAAAGCATTCGGTTTTCACCCACAAATCTTCCCTCGTTCACATTCCTGCACTTGCTGAGTTAACAAAAAGTTGTTATGAGAGAGACATCTATATTAAAATAAGCACTCACTAATCGCTGTCTAGAAAGATGCTCCCCTGTGGATACAGCCAGGTCATTTGTTCGAGATACATCTAGGATGTGAAACACCCTGAGAGATCAATATCAGCCTTTACAAGACCTTCCATTCAATACTGCGCTACAAACCCTTCACAGCCAAACCCAGAGTCACCGCTACCCAATCACGGCATCTTTCCTGAGACTGGAGGTGAAGGGATCTTTGAGGTGAATAATGCGGCCGCAAGTCGGGTCATTATCGTGCTCTTGAATAATTCGAGAGAAGCCGTGACCTAGTGCGGCAAACCAGCAGCTTATTCAACAAAAGTCAGAAGTGTGCTCCTCAGCAGATTGTTACACGGGCCGTTGCTTTACCAAATTAATAATTCTATCTTCTGCTCGTCCCTTGGGAAAAACGCAAGCTAAGATCTAGGAGGCCAAGGAACGAAAGCCGCACGTGAAATAGAGACGTACTGTATGAGACACGTATGCGTGAAACAAATGTGAGCTCAGCAGTGACCAACAGCCGCTGCTCTTGAGACAATGTCAACCCAATAAAGCCCACTCGTAGCACGCTTAATTTGCACCCATCGATTTCCTATTTTCAATTATTAATTCTAATTAGGATGAAGTAGATGAAGCCAGGGGCCGCGGCAGAGGGTCGATGATGAAGGAGCACGGCTGATGTAGGCGACTGATCCATGTGCATGACTCAATTCCACCCATGCTGGAATCTGATGATTGTAAACATAAATTAGAAAAGTAAAGCAGCATAAACCATTGCTTTATATCATCATGTATCCTGCTATTGAAAAGCTCATTCAGGCCGGGGGAATTATGCTCACATTAGCCCTGATTTGTTGACCCGTGTGTGAAACTCTCTCACCAGGGGGCAGTGTACCACACGGTTCAACTACAGGTCAATATGTACTGTACGGCAGCTGCCTGTTTACAGGACGGTGTGTCATGATGTACGTTTAATTATGAAGATGTTACATTGCGGCGACAGTTGCAGTGCCTCCCATCATCCTGCATAGCCATCGGGTGCTGAAAACATAACAGCTGTTATGTATCACTAACAATCCACAATACATTCATCAGAAAACATGGCCGCCCTGATGTTTTTAAATGGCTTCAGTCTGAAATCATGTGGGTATTTGTATTGGTGTCATGAAAAACGACACCTTTAAATTAAGGGTTAACATAACAAATAGAAAAACAAGAAGCGCAAGACATCAAAAGCCGACATGCATCGTGACCAACAGATCTCATTCAGGGGAATGAGAACATTCATCTATACACACAGCTAGTTGTTTCCTGCAAGTGCAGTAGATTGTTTTTCGCACATGTGACCAATTTTGAACCACAAAACTGCTCATTACAAGTCCATTACAAGAACCACTTGACCATTATGCCAAAGCAAATAAACAGAGAAATGAAGCCTTAAAAGAGGGCAATTAAAGATCATGTGTGGACTGAGAGACCACGATAGAATAATGTAACTTTCCTGACCTAAACTGCCAATGCATTATGAGTTTTCGCGGCATGTGCACCTGCTGGAACCGGCAAGGGGGAAAGGGAAAATTAGGTTACGTTATACATCTTTCCTGACTCTGTTGCTAGTCTACCGAGTGTGAACTCATTCTGCAGGTGCTGGCAGTAGTATACAGTATATTATGTGAAAAGCGTGCACACCTCATACAATAGAGTGAGCAGAAGAAAGCAAGAAATCTTTTTATTTAATGCATCAAAGCAAACTGATTTGATTAATTGAGTCCCACAACAATGCACCAGCATATTGGAAAGAATGATATTTACAACAGTGGCATTCACACAATGGGTAGCTTTGGCATCACCAGCATTTCACTATGAACTCTTGTTACATAATTAATACAACAATATGCATTCTGAGAGCAAAACATACATAAATTTACATGCAAAATGTGCGAATGAAGGAAGCCTTCCACTGGCTACAAACCTCAATACAAAGGTGGAGATTTTAGCGGCATGTAGCGAATTGCAACCAACGGCTCACTTCACCGCTTACCCCTCCTTTTCGAAGCACCACGGTGGCTGACACAGGACAAAGATGTCCTCAAGTTTTCACTTCTTTGCCGAAGGAGATAACGTATTTATGAAACGTGCTCCATATAGCAGTTTGTCCGTTAAGGGATACTGTAGAATGTATGTAGTTACATATATCTTACATTGCATTTATGTTAATAGATCGAGAAAGAGAAAATGTCTTCATCACAACCATTTTAAATTCAGGAAAACGTGTCATTTATAAAATGAATGCAAACATATTTTTTAATTATAGTTGCATTAAAAATGTATTTATGTGCTATGAATCATATCAGCAAAAAAAAATCCACTGGGAATATTTCCAGTGATTGTAATTCTTTAAAAAAAAAAACTAACAACGAAGATAAATATCTCTTATGCTATTCGATATTATAAATATACCATTTTTTTCAGCATTTTTATTTTTGCTGTCACACCATAGGACACATGTACGGAATGTCAAACTGCTTTCGGTGGAGGACTTTTAGGTAAACGTTGAGCTATCATGGTCATCACTGGACCCCATCAGCACACGTAAACCAAGGTAAAAAGCCAACTTTTTTCCAAGAAACTTCACATTACTACACGTACAAGCACAGATCAGTATAATTGACTTTTAATGATCTGACATTATGCTAATGTTCATTGTGAGGAGATAAATGTTTGCGAGGGGTTTATGACTCTCGGCAGGTGGCCGTCTGCCCACCAGAGCTGTGGAGATTACACGTGGAGGACAGACTCGGGAGAACATCGGTGATGACGTGCTCCATCATCAGGGGTCAAAGTGCATCGCTTACCGCGTGGAATCGGTTTGTGTGGGAAGTTAGATTATCGCTACAATGATTTGTTTACATCATCAGCATTAGGCCGAAATTAAAATGGCCATTTCTGTTTCTGTGCCTGTATGTATGTAATATCGGCTCTTTGAATTATTCCAGAATAAAATGCAAGAAGACCTTTAAGAGTAAATGCTAAGAGTTTGTGTTTTGAGCAATATCAGGCTCTTAGGAAATTGCACTCTCTCTGCCTGTTTACCACTTAAGCTCCATCAGAGAGCTGCCCACTTAAGCAAAGACCACATTAAAGCTTCATTAGCAGAGTGACTACGGTGGTGAGAGTAGAGGTAAGGGAACAGGCTCAATGGCCGGAAGAAGCTTTGGAATGGAGAGGCAGATACCGCAGCCAGGCTCTGAGGGTCCTGTGAAGTGGCCAATGCGTGTCAATCACGACCGTTCCTCTCCTCCCGTGTACGCGGAGCACATGAAGAACTCTCAGGAGAGCCCCTGCCTCTCCAGAAAAGGTTGGCAGGTTCAGAAGCGTAGAATTATCTGGAATGAGCGGCGAGATCTCTGAATGCAGTTTTGTTCTTACCGTCTCACCGGGGTCCATGAATTATTCCTGTGGATTCTCAAAGTCACAGTGAAGTCAAAGGTGCACATCAGTGACTCCATGAGAAATCAATTGAGTTTCCCTTTCTCAAACCGACAGTCGAAAATAGACGTGAGGAGAAATAGCCTGTTGCAGTGGGAAGTTTTAGAGTTAATGGATTATTAGTCATGAACTCTTGCGTGAAAATAAAACAGCGCGCAACCGAGAACAATTGGCAACAACAAGACTCCCAACGCGGAGTTGTTTGTTACTTCACTCGTGACTGATAAAGTTGCAGATGTACGACAAGACAATTGGAATGTAAAAGAGCAAATGTGATTCATTCCTTCTTTGGTGCATCTGTATGAGAAAGCTTCTCGTATTGATCCAGTGAGGAAAAATCCTTTTTATTCCCCTGATGAACAAAAGCAAATGATCTTATCTAAGTCTTAAAATTAATCGTCCTCACAATAGCTGGTATTTACTCTTGTAGATGTGGAAAAAAAAATCAATGCTGGACCAGATGCTTAAGAAAAATAAAAATATTGCAGAATGTAACCGGAGGGTTTCGGTCGCATCAAGCGTCTTGATGAGGTTGGCGACCTCATTTGTTAACATAAACTCTTTACCTTTACAAATACTATAGAAAATAATTTTCATGTAATCTGCAATTACTGTATGTATACTTTCATTCAACGGCAGGAAGAGCCTGACACAGCTATATTTTCTTGCAGTGACCTTGAATTCCAATAGTGTTTATTCAAAAGAGAAGATTACAGGTGTGAAATCGTAGAAGCAACTAAATGTTCTGCAAAACTCTCCTTTGAACCTTATCGCCTAGATGCCCTTTCTCAGACGCGTAGATCACAGACCCGATCCCTTTGCTCCTCTTAATAAGCCATACCGATGTGTACCGGTCTTTCTCTTCCTCTTTTTCTCTAAGAAGGAAAAAGGCAGGAGTTTAATTGAATTTCTGGCCTTTTAATGTCTGCATCAGGATAATCAAAGCAAGGCAGTCTGGAGTTGTTTATCGTGACCTTGAGAGCATCAGCAATGCCACATTCACAGAGGTAGCCACTGTCCTGAGCTCAAAAAAACAAAATAATTATTGCAGTATTGCAAAGAAGTTCAAATTGCAGAACTGAATCAATGTGAAACGTAGCATCTGTTTTGTTACCAAGTGCTGTAATACTTGAGACACTATTCCTGGTCTTCATACAAATGAAGTAAACATGTTGTTAAGTAAATAACACAATTATATAAGCATAAAATAAACAGAAGACAGAAAATCGCAATTTGTTCCCTTTAGCTTGTTGCAATGCATTCTGCTATGGTGTTCTTCATGAAGGATACACATAATAAATTCCACCATAATGCATTAAATATGACTCGAATTTCCAAATTTGACTTACAAATGATTATTATAAGCTTATCCTCTGAGAAAAACAATAAATTATTTTTGTTTATTTTAAACAAACTTAAAAAGTCACAGATTTCATCTTTAAAATGCTGCCACATTGGAAAACTCACAAGATGTCGACTAGATCTCCATTTTTCATCATGTTTATTTTTCTCATTTAACATTTATTGTTTGTAATATTGGTCACCCTTCATGTTTGTCTGTGGGGTTTGCAAATATCTAACCAATAAAAGTATTAAAAGGAGCTTTTCAACTTTGACACCGTGTTTTGAAATTCTTTTTTTCATTCCTGTAAACTGGCAGTTTCGAAGATTTCAGTCCAACAGCGACGATACATCCAAACAGACACATATATATTAAATACATCATGGTTCAGATATGAATGGCATTAAAATGTAAAGCTTGTAGTTCCTTGTCCTTAATCACGCAAAAACAAATTGTTCTCTCAACAACCTTCTTAAGAAAAGTGTGTAACAGCCGACAAAGAAGAATGGAGCGGAATTCAGAATAAAACCCCAGTTACCTTGGGGCCTGAAGCACAATTTGATTAAAAGTTTGTTTTTCTTCCTCTCCTCCGTAACGGAGGGGCCCGTCGATGCAGCTCTGACAGTTAATTGGACTTGGCAGGGCCAGAAGTTCATTCGTCAGCATTGTGTGGGGTTTGCCAGAGAGGAACAGGACAATCAATGTCCCCCAGGACGGCCGGTAATCAGCCGCAACACTACCACGGAGCGCAGGGTTAAACATCAGGAGACTGCAGGTGCGAGAGGATCTGAAGCCTACCGCTAATACCATAACCCCCCCACCCCACCACCACCACCTACCTCAACAACATAATCAGCCGAGCACGTTCAAGGACAGCACAGAGGCAAGGAAATGTCAGGTAGTGTCCAAAGAACAAACACACTGTATGCGTGCCTATGAGCGTTCACAATTTATTTTACTGTACCATGCCAAAAACAGCACTAAAAAAGGGAATCGGGATTGATCATGCGTTTAAACAGCACTACATCTTAAGTGGTATTTCATTTATTGCGTGTTAGCCATATGAGGATTACCATTTATTGATTGGAGGTATTGGGAGTCCATCGATCACGCAATTGAACGTGCAAAGGCTTCCGCATGGTCTTAAAGCCTATTCTTGCTTGGTCGCTTTGTGCAAAGAATCCCTAAAGAAGAAAATCCCTAAAATGTCATAATTATTGGCCTTGTAAAAAGCCACCAATGAAACCAAGGATTTCCAACTAGTTTGTATGTATTCAGTAGAACCATAAACTAGCTCGTGAGAGACGGTCCTTCACATAAAACGACCTCTAACGCCAAGCGCAATCTGTGTTCCGAAGCTGCGAAATTAACATCAAGTGTGTAAAGAGATCATCAAATGCAATGATCAATGAAATAAACTGAATCCTGGAGCACCAAACTTCATAAACATGGAAATCAACCTCAAAACCAAGCGTGACTCAGGATGTGAAACGACCACAACAGAACCTGCTCCACTATTAGTATTCTGCCTGCAACATCACTTTCTCGCACATTTAGACCCCTCCAAAAAAATGAATGCCCTCATTAAACCTAAAGGCTGTTTAGACTATGGAGAACATTCCAGAATCCGGCTTTACATCTATTTGATGATGATGATGATAACCAGCACAGGAGGCGTAAGTGATATCTGCGCAATCACGGGCTCTGCTATCTTCTCCGACACTCGCCGAAATGGCCGGACCTTTTCTAAAAAGCCTTCATTTGAGAAAGTCGCTGACTGTGTTCTCAGACAATGCTGCTGTTATCAACAGCAAGCAATATGGAAATAACCATGGCAGAGAAATATGAAAGATACAATAGGGCGTACGGGACATTACTCCAAAATTAATTGTGCTTGAAAACAACAAAAGGCTTAAAAAGCGTATACCCTTGTGGTATAGCAAAAATGTATTCAGGGCTAAGTTAAACAATACATGGGGCAGTTTTAAGATTTTGTGCATATATGGAAGTGTGGGTAATAGAGAAAGCACATCATTTTGTGCATTAGAGCTGGTCAGTTAATAAATGAGAACAGTAGGGAGCGGTCACGTGCCCCTCTCAACTCCATCGGTAGCCTTTACAAACACCACCACAGTGATTTATTCGACCAATTTATATTAAAACACATCATCTATCAATGCTCTAATCAGGAAGGAACACACTCACACACATCCTAAATCCGTGCAATGTCCAAAGATGGGAGCAAACTTCTTTCAAGGAGAGACGTTTCTTTTGTTTTGACTTTTGGTGCCCATTATATTTTCATTCCGCCCTCATCCTCCTGTGTGGAGTTCTGAGAGTTTGGGGTCACTCATAGAGCATCAACAAACAGCAGCCCCAGTCTCTCGCTTTTAACAACAGACACGCAGCGGCAGAAGCCATAACTGAGCCGGCTGCAAAGCTCGAGGGGCTGAACTTTGTGTCTGCCAACACACACACACACATACACCTGGGCAGTGTTGATCCAATGAGAACAGGGAGGTCTCAGAGTGAGGCACGTTCCCTCGCCACCTCTCGCAGCGTGCTTTGATTCTTCAAAGTCAGAGGGAAAGACTGTATTGATGGTAATATCCCAAAGTTTGCAGCTTTTGACCGTGACAAGCACACTGCTGGGCTTTTTAAGAAAAGCCGGCGATTATGCGGTACACACATTCATACGGCTATATAATGAGGTATCCCGCTGATTGAGTTTTGTTTTTCTTCCAGTCCAGTATAAATGATTTGTGCTTACAGATGAGCCGCATCGGTTGTCACTGTGTTTGGAATTTTAAATGACTAGTGATCACATTTTGGGCTTTTTATCTGTCATCATTTTTGCAAGCATAGAACTAAACAATAAGGATGTTTTCTGCTTGTGTGGTTTGGCTGGTGGTTGAGATTGGTAATGCTGATCTGCTACAAAAGCTTATTCAATACTTTTCACTCGTTATTTATATTTTCCCCCACATTATAGTAAACTTAGGAATAAAACTAATGTAAAACTATAAAAGTCAAGTTAAAATGAAAAAGAAATCAATCAAAAAATGTTTACATTTTAACATTGTTAGTGTAAAATGTGCTCTTAACATTTTGTGAAGTGTCACCCTGCGATGCTTTTTAAACAGTATTAATGGAGTTTCAAATTCAATTTAAATTCTGAATCTATAAAATTAATTTAAAACATTCGTACTTTAATGAATTAGTTGCCCAATAGACAAACGGCATAGACAAACCAGTTCTGGCTGAATGTTTTCTAAGGAACATCCAAATTATCTTTCTGTTTCTCAAAAGGTTCCTTGTAGTGGAAAAGGGTACTTTTGACAAAAAACAAAAAAAGAGAAAGAAATGGTTCTTATAAGAACCTTTGACTGAATGATTCTTTGAAAAACGTGCCCTCATGCCATCCCAGATATTTGACTTAATTTTTTCAGCTGAACACAAATGACTACCTTTATATTAAAATAGCTTTTGATTCTATTATTTGTTCTTGTGTCTTGTGAAGAAATTAATTTAAGTTTGTTCAAATATAAATTAACATTTAACATTAACAAGTCTTTATCTAAAAAAAAACCTATAAAATAACAGCCTCATCCAAAGCATTCTGGGAACCAGAAATCCTTCTCCATCTTTTTTTTCTTCTGATTTCTGGTCCCAGAATGCTTTGCATGAGGCCGAAATGTTATACTTTTTTTCTGTAAAGTTAAAGAATTGTTAATGTTAGATGTTCATTTATCTTTGAACAAACTTAAATTATTTAAATTACATTAATTTAAATATACAGTAAGTTACTGGCAAACTGCAGTATGTTAGCCCTAATATTACCCTGATAACATTTGCTGACCTGAATCAGCAAAATTCACAACAACAACATTGAACTACTCACAGAAAATGTTTTCAACTCCAAAAAAAGACCCATAATATGTAATGACAACTTGGCACTGGTCTGACTGGACAAGAGTTCTGTCAACTTGCTGTGGGCTCACACTCGCCCTGGGCCAAAGGGTCATCCCTATGATGGAGCTCTATTGCATGCCACCAAACCAAAGGGAAAACACCGAGCATGTCTTCTCCTTCCCTCTCTTTCTAACGTACACAGGCAAGCCCACACATATACATAAAACAAAGGCAGTAAAGCCCTTATGAGTGTGAGCTGAGAGCACTTTCTGGTGCGGAGCGTCTGTATTTGGAGCTTTTGAAAGCACAGAGGCAGCCGTGCGTCGAGATTAAAGGAGGCAAAGAGAGAAGAGAGGAATGAGAGAATGATTTATTTAACTGCTTTGTAGATGACAGAGGAGAGCTGGAGAGAGCGTGTCCTTCCTCGCCATCAACTTTCCCTTCTTGCCCTCTCTTGAACACTGCCTGTGTCGTCCATTTTTAAGGTGTTTGTTCCTTCTATGTAAATTTCTCTCTTGTTCTTTTTTCTCCACTCTAATCGCGCCATCCATCTGTCTCCTTTAATTCAGCTTAGCTTAAAGTTCAGTTCAGGTACATTCAAGTCTCTCTCTCTCTCTCTCTCTCTCTCTCTCTCTCTCTGACAGCGTATCATGTCAACAAACTCATGTGGCTCAGGAATGGCACCATCTGTTTGAGGGCCTCTGTTGATAAATGAGGTGTCGTGAGCAGGTGAGCCTCGGGGCCCCCGGCGACCCCTCGCATTCTATTTCTTCTATCTACAAATACTAAAGCATTTTTGCACACCTCGCGCTAATGCCGAAAAATTGGCTCGTAAACTCTTCCCAAGACAACTGCTATTAAAAGTCATTAGTTGGGAGAGCTGCGAAACTCATGATCTGACTCATCCAAACAGTCAATCCATGAGACATCATTCTGGTGCTTATTTCCCCATCTGACATTAATCATTCCAATAGCAGTGTATCTGTAAAAGAAGATAAGGAGAGTAAGCAAACAAAATAATGACTGCTGCTTATCGTTTGTGCGGACATCAGACATGATCATTCACTCCTAAAGCTTGCATTTTCACCTAAAATGAAATCATCTTCCTTTTCTGTTGCCAGTAGAGACTGCTGTTTGTTGTCATGGCAGTCAAGCTGCCACAGAATCTTACAATAATATTCGGCGATGCTAATGTAACTGTGCCACTCTACACTGTGACTGGGCAATGTGGGAGAAAAATTATATCATGATATATTGTGTAACTTGACAGAGAATCTCATTATCACGGCTGAAGAAATAATACAAAGCGGTGTGCGTTTAGTGTTTGCGGGAATTCTTTTATTTGGCTATTTACAAGTTTTATCTTCAAGCAATTTAATTTTGTCCTATGAGGTTTGAGGAGCGCTGTCTCAAAATATTTGAGTGGGGAAAATAAATGAAGTTCTTTTAGGGCATAACAACTAAAAACGGCAAAACTACTAAATAGAGAGGAGAAAATGTATGTAAACCACTCATTTTCTAAAGTAACACCAGGGGATAAAATGAGGATAAAAATGGTCTCTTTCTGGCTTCCTTGGGCTCACTGTTTTCTCATGTTGGTAAAAATGAAGTTAAGATGGGCTGCGAACAAAAACTTAAACATCTTGTTGAAGCCCATTGGAAAAACAATCTCAATTCTTTCTCCTAGCAATGCGAAATGAGATTAAACAGAGAAGAAATTCAGATTTAAAGGGACAGTTCACCCAAAAATTTAAATTCTGTCATGATTTACTCATCCTCTTGCCATTTCAAACCTGTATGACTTACTTTCTTCTGCAGAACACAAAATAAGATATGTTGAATGTTGGTAACCGAACAACAGCGCTACCCATTCACTTCTATTGTATGGGCGTAAACCAATGCCCCTTTGTTTGGTTACCAACATTCTTCAAAATATCTTCTTTGGTGTTCTGCAGAAAAAAGTCAGGCAGGTTTGAAATGACAAGCATTTTCATTTTTGGATGAACTATCCCTTTAAGTCTGAGTAATCTCATGTGCCTTGTCTTCAATTTTAGAAAAAAAAAAACTAATAATGACCTAAATTAGGAGCAGATCTGACAAAATACCAGAGATTCAGTCAGAATTATCAATATGAATTATAGTATTTCTCTTTAAAATAATCCATACAAATAACCTCAACTATGCTATCCACATTTATTCCAAAACCATATTCTCTAAAATATAACTGAGAACACCTCAAGTCTCTCGAGCTATAGAAGCACAACCTCCGAACAAAAATTCTCTCTGGTTGACGACAAGCGGAAGAACTCAGAGTTCCCAGAAAGCAGCTCTCCAGCATTCATCAAATAAACAAAAATCTATTACATGACATCCATCCTTATCCCAGACTGATCAATATATTAGAGAAATCAGTAGAGAGAGACATTTTTTCTGGAAACACCCCAAACTCAACATTCTCTTTGGTCATCCGCTCCCACCAATAAGTCTCAAGCTTTGAACTGATTATCAAATAGAATGAAACCCTGTTGCCAAAGCAGTGGAAATACATTTTGAGACAGGAATTTAATATAGCACGAGAAACCGTTAATGCACAATGTGACTGTAATGCTTCACGGTAAGAGCGTAATTTAGATTAGCACAAAAGCCTTTATGTCTCTGATGACCTTGAAGTGACTTTTAACACCTGAAGTTTCCCTGCTGATCCAAGGTTCTATCTTTTCTCTTCAGCATGACAGATGTGACGTCTGTATTGTCTTACGGCAATAGCAGATTGACCTCAGCAGGAATGAAATGACAGGCCCTTTATATTCACCTCCCTCTTTCTCATGCCTTCATTTAATTTTTATCCCCTCATCCTGGCGATAAGCTCCACCTTTCAGTTTTCATTTCTGACCCAAATATCGGGCTCCTGGTGGGTGCTCCAGTAACGCTGCCCGGCCTCTTTGATGCCGCTCCACAGCGTCAGCGCAAAGCCCATCACTTCAACTCTAAAGCTTCACAGCCACCAAAAAGCAGCTCTGCTTTGCATAGCCGTATCATCCCCATTGCTTAGCATTATCCTATACACTCCATTCATTCAGCAGACCCGTGATACTTGGCTTTATTTTACTCTCAAACCTCCTCATTGACTCTGGCAGCAAACATTTCAGTCTGTGACCCATAAGCCCTGATTGCGATTAACGATCTATGACTATTTGTCTCTGTTAGCTAGCCGGATTCTCAATGTGATGACAGAATCCACCCCTGGGCCAGCAGAGCTTCCCACCACTCATCCATGTGAGGGAGAGAAATTTACCATGAATGGCAAAAAATACGATGCACCATTTATGTACGAGTGAAAAAAAGAGGTCAGATTTAATTTAAAAATTGGCTCTCATTCCTCATTTCTACAGATGAAAGCTCATAAATGAAAAAGCCTGGCTTAACGCCCGGTATGGAAATATAAAAGTTATGAATAATGCCTCTGTCTCAATCACCAGGTCTGTTTTAATAAGGTGGATTAGTACAGAACGGCACCTGCTCAGAAGAACGCGCGATCTTCAGCCAGAGACACCCATCGGGATGGGCGGGTGGTTAAGCACCAGAGGTGGGTTCCTTTCCTCTGCCCCCCTCTGAGGAACCTTGTTAAGGTCTGCAAGTGGATTGTGCTCTAGGAAATCAGAGTCATTAGCGGCGTCCGTGGCTGCGCCGCCTCCGCTGTGGCCGGTTCCTCAGAAAGCTGGTGATTTACAGACTGTTGGTAATCATGAAATGGCTCCTTTGTTAATGAAAATGCCCATAGATCCATACGCAGTGTTCTGCAACCATCATTCACTGGTAAATATGTGGCAGTAAGCGAGCCACACAAGCCGTACAGAAAACGCAACAAAGTGGGTCAAAGCATGCATCTCGAATCAGAAAATCAGCATGTCTGATGTCATGTTATTGACAGTGGTTGTACATCACTGACTAACGCTGGACAGAAAGGAACGTGTTCTTACAGGCGTGACGTGACAAGTTTTCAGCGATAAGCAATTTGTCTGTCCACAGTGAATGTGAAACATCAGCACAATGTGACAGAGCCAAGTCGTGTGTAGTGGGATTTTAGATCTACAAGATTATTGCTTTGAAAAAAAAGAAAAACTTTTAATCATTTGACGCGTTATACACACATGCTAATGCTATTTGGGTAGTGTACCGTACATGCGTCCTAAGGTGTGACAGCAATAATTTAGAAATATAAAACATCCCATAGCACACATTTACGGTATATTTGCTAACTATCCATTTATGATCAAAGGTCAAAAGGTTTTCTTTACCTGTCGTTCATTTACCCTACAGATTTATAGTTTGTTGTTCCTCCTCCAAGTTCCTCCCAACATAAATATTAACCAAGTCAATATCCCTTTCTCTCTCAACCATAAGCCTGTTTTCTTTCGGCAGATTCTTAAGCTTTCACCATTTAGTTGATTAGATAGTGAATATTGATGGTTTCCCATTTTGTCCCCCAACATTTCAGCCACTGAGTTAAAGGCCTCTCAACCAATTCATCCTGAACAACCAATGACAGTCTGTTTTCAGATGCAGACTGATTCCACCCTGTGCTTATCATTCTAATTATGATAAAGACAATTTCGCCAAATACTGGGACGAAAAGACACTCGATCAACCCATCTATCCACCCATCCATCTATTCATCAATTCGTTTATCCATCTGTCATCCATCACCCTGTCTAGTTGTGTATTTATCACACCTACAACAGCTAATCAATAAAATCAATAAAAATTGCTAATAGTCAACAACAAATTTTGGTATGGATTAGTTAGGTCTTCATGCTGCGCACAGGAAAGCTTTCTCTGCGAAGGCTGTTAGAGAAAGAAATTATTTCCATTAAAAAAAGGAGAGTACAGAGCATGCTGCGGTGTGAAAAGTGAACACACGTTGTCCAAAGCAAGGGAGCACTTTTGTACTTTATAAACCACTTCATATACTTCAAAGAAGGTCATAATAATTTAGTTTCATGTGACCTGGTTGGTCCTTCAAGTGATTTGACAGAGCACCTGTGCTGTTCAATGTTTCAAGATGTTTCTCATCAGGGCATAACATATAGCCGTGGAAAAAAATTAAGAGACCATTCCAAATTTTCCTTGAAGCAGCATTTCTAGATGTATTGTGTCCATCCCAGTCCAGTGTCTGTTGTATTTCAACAAAATCAAACCTCAGGAGTGACATCCAACAGCAATGTGAAAGACAGCATGACAAGAAAAAAACATAAAAAAAACATTTTTTTACCTTTCCTAAATACATATAAATATCACTGTTGTATTGCTTAAAAGTGAACATGACCTTGTTTTCTTTGCAGTATTTGAGGTCTGTAAAAATACAAAGCATCTTTTCTGTTATTTTGACCCGTTTCTCCAATTTTCATTTTCTGCAAATTAATACAAATTAAAACAACATTTTTATTTGAAATTTGGGAGAAATATTGTTAGTAGTTCACAGAATAAAACAAAAATAATAATTTTGCCTAAACACATACCTATTAATAGCAAATTCGAAAAACTGAAAATTGTCTCTTATTTTTTTCTGCGGCTGTAAATTTTGGAAAAACGTGGAGTATCCTGTTAATGTACAAACTGACAGATAAAGAGTAAGTTTTAGCTCTGTTTTTTACGATATGTCGCCACTCAGAGTAACAGTACCACAAAAGGCCTTTACCGCAAGACCACTAAACATATGTCGTCCATGATTTGCAGGTTTACGGGTAATTACGTTGCAGTAGTCAAGTATGGTCATAACACTGTAAAGCTAGACTGTGGAAGAGAGGGAATGGGATAAGTGAGAAACACAGCAACTTTGCAGTGGCGTCTAGGGACTGGCGCAGCCATTAACTATGTGAGAGCGAGAGGCCCTTAATGAAGTGAACTGTGCTCTCAGAGTAAATGAGAGAGTGAACTCACCACTGGAGCAGTCCAGTCCTCCCCAGCCCGGCTCACATTGACACGTATCCGGAGATACACAACGACCATGGGCGCACTCCTCGGTACATCGAGCTATCAGAGACAAAGAGAGGAAAACGAGCTTTAAATATGAGAATGGTATTTTATGAATACACTTCACAAGATGTTTGAGAAAGTGACATCACTACCACATATAAGATGTCTGATCTTGCAAAAGAAAACAATGTGAATGAGATCAGGATGCTATGCAGACGTCTCAAGCCCAAACCTCCTGCAAGGCATAATTTAGCCACCCCCAAATGTCTGCTGACGTGCCGATATGGTGGATAATGACGGGACTGGATGTTTTCCAAAGATGTCTGCTGCACACAGCTGTTACCAAAGCCCTTTTTATATCTGCACCTTTAAAACGTTCCCTCCGACCGCACTAAATGATTTCCTTAAAGACGGAGTTCTTGGTCAACATCTCAGTTTATCACATGAACCGGTTGCACCGTGCAGAATGAGCCGACGTAAGCAGCCACAGCCACAAGGAAACAAGCTGTAAATCCCTCCAAATTTGATCAGCCTGCACTCTGCCACAATGCTCGAACGCAGCGCCGGCCAGCCAGCCAGCTTCCGTGCTGTTTACAAAGTGTGCAGTTTTCTTGATCATTTCTATTGAACAACACAGCATCAAATTGATTGTCCAGCATTAGTATTCTTGTCTGGCCCCTTGCATTCAGTCAGATTCGGACAAGTATTAAAATGACCTACGTGGACTTCTTTAGCAGAACAGTGAAAAATATGAATTAAATAAAACATATAGGTAGAATAATGCTCGAGGTAGTGAAGGTCACCTGGCCAGCGGGACTCTGAGTGACAGGCTCTTATCTGAGTAAAGAAACAGTTGGCCCCCAAAGCATCTGGAACAATCCACTTTGATTGGAATCAGCAGTGACTCTCAAAGTATGGGCGGAGGAGAGCATGTACTTTTAGCATGAGGGTATAGAAAAAAAAGTGTCAGGTGTCTTATCTATCTTTGACAATGAAATATGTTTAGGTTGCTTCTATCAAAAGCGCAGAGTAATAAGGATGGTCATCCATTTTGTTGAAAGAAAATTGATAAACACAACATGATGACCCTCATTTATCTTGTCCACCGACTGCATCTATTATGATTCTCTCGGAAATGTAAGAGAAGTCTTTCCAATTCTTAACGGCACAGTTCACCCAAAAATGAAAATTCTGTCATCATTTACTCACCCTCTTAACATTTCAAAACCTGTATGACTTTCTTTCTCCAGAACACAAAAGAAAATATTTTTAAGAATTTGGTAAACGAAAATTCTTTGTGTCAAGATCTATTGTATGGAAACAAAACCAATGCAAGTCAACACAGTTTGGTTACATTCTTCAAAATATCTTCTTTTGTGTTCTGCACAAGAAAGAAAGTCATACAGGTTTGAAATGACAGGATGGTGAATAAATGATGACAGAATTTTCATTTTTGGGTGAACTATAACTTTAACCTTGATATACCCAAAATCAAAGTTTGTTAATAAATTCAGCAGAGAGAACAGATTGATTCTTAGTTTTTTCCTTTTTCTATGTGTGCCTTTACACCACACAAGTCCCACTCAATACGAAACCATTTTTTAAGTTGTGTCACGTTCACAGGAGCCAAAAGTATGACACAAATCTTAAATGTCAACACCGCAGAAACAGAGGCTTACTCTGGTAAAAGTAGGAGAGCTGCAAACACATTACGTTTTGCTTGATAATCCTTTTTTCTTTTTTAAAATAGCTTTTTTCTATACGCATTTATACTTTAGAAATGAATCTGCACCCCTTTCCTAATGCAAGAAATGTTTTAAAACAATAGCTAAATTTTTGTTATGCATTTAGAATACATCAGAATGCATAAAGTTCCTTATAAATGTCGTATGAAGACACATTGCTGTCTTGTTTGGCTGGTGTGTACCCATTTAGAACAAATATAACAATCATTGTGTAAACAAATGAATGATGCTCATAAAAGTGAATGAATATGCCTGCTTGTTTTGATGCTGGCACTCACTAAAGCTGGCGGCAGGTAAAGGATGAAGCAGGACTTGCCCTCATTCCTGGCCAGCATAGCTATAGATTATCACTCATTCAGACTTCGACTGGGCCTTCACTGTTGGGCACAAGCACAGGAATGAGATGAGGGCTGGAGAATCCCGAATACCCAGAGGATGTTGCTTACTGCAGAAATGCTCCATACACAGAAAATGCTAAACCTGCCACTGGCAAATAATGCAGTATGGATTTACACAGGACCTGAAAACCTGATATTCAAACGTGCCAGTTCTCCTCCGGCTTACGAAAAAGCAAAACCCTTGGCGTTTTGTGCTGACAAAGACATCAATTTGACTTCCTGAAATCAATGCAGCTATGCAACGGCACAGAGGCAAGGTTAAAAAAACTTTGTGATGAAATAATTGATTTTTGTAACAATTAGCAATTTCTGATCAGACACCAGAAAAGAAATGCTATTTTGTCACATCTTTTCAGCAAATTAAAATTAATTTATGTAATGTACTGTAGGTGAAAGGACAAAACGCACCTTCTCCCGAGAGCTGAATTGACGTACGTGTCTATAATGCTTGAGAAAATAGGTCCTGCATTTTAATTAAAATTCAGTGAATCTTCCTCCTTGCCGGCTCGAGTGAAAAATGAAGGCTTTCATTTTGATAAAAGGCTAATCTAACTCATTACACAGTGACGTTATCATACCATGTAACAATGGGGCTAATTGTAATTGTTATGCATTATTATACTGAACATTCAGATTTAAACATGCTTTTTGACAATCAGTCAATCAATCAAATTAAGATTTCATTTTTATATATTAAATGCATTTAAAAATGGAATTAAATGCATACAAAACACAAGCTATAATAACTAAATCCATCATTAAACCTAAACTTTATCAGAGCATCTCCAGGCACAAGTCACTAGATGTATCAATACTGCATTACTAAATATTTGAGACTCTTCTGACCAGATGGTATATAAACTATATATAATCTTTCTGCAAAGTAAATTCATTTAATTTCAGTACATTATGTGCGAGATCTGCCTCAACATTAACGCACAACCCACACTTGAAAAACACAGCTGCTTTCAAGCACCAAATTATTAAGAAATCTTTTAATTTTTGAAG
Source organism: Oreonectes daqikongensis (assembly GCA_026939265.1). Taxonomy (NCBI): domain Eukaryota; kingdom Metazoa; phylum Chordata; class Actinopteri; order Cypriniformes; family Nemacheilidae; genus Oreonectes; species Oreonectes daqikongensis. The sequence continues at coordinate 5,360,416 of JAOTQM010000187.1, forward strand.
GCCAACCAGCTGCTGCGCTCACACAATCCTATAGATGCTCACTGACACAGTTGGGATTGTTGAAGCGCACCCAGGTTTAACACATGTGGCTGAACACACGGTTCAGTCGTACCTTTTTAGCAACCAAACTATACTGATCTAACTATAAGCCATTAATGAAAAATGACTTAACGAAATGGCTAATATTGCACCCGAGGGAGTGATAATACAAAAAGCAGCTCATAAAAGGCACATAAGAGAGGATAAAATCAGTGGAGCTCAAATGGAAGAAAAAAGCAAAGATCAACATATATGTAATGAAAATGATAAAGCCTTCTGTTGTCTTGTGGTGAACATAGCTAGTTCTACAAAGCTCTTAATCCCACCAGTGAAAACAGAAGGATTATTCACAAGAGCACAGACAACGAAAACTACCTGCAGATACACAGACCACAATACAAGTCAAGTACACCAACAAACACCTTATTTGCTGATCTATGGTCAACAGTGGACGGTTTCAAAGCAACAACATAAACAAACATTACTGCACATGCATGCTTCTGTGGCCCAAACTTAACTTCTGGTACACATCCGCAAAGAATAGTGTCCCTGCAGATTATTTCTGATGACAAGCAAAAGAAATAACAAGTAAATGACATTAGTCTGCAAGTTCAAAGTACGTCTAGCCAGTATTATTTTGGGTTACCAGTAGAAAAAACGTTACTTGGCTAAAGTTACACGACCCATTCAACAAATGTTTATTTAATCAAATGTAATAATCATCAATAGTTTTCTGGCTACATGTACTGGTAGTGCCCTATTGGTAAGGTCTGTATACAGCCGTCAAGCAATGTAGAAACTTAGCACTGTATAGAATCTATTGATGTGCGGTCACGTGTGTGTAAGTCTGGACAAACGTGGCTCATCCAATGAGATCTCAGCCAGAGTTTAACAAACCCTGGTTTGGATCAACTATGTAGAACCAAGAGGTTCTTACTCTCCTAAACTGGACAACAGTAGAGAAGCAATAATCACGCTGACTGAGGTCACTGAGGAAAAAAATGATGCTTACATCTTCTTCACAGATGGCATGGTTTCATTACAACAACAACTGTTAACATGAAATTGTTGCGGCTATTGTGCGGTAATGAGAATATTATTGATTATAGTCATTGCCTTCCTCCACTCAGACCAGCAGACAATGTCAAAACTGATCCCTATCCCAGCTGCACCTAATCCCATGGCTGTTAGCGGTGCCTTCAGGCTACAGATAGAGCTGGCCCCAATCCCACTCAATAAGGACAAAAACATGAGATCGTCTTTATCTTCAACAGACCATGGTCACTCTCATTCAGCCATAAAAAAAGTCTTGTTACTAAAGGTCATTGTTGAAACCTTTTTCTTTCTACAAGTGACCTTTAGTCCCTAAAAAAGCAACATCTGGTGAACAAGCTGTTGATCTACAAGTTGGGGTTTGCATTTAATGTCTCTCTTTTTAAGGTCCTTATTATTCAGATTTCCAGTTAAAAGCAACAAACAGTTATTAAAGAATTCATTATGGCTGTTGTTTTAGCACCTGATTCACTAAATGAATCATGCAAATCAGGTAACGGCACAAAGACAAAAGAATCTGTTCTTGGTGTAATTCCACACATTGCAAAATCTGACAGATTATGGAGTGCAGCACTATCAAAATATGTGACCTTGGATCACTAAACCAGTCACAAGTAGCACGGGTATATTTGTAGCAATAGCCAACAATGGTATGCGTCAAAATTATTGATTTTTATTTTATTCCAAAAATCATTAGGAGTAAGTAAAGATCATGTTATATGAAGCTATTTTGTAAATTTCCTACCGTAAATATATGAAAATATTTTTGTGAGTGGATGCAGCAAAATCATGAATAAAAATGGTTGGAATCACGCCTACAAACTTCACTCACTGCTGCCGGCTCTTTGGGAATTACCCTCTCAAGTTTGGTATCTATGGAAAGCTTAGAATTTACATTCTGCTACAGTGCCTCTGATGGACAACTTTAAAGGTGATTTTCTCCACATTTTTTTTTTGGCACCCTCAGATTCCAGATCTTTTTAAATAGTTGTATCTTGGCCAAAAACTTGTGACTGGTTTTGTGGTTAAGGACCACATATGAGATACTATTTATATAGAGACATGGCTTTTATTTACACAGGCATGATACCAGGAGTAACTGGTTAAACTGAAATGTGAGGTGTTTGATAAGCCTTACGTGTACACGTAAATTTCATATCGTTTTTTTCACGAGAGCAAGAGGTAAGACTGTAAAATTAAAGACCAATGTCCTTGGATCATAATACCTGTTTTCAATGGCATATGTAAATGACTAAGCTTTTAAATAAAAGACCGTTTGAAACACAAAGACGGTCTGGTCCTTGACATGACAATGGCGGTACACGGCTGGGTCTCAATGTTTTGCTTCACGATAATGAGTGAAATTCTCTTTGATACAGCGAAATTACAATGAAATCAATTATGAATTAGTGTGACTTCATATAAAAGCATCGCAAGTTTGCGATCGGCATCTCAGTCATCCACACTGTCTGCGGCATCCTCTTTTCTTCATATTATTAAAGCGAGGAGAAGTTTTATGGTTCCTGCAGAGCTAGATATCACAGTGGCTCATATCAGGACTTAATGTAGGCTGTTAATTTCTTCCATTTTCACAGAGGTCCAATTAAAACGCACAGGGAGAGGGATTACATGACATAATGCTTATTAACGTCGGAATGCTTTAAGAGTGGACATAGAGTTGGGACGGAATACATTTGCTTCTCTTTTAATCATAACCTTGCGCATGCAGGCCATGAAAATACGACTCAATAGACCACAAGCTTCATCAGGTCTTATGCAGTTTTTGGCTCCGCTACAGTACTTAATCCTACAGGCAAAAGAAAAATTGTTCACCCAGGACCATACTGAACAGACATCCATCAGAAAACTCGTCCCACCTCTTGTTAATAACACAGAGTAGCTGTGAGGGCATCAAATCCCATTTGGCGCTATGCTACGTGTGTTGATTTTTATCCCCTCCCTGGAGCTTGGTAAGACTGTCATTTACCCCCATCACCTTGACACAGTCTTGGGCGAGGTCCTTTCATGCTGCGATTTTTACATATTGTCAAACAACCGCTAAACCAAAGGTCTGATAGGACTGATAAAATTTGCTCACTTGTGATTATAGCACATTAGAGGATTATGAGTCTGGCCTACACAATAACCAATCCTGAGAGTTTGTAAGGGATTCGGCTATCTTGGGCTTGTAGTTTAAGTTGGTTTAAGTCATTAGTTCTTGTATTTATACTCCTTAATATTTTCAGATTTTGAGTAAACTATCCCTTTAAATAAACTTGTCACTGTTCAATCAGCCAGAATCAAAAGCTGTTCTTTTTAAAAACGTGGATAACAAAAAGTGTTGAATGTTAGACAGAAAGGTGTTAACTGACAGCCTCAAACTCCATTCATTGTATGGATGGTGTCTGCATTCCTCAAAATGTTCTCTCTTGTTTAATAAGAAAAAGCCATGTGGATAAGCATGACATGAAGCTGGGTAAACTATAAATTTATAGCAGCATTAAAGCAAAAAAATCCAGATATGAGAAAGTAACCTTTAGAAAAGTAACTATTTGGGCCCAATTTGAGAAATTTATCTTAAGCCATATCAAATTCTACCTGGATTTTCATCATGGTTTCAAGTTTTTGTTCACATTGTTAAATAAACTGCACTTGAGTTGTCACATCTTCACTTCACACCTCAATTCTTACAGAATGCATGAAAAGGGACAAAAGGAACATGAGGGGTATAAGTACAATAGCATGTCTCAATCAGGTCTGGTTCAGTAGGAAGTGCGATGCCCAGGGCGTCATTTCCAAGACTGTGTCATTGTCAAAATTGCTCCAGTGCATTGAAACATACGCTTTCAAAAAAATCCCAGAATGCACCATAAAAGCTGAGTTGCTCACTATAATTCCTTAACAGAGACATTGTCAGATGTTAGTCATGTCATCAGAGGACCAGTATAAATGAATGAGAACAAGGCCTTGTTTCTGCCCTTAAGAGAAATGTCTTCTAACCCAATGCACATGAAAGGAAAACAGTCCTGCAAACCTTTTAGTGTCCAACAATGACATATATTTTATATATTTATTTGTTTGTACATTAAAGGAACAGCTCACTCAAAAATGTGCTGTAACAATTTACTAAGTAATTTTATAACACCAGAGTACATATTCACAGCTAAAAATACGTTTTTAATGTTTAGTCTTTGCTAGTGCCTCAATGTGTATTCACAATAAGAAACTAGGATGCGGAATGAGACACTGCCATCCAAAAATGCATAATATAAAGTACAGCTAAAGCAATTACATTTCAAAATACAAAATAAAAGCATGAACAACGCACCAAAAACATACAACAAAATCCTGTACAGAACCCTAACAAAGATTTATAATCTTAGCGAAAACACAATGAAGTAGTACAAAAGCTGACATTAATCGATCATTAAAAAGAACAGAAAACTCATCATTCAGACCACAGCCAATGAAAGTTGTTATTTTCTAAATGAGCGTATTAACTTTGGAACGGGAAGAATTAGAACAATATATTTGCAGTGAACCACTCAAGATTCTGGTCTAAAAATGAGTGATAACTGAGTGCTATTAACAGCGTTGTAATGGCGTACTGGCAGCGTTAAAACTGAATATAACCCAATATGAGCCGGAACAGTAATGAAAGGAACAAATTATGCCTGATATATGCAGTTGCAAAAATGCCTCAAAGATGGCTGAGATTTTGATGAATGTCTCCAGAGGAAGGGAGGTGCGGAGTTCAAGGCTTAAGAGGACATTGCTCAAGCGGATGAATGCTTTTATTGTGCTCATAACCACTTGCAAAAAAGAGAAATTGGACTGCGCTGATTTAGGAGAAAATAAGTAAGCGAAATGAGAAAGGCACTCACGGACACACAAGTCTCCACTTTCAAAGTACCCGGGGCAGCATTGAGAGCGACGGCGGTACATGGTCCTCACTCCGCGCCGATACGCCGTCTTGTAGCTGGTCCTGAGATAGATACACAGACACAAAGGAAAGTATGAACATCAATAACCTGGCAGGTGAACTCCGCAAGGACACAGACACAAGGACATTATGACATGCAGCTGGCTGCCATTAGCTTCGCTCTCTGTGTTTAATCCGAGCTACACCCCAGAGCTGCATGTTAAAGAGGTGGAAGGGAGGAATAAACATAATAAAATGAGTTAAGGCAAAGTTTCTGTGTTAGTTGAAGGACATTTGCCTTCTGAATGCTAGATTCAGCACTGTGACTCACTGGGCACGCAGCTTTTAGCCGGGACACTGACGATAAAGTCTTTAATGTAGCAATTAAAACCAATCTAATGTCTGATGACAGTCAAACGGCCATTTCCATCGCAGCTCTGACCACTACAATCACGGCTGGTAACATTAACACCCGTAATAAAGACACTGGCACATCAGCATCTCTTCCGACACCTTGATTTTTATAAGCCTACTGAGAGAGTGCTGCTGGTTGCCATGGTGTTGAAATGTAGGTACAACAGATCAAAGTTCAGGGTCAAGCTCACCTGTGTCTGGTGCATTTAAACCAGTTGAGGATGTCGGTGCACCTTGTGTAGTAAATCTGGTCAAAAGGATGGGCGTAGGACTCCTGAACAGTCACCGCATAGCTGAGAGAGGGAAAGACCAAGGAGAGAATTACATCCATTTTGTTATATGGTTTAAATAATTTTTGTCCCGTTGCATAATTGTTTAATCTGAGCTGAAAAAGGCCATTTAGTGGCAAGTTCCTATTGTGACAACTATAGTACAGAATATAGCGTAACAACATTGTTTTGCCATTGGGGCATGTTGTGACAAAGAGGCAATAAGCTAACAAAATTATTTTTCCTGTAACAGTTTTCAACTGTTAAAGTCTTGACTACAAAAAGCAATTAAATATTTTAAGCTTCGTACCTATACTGAAAATTCCTTTCAAAAACAAACCCATCTGAGAAACAGTCACTGGTGGGCAAAAAAGACCTGATGTTAAATTGTCCAGTCAATTCTATAATCAATTATATTGTTACGTCAACATATTCAATTTTTATTTTATTCATAATACGTAAATAGTTATTCCGATAAACATCTGATTTTTAATCCAACACAAATAAATTATCTTGTCTCACCCACTTCCAAAAACGGTTGCCAACAAAATGTCATTAAAAGGTCCAAAATATTATTTTTCAGTGGGGCAATCCTGAACTTCATTTATCTCTGTAGCCCTCACTCCTCCCCTCTATGCAGGCAATCGTTACTGCATATTTTTCATAACTGATAACATCCTTTACAAATAATCATTTTTCAGGCAACAGGGTCAGATTCTCACTCAAAACAGATTGTTCTGGTCAATTGTATGCTGTGCTGCTCCCCATTTTATTTATCCCATCTTTCCCTTCCACACACGCACGCACACACACACACACACACACACACACACACACACACACACACACACACACACACACACACACACACACGGTTGATAATAAGAACATCAATATTGTCGGGGTATTTAGTGACTGAACCCAATACCTGTAGGCATGTATAACCAAATCAACACTACCAAACACAATCTTTAACAGTCCAATTTAAAGTGAATATAGTCAATACAACAAACAAATGTAAATCCTCTAAACCTTCAAAGAACCGAAATTAAGCTGAAATACGCATAGTGTGCGTTTTACTACTGATGTACCAAATTACATTTTACAGGAAAAGGAGTGCTGTAAATTCTTATAAAGACCCCATTCAACCCAATGCCCCAATAACAAATAAAACCATAAAGTACTCAAATATGTTATATTCTGAGTCTGACATATACTGTATAAGTTTGGGTGGCTGACAAATATACTATACATGCATCCTGGTGTGACAGCAAATATTTAGAAGACAAACGGTTAATAATATATTATTTTACAATATTTATATTTATAACATAAAATAGTGTATAATAGATGTATCTTTATTGTTAGTTTTTTCATAAATTCTTATGTGACTCCATAGGACACACACCCAGCCTTTATGTCAACTACCCGTATTCATTCGTTTTTTCTGTAAAACCACTTTGTATGTAAAATAACAAAGAATCACGATAATGATGCTTTATTAACATTTTCAACCAAGGCTTTAGTAACTCTAGAGACATTACAACCTGTTTGAAAAACTTTTTTTTTTTAATGTTTATATTGTACAATTAAGCAAAAAATAAGTTTACTATGAGTAAAAGGTTTTCTTGGGCTCAAAGTAGACTCAGGTGGCTTATTGCTTTAATAAAACATCAGCAATAGCATTATAATATAAAACTAATGTTCAATAAGTCTTATTGTTAATAATGATGGAAAAAAGCTTGTTGCTAAGCAACAATGTAGAATTAATATAAAATGAGTCACATGGTCCATCCAATGTAAACTATCTATGTTGTAAATTTTGTTTAAATTATAATTATACCATCAGGGAAATAAATAAAAAACTCATTATAGTACCCAAACAATAATACACACATAATGCTCTGTTACAACCGGTCTCTATTCGTGGCTAAAATATCTTTTGGGGCTGTTGGAGAAGCATACCTACACTGTGTGACTCCTGAAATAGATTAATGGAAGGTAAAACGGAGTTTAACACTAGAGAGTGCCCCCTCTCACCTCTCCCAGTGGCTGCAGACATTAGGGTCATCTGGGTTGAGGCTCCATACACTGATAATGAGGCCCAGAACAGTCAGCACAGGCAGGGCTAATGGGAAGGCCCGTACCGGCCCCATGACTCCTCCTGAGAGAATGACAGTGAGAAAAAGAGTGAGAGCGAGAAAGAAAAAGACAAGGACACTTTGTCCTTTATCATTCTTCTAAATTGGAGCGCTTACACTGTTGTGGAAAGTGTAATGTCTGACTTTTTAAAACTAATGTCAAGAAAAATTGCTATTCAACGCAGGCATTCTGTATGTGCGTGTCTGTATTTGGGGTTTTCAATAACTGATTTATCAGTCACTAGTCACAATGCATATTTCAGTATGTGCACGCTTGTTTGTGTGTGTCTAGTAACACTTAAGGTGTAGCTCAGGATATTAGTCCCATGACAGTGATGAAAAACTATTTTGGAGCCCACACAGGTTGGACCATTTGTTAAATTGTCATGATATTTCATTAGACTCGTGATGGGAGATGAGCATGTGTGTGATGAATTGACGTGACAGTGACAGATGTGGAAGGGCACACGAATGACACACTGCACAAACATGTGCTGAGGCTTGAAAGCACTGATTATGGTCAACTACAGGGGGTGTTGTAGAAGGACACAAGTGAAAGAGTTCTGCTTGATTGTACTGTATAGGCAACTCTCAATGCCTGTATACAGAAATGTATTATAATACGTAAAACGAGACCTTTTTCTATTCTAAAAGCACACTTGCATACCAACATCAAAGATAGCATCACCCATTAAGGCAGTCATTTGTATCACAATTGAGTTACGTAATAAACAAATCTAATCGAGCCGTGACTTCATCCGTCAAATCTTTATTAATCTTTATTAACATTGAATTACATGATTTAATTTCGTGTAAACACAGCTCATACCTTAACATAGAACATTTTTGTGGTTTTGAAACCTTTCAAACCTCAGTATACCTCGAAATCGGTAACTGGCCCATGCCTAGTACGTAAACACACTGCAACTACTTTACTAATGTGTAAGTGAGCGTTTACATGCCATTTACACAACAAATCAACATGATAATATTCCATAATGATGGGTTTCTATATTGGCAGCAATACATGTACTAACCTGTTAACACTTTTTTCAGGAACGCATGCTGTGTTTAATAACATGGGCTTTCACACACTTGTCAATCAGGGGCTATTGAAAGGTGTTCACAGGTCATTCATGTGCGAGAGAAAATCAATATCTCTTTCACTTACACTACATATCAGGTCATTCAAAAGCAAAGACTGAAGCCATGTTCATTTCTGCAAAAAAGGTAATTTGCGCCAACATCCTTTACTGCATTTCTACCCGGGATTCCTCCAGCTGTGAGATATCTCTGTTACAGTAGGAGTGTTATGATAATGTGCCGCTAAGCTGTAAAACCAGCCGTTTCCTATAGTGAATACCAAGATTACAGTCTGGATGTTTGATGAGAGTCATCTAATTTCTAGATGGTACATTTGGGTAGACACTGAAACATACAATACCACCGCCAGCATCTACAACCCAAACCTTATATGCATGCACAACTTTTTAATGACCATTTATAAAATGCGTGCGTGCGTTTAGAAATAACAGAATATACTGTAAAAAATGTCATTTTGAAGTTTGAAATTAAATGTAGTTTTATTTTTCAGAATTTGGTTAGTTGACAAATAAACCGTACCATGTGTCCTATGGTGTGACAACTAAATTTTCAAAAAAACAAACAGTTAATAATTTTTTTATATTATTCATGTTTATATTTATAATATAAAAAAGCACAAGAGAGATTTATCTATATTGTAGGACACATGTTCGGTTTATTTGTCAACAACCCATTTTCAGTGTAAAATAACATGAAAAACATAAAAAATATTATAATTTTTAACTGGATAATACAATAAAAACAATGCATAATATAAAAACCAACCATAATATCAATATGCTTTGCGCTTAAATTCATAATGATTTGTACATCTCTAGTTGTTTATAAAATGGTTGACATTTTAGATGCTGTGTGTTTGTGTAACAGATTATTTTGATTGGTCACATCCAATCAAGACCAATTCCAAGGCAAGACAGTTACTAAGTGACATCAATAAAATACGAGTAAAAGTAAAGCGACTCCTCACATCCAGATGGCAAAAGCAATAATATTTAAGGGATGATCAGACCTTTTCTGGGGAAGTGAAATCTATGCATTATGAATTACTGATTTCACCGTAAGATCACTTAGCCTTTAATCAAAATGCATCTGCGGCTCTCTCTTTTCCCCACAGGCCTGCAGTGACTCTTGAGCATGAAAAGATCGTACTGTTCTCATGGCTTTAAGTAGAGTACCGTAATGAGGCATCTGACATTATTCTGTGCTTCCTCTTGAAGTGCAGGTGACTCTAATGAACACTGATTTCTAAAAATTAAAGCTATGTGGACCTGACTGGCGTAATGGTGATTGTGAATGAGTACAGACAGGAGGATTGAGGCCGGATCCTGGTTGGACTCACCTCGGACCACTAGCCGGAGTCCCTGGAGATGTCTGCTGTGGAAGATCACTGCTCGCCTGAACCAGACAACCTGACACAGATGAGCTGGAGACCAGACAGACGGATAATCAGGCTTCAAGCAGAGGGAGGGCACCTGGGAGGAAGAAAAGGTAATGGTGAGTGTTTGGAACAAGAGAGCACAAGAGAGCAAATAAAAGGTCTAAATGGTGAAAGAGAAATAAAAGATTGAGAAAGAGGAGGAGACGATAGACTCTCAGGGAAAGGACTCGGGAGAATCAGGCATTAGGAGATCCCCAGTGCAACAGCTGCTAAATCCCTCATATTAAATCTAAACCGCACCTCGTGTTTGGAGGAGATGAAACATCGGGCTCATTCACCTCCCGCTAACACACAAGGGTGAGAGCTTACATTACCTTAAGAGCACGGAGTGTTGCTGCTTCTTATCTTCCAGCAAGCGCCACAAGAGCATCCTCAACAATAGCAAAAGAGCACAAGCTATTCGCAACCATTAAAGACACAATGACAAGTACCGCCGTGCCGACGGCTCGGGTCTAACTAGGGGCCTTATATTCCTCAGCCTCATTAGGCGGATTTTCATTATGCCCACGTCGGGCCACAGGTCACTTTCGGGGATTCGAGACGAGTTGAAAAAATATCGCTATGGACGCAAACAAAAGTCGTCGACCCTATTTCTTTATTGTCATCTGGATTCATTATTTATTATTTTTCCCCTTCAGATGCAGAAGAGGCCCGGCGGAGAGCCGCAGGCGAGGACACCAAGTGGAACAAGAGCAGGGAGACAAGTTAAAGGCATAGTGGATGCGACAGCATGTGCGCTAGACACGAACAAGAGTTCAGCAGTCAGAGTTCAGCCTACTTTATGTGAGTATGTGAATGCAGATGCTAACAGCCACACAAAGTCGATTTTACACAGTGTTGCATAGCCAAATGTGAGCTACTGAAATAGTAGCTCAGATAGATAGGGCAATCCAGTGCTATGGAAGTGACATTTTGAGTCAAAACTTGAAATTCTCAGAGAAGGTATTTATTATTAATATATATTGAACCATCTGTTTATATTTTACTAAACCCCTGATGATAGAGTCCAAACATCAGAACAATATCAGTCTATACACAAGTTTTCAATTTTAAAACATGCGTCATGGGGGTGACCAAAAAGGACGCACGTTTCGGAGAGACAACATACTTTGTAGGATTTCTGTGAATTCAAATGCACAAACCAGAAGCAATAATAGCCAACAAATGGAGACAGGATGGCTCTTTGAAGATCATAATATATATATTTGATTTTAATTTTCATGTGCCCAATTTTGAGGAATATGGACCGTTATAGCCGTGACAATTCCGTTATTGATGTGATAATTTACTTTCCTGACTTTGAACAATCATGCTTTAAAAAAAATGCTTTTAAAACTTTATAAGAGACTTCACATGGGTATCTAAACCAATATTGCAATCTGAGCTATGAACAAGTTAAAAACCTTTGTTAAAAACATGATTTTTTTATCTTAAAGTTGACATTTGTACAGAATTACCAAAGATTTAGAAATGTACCTGAATAAGAACACATTCACTTTAATGACATACTGTAGACATTTAAAGATAACTCCATTGACCCTTTGAGTACAGAGGCTAGTTACCAGCAAAGCAATGTATGTTAAGCACGTTTAACCAGATAACGCACTGGCAAGCACTCGAGTTTGCGTTCGTATACCTGCATAAAGTGTTTCCAACCTCAGCCTATCCAGGCAGAGATCCGCACACGGTAACGAACAAAGATGTGACGGAGGTGCAATAACCCATGACTCACTACTCACAGCCTGCTCATGTTCTGTTAGATTTACATAAGATGTGTTTTTTTAAGAAGAATCCTGAGGGGAAATTCTACGAACAACCACGTTCGAATTCCTCTTGTTTATTAGCGGCAACAAGCCTAGGGGTGCAAAATGAGATTGCATATATTACCCCAATGAGGCCCTTAGGGGTAGAATGTATAGACACATCACTGGACTCATTACAGAACACAATGAAGTGTGTAATTGAAAGCTAACTGAATGAAAGGTGAGAGTTAGAATGAACTAAAAGTGGAATTTCCATTTGAAAGCAGCTAACTCTGTAAATAATACAAATGAAACGCTGCAGCGTGCTTGTATCTTTCTATCAGCAGACGGTGGTACATTTTTCAGCATCGCAACACGAAGTGTTGAGTCAGGAAAAATGGTTGGAGGTTAACTGAATCACTATTAATCAAATACTATAGTTTAAAAAGATCAGCCCTCAATCACACTTCATTGCATCCGGATTGATGTTGGAATAATACCCCTTAGACAAACAGCTTAGCGTTAGTGAAATGGCCAAACGCATTATGCTCTTCTGTTGGCATGTATTTCAGCGGTTCTGTATTACATGACAAGGATTAGATAAATGGGTAAGCGAGAGTATTTCACCTCAGCCCGTGTAACTAATATATGGAGCCACATCATTTTATTTCTCATTATGGAGTCTGTACACATAGAACAATACCTTAAGACTCCGATCAATACGGTGGGCCGTGGTATGTACTTGTCCTCTCCCCTGCCTGCCAAGCATTCACAATAGAAACAACATGTTATATTGTCTCTGCTTATCTGTATTTCACACACTAAACATTTTGTTCGTAAAACTCAAACTCTTTGTTGGTTTCTTTTATTCTGCGCACCGGGGAGCATTTGTTTTAGGCTGTGAGATTCACAATGGAGAGATTCAACAGCACAGTGTTCTAGTTCACAGAGACGTAGTTTCACGGAGACGTTCATAGCGGTCTATGGTCCAGATTCTTGGGAGGAAAAGAATCATTTCAAATACTCTCCGTGCTCCCACCCTGTCAACCAAAGGAGACATTGACATGATTCAAGACACGCACGAATTAGAGCTCAATGCAATTAACCAACCAATTCCCTGATCCCCAGCATCCGAGCCCCTGAGTGACTGATGTTATGGGTCTGCTGGCAGCTCTCGCAACGATAAAGTAAAATCAAGCCATCTATTCACACAGGAGTCGTGACCGCATCTTAAGTTTATGTCAGCGTGTCACCATGCTTCGGTTATTTATCTCGATCTTCATTTAGGAGAAGCTCATGTCCATTTACATATAATCATTGTGAGACTAAAGCTATTGCTGACTTTGAAATGAAGGATCGAATTGGATCTGCTGACATGATACTTTTAGCAAATAACGCATCATGGGAATTTTAGTAGCGATTGATTTAACAGAACTAGTTACTGCATACTACTAGGTGCCACCTTGGGTTTAAAAGTTTCTATCTGCATTCAGAGAAGTTTTAATATATTGAGCTTCTATTGCATTCCATTTTATTCTATTGAGTTTTTGCATCCCATTTGAGGCAAGTGCACTGGCCCTATATGTCGGCGCACTAACCACAGAGCTATTGGCGCCAACCTTTCTCTTTTCTAAAAAAATCCCAAAATGTACACAACATTAAGAAAAAACATCACATAATAAATAGGTTGTCACCGAATAAGAATATTTTACATAATTCACATTCTCAATTCTCAAAATTCTCATTTTTGACAAACATGTCAGATAATGCCCAGGTGAGGAATTGTCCTCTGATTTCTAACTCTACATTTAAAACAAATCATTAATATAGCAGACAAACCAAAAAATATACATAATTTTTCATATCACTGACTATTCATTACATTTAATACAACTGTGGATGACAAATTTATTGTTTACTGTTTATTTTAAACACCACAATCTAATAAAATAAGAAATTTTGCATAATGGTTTACTGTATAAAATTTGTTTGTGCAAAGAGCAGATTTTAGTGTCAATGATATTATAGCAGCAAAAAACTTGTCAGTGTTCCTTTTAGAATAAAAATTACATTACATAAAAAACATACATAAAAAAGCAGAATTCATAAGCTTTCTTTATGTAATATGTACAAATATGCCAAGAAAAGATTTAAAGGCATTATTAATGATCTTAAAAACTTTGTTGAATTCAACATTTTATTTTTATCAAACCAAAACAAGAATGAGGGTTTTATAGGAAGACATTTCATTCTGACTGTGCTATTAGTTTGATTATTAAGAATATGTTACCATGTTACAGTAAAGTGGTTTAAACAGCGTTCCAGACAGAATATCATAAGTTACTATGATTCTAACTATTAAAACTTTGGCTCTCAGTCTAAAGGTCACAGACATCACTTGACACTGATCGTGTGCTGAAGATAACCTTGTTCCATTAGGAAACATGTGCCATTAAGAAGGTCATGATCTGTTAAATTGGTCAAGCATTCTCTTCCTCAATCTTTCTGAATGATCAGTGTGTGTGTGTGCGTGTGTGTGTGTGTGTGTGCGTGCGTGCGTATTCTTTACCTTCCATCAATGATATCGTCACTTAATATAACAGATATTAATCTGTCCTCATTTAGTGACATTAACGTCTCAATAACAAACAATCGCAGCAAACTTTGGTTTCAAGGAATGCCAAAGGGCTTTTAAAAATCCAAACAATATTAACCAATGGGCAAACAAATAAAGTCAACAGATAAGCCAATCTATAAGATCAGCAGCACTCCGTCCCGGCGGAAGTGAGTGTGGATAAGAGAAAAAAAACGTAATTTTTGGGAACTTAATTCCGTGCACATGGATTATTCATGTGGCGACCACTGATCATCGCAACGCTCATAAATCAAACAATGTGGCTCCCTGCGCCATCACAGAGCCCAGCAACAGCCTGCTAATCTTAACGCCATTCTTTATCACTATAACCTTTCCTTATCCACATCCTACACCCCAGGACAGAACTACGCAAGACGGGACAGTCTCCTCATCCTGATTTCACCTGTTTATGCAGGAAAAGATGCAAACTTGAATCTCCTCGGTCACGCTGTGTGCCGTCTTCCTATATGGGAATTCTTGTGATACTCCGCACATCTGTGTGTCACTGCATGCCGATATAAAAGTACATGCTTCACAGGATTTATCACTGCTTGTTGATAGCAGGCATAACAAAGATTTTTCAACTTTAGCTTTTGTGCATCGGTTAACGGTGCAACTGTGGTTTGAGTAATCAGATCACAAACCATTTAAGACTCTGTGTACATATGTATTTGTGATCAGATTAGAGCTTTTTCATTTTCATTAGACAACAGTAGGACAGATACAGTGCTGTAATGGTGTAACGCCTCAGCCCACGTAAAATATAACAAATCATCAGAGAACTTCGCTTGAGAACAAGTGCAAAAAAGCAGCGAACAATTATTTGACTCACTTGAGAGCAAAAAGAAAGAAGATAAACATTAATGAGGGATATATATAACAGCATGCTTGTTAATGTACCTTGTGTTCATTAGTTATTTCAGTGTGGCACGCCCTTTCTCATGTCAAACACACCAAGTGCTACACTATTAATTAGATTTATTTTCAAGTAAGTAACTGGAGCCCTTTTCCTGAACTCAATGCTGTGCCACGATTTCTATTCGAGCCTGAAAGAGACATGAAGTGGAAAATAGGCTTAATTAATCACAATAAAATCACAGAGACGTCAATAAGGTCACATTACAGCCTCAAATACATTTGTTTATGTTTCCTTTTTTGGTAACTCAGTGATAATGACTAACACACAAGTTATTGACAAGTCTTTGTATTGTCATAATTTTCAAACGCACACACAGTACGAGACCAGCATCCCACTACCGCGGTCAGAGAGCAACAGCAGGGGCCACTTCTTTCCGAACCAACTCCCCCCTCCCACCCGTCAGGATCCAACCGAGATTGTCACAACCCAGTCAATTACTTTCCCTGTGACTTCTCACATAATAATAGGATCATATGCATCTGGTGCATGTCATCTGGCAAATTAGAACAAATTAGTGTTGTGTCGATGAATAAGGCGGTGCTACGGTCGTATATGAAACACCTTCACGCTTACACGTCCAACCGTAAGAAAGGGGAATTGCTCTAAGGGTCTGGTTGTAGCGCCCTGAAGCAATGCATGCGAAACAAGGCGATTGGTTATTGCTTTATAAAGCGGAAGACCTGTGTGAAGAGAAGAGAGTGAGAAGGAAGAAAGAAAACGGGGATGTGAGCAGGCAGGGAGGCAGCTTGTCGTGAACTGCTGAAACAACAGCATGGCTGCCAGGGCAATTTTACAGCCCAGTGGTTTCACACCTCAGCCGTCGCCCTTCCAACTCCGAACATCCAAGTCCATTCTGTGTCTTCATTTATTTGGTGTCAGCGTCCGAGGACGCGAAAGGCGGAAGCCCGTCCCAAATGTCTTCGGATAAGTGGTGTGTGAAACCGACAAGAGAGCGGAGGGAGAAGAAAAGCATTATTCGGCTTTCCGAACCCGTGCTACGGGTGACTCTCTCCTCCATTCGACGAATCATTATTAATGAGCTTTGGGCACAAAACACACACCAAGATCAGCTTCGGCACATTTACTTCAAACTTGATTTAAGTGAAGCTGTCCATCTTCGCTCAGTCCTTGCAGGCCAGACAAATGCATCTAAATGTCCGGTAGAAAAAGAAACGAACTAGACGACTGATCTATGGTGTCCCTCAACGTGGAGGCCAATCTTTACAGTTTGACTGAAACACTACATTTGCGGGGCACATGATGGATTCTGCAAAACAGTCTCTTTCCCTAAACTTTGACTTTGTGAAGGTCAGACCTGTATTCTTATAGTTTATTAAGATGAACTGTTGCCACTGCGTCATCATTGGGAAAGTAAAAGCCTCCGATCATGACATGAGCGTGTGAAAAATGGCTTTATGATTGGGTACTTAGAAGACTAAGGATAAGGTTGATGTCTTCTTTGCTTTACAAGGTTGACATATACATTCCATCTACCCAACCAAGACTATTAAATATATAAGCACAATTCGTCGCAAAGTCCTCCTTAACATTGTCCTTGAGCAGTACACATAAAGAAGTCTTTGGAAATACTGGAGGGTCATTCTGTGCCAACTCAACCAGAGAAAAAATGATTTTGATCATTGCATGTCTGGAGAATGACATTGGGTCAAAATGGGCAAAGCTAGTTGTTGGGTTAAATTAACCTAGACGACGTTTATATTTGATTCAACAATGAGTTAAAACAACTCATTATTTTGGGTTGAAGCAAATTTAAGCCCTTTTGACTCAAAGCTGGGGTGAAAATAGGGTGTCATTAAATGATAATGAAAGCCAAAATATTAAATGTCATCTACAAATATTTACAGAGTAATACATTTTTTATTAATACAAATAAAATGTAACATTTTCAAAATAGTTACAAAATAGAATTTTACCTAAAATTAAAATAAATAGCAGCATTATTATTTTAATTAGTAACATTTTACAGTACAATAAGATTGTATTTATGCATTAGCTAAAGTGAACTAACAATTAACATATTTTATCTGCATTTATTAGAATTTTTTATAATATTAGTTATTGCCAAAATGCCAACACAACTGTTCATGAACTGTTAGTTGACCGTACCTTAACATAATGTAAACAGTTACAACTTTTGATTTAAAAAATATATTAGTAAATACTGAAATGAACATGAACTAACATTAATAAATGCTAATATTGTTCATTATTAGTTCATTTGTCAGCTGATGTATTAACTAATGTTAACAGTTACAGCCTTATTGTAAAGATCTGTAGGTCTATTAGAATCTGTTGACTTGCTGTATTACATGCAATAGTAACTGTTAAAAAATGTGTTCTTTTTCCAAGGTTTGTATGTTTTTCTACAATACCATGCACTGTACTGTACTGTATTCTACCTTTTTCTGTGTTTTTTTTTCTTTTTTCTAATCTCCTGTAAAGCTACTTTGGAACAATGCACATTGTGAAAAAATTGAATTGGAAATGTCTGTATTACATATCTTAATATCATTTTAGAATCTGATTTTAGCATCTTCATTATCAAGGCCATACACGCAATGTAATCCCAGTAATATGGGGAACTCAATGTAATTTCAAACAGACTGACCAGTCTCTGTGTAACAAATCTCAAATAATGCTTGAATCCTTTGGCTTTTAGGTGAAAACAGCGGATTACTCTGTAAACATCCATGCATTGTGTCTACATAAAATAGAATCATAGAAAAATCCTCAACGTTTTATCCAGGGACATTATGGTCGGTTTTGACACGAAATCATTTCTACAACTTCTAAAAGAAGGTAAGTTCACAACACAAACCCATGAATTCATGCAAATTAATCTAGATTAGTGACATGCAAAAACATGCATGAGGCTTCATTAGAAATCGATCTACTTCACGCACAGAAGGAACATGCCAGAAGAATCATCTAAGGAACGTTATTGCAGTGTTGTGCAAAGCGAGGTAGAGCTATTAATCTCGCACCTTTCCCCCCTTACCACGGATCCTTCCGCACAGGTCATTATGAGGGGTCCCTCACCGCACACAGGCAAACAAATGAGCCATTACCACCATCACTCAGGCTCCAATTAAGCAACCCATGCAGTCCCTGCTCCTCACAATCACTGCCAATTAAAGCCCAACTGTGTGAATTCACACATCACTAATTACATGAACGTGATCGAAGTTGCTGACATTCCTCTCTGAAATTAATTTTCAATACTCTTCAAAATTAATAATTCAATGTACTATGCCCTGGGTACAGGCCATCCTGCACTATCATGCACGTCAAATAACTTTTAAAGGCTTAACAGTCCAAATTCCAGAAGCATGTTTCATGGCAAAGTGCAATAGAGCGAATTAAATCAAAGCAAATGTGACTTGTCGTCTAGGTGTAAATTGCGGCAGAAGCAAAAAGTCAACGGCAGCAAAACACTATGGCGGTGTTAAATATTTCCTGATCAATTATTAAAGCTTACCTTAATATCTGGATTTCTTCCATACACATCTCAGAGTTTATTTAAAGCCAAGCACCACCAGATCCTGCAACCCAGCCTCTCCATAGATCACGTAAACTAACTCCGACATCCTCGCAGCTCCAACTCCAAACACTGATGGGTCAATCTATGGTTACCCCAGACTCAGCGGTAAAGATCTGCTCCGTTATTATGTTCTCATAACCAAGACTAATAGGAGCAAAAGTGGTCCGGTCAGAGATCACTGAATTATTTATATGACTGGCAGGTGTTGTTGATAGGGCAGCTCAGGCCCCAGGTGTGGCTTTAACAGCTCTCTGTTCATGGCCTTGCCTATAGCTGGCATTGATTGCCGGCTAAACACCCCGCTGCTGAATAAGCAAAGGAGCTTTACATAGTGGTGCATCGCACCAATAACGCTACAGATCCATCACTGCTCATGACACCCACCGGTGTGGAGGGAGCAGGACGGGGCGGAGCCCAGTGCCCTACCTAACCCATACTTCAGAGATGAAGACAAAAAAAGAAATGACATTCAAACAGGACTCTTCGGCATGATTGAGACTAATCTAATATCCCACAGTGCTCTTGTTGACCGCTGGCTCCCAGACATGGATTTTAAGTAAAACAAAGCTGCGATAATAAAGAAGGCATCTGCCGTGCACAATAATGTTACTCTTTAAATAAGGAGGTCTGGGTGGTCTGTTTTTAAAGTGTATGACATTTTAAAACTCTCAATTTTATCACACTGCTCCTTTGTGGTTTTGGCACTGTGGCTATGAGTCGCGCATGAAGCTGTCATGTGGCAAATATCAGCATCAACATACACAAACGTATTGCAATGCAGCGAGGAATAACAAAGCTGTAAAATTCCCTGTACATACTATTAAAGGTCACAGTTGGGCATTTCTCAGAATCTACTGCCCTTGGCATATCAAAACATACTGGCATAAACGTCTTGTGCAAGATTTCAATCGCAGGCGTCCCATCATACATTTCTATGCGTGAAGAGAATACTAAGCATTAGAGCTCTGTTGGCCGCATATCTGTATATAAGCACCGCTGTTAGATTTTTTTTTTTTATTCAGGAAAATATAATTGGCTTTACAGAATGCTGATACGTGCGTATAGAATTGGAAGCTCATTATAATGCATCTGAAATATTAAAACCCTCACACCAACTCTTTGTAACAAGCTCTTGTTTCATTAAAAGTACAAAAGAGTTGTACCATCAGTTTGAGATATAATGGAGAAGTGTTTTTTGTCAGACCTCTGGACGGCATCAAACAGACGGCTTGTTCTATGTTACAGGTTCAATCGAGATGTCCCTGAGCACTGTTGTCTGGCCTGGGACAGGACAGAAGGGAACAGTAAAAGCAATTTCTACCCAGGTGATCTAGCCACAGGGCCCCAGCAGGGTTTAGACAAGGAAATTAAACTCCACACTGGTCCTGCTGCTAGAGAACTCCAGTCAAATGAACAGCCAATGTGCAGTCTTTTACCATTTCACAGAGAAAATATTAACAGAATAAAGAAAGAGGTCTCCTGCAGGGTGTGGAGTGAAGCGGCTCACGCAGAATCACTAATGTCTTCCCTCCTGAGTGATGGAGACGTCTTCGGGTTCAACTCTAACGACTCCTGGAGACTGTGCGGAGAATAGTAATCTACCAATCATGCTACCCGTACTAGAGAAGTGAGCGTGCTGGGTTAAAAAAAACAGTATGGTGAGTTCAGACACTGCTACAAGACTTACCCATCACTCAGTGTGAGTTAAGAAACAGAGATACACAAACCCTTCCGTAGTAAGCCAATGAGAGAAGAGATTCTGGCTGATACCAATAATATGATCATTATTTTCATGTTATGGCCAGTAATATAAAATAATGCCATATTGCTGATATAAAAAATCCATTTCATTTACTCTGAATTAATAAAAGGCACTAAAACATGTAATTTAATATGTTACAGAATTTATTTCATTATGGAATATAATATACAATATGAATGATGGAAAACTGCTCTATGCTAAAGAAAAATCTCTTTAAATAAAAAGTGTTATTAAAGTGGGACCTATGCAATGCAAGTTAGATAGTTCTCATAAAAAAAATCTGAGTAGAGCTTAGAAAAGCAAATATTTATGATTTGTGACCCAGTCTGTAAAAACCAAGCAAAAGTCTCATAATATAATTTTGACTTAAACAGCTTCAAAGTTTGATTTCAACCAATAATTTCACTACGATTTCAATATTAAATATTATTATTAACAAGTTTTACAGAATGTTTTTGACATTCAGTAAATAAAAAAAGACTTTAGTTGGGTTTTCACAGACAGGGTCACATTTGAGTAAAGTAAATATGTTGCATTAGGCCAATTTGTTGTATACCTGAGATATCATGCATAATAATACATTTCTATAGACTGTTTACAAACATTATGTAGCCCAAACTTAGAATTCTAATGCAGGATTGAATTTAATACAATTAAAATACAATCAAATATTCATATAATTTAATATTCATGTAAATTCATTGTTATATTATAACCGAACTGAGACCGGAAGTTAACTTCAGGCCAGCGTTTATAATTTAGAGTTGTTTCTAAAGAAAAAGTCTAAATAATAATTGTACAAAATACCATAGAATATGATTGAAACAAGCCTAGTTTAAATCTTAAATAAATGATGTATTTTGAAACAATATTAGTAAAGCTTAGTAATAATCATTTATTTTTATGCACACAACTCTGCTACCATTACATGTACATAGCAACTCTTAAAAGGAATAACACTTTTAGAAAGACTCTTAAAGGCTCTTTAAGATCTATGTCTTTGTTCTTATCCAACACTATTCCTTGGAGGTACAGCATTGCATTGATGGCAAATATAAAAACAAGTCCACAATTAAACCTCCACTAATAAAGATAAAATCAATATCAGCCGATAACAGAACAGGTCCTGATATATTGTGCATGTCTGACTAAGAGCTGCACTAACTAAAAGAAATCAGCAAAGCAAACAGAATGCACAGAACACAAAGTACCTTGAGGAGCAGAGCATCAGTCTAGGATAGTCTTACCCTTCATCGCATCCATTAAGATGTCTCGCAATACAAGAGCAGAACTAGACGGATCCATGCTACACTGAGCTTGTTTAGGTCTCTCCATTGTGAGCATAGGGACGGAAATAGCTTGAAGCTAAAAAGCATAAAGTTAATGGGGGACACACTCTCTGGGATTGCAATGGTAAATTATGACTCCCATATAATATACAATTCAGGGGCACTCTTGGTTTACAGTAAAGGGTGCATGAAGTCCTTGGGCTATAGTGCTCATAATGGGCGCCATAACTGGGAGCCTGTAATGTTAATGAATAACCAACTCAATCCAGATCCAAAATGATGCAATAATGCCGAAGCCAACAAACAGATGGCCTGCTTCTGCAAGGTCCTCAATTTTGCATTAATGTAACCTTTCAATATGAGGAAAGATTTACACACAGCATAAAAATTTGACCCTCGGCCACTCCGATAACAAAACATACAATAAAGTCCCTTCATTTACTACACCCGTGATGAATCCTCCTAAGATGTGTCCTGCGGCACGACGACTTTTCTCGAGAGGGTGCCGGGTGGGCCGCGCAGCTCAGGAGAGGGTCTGTATGGTAATACTTCTCTGATTGAGATAAGTGGCATGTGTAAGCAGGACCATCAGCAGTATTTGTAAAAAGTCCGTGGATTCTCAAGGGAGAATCGCTTGTCATTACAACCGCTTGGAAAAGACCTGATGAGTGCATTATTCAGCAGCCAGCGGAGCCGCAGCTAAGAGGTGTGGAGTTGGCATTGGATGGACAAGCACTATTGAGCCTTTCTATAAGCTCACATCACTGCTTGTTAATTAGCTTTGCTTAAAGACGCTCGCAGACGATCTTTATTAGATTCTATTCTCCCTAGTATCCATTGAACTCGTAGGCGATTTTGGATTTGTGATCCCTCGCTCTTCGTGTTTCCTGAAAACGTTGTCAGCAGTTAACGGAATGCAGCATCTTACCCTGAATCCTCACCTTATCAGTTGTCAAAAACTTTAGAATTATTTACATTAAGTGTTGCCCTTTACTCTAGTCAGTGGCGCACCCTGGCAAAGGTCACATCACCAGCTAGAAGCCAAACACGGAGGGTGATGGATATTATATTAATAGAGCCGTAAAGTGGAGGTCAAGTTAATCAATTTAATAAAGTTACATCATAAATTCAATTAAATGTGGTCCCGCTACTCAATTTATTAAAAACTGTACTCATCTGATATTTGAACCCCAGGTGATGTTAATAACATTCCAACTTTAAGATCACTTAAACAATACTGACTGACATTATACAAAACATTTGCTTTGCTTGTTTGTTTATGTAATTAAATATCGATGTCTTTGCAATCTAATATATCAATAATTAATATATTGACAAAATGAATTTATAAAAACTAGATATTTTTATAAGACAACAACATAAACAAACGTTACCCATGCACGCTTTTGAGGTCCAAACATAACTTCTGGTACACATCCGCAAAGAATAGAGTCCCTGCAGATTATTTCTGATAACAAGCAAAAGAAATAACAAGTAAATGACATTAGCTACTAAGTTAAAAGTATGACTAGCCAGTATTATTTTGGGTTACCAGTGAAAGAACCATTACTTGGCTAAACTTAAATGCGACCCATTAAACCAATTATTTATTTAATACAATTACAATACATTTTAACAAATTGTTTATTGAATACAATTATTATACAATAAAATATAGATTAAAATTAATATAAATTCAATCAAAAATATAGAGTTATAATATAAGCCACTACCAAACCGACCGGACAAACACAGCCGGAAGTTAACTTCTTGCATATAAATTGTTTTAAATATTGTGATAAACATACTTTATGTGCTATGATTGATTGACCTCTCGAAGCTCCTAACCATTTTCATGCAAAAATCCTATAATTGAACTCTAAAGGTTGAGTATTTTCAAATACTCAAAACCAAACCTTTCCTAAATACTACAGTATACCAAGTGTTCAATAATTTAAAAGCTATTCTTATTCTAGGTAATGTATAGTGACTTTTCCTTGAATGGCTGATTTTATTCGACACTATTGTTGTGGTAAAGGAAACATCTTTGGACAGCTGTCTTAACAATCTCCTCCTTTCACGTATTCAGTTGAACGAACGCAATGTAAAGAATTATTTCATTATTAATGAGTTCTGAACTGCAAATAAGCTGTTCTGTACTCAAAAGATGTTGAGATCCACGATCGCTGTGGATTGCAACATCATAATTAAAGACCTTTTCACTCCATTGAAAGGAAGCTTTTCTGGTCATTAATACAATGACTTTTGATCCATTCAGTGCTGCACTGAATTAAAAAAACAACAGAGTGCATCTTACAATATCAAAACTTTTACATTCCTAATATACTGTATGTTCTTGGTCAAACATCATCGAAAATATAAAAAAGAGGATTGCTAAAAATATTTTAGTGAACAAGAATTTATGTTTTTAAAGCATATTATACATTGATATGACACTAAAACGCTATGAAGTCTGTCCCTCATACAGTACCAAGTATTGACACAAAAATCTTAATTGAATAAACACGTTTGACATATTGAGACAGATAATGACATGTAATACTGCAGCATGCGGTACAAGAGGGGCTGTTAGAAAGATGTCTTTTTTCTACTGTACACCCCATAGAGGGAATGAGAAACATACATCAAGGTTTTCAATAACAGAGCAGAAAGTGACCCAAGAAGGCTCAGCTAATGGCTTTATATTTTTCATTAACATTTCCTAATGCTCCCACTATGGCCCCCGGGTATTTGTTCAATGTATAATGTTCAATACGCTTTTACTAAAATAACATCTATCAGGGATCTCATTGAGTAATCAGCTTGATTTGCAGAATAAAGGTCAAGGCTTATGCCATTTAGGGTATTGGAGCTCTGTAAATGACATATAATGAGCATTAGTGTGTTAGGCAGAATGTTAGTGACTGACAGCCCCCGTCCCTATTCACTTTAATGGTATGAAAAAGAGCATTTTGTTATTCTTGAAAATTTCTCATCTTGTGTTTTATGAAAGAAAGTATGTCAAGAGTGTCAAATGAAGGTACATAAATGACAAAAAAAACATTCCCTTCAAAGAATTAAACTTCATCTGAAATCAGCAGTGTTAAATAAAACTCCAGATCAGTCATACATTCAAAACTTCAGATTTCAAGAGAGGAACTTCAGTCCAATTTTTAATGTCCGTTTTAATTCCATATATTATCTTTATCACTCTAATTGTCCACTATTACATGAATCATTTAATGTTGAGGTTTGCAAAGGCAATCTGTTTAATATTCTTCTAAAAATCTTATAAGTTTTTAATTGACCCCTTCATTTTTTACAACAGCTTTTTATACTGTTT
This sequence comes from Oreonectes daqikongensis, assembly GCA_026939265.1. Taxonomy (NCBI): domain Eukaryota; kingdom Metazoa; phylum Chordata; class Actinopteri; order Cypriniformes; family Nemacheilidae; genus Oreonectes; species Oreonectes daqikongensis. The sequence goes on from JAOTQM010000187.1 coordinate 5,386,048, forward strand.
CAGCAAAGACAGGACATTTTTTGATGACAATTATTCAGTCTATTCCTCTTATAAAGTGAGCTTGGCAGTGATAGGGTAGATAAATCTCAAGAGCAGGGAAGCACTAAAAACGATCTTATCTAATTTATACACCGTGAAAAATCAAACACCGGAACATAAACAATCCATTTGAAGTCTTATGCTATCTGTTCTTCTATTGCATCCTTTGTAAAGAACCTATATATGACATATCCAACAGCTCTCACTGTTTTGATATCCCTCTTTGTAAATATTAAAAGTCAAACTGACATAAAAATGAGTAACTAAACACAGATAGAAACTAAAGAAATGGAGTCTAAGAGAGATTTTGATGAGGGTCACACCAACCAAACCCATCTCATCCAATTTCCACTGCAATTTGTTGATCACTGAAGACTACCTACACCACGCACACACAGAGCATCCGTGGCAAATATCCCACGACTATCTCAACACTCAAAATGTCCCTCCTAGTGTTTGTCAGACTTCGCCATGAATCTTTTATCTGACATTTGCATCTAAATTTCTTTTCCCAAGTTCCCTGTGTACACTTCAAAATGACATCAAGTACAAAAAAGGGCAACAGCTTGTGATTGTAATGTTGTTGCCATTACATTTAGCCAGACGAGTAAAAAATAAATAAGCCTTTTGTATCAGAATACTAAAACAAAAGGATGCAGCTCATTTTCTGCATTGATCTGAGCCAGGCGTAGCCACAGAATACTAATGATGTCTTAATTTGAAAACTACGTCTGTGCCGCGGATTGCCAGAGCCGATACCTGACCAATTAAAACCAGTCTCATTTATTTGAAAATCTTCAAGTCGAAATATTTCATAAATGTGTAAAAGCTCAGAAATTGTAACGTCACGAATGCGTATTTGATGTCAAATGTAAATTGCAGTGAGTTGATGCCCTTCGTCTATGGGAATTCAAGCCATTAGCATTGTGCAGCGAGTGTTCTTTCATTAATCAGCACTAATTAAGACTATTGATTGAAGCAAACATCAGGATCTCCAGCTGAAAGGGTTTACTAGACTGTAAACTGGAGAGGCTACAGGCGATGGCAGAGCATTGAAAAGAGCCCATGGTTGCCCTTGGTTCAGACTTCACTTTGCAAAACAGCTCAGAAAATTAAAGCACAAATCGGCTTGCTTTCCTGTCATTAAGTGCTGTCAGGACGAATCAGAGCTCACAGACCAGTGGTGCTGCACAAAGCAGAGGTGAATTCTCTGCTTGTTTTGAGCCTCCCGTCTCCTCACGCACACACGCTCGCACAGAGGTTTGGCTTCACAAGTGCGTCCCGGCACTCAAAACACCACAGCAAGGTCATATTCAACTAGAGGTACAAGCAGTCAACATCATCGAGCATTCTCATTATTCTCTGATTTCTACTTAATCACAAATCTTGCAAATCAAGGACATCACTTATTTGGATATTATTGCTGTAACATTGTATTATGTCAACTGTGGAATCAATGTTTACATACTCAAATATTACATTTGGTGGAAACCAAACCACGGCTTTGTTAAACGAAATATTAAACACGTAATTGCACATTTTCACCTTTTAAACCTAATAGCTAATATATTTATATAGGGAAAACGGGCTGAACGCAGGTTTAAATTGTTTTGAAAAAGGAATTTGGATGAACACAGCATGAATTTTACCACCTTATGAATATCTATCTATAAATAATGAATTCTCAACAAGACTGCCGTTTAATTAGGCTAAAAGCTCACGGCTGGAAACAAAAGCTGCATTACTGTATTGGCAAAGCGCATTTATGACTTTTTGACAGATGGCTGTAATGCAGTCTAGGCAAGTAGACTAACCGACACACAGGCAAACATACTCCGAGCTTTGCAAGACAGAAGGGAAAACAAATCTCGAAAGTCTTAGTCAAACAAAACTGGGCAGACTAGGAATGTTACACCCCATTATGAAATGAATGCAGGTCATGCATATTTTGAGTGCACCAAAAATGAACGTCTGGCTTTTGTGTCAATTGTGTTAGAAGCGTATCGATTAGTCATCTAAATAACGTCAGTTCGCAATGAGGAAATGTCAACGGGGCTGATGTTATGAGACATTACTCATAAATCAACAGAAAAACAAAACCACTACAAAAACCTGAAGCAAAAAAAAACTGAAAACAAAAGTCAAAATTCATAAAAAGTTACAAAACACAATATTTCAAAAAGGTAGCACACACTATTAACAAAAAAGCTTACAATAATGTAAACAAATGACTGTATGTATGATAATAAACATTGATTGGACAATTAATATGTTGTGCAAGATATATGAGGTTGTTGTTGTTGTTGTTGTTGTTATAAAGCAATATTTCTGCAATTGTGCTATAAAAGGAAATGGAAAAGCAAACCATACCTTACCTACGACTATTATCTTTATATATTTACAGAACAGAACGTGTGTGTTTGGTTATGCACACAACAGAAAAAAACGCTGGCAGATTGCCTACAGCTTACTCAACAGAGCCATCTAGTGGCCAACAAAAACTAAATCAAAAGTAATGAATGGATTGAAGACGATCCCGGGCGACCTGCGCTATAAATCCTCAGTGCTTCGTCTCCTTTCAAAATGTTTGTCTTTGATGAAAAAGAAGAGTAATTCCCCTCAGCAATAAATTCTTGCCACAATTGTCAATCTTCATTAACATGCATAAACATCAAAATGAGAGCGTTATAGTTATTGAGCCGATAAGACTTCGTCAAACATCAAAACATTACGAGTTCTCGAGTAATCTGGCAATGTAGCCTAAATACAACATTATGTACTGTTCTGTACAGCTTCCGCTGACGACAGATATGATTTTGTATAATCCATGATCATATTTGGCGATATGAAGATCTCCGACAACGCGTTATGCTTTATTCCCCATCTAAAACAACTAAATCAAGAAAAGCTCCAGTGAATGAAGAGACAAGGCAAGCATTAGATTTACAGTCTGTAGGCTATACAGTAGCCAATTCATCAACTTTGGCTGTAGGCTTTGAAATTCTGCCACACTTATAAATAAATGGGCTAGACTGCAGCAATGTAGATTGACCAGATTGTCAATATACTCGACCATGTCGCCAAAATAAGCTCATAATTAATAATAAAGAAAAACGTATGATCACGTCTCCAGTAGAAAAAGACAAGCAAATGTATTGATACCAGTATTTTCTACTATGTATAATTTATCTTCATAAATAGATTAAGAATATAAATGTTTGCAACTGTTTATAAATGCATGTACCCTTCCAAATGTAATAAACAGCTTTGCGAATAACTAATAACTGTTAGCTAAAAACTTGAATAACACAAGAACATAATTGTTTTCTCTAGGGTAGCCTACATACAAACAAAATGATCATATTTAAAAAAAAAAACGCAATATAGCCTTCTTATAAACTGTTAACTTTCATTAACTCTTTGATCAAAATCAAATTCACAAAACGCAATTCCTTTATTTTACACATAGCCTAATAACGTTTAAGCGACATACCTTCTGCTCGGTTTCTCTTTCCTGCGTTTAAATCACTCCGTGGTGTTGGTCCATAGCCTTTTTAAGAAACAGAGTCTCCCCTTTCTCGCAGGTTACCTCTGGCAGACTACATCTGAAAGAGTCGGGCACTGTATTTGATGAAATTCGCCGTCCTGTTCATCGCTCTCAGGCCAGTGTTGACAGAGCGCAGCGCGCCACACTTCATCCTCTCTGACCGACACTGTTGCTGACTGTTTCTGCCTCTCGCGCGGCCTCCATTTAAACTCGCGTGACGTCACTGCGCATGCACGCGTTCAGTAAACACACTTTATCATTCTTGTGGCGAAGTTTGAAAACGGATTTAAAAACAAGGTTTGTAAGAGTTTACATATTTGATAACTTTTCAAAGGATACGTAGTAATTAAGATTTTTTTGTAACGCTATGATGTTGTGTTATGCTATGATATTGATATTGAAAAAGCTAGACTATAGCCTATGTAGGCTATGTATATTCTCCCAAACCGCTTGTCAGGTACCCGTTTGTCTGCCAATCAAATAACATTAGCAAAATAAATAAAAACGCTTATAAATAACAAAGTAAAAAAAGGTCAACCCTATCTAAGCAGCATATCCAGTAAAACACTGTAAAAGAATTGCTGTAGTTATGCAGCAGTTTGACAGTAACTTACTGTAGATTTATATTGATTTAATTTATTGGTTTGTTCAAAGATAAATGAACATTAAACATTAATAAGTCTTTATCTTTACAGAAAAATACTATAAAATAACAGCCTTGTGCAAACATTTCTGGGAACCAAAGTCAGAAAAAAGGTTGATGAGAATTTTTGGTTCCCAGAATGCTTTGCACAAGGGTGTTATTCTGTAAAAATAAAGGCTTATTAATGTTTAATGTTCCTGTATCTTTAAACAAACTGCTGCCAATAAATTAGATCCTACAGTAAGTTATTGCAAACAACTGCCAGTAAGACTTTTTTTTTACAGTGTAGGCTATCTATAAGTTGTATTTGCTAAAATATTATTTAGCAATGGTGTCATTTATACCTACTTTTTTATTATTTTTAGTTTACATTTTCAACAAACTATTTTACTTAGTGTATGCTTTAGTTGTGTAATTTTAATAAATAATACAACTCACAAGTTATTTTTGCATCAGCTGCCTGCAGTAAATAAATCAAAGTCGTATTTAGGGACAGGCTACTAACTCGTATCCTGGACCCATCCTTCAACAGTTCCATTAAAAAAAGTCATTACTTTCTATTTGCCCCAAACACTTGCAGGACGAAGCAGATGATAAAAAAAGCCATCTTATATTTCCTGTGCAGTAAACCTCCTCATATCTTCAAACTCCTCCTGAATAAAAACTCTCTTCCGATTTAAAATTACATAAAGGACGAGAACAGTTATAATAAAAAATCAATTTCATCTCATAAATATGTTCTCATGTTTTTTGCTTACTCCTCTCAAATTTTAATCATATCTGATGTTCCTAAACAGACAAGAATTCATGCATACCTAAATGCAGATTCAGTAATTATCCAGATCTGCTTTTTTTATGAAATCACTGGAGGATCCTGTCAGACTAGCTGACAGAGCAAATCTTTATGTTTTACAGTATCGTCCAGTAAGTTAAACTGATAAATTATGCTTATGGTAAGAAAAGGCTGTGGTATGCTGTTTACAACACAATCACTCTGTCTTTGCCTAACTCTTGAGAGTCAGGATGAATGCAGCTATATGTCTATATGTTTATTTACAAGCAGGGCTGAGCTGGTCATAGGAAGGATTAGGAAGCCGGAGCTGAGGACCAGGTATTAGTTTGCATTAGGTCGGAATCAGTCCGGGGCTATATTTTAAACCCAGGACTTTTTTGTTCAGAAATGTAGTCAAAATATTCTCTGATGATTTTTGATGATTTTATCACTTATTAACAATATACAGTAAAGTTGCCAGTGCAGATAGATGGATTAATGAATAAATGGAAGTTTATATAGAGTCATCTTATAATCATCTGTAGAAGAGACTTTATTTCAGTTTTTATTTTTTTATGTGTGGGAAACTGTCCATGGACTACAAATTTTAAGTAGCTGATTTTCCAGGAGACTTAACACGTGAGCATATTCACACACAGCACCATCTTCAGGCCTGGCTGTACTCTTCTATATATTGGGATAGGACCTGACTGCATGCTTTGTGTACGGATGTATGGAATCATGGGGCTCATAACAGCGGACGGGGTTGACCTTACACATAAGTAATAAAACTTGATCACCAAAACGCAATAACTAATGCTAAATGCTGGACAAAGTCATATATTGCATTTATTTACTCTCTGGTTTGTAAACAGATTTAAAGCCTTGAGGAGTGCAAAAGTAAAAAAAAAGTTTTAATTTATGCTTAATCTCTAAATGGGGCTGCTTGTTCTTCTCCTGAAATATGATCTGACAAAATATTTAGCCATTTTGTAGATATTTTGTCTTCCCCCAGCATTTCTTCAGTTCAGTGTTTTAGCTAGAATGTTTGTTTTGATATTAAAATAATAAGACTGCAATATGCGTAATTATTTGACTTTTTTTAATTGCATAGAAACCTAAATATTAATGTTTTAATATTGCACATAAGTCTGTATCATACATTATATAAAAGCCCTTATATTATAAAACCTAAAACACACACACACACACACACACACACACACACACACACACACACACACACACACACACACACACGCACGCACACACACACACACACACAGGGTTATGATTGACGTTTTAATTTGCAATGATTGCAATAACCTGCTTGATGAAGAGTTGGCGTGTAGTTACACACTTCCACCAGCAGATAGGGTTGTCGTCCACACGCACTCATGCTGTCCGGAAGACAGATGTAAATATTTTCATGACGTAAAGAGACTGTCTCTGTACCCATCCTCTCCTGTCGTCCACCCCAAAAAAACTCAGTTTCTCCTTAAATATTTTTTCAGAACAACGTTATCATAACCGTCAGAAGACCATGCGAGACTGACGTCTGCATTTTGCGGATATTTATTCATTTTAAGCAAACAGCGATCGGTAGGGTGTGATAGGCTATTCATAGCCTATGCATCACTGCTCTCCTGGCGAGCGAGTTGTAGTCTGCGGATCAGATCGCTGCTCTTTGAAATTGTCTTTACTGCTGAGCTTTTAGGATTTCATCATGCAAAAGAGAAGGAAGCCGGAGCCGATCAAGCTTAACCCGATTCCAGACGGGAACGCGATTAACGGAACCGGGGCCACCGAGTGAGTGTTAATGTTACATTGACATTTAGTGTCGAAAAGGCGTTAAACGACTTCACAAAACCATATAAATTCATAACATGTTGAGGATATTATATCATAAAATAGCGTTGCCTAATGGACTGTATTTGGCATTGAATTGTTAGTAGTGTGTTTTCGTCAGAATATGATTAAGTATGAATGGGTTTAGTTATTTATGATATTTATACTAGTTTTATTATAGTAAAAGTGTAGTAAACATGCTTTTTGTTAAATATAACCATAGTTTTACTACAGTTATCATCTATGGTCACTACAATTAAATCATGACTATTATTTTGGCCCTGCTCCAATACTACTATATTTACATTAATAACATAATAACTTACTGTTATTTTAACAGAATTGTAAGCTATAGGTTATTATTAAATAGTCTACGTGCTTCTGTATTATGTTAGGGTACAGTGTTCATCACTTAACCTAAAATGGCCCCATCTCATGTCACTGAGATCAATGAGAATATCATATCACATTTGGACAGAGCAGGCAGCACAACATACTCTGTTCTCTTTGAACCGTTTCAAACACCACAAGTTAGCCTCAAAATGTAACAGTATTGGAGAATGTTCAAAAAAGCAGGCAAACTTTTACATTTACATTTAGTCATTTAGCAGACGCTTGTATCCAAAGCGACTTACAGAGAGATTAGGAAGCAATACAGCTTTTAAATGTTGATGCTGCTGTATAAATAGACATAAACTATAGGGACAACATCTTATTCCACATATAATTATTTCTTTTTATCTCAGACAGTGATTTTGCTGGTTTGTTTTTTACTTAGTATCTCATAAAGATATATGCAAGTGGTGGCAACCTGTCGATTTGTTTTCTGACTTTGCATCCCCCACAGACAGATGTAGGTAAAAGACCACCTGTGCCCATGCAACCTTTGTTTGGCTGACCTGAGTAAAGACAGTGAGGATCGGGGATTTAGTAGAGCATGTCATCTCACTTTTCTCCTCTTTAGTCTAGTTTTAGATCCTTGGCATTAAAGGTACAGTTCACCCAAAAATGAAAATTCGGTCATCCTTTACTAACCCTCTTGTCATTTCAAACCTGTATACATTTCTTTGTTCTGATGAACACAAAGGAAGATATTTGGAAGAATGTCAGTAACCAAACAGATCTCACCCCCCATTTACTGCCAAATTAGGGGAAATAAATACTATGAGTCAATACGTTTGGTTACTCACATTCTTCCAAATATCTTCCTACTATCCCTTTAAATATTTAAGGATAAAGGTGCAGTCTTTCGTATGGAAACTGTCTGTTAATTCCACACAGACTTATGAGAAATATATGCTGTTTTAATGTAATAAGAATACAGCTGGGTAGTGAGGAGAGTTACTGAAAAGCAGAATTACATTCCTCCTCGTGAAGCAGGACAGGCTGTGGCGAGCACACTGTGGAATGTGTGTGTGTGCGTGTGTGTGTGCGTGTGTGTGTGTGTGTGTGTGTGTGTGTGTGTGTGTGTAGCTGTGATTCAATCCTGTGGAAGTCAGTGTTACAGAGAGAGAATCAGTGGAATGTTAAATACTGTGACAACACTTTGTTCCCCGAATCCTCAGCCTCAACATCTCAAAGGGTGCAGTTACAGTTTTTACAATTTTGCTTATTAGATGTGAAGCTGTTCATAAATGTTGAGACACCTTTTAAGACACCTGCCAATGGTGAATGATAAGAAAAATGGCATACATTTGTTTACATTAAAAATAAATATAACAATAAATTCTTATTTTTCTCATGTCATTTATGTGACTTTACAGTAAGTTTTGAAATGTAATAATTTGTGCAATATGTTGCAGTTGTCCATAAAGCCTATTATTTGCTCACATTGGGCATGAATTCTCATTTTAGATTCTGCCAATATTGTTTCATCTTTCTCTATTGGCAGCAGTACCTTTGAAGCTATTGTGTGTCACAAGCGTTCTCTTTGAGATAAACACACATAATATTACAGTGTTACACAATAACACCACACACACCGCAACACCATCTGCTGCTCTAAATTTTACTTAACATGAACACTACTGTGTGTATTACTACTGCTAGTGTGCATCAAGACGAATATGAACATTAATGTGTTAAATCTCTACATGTTCACTTATAGCCTACTGCCCCAACCTGTGTGAACAGGATGATCCTCAGATGCTATAGATGTAACCACAAGAATGATTTATAGATTTACATTTAAATATTGACCACAGGACAGGACTCAGTGTTGCAATTCATTTTTTAAATCAACACATGCAGTTAAGTATGTTTTAATGTAGCTTTTATACTTAAGGATCTTCCCTTTTATATAAACAAAATGCGTATCGAAGGGTTGACAACATCATTTACTACATAGTAGTGATCAATTATTTACTTCTAAGTGGTTGTTGCATAGTGTGGCTGTTTCACTACAGCACGGTTACAGATTCACTGGACTATAACTTTGTTATGTTGTGTGCTTTCCCTCGCTCACGACGCACGTAGCTGTTCACATTGACTTAGATCTCTGGATATAGATCTGGAGTCGTTCACCCTCCCACATGCCGTACAAGGTGTGAATTATGGAGTATTTCTCTCCACTCTGGCATCTTCAGCGGCCTTCACCATTATCACGTCTCTACCACGCCATGCCCACGCCGCCCACTTACACCCACACAGCAGCCTCGTAACCATGGTTATAACTGGCCTTGCTGTCAAAAAGAAAGACTTTGCTTCATTCTGCATATAGATACGAAAAAGATCCAACTTTCTGAAGTGTTCTCTTCCGAAACCCCTCCATCTGAGTCGTGCTCATCCGTGCTGAAGAGAAGCGATCCAAACGTCTGTCGTGATATTTTGCAGACTGATCAGAACGCTTTGATGTAAATTTATGTGTGAGTGTCACTTGTGGTCTGGAACATTGTTTGACAGCAGGACAACATGTTTTACATCTGAATTGGCTCAGTGCTTAAAAGCCCTCGAGGCAGTGTGGATCACGGTTTATGATAGTACTGAAATATTGGTTTTGGAGATACGGCGTGAGATAGGCCTACATAACAGATGCTGGCAACGTGTGGCACTCTGAAGCATTGAGGACTGTTGTGTTCTGCTGGAACATATACAAAAAAATCTGTCATCATTTATTCACCCTCATGTTGATCAAACCTGTATATGACTTGCTTCTGTGGAACACAAAAGAAGATATTTTGAGAAAAAGTCATACAATGGAAGTTAATGGGGTCAATGTTGTTTGGTTACCATCGTTCTTTAAACTATCTTATTTTGTGTTCTGCAGATGAAAGAAAGTCATACAGTTTTGGAATGATGCAAGGATGAGTAAATGATGAACGAATTTTAATTTTTACGTCTCTTTAAGATAGTTATTTCATATATTCTATTTCAGTGTGGCAGTATGAAATCATTTTCAGACTTCAATGTCATAAAAAGTTCTTTTTCAGTGTTATTTTTTTTTTTTTTAGCTATTGTCAGTATTGTTTTTTTATTTAATAAATAAACACTATTCAAAGCACATTTTAATATTTGGTGACTCTTATTGGTGGAGAAATTACATACCTCACCATAAAACTGTTGGAGGAGAGGAAGAGAGGATGGAGAGTCTGACAAGTTTGCTTTTGCTACAGAATGCTAAGGAAATGCATTACCATGACAACAGGGCCAATGAAATGGCTCTTATGCTTAGAGGAACTCCCTGTTTCCTCAGACAGTACTGTGTGAAGAATCTGCATTAAAGCAATCTGAGCGCTTACACGTACAGTACTCCATTCAACAGGCACACTTTTATTCTGCCTGAAAGATAGGAATGTAGTCAAGCGTGCTGCCAGAATGCCGGAGGTTTGGCGTTCTAATGATCACAAGGGAGGAAATTCTTGCTGCAGAGACATATTCATGCATAGCAGAAAGGAAGTGAATGTGCTTCGAAGAATGACACACACATCCAATACACAGATTCTTTCTGCATTCCTTTAGTGCTCACAGACTGTGTGGACTAAGACATTTAAGTCTGGTTTTAGATTTTTAAAGGGATAGTTCACCCAAAAATGACAATTCTGTCATTGTCATTTTACACCTGTATGACTTTCTTCTGCAAAACAAAACAAAGAAGATATTTTGAAGAACGTTGGTAACCAAACATTCACTTTTATTGTATGGACACAAAACCAGTGCAAGTCAATGGGTACCACCGTTGTTTGGTGTTTTTCAAAATATCTTCTTTTGGGAACAAGCATGTCACTGATAACTTACATTTCTATAATTCTATATTTCTATATATTGGGTCAATTACATTTTACATTTTTGTTGTAATATTGCTTAGCAAATATTCATTTTTATGTTTGTTTGTGTCGCAGAACAAACCTGGAAGCTCTGCAGAAGAAACTTGAGGAATTGGAGTTAGATGAGCAGCAAAAGAAACGCCTAGAGGCTTTCCTCACCCAGAAGCAGAAGGTCGGAGAGTTGAAAGATGATGATTTTGAGAAGATCTGCGAGTTGGGTGCGGGAAATGGAGGAGTTGTCTTCAAGGTCTTACACAGACCCTCAGGACTCATCATGGCCAGGAAGGTAAAATATGGTGAAGTTAACTGCTGCATGCCAACAATAAACAACCTGAAAGGGCATTATTTTAAGACTTTACTCACTTAACTGAGTCTGATCTGAAGACATGTATAACATTACATGGATTAGAGCTAATTACACAATTTAGAATCAAATGAACTTGGCTGAGAAAAAATGTTTCATTTTTTCCAAGCCAGATCTGTTTTACAAGAAAGTACGATTTATTTTACAACTACAATGCTTTCATTTGAAGGAAGAGTGTATATATGCCTGTTCGGAAGTCATGCCAGGTCCCCCCAACAGACTCCACGTTACTGCACAGCGACTTCCTTCAACCCTTCTGCTTTGTCTTTTTTTCATGCAGTTAATCCACCTAGAGATCAAGCCAGCAATAAGGAATCAGATCATCAGAGAGCTGCAGGTGCTTCATGAATGCAACTCGCCCTACATAGTGGGCTTCTATGGGGCTTTCTACAGCGATGGAGAGATCAGCATCTGTATGGAACACATGGTACTGTCATCTTTTACTGTTAATGTAATACAGAGGAAGGTTTGATTATGTGTGGTCTTTTATTGGCATCACTGAGTCGCATTACTAACTGGGCTAGTGGGAGATAAGTGACTATGTACAGTTTTGCAAAAGTTAAAACGCTAAGATTTGACTTACACTGAGATGAATCAAGATAAGAAGAGAAGCTCATCTGTAATAAAGGCTTGTAGTGTTTCTACACAAAGCTGCCACATGACTTTGAATATAATGCATGGGTTTTATGGAGGAGAGGAGCCTGAGGATGAGAAAATGACAACACATTTTTAATTTTGCTAATATTTAGTGCACTGTAAAACATTTTGGGGTTAACTAAAAACATAAGTAACCTGGCTTTTGAGTTCTTTAACTTAAACAATATAAGTTAACGAATGAATTTCATGCAAACTCATTATGTTAACGAATATTTTCAAAGTGTACTTATTTTTTTAAGTTTCTTTTTTACAATGTGGTACTTTATTGTGTTCTTGTAACTTCTTGCAAAGCAATGCATTATGTTCGACTCCCATGAGATCTACTTGAATCTACTTGTGACGTTTTGCATTGCAAACCACACATCTGAGCTATATTTATGGTCAAATTTATACCACCTGCCAGCCTCATAAATATGTATGTACATATGTATCATCATCATCATATCTTTTCAGTTTCCTACTGCGTTCAGGTTTGTGGGTGTTAAAATTTCAAGTGCTTTATAAGTGTGCTACATTTTTCTCCATCTCACATTTTACTATAGGATGGTGGCTCTCTTGACCAGTCCTTGAAGAAAGCAGGCAAGATCCCAGAGCAAATACTGGGTAAAGTTAGCATTGCGGTTGGTATCTCTGTAACCTTTCTCACAATTATTCTCAATGGTTTCTTATGGACCGTTTCATTAAGGCTGAAGTACAATGCTTAATATTTAACCGAATGTTTCCCCTTCATTCACGCAGGTGATAAAAGGCCTTTCGTATCTGCGGGAGAAACACAAGATCATGCACAGAGGTGATTACCGTCACGCTATCTCAACCTTTATCTCAATCTTTCTCATTATGTTTCTCTATTGACACATTATGGCTGTGTTTCAGATGTAAAGCCATCAAATATCCTGGTGAACTCGCGCGGTGAGATCAAGTTGTGCGATTTTGGTGTGAGTGGGCAACTTATCGACTCCATGGCCAATTCATTTGTGGGCACCAGGTCTTATATGTCTGTAAGTTTGCTAAAATCCCATACCATTCATTAATGTTTTAATATTTACAATGTTTGTTTGTAACTAGACCCTCTGATCGTTTTTTTTTCTCTCTCTGTCTGCAGCCAGAACGGCTTCAGGGGACTCACTACTCGGTCCAGTCCGACATATGGAGTATGGGTCTGTCTCTGGTGGAGATGGCCATCGGACGCTTCCCTATCCCGCCACCTGACGCTAAAGAACTGGAGCAAATCTTCGGTCAGCCCCTTGAAGGGGAACCGTCACCTAGCGAGGCCTCCCCTAAACCCCGCCCCCCAGGTCGACCCGGTACCTGTAAGTACCTGTATGCTTTATTGCATGTAAAAACTGATTTGTTATTTTGTTTCTGCTCAACACCATGTCTGGTTTTTCATTACGGTGCTACTATAAAATAAGCCTGACTTAATAATTTGTCTGTTTATGTTTACAGCATATGGTCCGGATAGCAGACCTCCTATGGCGATATTTGAGCTGCTCGACTATATTGTCAATGAAGTAAGGTCTCAGTGGTGCTTAAAAGATCACTAAACTGTTTTATAGCAGTGAATTAATTAAAATGGGGATTTTAATGGCCGCTCCACTTAGGCTTAATGGAGGCATTTTTGTTTCTTTTCAGCCACCTCCCAAGCTGCCAAGCATCTTTGGTGCAGAATTTCAAGACTTTGTTAACAAATGGTAAGCAAAAAGGGAATTTTGTCAGCATTTCATTGAATTTGGCATGACTGAAATGTGATGCTTACTCTACCACCTAGTGGTTGAACTTAAAACTTGCCAGACAAACCAATGTGTCTATGCACATTTTTATATTGTGTTACTTTGTTTTGGTCAGCTTAATCAAAAATCCAGCAGAAAGGGCAGATCTTAAGCAACTTATGGTAGGAACCATATTCATCTATTAATAATTTTTATTCTCAAACACTGTTTATTCCTTCCCATCCCAAGAATGGACCCCATTCTCTAATATATTAGGATGTCAAACTTATGGTCTGTAAATGGTCTTTTCAGGTCCATACTTTCATAAAGAACTCCGAGGCGGAGGAAGTTGATTTTGCTGGGTGGCTGTGCAGCACCATCGGGCTCAACCAGCCAGCAACTCCGACTCACAGCGTGGGAATGTGAGAGTGTCAATCTCTTTCAAAGCCATACAATTGATACACACTCCCCATCTGCAGTGTTTCTTCACCTGCCAATCAATCTAGAGGGCAACAGCAAACTACTGCCTCTTAAATCCATCCCGTCTTATTTTAGATGTTGTCTTGAGTATTAACATGAGATGTGTACAGCTGTAATTCATGCATTATGTCTCTTAGGATGCTGGAAATGTTTTCTGCCAAATATTGGTTGTTAAATGCCTTGATTGCATCTAGAGGGTTCTGGCTACACTCATTTCTTCCCGAGACTCATATTACAGATGCTTATTTTATTACTACAGAAATGAGTTTCTGAATAAAAGTCATTGATTGCATGCTGATGTTACAAAGATTAAGTTAACTTGGATCAGGCAGATTGCAAAGGAATCTTCCCTTAAATGTAAAACTGTTTTGATCATATGTTTTAAACTACAATCTAAGGCTGCACTCAGCTACTCCTTAACTCAGTGGTTACTTTATTTCATTCTAATGTTTTGTGTTTATTTAATTTCAGACGCGATAGGTGGAGAGTAAAACAGTCATTTAACTTTGAGAAACTTGTATAATATAATAAAAGGTTTATTTAACATGACAACTGACTGATGGTGGCAATGCTTAAGATGTATGCAGTGAATTAAAAATGAGAGATTTAGCAGAATTTTTAAGTGATGTTTTATTTGAAAGCATTTATGAACTTTTGTCTGTGTAATGAGCTCTATGCTTGAGCCGGAGCTGGAACGGCAGCAGGCTTCTTGGCCTTCTTTACAACCCTCTTCTTCTTGGGTTTCAGCATCTTAGCCTTGATCTAGTGTTCACATATTGAGAAAAAGATTAAACAATGTACATGTGCATAGTCAAACAACAGCGACTGCGTCCTAAAGCTGGACTCTCGGGGTACTTACATCAGGGTTGTGCGCCAAAATAGCACGACGGCGGACTGTCTTGGCGTAAGGGTTGAGTTTCATCATCACTCTCAGGTTCTTCAGAGGATTCTTCTTCAGAATTCTGCGTCTAATCTTGCGGCTACAACAGATAAGTGAACTTAATATACTGTGCTTATACTGTACACACAAAAGACATAAGTTACAAATGGCTCAGACTTCCAAATATAATCAATAGTCAAAAACAGACCACATGTAGAAAATCTCATTACTGCATTAAGCTAGCATTGTTACAAAATATAAAGAAACCAAAACCTACTTGGAAGGACGAAGTGCTTTCTGGACTTCCTCGCTCTTAAGGATTCTGTTCAGATCTGTGTTGGTCATCTTGTGCATTGGCAAGCTAGAACATGAAAGTTTCGTGAATCTAAACGATTTCTCTTATTAACATATTTGGTGGCAAGTAGTGCAATGTAACTCAGAACTTCTAAAGAAATCATTGTGTTCATAAACACGGACCGAAGTGTAACTCATCACTGTCATTCAAAGCACAGCAAAACAATTACAAAAGGAACTCCAGTGAAGAGGACTGTATACGTACTTGTAGTCCGCTTTGATGGAGGAAGCTTTGCGCCATGTGCCATAGAGGTCATCCAGCTTGCGGAAGGCACCCTCGGTCCAAATGCAGAACCGGCCGATGTGTCCACCTGGAGCAAGCTTCAACAGGTCTAGCCTGTTCACAGACTGCAGTGTGATACCTGAAAGACATGACGTGTTAATACAAACACTACTGTGGTCCAAAATGAAATCTGTTATGCGCTGCACTAGAGTCAGAACTTCCACTGAGATCACAAACTCATAAACACGGACCTGGAGTGAAACTCATCATTGATATACAACAGTGTGTGTGCAAAAACTAAACCAGACATTCACATACCAGGGATGTTTCTGAAAGCTCGCGTCAAGCCGTTGTCTTCGTTGTAGACGATACATGGTCCCTTACGTTGGATACGCCTTCGGTTCCTCATCTTACCCTTACCGGCACGCATGCGCTGAGAGGCATAAACCTGGAGACCAAAAAATGTGTCTTAAGACTGGTAAACAAAATATTCAGGATATCAATACGACAGCAACTCACCTTCTTGATGTCATTCCATGCCTTAACCTTCTTGAGCAGAAGCACAGCCTCCTTAGTCTTCTTGTATCCCTCGACTTTATCGTCAACAACAAGTGGGACCTCAGGGATCTCCTCAATTCGGTGCCCTGCAACATTTGGCATCTTTGTTAGTTTAAAAATAGTATTTAATCCACATGATCATATTAAACACGTTTACTGTGCTCAGCCTTCGAAAGGGAAGTACCAAGTTTGATCCTACCCCTCTGCTAACTGAGGTTGCTCTTGCACTGAGATGAGCAGAATGCCAATAAATGGCAACCTGCACAACGAACAGTGCAGGCATGCACCACCAATATATAAACTCACAACCTCAAACTGTTATCAGGTTCAGGTGTAAAACTCAATACAGTGTTCACACTCACCCTTAGCCATGACCAGGGCGGGCAGAGCAGAACCAGCAAGGGCAGAGCAGACGGCATAACGCTTCTGGTTGATGTTGATCCTGCGGTGCCAACGGCGCCAGGTCTTTGTGGGCGCAAACATGCGGCCACCACGACACATCTATACTGGAGTTAAGGGCTTACCATTTACAATAACAGCAAAAAGTATTTTAAATATCTATGAACTTGCTCAGACTTCGTATTCGTCAACCTGCCACGCAAGCATGAGACAGCAGGCAACTGTCGCTGTACATGGAGTAGGACGCAAATTACACCATCACAGCAAGTTTAATAATTGTATTAAACATTACTCAGTTACAAAGAACGTCATATTTTGTCGGACAAAACAGGATACGTTTCCGAAAGCACCCTGGCCGGAGCGGTGAGTGCCACCACCACGCACACGGGGGATACGAGCCACAGCTCTTCCTGTGCCCCAGGACTCAGCACTGGTCTGGTGACCTGAAACATACATTTTTTTTAAAGATATCTGTCAATATAGAAGAAAAATACAGCAGTACATTTACAAAACAAAGGCTTGTGAACATGTCAAGTACAATCAGGTGTCAGAAACACGAGCACTGAGAAACAAAGCAAATTTTGGATATAGCAAGCTCACTTACCGGCCAGCTCACTGACAGCGTAGGGCTGACGCTTGTTCTTGCGCATGTTGGTGTGCACAAAGTTCACAATATCAGGGCGGATAGGAGCCCTGAATACGGCTGGCATTACCACATTTTTGCCGGTTGTCTCCCCTTTTTCGGAGTAGACCGAAACTAATGGTCGGGCACAAGCCTGAAAAGAGATATGCATAACGTTAGACATGTCAGCTAAAGTTTATTAAAAACTTATTCGAGATCCTTAATCTTGCTCAGTCTCTATTTTCATCAACCTTCTGTGCCAGCACGAGACAGCAGGCAACTGTCACTGAACACAGAGTACGACGCAAATTACACCATCATGGCAAGAGTATCACAATAGAATGCGTAAATGCAGGAGAAAACCCAATGAGAAATAATAATAACCTAAGTTACTTCAGACTTTACATGAAGTGTTTGCGATAGCTAGGCCACGGCACGCATGCTGACATTTCCAATTGAAAACAAGTGACAGAAATGAGAGATTTGGTCGGACAAACTGGATTGTCACAATGGACTAACGTTAAACCTATTCTTTTTAAAGGTGTTCAATTTTGTCGATTAAAACACATAAACGCACAACTGCCTAACAATCATGGCTACACGTGTATATTACTCGGCAAACGTTAGTTCAAAATGGCTCCCCAGTCCCGACGCAATGCCAGGTCCCAAGCTATAGCAGAACACTTCAAGAACTAACAAATGATGATCTACATACACGTATAATGTATTGTAAGCGTGCAAAAAAACCGAGAAAGACCGAGCGCAATGTGCTCACCATTTTTTACAAGTTTTCACGGCACGCCAGGAACCACGCTCCTAACACGATGGCGGCCACGGAAGAAAAGGAAGATAGAATCACGACACCGGCATTTCCATATCCATCCGACCAGGTCACTTCCGTTCAATCTTTATGTTTCATGTTAGAGAACACTTTGTTGTATAAACACTGGTATATTTACGTATACATGAAAATTAAACTGTTTATAATGTTTAAAAAATGGAATGAAATAAAACTAAGATACACTCACGTACGTTTGGGGACTATTTAGGTACGGGTAGAAGGCGGATTAGTGACGAACTGATGGAACTACTTTCAATAAATAATTAAAATAATTGTATGAAAAAATCTTTATTATTTTAACTATACATTCATTTTAAAAATCAGAGTGTTGATTTTCATATAGGTGCAAAATTATTTTTTATGTTTGTATTACATTTGAAGAACAATGGGCGTGGCCTAAGTTCGTCTAACTCTGGTGACGTACATTTGCCGCGCTGTAATCAAATATTACTCACAAGACTTTGGTGTTCAAAAGTTAACAATAAGTTAATTTTATATTTGTTTCCAAATAAGGAAATGGGATCTAAAATAATCTCTGAAGCCAACAGTTTCGTTAAATTTCTCAAGTAAGTGATTGCCGTTATCTTTTACGTTGTGACGATGAACATGAACTTGTTACTGGCTTACGACTGTCATTTTATGAGCACCGTAAATTCTTTTAATGTCTTTTGTCCATTTGACAACTTTATTTACACCTAAACTACTTATATGAACATTATTATGTAACAGTTAGTGTAAGTATACGTTTCTTTCTCGGTCTGTTGTAGGTTGTGTCAAGATGAAAGTAAAGATTCAGTGTATATGGTAAGAACTGCTTGAGATGCGTGTCTTATACATTCGTGTCGATTAATAAAGCTTTGTCATAATTTTTTAATTTGTATATTTTTTTTCGATTTTAGGATGATGTTTCAGTACTGGTGGGGAAGAATGATGAACTTTTGCGCAACATTATCAACAAAAAACAGCCTGTCTTTATTTGTGAGAAAGCAGTAAGTCACTTTATTATGTAACTTACGTATATGCAATTTATGTATTATTCGTATTCTTTACATAATTTGAAAAAATGACATACTTTGTTAACAATGAAAAGCAAGTGAAGTGTGAACCAGAACCTACTGAAAGTCTAGTGGATGACAGCAGTCTTGTTGAAGAAGTACCCACTAAAATGGAGCAGGACCTGGGGCCTGAGCCCCTCTCTGTCATGAAAGCAAGGTGGAAGAAGCTCTGTTTTTTATATATATATAATCAATCTAATTAATGAAATAAATAATTGTAACAGTGTAATCATAATCTTGCCAGGCAGCTACTGTCGTGGTACACCATGGCTCAGAATCCCGGCATGCCCCTGATAGAAGCCCCAGGGACTTTGCACCCTCTTTGGGTCCGCTGTGACAAGTCAGACACATGTGCCACTGCCTGGCTTGGGGCAGAGACCATCTACATTGGAAATAAGTCAACTGGGATCAAACTGTATACAGTCAGCTGCAAAGGTTATACTGCAGTACATTTACGGAGTACTGAAACGCATACATTTCTATTTTAACTATATATTTTTTTGTAAAGACATATAAATGTTTTCTCTACCAAATTGTTCCCCGCAGATCCAACAGAAGATGAAACCTCATTCGCCACTTTGGATGACCTTAAACAGGAGCATCAGAAAAGACACCACCCCTCTACAGTAAGCAGTGATATATTATTTTTTATGTGAGCTTTTTTGTAGTTTCTTCACCATCAGTAAACTGTTAGGCTTAAAGTTTTATATGCATACTGTATAATATATTTGCAGATGGTGACCAAAGGATGGGCACAGTACAACCTGTTCTGCTCAATGAAAGAGGAGAGCATGGTGTTCGAGTCTCAGAGCCGTGTTATAGCAAATCTCAAATGGAACAATGTGGAGAAAATTTTGGAGTGTCCTCCATTGTCTTCTGTAGCAATTCTGGTCAGCACCAATGCAGGCTGTGCACTTTATTTCCTTACAACTTGAAGACACATAAGTCCCAGTTACTTGGTTCTACAACCGGTCAGTGTGGAATTGGATGGTGAATGGGTTAACTTTGTGTATTATTTGTCTTTCATTGTTTGCAGAATATCAAAGTTGCAGTTGGAGACATAAGGAGTCCAATGTATCAGACCTACAGAGAGATGGAGTTCCTTCTGGTAAGTGTGAACGATTGATTTACGGTTACATTAAAGTTGAATTCAGCTTTGTATATTTAAAAAATATAGTTATTATTGATTTATTCATTTGTATTTTAATGTTATTTGTCTAGGCTCTGGCAGAGGGTTTGAGGACTGGAGAAACGGAATGGTTGGAGCCCATGGAGACTCAGTCTGCTGTTGACTTAACCAGAGGTCTCATAGAAGGTAAAGCCGCTGTGCTGACTACCATCAGACTGATCTGTGTTTTTGTATAGCAGCTGCAATAAAATGCATAAAATGGATATGAGCTCCACTAGTTGTCACTGTCACACTCTTTCATATTTTTGTTTTATAATCAGAGCATGTGAGGCTTGAGGATGGTATTTTTATTAAGATGTTTTTCTCCTTGTAGAGCTTGAGAGTATCGCACATGGAGTGCTAGGAAACACTGCTAAAGCGTCTGAGGTATATTTGACAGTGAATTGTTGCATTGTGTGAATTTTTACTGCAAACTTATGCAAATTGTAAACCTTTAACAGAGCCAGAAGACTAAGATGGATGCAACAGCTGCCTTCAGTTCAATGGTCATTGAGAGAGGAGATCTGGACTTCACAGAACAGCTGTGGGAGAAGATGAGGAGGAGTATGTATTGTTTTATGGATTTTGATAATACAGAATTTCATATTTTTATGAAAACTAAATTGTAAACTTTATTTCTGGTAGGTGTAACTTCATATGAAGACATAACAGATTGTCTAAAAATTGTAATCAAAGCAGTGAGACATGGTCAAATCAAACCTTGGGTGCGTTCAACTTTGTTTGCAAGATGTTTTAAGAATGCATGAATGATCAGTGAAATATGGGCTGGTTTAAGTGTAATAAAGATATTTTAATGTGGTTAACAATTAGTATTACAGGGATATTTCAGAGGCATGTTTTACTCACCCTCAAGGCATCCTAGGTGTAGATGAATTTCTTCTTTCAGATGAATTCAGTCAGAGTTTTAATACCATTCATCCTTTTTCTTCCAAGTGGTAGAATGGGAGTAATTGTTAACCATTTTTTTTCCAACTTTCATTATCCCTCGGCTGCACATGTTGTTCCGTGAAATGACGCAGGCGTGTCGTAAGTTCCGGTGACGAATGCAGCGTTTTTCAATTTGTTTGACTGATTCCAGTCATTTGCCATTTTGCCATTTGCCATTTGCAGCCGAGGGATAACGGAACAGAAGTTAAACATTACCATTAATAATGTTCTAACGTTTTGGAGCTTCAAAAAACGTTTACCATTCACTCCCATTCTACCGCTTGGAAGAAAAAGAAAAAATGGTATTATAACGCTTGACTGTTTTCGTTCATATACACCTAGGATGCCATGAGGGTGAGTAAAACATGGTGTAATTTTAGTTTGCCTTAAAAATATCCCTTTAAAACTGTGTGTATTAAGCATGTTTCTTCCTTAGATCCACAAAGACAGCAGTAGTTCTCTCAGTAAGCTGATCCTTAAGTCATACCAGCAGCAGATAGATGCAGTGCCTCTCGCCGGCCTCACACCTGCCAATATGCTGCTTGAGCTGGGCTTGGACAAGATAAGGAAAGACTTTATCAACTATCTTGTTGGTATGTTGCCCAAACCACTGACTGAAATCTGGGCACTTTCACATCTGCTGATGGGTTAAATCTAAATAGATGGTTAGCTTTTAGATAACCATAAATGCTTGTGAGTACTTGGAGAAGCACATTTAAGAAGAACATGCTTTTGTTACTTCTGGTACATACATTTCTCTTCTCTCTGTTTTCTAGGAAAGGAACTTACAACACTTAACTATTTGGTAGGACATGTTTTTGATTTTTAGAAATGTGTGACCAGTGAGGTACATGCTGTCTTTGAGCTGAATCTTTCGTTTTCAGAGTTACTACTTGGACAGTGAGGTGGACTTGCAGGAGCAGGTGATAAGATTGAGGAAACTGCACCACCTGCTGGAGATCCTGGGCACCTGCAGCACTTTTCTCAGTCTGCCACATGATCGCCTCTTCCTGTTCACTCAGTGAGTCCTCTGCTCCCTAAATAATGTTTATTTAAATGAAGAACTGTATCTGATATGTTCAATATGTATTTTTGTAGTCTATATTATATTTTTAGAGAACACTAACATCTGTAGTTGTTCATTCTTGTTAAATGTTCTAAACGTGTTTTTCTTCTCAGATCCTGTTTGCAGTACTATAAAACCTCCAACTATGATGAAGACCACGTGTTCCAACTGCAAATTAAGCCTGCGCTCATTAGCTACTTTTATGAGAAGTGAGTCAAAACACGTTTTTTATAAGCAGCACATACAGCTTGACTTCATTTCGGTGTGATGAAAATTGACATGGATTATGGATTAATGTTGGTGTGTTTGTTTTCCCAGGGAGCAGCCGTTCTCCTGGGCCGTAGAGGTGTCAAGTGGACAAGGGTCAAGGGAGGTCAAGACATCATATTACCTCAGTGACAAGTCATTGGTGGACCACATCAGCTTTGACTTGGGTAATGCCACCCACTACTTTGTGCTTTTATTTTGTTCTTCACTGTTTTATTTTGTTGGTCTTTACATGCCTGTGGCTTCTTTGGCGCTGCAAATCCTTTTCAGCTGTTCGTTTCTTTGTACTCTCTCTCTCTCACATCCTTGTGTAAACACAAATCTGACGTTTCAACATCGTCTGGTCACGCACATGCAGATTTACCCCTGGATGTTTCTGTGAGCGGAGAGAATGAGATGATGTCTTACTACAGGACTATGGTGAGCTGCAGTCTCATCAGCTTCACTTAACAACGGTGAGTAAATCAAGATGATATAAAGTCAATAAACAGTCCTGTTCAGTTGTTTATGTACATCTCTAACAGAAGAGTATGTTTAATAGTGGGGATATTATTTATAAACAAACAAAATGTAGTAACTTGGCCATAATGAAGAAGTGGATTATTTTCAAAACTGTATTTTACATTTCAGTATAGTAGCTTTTTCCCTTGATGTACATGTCTGCAATCATATTTTTGTACTGATTTCTTTAAAAACATGGTGTTTAGTTGCGTTTGCGCAGCAGGAACATGAGAAAAATGGCGCTGATCAGAATACAGAGAGTGCACACTGTGGGAACCACAATCTCTGTCACCATCTCCATGTGACTAGTTAAAGGATCTGAAACATAAACACAAAGACATTATTTTACATGTTCATCAGCCCAAACATGTAAACCAACCAAACAGAGCACTCAAAGGGTTAATATATTCTCTTCAAAGCAGTATCTGGCTGTGATATGCATGTTTGAGATGGCTTACCATGAATAAGTCTTAGAATATTGGCAGCTGTATTCCGCTGTTCCTCTAATGAAGAGAAAAAATGAATTTTAGGATGACGGCAGAACACATTAACCCTTTGAAGGCCGCTGTCTGAGATGACAGTAAGGCAGCACCAAGCTAACCAGTTGGGTTATAAGCAGAACAAGCATCTTTGTATAATATAATGCACATATTAGTTCTTTCTGCTGTCTTGTAAATGAATTGATTTGATTGCAGTAAGACTGAACCTGGAATGTGACAGAATTTAAAAGAAGGAATGTTTTGATGTTTCTTTGAGGATTATTCAGCACCTGCAGTATGATGTACAGTAGGTCTGTTCAACTTCTCTAAATTTAGTTTCAGCCGTTATTAAACGCAATTATTATTTTTTTTAATCCTAAAGGACAATATTTGGCCGATATATAACTATTTAAAACTCTGGATTCTGAGGATGTAAAACAATCAAAACATTGAGAAAATCGCCTTTAAAGTTGTTAATCAGAGATGCTGTAGCAGGCCGCTGCTAAAAAGAAACAGGTTTGGCTTATTGCTGTAATAACATTGTGGAGAATAAATGAGCTGAAATTCTAAGCTTTACAAAGATACTCAGATAGTATACTCAGATACTCAGATAGTCAGCAAATGAAGTTTGTAGACGTGTTTCCGGCCATTTTTGTTCACGATTTTGCTGAATCCACTCACAAAAAATTAAGTTTTATTTACGGTAGGAAACATACAAAATATATTTATGGAACGTGATCCTAATGATTTTTGGCATAAAAGAAAAATGTACCCATACCATGTATTGTTGGCTATTGCTACAAATTTACACGTGCTACTTACGGCTGGTTTTGTGGTCCAGGGTCACATATATGATTAGGATTGAAGCTAAACTTTGCAGAACTGTTGCTCTCCAGAACTAAAGTTGTACAGTTGGCCTGATGTACAGTATATCGAGTATATACAGTATATTCAGTTTGATTTACAAGAAATTGGTATAAGCAACATTTGAACATCTAAAAAATGCTGATGCTGTTAATGAAAGCCTCTGCAAAGCTGGCGGTTTTCTAGCATACATTTCTGATCTCCTGAGTGAAGGATACCAAGTTCCCAAGACTGGAGTTGACCAGAATTGGGTTGTTTAACGGTCTTTTCATCTGACTAAACCTCACAATCATTTTGCGGCTTTTCAGGACATTGCCGGCAGTTTGCCAAGCCAAAAAGAAAAGGATACAATTACTTCTATATGTACCCTAGTGTCTAAACCTCATCATGCACTGGCCAAACCTTTGGCATCTCTGCATGATCCTTATTTTTCTTGGACTTTCTTCTAGCTGGAAGGGCAAACAAAGAAAAATCCTGTGAGAGGTTTCGGCTCAGGCTTTGTTTTAGACCTCCACCAAACTCTTTGTCAATCCGTTTTCATGGTAAGCACACCGATTCCCTGTGGACACAAACGACTAAGCAGAAATCAAGTCAAACCACAATTGAGGTTAACGTAATAAACCAGCGGAGACCACGATGAAAACTAGGAATGTTCTCATGTACTTTTAAAGGGGAGTTTGTGTTCATGTTGTCTTGATTAAAGACTACTTGATTTTTCAGCTTGTGATAAATGGATTTTTTCCTTGTTTGCCCCATCCATGTTCTGTAATAAAGTTAGATCCAGTGATCCACTGACCTGCAGCCAGGAGCTGATTGCTGGTGGAACAAGTCTCTGTAGCTTTACTCTTCCAGTTCTCGACCTGCCAGTGATGATTCAGAGCATACAGTGTCAGTCAGTCATCCAGTCTAAACATGTGTTCTCCTCTTACAGATGGATGTTCTTGTGGATGGACCCTTCTTTATGACAGAACTCAATAATCTTTCCTTTTGTGTATGTAACTTGCCTGTATACTTCTGTTAATTACACCACATTTAATGCACAGTTTATAAAACGTATTTATATTTTCTGACATGGTATCATCTGACTATTCATTAATGTAGTTATACTTGTAATGTCACTTCTCAGCAATTTAAAGCCATTTTGTAAGAATTACAATTAAAAATGTTTTAGAAATGGGTTTTTTAATATTATCTATTGGTTATTTATAACCAGTGGTTTAGTTTGGTTTTGGTAATAAGCAGATGAACAGGACAGAAATACCTCTCTCTGATGGGGGAATCCATTAGAACTAATGATGCGTTTATAAAACTGAACAGAGGCTTTGGGGTAGCGAGGTTTATTTCTGTTCTTGAAGTCCACGTAGTACAGGCCGAACCTCTCTGAATAGCCCTCATCCCATTCAAACTTATCCAGCAGGGACCAGGCAGTGTAGCCCTTCACATTCACTCCATCCCTGATAGCTGCAAGACAATATTAGACATATTTTACAAAATATTTTATGTTAAAAAATAAAAAAACACATTTTAGTATGTATCTAAAGTGGCTTGCAGTCAGCCATGACAGCACCTGAAAAATGTACCACCTCCCTTATAAAGTAAAGGTTTGGGATTAAAAATAATAATTTCTTTTACATAACATTTAAAGAAATTTTGCTTGTACAGTACAGTATGTGTCCTTCCTTATTCACTTTAATAAAGTTCACTCATATTGTGGATCACTTGCCTTTGAGCATCTCATTGATGTAATCCTTGAAATATTGTATCCTCCAATCATCACACAGCTCTGTGCACATCGTCTTCTCTGACACCCCATTCTCAGTGATGAAGATCATCGGGTTCCCATACTGAGTCTTCAGAAAGAGTGAAAAGAAAAGTCACGGTAGCATTACACCTGATAATACACATGCTTGATGTGATACTGCGTTCAATATATGAATACTTTAAATATAGGTTTTTGTTAACCATTATTCATGCACCTTTATAAAATTAAGCAGTCTGCGGAAGCCCCAAGGAACAGAATAAAGCCACTCTGAACCAGGATCAGGCCAACGTGGGTCAACCAGCTCTGCTACATCCCGGTCTGAAAAGTAAGTGCTGCCGCGGGTGGAAGGGACGCTTTTCTGAGTGATGTAGCGTGTTGTGAAGTGGCCCACACCTAGGAAGTCACAGGTGCCTTTGATGTAGCTCTTCTCCTGAGAGGAAAAGGTGGGGAGGCGAGATGTTCCCAAGCCCTGCTGTGCACTTTTCCTGCCTTGGAGACAAAGATGTCATCAATATGCTGAGCTGTATTAAATCTATCATATGTAACCACTGTCTATTATTTAGTACCTATGAAATCTTTCATCACTTGAGGATAGTCTCCATGGAAGATTGGTGTTGCAAACCAGCCTACATAAAACTGAACATATCTCTCAGCAGCCTCGATGTCCTTCTGGTTTGTGATGTCCACAGGTTCTCCCCAGTCCCCAGACAGTGAAATTCCCACCATACCTAGAAAAGTAAGGCAGACAGCACAAAACCATCTCATAGTGTTACGGGATGCCTCAGCAATACCACTCCAGTAATTTCAAGTAATCCTGAAGACCTCATGTAGCTGGTTAAGGTGTGTTTATTTATAGTTTGGTTAGAATTGCAGATAAACTCTACTGGACAGTGACCCTCAAGGTGCAGTATCGGGCCCTCTCCTACATTGCTTTGACGAGTATGGGTGCATAGTTTATTTAGTATAAAAAATAGATTTTTTTCATACCTCTTTGTTTGCTTCGCCATTGAGAATCGTAAGTGTGCCACACCTTAGCATGTGCCTGTTAGCAAAGCAACACAAAACAGTATTAAATAATAGCTTCATTCTGAAATGCCAGAGTACCTTGCAATGATGTGTCCTCTAACTTTAATGATGTGGTGAGCGGCCCTGTAGGCTCCAGTGCCCCTGAGCTTCAGTCCTGGAGCGTGTTCTCCAGTCTCATATCCTTCCACCGCCACTGACTGACATGATGAAGGCACAAATGAGCATTTCCTGTACACTTTTCCTCAATTGGCAAGCAATCAATACAGCGAGCATACCCATGGGTTACTAAAGGTTATCCAGTGTTTCACACGGTCCCCAAATCGCTCGAAGCAAAGGTTGGCAAAGTCATTGAAATAATTAACCATGCTGATATTCTGCCATCCTCCATATTTCTCCTGCAAGACCTTTTCAGATAAACCGATAAAATAATTGAAAAAGAAAACTTTAATATGTAAGTTGACAAATATTTAGTTCACACAAAAATGAACATTTTTTGAAGAACATTGACTTCCATTGTATAGAGATGAAATATTACCAAAACAATCTTCTTTTGTGATGACAAAAAATTGTTGGGTGAACTATTGCTTTAAGCAAAAGAATGCAAACCTGTGGCAGGTCCCAATGATACATGGTCACTATGGGGGTGATGTTGTTTTCCAGCAGCTCGTCAATAAGAATGTTATAGAACTTTACTCCTTTCTCGTTCACATGGTCAGCTGCAAACATACAAATGTTGATGTCAGATATTCTGGAAATTTGATGAAAACTATTGATGTGAAAGGTGTACTATACATGACAACACTTACACCTGATACCAGTTGGTATGATCCTGGGCCAGGAGATTGAGAAGCGATAGTGTTTCAAGTTGAGCTCTTTCATCAATGAGACATCATCCTACACATTAAAACCAAGAACGTCAGGCTGTTATACGTTGTTTCATTTCTAGAACCGATTAGTCAATGGCATGCAGAGAACCAACAGTGGTCACCTTAACTTTGTAGTATCCATCACATGAAGAGTCTCCAGTATTGTTCAAGAATATCTTTCCCTTCTTATGAGTAAACACATCCCAGATGCTCAGTCCTTTCCCATCTTTGTCCCAGGCTCCTTCTGTTTGATAGGCTGAACTGCCGGCCCCCCACGAAAATCCTAATGAACACACAGTAGACATTGCATGGCATTGATACAAATTTTGATGTCTAAAGATGTATTGCTTCACATCAGTCAGTTTACTTATATAACGTTGCTATCCATATAGATCAGTACATTTGTGGCAAATATTCATAGGGGATCATACCATTTGGAAAAGTGCCATAATAGAAGGAGTCGTGGTTGTTCGTTGTCCAGTCGAAGTCCTCAGCTGCAGACAGACACAACACCAGCAAAAGCACATGACACGCTCGCCCAACACGCTGCGACAGCATCATATTCCAGATCCCAGCGTCTCTCGTCTCCTGGTTTTAGAGATTTTACTCCATCAATGTTTAGTCACCCAAAACAGATGATTTTGTTCACTCTAATAGGCAAACTAACACACTTCATATCTGCCTAGGTAAAAACACAATGGACCTGCCCTTCAACAGTGTATTATAGGAATGCATGTCATCATTTTATTCAAACTGTCTGCTAAATGAGAAATATTTATATTCTAGCACTATTCCTATAGTAAAGTACATGATTGTTTTTGACTAATTTAGTTTCTGAAGCATACCTGCTGTTCTCACATTATATCATAGATTTTCCCCCTCATTTTTATATACTGTTTACTCTAGTCTCATAAACATACCTCTCACAGGATTTTCATTGATGCCTAGTGGAATTTCTCTAGAATCGAAGAATACTATCCCACACCTTGATCCACGTCTTGGGTTTGACGGTTGTCATACAAAGTCAGTTACTGTTCCATCTGGGGCCAAAGCACTGTGCACTGCTAAAGGTGGTCCTATGACCGTAACGCAGACCCAAACGCCTATTCAGAGTCAATGGACTATAATGACATTTTGCAACAGTGGACAGATCTCTTACAAATGAGGGTTTCACTTTGTAAGCAAAGTAAATGTTGGCGAGGCTGATACTCCTGTGTTAACTACGACAATAGCAGCACGTGGTGTGCAGGATAAACTGACCCTAAATATCATAAACATGGTGACAGTTTAGTGTCTGTTTTGCTTATTGATAATTAACATATGCAATATTTCTAAGCTAGACTTATTTTGTTAACTTAAGCAATAATTTCCTCATTAAACAAGTTTAAGACCTTAAAGTACAATTTAGTGTAAACTTTGTGATGTATCTACAAACCGTCTTCTCTATAAAGCATATTTTCAGCTGCTAGCAATATAAACAGATAGGTACAGTAAGCCATCACACTGTGTGCACAACTTTACTGTCATGTTAGGGATATACTGTGTACTTTCTTTTTTTGTTTGGTTTTTATGTGAAGTGTAGCATGCAACATAAGCTGTTTGGAAACAGCTAGAATTTTACTGCATTGCAGGTTTAGGTCATGTTTGGGAGGGGGACAAATCTGGTCAACAGAAAGCATGCAGAAAGGCTGTCTGATCGTCGCATTCATCTTTATTATCACATACCTATTTGAAGATAATGTAAAAATGTCACTCACACACCAACACATTTACATCAAGACAAGGTACAATTCATGTGCATCTAAAAAAAACAACTACGGATTTTCAAGAAAAACATCCAGATGCATCACTCAGCGAAGTCATTTCAAATGCTTTTCCAATTTATTTACACTGAGCATCTTTAAAGTTGCAGAACAAATGTTTATGAAATCTCTAAGAAAACATAGGGACTCTCTGTACATTACCAACGCTTGACATGAAGTACAAAAAACGTATAATATTGGCTCAGCAAGAACAACTGTCATGCCCATGCATACAACTTATTTCACACATTCACTTTTCTAAATAGAAAAACACTTCCGCAGGTTTACAACCTGAACATTTAATACTTATTATCAGCTTATCGATCATGATGCAATCAATCTCAAAGCAAAACAACACAATATTAAATTTGGCCTAAATAATACAGTATCACATGTAAATCACCATGAAATGTGATTGGTGCAATTCTTTCATTTACCTGTATTTTAAAAAATACATAACAGTGCAGGTTTGGCCAGCAGCACAGTAAGGAACTGTATTTGTGCTACACATTTGTATTTTTTGGATGTTTCCATGTATGGCTAAACCAACAGTTTATCTAAAGCAACACCAATCTAAGACACAGAAAGAGACAACTGCAGTCTCGTATCTTTCAGCATGCCAATTGTGTAGATTACACACCTAAACACAGGACTAAATGCTAATGGTCTCTTTGCAGGTACAGTCAGTAGTTATCATCTTCCTCCTCATCTTCAAGCACCATATCGAGGTCATCATCAGCTTCATCAGCATCATCATCATCATTGTCGTCATCCTCCTCCTCTTCTTCTTCTTCCATGTCATAGTCGGTAGGAGCGCCTAATGCTAGTTTGGTCTGGTTGATCTCAGTCTCGTCATCTAGGTTTATTTCCACCTGTGCACAATGTGAAAAGTCAAAGATCAAAACGTAAACATCTCCCTTAATATGTGCTCTCATTATGTTTAATGGTGTGCAACCTGTACATATCTGTTATCATTTCAGAAAAGAAAACGTTTTCGGGGTTTCAACATAAATGTAAGTGTTTATTTACCTCAGGTTCTGGGGCTTCATTTGGGGTCTCCTCAGACTGAGCACTGATCATTGACTTCAGGGTTCCCTCCTCAAACTGAGGAACACAAGGAGCATCAGTGAGTCCAATCCAATGCATAACCCATACATTTGCTTTAATGGTTCTGTCAATCCACAAGTCTCTACCTTAAGTCTGTTGAGCTGATCTTGCAGCATGACTTTTATTTTCAGAAGAGTCTCCTCTTCCTTTTTGAGTTCCTGAAGGCGACTCAGCATAGTTGATGAGTGTGTCTACAGCATTACTGTACACAAGAGCACAACAAGACGACTTCAACTACTATGAAGCTTTTCAAAAAGCATACACTCCGTGTATTTACTATAATAGGAAAACATATGACCTGTTAACATTGCAGTTGTCATATTCCCTAACACAAATAAACAACGCTGAAATGAACGGTTATAATAGTCATAAATATTACAATAAAGTAACGTTGCCAATAAACGTTAATAAATGGCACATTTGTGATGTGTCTGAATGTTTGGTTCAGGAGAACATCATGTTCCAGATCTTCTGTGGTTTCCACAGCTGCTACAGCTGCTTCTTTATGCGTTCAATAGACGTGTTATCTCAACCTAGACATTTTAAAAACCTAGTCTGTTGATACAATGTTTCGGAACCCACCTTAAAATATGAATGTACTGTAACCACCACTTATACAACAGGCAGGCTAGCGGAAATGCATACAATTACAAGCCATTTATTTCGTTATGCATCACTCATTTATTCTTGTATTTAAGAAGTGCTGCACTTACTTTATCGGGTTCACACGTTCGTTAAAACGTGCGTGGATGCGACGAAATTATTTCTTTATAAATATCTCAACTCCACAGCTGTAGCATGTTGTGGAACATGTCACACGGACCGAAGAACGCATGCGCATGAAGCACGTGAATAGCGTCGCAAGTTTGTAGTGCGCATAGACCCGCGCTGAGCTGTAGTTGCTTTTCTTTATTATTCAAAACGAAAACCGCAAGTTTTTTATTTAAGATAAACGTATGAATGGGACATTTACATTTGATTTAAAATCCATAAATCACAACACATAAACACTCTGCGATAAGCGCATTAGCGGCTCCCTGTGGTCAATTTGACGACTTTTTATACACATACACTCTTCAAATATTTGTGCTGATTTTTTGTATTAATAACATGTATGTGCTGGGTTTATAATTTGTTTATTTAATCATTACCACAACAATAAATAAATAGATGAAAATAAAAAAACCGTTCACCAAGCTAGTTATCAAGTTTTATTTATTTACTTAAGTTTGTTGTGTTTCTGCCATGTCATTTAAGATATTTAAAAAAATTTTTTTAATACAGAACACATTGCAAAAAGAAAGAGCAATTACCTGCTGTGCTGTCCTCACCTGCATATGGAGATGTTTGAACTGGCAGGTGCCAACTTTACAACACCAGGAAGCCTAATTTGTGTTTGAGATCACCACACAAAAAACAACATAAACTACTTGTCGGATCATAAAACTACAGACAAAATTAAAATTTTGAGTCGATATTGACCTATGGCTGTCTGGTTTATTATGTCATTTTTTCTACTATGGTATTCAATGGTGGCCAAGAACTGTTTGGTTACAAGCATTCTTCCAAATATCTTTCTCTGTGTTCATCAACAAAGAAATGTATAGAGATTTTGGAACTTAACTGCGTCATTGTGTATGGTACCATTAGACAGCACCGTTCTTTTATTCAGCTGCTTAAACTAATAAAAACATCAGTGTCAGTTAGTATTGAAGCAGTGTATGCTCAGAAAAAGATCCAAGATTATGTCTAGAAAACATAATGTATAAGGATCGTCTTTTTAATTCAAATACATACCAATAAGTACACATACACTATTTTCCCCATGCACTCCTTTTTGGGGAAATTCAAACTCCTGAAAACATGTGCCTATGTAGAATTCACATGCAAAATTAGCTACAAAAAGGAGAAATAAAAAGAAAATCACAGATGGAACTCATTGATGTGAACAACATCTAAAAACCTCTTAATCAGTGCCTCAAAATGTTAGAAGAGGCTATTAGGTTGTTTTATAGAATTCTTGGACTAAACCCATCCAGATGTGAACACTACTGGACATGCTGCAGGGAACATGCTAGTCAAAGACTCACACCAATCTGTTTCATCCACAAATCACTCTAAAATTAGATGTCATTTATTTATTTTAAAACTTTACAGAACTATTTCACCTTCTGAGCCTAACATACAAACAAATATGCTTCCAATTCATAACTCTTGATAATACTAGCAAATTATTGGTGTTTTCCTACTCCTGGGTTTAGCGTTAATCTGTCAAAACATTTCTCTCCCCTTGAAGCAAAAGTGCTGTCCATATTTGGCACTAAGAGGATATGACGTATTTGTAACGACGCTTCCGTCTTCTTTGGCTAATCGTTTGTTGTTGGTGAAAGCCCGCTGGCGCCCCTGACTGTGTGTATGGATGTAACACGTCAAACTGTTCAAGCAATGTAGTACAAAATAAAATATCATCTAATGATCTCAATGAATTGTGAAGTAAATAGATGAGATACCATAAATATTTAAATGTGAAGCCCGCTGACTGGATATATTTGAAGTTCATTTCACAATACAGGTAACGCTAAGTCTTTCGTTTTATTTATCATGTTTTGATGTTTACGTCTGAATAAAACAAATATTTTACTCTCACTTTAAGATATGTAACGCAAAACAGGAGGAAAAATAAAAGCTGAAGTGTTAGGCCTTTGCAATGTAACTTACTCTGTAAATATTATTAATAATGTTATATAGTAGCCTACAATATGTAGTAAAGGTCAAGCAATTTGTAAACAACTGGGCCCAAGCACTGAAATTATTTGCAGTGAGCAGGAAATAAGTTTTGGCAAAATATTTTTGCAACATTCTGTCATTGAAACATTGCACTGTGTTCACAATTGTCTTATGTGTATGTCCTGAAATATGGGAAAGTTTTCACGAGGCCTGTATTTTAATAACAATAAGGGTGTAGTGTCAAATGTCCAAATTAAAAGTGTTGTTGTTATTTTGTGATGAAATTGTATTTTCCAAACTTCCAAAACTTAGACGTATTGCCTGTGTTAAAAAGTGTGACAACTAGCCCCGGCCTTCCCTCTGTGTGTATAACAGAAAAGCTTGCATGAAAAGTTCTTGCGTGAACATAATTCGTGCCAGACCCGCTGATTCTTATCATCTATTTAATCACTGCTTTTGATCTCCACGATCTCACGTGAGGATGTGCTGGCACCAGCCGACTTGCCGTGGCAGATGTGGCACACCCAGATAAGATTTTTTTGGCCAGGTGAGTGTCTGTGGCAGACAGACATCCTGGTGCTGCCATCCTCATGTGAGTTCATTGGGTTTATTAAGTTCACCGAACTTGAATGATGGTCATAGGAGATGTGTGGAGCTCTGATAGCACAAACCTGTCCAACTTCCCCCACCTCTAATGTCACATCCCTGGCCAGACCCCCAGTAAGGGCTTAGTGCCTGTGTGGTGTGTGTGTGTGCCAGAGTGGTCGGAGGGATGTAACCGGATCGCTCCATCAATGCAGGGGGAGCCCGCAGTGCTTCGGTCTACCTCTTTTGGGGTCAGAGGGGAAATGGAGCAGGGCTTATACAGCTGCCAGTTCCGAGCACAGACATGAGAGACACCTAATGATTGAGTTTGCTAGTAGGATATTTCTGTGCGTGTGTAGGGACTTCTCGTGGAGGGCTTAACTCTGGACCGTGGCTCGGGGGACTAATGTGCTGCATATACCGATCGGTGCCCCCGCTGAGCCCCCAGTTGCCTTCTCCCTGTCATCACTGGGGCCGGGTTGCTGCTGGCCTGCATTTTTTCGAAGTCGTACCTTTCTTCAAGCTGGCTGGCGAGCCATGGCGGTTGGGGGTTTCTGGGCTGCACCACCGCTGCGTTTGAAGGTGCTGTGCGACTGAGGAATGCAGAGCTGGGCGTGCTGTTTGAGGGGCCTCGGAGAGGGGAGGAGGATTTTTGAGGCGGCAGGATTGACCTTTGGACAGTTAAGTCAGGAAGTTATGACTCAATTTTCACGAAGCAACCGTGATGGGGAGGCTGGAAAAAGGAACTGGGGAACAAAGAAAAATGTCAGGGATAGAGAGAAATGTATACATGCCAAGATATAGAGAAAGAGAACTATGAAAGAGAGAGAAAAAACTGCACCGTTGAGAGATCATTAGTGAGTATCCCAAGCTCTAGAAGTTTAACATGGGAATAATATTCTTTTCATTGTTCTTTATATCAGATTCATAACACAGTGCCAGAAGATGTGGTCATACTTTTCAAACAATTGCATTTAGCAAAACATTTTCTTTCTTTCTTTCTTTCTTCTTTCTCATTCAGAATGTGTTTAGTTGTAAGAACCAAAACATGCAGTTTAGCATAGCTGGACAACTCTATTTACAAGGGACAGTTCACCCAAACATGAAAATTCTGTCATCATTTGTTTACCCTCAGATTGTTCCAAATATCTTCCTTTGTGTTTAGCAGAACAAAGAAATGTATACAGGTTAGGAACAATCTGAGGGTGAGCAAATGATGACAGTATTTTCATTTTTGAATTAACTATCCCTTTAATAAATGAAAAGGCACCAGCAACAAAACCATAATGTTCAGGATGTTACCCCTTGAGCCTATAATGGTGGAAAGAGCCCTGTGCTCCAAGGAAAAGGAAAAGTGTGTGTGGGGAGACTTCAGACTCTTTGTTTTCAAAGCTCTGTCTCAACCTTCACCTTTCCCGTCCGTTCACTCTTCCTCTTACACGCATTGACTCACGTGCATTCAGACACGCACACATCTGAAATCTCAGCCATGTACACTTCTATTGAAACCTCTATGCACGTATACAATGATGTGAACATAATTGTCCTGAAATGACTCGATGCATGGCCCCATTGCCGACCCAAAAATGAAAATTCTTTCTTCATTTACTCACCCTCCTGTCATTCCAAACCTGAAGAACTTTCTTTTTGAAGAACTTTCTTTCTTATGTGAGAACACTAAAGAATATATTTTAAATAATGTTGATAACTAAACAACGGGGGTACCCATTGACTTGCATTGGTTTGGTGTCTGTACAATAGAAGATATTTTGAAGGACCAAACAACACTGCCTGACCATTGCCTCAAAACACAGAACCAATGAAACATTTCTCAGAATATCTTCTTTTGTGTTCCACAGAAGAAACGGTCATATTCAGGTTTTGAGCGTCATAAAAAGTGAACAAATTATGGCAGAATTTTGTTGTTGTTATTTGAAATCGACAACAAAACACACTACTACGCGAAAGGATTACGCCCCTTCCTGCATTGCTCTGCCTTCAAATGTGCTGTGCAACGCAAGAATGAAATGCTTAGCTTTATCATAACTCATCCCATGCAAAAAATTATGCAACTGAATAAAATAAGCGAAGACGACACGAGTATATACAAGCAACACACTGGTTTCAGATAAACAATGACGCTCAAAACTGCTCTGTTACACAGCTAATATTACAACAACAATATTTTCTTGATTTATAATATTTTCTTGATTTTTAAACCAAAAAAGTGATGGATTTCAGCTTTTTTTTATTAACAGTAACACTGCCACCCTTGAACCTTAAAATAGTGCTTCCTTTTGGTCTGATTCTTGGATTATTTTGAAATGTCTGTGTGTGTCTGGGGTTCTATTTCTTCATACATTTTTAAGTGCATGTAACAGTTTTTACTCTAAAAGCGTGGCCTTGCTTTTCCTCTGTGGCGGTGTGCAAACATAGTTCACAGGCCAGTCCGAAACGGAGGATGTGTGGACACAGTGAGCTCCTTTACGTGTGATTTTCACACCAAATGAATCACCTGCTTTGAGTTGCTGCACTGGGTTATTATGACATCAAAGGGGACGATTAATAAAAGAGGCTCAGACCGTCATCAGAACCACCGCAGAAATGCGGCTTGGTCGACAGAGTGGTCTGTGTTTCTCATCACCGGTTCTCACACAGGGTACGCACGAAGTGAGACCTCGTGTAAATGTGTTTAAGTGTTGTAACTACGCTGGCATTCATCAGTTCTGTTTGGGAATTTGTACGTTAACACTTAGGATGTACATCAGGGTCATTGAGCAGCTGATAGCAGCATTTACATGTAAGACAAACTTTTACGCTAAATAACGCCCAGGTAAAGCCCACGGTCATATCCTGGCAGCGAGGAGACATTTTGAGCAGCAACCGCAGTAAAAAAAGGCCTGTTGATTTAGGCCGGACTAAACGGAGAGAGCTTCTTTATGTTTCGACCGGGGGAATGCGTCAGATCACGGCATGCGGTTTATATGCGTGTTTGGATTGCTGTTGATCTGATGTGGTTGAGGAGAGAGAGAGAGCGAGAGAGAGAGAGAGAGCAAACTAGCCCCAAAGCCCTCTCCAGTCTTTGGAGAGCAGTTCTGCCACAGCTGAAACCTTTAAGCTAATTGACCACCCGTATGTAGCATTCCCGCTCTCGGAGGCCTGGTTCAGAGAAGTTGGGGGAGTGTAACCCCAAGCCTTGCTCAGACTGGCTCTAAGGCTATTTCTCTGTGAGATTAATCACACATTTCTCTTCCTTTGCCTGCATGTTTACATGCTTCAGAGCAGCTCACCTTCGTGTTAAATGGCTTGCTAATGTCAGAGCTGCGTGGCACACGAGACATAAATCTGAGTGTGTTTTCATTTGTCATTGTTTTCTTTCCTTCTCTCTGTTTCTGCAATAATACAATGAAAGTCTGGGGTTTTTCTTCCCCTGTTTAGGTGATTGCTTTTTAAATCCAGATAGCATTTTGCATGGCTGAGTGGTGTGCTGAAAGATTTTTGGATGAACGTTTTAAGTCTGTTTTTTCTCTTTTTTTTTTGACCGTCAAAGAAGGAAAGGATGAATTAGGGAGCTATTAAACACAAATCTGCTCTGGGAAAAAAGTTAGAGAGGCTCTGTTTAGCCCAGGATAATGTGTGCAGGCGGTTGAAGGTCAGGTGTCTTTGCTTTGTAGGATTTTTATTCAAACAAAAGATCCCCCAGATGGAGAGATTATTTTTGGAATGTGGTCGTTCCAAACCGTATGATGTTATTTTATCTGTGAAACATAATAGGAAACTTTTGAAACCTTTTAGGCAGCTGTTTTCCATACAATGGTTTGTAGTGACTTACTTTACAGTTTGTTGAGATTAGTGGAGTCTATTTGCAGTTTCCTAACTCACAGTAAGCTCAGAATCTCTTAAAACACCATTAGGTTTCCATGTCACACATGTACTGTGTCTGTTTCTTTGTTATTATTTCCTGAAAATCGGTTGTGATTTTAGCAGAGGTACAGTTTTAATAGTTGCAAAGACCTTGCATATTGTATGAAAATAGCCATGTTAAGTATCTGAAAAAATGAATTTTATTGATTAAATTACCTATTCCTTTAAATTGTAGGTACTTGTTGTTGTTTAAGTTGTATGAACAGTTTTTCCAATAGTTTAATCAATTCCAAATATGGATGGAGAGGAGGCAGGAGCATTCTATAAGTTTCTCATATGACGGTGTTTCCCAATTCCAGTCCTTGCGGCCCCCCTCCCAGAATGTTTTAGATCTCTTCCTTTATAAAAAAACCCGATTCAACTCATCATCCCCTCCCAAAACAGGCCTGGTTGTCGCTCTTGCAGTACTGTGATGTCATTCGCTGATGTGTCTGCACTGTACCGCATGAAGATAAAGAGTAAGTTCTGTTGAGATCAGAAGAATATCAGTCTATATATACGTTTTTCTATTTCTCATAGTTTAACTAATTCATGCGTTATGAATGTGACAAAAAAGGGCCAACATTCTGTGAGGAGGGACATGAGGAATGGAACTGAGAAACTCTCTTTCTCCCAATTCTTGATCTTTGTCATTCACTACATCTCCTTGGCTCATGGCCTACAATCGGTAAATATACTCAGATTGAACTAAAACATTCTCATTGTATTTTTTTGGTGGACTCTGGCTCTGAATGTGATGATGAAAGCTCTGCAGATATCTAGGAGTGTATTATTAATGTTAGGACTTCAGGGACACATCAGCCAGAGAACAGTAAAGTGTCAATTCTACAGTGCCGACCGATTTGTGGAATGAAATGACGTAGATGAGGAAAACTATTAAAAGTGGATTTATGAGCACACGCCCCTGGATCTTTCCACAGGTTTGATGGATTTGTTGTTGTTGTACCTGAATCTCTAGGTGTAACTACATGGATCATGTGTAACTAAGGTGGTAGTTTGCGTTAGCTTCGAGGGAATGTGTGAACACTGTGACAAAACTGTTCATTTACACACACTTCCACATTGAGGTCTAGCACCTGCAGTCAAATCGCAACCCCCGGTGAGCGTGCAGCTGTGTGCAAACGGTGTAAAGGGGGCACTGCGCGCTTTGATCGACACGGTGCGCAGGCGGTACCGAGTTGCAGGACCACCACACATCTTGTCTGATATTCTGCATGCGCAAACTGTGAAATTCCAGCCGTGCGAAACTGAGCCGTGACAAATGATCGGCCGGGGGAATTCCAATGGGTCCGTTGCCCTCATAGCAGGGTGGAGTGTGTATTACCGTGGGTCCGTTTGGGTCTGTACACCGAACAAGATGGGAACTCAACTCTGAAGCTGCAGGAATCCAGTCTGGATCATTCCATTATCATTAATCCTTACAGAGTCATGGTGCTTAATAGAGTTAATACTGACCTTTAGCAAGAGAAGTATGTCTGTAACCATTTCTCTCTTTTTCACTTACTCACTTACCGACCACAGTGTAAGCCCTAGAGACTGCGTGCCAAATCACTCCTGCGACACAGATGCATTAGACAACAACAAAAAAACTGAGCTTGTACTTTCAGTCCTGACACGTAAAGAGAAAGAAAGAGTCGATTATTATACAGTTGATAACAAACCTCTGGTATGTGTCATTGAATTTGGAAATCAATTTACATTATTTGTTTTGTCTAATCTGTCTGCACTGTTTTAATGCTTACATCATATAATCTATACAGTTCTGGTAAATTATGTATGGAATGTGATAATGTTAACAAATGCCATTTATAATGTAATACATGCACCACCACAGTGAGAAGTATATAATCGTACGCTCCAGGATGTAAAGTCTGCAAAATGTCTATTTTAAAAGTCCATTCAACAAACTCAGCACTGCACACAAATAGCTGATGTCATTTCCTGCCAAATCCCCACCTGGGCTCAATGCCATTGAATACCACTTTCCTAAACCATGCTGAAGTGAGATCTCGAAATGATTGAGTCTTTTACAGCTCATTTCCAAACTTCCATTCACTCATGACATTTTTGCCAGCTTTACCCACAGTTGTTCTCCAAACCCTTCCCAAGCCACACCCCCCCCGTTCCTTGCGTGACTTTGATTTTTCGAAGGGATTGATTTAATATAAAATATGGAAAATAAAATAGGTTCATGTGCCTGGCAGTGCAGGGATGATCTTTCTGTTCGTCAAAACCAATATTTGACTCTCTGCAATGAACGTGGAGGGATTTCTAGAGCTGTGGTTTTACTCATTTTGCTACTCTGGATGTGTAGAAAAATGGTTTCTGGTCACATGACGTTGTCTCCATCAAGGTAGTTCTGTAAGTAAGTTCTTTTTTCTCTTTTTTTCAAAGATAAATCGGCCGATGTTGATCTGCGGCAGAAACAGACGGCTGCAGATTTCACAAGAATGCTTTCAAGATCTTAACAATTCCTGCGTATGTGTTCGACAAGGTGTTATCAGACCGATCTCAATCGCACAAGTCATGGAGTATGACTTCTAGTTCTGGCACGTCTGGAGGCACGCAAACCTCTAGGAGTAAAAAAAAAAAACCATTGCATGAAGAATCGCAGAGAATATTTCGGTTTACTTCTTGGCCCTTAGCATTGTTAATATGTCATTTTTCATTTGTTGCCCTTCTAAAGAGAAGAACGGTCTAAAATGCTGGGTAGGTTTTAGGCCTGCAGGACAAAGTGTTATGAAGGGGCCACGGGTTCGTCGCTAAGCGACGTGGGGCGCGCAAGGTTGGGGTAATGAGCGAGAGAGCCGTCTGCTCAGCGTTCCGGGTCTTGACGAGAACGGACACGCTGGCCCGGGACTGCCTGTGTGAAGCTGCCACCACGGCCACCTGCTCACAGCAATCATCGCCAATGCTCGGCCAGCCACCGATACAGCATACAGACCCAATTAAAAGCCCTTCCATATCCCCCTTCCAGCCAGCCATCACTAACACTCTTGCCAGGCTGACAAGGCAGCCTTTTTCCCCCAGAGCACAGCTCTAATTAACAGCAGTGCTTGTAGAAAGGCCGGACAGCGGTGCTACTAAGAGGACCCGGGGCTCCGGGCGGGTAATCAGCTTAAATACAGGTTTATTTCCTGCCGTCCGCGCCCTGCTGCGTCCAGCAGAGAGCGCATACTTTTATCTGTTTATCTCCAATTTTCTCTGACTTGCATCGTGTCTTTCAGACATACTGTCACCTCGGCTTAAGTGCCAGGTCTTGGGTTGCTATCTCCTCCGATCAGATGCTTTCAGGAGATGGGCTTGTGGTTAGTTTTGGCAAGCTTTCGTTTTTTTCTGGCAGCGTTTTTTTTTGTTTTCCTCTATACCTCCAAATCAAGTCAAGTGTATACATGCAAAATCGATACACACAAACTACTGCCGTGGAAGAAGAATTTTAAGCATCGCAATGCTTGTAGCGGTCATTTCAACTTTCAGCCCCAACTCCCCACCATCCTTCTTTTTGGAAAACAGTCAAAATATTTAGAGTTCTGGCTGTTGCGCAAAGAAAAACTGTGGCCGGTAAACGATAATCTACCATTGCCTTGCAGCAAGGACCATTACATCAGCTGCTTAGTATTCATGAGCCGAGCTGATTAGGTTCATTATAATGTGTTCTTGTACTTCTGCACAAAAGCTCAAGAAAATGGGATTTATTTGATTGTTTTCTTTACCGTAACCCTGGAGATAAATGAGTTCAGTTTGACTGTAATAGCAGAAAGAAAAGCTGTAAATGACATTGTGAAATGAGCTCATTATGGGGCAGGATTAAGCAGATTCTGTGTTCCAGCAGCAGGCCCTGCCTGGACGGAGCAGAGTTTCCTCTGTGTGTTCAGTTGTTGTTGTTGGAGGCCGTGGATGGCTGTCGTATGAAATATCCTTTTACCGTGTGCAGATTTGACTCTTGCTTCATGGCCGTGACTTGTATGTTGGTTTGGCATGGTTGGTTTTAAGAGCTCAAGTTCAGGTTTTGGGTGCACTGGGGTAATATAGGATACTCTCATAAATTACGTTCATAAATTGGGAATTTGTTGCTTTTCTACCATTCAACAGGTTTAGAATTCAGATTTTTTTTAAATAGGCCTACTACATTAAACAGGCCCATCTGGATTTAAACAGAATATGTCACAATATTTCATGTGATGTGGTGTAAAGATCTGTGCTGATAAATAAGGGTGGAGGTCTAAACCCCAGATGGAGCGGTTAATGAACCAACACCAATGTGCTCCAGTACTAAACACACAAACCCAATTTGATAAGTTTAAGGTGTAAGTTGCATGATTATTACAGCATTCCCCTTTAAACTTGATTTAAAATAAAGTTAAAGTGAGGACATACATTTCGTTTAAAGGTCAAAATAGATTTTGATCACAAAACAACAAAGCCTGTAGTTGTGCACCATACGGATCTTATTTATTACTGCCGGCAGATGGCGCTGTTCGTCAAATGGCACTCCACTGTACTTGCTTTAGGAATATTCTCACAAGAAAAAAGCGCACAGGTAAACAAAACATAATCATTTCCATAGCGTCACATAATCTTTGATGGGGATTTAAAAAAGTTTATATTTAAAAGAAAAATATCCAGTCGTCCACTCCGATGGAGTTTTTAGCTGTTTGACTTTATGCAGCTCTGCGTAGACATAACGTCTCATGACATCAAAGCACCGCGAGAGCGTTTGGTTACGCGGTACCTAATGCATAAACCTCAATTATATTAAAGAGAACTTTGATACGAAACAACCATCTGCAGTTTGGTAAGAGGTCGTTATTAATATTAGTTAGGAGAACATTTTAAAATACGCTAGGTGTGTGTTCCTATCGGAGAATATTTATGTTTGCGTTGTGTGCAAGTGGAGGCTGTGTAGTATGAGGACTCCATTAGCATCAATGTTAATGATAATAGTAGCTATGTTTCTTTTTAATAAAAGTTGAAAAATGTCATGTGGATGTTTCAGTATATTTATACATGCAATAAATATTTAAAATATGTTTATCATATACTTTAAAGTACATTACATTGAGTAACGAAAAAGTTTAATACAGTAAACTTGAACTAAACAATAAACTTTGGATACCCTGTAAACATAACTGGTTACGAAAGTGAGAATAATTTTTAGGGTTTCATTGTGTATTCTTTTTGTTATTGTCTTGTTAATTTTTCTTTGTATGTAAGGGTAACCACTTAACAGTGTTTTACTGTAGAGCTTTTACTATCTTTTCCCATTACTGTCTTTTTTACAGTGTATCGTGAGAGGACCGAGTCGACAGCCGGGAAGAGCTGAGAAGGAAGAGAAAAGGCATCACAGACTTTAAAGAATCAGGTTGCTCAGATTCTGATTTTTCATGACAACACAGAATGTCTTCACAGTCAAGGTTAAGCTACATGGTGTCCTTTAAAGTAGTTTTTATCATTTCTTGTATAAATTTGCTTCATTCTAGGGTGGAGCTGGTTTTTTCCTGTAGGACCTCATCTGTGGAGCCTAATTTCTCTCCCCACAGTTGTCTGGCAAACTTTCAGAGAACGTATTATTGACATAGCCTTGTCAAGTCAGACTGTTGACAAGTCTAGTCCACTGTCCAGCTTATACTGGTCCAGAACTGCCTACTTAAACAGGAAGAGACCACCTGACCAACAGGTAATGTGACCAACCACAGTTTTTGTTCTTGGGTGGGCACCCAAAAACACTGTTGTATACTACTCGAATCAGGTATTTCTGTGAATTTTGTCATTGGAATTGCTTTCACAACAACTCATTATTTCACAAGTTT
Source organism: Oreonectes daqikongensis (assembly GCA_026939265.1). Taxonomy (NCBI): domain Eukaryota; kingdom Metazoa; phylum Chordata; class Actinopteri; order Cypriniformes; family Nemacheilidae; genus Oreonectes; species Oreonectes daqikongensis. The sequence goes on from JAOTQM010000187.1 coordinate 5,430,203, forward strand.
GCTTGCCATCAAGTGCTTCAGACTAATACAAAAATATGAAACAAACATTTTGGTTTTAGTGAAACTTCTAGAAATCATGGAATGAGTTCTCAAGTGCTCATAATGTCAATCCGGTTTTAACACGATCTAGTTTCCCGGTGGGCTGTGAACCCTGACTCTTGCACTGAAGTCGGGTAATCTGATTGGAGCTAAATTTTTCCAGTTTTGTGTATAATATGCATCAGGCAAATGGACTGTGGGTGACTACTTTTGACTGTGCAGATTCTGTCTACATGTTTTAATGTTAATGTACCTAGTCAACTCACCTCGTGTCTATTACAATAGCAGGGAGGCAGTGCAGAGATGGCCTGCATCTGCACCAGGGGGCTACGTCTCTGGGGTCTCATATTCTCTCTCTCTCTCTCTCTCTCTCTCTCTCTCTCGCTCTCTCTCTTGCTCTCTCTGTCTCTCACTCGCACAGCCCCTCAATATCCCTCTGTCTCTCACTTCGTGGGGCCGCACTTGCTCTGGATGAAATTTCAGCTGGGTATGAGGGAATGGTTCACAGAGTTTAGCACCTTTTTTAACATACGCAAAATAAATGAGTTCTCCGAATGCTCTAATTGGCGGTGGTTTGATGATCGGGTATCATGGCCTTCGGGCTTGAAGCACCTCGTTGTTTTTCCCTGGCCCTGCTAAAAGAGCCTGTCTGTACTTCTTAATGTCCTGACTTTTTAGTTTTTGAACGTGTATTTTATCCTTCCAGAACAGCAAAGATGAGAGTTTTATAATATGAAAGGCAGGCCAAGCAGTTTTGTCTTTTAATTACCTGACATGCAAAAATCTAGATCGAGGGAGAATATAGAGAATGAGTGCGGACAATGTTTTTGTCTGTGATTTGTCATGTAGTTGGAAAGTGTGCTAAAAAGTAATTTGGGAAGGAATGTTTTTCTGTATTAAGGACACTCGAAGCACATAGGCATTAGTCAATGAGGCGCCTGCGATCTTTTGTTGAGTTTGCCTTGGCTTTATCCATTCATCTTTGCTTAACAGCATTGATGTTTACACATGTCACAGAAGTGGTGTAATGGTGTAAGAAAATCACCTGTTTTCTGCTGTTAAAACAATTCTTCATTAAAATGTACAATACATGTACAGTCTTCATCCTGTAAAACACATTTCAACCACTTTGTAAACACTGTTTTGTAACCAAGGTGGATTACTCGGGTAATAATTTTAAAATGAATGCTAATAATAGTACTACTAGGAATACATTGATGTTGATAAATCATAATCATTAACGCTAATGTAACCTTATAGCAAAAGAGCACCAGTCAGCTCAACAGACCATATACACAGTCTATTTTTATATCTTAAGCTTACAAATCCAATGCGGTTGCTCAGCAACAACTTTGGCTTGTAGGCCTGCTACTTTCCATGAATGTGAAATCAAGCTGATGTCTTTAATATATGTTAATGCATATTTTTTCTTAAAGTATAAGGCTGCCTGATACATTGTTCTGGCATAGTAAGTTCTTGAATTTCCAGGTTAAGGTGTTTGATGCCTGATGGATGATGTGGAGCCTGTAAATCTTAAGAACAACTTGTCTGTAACAAGCAGGGCAGATATACTGTCATGCAACCTTGTGGTCGGAATAATTCTTTTAATTTGGATGTGTTGTTTTTCTGCTTCTCTGGTGAAGGCATGATTTTGATGCCAGTCCTTTTAATCTATGCCAGAACGGGTCCATGACGCTGTCTGCTTGTAAATCCGTGTTAGTAAACTGAATCAGTGATTTATGAATCAAGGCTGTTCGTTGCTCACTGACAGCTTGGGCCTCTGCCCGACACCAGGCATGATTTACAGCTCAGCTATTGTTTGCATTCAACTACAAAACAACAATTTTCTCATTTTTAAAGGGGTACGCTAGACTCCCTTGCAATGGCTTTATGTGTCTGCTTTTAATCTTACTGTGGTTTCAGATTAAAAGATCTCTAACTATCGCAGACAGTTGTCCTGTAATCATGTCAAATGTTTTTTTTCCATCTTAGAGTTTAATAAACAACTGTGTTATTTGCTTTAGCTTTCATTTGCAAATGTACCAGACGTTACAGTAGCTCCCACTGGCCACATTGTTCAATGAAATGGCTATTTATAGAAACCTCTGCCATGCTGGGAGTCATCCATTTGTTGTGAATGAAGCGTGGTCTTTTTTTGACCAGGTTACTTTGTTTAGGGTTGCATTTGGAAAAAGGTCAATGATATAGTTTTGTGTACTGTAGATATACAGTAGATATAGTAAATATAGTTTGATTAATTGTTTTTTTTACCATTATTTGCAGTAGTTTAGCTGCAAATCATTTGGGTCTATTTTGTGATTTGTTATCATACAATATTACAATGCAAAACAGAGGATTTAAAGAATTACCGTCTTACTGAATTCTCATATTAGGACTTATTGTGTGGAGGTTGAAAGTGATACTGTGAAAATAAGCTTAAGCATTGAGAAACATTGAGCTCATTGTTATGCTAGTCTGTCAAAAATAACTCTTGAGTGCCATTTCCTCAGATCCGTTATTGTGTCAAGGGTCCGTTTGCTAATAACCTTTAGCTGACTGGAAGAGAAAATGTTTTCGCAGAGTCCACGGTGGTAAAGGGTGAGAGAGAATGAAACCTTATTTTGCTCTCTCACTCTTTCTCTTTTCTGCACTGCCACTGGCCGTTCTCTGAACCTGTGTGGTTGTAAGCAGGGCTAAGTGTTTTCTGCCAGCAGCAGGCCCGCAAGAGACAATACTGTGACAGGAAGAGGTTGTCTTCTGGCCTCCTGTACCTCAGCCGTACTGACTGCACTCGGGCCTGAGAGCCTGTGCTGGGGGAATAGTTAGCGGAGAAGGCGAGGTAAAGCTTGGACACTCAATTACAGCTCGATTACTATGTACTTTAAGCCAAGAGAGAAAAATGTGAGCGCAAAGTCAGGCAATCAAATGTTTTATTTATCTAGGTTTAGTCTTTGAACTTTCTTTGAATTTCTTTCATTTAAAGGGATAGTTCACCCAAAAAGTGCAAAATTCTGCTATGAGTTACTCACCATTAAGTTGTTCTAAACCTGTTTACGCCCTTTTAGTATTTAAGTGCTTGTCAACTTTGACAACACAGTATTTAATTCTTTAAAAAATCCAGAGTTTTTTCCATTTTCTAAAAAAACAGCGACATCAGAGATATTCATTTTGCAGTCATACGCCGCCACACCAAAAATCTGCACTTAATCTCCGCACTTTAAGGAGTGTGATTTTGTCAGACGATGTGTCTTGGTTATAAAACAGAACTGATAAGAGAAACAGAAAATATATAAATGAGAACTGCTTTATTGGGCAATAAGCTGAATGTTCAAAGAATAGGATCAAAACTAAAGTTTATACTCCAAACTATGTGATGACATCACTAATATGTTAATTAGTGCGTGAAGTCATCCAGCGCCAAAGTTCCACAAAATCCTAGCGGAAATACTGAATAATTATGAGTGTATGTTATTTGAGTTGATGATGTCAAACTGACATTTCCAGCGAAATCATACCCGACAGCTCAAAATCATTATTTTAAGCTTGTTGTTGTGAATCAGGGTGAAGAGACTGACTTTTCCCACTGATTTTGTATTTGCTCAGTAACTGATTTTTATTCACTTTTATTTATGACAAAATTATGGATTGTAGCTTTATACTATACTCATTACTGATCTCATCTGTTTCCTTGTTCTACTGTTTCATGGCCATCCATCTGACTCCCAGGGCCTCAGCCAAGCTAAAACACTCAGCTGATCTCCCTGACTGCTTTAATATTAGATAGAAGCCCCTGTGCTCATGCTTATTTATACCCCTGAGCCATGGAGCAGGATTTCAAAGCCTGAGTCAGTTATCTCCTGGGCATCTCCCATTGTCTCCCATTGAACATTGTCACTGTGTGGTCAAGATAAGCTGCTTTTGGGGGCTAATGTGCAGATGAATGCCAGTGTGGTTGTGTTTGGATAGTTTAACTGGGGTTGCATGAAGGAAACCCCCTCCAGGTCCTTCAAACACTGGAGCTCCCACAGTAAACTCAAGAATAGGCCAGAGGCTTCACTGTCCCTTTGCACGGTGGATTCAAAGCGTTACTTTAAAAACATGTTGTTCTGCTACTCGGACCATAACAGACCTCTTATGTGACCTCCGCTTGCTTGCTTTTAATGTGATCATAATGTGTTTTCCTGGAGGTTGTGTGCCAGCCATGGTTTAGAGAGATAGGGCTATGTACTGTTCTCAAAAGTCTTTGATTTTTAATGGGAACTGAATGAAAACATGCCGGCCTTTGGCATTTATTTTTTTAGTGGATGGAAGTATTCATGAGCAGAGAGGATATCAACACTGCCTGCGTCTCGGCCTCCCTTCAGCATAACGTCCGCCCGTCAAATAAAAACATTCTCACATGCACACAAACATACACATCATGCAATCCTTGATTCGCACACCAGTTATTATTCTTAAATTTAGTTTATATTCTGACTAATCCTCCTTTAAACAAAAATATTATTCCTGTGTTCACATCTCTGTTAATCACCTCAATGAAAATAATGTCTGAGAACTGTGCAGTTTTGGTGGATAGTTTATTTTGTCTAGATTTTCTGTTTTATTTTGATATAAGGTCTCAGAATTTTCCCCCAGGCAGTGTTCCCTGCATCATTCTGCCAATGTAGAAATATTACCATTATGGATAAATTAGATTTTTACAGAAAATATGAGGAAGGCTTATTAGATTCATTCTGGTTTGCAAAGCTTTTACATAGTAAAACAGAAGTTTGTTTCATATTTCTAGTAGAATATTGCAGTGTACCATAGATCTCATCCATGCCACTTTCTGTGTGTATTTGTTTTTGTGCAACATTAAAGTTTGATACATATATTTACGTATACTGCACAATGCTTCTGACTACTATCTGACAGTTCAAGTTGACAAAAACACACTTTAGGTCAAGTGTAGACACCGTAGACATCGAGGGGTGCACATCCTCTCCCTAGTTTACTGATTATAGTCCTAAACTCTGTATTCCTTTTTAGTAGTCTACTCACTTCAACATGAAAACTAAGATTGATCCCAATCAGACGGGCCGATCAGACTCTGCCTCTTTCTGCCAGTCAGCGCTGCATTCATTTTCCACTCAAGTAATTTTTCTAATGGCTGGGCCAACACAGCCTGCCTCCCTTCTGCACATTAGCTCTTCCACTGCTGCCTGCACTACACTTAACTTAATAATGAGACACAATTAACAGCAGCCCTGGCCCCACGCCAGGTGCATTGTGGGTGAGGGGGTGGAAGGAGATGGGCATACCTGGTTTACACGTTGAGAGGGAATTGATGGGATTACATGAGCTTAGTGGAAAAGAAGAGTGGAAAGAAAATCTTGTGAGAGAAGACGTCTTAAAGGGGTCATATGACATGGCTAAAACGAACACTATTGTATGTATTTGATGTAATACAGTGTGTTTACGCATTATTTTTCACATACTATACATTATGCCGCATTTTTTAAAAGCTCATCGTTCTTAAAAGCGCAGTGTGCTCTGATTGGCCAGCTGCGTTGTGATTGTTTGCTCAACCAATGGCAGAGCATGTTGTACGGAGTCAGAATTTTTGCATTTCACATCGGTGATGCCAGTTATGCAGAAGTTACTTCACCTTTAACTTATTTCTTTTGTATTCTACTACACAGCATTTTGATTGGTCCATGGGGTTGCAGTGAACTCCAGCCAGCTATTAAGTCCATTAGATATGCCCACATGTTGACCACAGGAATTCGGCATTGCTATATGTCTGATTGCGTGAGTGTGAGAGAGAGAAAGAGCTTAAGCATTTATTTATAACCGCCGTCTGACTGCACGTAAAAGATAAAGGCAAGGGTAAAGAGTGGAACAGAGCTTTGAAATCTGGGTGGTGTGTTTGTGGCCTCTTGCCTTGGGGTGTCTGAATGTTAGGTCAGCGAAAGACTCAGTCACTGTATGTAGGAAGGTCCAGATAGCCTCAGGGGGCCTATAAAGATGTGTTGCCATCTTTCCCTCCTGATGGCCCCATTACAGCCCGGTCCCTTAGTCAGACTCCATTATCCTCTGCCAGTAGGCCCCTGCCAGCCTGCTTTGAGCACCAGTGAACCCAGACAGCGAGTACAAAAAACAACATCCCAGATCACATCCACTCAATCCGCTGTTTACAGCCATGTATTTTTTTGTTCCTGGTTGTGTTTTTCTTGGGTTTTTACTTGCTGCACTACATTCAGAGGAAATGCCACCCAGATCTTAATAAAGATCAGTTGCACCGGAGAAATGAAGCAATGTGCGACCCCATATTTTTTGAGATTTTTGTTTTATTTGCATCTGAATGCTAACGCTAGGAATGGTTCAGTTCTTTTTGTTTTTCACGTCATGTGTTGTGTACGTAAGCAAACCATCGTGACTTGTGTTGGAAAGCGCGAGGAAAGAATAACTAAATGAGAGGAACTCTTCAGATTTTCCATTCGAGAAAGTTACAGGCCGTATACTACTGGATCCAGACTGGAGCTTGGCGTTGACAGCCGCAACTTCCCAGAATGCTGGGACAACTTCAGAGGCCTGTGTTTGTTCACCTGTTGGACCTAGATGACCTGTGACTTAAGATGACATTGAATCATACTCAACCTGACCCAAGTTCTCACCCCATTTGCTATTATGACTTTTTAACCTTGGAGACCTGTGTTGTATGATACTAGTTTTTCTTATTTGCTTTTTTCATTCTTTTTTGTTATATAAACACCACTTACTGTAACTGACAGTTGACAGTGAAACCGTAAGAAAGAGTTTTTTCTGTAAGAAGTGATTTTAGCCTTTTTGCTAAACTACCTACCACTAGACTGCCCCATCTCTTCAGCCATGCTCCAAAACCCCACCCTCCAAAAACATGTCAACAAACCTGAATGTGCACAATGATTGATGGACAGAAAACGTTTTTCATTAAAAAACAAAAAGTGGGCTGCTCCCCTAGGGCTTTGTTTGTTGTTTACAGTGCTTAGAGCTGTCACAGACTCAAGTTATTTCTCACAACACCTACATGTATTTCAGTGATAGACACATAGTAGGGTCATGTGATAATGTTTTGGCTTCTTCTGTTTATGAGCTTTTTTATATGAAGCTCCCAGTTTATTTTGAAGCGGGGTATGCAGAGTTTCCTGTGCCCAGTGGTATGGCCCCGTGCCACATGTAATACTCATAAACTGCTTTGTAGCTTCTGTGAGAGGAGCCTTCATAACCTGTTCTCTGTTGGGCACGCGGCCGAGCATTTGTAAGAGGAGGTGACATCTATTGCTTAGCTCAGGGTGTTCTTTCTTGTTTCCTTTTATGAGGTTCCATTTCGTTCTAATTTATACTTTAAATTTAATATTAATAAAAGACAAATTAAATACAATATTTGTGGAGCTGGCAGTTTCAGCTTTCCTTTTCACTGTAAAACATTTTATTTTTTTAGCATGAACTATTTGGGACAAGCCTTGTTAAAGGAGCAGTTCACCCAAAAATGAGTTCAGTTTGCAGAGATGCCATGCTTGCCTATGGGAAGATGTTCTTGGTTTCTTTTAAAAACTCTTCAATATGCTTGACCAGGAATGGAGATGAAGTGCAGAGCAGCACCTGTCTGCCCACATTGAAGCTCTCAAAGTGCACCCTGAAAATTTCAGCTAGCTTCTCCAAAAAGGAAAGATGGTGATGATGGTGATTGCCATCAGTCTGCTGGAGAAGAGTTGGAAAGTGAACATGTGGCCCTTTGATGTCACTCTTAAAGATCTCCAGCCGTCTTTCAAAGGAGCGTACTGCTGCCATTAGATCACACATTGTGTTGCCTTGGCCCTGGTGCTTCAGATTAAGTTTATTTAAATGTTATGTCCCCTAAAAAGGCCATAAGCTCCATACACTGATTTCACTCCGCCGCCATTTTGAAATCGAAAGCGAGGCTGAGGTGGGAAGAGACCCGGAAGGACAGATAGACTGCAATGGTTTGGACAACCAACCTGGATTTATTAAAACGATTTATGATCTTAAATGTGAAAATAAAAGCATAGGATGCAAGTCACACAAGCTGTTTTACTTGACCACTTCAGTTGTACCATCACATATTTGTGAATGTTTAAGCTGTCATAAGCGGGTTTCATTGGTGCACACTAAGCAACTTTTACGTTTTAAAACGCATCATTTGTTTATTCATGTCACACAAACCCGATTGGTAATCTAAACCATTGCAGTCTATCTGTCCTTCCGGTTTTCTTCCCACCTCAGCCTCGCTTTCGATTTAAACATGGCAGCCGAGTGAAATCAGTCTATACTGTCATAATTTCTCAGAAAATCCAATTAATGTCTGGCTTTGACATTCTTCTGCTGGGACAAAAACACCTCCAAATCTTTCCTGATGGCCCAAAATCTCTCCAGGACTCTTCCCTTACTCAGCCACCTGACATTGTTATGGAGGAGTAAGTCATCATAAGCAGCATTTACCTATAAAGAGAAAGGAAAAATATATTTTTTTTAAATACATGATCTTTTGTGTTCAGCAGGTTTGAGTGCTCCTCTTTCAGACGTTGGACAGCTCCCTTCTCCCTCCCGATAATGGCTGGAGCACCGTCAGTAGCATTTCTAACATTCTTGACATCAATTGCCCTTTCATTAAGCATCTGCATGATAGCTTCATAGATGTCCTCTCCTCTAGTGTGTGAGTGTAGTAATGCCCAGTAAGTCTTCACAGAATGTCCCCTTTGCCTTGCTTATGTATCTGACAAACACACATAGCTGGGCTTGATCTGTGCCATATGTTGACTCATCCACTGCAAGTGAAAGGCTGGGTGCATCTTTGATATTATCAGTTAACTACTTAACTAAGTCATGGGCAAGTACCTCTGTCCTCCTGATTGAAGTGTCGTTGGACAGTGGAATTTTTCTTTAATTTCTCAGACATGTCCTGTCTCTCCTTTCCCTCGAACAAAGCCTCTGTTATCTCCACTAAACACTACTTAACTACCTCTGCTTTAGAGAATGGCTTTTTTATTTATAGGACCTAGGCCACTTAAAAAGATGCTTCTGTAGCTCTCTCTTGCTGTGTGAGAGCTCTCACAAGCAACTTATTTGTTGATTCGTATGAAGACCTTAGCTGTTGTAGTTTTGCTGTCCTCACCTCTGTGTTTTGTGGACACTGCTGTTCAAAATATGTGTGTTTTGTTTCATAGTGCCATTTGCCATTTCCACTCTTTACGGCTTTGTGCTGGATTGGGGCAAAATGAATCCATACCTTTTTTAGTAACGGACATCCTTACCCATTCAACCGTGCACGCTCCTCTGTGAAGTGTCGTCAGATTACGTCAAACGTCATACGCTCACTGGCTGCATGAGAGGTATGAGACTGGCTGCATTTGAGAAGCCCTGCTTTATAGGAACTGTTCACCCAAATGTGATTTTAAAGAACATTAAGCAATGTGGCATCAAAAGACTTTCTGAGGATGTCATTTCTTATGGTTCAAAAACATAAACAACTGAATCGCAAGACGAAAGTTGAACATTGCTGGCTGTTTTTCATGGCACGGCAACAGGAAAGAATGACAGAATGTCATAGAGTGTGTGAGTTTAGGAGGAAAACAGCGTCATACTGTCTCTAGTAAACCTGGCATGATCTTGACCACATTTCCGGTCACCTTCACTCCTCATTGGATATCAGTTTTACTGCGGTCACATCAACAGGAAGTGCTTTCTGTATGGCTTATATTTTGATCCTATTATAATGGTCTCCATCTTCAGGTGTATTGGCCAACAAAGGGTCTGTTGAAGATTACAAATTGAATTGCATTTTAATAAATGCAGATAGACTTTTTCAATTAGATTTTTATTGATGTTTTGATTGGTTGAAGCTTTGCCAGATTCAGCTAGACATACAGTTTGTGTGTGTGTGTGTGTGTGTGTGTGTGTGTGTGTGTGTGTGTGTGTGTGTGTGTGTGTGTGTGTATGTGTGGTTCTGGTAAACCCTACGGTATCACATAAAACTTTCTGCTCTTTTAGATTTTCAAAAAAATTCATTCTGTATGATTTATAGGCTTTTTTCCTCATGGGGACAAAAAACATTTTGTCCCCATGAGGAAAAAAGCCTATAAATCATACAGAATGAATTTTTTTGAAAATCTAAAAGAGCAGAAAGTTTTATGTGATTCTTAGGTTTAGGGTTAGTGGATAGAATATACAGTTTGTACAGTATAAAAACCATTATGTCTATGAAATGTCCCCATAAAACATGGAAACCCAACATTTCCGTGTGTGTGTGTGTGTGTGCGTGTGCGCGCACGTGCTTAAACAGAAACTCCAGATTATGTTCTTCTGTGCCATATTTCTTGATCTGTATGTAAAGTGTGTCTTGATGTGAGCAAACTAAATGTAGAGCCCCTGTAATTTGCACAGGTCCATCATTGTTCCAGCTCTTTCAGTGTGTGTTTAAAACAAGCCTCTGCTGCTTGGACAATGTAGGCGCACTGTCATTTTCCACATGATTATGGGGCAAACAGAGTTTAGGGAAATATTTGAAAGTCAGCTTCTGGTTTTAGATTTTTTTTAGATATATGGATGACCGCTAAAATGACATGCTAGCGTCTCCTCTCCAACCCAGAGCCGAAACCTCCTTTGTTCCACGGCTCTCTTCAGCCTCTAAATTACAACTGCAGCTGCCAAGAGGAGATGCAATGTGATGTTTCCCCTCCACCAATAACAAGCCTTCTCATGTTGGGAAGACAAAGAACCTTCTGGACGCAATGACAACATTTCAGGAGTTTATACCAAAGACTCCCTTTCTAAGAGACCCGGAGTCACACTGTAAACCGTTTTTTAATTTATATCGTCTCTGTCTTAAGAGGCTAGTCAACTAGTAAAAACATCAAAGTCAAGGCTGCAATTGAGGTTGTCTAGCTGCCCTTTACAAACATGCTTTGATCATCATTATTTGATTACCCAAATGTTTATCTTTTTCGGTTCTTTCGCAGGACGTCTCGGGACACAGAGTGCTCTGACTGAGAGGGCTCTTGAACTCGGACACGAAATGTTGTTTATTACGTGCAGGGGTATGCGCCGAGTGCTTGTTTTCTGAGCGGAAAAGTTTGTGGACGCAGGCCTTTACGCAAGAAAGGCCCGGCTGGATGTGGGCGTGCTGGCTTGTGGCGAGGAACTGAGAGCGGAACTAATCTAAAGACGCGATTCGCTCCTCTGAGCAGCTTAGAAACTCAACGCAATCTGGCACTCATTTGACAGCTTGAAGTTGGTAACTCTTAGCCACGGTTACAAATAGCAAGTCAGGAAGAATTTACTGAGTAGTAAAGACTTTTTCTGCTCTCCCGAGTTAAAATAATGTTGTTCTGGTTATAATCATCTAATTAGGGCAAAAGGCTGCTCTTGGAAAGGCCGAGGATCACATTTCAAAGGGTTGTGTCTGCCAGCCTCCACACTGATGCTAAGATATCCAATGGTATGACGGCGCGGTCCTGCGTGTAAGCGAGAGTGACTGTGTGTGCGACGGGGAGAGAGAGCATTCCTGCGTGCTTGTGTAGGGTTGCGTGCGACCGTGCGACGCTCGCTCCACGAATAGTATGGAAGCCATTGTGCATGCTGGACCCTTATCGGCAGTCTATCTTAATCAGAGCTGCCTTATTTCACCGTGTGTCAGCTCATGAACTCCCAGTACTCTCTGCACGGAACCATGATGTATGTCTCGCCTGTGGAAGGTTACCAGTCATCACAAACTAGAGAATTTAGATGGACATTTCTATCTTAAAGTATCGTGACCCTGAGAAAAGCAGAAACAGGTCAGAGGTCATGAGAGATGCAATTGGGGTCAATGGAGTTTGTATATTTGTATAGCTTAAAGCAGGACATATTTCCTAAATGGAAACAAAAGTGTATTTCAAAGGTGAACTTAATGTTATGAAGTCACAGAAGTGTTACTCTTAAAAAGCTCTTATGTCGGCATCAGTAGCCTTGTGGTTAGTGTGCTGACACATAGCGGCAGTACGCTCATGGCGACCCAGTTTGATTCCCATTCTCAGCGGTCCTTAGCCAGTCTTGCTTCCCTCTCTCCTCCCAATACCTTCCTGTCTACTCTCCACTGTACTTCATCATTAAAAGACTCAAAAACATAGCATAACAAAAAAATATATATATAAATTTTATTTTTTTTCTAAGACAACACTGGCTGTACAGCCGTGGATAAAAATAAAAGACCATTTGAAATGTTCATTTTATCAGCATATTTAGATGTATTGTGGCCCATCCATTGCATTTCAACAATATCAAACCTCAGGAGTGACAAAAAGCCATCCAACAGCAATGTGAAAGACTGACAGCATGACAAGACGGATGGAAACTGATAAAAATCGAGGTTGTCACATGAAAAAACAACTTTTGAAATTTTCCTAAATATATGTACAAATATCACTGTTGTATTGCTTAAAAGTGAATATGAACTTGTTTTCTGTGCCGTATTTGAGGTCTGAAAAATACAGAGCATCTTTTTTCATTATTTTGACCTGTTTCTACAGTTTTCATTTTCTGCAAATAAATGCAAATAGAAGCAAACATTTTTTTTCTTAAATTTGGGAGAAATATTGTTAGTAGTTTACAGAATTAAACAAAAATAATTGTTTTACCTAAACACATACAATACATATAAATAGCAAATTCTGAAAAACTGAAATGGTGCTTTGAAATGGTCTCTTAATTTTTTCTGCGGCTGTACATTTTGAATGACATGAGGGTGAATAAATTGTTAAAAAAAAAGATGAAATATTTGCCCCATTCCTTCCATTTCCCGTCATTATAGTTTGCGTGTATGCATGTAGCATTGTTAATTCCAAAATGCACTTTTTAAGTAAGCACAATTCTGCTCCAAGCTGTTCTTCCAAAAATTAACAACTAAGGTTTCTTCCGTCTATCATCACATCAGGGTGAACCGTTGGAGGGTGCAGTGGAGGAAAGGGGTGAGAAGTTCAGATATGTGAGATGAGCAGCTCTTAAATGCTACCACCCCCTAACTCTATCCAGGGGCTGTATCAACAGATTAACAAGCAGAGCGAGCAGAATTATGTGCAGCTTGTGTGCAGAGTAGTCTGAAACAGATGTAGGCTACAATTGTAATACTGAGTGTGTAATGTTGTCTGCTCTACCCTCTCCAATCTGGCTTCCATATTTGCAGTCTGCCGTAAATCACCCCACGCTGGGGGCGGTTCAAAGCACGCTTCTGCCCTCCTTCTTCAGTAAATTCATATTAGTAGTGCAAAAATTATGACGTGGCACTTTGCCAGCAAAGCTTCTTGTTGTCTGCATTTTCTAAGTAAATTCTGGGTGCAAAAAGGCCATATTTTCATCCTGTGAACTTTGCAAGACAGCATTTTAACCTCTGGCAGCTCACCCGTGGAAATATTTCATAGTGTCTTGTCCGTAGCAGACAGAGACACTCTTCAGGTCATTGGATTTATTTGGAGCCTGTGCTACTACAGAGGTCACTGCATTAATTAATAATTTGCTCAGCCTTGCATATACTCCATCATCTCATATTTCCACAGTTGTAGCCAGTACAGGGCACTACATTCCCCCTGGGTTAAATCACACGTATGTATAGGATTGCAGCGGAGGGATGCTGCACGCCTGTATTTTTAGCAGGTTGAGCAGGTGCGATAAATCGTTTTCTCTCACTTTTTTCTCCTTCCGTGATCACGTGAGTGGAGGGGGAAGTCAGGACAGATGTAGGGTCCTGACACTTCAAAGATCTAGTCCTACTGCTTGACATCTTTATTTAAAGAGAGACACATTCCGGTCATCCGCGCACAATCTGCTAGTCACAGTTATCATGTGGTGGTTAGAATCATGGTGGAATCATTTCCTTCTGTGGTTGAGTGTGAAAACATTCTGTTATAGGACCTCATAACTTACAGAGCTCTAAAGCCTGTGTGCGCAGAAAGATGTGTGATGTCATTTATTTGTGGTGCCTTAAGTGTCTGTTTATCCATAGTAAATAAATCACATTTTAGCTTATTGAATACTTGATTACAATTCTACTGTTTACAAGTATCTTTTGTTAAGTTCCATTATTTTTCTTTAGATTATTTTATAGAAAATTATTTTATATATAATATAATATCATAATATACATAATTTAAATATAATATAACGTATGTGTGCATGCATAGAATATATTTTATTAATATTTAGCTTTTTTGTATGTAGATAATAAGATGTTTTCTTGAAATACTTCACAGGATAGAGGCAAAATGCAACAGCAATTCAAACTAGTGCATATTCAAATATCCAAAATATACCAGAAGTTGAATACAAAAATTATTTTGTGCACACAAAATGTTGAATTTTACAAGAGATCTTGTGAATCTATGACATCCTGTTGCATTTATAATGTGTGACTATGTAGCTAAGCTATTAAGCAATCCTTTGGCTTGCTCATGCTGTTGTAAGAATTCGAGGCATGAGAATTTTGAAACTGTCTCGTGTAATATTACATTGTGGTTAGCGTCTAAATACGGAGTTAGCTTTGAAGTTCTTGGTCTCATTTTCAATATCATAAGACAGCGGAGCAAAAGTCAATGTCTGGTTCCAATTTAGTTTAAAAAGGACTGGATGAATTTGGTTGTTTGTCTGTTGAATCCGTGGAGGAGCATTCTGGTATTTGTAATGAAATATCTTTACTGTCATATGTTTTAATAGGGAATAAGTATTGTAATAGGCAAACTGAGAGGTTATTTAGACGTACAGGCTGAAATGCTTAGTTGACATTCATATTAATGTGTGTAGGTTCTTTCGTTTTTTTAAGATAAAATTATTTTAAATGCATTTTATAATGACCACAATAACATATTTAGACTTAAATCACTGAAAAACAAAAATATCAAATCCTGTAATGTCTGTAAAAATATCTTTCTTTACATCATATTCTAACTGCGGGGGGTAGTTTAGCATATGAACTATTAAGTTTTATTGCTTGAAAATGTATGTTTTTGACATTGGACAAACTTGTATTTATCAAAATCCTTGGTTGAAAAGTATATGTGCTGCAACGTCTTAAATATAATGTCACTTGCTTTGAACTAATGCTGTCATATGAATATATTTTAAGTCTGGGTTAGGTGTACAAATATTTTTTGGGGTCATTTACCATCAAACTTACACTAAACACTATTGTAAATACTCTTTTCTTTGATGTTTGTTTAGCTAACTATTTGACATACTTGTAGTGCTACTACAAATGTATAATGTTTTGTTGTTTACCACTTAAAACAGACAAACAGATCGTTTTTTAATGAATTGACATTTTCAGGCCATTTACAATACTATTTTCTCCTCTAATCAGCACATGTTTGTTAAACACTAATGTAAACTGACTGGCTGATGGAGGTTGGAGGAAGGTTACATGTTGGACCGGTGATGATGTGACGCATCAACTCCCAGTGTTTGGGTTCCAGTTTGTCCCCGGAGGCGTCTGACGTCCCGTGGCGCTGCCTTATCTTAATGACCATTAACCATCTTTTGCTCCATGTCAGAGAGGGAGAAGAGAGTGGGAGAGCCTCAGTTAGAGAATTCCTGACAGCTGATAAGAGGAAGTAGGAGATTCAGTTTACTGCACAGATAGGGCAGGAATGTGCTGCCAGATGATGACTCTGCCCATGACCACACTGCTACCCTCATCCTATCCTGCCAAGAACCATCAATGCGCTCTCTCTCTCTCTCTCTCTCTCACTCTCTCACTCTCTCTCTCTCTCTCACTCTCTCTCTCTCTCTCTCTCTCTCTCTCTCTCTCTCTCTCTCTCTCTCTCTCTCTCTCTCTCTCTCTCTCTCTCTCTCTCTCTCTCTCTCTCTCTCTCTCTCTCTCTCTCTCTCTCTCTCTCTCTCTCTCTCTCTCTCTCTCTCATATAATAACCTATTTAGAAACTATGGGACTTCTTAGGATTTTGGACATTTTAACAAGGGACTTTGAGAAGAAATAATTGTGTATGTAATTCATATATTTTAGATTTTAGTAATTTATGAGATTTTGCAATTGTTAAGATACTGCCCATATACTGTAGGCAGCTCACTAAGATTTTAAGAAATTGCATTACCATTCCTGCAATTCATTCCTGTATAAACTCTACACTTAATGCATAATATTCCTGTAGTCTCTGAATCAAATTTGACCCAGTGTGTACTGCGAAACAAGTCTGTTGTTTGAGATAAATCGTGTTTTTGTGATCATTATTCAGCTTTTAGCATTAAAATGGCCGTGTCAGGCAGAGAAATGCAAACCTTGTCAGTGTGGATGTAAGCCAGGCAAACAGAGAGAGTATTTCAACAGTGTGATCTGAGCCACAAGCCTTTATAAATTAATTATAGATCAGTATGGACACAGTGGCATGATGAGTAGGGAACGGGCCAGTGGTGCAGACAGCACTGTATGCTAAGATTGGCTTTGTATCAGACTGTCTCCTCTATTCTCTCATCCCAATATACTTTGGTTGTAAGTCTCTTAAAGGGAACTGCATTATGCTTGGCTTGTTTATTGGAAAGTGTGGGTTCATTTTGGCAGAGACCTCAGCGACCCCGTTTCTCATAGAGCAAGTGCAAGGACACAGAGAGGATATTCACCCTTTACATTTTTTTATTTCTATCAAAACTAGCATATTTACTTAATTTTCTTTACACTTATAAGAGTGCTGTGCCATAACTTGCTACTTATTAGTTTCATATTTTGAACAGACATACTTGAAATGAGTTGATTTTTCTTTTTAGCCTTTTAAAGATCCACTTCTCCCCATAATGGTAAAATGACAACACATTTTTTTGAACTTTAGAAAAAAAATTGTATTACAAAAACAAAAAGATGTAAAGCCTTTATTTGTTACTTTCAAAGTCCGTCTTTGGTTTCAGTTCCAGCTGCAAGTCTGCTCGGGTATGCTCCTCATAACTTTGCCCATCTGGATTTGGGCAGTTCCTTTCAAACTTACGTATTCTCACAAAAGTTGTCAATTTCCAGTCTTCAGGTCTCTCTGCAGTTTTTCAAGTCCAGGCCCTGGGCCGTTCAAGGACATTAAGACATCTTTCATGTAGCCACTTTAGAGCTGTGTGCCTTGGCTCTGTGTTTTGTGTTGTTGTCATTCTGGAACTTAAAGGCACTCCACACTTTACCAATGTGTGTCTACCCAGGAATGACTTGTGTCTTTGCTTTACAAGAGAAAGCTGGATTTATGGATTTATGAAGTGTATGGCTGTCCTCATCAAGGGTGTTTTATACCCCAAAATACTAAATGTACACTGTAGTTTGAGGAGTTTTAAACCTATTCTATATTCCTCAATGTTACTGGACAATAGTGAATCGTGATAACCTCCTGAGCCCTTTTTTCAGATGTTTTGTTAATAAAATTAAATAGGATGTGTATGTTGTCACTTAAGAATTCAAAATATTTTCAATATATTTTAAATTTTAAAACAAAGCAAAAACAAGTGTTTGACTACATTACGAAAGATATTGTAATCAGATTTTGTAAGATGGAGCCAAGCAGATGATTCATATAAAACCATTACAGCATAAACATTTCAGCATCCTTTTTGATAAAAAATGACTGTCATCATAAGTTTGATTGACATCGGTTATATTAATGCAGTCATTTTGAATACATCTATAACAGACAGAGTACTTCCTGAAGGCACTGTAAAATCAACACAAAATTCACTGAACCACTAAGACCTGGATCTTATTTGTTTTCCACTCTGCGTTCCAAGAAAACAGTCAGAACTAAAGAAAAAGAAGGGAGTCGGTTACGTTTGGCAGACATTTTTAACTTTGCGTAATTTAATGCCTAAAATCATACCAGTTGTATGACATGAATTACAAGATTAAAAACAGAATGTTTTCTCCAAAAATGCATTTGTGTACCGTACTCTACTCTGATAAGCTGGGTGTGCACTTTTATCAACGGGTTCAAAGGATGCCGAAATGTTTATGCTATAAAAGCCTTATATGAATCATACAGCGTCCGCTTGGCTCAATGCCACACAATCTGATTACAACATCCTTTACAATGTACGAGGACAATTGCAGTTCCACGGATTCAATAAGGTTCTGCTTTTATAACAATTAAAGGGTCAGTTCAATCATGTGTGTAATGGTCATTTTGCCTTTCCTTGAGCTGTGAACGTGAGCTTTGTCACTGTGGCAGGACGGAAGGGGGCTGTGTATGTGTGTGTGGTCAGGGGTCACAGTACAAAGCCATCACTGCTGACCCCCTCTCCTTCTCCAGCCTAGACAGTAACAGGAAACAGGAGGACACATGGGCAGCAGGCTAGTCTTCAACCCCTGAACTGAACTTGAACCTGGTTCACAAATCCAGCGTAGTCAACAGTAGCGCTGCGTGGAGTGAGACACGTTCACTCGTTCATACACGACTGTATATGTACCACTTAGAGCATTCAGATCAATGCCCTCCTGCAAGTACATCACTGCCCTGAAAGGCCACGTTTACTTTTGTCCTTTTTTGTTGTTGAAAGTAACTAGACAAAGTCTAAAGCTTAAAAGTTTCAAATGTATTTTTGTCAGTCCAGCAAAGTTTTTTTCAGAATGATCCCCGTCTTCCATGGTTTGGACAAACAGATCACCATGCCCAAAACACACATCTTTGGTTGAGCTAATGTTGCTGCTTCAATGCTCAGATAGGTGACGTTTCAAAACTGTCACAAACCCCCAATGTTTACATTTTCAAGCATATCAACCAACAAAAAGCTTTTTATACTTCTATATTAAGCCTGCCCAGGCAAACATTTTTAAACGTAAAAAACAAGGCACTATTTTTAACTGCTATTCATGATACAAACACTGGCGACATGGAAAAAAAATGATCTGATCTCTCTGTCTATTTTTTTGTCTGAGCATCTTCGGCTATCTCGGAACAATAGCGCTGGTTGCGTTTCTGTAAAGATTTCCCTCCATTATCTACCCTATCATGCCCTGATAATAGCGCAGAGACTGGCGTCTTAGCTCGCGATGGCTGTCAGGAGCTGTATCTCTCTCTTTCTATCTCTCTTTCTCTGTGCAGTGGACCGTGCCGTTATGGAGGCAGTCTGTCCGGGGGGGTGGGGAACCCTCTGCCGTGAGAAAAACTATCGAGTCACCAGCCTCTGTGTGTGTGTGTTTGTGTTAGCGTTGGAGAACGAAGACAGCATGGCACCAGCTGGAAGCCAGAGCAGACAGGAGCCAGCGGGGAGAGGCCAGCGGTATTATCACCCCGTGTTGTGCGCTCCGGTGACGCGGTGGGCCCTTATCTCCACCGTCATCGGCCTTTTTGTCTGGCGCTGAGTCATGGCCCATCCTGCTTATAGTCCAGAGAGACAGAGGGTTAGCAGGACACATCTTCTGATCTTGTTGGGTGCAGGACATACATGCCCACTCCCTAAAAGGCAGCACGCAAGCACTTAAGATGGGTCCTTACACTCCCCTTGATGATATCCTGAGATGACATCCACGGTTGGTCATCTGTTCCAAAGACACTTGTGGTGGCTTCTCATCCTTTTCTACTCTCATGAAGAACAGCTGATCTTCAGTCAAACTAACCACCCGTATCTTCCTTTGATATTATGGGCGAATCTTCAGTTAGGGGCCCTTTTGACCTCTTAAAATCTTGAGACAATGTAAGATGAGTTAAAACATGATATGCATTGGAATAAGAATATGATCATGGCTTTGTGTGTTTTTGATGATATATTAGGATAATATTTCACTTTTTATGAAAACGGATGAATAAGACTTGTAAAAGTGTGATGGTCAGTTGACTTTGTAAAAACAGTTTTAAGAGTAAAAAGCCGTTTGGTAACAACAAACTTTTATATATTGAGGTAAAGGTAAAAGGACAGGCACAATTCTGGTAAATCTAACATTTCAGCATGAACCTTAATAAACTTTGCGCATAAAAGTTGAGCAATCGAATCTGTCTTTTGGCAAGCATGGCGGTTTTTATTGTCTTAGGTATGCTATTGAGATACAGGGATAGGTGAGGCTGGTTTTAGATGAGGGTAAAATCAGGATGGGCTTTCTTCAGATTATGCAGATAATCACAGTGCACACCCCATAACTATGTATACAAATAGAAAAACAGGTAGTGAGTGTGCTGGGGCTTTACTGTGGATTAACCAGTCTGGACTGGTACAGTCATTAAACAGATCTTGTAATCATTGCCACTCACTTGCCGCAAAAGCATAACGTGAAGCTGATAGAAAAGTATTTGGAGTTTGGTTGAAATATTTAGTCTTTAGTTTGCAGTTATGATCTTTGTCAGCAAAATATTTGTTTGTGTTGCTTGACAACAGTTCTGAACAAAAGGCTTTTCGAGAGAGTTTTAACAGGGCGGTGATATGATGTTTCAATGGTGATTGTTTGGAAAGACTCTTTTCCATTTTTTTCTCTTCAGAGAGGACCACCTCTGAGAGGAACTTGTTAAAAGATATTGGATTAAGTCAGATTCTCTGGGATAAACAAACTGCGGCCTTTTTGTATTTAATGTTCAAGTGTTAGCATCTTCTCTACAATTCCGTTCTGTGTCTACATTGAGTGCCTTGTCGGGGGGAGCACGGATGGCTCCATGAAGAATAGATGTGAAGTGGGTTATTGAATAAAACTGAAGAGAACAGATTTTTAGCAGTTGGTCTGTCATCTGTGCTATTTTCTTGTTACAAAATGTTTGCATATTATTAGAGGACAGTTTAAGGACGTCTTTCCTAACCGCACCCTGTTTAATTTCAAGAGTGCTATTGAAAATCTGATGTGCCGGTGTCTTGTCATCTTGGTGGTGTTGGAACTTGTTAGAAATTGACATTTGTTATTTCAATTTCATGTTCCCAAAATTACAGAAATCAGTATAATAATACGAACGTTTTTATGGATTGACTATCCTGCCTGCTAACTGTCTATCCTTCACTAGCTTTTTGTTCAGCATCCCAATGTCTGTAAATTATCAAGTATCCTTCTAAAAACCTCATATCTCTATATCTCCATTTTTTTTTGTCATAAATCATCGTTATTATTCCTTTATGTTTGTCACCGGGTTTTGCAAATATCAGTCCAATAAAAAGTAATAAAACGTGCTTGTCAACTTTGACAACACTGTATTTAATCATTAAAAACCCCCATTTTTTTCATTTCCTAAAAAACAGCGAATTTGGACATCTGAGGTTTGGAAAGAAAAGCGACAGTATGAATTCTTTTAGTTATGGAGTTCAAAAGGTCCTGCACAACACACGCAACCCTAAATAAGATTTCTGCATTGCTTTTTTCACTTATAAAAGTTTCTCCAAGTTGTACTTTCATCCCATGTGAGACTGCCTTCACACCACCTCCCCACCCCCCGTTTCCAACCCCCTGCCAGACAACCTGACACCTGAGAGCTCTGATGCTGTTATTCCACCTCACCCTGTCGAACCCAGAGGAGCGTATTTCAGGAGACCCCCCCGTTTCCTCCGCCCCTTCCCGGGTTCTGTTCAGTGTCTGTGTGTCTGTTCCAGGTCAGCAAAAATAAGCAGGAGTACAAAAGACTCCGCCGCCAGTCCTCAGGCGCTCACTGTGAGATACCACTTTGAGAATAAAAGGGAAAAAACATCACGCCACGGCTGACAGGGACAACTGACTTGATAGCACTGTTACTCCCTGATAGTTGCCAAATTTTAATTAAAGTCTAAATTATGAATCACTGTCCGTATTACTGTATTTAGTCATTTAAGTAACCAAAGTCTTAATTATAGCTGTGCAACCTGATTTTTTGTGTAGGCTGTGTGTTTTTACATTTTGTCCCCACAGAAGGAAGCAAAATTTAGGGTGCTTTTGTTTTAGGGTGCTGATTTGAAATGTGTTATTGAAGTGTAATGTCAACAAGCAGTTTTGGATACTTTGTTATGTATTCATTTAAAGTGATTTTTCACCTAAAATTTTAAATGATGTCATTATTTATTCATCCTCATGTCATTCAAAACCTGTATTTGACTTTTGTGTGTTTTCCACAGAAGAGAAAGATAATGAGAAAAATCTTTGTGCCCATACAATGGACGTCAATGAGGCCCAGTGGTGTTTGCTTAACATTTAAAAAAAAAAAAAATTCTTTTGTGTTCTGCAGAAGAAAGAAAGTCATACAGGTTTGAAATGACACGACAGTGAGTAAATAATGAAAACATTTTCATTTGTGGGTGAACTAGCCAGTTAAACCCATATAGGAGCTCTACGTATAGGCAGTTTACATACTAATAGATAGCTGCCCGGGTGGCAAGATGGTTGTGTTTTTTGCCTCTTTGTTTGTACTTTTCTGACTGGCATTAAAAATGCGAGTGAAAGTTGGTATGGCTGACATTTTGATTTAAGAAATCTTAGACACACACACAGAAGGTTGTGTGTGTTAGGAGACAAGGATATTTGAAGCAGATGTGGGTTTGGTCCGGAGTTGAGCCAAAGCGTTCTCCCTGTGTTATTGATTGCCAATCTTCTGGCATGTTTGGCCTATCAGCGGCTCTCTGCAGCCATGATGATGGATTATGATAGTAAGGGATATTTAGAGCAGGGAGAGAAGTAAAGACAATGGAGACATTAAATATTTTAAGTTATGAAGATAAGAGACACAGATGCGGTTGTACAAAGTACTAAAATGAAAGTTAGGTCTTTATTTACTCAGTTTTTCAGATGTTCAGTAGCTCTCAAATTTCATTCAAGCTTGTGTATATTTAAATATGTTACACAATTGGTTTACATGTCTATAAACCAAGAAGCAGTGCAAACATTCTTAAAAAAGTTTTGGGCTTCACCGAGGAAAGAAAGTTTGGGTTTGGAATGACATGTCATGGGTTAATGATGACAGATTTTTTCATGTATAACTGTTTTTAAGTGCTTTATATTTATAGTGTGTAAGGCCTTACATTATAGTGTCATTTAAAATTATGTAGTAGTTCTCTTTTCTCTATGATAAATATATGTTGCATACCAGGAGAGTTTAATAACATTACAAAAAATAATAGCCGTCGCATGCACTGTTAATCAGTCATATTTTAAGAGCTTATTCTTTGTGTTGGTCCTCAGAGAATGACAGTAATATATGAGCCGCCATCGAGGGCACCTCACTTCCTGGATGCCGACGTCCGCGTCTCTTCCCCCGCGCCGATGCGGCCCGCTGATACATTTCACTCTCACCAGGCAATTAGGCAGCTCTGCCCTTTTGCAGTTAAAAGAGCGAGAGAGAGAAGAAAAGAGGAGAGATTAGGGCTGGGAGGAGAAGCGGTCATTGGAGGGCAGGGTGCAGTCTAAAAGTCTGCTTCCCCAGGCCCCCGGTCCATTCTCCTGGCCGCTGCGGACCCGCCGCCGCCACCGCGTTTCTTATCAACCCGCTCAGCTCAGCACAGAACAGCTCGACGCAGCGGCAGCTCAAACAAGAAGCTGTTTATCTGAGCTCAGCCTTGTATCTACACTCTGGCTCCAGTCAAATCTGCCTGGCCAGACCAAAAAACACAGTCTGCGGGGATACTGAGAAAGCCAAAGACAAAGAGGTTACTGAAGGATAAATCAATAGAGAAGCTCTGTCTCCCCGCGCTTGAGTATCCCACAGTCACGCTGCATGGCGGTCTTGTCTTTATTATGGCCTGTTCTGTCACAAAGCGTGCATTTCATTGTCTTGAACCAAACTTTTCTGTCTAGCTTGTTTGCACCTAAATAACACACAAAACGTTTTGGCTTTCTCAGATAAATCTGCAACTGTATTTCATAATCATTTGTATGTGCACCAATAAGCTTTGAGAAAGGAGCTTCGGTGCCAGGTGACTAGCCTTAATATTTTACAAGTTATAGAAATGGATTTCACTTTTATTACAAAAATATATATTTTAGGTCTATAATATTGTTAAAATGTAACCATAAACAAAGTAAACTTATTGTTTTTTTTACTTTTCGTTTGTTACAGTATCATGTTCGAGGTGAGCCATCATAATTTTGTCATTTTTGTTTTGGTTGCTTAATATCATATTCCACAAATGTGTCATCACACAAAAGTGTGGACAACAAAAAGATAAACCTCTAAGAGTAACGTGTCATTCACATCATTGAAGGTTCGAGTGTTATTCTTACAGTTTGATTTGATGTTTGTGTGTTTTGTTTTTCCAAACCTGCTCTTAGCTACTATATGTGCAAAAGCCTTCAGTATAAATTCCATTTGCATTCCTGAGACGTGGGGTGAAAAAGAGCCCCCCTGATTCCTTTACTTTCACAGTGGAGGGGAATTGTCTGAAAGACATCCCAGCAGACAGACAGCTTCAGATATCTGCTGTTTCCACACTGGAATCTGTCTCTTTATCCGCTTGTTTATTAAAGGAATGAAGAAAGACAAGTTATTTGATGTGTCAATGCAGAGGACAGAAAAGCGTTGAAAAATAAATGAAGTCCTGTTGATTCTTTCAAATATATTAGCCCTATTGACCCAGTCTTGGCTTTTGCTCATTTTAGACCCAAACTGTTACATTTAACCGCCTTCTGCACCTAGAGAGTTTTCATTGTATGTCGCTGTAGACATTGTGGTATTACTAAACCTAAAAAAAGTTTTGCCAGGCTTTTTTAAACATCTGTGGTCAACATATACGCCGTCACTGACGCCAGTGTTTCAACAAAACACTCAAGACTCCATTGACCCACATGTTGTTCATCTAAGCTAAGAGCATTTTGACTGATGATGTGTAAAGCATTTAAATACACGGACTCTTCATATTTGCTGATCTGACTGAATGTCTGATCTCAAATTCAGTGTGCTGCAAATAAAAATACATTCCATGACTATAGCTTTGAGAGAACCCGCTGAACCCAGGGTAATTCATAAGGTGGCTGACATGCGGCCCCATTTTAGGTGGATGTTTAACTTTGAATGGGTTCAGAGTTCATAAGTTAAGATCTATTCATGCCTGTGTGGAAATTAGGCTCATTAGGAACCCTTGTTATGTCATGTTTATTTTTTGTGTTCAGGATGTTCTTAATATTCTTTGCCTTGTGGGTGAGCATCATTTCAATTTCAGTTGATTTTAAGAAAGGACAAGTAGTATGTCTGTTATAATGTATGTCAGGTATATGTAATGTTAGGTATACATCATGCATAAATTAAATTAAATTTAAATAGATTATTATATTGTTATATTATTAACCGCTAGCCAGACCGATCAACAAACAGAATTGTGAGCAGCTTGTATTGTTGCTAACTACATTTGTAGACAGATAGTTTGTCTGTAATGTCTTTACTTTAAAGCTTGTGAAGCTATGGTACATTTTGCCCAACACTGTTGAGAGAGCAGTGATGTTATGTTTACATAGGCATGTTCAAGAGCTGACTGCAACCATTAAATAGCGGACAGGATAGAGATACTGATTGTCTCCCTGCTGATAATCATGAGAGGGAAATGACTCAGTTTGTGTTTACCAAGCGCCATAACACATTCGAGAGTCTGCATACATAATCGCTGATTATTCAGATGATGAAGGCGGCATGTCAAGTACAGGTCTTGCTGGGACCGAACAAGCGTCCACTGCGTCAATTCCCAAAAAGTATACTTATTCTCCGTCGGAGATTTTGTTTAATTACTGTTGTGTGTATGTTTAATGTTACTGCTTTGTGGTTAATGTACATTTAAGAATTGTCAGATGCATTTATTCTGCTCCTTAGTCACTCTTTTCTATGTGTGCAGTTCTTTAATACTCAACATCTCACGCTTTGCTTAACATTAATGTACTTGCATTCCAGTTGCAAGCTTGGTTTAGCATGAATCCCCTAATTAATATTTAACGCTCAGCTCCCATAACATTTGTCTACTAATATGTAAATAACCAATTAATCTTCATGTTTGGTGAGGTTTATGGAAGAACTTTGAACAGAATATACAGCGAGACTCTGCTGATGTCTCGCTTTTCTGAATATGTGAGTGCAAGCTTGCCTTTAATCTGTGACCTTGATATTTCCCAGAAGTCCTGGTCCTCACAGGGAGCTTAATTATTTTCTTCTGGATGTTGCATGAATGGCCCAGTGGGTAGATGAGACTGCTGCCCACTAAATTTAAGCTTATTTTTATTGCTAGTTTGGGAAATGCAAATCTGCAACCGAGCATGTTTCGAATTAAAATCCTTAGATTGCAGTCCTTTGTGGCCAGTCTCTCTCTCTCTCTCATCTCATCAGGTTGTGGTTATATACTCCAGACCAAGTCAGTATGGTTATAAAATGTGTTTAGCTCTAGTTTTGCCCCTGCTCTGTGTGTTAAGGTAATAATACATTCAATCTACCTGTAAGCCATTACACCACCAATCTATCTGGCAGCTATTAAAATGGGGTTCAGCTTAAAAGTTTGTACAGCAACACACTTTTAATAGGCAACAGTAATGTAACATTAAAAGATAACTCAAGAGCCCAACTAAAGCAAACACTGAGCACAATAATAGTGATTTGTTCTTGCTACCTGTTAATTTCATGTTAACGAAACATGACTCAAACATGTGGAACCATGTGGTACACGATTGAATCATGTTCAACCAAAGAGCCATTTTTTTGAGTGTATCCTTTACTGTGTGCTCAAGTGTTTCCTAAACTTTTACAAGATCAGTACAGAGGAGTACCAGAATATCAATATCAGTGTGCATATACATTTTATTACTTCTAGTGAGAAATGTTTGACACATAGTAACATAAACAGTGTTGGATAGATTGATTTTCTAAGAAACACTTTGGGGTTTTTAACGTGGTTATTGGTTACCACATTTCACACTTATCAAAATGTATGTCTGTGAATATATGTTTTGTGTTAGATATAGTTTGGTCAATGGAATAGCTCTGCTGCTTGGTTTATTTATGCAGGTAGAGCTGTCTTTGTTATTCAGTGTCATTCTTTTAAAATGAACAGTGCCAGTGAGAAAAAAAGGTTCGTATTTTGTTTCCAGTCAAGATTACTTTTCATTAATGCCTCTCTCAGCTGGTCTGGACAAGTAAAATAATAAAGGGATTTAGAAGCTTTGTTGTGCACAAATTCCTTTGGAGCTGAGCTGTAAAACGTTTGCGCTGTAAGGGTGTCTAGTGGAACTTGTTGCTGTTTTGCTTTAATGTATGTTATGAGTGTAAATAATGTGAAAACGGATTATTTTTTATTTCATAAGTTCAGTTTTTTTTTGTATGTATTGCCACAGAAAAAATTAAGAGACCATTTTGACCAGTTTTTCTGAATATTCTATTTATAGGTAGCCTATGTGTTTATGTAAAATTATTATTTTTGTTTTATTCTATGAACTACTAGCAATATTTCCCCCAAATTTCAAGCAAAAATTGTTCTATTTGCATTTATTTGCAGAAAATGAAAACTAGATAAATGGGTCAAAATTACAGAATAGATGCTCTGTATTTTTTCAGACCTCAAATACTGTAAAGACAACAAGTTCATATCACTTTTAAGCAATACAACAGTAATATTTGTTTAGGAAGAGTTAAAAAAAAACTTTTGGGGTTTTATCACAGTTTTCATGTGTCTTGGATGACTTAGTCACTTGCTGTTGGATGACTTAGTCACTCTTGAGGTTTGATTTTGTTGAAATTCAACACACACTGAACTGGAATGGCCACAATACATCTAAAAATGCTGCTTTAATGAAAATTTGGAATGGTCTCTTAATTGTTTTGTACAAGAAAAACAATGCAAATTAGAAAATGAGCATAAAACAGTATACAGATGGGTAAAAGCAAGGTCAGTTTGTCATTGACATTTTCACGTCTGTGCTTTTAAACAATGTGAAAGACGTGAAAGAGAATATTATATTTCTTCAAATTACTATGTGAATTAGCAAAATGCACAGCATGTCCGGTATTTTCAAAGCATAATAATGCAAAAAACAATACATAATAACCACGTATACAGAATTCTGAACAAATATACTTTTGTGGAGCATTTAAAGTTTTTTGTAAATAAAGGCCTAATGAGAATAATTACCTTAATTGATGCTTGTGCATATAAATGTGATATTTTTTTGTTAAAGACAGGTTAGATCTGGTCTGAAATCACCTGGTTAATGAATGCATGGGAATTCCCATGCATGAATCATAGAGGGAGTTGTCTTCTGCTTTGAAGAATTAATTGCCGTTATAATGTTTGGTGATATTTCTAGGAACTTGAACATGCAAAATAATGTCATGTTTGGTGCTATTTATCTCCCCAAAATTTAGTTAGGGAGAGACAGCTTTAGTGTTTCTTAATGGGATTGTGTAAAAATATTAAATCCAACCCTTTGCATACTTTGCTGACTGAGATGTGTGTGGGTTTGCCTGCCCTCGTTCACTGTAATATCTGAAAGTCTCCATGTTACATGGCCTGAAATGTTCTCATGCTTGCCGTGCCTCTAAATCATCAAGGGGGGGATTGGGTAGGGCAGTGTGTGTGTGTGTGTGTGTGTGTGTGTGTGTGTGTGTGTGTGTGTGTGTATTTGAGCGGTGGTCTGGGGCCTGGAGCTCAGTCTAGGTGGGTGGACTGAGCTACTGCAAGGCGCCTGTAAAGCTGGGAGCTGCTAGTCTGCTGAGCTCTGTGTTTGTGTATGGAGCGCGGCTCTCTTATCTCTCGCCTGTACTGACGCCACTCTCTTCCTGTTTAAAATCCGTACTGCTGATTTTTCTCTTCACTCATGCCTCTGCTAAACTTCAACTCCCTCTCTCCGTGGCTCCTCGGGCCTCCTTTTCACGTCGGTCAGTCTTTCCCTTGTTCTTGCTTTGTTGTTGGCGAGTGTGCGTGCGTTTGTGGGTTCAAACTTTCATATTAATTTTAGTGTGGATTACACGTTGCCATTGCCGTGACTTGTGCAAGAGACTGGAATGTTGTCTCCACGGACACTAGCAAATGTTTTGGGCTGAAAATATTCAATATCTAACTCTTACAATTATCTTGAGGGAATTGTACAGAGGGGAGATTTGCATAATAGACTGCAATGGGATCCCCGGAGATGGTTATTGCAGACAGGATATGCTAATACTGACATAAAGCACACATACATATACATATACATACACAACAGAAACGCATCACTTAAAACATGTACAGTACATGATATGTTTGTGGTTTAAGTTCATTTTTTATAAAACATGCATATATAGATCCCTTATAAGTATAAAAGCTAAATCTTGGAAATGTAACAAGTTTGCAGTAATTTTTTATAGGTATTTACATTGCCAATGCATTCTGCTGTATGACTTATATACAGCAATATTTACTTTAGTGTAAATGCTGGCAACCCACGCAGTAAAGTTATATAATTTAAAATGCTTGACTATGGGAGGAGTTCATATTTTTCTGTTTTCTTTGTGTTGTTTTTGACAGAAGCCCAATTAGTACCATCTAAAACATATAAACTCTGCCCCAGGATGTTTAACTGACTAGCCCTTTCACTTGGTATTTAGTGAACGTCACCACTTGTCTTCCTCTCCCTGTCTGCCTCATGCAGTCGCCTGGATGGCCGTTTCTGATGGCGCCATGCACTTGCTGTACTCAGGAGCGACGTGGGGGGAGCCTGTTTTCCTCTGTTTTCCATTGCATTTCCTTCCTCATTTTCCTCGATATTCTTTCCACAGTGATGTGAAGCTGACAGACTTATTGAGAAAACGAACAGATAAATGAGGGGAAACTTCTAATTGGCACTGGCATTCATGGAGGCTAAGTAACAAGCATCTGTTTTAAATCCATGCTGCCACTATGTACAATACCGACCAACCACAGCTCAGCATTGCATTGAAGAGATTCCTCCATCTGGCTTACTTATAGATATGGTTTAAGAATATTTCATTTTTGATATGGAACAAATCTGCATACTCTAGAGTGTTATTAATGTCAAGAGGAACTCATTGCATTATGTATCACTATTGTCAGAGCCCAAGATTCAGATTTCTTCAGCTGACAATGTATTATAACATGCTTATGTTTGATGTTCGACCTTAGACATCCAGGGTGGGTGGTGTGGTTCCATCATACTAGTTATAAGAGGCAACCATAAAGTATGTTAAGATGAAGATTCATTACTGTTCTGTAGAAAGACCCAAATCTTTCAAATGTCTTAAGCTCCATCATGGATCAAACATTGGCACACCTGCAACATAGTGAGAGATGCTACATATGTTGTACCATTGTATGCTCAGTTTGAGGCCCTGCAATTCAATCTGAGCTCCCTGAAGAATAACCGTTATAGACTCAGTTATACAAAAAACAATGCATGTATCATGTTGAATTTCACAGGCAGCTGTACAGTGGGGCTTAAAATACTTTTCCCCACCGTTTTTGCAGCGCCTCTGATCTTAAGTAACACATGTCCCAGTCTGGTGTCCATATTTACAGCATGCTCTTACTGAGAAATTTGTGGATCAAATGAATTCAAGGATGTTTTTATATCAACAGTAAAAAAGCACAGTTTACACAGCTCGAAAGGAAACAACAATAAATCAAGGCACCCCTCTCCCCTCCAGACACATTTCCTTGTGTTTGTGTATTTATCAAACATCAAAATATTTCATAAGAAATATGCTTCAGCGCTGGCCACAATTTACACTTATAGTCTATTTCTCACTGTCTATAAATGTCTAGCAGTATGCACACAATCTTATGACATGCACACAAATCTCTAAATAAAGATAAAAATGGCAGACTATAGCTTTAAAGGGAGTGGCTCTAATTATTTCATTGTATTGTCTGTCTCAGATGACTTTGGCCTTTCTGAGTACATAAACTCCACCAGGATATCCTCCCCTGCCACTGACTGTGAGTTACCCATGAGGCTACGGGGCTCCTTTGGGCCGCCCATTGTGATCAGGCCTATGCGCTGAGGTCATAAGGGGAGCCAGACTGGCAGGCACTGCGTGGCTTCCTCTGAGATACCAGATCAAGTAAATCAGAATTAGAACGTGTTAGCCCTTCAGGAGCCCAGATGACGGCGACTCAACAAGCGCCCGACGGTACCAGGGAGACGGCCTGCTGTGGGAAAAGAAAGGGTGCTATTTGGAGTCTTTGAAGGGGCCGTGTCTGCAAGCCTTTCTTGAGCATGTGTTGTGCATTCTTTTGGTGTGGTTAACCTGAGACTGAAAGTGTTTGTGTTGGTATTAAAGCTCAAAGGAGTGTAGCGGCCAACAGACATGGCAGAGCTCCATTAACCCGCCGAGATGCACGGCCCCCGGTGCCGCGCTGTTAGTCTATCACCTCTTAAAGAGATCCATTTTTCACAGGCTTCCTCAGGCCATAAAGACAAGAGACAAACCAATTGATTTTAATATGGCTTCCATGTCAGGGGAACATGGGAGAGTGGACATATGGAGATTAATATCTTTTGCACCACTAGCCTATTGGTAAATCCGCTGATTCATGCTTTGATGTATGGGGAGAGATGATCTAATGCGCTTTTCCCTCGCTTTTCTATTTGTTGAGTGTGTTTTGGCCACCTTTTTTCAAAGTGCAGTTGTCTGTGCAATGTCGTTGTGGTAAACCTCGAAATTTCCATTAACTTTATAAAATGCCCGAGTGTGCACATGCCTCATTGTCAGCTGTGCCATTATGTTGATTGATAACTTCTGCACATTATCCGTAACTCCTCAAGGTTTCGGGTTATAGAGTCATTTGAAAAACTTTGACGTTAATGTAAATTGCAAATGATTAGATCATTCTATTCAAATGTATTTCTTTTTTATAGTTATTAATTTTATTTTACACGTTTTTAGGTTAACTACAAACGAAAAATAATTATCTTAAATTTTTTTTATTTTTTTTTATTGTAATTAATTCTTTTTTTTTTGCGAAGTAGCTTTACAGAAATAATTTTAGGACAAGAAAATAATGCAAGAAATGTATATTATTTTTTATATGTTTTATTATATTATTTTAAATGAAAATATAAATATATTAAATATTATTTTTTAAATAAAACATATCAATTATCTTATAACAAAAATATATGTGGCTTAAAGGAATAGTTCACATTTAAAAATTTAAATTCTGTCATCATTTACTTGTCATTTCAAACCTGTATGACTTTCTTTCTTTCACAGAACACAAAAGAAGATATTTTAAAGAATGTTGGTAATCGAGTAATAGCGGTACCCATTGACTTACATTGTTTTTGTGTCTATAAAATAGAAGTGAATGGGGTACTGCCATTGTTTGGTTACCAACATTCTTTACAAAATCTTCTTTTGTCATACAGGTTTAAAATAATAAGAGGATGAATAAATGATGACAGAATTTAAATTTATGGATGAACTCTCCCTATAAGAGAAATAACCATGAAATAACTTATTAACAGTCGTGTACATTCCCTTACTTCCTCCACTGCCCAAAGATATGTTTATATTTAAGTATGTCTAAATGTTTTCCTAAAAGTCAAAGAAATGTTTCAGACCCCATTAATCAATTAGTCATTTGTAACACAACTAGTCAATTAGTCGATCGTCTTGACCCAGCAGCTGGTTAGCCTATACTTGATTCAGATCTATCTCTGTCCTGTTTCTCCCTCTTCCTTTACCTTCTGATTTATTCCACCAGGCCGGAAACAGAGGCATAGCATGTTGTGTGCACCACTAAACGAGTGGCTCTTCTGGGAGGATCAGGCCAGGGCAAGCCTGGGGGTCACAGTGGAAAGTGTGCCCGCCACGCCAGAATAAATCAAGAGTAGGGAGAGAGGGTCACAGGGATGACCTCAGCAGCACCAGCATGGCTTAAATCACCCAGCTTCCCTGGGTGGAGAGAGAAAGTTCAACTAATGAAAACAGCATGTTTCATTTGACACAATGAAAGAATCAGCTCTGCTCAAAAGTTTTGAGTACGTGTCGATTGATCATTTTAGCACTTAATGCATTAATTAAGAATGAAAATTTTTTAAAATATTATACTATTAAATGAAAATGTGTATTAACATACAGTGTTTAAAGCTTATTGTAACAATGCACATTTTAACGATAGCCACAGAAATAAATCAAATCGATTATAATAATTCCTCAAATCAGTAGGTCTAATGAAGATGTCTGTGTGCACATTTTCCATCTGTTTCTTTGTTAGCTTAAATGTTCTCCTTCATGGCTGTTATATTGTAACATCTCACAGAAATATAAAGCAGATGCCACTGTGTCACCACAGTGGTCTCCAGCACAAATACAGTCTTTGAGAACTAAAGTGTGGATCATGAGAAAGACATAATTGGCCGCACAAGTTGTTCTTTATCGGAGTCGACCTCTGCTAATCTTGACCTCTTGTTGGTTGTGTCCACCACCTCACCGGTAGTAGTCCTGCCTGCCATTAACAGAAATTGGCCTGATGACATACTCTTCCTGTGTCTGCCCCTTTACAGGCCCCTCTCTGACGAAAGGGATGGCGAGGCCTGGAGTCCCAGCATAATGCTCTATTTTAGGAGGTCATTTTGAGCCGGATGCCCTGTCTCCCCAGGACCGCCTGTCTGCTGATAGCCTATCAGATTGCTGGCTCTTAAAGGGGAGCCGCTGCCATTTACCATCCTGACGCCATGCGAACCAGTTATCATTATCAGGACCCCCGACACCAGATTAGCAAGTCGCAGTGCTAATGAGCTTTTTTTTTTTTTAAAGTAGAACAATATGGCGGCAACAATAACATCAAGGTAAACAGAAATGCAGGTCTCTCTTATTTATTTACTCTTATGTTGTTTAAAACCTGTATGTGACTCTTGTGTAACAGTAAAGAAGATATTTTGAGAAATGTTTTTGTGTCCATACAACGGAAATCAACGGAGTCCAGTGTTGTTTGGTTACTAACATTTTTCAAAATATCTTCTTTTGTGTTCTGGAGAGGTAAGAAAGCCATACAGGTTTGAAATGATGAAAGAATTCACATTTTTGGTGAACTCTTACTTTTTCACTTAATGTTAGTGGTATCTTCTTACATAATGCAATGAAATAACGTTATTATCAAAAGATGTCATAACCATGACCAAAACAAATGACTATGGAGACAGTTAGACTTCTCAGTGCATGTTTTGGAGAGCTTTTTTATGGAAAGCTTCTGTAGCCCCGCTGTATAAAATACACGTTGTTACTGGTTTCTTAGTTATTTGTGGCAATGCGAATCCTCCACAACAGGTTTTTCCATAAACAATATTTACAACCATGAGACAATTTACAAAATCCTCTACCCCTAACATTTCCAAAGGATGTGACTAAGTAACCCTCAGATATCCAAGCCAAGTTCAACACGTGCAGCGAATAAACCAAAGAGAGGCGAGATCGACTGCCGCAGCACAAACAAGTGTGTTATTGATTGTGGGGTTGCATTCTGTTCAGAGAGGTAATAGCTCACATAAAAGTGGTGCACACAATAATTGATTGTCCTTTTATTTTATTGGTGTTTATTGTTATGCAATTTATTGGTGTTGTGTAACAGTTCAATTTGCGTTGCTTATCAGTTTGCAATTATAAAATCGTTCAGTTTTATAAGGGAGATCAATAATACTTGAGTTGAAGTATGCCACCTCCATACTACTGTATATACAATTTTGCGCAATCTTTTTAACTTTCCGTTTGTCAATGCCAAACCTTGACCTCCTGGTCTTTTCACCATTTCTAGTAAAAACTTGAAGATTCCATGCAATATTCACAAGCATTGTGCATCAGCTTATATGCTCTACGATCAAGAATGGCTCAATTGTGACTGCGTATGATAATAATTATAGGGTGGAGTGTCATTATAAAAACAAGCCTTCTCACGCTTGTAAGTTTATATCTGCTCGCTTGATTATATTGGGTGTTTTCTCATTGCTGTTGTGTGTTGTAACCGATCATCCCGTAATCCCTCGCATTGAAACGAAGTGTTGAAAGAGCTCTCATTTCTCTTTGAGAATGGCCTGCGAGCGCCTTTAGAAATTCACGCTCAAGCTGCGGCTATCGAAGTGGCTCTCTCTCTCATTGTAAGGAAGAAGTCGGCTATTAAAAGGGCCTGTGGATACTTGGACAAACATCAGCCCACACGCTCAATTACTCTGTCATGTAGGAATGCTGTTGATCTGCATTAACAAAGCTTATGGAACGACCGAATTCCAAAAGTAACAAGGCGATATAATGAAGTTCTCTGCCCCAGAGGCTTACATTAGTGCTTGAGATTTGCCACGTCACAGATTAAATTGTCAATTAAGCAGAAATCCCGCAACAGATGGTCTGCGTTTGCACAGTTGTACTGTAACAGCTACTGGTGTCTTTTATCGTCTGTTTTATGTATACCCTGTGTGCCAGTCTGACTCATGTAGAATGAGAAATCTCACCACTGCCATCGAATCTGCCATCGTAAATGCTTGCTGGGCCAGTCCTGTCAATGCATTGTTTGATGGGGTAAACTCAGGGTACACAACTGGCTCTGTAGTCAGGCAGGGCTCTGTTTTCCCTTTTGCAAATGAGGTTTGTGAAATCATAAAGTGTCTGTAGATGATGTCATGCTTGGCATTTTGTTCCAAAGCGGGCTTTCGGAGCACTAGATTTACAAGCGTTCGGGAAACATTAAAAAGTGCAGTGGTTCACAGTGAGAGAGCTCTCGCCAGCATTCCACCCCTTCGTGTCCCCAAAGCGCGGCCACTGTGCCATGGCAGGATATCTTAAAATCTTTGATACTCTCATTTCACCCAGTGTGAATGTTTATGTGATTTCTTCCCTCACCTTCTGAGAAGCAAGGCTTTCTTTAATGTAACGTGTTTTGAATGCTTTGTTGTGCTAAGTCAATAGTCTGTTATTTGTGGAGAGTATGCTAAGTGTGTTTGGGGTCTACATGCGAATGTTTTTGCCGGAGTGTGAGGACTGGGTTATGCCAAGGTGTGAAAGTTTGCCTGGTGCCAGTTTATTTTGGCTCTGTTCTCTTTCTTCTGTGTGTGTTGGCATCTTTGCTTAGCAGTATTTTTCTTACTGTAATGGATCCTGGTTACTACTGGAGGCAGTCCTGAGTAAAAGTTTATGAATATATAAATCTTTACATAAACATACAATAATGAGCCTGGTCTAGTTTTCTAATAGTCGGGTATAAGTGCATTTATAAATAGTTGTTGGTAAATTTGGTTGTTTTTGGTAAGCAGCTGTATTTAAAGATGTTATGATTCTACTGCAGTTTTATAAAGTCACGCAGGCAGTTCCTGCTTTGTTCAAACACGACGTCAGCACGACATCTAACTCAAATTAAAGCTTCGCAAAGGTATCATTGCGGACAATTGATCTGCCAGAGAAGTCACAAACAAACTTTAGGGGTTTCAGAGAGGGAATAGGTTGCCTTTCCCATCAGGGTTGCCTTTTCTCAGTGAACATGCCTTTAATTTGAGGCCTAGAGGAATGTGTGTGTGCGTTTGTGTACGTGCGCGAGCGTCCGTGCATGTGTGTGTGAGACTGGGTTTAAATCAATCTGGCCGAGACAGTGCAATTAGAGGTTAAGACTTGGTTATCTGGCTTGCAAAGACAGACTGTCTCCATAACCCACTGAACAAATGCTGATAAAAAGCTGGAAAATATTATTCTTCACGCAAGTGTATGTCTCTGGTTTGGGCTCTGGTGACCCAGTCGTACGGGGCTCAGCCTCGCCGTCTCTGCCGGTCAGGAAGACAGATAGGAAAAAACATGCAACACTCAGATAACCAAACTATTGATTAGCATTTTGAAATACTTGATAGTGAAGTGTCTGTCATTAGTGCTCGGCATGAGAAAACGGCACAGGTGTCCTGCTCGGCTTCGCTTCCCATGTTCATTGTTGAACACAAGTTTTAATTCGTTGTTTTCTGGGGTTTGTTGATGTAAGCGGCAGACGCAGGGACGTTTCAGATTCATTACTCAGATTCAATGCTGCCTAAAAGAGCCATTCCTGCCTCCTTTCCAGGAGTTGTGATTTCTGACAGCATCTCGACAGAAAGCATGGGAGGAAGACTTGCAGCGTGTGGAATGTTTCGAGGCGAGTTCTGAAGAGTAATGTATTACAAAGCTGAATTATTACCAGATTTATTACTCAATCCAATGTTCTGAACTCAGAATCGCATTGCAAAACATTTCATCTTAAACTTTTGCTCCTATAAATCTAACCAATATTCAGTCAGCATGAGTCATAAAGCAACATAAAATATACAAAAATCTAATTTACTTTTCCTTTCCATGACAAGGCTGCATTCTTAAAGCCGATCTGAATTAAGAGCTCAAGTTCTTGCTCATAGTTCTTCAGAGGAGGTGTTTACTGTCTAGTGTGTTTAAGGAGTCTGCGTCCCAGG
Source organism: Oreonectes daqikongensis (assembly GCA_026939265.1). NCBI lineage: Eukaryota > Metazoa > Chordata > Actinopteri > Cypriniformes > Nemacheilidae > Oreonectes > Oreonectes daqikongensis. Next base: position 5,467,527 of record JAOTQM010000187.1, read on the forward strand.
CATATCTGAGGAGTCATTGTAATCCTTCAAGCCCAGGTTGATGCCTGGCCACAGTCCCTCGCTCTCCCGCTCCCATTCTCCTGCAGTGGGTGAATGGACCCATAATGGGCCAAATCAGCAAAAATTTGATCATGAAGCCTTGCCACTGACAGCCCGTCCCTGGAGGCATGAATTACCCTGACTGGTACAATGAGAAGATGACACACGCAGCCTTGGGCCCTGTCTGCCTGGACTACTCGTCTCCAACACAAGCGAGTGAATCAGATTGCCTCCAATTAAAGATTTAACCATCTCTTTTTGCTTTGCTTTTCTCTCAATCCCTTCTGTCTTTCTGGACATGCTTTCCGTCTCGTAGCGCAGACATGTCTTGTGGCATTTACGAAGAATGGAATGATTGTACAGTATTGAATATACAGGACTGGGGGGGTTTAATTTTTCTGTTTTGTGTCTTTGTGTAGCATCGAGTGAATAGATTAGCTGTAGAATCCCCTCCACTCGAGTGCCCTCCACCCCCACTGTGTCCACAGTCCTAAGTGTGTGAGTCTGTTTCTCATTACTTTCTGTCCATACCAAACTCCTTCGCAGTTTCCTTATGGAGAATTAATGCCTCCTGCTTATTGAATATATGGCTGCTGTCGTAAGTTGATGTATTTTATTCTTGCGTTGCCGTATTTTCCGTACAGATGCTTTTTTCTGCACACATTCACTACTCAATAGCATCACTTTCTTTCTTCTGCAGAACACAAAAGAAGATATTTTGAAGAATGGCGAAAAATGGCGATACCCATACACTTCTGTTGTATGGACACAAAACCAATGCAAGTCGATGGCTACTGCCGTTGTTTGGTTACCAACATGTTTCCTTTTGTGTTTCGCAGAAGAACAAAGTCATACAGGTCTACTAGGTGAACTATCCCTATCTCATGCTTCAGCCCCATCCCTTGTGCTTACGCCTGTATGTATCTCTCAGTTGTTTAATTTGATTGTCTGTCCTCTCCCTCTGAAGTGTCAGTTGTGTACCAAGCTGGCGTGACCGCTGGATTATTACCCCGGGGTCTCCATGGGTGCGGACGGTCAGCTTTCCTGGTCACGTTAAGAAAAGCGGAGCAGGGGGACAGCCTGTGTGAACAGCTGGGTCCTGTTTTCAGCCCTCTGACTCGATTACCTCCTTCTCTTTGAAGAGCTCTTTCTTTACGTACTTTCACACATGCAGGCCACATAAGGGTCAAGAGAGTGGACTAGATCTTCAGTTACTTAAAAACTAATAAAGAGATGAATAATCCTATGTTATGTGATATTAGCATAAATGTAAATGTAAGAAGAATCTAATAATGTGGAAATTTGTGTACTTGTAACATGGTTTGTTTTACAACGATCAGGTCCGTGAAACCATTAATGTGTTTCTTTGGCCAAAAACATCATCTTAATGCTATTTCTTGTGTGCTTTATGCTCTCACACTGTTCCTTAGAAAATGCTGTCTTTTCATTTATCAGCAAGCGAATGGAATTGAGAAACCCAATGATCACTGCCAAAGCCATTGAATGCCAAATCTCTCAAGGCTTACATGGTGTTGGACAGAAAGCAAAACTTGTTTTATCATTGTTTCCCAACGCTTGAAAAAACAGCCTAGGGTAAAACATTGCATTGTAACCACATTAGTGAATAGCAATAGCCAATGAATGAGGTCACAAATAATTTATTACTGAACCTGCGCCTGCTATAGGCATGCAATTGTGCATTACACCCATAAAGGAATATATAATGGATTATGAAATTACACTTCCAAAATAAAGAGAAAGTTCCATGTGCTACCTGTCAGAAGAGATGAATGAATGGCTTCTATTATCTCTATTACAGTGAATGGGACTTTAACATATTTTTCAGGAAAGTGTGAGAATAAATGAACATGGAGTGCAGTGCTGCAATAACAGTTTTCTTTGCCCTGTTTGACATGTGATTAAGTTACAAAAGAGAATGTATTTGCAACAGGTGCCTCTAATATGGAGCAGGCATGAGGGGTTCGTAGACTCTCTCTCTAACCTCAATGAACCTGGCAGGAAATCCGATTCCCACTTACACACAGGCAAACATGACTTCTACTCACAGAGCAAGGGGCAGAAGGAGAGGACAGGTGTGTCTGAATGTAACTTATGAATAATACTGTACATTTGGGTTAGATGAAGTCTTTTATTTATTTACAGGTTTAAACTGTTTATCTTTCCGGTGCGTTTTTGTTTCTACCTGTATGATGAATAGCAGATCTTGTATCACTGTCATGAGGAGTTATTAAAGCCTACAATGTGCGTGTTTACAGCCCTTAAATCTCCTCCCACACAACTCAATTTAACATCTTGCTGATCACTTGGTAAATAAGGCTGTCAGCACAAGCCCATTGTTAAGAGTGTATTTACATAGCTTCTTGCCGAATAAGCGTGTCAAATATTGTTCTCTGCTTCTTGGCAACTTGCCGAGAAATGGGGAATTTATTTCATTCACTGTCATTTTTTCTTTTCCAACCAATCCCTGTCTCTGGGGGCGTGCCGTTAATGCTGGTGAACCAATCGGCGGTGTTTATTACCAAACTTTTGCTACTTTGTGCAAGTTATTGAGAGACGTCGCCCCGCCCGTCTACTCCAGCTGAAGCATTTAACTCTTTATATACACAAGCTTGAAGAATGAAGCAGAAAAGCGCAAGCGAATAAAATGATTTCTCTACTTTGATAATATGGGTCAATACGTTAAGTTTGTCTGACTTATTTAAATAACTTGCATCTTCTGTAGATATTGAAACAACTGATATTATTAATAATTCATAATAACCTGGCATACTCGTTGCCAGGTCAGCAAGTTGTGTCTGTCATCCCGTGTTGAAACCGCAACATGCATTTAGTATAAAGATATGGCACCGATGTATTTGATTGTCAAATAAATAACAAACAAGTATTTAACCAAAAGGTCAAAGAATGCAATAAGCTCACATTTTTATGAAAGTGTTAAATATTACTTGTAGGCTGTGGATATTTAAGGCTGATTTGGGGGATTTATCTCACGGTCTGTGCATTGCCCATAGCTGGAATTCGCACCCGAATGAGAGGCCCTCGCTCCTCATGAGGTCATTCTGTGGAATTCACGCGCTTCCCACTCCACAAAAAAAATCGTATGGAGCAGGTAACAGCCTGCGGATTTATTTGCTAAGCAATGTTGCTCTAATGTGGGATTTCACATGGTAGTTGCTCGTATAACAAAATGTAGGTGAATATGTTCTTATAAATATTAATACATGATGCAAATAATAAAGGATAATTGGCTTAATTATTGGGTTTTGTATAACATAAAAGCGTTTCAAGACGTGAAATGTCGTTATATTACAGATCCTCAAACCGAGGTTAAGGTTCATGACTCTCAATGAGGTTAATCGTGGAAATGTTTTTAAAACATTATTGGATTTTTACATTTGTTTTAATGTAGTCTTAGTTTTTATTTCTATTAAAAACAAACAATTATCTTATTAGGAAATACGAAGGAAAAAGAAATGGATGTTACGCCTTTAAGAGTTAAGAAACTTGAAACCTTGTTTGCGCAACAATCAGTGCAGCTCAGAGCCGCCAAAGTGTCTAGACTAGCACATGATGGTAGTCAGCCAATGGCTCCATCGCTCTCCTCGGGGGCCCTGTGTGTGTGCGCGTATGTACGTGTGTGTGTGTGCGTGCGTGTGTGTGTGTGTGTGACAGGGGGAGAAAAAAGGAAAAAGAGAAAGAAACTGAGAAAGAGAGAGAGATCTGGGTTGCAGTTTGACCAGGTCTGAACACGGAACCAGGAGCGTACTATAAGTCCACGGATTGTTTCTTGTCTGACCAAGGCGCGCACGGATATTTTGGGATTGCAGAGTGCGCTGGAATAGTGGAAAACAACCGGAATTGTACATTCTGTGAGAAATTGTCTGTGGATTTAATTCGCCGAGGAGCAGCTTCATTAACGTCACCGGACCCGAAGAGTAGATTTGAACGCGTTTCAAAGTCCGAAAACATTTAAGAACGCACAGCTTTTCGATGCATTTTTGCCAACGTTGTCTCTTAAGTCGTTCTCTTCTGTCTTTGTAGTTTGAAGCGGTAAATGATACTTGTTCCCTTTAAACCTGTAGTGCATTTAACATTTAGAACTATTGGCTTGTATGTTCGCTTTAAATATTGTACCTGACAGCATTCTTCTAAGATGAATGCATTTTAATGTAGGCTATGTGTAGCATTTTGCATTTTAATGCAATATAATATATTTGTGCTATCAAAACTAATGTTGTGGCTTTGCCACCGATATAACGTTACGGTGCTCGGCTGTGCACGCGCTGCACAGCGTTCGGCAAATATTAATGTTGCACGACCTCAGAAATAGTTTTAAATCGCGAAGATCTGAACGTAAATAAGAACACATCTAGAGTTTCAAGTTGTCGTATGTTCAGGACGAAACGCTCAGGTCTTGTGCGGCGACTCTGGAGAAGCCGTTTGATTCCAGATAAAGAGGGGGGCGATGGATATGGCAAAAGCGGCGATGGGTCTCGGGACGATCTACTTGGCTCCAACCCAGAGAAAATTCCCAAGACGGATTTCAGACCGATGACCCCGAGCGGGTCGCTCGGCGTGGACTATGGGGAACTGTGTACGAGGAATCCCACTGAGCGCGGCGGAGGCTCGTCGGGGGGAGTTTTGGACCAAGATGGGGGTACGGTGTGTGTTCTGGAGCAGGGGAGCCGTAGGTCTATTCAGGACAGTGATTGTAGAACAGTTACTTGCTGTTTGTTTAAAGATCGGGACCATCATTCTGGATCTAGAAGCCCGGAAGCGGCTCAAGGTAACGAGCCAGGCTCTTGTCAGTTCGCGTTGAGGAACATTGGGTCTTCGCGGGACCCCGGTCTTTTTGAAAGCCATGAGACGAAACCTCGCTCCGTCATGGAGCAGGAGCTCAAGACCGCCACCTACTCGCTATTAAAAAAGCTAAAAGAGAAAACGTTGGATACTTTGTTGGAGGCCGTGGAGTCCAAAGGAGGGATGCCGAGTGACTGTGTAATGGTATCGCGGACCGAGCTGCGTCTGGGCGGTCACATGGCTCCTCCACAGCTGCTCATCTGTAAGCTTTACCGGTGGTCAGATCTTCAGCACACAGCCCAGCTCAAAGCACTCTGTGAGTGCAAGAGCTTCGGTGCTCAGGACGGTCCGGTTGTGTGCTGCAATCCATATCATTACAGCAGACTGTGTGGGCCAGGTAAGCGCTTCTGTTCCCAAACTTTTTCTGGTGAAGTGCACGTTGAGTGTGATGTCTAAAATGGTCCTATTGACTAGGCCAGATAAACTTGTGATCAACAAACACATCTGCAGATTATTAGTTTTCATAATTATCTTACATTATTTTTATTTTATAGCAAATAATATGAAAAAAGTTTGTTGAATATATATTCCAGTGCAACGTGAGCAATGTTTTGATGCTTAAGGTAAAGTTACACTTTACAGACGGATACGTATTTTGCTTGTCCGTAATAGTTTTATGCTAGTTTTGCTGGTTCATCGCCTCTGATAACTAAGGGAAAAGATCTTAAAACTGCGAGGCGTATACAGTTTTATTTCATTTTATTTTTTAAACCATTAGCGCTTTAGTTAACCAATCTCTTCTTTCATATCCACTTTACCTTAAGTTTAGTTGTGTGCATTTATCGCAATGTTTACCTCCTACAATACTTTTAAGGGTTTTCTTCAGATCTGATTTTTTTGTTTTAATTCTAAGTATTGTCTAAAAAACAAGATGAAAACCGATGCTTTAAAATTCCTTGCATTCAAGTGTTAAATTTACAACGCATCGAGAATGATATATGCGAGGCAATTGGCAACCCATAAATCAGTTTTTTTTATTATAAATCTTCACATATATAACAGATAGTTTAATAACACAACGCGATCAGCGAAGACTTCAAAACAGAGTTTTTGCCCTCCGTTTTATTGGAGTTTCTCAGAGCAGAAACGCTTGAGGGAGACAGCAGCCCCCTCTGTTCTCTCATATTGGGGCTGGAGTGCAGAGACACGCATAGCTCACAGGCGCTCATGCGTGTCCACATGAAGATGGTATTTCTTTCATGAGATGGAACAACAGAGCTTCCAATCTTAAAACTCCATCATGTTTTTGACGTCTTTTTTTAGGGTTCATTTTCGCAGACGACGTTAAAAAGATAAATCCTTCTGTTTGATAGTATTTCACGTAAAAATGATGCTTTAGATTGTTTAGATGCTAAATAGGAAGCGTTACATTAGGCGTTTATTGGTGAAATAATAAACTACAGTATTTGAATACACTTTAATTGTGTATGGAATAAGAGGGCTTAGGATTTACATTATTTTCTTTTACCCCACTTTTTTTCTGAGACGTTACCCTTTTGAAATGATATCAGTTTCAAGTTGCACTTTAAAAGTCGCCTTTTTCCTAAGGAGGACCCCTCATGCTATTTAGGTGAAGGAGTGGCGGTAATATACAGTTTGCATACAACTGGCGCCAGACTGACTCGTTGTGTATCTGAGTGACTGAGTTTAGGATCCTGGCAATTACTGCCGCCACTCTTAAAGAGACAGTCCTCATTATACTTTTCCCCCATGTTCAAAACGCTAGGTCATTACTTGTCCAGAGGCTTTTTTTCTCTTTTTTGCTGACGATCTTTTCATGGTTACTATAATGTTTATGTGTAAAAAAACATTGCTTGTTTTTAATTGTTTTATATGGCAAAGTTGTAGGCTACATAACTGTTGCCCATGTTATTTAAATGGTTTAATATCTAAAAGAAAAAAGTATTTTATGGGAAGGGTGTTCACATTTGAATGATTATTTTTTTCCCCTTAGAAATCTATAAAATTGATATAAAATGTGTTTATATAATTACAATTGTCCTTCCTGTTCCTGTTGCGTTTTGCATTTTGATTTGTATGTGTTTCTTTGTTGTTCAATTATCCTATGTTAAGCAATTAAGTTAGTTTTGTTGCCTTTCAGAAACAAAAGCCTACATTTTAGAGCAGCATCAAATCTGTTAACAATATTTTTTCATGTTATATTTCGAAGTGTAACCATACTCTTGTTGTTTTAGAATCACCCCCTCCTCCTTACTCGAGACTTTCCCCCAGCGAAGAACATAAGCCACTGGGTAAGTTTCCCCCTTTGTCTCTTTTACACATTACACACTTCTTGGTTTTAATTGACTTAATCCATTAATGTATACATTGATGTAAATATATATTCGGAGGCAACAGATGTCAGAAGATCAATTACTGACAAATTGAATAAACTAATCTGTGTAACAAAATAACCTGGCCCCTGTAATGAAGTCAGTACCATCAGTTGTCACCCACTGGTTGAATCCCTGGCTTTACGGAGAGCCAGAGGGGAAGCAAAAAGTAGAACAACGTGAAGAATTTTAATGGTGGCAATTAGGCACAGTGACCAGCTGAGAGTCAGTGGAGGTTGCGGCCAGTATCCGGCAGGCCCATTTTCAGCATGCCAATCTGGAGCCGACCTGGGCTCAGCCCAATCTGTAGTGAGGGCCTGGCACTGGGATTGTCAACTGGGATGGGATATCCCAGTACCATAGCTCAACATCGGACACAATGTTGACTGCAGGTGGGGTAGAAAGAGTACCATCTGGAACTGATGATTTGGTGTGGTTCGCACCCCAGCCTGATGAAAACTGTGATTATGTTTTTAGGCTTTTCCTTATTTAATGTATAAATTGTTGTTAATTGTTAATAATAGCGAACAAACTAACCAAAATGACTTTGTCATGCTTTCTCTCCTTAGATCTGTCTGATTCCACACTGTCTTACACTGAAACAGAGGCTGCCAGCTCACCAAACGTCACCCAAGGGGAATTCTCTGGTTAGTCTGCGTATTTATTATATTTCGACTTAGAAATCGAGAATTGAAAGACGTTAAATAGATTTGTTTTGAATGTGCCTGTGAGACTAGTCACACTTGTTACTGTTTTTCCATTCTTGGTGAGCTCATGTGGTAACATCTTTGTTCAAACAAATGTTACGTGCTTGTGATCGCGACCTTGCACCAAATATTTACACTTTTTTTTTACCTTTGCAAGAGGGAGCACTGAGCACACAGAGGGTTTAAAAGGGTCTGGAGCATTGTTGCATTAGGCCAGTAAAGGGTTAAGTGTGTAGTAAATGTTCAAAATGCATTAAAAATGGCAAAACATACCTTCTGTTGTTTTAAGCTTCACAGTTTTCTATGGAGTGTGTTTAGATAAATGAGCAAACTTTGCAGGTAATTTGGTTTTTATGTTGTGCTTTGCTCCTCCTCATTAAAGCCCATTAGGAGCGGAGAGAGTGCGGTGGAGATAAAGCTCTCATTGTGAGCCCAGCGGCGGTTCAGTGGGCCGTGTTGGCTGGCCATAGACCCTGCCTCCCCTCCTCTGTTTTCTTTCAGAAATATTTGAGTGGGATCAAACTGTAATAAGATCCAAGCTCACAGTGACACACACACTCGAGCACACAAAGTCACGTTATACGCACAGGCCGATTGTGCACACATGGTGCACACACACACGCTCGCTCAGACACATATTACATATACACACACACACACATAGCCTTTTACAGCTCTATCTTGATATCAGCAGCAAGGGGTGGACCAGAATTTTGTTTTTTCTATGAAAGGGCCACACTGAGAGAAATGAGAAGAAACGGTTCTGTCTCATGCTTTGAGATGAAACATTCCCCTCTCATGGAATAAAATCAACATCGCTTCTCTCATAAAACTGCAACCCAACTGTGCATGCGTAGGATCGTAGCCGCAGAGACAGAAAGGCTAAGGCTTTGTTTTGCCGGGCTTGAAATAGCATTCAAGAAAGAGCAGGTCAGTCCTTTCCCAGAAGAAGGTACCTGAGCTTGCGGCTTCACACACGCACACCCCCACTTACATTCATCCACACTGTCGCCACCACTTCACAGGCTGGCGACACTCCCTGCGTAAACAAATAATGTTTCAAATGCTTACTGAAATGTTTCTCTGAACTGGGTTTTGCTTATATAATCTGGTCGTTTTAGTGTGCGTGCAGGATTCGGTCTGTGATCGTTTTTAGCCAGATAACCTCTTTGCTGTTGATCTGCACTGGACCAAAGCGAACAGAAATATCAAAAGTTTTGGAGGAAATCTTAGACCAGAATAGGCCCATTTTTATGCAGGTCTAACTGGTTGAGCCAACAAAGTAAAGTTGGTTGATGACAGAGCGTTTGCAAAACTAGCATCTAAAACACAACATGCTTTTTAATAGTGCTATTCTGTTTTTAGTAGAATTGAAAATCAATCAGATTTCTGAATTCCACACATATTACAATTCCCATCACTTCTATATGTCCATCCTGCACCCTTAGCCATAAAAAAAGACAAAAACGGCTAAATCCAACAGTGTTCATACATGTGGCGATCCACCCACCCCCGAGTCCCTTATCCCCACCCTCATGCAGGAACTAGTAAAGCTCTTAAAAGTAAGGCTTGGGGGGCCGGCGGTGGGAGTAAAGCAGATTGCAGCCCCCTAGGCGAACGTAACTCCTGCTCCGAACACTCCTCCACTCTGTCTGACAATAGCGACAAAACACATCTCAACCAGTCGATGAAAACTGTCCATCGCCCAAGGGCGAGATTTTACAGAATTTGACAGTCTATGGACGTCTGAGATCTGAGGTTATTTATGTAATACATCCTTGATGTTTCACTGTCTCAGGCAGTTTGTTTGAAGCACGTTGCGTAAGGATATTCAGCTCAAATATTTAATTAAGTGTCCATAAGCTTCCCCCAGTGTTTGTGACATCTTTGTAATGTCTGCGCTCCTGTGTGTTTGGGCACATCTCTGTCTCTTTGTGTTGTTTGCATCTGGACGTCTACAGCTTGCTGTTTCCCCATCAGGAATTTTCCATCATCGTATTTTGTTCGAATGAAACTGTGTTTGTCAGTTAATGTCTACACTGTGTTCGCTTTGTTTTCACAGCGTGGCTGTTGAAACGCGGTCGTGTTGTGCAGCGCGTGTCTTTTAAACGTGTGTGTTTGCAGTCACAATCTGTATCTGTGACTGGCTTGTAATGCAGCCCACCTGTTTCCTCACCCTGTGTTGTGGTCGTGTGGAAATCAGAATGATGCCCTTTGAAGTAGGTCTCATTGCTTCCTGTATAACTGTATGCATGTGAGTTTGCGTTTCCTCCCAGTATTGGGGTTTTTGTGATCTTTGCGGCCCACCAGCCCCTGTATTCAAGAGGCGGTCTTCTCATCCCTGCTGCGCCTGAGAATTTACGCCTTTTGATCAGCGATACGAGCCGCGGTGCTGTCTGCGGAGCAGTAGAACTGTTTTTCCAGTAATTATTACACTCTGTAATGAGCTATCTTGACATGTGGAATGAAAGGCCAGCAGGGGCGAGAAGACCAGTGGCTGTTTATAAATTATTCTCAGACCAGTGATAGATGTGCCGCAGCTGAGAGATGCATTCTAATAAGCCTGATGGAATTTGTCACCAGATGAGGAAAATCAAGCAAATTCGACTGTTTACATGCGTGACATTGAAGTGCGAGACGTCACAATCTGCAAACAGAGTCGTGTCATTGCAATGAGAAAGACCCCACATCCACTGGAAGAATAACAGAGTGCTTTTCTTTTCTCTCTGGAATTGAATATTAGCATACTGCTATTTTGTGAAGTATATACTCTCTATATAAAACATTCAGCAATAAACATTTTAAATCCAGAAAAATGTTCATTATTATTATTATTATTATTATTTTTTTTTAGATTTTTTCCCTCCCACTGGATATGCAGTCATCTGGAGTGCATTGCATTGTGGGATACTGTGTATATATTTTAACATGTGTAGTAGGTATTCTATGCATTCAAACATTTCCTACTATATACTGCAGTAATATTAAGAGTATATTCTTAATATGAAAGCATTTGATTCTAAATGCAGCCAATTGAAAAAAATGATGGAAATTGATGCAGATTGAGGAGGAGGAAAGAGTCTGTCAGGTACAGGAAACGGTTTGATGTTCTGTAATTTTACTTTGGCTTTACTTTTGCTGGTGCTTTGTTATGCTTACGCTGCCCTCGCTGCTTTGAGGAGAAGACCACAGCCTTGCTGGCGTCACTATGATTCCTTTTTGTGCTGCGTGTCTTTACAATAAAAAGTAATAACAGCCTCTTTCAACATGAACTGGGCTTTCCCAAACTGATCAGCAGTGTGACTGTAAGCTAAAGCCAGTGATTCCCTTTTTCCATTAACAGAGTGTGAGCGCTGGTGCTAGTGTCCGATTCGTTCTGCTCATTTCACAGGCTGGAAAAAAATGCTGGTCTTGAACCAGGAGCTATAGTGGATTGGGAGAGTTTTTAAAACATCAGGTTTGGAAACAAAACTAGAAAATATAAAACTAGCTCGTAATAGAGTAAAGACACAAAATCAAATGTAAAAATAAATTCACAAAACTAGAAGCAAACAAGTGATTCCCATGATTGTCAATGGTGCACTAAAGTGGTTGCATTGCTAGCAGTTGTTGGTTGATCACAGCATTGATAGTACATCATCATTTGATACAGACAGACTTTATCTGATATACTGATAGCACTAAGGAATGCCAGTCTGAAAAATGATTCAACAAAATAATCAAAGCATGTGATGGGCTGCTGATTACCTCTGATTCGATTGCATTCATAGATTTTGAACAGCCTTAAAAGGCATGTGATGTCTTTCCCTCAATATGAACTTATTTGCTAGTTCGAAGACGTCTGACAAGAGTGTATAGTGTGTTGAGGCTTCAATTATTTCCTATTTGTAAGACATTGAGCTATTAAGAAGTTCACTCATAGATTAAAACCAATGTCATCATTTACTAACTAATTTCTTTCTTCCGTGGAAAACACGGGCCAAGTGTCAAAAACATGTCATTCACTGAAAGGTTATTCAGTTGCCCTCTGCAATAGCTCTCAAATCGCATATTCCACTTCCACATATTCAAACTTGGCACATCACGTTTGAGCACATCTTGGAAAGTTTTGGAATGGCGTGCGGGTGAGTAAATGACTTTTTGAAAGTTTTATGAGTGAACTTATCCATTAATCCAAGACCTTTGTTGTGTTGTACACAATGTGAAGACCGTAACTATACAGTGCAGTTCGCTGAGGTAATGTACATTCGTGAGAGTGACATCAGCTCAGTTACATCATTTACAGCAGAACGATGCATTATATAACTTGAAGTCAATTTCTAGCCATATTTTCCTCTCATTTTTTAAATCCATTCCATAAAAACAGTCCCTTATACACACCCTACCCAGCCGCTAAGTCAATCTCTGTAACAGTGCTACCTCGTCAGTGAAAAATGAGCCACGGTGAGGTGGACACAGAGGCCAGGGCCACCCTTTTGTCCTCCCCCCTCATAATCCCTTAGTATCGCTGTCCCCCCTTTTTCCCTCCCTTTATCTTTCTCTCCCGTATTCCCATTGCCTGGCATGGGGCCTCAGGTTTCCACCGCAGCCCCAGAGCCTGCCCACACTCCCCCAGGGCCCCAAGTGCTCCAGGATACGGGATGTGGAAATAATGTGACTGGAGTACTTCCACCCTGCCTACAGAAAATCAGGTTCTGCGGATTGTTTATTTGAGGGGAAGGAGGCCTCAGCCAAACATCCTGTTTTATAAAGCTTGCCTGGGTTTTGTAGCACAGGGGCTGCTCAACTACCCCTTTGACGGCAGGGGGAAGCTGAGGAATGTTGAAGAGAAGGCCAGTGGCCTGGAGGTGATGGGTTAAAATGCCTGTTTGCTCGAGAATGTGCCTCCCTGTTGCGTGCATTGATACAAGTTATGTTTTGTTTTATTTTTTAATTTGATTGGTATAAGCAGCATGCATATAGACTTAACAAACACAGACGGTGCTGCGCTGTGCTGTCATGGCTATACCATACAGTTCTCCTTGAGCATGTGTTCCTGTCCTGAATGACCGACTTCCTGTTCCCTTTACATAACATACGTAAACAACCAAACACGAGCTCATCAGCCAGTAAGGGACAGCTGAAATAGACGCCCACCTAAACAGAAAATTGACCCCGTATAAGACGTGCATTTGTATTGTTTGTGTCTCTGTGGGAGCGTAGCGTGTTTGCGTCTCTGTCAATGGGTTTGCGTGTGCGAGCGCATGCAACTTGGCCTCTTCGATGAGAAATTGAACTTGGTTTTCAGGGATATTAGATTAGAATTGTTTTCGCTCTCTGCGTTGTTTGACTGTTATAAATATTTCAAGATGTGAAGCGTTTTGGAGAGGGAGAAAGATGGATCTTTTTTCAAAGGGCTTTGTAGTATTGTCTTTGCATATTGCAGCCACATCAGTCATGTATTTCACAAAATCAATATCAAGAGAAACTATTTGGCAATGCTATAATAGTGCTGTCTTCTAAATGAGTGTGACATTAGTTTCAGTCAGGCATGTTTTTAAGCCGGCTAAATCTAATGCAATGTGTGTATGCTGAGAGATGTTTTCTGTACCATTGTTTGCAGAGATTACTGTGCCACTATAAAATCTACTATTATTGTGGTATAGTCTATATCAAACCCACTCCTAAACGACATGTCAAATATGAAACAAACTATGATTGTTTATTTTACATGTCAATCAAAAGTTTCTCAATAGCCTAAGCTGGTAGGTTTTCTTTGTGTTTGTTTTCCCATTATTATCTCCTAAAACATTATTTCCTCAAGCTTATTGGGTATCCAACATGTGATCAAAGTGCCCGTTCAATGTAAACAAACACATCACCCACACAGAAATGCAGTCCATTTGTACAGGTTAATATTTCCCCAGTTACCCCACCCCCCGGCCAGTAATGAGTGAGCCATCCAGTCCTGCAGTGCACTCTGGGAAGGCTGAAGCAGCCCGTCGCCCCCTCCACCCTGCACGCCGCTGCGCCTGCCTGCCTCCTCTAATAGAGCCATTCATTCAGTCCAGGCCACGGGGTTAGAGAAACAAATAAAGAGGCAGCCATGCCATTAAAAATGTATGGAATGTCCAACTGTTACTTTAGTGTTTTAGCCCGCCTTCTCTCAAGGCTGCGGAAGAGGGAACAATATTCCGTTGAGCGGCCATCACTGTCAAATGCTTTTGCTGCTCTCAGCTGCCCTGTGCCTGTGGGAGCAGGCGGAAAAGGTGGCTGTAGTAGATGCAGAGGCTGTTTTTATTTTTCGACCCTGGTTATTTTACATTCCAGAGCTTGGCACCGTGATTTAGGCCTAAGGTTCGATTGCCTGGCTAAAATAAAGCGAAGAATGTTTTTTCCGTCCTCCCCAGAGGAACATTGACAGTTGTGCAGGGACCTATGGCAGTCAGTATTTTTAAAACTGGGAGAGCCAATGCATTCCTTTGGCGTGCAGAATGCGCCGTGGATTAACTGCAGGGGCCCGTCGAGTCCGACATCCTCACGTTAACCTTCATTAAGAGAGATGCACAGAGCATGCATGGACAAACAGACACGTGTGTGTGTGTGTGTGTGTGTGTGTGTGTGTGTGTGTGTATACTTGCATTTGTGCATGTGGCACTATAGTTCCTACTCTTTACATCGCTTGACAATGTGCAGTTTTCTCCCTTTGTGTTCATATTTCATATAGCCGATAGCTTATAGTTTAGAAAGCATAGCCATGTTTTGTTAAGGTCACGTAATCGTGCGCCGTGGATTTGCTCTTTGCTTTTCAAAGTAGGTGGTATTGAAGGGAATTACAATCCCATTCTAATAGCTATCCATTTGTTTTACGCGGCTTTCACACAGCATGCGGCATGCGCTGCATTGGCCGCTGGGTTCAGCGTAGCTCAGTGATTTGCGCTGCGCTTGCCAGAGCAAAGTAGGCCGAGTTTTCAAAACAGTGTTAGTTAACATCATTTGATTTTTGTTTCACCTTTTTGTCAGCAGCAAAATATGTATCTGTCCCGTGCTAAGAAGTGAACGATAGCACTAGCCCTGCTAGTAAGAAGAAAGAGAGCAGCAACCTCTCACCTGACTTGCCAACTTGAATTGATATGTCTCCATGACACACACACAGCTGTTTCTCCATTTGATTTTTCACGCTTGTTTGGATGCCCCGTTTCTATTGTCACAGAGTTGAACTATTTTGAACTTTGACCGCAGTAACAAACCGCATGCCTTGTACTGTGTGAAAACCGCATTACTAGCCGAAGTGAGTGAGTGCTATATGAGTCTTCAATAGTCATCCATATTTTGATCCCTTTTCGCAAAAGAGAATTATCTGCTAAAAGTTATTAACTTTTAAGAGAACGCTGTAATATAGATTACCTTAACAGACGTGGACTAAAAGCTGCAAGACTCTCATTGTAATTTCATCAGGTCATCAAGTGTTATTTTGCGCTTGACTTCCATCTCTCTCTGTGTGGTGAGAGTATTTTTCTGACGTAATGTTATTCTCACACTGGAGGCATTTGTCACAGCACATTTGAGTTTCCTGTCTTTTTTGAATGTTTCATTTCTTGATGTTTTTCTGTGTCTTTCCACAACTTTGGCCAAGCGGTGATGATAGACCCTTGTTTTAGAAACGGGTGCTACAATCAAACGGGGTTGAACGCAGTGCACGCTTGTCAAGCTAACTCATACTGGCATCAGCATATTTTTAGATTTTTCCAGACACTGTGAGGAGAGTTGTTTTTTTCGCCCCATGTGTTTGCTACTCAAAAATATGGAAATATTATTCAGACTTACCAAGTGGGATCTGTACTTCTGTCATCAGAAAGAGCTGAGCTCACAAAGGGGGAATTCTGTTATACCCTCATAGCAGTCCGATCCATTACATAAATCATACAGACGTATAAACTTAAAGAGCTTTTTAGCAGCGAAATGAACGTGACTTCACACGTTTGACTCAAGTACGTGATCGCAGTACCTATGCACTGGCCAGTTTTTACACAATGTCATGCATTGAATTGTTGAATAGAATAATACCAACATAATCCTACAGGAATTTGTAACTATTTTACAAGGTGGTAAATTCGTATGATGTGAAGCATGCAAAAACATACGAATATTAGAAAAAAGGCCATCCCCTAACCCCCATCCACTGGCATGACACCAAATCATACTAAAACTTACTAATAAGATCGTACAAAACTAGTTACGAATTTCTATGCGATCGCTAAATAGTCAACATATTCCAGTGATTAAAGAAGCAGACACCTGTTTATTCCCAACATATAAGAGTCCTTGCTCCCAACGCTAATAACTCCAAACAGATAAGGGCGAGAGAGATAAAGGGCCGACAGAGGGAGAGAGAGGCCTAGCGATCTTTCACTCATCTAGCCGCAGCATGTTCTCTGATGTGATTAGTGGTATGACGAAACACGGCGTACCTGTTTTAGTTTGCCCTGTTGGTCAATCTGCGCACGGAACAAAAGACTCCCTCAGAGACACAAAACGGGATTTGTGAGCAGCGGAGAGCGAGAGGAACGCTAAGTTGATCCGCACCAGCTTGACGTATTTGCTCTGTGTCCAGAGTTTGGTCTCTCTTGCTAAATGTAATTAGAGGCCTCAATGGGGAGTTTGTGCCATACCTCAGTGGCCCTTATTGAGTACTTTGAAAACCCACAGCAAACAGACCATTCACTTTGGCTTTTCATGGGGGTTTTCAGAGTTTTGAGCGGTTTTCTGAGGTAAATGTTTTAGTGGAGTGTTTTTTTAACACAGTGTGATGCTAAATCCATAGCACAAAGGCACAAGAAACAATGTTGTTGCTCACTTTTGCACTTGCGGTCTTCTTGCAGTTTTCATTTGAGAACATTTCGAGTTTTGTTGCGATAAATGGCACATGAAAATATCTTAGTGTAGCTAAGAATGAATATGTCACACCACTCCTTTAACATGCCTGGCAAATCCGTAAACAGTTGAAACGTTCACTGCTGCATTTTTAATATGTAACATAAACATTTTGCTTTGTTCTATAGCGAGCTTCCCCGCACAAAAGCGGTTTCAAGCTCTCGTGTGTGAAACTGAAGGCGGAGGCGGCGAGGCTGCTGTCAGAAGACATTGACTTGAGTGTTTATGATCCAGTGAACTGATCAATAGTGGCTCATCATCCGATCTGTGTGCGTGTCCATCACCTCGCAGACGTGCTGTATCCAAATACACAGCTTTCGTCTTAAATTAACCTGAGCTCAGAATCTGTCTCAATGCTGGCACGGCTCCTCGCTGTGAAACCGTACCTGATGCATAACGTTCGCCTGCCATTGTCTTTTGTCACAGCAATAGTTGCGGTGATCCATTCAAGTTCTCTGATAAAATACACATAAAAGGTTAAAAACCACTTTGGTTTAAGAGCACGCTTACATCTGGAAAGGTGCATCTGAAAGGTGTTTTTTAGTTTTGGCTGTGTAATCATTGAGGAAAAGGTCAGGAAGGGTTGGATGTGTGTAGTCACAAAACCAGACTGTTATTGTTTGATATAAAGCGCGAACAAGCAGTCAGAAGGCCATGACTTCTAAATATACAAATTTAACCTTGTTTTTAGCTAAATGATAATTGTAAATTTTGTTCTATATTAACTGTATTTCACACACAACCCGTCGCATGAAATCTCATAGATTGCAGTTGTTGTCGTTCAAAGGCACACAAAAATGCCTTGAATTGTACAATTTTGTTGCATTGACGTAATATCCACTTAAACAGAAATAGCCAATATCTACAAGGATAAGCTGAAGTGCAGGATGATGTCATAAGTCGTAGTCTGTATAGATGGTTTCATCGGACGCACATACCTGGCCCAAAGTTAACTTCTAGTCTGTGTTTGTTTATAATACAATTTATTTCATATTTAATTCATATTAATGTTACTTAACCGTTATTGATTCTTTGCAGAGGTCTACCGGAAGTTTGTGCCACATAAAGTTTGTTTTATGTTGTTGCTGCTGAAACTGTCAATGTGAGAGAGACTGTACGTTTTGAATGCTCATATCTTCTTGAATGTGGATTTTGTCTTTGTTTTGGAGCATGCAAGTTTATAAATATCCTTAACATATTTTTACTAAAAGCCAATTTAATGGGGATTTTAATGCTTCTCAGAACTGACACATTTTTACTTTTTTAGCACAATTGATGGATGTTTGGTGAGGTGGTTATTTACTGTTGTTAAGTTGTTACTTTGATGATAAAAGTTTTGGACTGGCAATCGTTTATTGATTCATGCTGCATTGTCCCTGTAATAATTGGACTGTAAATCGCTTTGAATAAAACTGTCAACAACATGACAAATGAGTATTAAGTGAAAGGGCTTCAGTTTATCAGATGTTTATGGCTTAGGTTATGGAAATGTTCATGGCCCCTTGCATGCTGTGCAGAATCTACATGTACCTTTACTCCACCCTGTTGTATAGACAAAGTACAGAACACTCACAAATCAAAAATCAATCCCATGATCCCTGCTAGAAGCAGTAGAAGTGTTAGGTTGAGAGCGAGCTGTAGATGGTCTGTTTCTGGGAGTTCGTCCTTCACACTGCCCCATCTGTTCTCATGGTAAAGGAATTCATCTTGGAACCCCCAGTCCTTCTGGCTGAGACTTGCCTGTGGAGATCAGTACACAGATCTGTGGGTCTTTGCACTGCTTGACTGGGCTGTGGAAATCACTGCAGAGGCCCAGCGATGTGACCTGTGCAGACCGCATACTCGTTCATTTGTTGCTCTGGGCTCAGATGGCCCATGTGTTGAAATGTCCACACTGGTGAGTGTTAAGGAATCCAGAGAGGCAGGGCGGTCAATCTGACTATCTAAGCTGGGCTTTATATGGGACTGAGGTGTGAATCTTATGCACATTTGACCAAGGCGTCATTAACATTATAGAGCCATGGCGAAAGGATGCGACTTGCAGGTGCTCTGTAATCGTATGCTGTGATGAATTCTGTTTTTCTGTGCTTTGCGTGATGTTATGGAGGAAATGAGAAAAAGCCACATGCACGCAAAAATAGATTGTAGATTCACGGCACCATTTTTTTGTGCAACAGATGAGGAACCAATCTGTAGATTGTGAGCGTGAATGCAATGACAAATCAGATGCTTAAAAAGTTTCATGAACAAATTTTGATGCATGTTTTAAATATTGCATAAACAATATGGCATTCGCTGGAAAAAATGACAAAAATACTAAGAACAGACAAAAATATGAAGAAACATATTCATGATTTTTGTCATAGTCATGTAGTTCCTAACTATATTTATCTGTTATTGTGGTTTTCTGTATTTGTTTTTCACACTTTCATTCTCATAGAAATGTCTGTGTGTAATTCCTGCCTTGCATTTCCACCAGCATGATTCAATTACTCTCACTTCTTCCCTTAGACATGTTGTTTCACCACTTTATAGCCCAAGAGTTGAAACAAGGAGCCTGAGAAAATAGTAAAAACTCCCAAAAATTAATGAAGTAAGCCAAGAAGGAAAGAGAGAGAGAGAGGCTTAAAGAGAAGTAAAGCCATCTGTGCGCGAGTGCAGTCTCGGTGAGTGCGTCTGGCTGATAAAGCCGTCTTTGATGGCAGAGATAGCGCAGACGCCAACCTAAATGTGGCCCGTTACTGTGTCGTAAGTCGCCCTGTAGTGATAGTTGTCTAAAACATCAGAGCCGTACCAAAGAGCAGAGAGAGGGAGGGAGGCACGACAGCATTGTTTCTTAAGTTCCGCTTTTTTCCCAGTCCAGGCAACCGTATTTCCAGCAAGCAGCTTCTCTCTCTCTGACCCCAGTAAGGAGAAGAATGCCCAGGCCTGTCAAGAGTGGCGTCAAAAGATGAATTCTGTCCACCATAAACTTGACTGTTCTCTCTGTCTCTCTTTCTACCGCTCGCTTGAACTCTTTCCCCCCTCTGCCTGTCAAACCAATGGTACAGTCTAATAGCTGGAGGGAATCTAATCCTTGGCACAGGATAAGAGACTTAGACTCCCCCTTCATTCCCTCTCTCTCCATCTCTCTCTCTCTCCCTCCCAGTTCACTTCGATTCAAGAGCGCTTCATTGCCATGAATGTTAGGATCACATTATTTCCAAAGCAACAGTGTCTCTCTCCCTCTGGTTAAAGGCTCTGGCAGGAGAGCTGTGGAGGAATGAGTTCATCTTTTCAGAATTCCCTGGATTAGAGAGGATGAAACCTCTGGAGTTTGGTGGGAAGAGATGACAAGCCGCTGTTTTCTCTGCCCGGAGCTCTGTGCGTGTTCTTTTACTCTCCGCTCTTCTGTTCTCCTCCCTTATAAAAGCATTAGCAGATACTCACATAGCATTGCATAGAAAGCCTCAACTAAAGCCCCTTTTAGTTTTTAACACAGGTGGAGGGTGGAGTTTGTCTATATAGCCGTCTTGTGTTTTTCTATGTATGCAAAAATGTAATGAATTATTGGGTGTGAACCCGTCCATGTTTCCAGAACTGCCCTACCGAATGTGCTTCCTACAGGTTTCATTCTTGAAAGATCAGAGAGATCATATGAGGTGGTATGAGCCAAATATTATATCACAGTAATCCTGTATCCTGGTTCTGAAATATATCACCATATACTGTAGTTATTTTTAGTGCTGTCTATTGAGTGTTAATTTAGTGAGATGAATTATTGAAATAGATGGACGTAAACAAAGCCGTAAGATTATCCATTAAATGAATAAATGCAAAATCAGTCATATATATGAGACGAAAAAACTAAAACCCAAAACAAATGTATAATACTGATATGCATTGTTATGCTGTGTTTAAAGTTGTTGCAAACTGTATATGATATATTCCTCCATACCGCCTGACCCTCAAGTGTTTTTTAGTGATGGGAATGTGGCCGTCTGGCCTGGGAACAGTCTTGTTTATCTTACTGATTGTGCCGCACGTCCACCAGAGCATTATGTACAAGCTCTGAATTTCAAAGGAAATACCTTCGTGGCTATCTAGCTGAGTGTGTGTGTGTGTGTGTGCATTTCAAGCTTTGTTAAAGAGCGGGTCTTTGTCTTTTCTTAAGGCACCATTTTGTTTTCAGACAAAGTAACCTAGTCTCACAGTCTCCGTCATAAGCTCTTGTGTTGTGAGTCAACACGGCCCTTGCTGTCGTTGAATCTTAGCTGCCAATGCTCCATATTTGCTTACCTTAAAGTCATTTACTCCTTTAAACAACATGATGTCTGTCACATGTGTTTTGAACATATTTTGCATCTGTGGGCAGACAGTGAAATGACTCAACAAGGTACTCTGGGATCGTTGAACTTGTGTTTTGTGTGTTTTGAGTTTGGACACCGCCGTCCCCTTTGTGCCACTGACCACGCACGTCTCGGAGGGGATTGACAGTAGCGGAGACAGTTTTGAGAATATAATGGCAATAATAACACTCTCTACCTTTCTAATGGGTAAACTGAGCTGTCGAGAGGTGCTGGGGTTAAATGAACACAGAGCGATGTAATTGCTCCCAGCTTTTGTCTTTCACCCCTTACGAAGTGTGTGTGAGAGAGTTCCAAAGCTTAAGTGAGGAGAACACAGTTACCACTTAGTCTGGCATTATTATCTGTTCTTAAAGTGACGGGCCCACAGCGCTCGAGTGTTGTTAAGCAAACCGTTGCTGAGTCATTACGTTTACACGAGTTTGGATGTCAGCTGCCTTTGAACTAACACCTACTCGCCGCGGCTGATAGCTTAAATAAGGTTTATTATACTAAAGTAGAGTCATTGGATGCGATTAGAGCAGAGGTGCCGTCCGTCTGTCTGTCTGTTTCCCGCTCTGAGTAAGACTGTATTTCCAGCTCTGGCGGATTGTCAGAGGCACTTGACTGACTCACGAGTGAGGCCTCATGGGAAAGGGAGACAGGAACTCTGCATCCTGCTTGTTGTGTGCCTGCCGATGTGCAGTTTCCAGCCCCTACCTGAACGCACGCAAACATGCACGCACCGCTCGAACGGTGTGTCGGAGAAGTTGAAGTGTGAATAAAGTAAGGATCTATAGGCCACATTGTTATATTGATGTATGGGATATGCTTATATTGCGATAAGGATGTGCACATATTTTTGTGTCTAGAGAACAGATTAATGATAAATAAATGTGTTTTTTAAAGCATCTGCCAAATGCATAAAATATAAGAAATGTCCATGAAAGCTGTATTGCTTTTATATCATTTTTAAGTTATTTGTATTTGGGATGAATACGACATCCTGCAATACTGTGTCCAAAAGCTCTTGATTTATTATGTATTTCCTCAATTACTGATTTTTATTTTTATAAGTTGAAATAATAGAGTGTACATTGACCTGATGGTCACAGGCTCCGAGTAGTTTGGTCTTGGCGTTAGAATATCAGTACATTATTGTTAAGTGAAATATCACAGTACTTTAAAATAACACGTTTCCCCTCATGATAAATGAGGGAATCTCTCAAAGGTTTTCACCAAGACAAATAGCCTGTCAAAAGCAGGATGATACGACGACAGACATTGTGCATTATGAAAATTCGCACAGGACACAACATCAGAGTAAATCTGAAAAACAGACCGATGGCACGGCTTGGTTAAGAGCTCTTCTATTCTGATGAGTTTGCCCGATTTGTTCCCTTCCTTCCCTGTCTCCTTTCCCACTGATACACGCTCACACGGCACCTCTCGAGCGAGAACAGCCAAAACACACACTCCCCTCTCGAACACAAACATTGTCGGATACTCTCTTCAACTCGAATACACTTAAAACACATGAACACACATGCAGAACACCCTCAGGAAACGGGCCGGTCTCTGGGTTGAGCATTGTTCGCTCCCAAGCTAAACATTAAATAGATTATTAACCTTTAATCTTTGCACCTCTGCTTAAACCCACAAAAACGTCGCCACCCCCTTTCTGTTTCTCTCTCACATTAATCATATCATAGTGCTTGTGTGTTACACGGCCATGTGAAACTTCCTTTTTTTGCATCTGTTTGATTAGATAGAAGTTTAAATTCAGCTCTCGGCGTTTGTCTGGATGAAGCTTGTTTTCCGGTGTCCTTTTCCGTGTCTATACAGGGAAGAATCATATAGACTTCAGTCCTGGTATCTGTGTAAAGGCGAGTGTGATGGTTTCATCAGACCGTTCGAACAGGAAACATGCCGCTCAAGGACGATCTAAGAAATTCAGTAATGTTAACATGCGGGGGCCCATGGCGGAGGGGCTGTGATGTGTGCATGCATGCTTGTGTTGATTCTTGGGGCCAGTTTTTGGGGTCTTGCTGTTACAGCAGATTTTCAAGGCAATGGTTAATGACCCGGGCATTTGTTCAGCTCCGAGTGCAAAGGAATGGGACCCTTACAAATTCCCCTTGCCAATAGCCTCTCAGGAGCAAAATAATGGCACCGCTCAATGTGTCTGAGTTAATCTGAGCTGATAGCGTGAAGCTCGAGAGGTCAGGGGGTCACGGGCTTGTGCTAAATTGTCAGGGAGCTGAAAGCTGTCCCCAAGCCCACAGCAGGAGCTGGCAGGGAGGAGACTCTCCTCCTCCACCCAAGCCATCACCACCATCACCCACCCACAGGAATGTGGAGGAGAACAGAAGGGGGGGGGCATTCGAACCCGTATGAGCTCATAGCTTTTCCATATCCCCCTCTTTTCTTTACTTTCTCCCCGGATCAAGAAAGAGCGGGGAGAAATGTGCACGGTGTGTGGTGTGGGATCGTGTGGAAGCGTTTAAGAAATGTGTGTGTGTGGATGAGGTAGACACGGATTCAGGGAGTTGTAACTCACTCTGGGTTTGGCACCACCGAAACTCAGCAGACTGGCTCCTGGGCCATGAAAAGTGAATTAAATGAGTTTATCTGGAGAGTTTGTTCACAGAGACTTTTTTCTGTGTTTTTAAAGGGAATGTTTGCGCTTTTGGTATCTTGACAAAGTTTAAGATCTCTTCTGCAGCTCTGGAGTAAGATTGCTATTTGATTGAACCTTTTCTGGGTATGAGAAGCAATTGCAATATTCACTGCGATCTCATTTTTGTGTTAAACTTTGAATAAATTAAATACCTCTTGAGGTAACAGTGCAGAGTTCCATAATTAAACCATAATAAATCAAGTGTATTGTTTGCTAACATCTAGGAAATTTTAGTAACTCACACGCCCTCTCATCTTCTGTTTCAGATGCCAGTCTGTCACCTGACTCCCCCAAGCAGAGTCACTGGTGTAACGTGGCATACTGGGAGCACCGGACGCGGGTGGGCCGCCTCTATGCGGTGTACCAGCCCGCCGTCAGCATTTTCTACGACCTACCTCAAGGCACGGGCTTCTGTCTCGGCCAGCTGAGCTTGGATCAGCGCAGTAGCACCGTGCAGCGGACGCGCGGGAAGATCGGCTATGGCTTGCTCCTCAGCAAAGAGCCGGACGGGGTCTGGGCCTACAATCGCAGTCAGCACCCCATCTTCGTCAACTCGCCTACTCTGGACGTACCGGGGAGTCGTAGCCTGGTGGTGCGCAAGGTGATGCCTGGCTACTCCATCAAGGTGTTCGACTACGAACGCTCAGCTGTACTCAGACAGGGGGCGGAGTCTGAGCTGCTGGACGGACCGTATGACCCGAACAGCGTGCGCATCAGCTTCGCGAAGGGCTGGGGCCCTTGTTACTCTCGCCAATTCATCACCTCCTGCCCTTGCTGGCTCGAGATCCTCCTCAGCAACCACAGATAACACACGCAGACACACACGTGGACTGTGTTGAGACTGTTGGACTCCACAAACTATCCCAAATATCATCTACTTAGATTTAATATAAAGTTTTATATATTATAAGAAATATATATTATACTTGTAAATACTGGAGTCATTTTTACGATGTAATTATTTATGTATGGTGCAATGTGTACATGGACAAGAGGAAAAAAAACGGGAAATGCACTTTGGCTTATATATTATATATATAAATATCTATAAAGATAAAGAATCTTTCAATACCAATTTGAAAAATTATACAGCAAAAATAGGAAGAGCCTGGTTTTGGTGTATAGTTTTCATATACTATTAATATCCAGATGAAAAGCTAACACCATTCACACATTGATAATAAAGTATTCGCATAATATCCCTTTGCTCTCTGTTTCATGAATTATTCACCCAAACTGCCTCATAAAGTCTTTTATATATGAAAGAATGAATGAGATCAGTACTGCAGAAACCCTGCGGAATTGGAAAAGAAATGCAAGCAATCGTTTTTATACCAAACTTCAGGCTTTGGCCACATTGGCTCTCCTCTAAATTCTTAAAACCTCTGGAATTAATGTTTTCAACAAAGAAAGAACATTTTGGTGAAGTCATTTTCTTACATCGACATGGTCCTCCAGCTACAATCTTGGTTGGTGGAGAGCAACTCACAACCAGAGTTCCTTGAGGTCCTTGGGATCCTTGTTGGCCAGTGTTGAGAATAGAGGAGGAGCTTTATGAGGAGAAGATGATGTATCCTCAAGCATGGCTCAGGCTGGCCTGTTCTCTGTCCCTGCAGCAGCAGCTTCAGCCTGCATGCCTGCCTCTTGAGCGACCGGCGTGGTCAGCGGTTTATGGGCCCAGCTGCGCTCCTCTGCTCCGCGAGGGGAAGAGGTGGTGGCTCCGGTCCCAGTGCATTGATATATCTCCGTGAATGCACATGGCAAAACCAGAGACCTTTGAACGCAACTATGCGCAGGCCAGTAAACCCCATCCAAGGTGGATGTGGTAGGGCTGGCTTCCTTTCTAATTGTGGGTGTTGGTTGTGTGAGTCGCTGGGGGGAGAGGAGGGGGCTGCCGAGCCGACTAACCTGCCAAGACAAAAAGCAACAATCCGGCCACGAAGGCAAACAATGCTCTCCTGCACCAAAATAAAATGCACTGTTTATTCGACAGTTGTCGAGTGTTAAGTTTACAGAACTGTAAACAGTGAGATGCGTGAGACGAGTCGAGCACGGCTGCACTCGGTTAACGCTGTCTACCCTGGGACGGATTGCAAAAACGTCACGCGGAGAGAAAAATCACCCTCTCCCTACCCTGCGTCTGCCGCCAGCCCCGTGCCGAGTTCAAACGGCCCAGAGGAGTGGCTCCTCTCGCTGCAACTGGGGGCCATTATTCTGCTCCTTTGTGTCTGCTTTATGGGAAAAGGTCCCGGATCACCACTCGGGGAGGAACTGGCAGACTATTATATTAGGCAGGGCTAGAGTCTGAGACACATAGTACACAGATTACACAAGGCACCTCAGTGGGTACAAAAGGGGGCCTAATTAGACCAGGCCTGGGTGAGGAAAAGAAAGCCAGATAGACACAAGTGAGGGACGGGTTACACGTCCAACTGCCAGGCCTGGGAACGGGCTCTTCTCTCGCATGTGGGAGCTCTGAAACTCCAGCGTGCGGTGAGTATCGGAGGGACGGATGGGGGGAGAGAAAGGGAGGAGAAACGGAAAAGCAGCATAAGCAGCTTTGCGAGTGCTCCGCTACCTCAGGGATGGTATTGATTAACAGGGTTTCAGAGTCTGGTCAAGTCCAGCAAGCACGCCATTTTGTTTTGCTTCTTTATGTCCAGAAAACAACTCTTCAGAATATCATGTAATGAGCTTTTATACTCCTACAGGGATTGTTCACCCAAAATGAACTCTGTCATTATTTACTTACCTGCTTGTCATTTTAAACCTGTCTTCCTCAAAACAAAAGAAGATATTTTGAAGAATGTTGATAAACAAAAACGTTGGTACCCATTCACTTTTAAGGTATGGACACAAAACCAGTGCAACTCAATGGGGATCAACGGTTGTCTGTTAACAACATTCTTCCAAATATCTTCTTTTGTCTTATCTTCTCCCTATTTAAATGGACAGTTCACCCAAAAATAAGTTAAGTCATTAATCCTGAACCAGTTTTTTCCCTCTATGAAACATAAAACAGGCAGAATATTAGATTTTGTTGAAGATTTGCCTAAATACTGATCATATAGCTTCAGAAATGTGGATTGAAGCATATTAGTCTATAGTCTTTTATGACACTTTTATAGATAAATCACCATCCACTTCTATTTTATGGAAAAGAAGAGCTTAGGCTGAATATCTAATCTTTCATTTTCTGTTTCATGGAAAAGAGAAAATAAAATAGGGTTGGAACGACATGAGGGTGAGTAAATAATGATGGAATTTACTTTATTGAGTGAACTGTTCTTTTAACAACCAGAGTTCCAGCATCATTCCAAAGTGCTGTGATAAAATTTCAGTGTTCTGAAAACTGTGTGTGCATGCATGCTCTCAAATGTCCCGAGTACACATCTAACTAGTTTTTAAAGCATGGTTTGGAAGCCTTGTGGTTATGACATGCGTCTTGCCAAACCCTCAATGAATTCCATAGGCCACAGAGTTCAGAATGTAATCCCTCCTCGGTTCTGCTCTCCTGTTGCACAGACTATTTACTGCTGAAAAACAGGCCTGTTTTGTCAAAATGCATTCATAAAGAGCAAAATGTTATGATGCTGACGTCCTGTGCTCAACTATTCTGGTAGTTGGTTTGGGTAAAATGCAGTGGATAAAACTGACAGTGGAAACACGACAGATTCGATTGTCCTTGTATGAAAGCAATCTTCTGTAAACCTTTTGTGCTTTTTTTCCCCATGACCCTGAATTTTAGTGACTTTTTAGGTACACAGAGCTCTCCTGAATTTTACACATATGCCAGCCTGATCTCATGGCAATTCATATCTGTTTTACAAGGTGGCTAATTTGTATAAATTCATACAATGTGAATAGTACAAAAAACGTACAATTAGTAAACAAAACAATACTAAAGCTTCACATCTAACCCCAGCTCTAACTGTTGCATAAGCAAATTGTACTAAAACTTACAAATAAGATTCATACTGACTTTGATTTTGTATACATACAATAGAAGTATACATACAATAGAAGTAAACAGGTACTGCTGTTATCCGGTTACCAGCATTCTTTATTCTAAATACCTTCTTTTTGTTTTCTGCACATGAAAGAAAGTTGTACAGGTTTGAAATGACATCAGGGTTGAGTAAAGACAGAATTTTAATTTTTGGGTGAACAATCCCTTTAAGAGAGTTTTGTTTCTGTTCTAAAGTAAACTTTAAAATATTTTTTAAAAAGTCTCAAATGAGAGAGAACTTGAATCTGAGATGTTATGTGAGACCTCAAAAAACTCAAGAGAATAGGCCTGCAATGTGTGTTTTCTGCGGAGAAAAATATTAAGGAGAGGAGACTCTCCAGTTAATCGCTGTCTTAAAGAAACAATTACGTTATTAAATAGATGTCACCTAAGACATCTCGTCTTTTAACTTTCCTACAGGTGACAGAACAGAACGTGTCCATCCTGGATATTTACCAAAATTGAAATGCCTTAATCCTCAAAGTTTAATGAGATCCCACATGTTAAATAATATCAGGAGGTCATGTTTATTCTTGCAGAATCCCTCTTACACCACTCCCAGGTAATTCCCGAAGCTGTTATCAGTGTCTTTGATGATTGCGTGGGATGCGCAGGTTTTGTTTTATAGCGACGCGTCACATCCTGTGAATCCGCCGCATCTTTACATGCGATCAAAACTTCTTTGCATGATGTTGTTTTATTAACACCCGTTACATTCTTCCTGCACTAAACTGAAAAAGTACTTCTGCGGTCATTAATGATCATCCCCCTCCATGTTTAAGCAATAGCTCTGACAGACGGGAGCAGAGGAGCAGTTATACAAGCAGCTGCCTGATTACCGTACTCGCACTACACAGTAGCTGCCGTTGATGACCTGATCCAGCCCGGCACATCTGGCGCTGGCACAAACACTGCACTAATAGCACATTTGAAGGCGGGCGAGAGACGAAGATTACACAGAGTGCCTGGAAGACTTCCTGCTCTCTCTCTCATGAGCTAGACCCGCGGAAGTCTTCTCACCCAGGTTTAGTGTGCTTTAATTACGGAAAGCCGCTTGTACTTCACCTGACTGCGGGACGTGCACGCACACGCCTTCTCGCTTGATGCGTCGGGGATGTACAGAGATGAGACCACACTCGGGCCGGAGAGAAGATAATGGAGATGTTCTCCTCCCTTTCTGTACTAGGCCTATATGGATTAGCGTGACTTGGTGTGGTTGATACACACCCTGAGGTAAAAAACAACAACGCGTCAATAGTTTTTCTTTTGCTTATCTACATTGTCTGTGAGTTTGTTAGCCTACATTAGGCATATCATCATAATGTTAGGGATTTTCTGCGAAGCGGCAGGCAACTGGTGCGAGGTGCTTTTTGAGAGCACCAGTTCCTGCGATGTTCCCTCCCTCCCGCTATAATTGCAGGGTTAAGAGGGGCCTCACTGACGTAGACGCAGGATTTATTTTAGCGAGTTTCCACAGAGCTTAAAAGAATGCCATAGCACACCCTCCACAGATACACGCACTCGAGAGTTTTGAGGCTGAAATGCAATAAATACAAATGCAGTCTCATTCCCCTTCATGCCTTCACTCAAACACACACACACACACATACAGCCGTAGGCGAGTTTGTGATGATAACATAAATCAAACGTTACATCTTCATAACCTCCATCTCAAGGCAAGAGATGCACAATA
This sequence comes from Oreonectes daqikongensis, assembly GCA_026939265.1. Taxonomy (NCBI): domain Eukaryota; kingdom Metazoa; phylum Chordata; class Actinopteri; order Cypriniformes; family Nemacheilidae; genus Oreonectes; species Oreonectes daqikongensis. Next base: position 5,497,107 of record JAOTQM010000187.1, read on the forward strand.
GACCTTGTGGTTCAAGACCTTTATTTGATCATTTATAGTCGCTGCCCAATTTCATTGAGAAGGTTTTCATTAAAGGGCTTCCTTGTACTCCGTGTTAGCACAAGCAGCGATACAATAGTGCAACCTTGTAAACTACTCGGGTTTTGGATCGCTTTACGTTTTAAAGAGCCATATTGTCTTCGGGTGCTTTTTGAAAACGGAGCAGAGAAGTATGTTTCTTTTCCTTCGGTCTCAACAAAGAGACACTACGCCTGACTCAACTACAATCTTCCCTTTCAGCAGCATGTAGCCATGACAGTGAGCTGTGTCCCTACCCCTGAAACCTGGCCAAGAGACCCCCCTTCACAGAAGAATGAGAAAGGCATTCCTCTTTCAGTTAACCCCTACCAGGGGACAAAACTCCATTCAGATGGAATCAGACTTAAATTACTCAGTCCTTCTGTTTTTTTTTTAAAGTTCTTCCTATAGATTCCATGTATATGTTTCCTTAGGGAAAGTGTAGTTAATAAGGGCCATGTTTTGTTAGGGTAGTTGTATATTTTAAGGCATATTTGCTTAATCTAATATGTGATTGTGTATAGACGGTTTCAATGCAATGACATAACAAACGTAACTGCACATGTTTTGTGGCCCAAACTTAACGTCTGGTACACATCCACAAAGAATAGAGTCCCTGCAGATTATTTCTGATAACAAGCAAAAGAAATAACTAGTCAATTATTATTAGCGAGTTAAAAGTCTAGTCAGTCTTATATTAGAAGAAACTTTACTTGGCTAAACGTAAATGCGACAAAGTTACACGACCCATTCAACAAATTGTTCATTTAATAAAATGAATATACAATAAAATTCAACAAATTGTTTATTTAATACAAATATTATGCAATAAAATAGTAATATAAAATAAATAAAATATCAATTGTTATTTTATAAGCCACTCACCAGCCCGATCAACACAAACCGAAAGTTAGCATCGGGCCCGATAAAACCGCATATGCAGTCAAAAACAGACTGAATAATGATAAACAAAAAATGTTTTTGTAGGAACTTAGTGGTTCTTTGTTTGACCGGTTCTACATTTGTGAATGATGAAACTGGAAAAGTGTTTAAAACAAAAAATTGTAAACTGTTATTCCTCAATGGCCTCTTCTGCTGCGTGCTTTCACCGCCGTCATTCCTTCATGTCATGTTTGTTTTAGCCATAGCGTAGCATTCCATGATTTAAAACTATGTAATGTTGCTTTCATTTGGGGTGAACAAGCGTCTCTGCTTTTATACTGGTTTACCAGTCTGTCCCATCAGCACGACGAAAGACAGTTTTTTTCCGAGGGGGCCTATTAAACCGAAATGTACACCGCTAACAGCCTCTCTCATTCTCTCCCTCTCTTCTCCCTCCTAATATGTTCCATATTGTGAGTTTAAATAGGGTGGATTCAGGAAGTGCAGTCACACTGCTTTGCCTTTCCAAGATTCCAGGCTGAGGTTTGGCCCGGTGTGGTGGTGGTTCTGCGGGCTCGGGCTCCTGGGCAAGCTTGTGTCGGGTTTCCTCCTCCTGGGAGAATAGGTGTCCACGTCGCCTGTTTTGCTGCTTGTATGTGAAATAGTTTGTGCTCTTGTGTTGTGCTTTGCAATGCAATCCTTTTGTTTAGTTGTTAAGCATTTCACAGGGTAATCGAAGCTGTTATAGGTGCTTAGTGAAGTTGTTTTATACTCATAAAAGTCTGCAAATCATTTTTGTCATGTGAGGTGTGGGAACTGCCCACATTGTGCGTGTGTAGTTTTCTCCATAGGATGTGCACTGCGTATCCTGAAGATTCCCGTCTGAGCGCTGTGATAATCTGGAGAACTTCACGAACACTTCAGGGCAGCAGAGGAGATCAGAGATGGTTTGTGAATACCTCCCTCTTTCTCTACTCCAGATAATGAATCACAGAGACTGCTCCACTGCTGCCAAACATCTGACGTGTTTCTTACAGGGGAATTAGACAGAGGAGTGTTGTAGCTCTCATTCATGTCTTTATCTCAGGCTGTATCTCATGCAGAACTGCCCGTGAAGAAAATGCCTCTCGACTTTAGGAAATATTCTTATTGTGGGTGTAAGTTCTGCTGTTTGCGGCATCATATTTCTACTTTGTGTGTGTGTGTGTGTGTGTGTGTACAGGCTTCTATACATTGATACAAAAATTGGAACTAGGCTACCTACATTAATATTCAATTTAAATTGATTATTAAAATGCTAATGATGTTTATTTATAAGTAGTAAAAATACAAAAGGTTTTTTGAGATGGTTAGGTTTAGTGGTAAAAAATACACAACTTACACAAACTGTGTGTGCTTGCGTGTGTGTGTGTGTGTGTATATATGTGTCTACCTTACAGTCCTTTAGGAACAAATGTGTTCCCAGACGTTAGCGTGTTGGTTCAACATTTTTCAAAAGAAAAAAAGTAACCTGGCTGCCTTAAAAATAATGGTAATGAACGTTAGGTGGTAATGCATTAGGTAATGAACTCAACATTTTAAGGCAGGTTACTTCTATTACTACTACTACTATTTTTTTAAGTTAACCCAAAATTACTTCTACAGTGTTCTGGCAAGAGTTTGGGGAGCCCAATTTGAAAACACTGAAAAGTCCAAAAAGTTTTCTGTTGTGAGTTAGTGTAGAATAATTAGCTGTAGAAACAACAGAAATCTGTAGTACAAACACAGTTATATAGGTGTGTGTGTGCGTGAGGGCGAAAGGGGGTTTTGAGCACTTCTCTCTCAGGAAAAAAGATGAGTGAATAGATTCAGCTTCGGCTTAGAGGTCAGGTTACACATTCCAGGGGCACACACTAGTGCTTGTCTCTATACTGAAATACCTGTGTGCATTTGTGTGTGTGTGTGTGTGTGTGTGTGTGTGTGTGTGTGTGTGTGTGTGTGTGTTCACATCCATTTGTGCATATATCCACATGCATAATTTTCAGAATCTCCATGCTCCAAGTATTCCTTCTCATAAATCCATGGTTTGCTTTCTTTGGTTCCCAAAGCATTTCATTCCAGATATGATATCCAGCATATAATTACAGTATTGTAAGAGCAGAATTACCAGGCATTAGTCTGTGGAAGGCTTTTTTTCTTGACATTACTGGGAGAGAATAAAGCTGGTATGAGGGCCAGGATCCAGAGCTGTGGAGAGGGGTAATGAGAGAGAAGCCCAGAGGCAGCCACTGTAATTGGCCTGTAAATGTCCAGAGAGCCCCAGGGACCAACCCCTGCACATGGACTTTCCAGATGTTGAATGTTCTCTCTTCAATCATTCTGATATCTGAGTCACGATGACCACACCCATAGAGAATCTGTCGCAAGTCCTCACTTAAATTCTTAAATTCTAAGTTTTTGTTGGATAACGTTTCGGCTGTTTGCATGTAATTGTTCAAGTATAAAACCAATCTAGGAAATTGAACGTTTGGTTTTCAATTTCATGGAGGATTGTTTATAGATAATAACCTTATTGTCCTAAAACCAGGATTCAAATTTTTTATGGTAATCATCTGAAGACGTATACAAAGAGCAAATAAATATGACCTCAAACTGATTTCATTACTGTAAGTAACAGGCTCAATACCGCATGTATTTGGAAGAAATAGAAGCCATAAACAATCACATATGAGAGACTGAATGAGGAAGAATAAGGAAAGAGAGAAAGAAAGAACGTTGCTCTTTTAGTCTAATTTGCGGAAAAGCTTGTGCCCTTAAAACTCTGAGGAATCCAGTAAGAAAAACCACGGGAGTGACTTTAAGTGCTGCTGGTGCCTACTGGACGTGTGTGTGTGTGTGTGTGTGTGTGTGTGTGTGTGTGTGTGTGAGAGAGAGAGAGAGAGAGAGAGAGAGAGAGAGAGAGAGCAACCCCATCACCAACCAAGATCAACGATGGTCTAATTGTTGTCATATTAATGCTAACAGTATTACAATACTTAGTACTAAATGCTAAACTTACATCACATGACAGCAGTTTGAAGTCACAGCTGCATTCAGTTACATTATGCCATCACAGTTCCGTTTTCTGCATATAACATTCCTTATAACAAATTTAACAAAATCTACTTCCCTATTACATTTAATAGGCTCTCTATGATAATCGTTTTCTCTATAATGTTAATCAAAGTCACTTAGTACAGCTGTGACATGTCATAGGAGAACTGGCCCTCCCGACTGAGACTGGTTTCTCCCGAGGTTTTTTTCTCCATATATTTATCATTTGGAGTTTGGGTTCCTCGCCACAGGGCCGTGTTGGCTTGCTCACCGGGAGACTGCTTTTATAGTTTTATAGTTATTTTATTTTATTAAATTAATTTGAAGGTTTAATAATATTTACCTTATGTTTTTTCTGTTGCTTTCTCCTGTAAAGCTGCTTTGCAACAATACTCATTGTGAAAAGCGCTATATAAATAAAAATAAAAAAATTGAGAGCGAGAGAGTGAACCAGGCCCTTCCACACTGTGGCTTTGATTAAAGCAACAATGCTGTTTATTTTACTATGGAAAACAAGGAAGAGGGAACTCAGTGTACAGCAAATGACGTTTTTGTTTATTAAACATCACAATCAGCTGATTCACTTTTGGTTTAGACTGTTATTTACGTAAAGCTTTTTCTTGCAAGATGACGCAAACAGGTTTGCTTCACACGTTACATTCATACAATACAAAACTCCAAAGAAAACAAACACACTGAATTCATTTATTCATTTTCAAACAATTACAATGTTCTTCATACAGTACAGTGTTATACAACAGTATCATCCGACTATTCCGACTATCATCACTTCCGAGAAAAACACGGTTTAATGTTAATCCATTCCTGACATGAATATTGCCTCCTCAAGTACAAACGAAAGAGAAAAGTGTGGATATATCAGTTTATCCTCTCTTTGTGTGCCCGTATCATCAGCCGAGAGACCCGAGGCTCTCAAACCCGAACAAAAAATTTTGCTAAAGGCTTTAAAAGGTCCCGGCAGCACTCTGCGTTAATAACCTGTCTTACCGCTGAGCCGGCGTGTAACACAAGCCCTCGCTCACATTCCTTGCTCTTTTGTTTGACTGCGTTTTGAGCTTTTCAGACTGCTGGAGCTCCTGACTGCTTCGCTTGTCTTGTGCCATCCTACTGGAGGCTGTTTAAGGCCTTAATCTAGACCTGTCTGTCAGCTGTGCCCTGTTAAGGCCCGAACTGATTGACTATGAATGCTAACTTCTGTCAGCACCTGGGAGTAAAGACCTGGGGTTTTGGGGATGGAGAAGGGGAAGGGGAACAAGTGAATGAGATGGAAAGGGAGGGAAAGGTGAGATGAAATGGGAGAGACACACAGATGGGGTTTACGGGTGCTGCACGTCAGCTTTTTTACTCGAAAGTGTGTCAATTATTGAATAAGTCATTTCTTTTTGAGAAATTATAGCTATGTTTGTCAACGTTGTGTTTTGTTTGGCGGCAGCAGGAAGTGAAAAATTTTAGTTGGCCATGTAAAACAACATTTTAAAACCTGAACCACTTGTATATTGATTCCCCCAAAAGTTTAAACACTGTGGCTCTGTGGCACTTTTCAAATATTACTCCGACTGATCTGGCCGAAACTGTATTTCCTATTGAATATAAGTAATGTGACATCACATATTTAAAAAGCCAAGCTGAATATTGTTATGTTTATTGGGTTTTGTAATAATGCACATCTAAATACGTAAATACATGAAACTGTATAAAAGAAATGTTGATTCAACCTGGCTGCCTTAAAATTTTGAATTCATTCAACTTAAAAGTATTTGTTAACATGAAATTCATTAGTTCAAAAATGTTCATTCAAAATGTTAAGGCAGCCTGGTTACTTATTTTTTTTAATTAACCCAAGAAATGTTTTTTACAGTGTAGTTCACCCCCCACAAAAGCAGATATTTTGAGAAAAGTTTTGCTGGTTTTGTGTCCATACAATGGAAGTCAATTGCATCTAATGTTGTTTGGTTACCACCATCCTTCAAAATAAATCCTTCTTTTGTGTTCTGCAGAAGAAAGTCGTACAGGTTTGGAGTAAATTTCAAGTTTTAAATCACCAGATGTTAATTACATTATTTCAAATGTCTGGATTTTGTAATCGTGACTTGGCCTGACGGGGATCTCGAAGTTATTAAGGCAGGTTATATATTACATTGGTGGTGGAACTTTGCAGACTTGGTTCAAGCAAAATGAAGCGGCGAAGTGTTTCCACCTGGCCCTTTCCATGGCGGTTTAGTGTCCAAACCTAACACACGCTCTCACAGACGGATTGATGCCTGTTCAATGTATACCATTAAACCCGCAGGTTCTCCAGACATCTACACCGAAAAGTGCAAACCTCGAGGGAAAAAGAATGGGAGAAAACGTCCCTTTTCTGTCACGTGTTACAGAAACGTTCCTGGCCTGGTTCTCACGGATTCCTGCGGGGAGATTTATGTAAGAGTCCTTCCCCTCGCCTGCGGCTGCAGGTACGAGTGCCGGCAGTCTGTCAGAGATGACGACGCTGGCGATGTTCAAACAGTCATTAACAAGACCAAGAATCTCTATTAAGAATGACCCTGCAGGTATGAGAGAGCAAGTTTAACCTCAGGCTTGACAGCGGCACGTCCAGACTCATCAGTTCGAAACCCACATAACATTTACTTATGTGACAGCCGTGGTTAATATCAAGTTAGTGCAGTTTTTTTGTTGCTGAATCTGTACTATAATATAGTAGCCTATACTGTCAGAAGAAATGTGACATATCAAAGAAAAAATAGAGTACTACATTCTAAAATATTAACTGTATTCCCTGAAATTTGGTATTCGCAAACATCATTTAAACCCTGTCGGCTTTTCCTTTATACCTGTGTTTTCTTCTGCTTGTATGAACAAAATGAAGCAGGGCAGATTATTAATATAAATGCAGTAATAACTGCCCCGAGGCTTTTCTGCAGTCGGTATAATAGCAGGCGCCTGAGAAAGAGGGAGAAAGAGAGAGAGAGCGTTCTGCATTCTTCCTGAGAGACGTGCATGCCGAGACTTGCTGCTGATGTTTGAAAAGTGTGTAGCTTGTCTTGCTAACACGCTCCTCTTCTGTTCACACAACAAGCCAAGCATACAACAGGTAGTTTAGTCGAAAGTCTGTAACATGTGTGCCAATGTGAAGCCCACATCAGGCAAAAACAATCTTTGGTTTGGTGTGGCAATTGATAGCATTTAGGAAAATAGTCCATGACATGTTTTGTGCAATAATACATTTAAATAAATATTGATACTTTAAGGGATAGTTCGCCCCAAAATAAAACTTCTGTCTTGATTTATTCACTTTCATGTTTTTTTCAGTGGAACACAAAGGAAGATATTTTGAGAAATGTCTCAGTGGTTTTGTGACCATACAATAGAAGTCAATAGGGGCCAAGGGTGTTTTTTTATGTGAGGCATCGTTGATTGTTGCAGGTAAAAATAGCTTTTTCTTCCGTTTCCACAGCATCTAGTTTTTTAATGCAGGAAAGTGTCTTGTGTGAACGTCTCCTTTCACTGTTTCTACCGGATCATTATAAGGCCATTACGTTCATGCTGGATTACATGAGCCACATCCCTGAGGATGGCACACTTTTTTTGTACTATGTTTAACATCATCTGGGTTTTCCTACAAATTTCCACAAATTTTCTGCTGTCCCATTCTAAAAGCATCACGGGGAATTTCCCCCAACAGTACTCAGGGAATTTTGGTACCGACCGCATAGTTGTCAAGGTGAGACACCTGATGATACTCACTATCACAAAGGCAGGTACAGTATGTGTCAAAGGCATCAGTGTTGTGGATTTTAGAGTGGTGGAGCACACGGGTCACAGCTGAATAAGCCCACTTTATGAAATGTCAAAGAGCCATTTTTATTTTGTTTTGACTGGACAAATATTTGTGAGTCCATTATGGGGTTACACCTACAGACACCAGCTCGGGAGACAGTAGGAGTTTGTTTTCATCCTTTTTATCTCTCCTCTGCCTCCGTCACTCCCCACTTTCCCTCCCCTGCTTGTGAGTTTTTAATATCAAAGTACACTGTCTGACAGGAGTAAGTCAAGAACAAGGGGGCTTTTGTTGGATATTTCTAGAACCAGCCAGGGACGACAAGAGCTTGTCAACCCTTGTTCGGCATGAAAAGGAGATGCAGGGAAAAAAGAGGGCGAGATGGCGAGAGCTTCGTCTGTGGGGCACAAAGGAGATTTTGCTCTCTCTGTCTGGTTCAAGCACAGGTTTGAAACTGAATAACTTAATTTCACTTTGTCGGGACGTACAACAGATGTGTAACAAAGGTTTCCTTTTCCTTCTGAAACCACCTCACCACTTTGTTGTTTCAAGATGGTGACTTCTAACAGCATGAAAATATCGGTACCCTCCTAAAGGCGTTTTTGAAGAGAGGAGGGGTTTTACCGCGGTTAAACTGTGCCCCGGCGTATTATAGATGAAAAGCATAGTTTAGCCTGGCTGAATAAAAGAGCAAAACCTGTATAGCTAAAACACTACACGGCTGTTCAACTGGCAGGCGTTGCCCAAGGATGTGGTTTGAATTGTACTTTGTGCAACCGGTGAACAAAACTGTAAGACATCTGAAGTTTTTCTGTGCTAGAGACACAAAGGGAGGCAAAGCAGCGTCCTCGCATTTTCAAAGATCCTCAGGGTGTGTGGCAAGGAACTGAATGAGAGGTTTACCTTCCTCCATAAACATGTACAGAGTATGAGCCACACTATTGTGTTATTTATTGTCTGTAATTAAGTCGTGAAATCTTATTTCTGAGAAATTCTGAGAAAAGAAGCAGTAAGATTTGTGTCTGCCATTGATGTCTGTAAGTAAATCTCCATTCAAAGAAAAGTCCAACAACTTCACAGTTTATTTTTGCACAAAGCAGACAGTATGCTGGAGAAAAGACAAAAACATTAAGTTAGATTACATCACCATATTCTTCCTATAAATTAAGTGGTACACTATGAAAATAAATCTCGTAAATTGCTGAAGTGCTCAAATATACCGTAAAATATTTTTTCCTTGTAATATTACAGGATATAAGGATGTATAATAAATTGTTTTCCTAATATTTTTTTTTTGTAGGAATTTTAGTTTTTAGTTTTTTGAGCATATTTCAAAAATAAGCAAAAACATATGTAAAAAAATATGTAAAACAAAACAGTAAAATTCCTTTTTTTTTACATTTACGTGGAAAATCATAGAAAAATAACAGAAATATTCTGTAATATTATGCTTTTATTACAGTGTACATTTGAGCCATTTTTAGTACAATAAAATATTATTAAACGTAAGTTTTATATTATAATATATAATATATTTGTTGCGGGTTGTACAACAAATTACTTAAGTAAAGAAAGTTTCATTTTTATTTACATATAAATTACTTTTTTGCTTTGTGAAGATATCTCTACTCTACTTTTTAGGTTTAAATTTATGTTCATTTTGTTATAACTTTTTGTCATTTTATTATTATATTTTTTCTTTTTGTATGTTGCTATATATAATTAATACATTTTTATTTTAGTTTGAGTTTATTATTATTATATTTTAGCGCCTTAAACTTATTTTAACAACAGGAGCAAATCCTGTTGAGCTGCACACAATAAAGCTAAACACATTTCATCACACCGCATGTAGTTTTGGCAATATGGTTGCAGCGTTGATTGATATCCTAATAAACAGAATGTATGTCGGATCCGTTGCTCCAGGTATTTCTCACTCAAAATCTTTCCAATGAAATATTTTCATCAGCTCTAGGAAAAAACTGTGATGATTTACGATCAGATCTGCTTTGAAGCGCCTGTCTGTTTAGATCTCTTCAGAACGTCTAATGTGCACATGCTCAATGAAGCCATTCTGCCATTGCTATTAGATATTAGAATGGGATGAATGAGAAGAGATTATCAGAATAGATTGTCTGCATTGTCTGTTATTATACCATTGAGATTTATTGGTTTTAAACCCATCTCCCAGACAGTTTGTATCAAGTCTCATATAGCCAGACTTTGACTTGCAGCATAAAACCTGGTTCTCATTCTAGCCAAGCACCACCCACTGAGTCTAGTATTTATCAAAGCAGGGTATGTAGCTGTGTTTTCTAATCAATTCTAGAACATAAAGAAAATCTGTGTAACATTATACATTCTCAGAAATAAAGCCACACTATGAAGCAGCTCTACTGTAGGTTTAGTTTGATTGAGTGCCGGTGTTTTTTTGGCAAGGCAGAGCTTTAAACTCCCTTTGATATGGATAGTAGCCATCAGTCACCGGGCCCTCCGCTGACCTCTGGTGCGAGCTGTAGATCCAGAAGCATTAGACCTGACTGAGCATGAAGGGGGAACAGGCGAGAGCTTTGGGGAGCTGCTGGCCAGCTGATACCCCAGATGTGCAGCTCTGTTTGGGGTCATGTCTGCCGGTGGAATCATGTTCTTACAATATGGGCCTTACCCTTAACAGACCCCGTCTGTCTGCGAAGCACATGACAGTCGCTGAGTTCTCAGATTGTCAAGAAAAGGCTTTATTGTGGAAGTTATTCTTAAAACTTTATGTTTGATGGCAAAAGATTTGGTTTTTGTTTTATTAATTTATACTTAATGTGGGTCAAAATGCTACATTTTTCTTTTATGGCAAAAATCATTAGGACAAGAAAGATCATGTTCCAGGAAGGAACATTTCCTACCATAAATATATCAAAACTTTATTTTTGTGAGTGGGTGCAGCAAAATCACTAACAAAAATACATAAACACATCTGCAAACTGTATGTAAAGAGACTTTTAACCAGCATAACAAAAAAATGTTTCATGTACCCTGCCTTTAAAAGACTTTTCATTTGTATTTTTCTAAATCAACATCTACTGTACTTCTCAACATTTCCTATGCTACACTTATGCTCAAATCGTAGAACCTTTAAACAAGCAAACACAGAAATAAACGGTTGTGCCTCATGGTGCCCTTTGGCTGAGTTCACATGTTGTCTTACCCCTTAGCTTCCCACTTTCTTCTCCATCTCTCTTTCCAACCTCTCCCCTTCCATCTCCTCAAGAAACGTGTCCCACCTCACCCCTTGGCCGGGGTTTTCCATGCTCTCAGAAAAACGGCATTGCCGCCCGTTCCCACAGAAGACCCCGGACAGAATTGAGCAAAGGTGCTGCTCTCATCCCACATGTTTACTTTCCTATCATTAGCACCACTCCCAAGTATAGCCACCTTACAGCATACCTCAAGAATGAGCGTTTACTATTTCTAGCAAATACAGCTGAAAGGGTTATGCAATTCCAAAAAAGTCCATTTTTTCCACTTTGCTTGATGTTTTGTGAATACTTTCATTCATGTAGGTCTGTTTAAGGATACGTTTTTATAAGCTGGAGGCTGGATGAGAGATGCGCTCTTTACTGTCCTGGAAGCACCTCAGTCGCTGACAACTACGCACTTAGTAGCCGAGGCGAGTGGAGAGCGTTTTCATGCTCTAACAGGGGCGTCTGGACGCGATTAGAGCTCATTGGTTTCTGTCAGAGTGCGAGGCTTTTTGTGTGTCCTGTGATAGATGAATTGACGTAACCGAACAAGGCTCTTGGACAGAGACTCAATGCATTGCACTTGTGGATGTACAGTAAAGCACTTCATCCAAGTCATTTTAAAGTGAAAACTGAGCATTTTATAATGACAATGAATCAAAATTATGCTTGTGCTTCTATTTCCCTCGTCCCTTCTCCTTCATTGCGCTCCAAATGAATCCTCTCTTGGCCCCGATGGATATACATAAACACACATCGTGCATGTACATACATGGGTAATGCATGTTGCTTTTCTAAAGAGAAGAGATAATGGTTGAAGAAAGAATGTAGAGTGCTGTGGAGTCCTGCTCCCTCTCTTCATCTCTCTCTCTCGCTCTCTCGCTCTCTCTCTGGCCTCCCCAAGGGGATCGGATGTTCTCAGCAGTTATAAGCAAGCAAAGCTGGCGGCCGGCAGACCGGCTGGCTCCACAGCAGCCTGGGCACAGAGACAATGCCAGACCTTCTGTCATGAGGCTCGCTTTCACTGAGGTCAGCTAAACCAGCCTGCGGGGTATAACACAGACACACACACATACTAGTACACAATGCCATAAACAGCTTTGCATTTAGCATATTTAAAATGTTAGATTTATTATGTTGTAAATCATTGGCCATGGCACTGGTGAGTAACCAAACAGCTTCACCACTGTTTCCTTTAGTTCATCTGTTTTGTTGACAGGCAGAAATAGTCATAAAACAGCAGAGTTTTTGTGCTGTTTTTTTGTCTTTGGTTGATGGTGACGCAGTCTTTGGCATTTTCTAGTTTGTCTAATTGCTTTTAAAGGGAGAGTATGGAAGATTTTTTGTTTCAAAATGAACGTTTAGGAAAGATAAAATCAGCGTTTAAACTTTGTTCGCATATTGTAGTGAGCCTAGAATAATGATCTGCTTTTTGAGTTGGTGCATTGTATTTGGTGGGAAATGTCAACGTTATGTCGCTTATTTGCTTTATTTCATCATGTCTGTGAGTAATGAATCTGATCCTATGAGGTGATCACAGGCAAGTTTAGCTCAAACAATAAGATCCGCAGGGCAGAAGCTTCATTTGAACAAATGATGTAAATGAAAACTCCCAAAGTAACTAGTTATTTTTCATCCACAGATGGCGATAGAGAGCCCAACATTCTGTGTTGTGCCTTTACAAAAGACAAGTGAAAACAACATGAAGAATAATGCAATGTAAGTAGCTTTGGATAAAAGCGTAAATGTATCAAATTTAGCGGCAACTAGTGGTGAATTTGCGAATTGCAACCAACAATACGGTGGCTCACACAGGACTGAAGATGTAGTCACGTTATCGCTCCTTTGCCGAAGGAGATAACATATTTACGAAACGCGCCCTGTAGAGCAGTTTGTCAGTTAAGGAATACTGTAGAAACAACATGACGAATTCCAAGGGGACTCGCGGTGTATGTAGATAGAAATAGCTCATTGTAAAGTATAAAAACATAACGCTTCATCATGTTAGGTCTTTATACACCTCTGAAGACATAGTTATATATAATATATTGCATTTCTGTAAATAGATCTTCCTTAATATTACACATTGCACCTTTAAACCATTAAATTCCATACCAGAGAAGATCTTTCTTTCTCTCTTATAACCATTGAGTTAAGGTCTATTTGAATCTCTGAAACATACTGAAGGTCCAACCAGGGGTCATGTACTGACTGTACCCATATTCCTGAAATGTTGGGCTGAGTCCAAATGTAGAACAGACAACCACCCAGCAACGTCTGTTACTATTGTATCAACCAAACTACGAGCTAAATTCATGTCTGTATCTATTTGATACATTGTACGTAAATATGCTTTTTTATCCGGACTAAGCACTGTATCCGGAGAGATCCCTTATTCAAACTGTTTTTAAGACCACGATAATGTTTACTGTAATCCGAGCTTGAACAGAGAACCCATTCAAACTAAAAAAAACTCCAGTGACAGCTCGTAATTGATGACTTATTCAGGAGGGAGACGCAGAACGTTTGGATGAACCGAGGTGCTGATATTCAAGACTCGGTGTGTGTATTTTTTATTCATACATGTCATGACAATCAGCACGGCTCCACGGCCACAGTTTTAAGGGGTTACCAGAGCCTCTGGCTTTTGTGATGGGCAGATCTGCTCACGCTCGGGAGAGATAGAGGAGCTTTTTAGAGAGAGCCTGCTAGCAAATATGGTTCTGATTTTATCGCACACGCACCTCTCCTGCCTGTTTGAATTCTGACACGCACCACAACAGGTGTTTACACTTCCCTATCTGTCCACACAGGTCTAATAGTGATTTATAGAGGATAAAGGGAAATTAAGCATGAAGGATTACTTTGTGTATGAGAAACTAGCAGGGCTGGCGGCCAGCGTGTGTGGTGTCCCTGTGCCAGTGTGGATGTGTGAAAGCATTCGGACTTTAGGCCTACATAAAAACACATGTATAATATGTTTCTGGTATTGCATATTTATGTCCGGTAGTGTATGGCCTTGCACATATGCTGGCGATAAAAAGACATTTTAGATTTATTGTCATAGCGTTTCTATAAATTGATAGATATTGTTTTCATTCTGTCTTGATGAAGATAAGGGGAGGAGAGGAGCAAAATGTGAATGGAGAGACCTTGAGGAGGCCTAAATCATGCGTTTGGTTCTCAGCGTGACCGAGAGAGCACATCCGCGTGTGATTGAGCTCTTTAAAACGCGCCCCAGAGAACGACAGAGAAAATAAACTGTTTAGTGTTTCAGTGGAAACTTTTTCTCCCCCCCCTCCCCCTTTTCTTTCTGAATGAGAGGCTGAGCAGGAGAGCAGCGGAGTGCTGAGGTCTATCAGAAACATATGTGTGGAGTTCAAGGGCGGCTGGAGGAAGAAAGCGGATAAGCTTCTCAAAATGGACCACATTCAGTTCGCTGAAGTCTCACTCTCAGAGAGGAAAAACAAGCGATGAAATCCTCCTTCAAAAGAAAGTCTTAAACAGAAGTTCGGGAATGTTCAGATCATGAAAAAACTGCTTTTAAATCATTTGCAAAGAGAGTTCTCTTTAGGAGAGTTGCGGTTTCTTGAGTTACAGTTGAGCCCCATTGCCTGTGTGTTATGTTTGTTTTACTTTTGTTGTACTTTTTTGAAGATGGATGTGTTTTTTGTTTGTATATGCCACCTTTTACGTTGTGTAAAGTGGTAACTTGCTATTTTTACCATAAGGGTCTTTTTCTACTTGATCAAACCTATAGGCCTACCTAAACTTTTGTTGGTGTAAAGTAATGTTGTCGGTTTGATTCAGTCATATTAATTTTTTTTTCTTTTAACAAAACCATTTTATTTACAATTTATAATTTGGGAATCGGAATCGAAAGATATAGGAATCGGATACTTGTGCAGAAATGTGCATGCGTTAACAGGAACCACAAATTGACCATAGTTTTATATTAACTACAGTTTAACCATGATGTAGTTAAGCTATAATACATCAGACAAAATAAACAATAAATCAGACAAAACATGGTTGATATGTATATATATATATATATATATATATAAAGAAAACGGTGCTCATAAATATATATATTTTTTTGCAAACCAGTCAATAAGCAGGCTAAATTACCATATAGGTTGATATCTAAATGTGTTCTATTTTAACTGTGGAATCGATAAGAATCGGAATCAATAAGCAGAATCGAAATCGATAAAATTCAAATGATACCCAACCCTAGTTACCAGGGAAAAAATATTTGCTGTATAGAAAACAATTGGTGATACATACACTCTTTAAAAGAAGGTGCATGCCATCGAAGAACCATTTTGGTTCCCTAAAGAACCATTTAACCCCCCTAAAGAACCATTTAACCCCAGGTTTTGTTTTGTAAAACCATAAGGTTCTTCAGATGTTAAATAGTGGCATTGTGTAGCACCTTTTGTTTATGAGTGTACAAAAATCTAGAAAATACAAAACAGTTAACAATGCTGAGGTGGCACTATTTGTGAGTGTTAAAACTCAAGTCACACATCAAAGACATTTCAGTTCTGACAGGAGAACCACAGCTCCCTCTTTTGAGAGGCCGACAAATATGAACTTGTGGATACTGCTTGGAAACTTTTGAAGAAGATTTCATCCCCACCTTCTGGTGGTTTAGCACAATTCATGCAGTCTTCTTGTTATGAAAATAATACATTCTCCTTTTGTCCACATAATGACAAGCCATTGTAATTCTTGCTGAATGTGTAAACATATAACGTTTCACTGCAGAACTTTGTGCAATTCATCTACATGATGCAGGGGATCCTATGTAACACGTATAAGACTTCAATAATGAAATTATGATTTTATTGGGTTAAATGTTTAGTTGGGTTTAGGAGATTTTGCCAGTGTAATTGTTTTAAAGGAACTACTTGTACTTGAATGTCTTGCTTCTGTGGTTAAGCATTGTGAGTTTTTGTTTCGCCTGTGTGTATCTGGGAATGGAAAAATCTGTGGCATTTAGGTAGAGCAGCCATGTCATAAAGACTGCACTAATGAGGCCCGGCTTTTGGGAAGGGGGAAATGGTTTACATATGGAACTGAGAGTATACTGCCATCACAGCTATGCTGCGTGTGTGTGTGTGTGTGTGTGTGTGTGTGTGTGTGTGAGAGAGAGAGAGAGAGAGAGAGAGAGAGAGAGAGAGCTAGCTAGTTCTCTTTTACTACAGAAAGACAAAAATGGAGAAAAAAAACAAATACCAACATTTTGTTTTTCTTTCAACCCGTTCGCTGTCTATTTTTGTCATCCCCCGATTCTCCCCCTGTTGTAACATCTCACACCTTACTGCTATATCCACATACACCATATTCCAAGCCCTCCAGGTTTTACAAGCCTCTCTCTAAAATAAACAGTACAGTTGCAACAGCCGGTTAAAGTGCTCACTGTGGGTCTCGACGTGGGTCTCGAGCTGCGTTCCCCCAGGCACGACAGTTCAACCTCTGACCCCTACACGCAAACACACATGCTCTCACACACACGGGCTCTCGTGTAACTACACACTCACAGGCACATATCATGATATATCAGGAAATGCCAATGGAGAACGATGAAGGCAATAGAGAATGGGCGGTACGGGAGTGTTAAAGGGGTAACAGTGGTGGGCCAGGCTTCAAAAGGTCGACCCCCCCACCCACCCCACCCCAGCAGGAAAGAGGAACAAATGCTCTCATAAAAAATCAATTACTGTACTCCAAGTGTAGCTTCTCCGACAAAAGAGCTATGTGGATTTAAACATTACACATGTGGGTGAAATCTATATTTTTAAATGACTCTCTTAGTAAATAATGTTTTAGTTAACAAAAGCGCAGATATTGATTTTGAGTCTGATTAAAGCTGTCACAATACTGCATTTACAGAACAGAATTAGTCTAAGGTGTCATCATACACCAAAATCTATTGAGATATGGAAGGAATAGGACTAATGTAAGACAGTTTACATCCATTGTGTTTATTAAAGCATAAAATAGTATTGGCGCTTTTATTGCTGTACTATTTACATGTTTATTACGTTGCCTGAAGCGGTAGAAATTAATCAGATGAAGAGAACAATGCGTTTGTGGTTCTTTTGTAAAGTAATCAACTGTTAATGTTCCTTATTGTGGCTGAACAATTTCAATCCATTAAAAAAGAATGAATATTGATGCACTGCTGCGTAAAATATATTTCTTTACAAGCCAGTGATTCAGAAAAAAAGCTTCTGTAAGAACTAAAGAGGGTAGTGATTGGTTAAGGGATTGTTTAAGAATTGTTTTTATGTGTTTTATTTGTGCTGACAGTATCACTTAGATTGGATATTGCTGCATCTCAAAGTCTTTATACTTTACAAAAAATTACTTTTGAGTCTAAACCTAAGACCAATGATCAAAAAGTCAAAGAGTCCCCAACACAATTACATCAATTTGTTTGTATACAAACCCAAAAAATGTTATTACAGCCCTCCGGCAGAAAAAAAGCCGCACATATACACTCCAGAGACATTAGTCACTGACTCGCGAGTCATCCCTAGCTACTGCCCCTCCAAAATAAGCATGCTTTAATGTTCATGAGGAATGCTTAATTATCCGTAAATGGCAATTTACAAGTATCTTGCTGTAAGGCACAACCACTTCAGTGAGGAGACAGGCCCTAATTTCATGGAAAAAAACATTATTGGGTGTGCAGTGGAATTATTCACAGCATTACCCCCATTTCATAACCCACTTTAACGTTGGCAATTTCATGCATATGGAAACAGTGGCTCCTAGCATGGGGAGGGGTATTGTTGACGGGGGTTGATTGCACTGAAAGTAATTTCACAATGATTAGGTTAGCTTGGTAATTGTGTGTATGTGTGCCGGTATACGTGTCTTATTGCATCACGTTGTTCGGTGTGTTTTGAGAGCTTAGTGATGGTACATGTCATTTACACTCTTGCCTGAAGCTAAATGCACTGTCATGCACTCATTTACCATAAAGCGTAAGCTGATGCGCAGATTCACACGATTCTTATCCGTTTGAACGTTTCTCTTGGGATATTACAGGATGGGGAGGCCTGTTCTGGAGATGGATGGACATGATCATTGACAATTAACATCTGAATAGTGGTGTTAGGTTTAAAATGTCCCCAGAGAGAGACACGCTGACTCGAATTCAATGAGGTTCAGCACTAGAGCTTAAGGAACGCTTTGTAAAAGAAGATCATGGGTTGTTTCTTTCTATTGACAACGAAAAGGATGATTTAAAAGTAGTGATTCAATTATGTTCAGTTATCGAAAAAACGGTTACAAGCTTCTACCAGGACTGTATATGGGCAGTGTATAGCATATGGTTATTATGAGTAATTGCTTACAATTGTGTTTGGCATGCAGCTGATGCAGCTCTTTGTAGTGGGACACAAAATGTTTCAGTTTTAACCTGAAAGTGTTTGTGGCTATTATTAATTACCAATAATTGGGCATGCTTTCAAATGCAAAAGCATTAAAATAATGGTTTAAAACAAAGTCACAATATTAAGTAATGTGTTAAACATGAATTTTGTAATGAAAATGAACATTTGCAACACGTAATTTACCACTAGATGGCGACGTACGTCTACAGACCGTTACTGGCATTGGGTCGTATCTGGTTGACAGGTTGTTCAAGCTGCAAATGCTCATTTTAAGTCAAATTTAAGTAAAAACTAATTTAAAGTAACAGTTTTCAGTATTACCACCTCGGAATATATTTGTCATGATACATTTTTGTACTACACATGGCAAATGTACTGTGGAATCTGGTAAAAACGAGATATGCAAATCTATAGCTGACAAATAAATTGTAAATGTGTCCTTTGGTGTGACAGAAAAAATTTAGAAAACAAAACCGTTAAATTATATTTATATGTACAATATCAAATAGCATAAAAGAGATTTATCTTCATTGTTAGTTTTTTTAATATTTTTGCTATGTCACACCATAGGACACATGTGCAGTGGCTAAACAAGATGAAGATGTCTCATCCTCGTTCTAAAAAAGTATTGTTTCTTACAGTAGCAGAGTGGAAATCATTTGCATATTGCAAAAGTAAATGCAAAGTCAGCACTTTAGGGCACTTTAGGGCATAATCCTAAACGATATGAGGTGGGGTACATGTGGGACAGCTAAGGCAAAATTTTTATTTAGGTACAATTTTCTTGGTTGGTTTTATATATCTATGGATCACAATCAAGCAAAAACCTTTTATATAACTGCTCATCGTACAGCACACAGACTCTTCTAGGTTTCCATGAATGATATTATGTTTAATTGTGGTTGCACAAAAGCCACATAATCCCCCCCCCCTCCTGTTCACACTATTGTGTAAAGTCCAGCTGATCCCCTCATTCCTCCTCAAATCCATGCTGCTTCCCATGTACCCCGCGTCGAGTCCGGCACAATGCCATTGTTATCCATCGGATTGTCCGCGATCATTATTCATTCGGCTATCCACTTTGCCTTTTGTCCACAGCTATCTGGCCATGAGTGCTGCTTCTCTTCCATCCTACACTTCCTTGGCCCATCTGCCCTCGCACCACAAACAGACCTACACACAAACTCCATCCACGCTCCATACCAGCTGTCCCAGTGAAGTCCCTAAGGGTGGAAACAGGTGCTGGGCTTGAGCGCGTGTGGGTCTATGAAGACGTCAGCATGTGCTGCCCCCTCATCATCCCCTAAAATACATGAACTTGA
The DNA here is from genome assembly GCA_026939265.1 of Oreonectes daqikongensis. NCBI lineage: Eukaryota > Metazoa > Chordata > Actinopteri > Cypriniformes > Nemacheilidae > Oreonectes > Oreonectes daqikongensis. Next base: position 5,516,884 of record JAOTQM010000187.1, read on the forward strand.
TGTTACCAAGAGATAGCCTATTCAACAAAATAGCATCTGTTTAATTGACTAATTGATAAAGCAAATCAATTTAACAATTTATACTGAATAACATTTTCACAGAATGACCTCAGAATTCCTTATTGAGACTATATGAAATTGTGCCAGAGGCTATTGTAAAATGATAACATCACCATGTAAATAGATAAGAGAAATGAAGACTATCAATATGATCTCTGGGTAGAGCTATAAATATCATGGATGCTGTTCTGTACATATGAATAACAGCCCACAAACAGATCAAAATACACACACCACAGTCACCTTAACAGTTTCCACAGGATGCATTCAAGGTGAAATTAAATCCTTTTTATTGGGTGGGGGGGATCAAGGGGTTTAGCCTAAAAGTGCTCCTCTATTTTAGGGTCTTGCGTTGTAAAATAGAAATGTGTCTACATTTCACATGCTGTGGCAGCCAACAAGCCATCTCTCTTTACGATGTCAGGTTGTACGTTTCCTTCAGAGGACGTGACTTTAGAAATTAGTCACAGCCATATTTGTTTCACTGGGTGATAAAGTTTGCAGAGCTTTGGTCTTGCATAACATTCGGTTTATACTGTACAAATGTTACGTGACTTTTGGGTGCATTTATCTTTTTCTTGTGTCAGTTTTGAGTTGAGTCAGCAAAATACAAACAGAATTCTTGAAAACATCTTGATAAATGCGTGACAGTCTGTGATAGAGATGGATTTCTTTGGAGGATGTCTTGTGTTTCATCCAGCTGGCATGAATTGACTGGTCATCTACTGAATGAACATGAACATGAACTGATTTGGGAGATTCCCAGTATGTGCTTGCAGAAGGAGAGCTGGGACAGGCCTGAATATTCAAGTGCACACAGGACTACTGCTGTCTCAGCCCCTGGCCCTTCCCATCCATGTCTGGAATCTAGAACCAATGTATACAACCTAAACCAGGGTGGGTCTAAACAATGATGTATGGCCCAAAACACTCTCATTACATTTGCTCAAACTAAGTTGTTAGAATTTAAGCAACGATTTACAATAAGGCTGTGTTTATTAGTGATAGTAAATAAACTAACAATAAGCAATTTAGATTTATAGCATTTTGTTAGTTTGGTTAAAGCCTGTACAATTCTTTATGTTAGTTTGTATTGCATTAACTCAAAGCTAAATGCTAATATTATTCATTGTTAGTCAATGGTAGCTAATGCATAATGCTAACAAACAACTAATGCTAACAAATATAACTGTATTGTAAAGTGTTACAGGATTTAATATATAAGCATATACATGCTTAAATGTATGTTTGTATAGTATTTTGTGTATATTAATAATAGTAGTAGTAGTAGTAGTCAAAACTAAATAAAATTTATTTACACTAAATGTACATTTCTGTTATATCCAATTGCAGTATAATTAAACAAACAAACAAACAAACAAACAAACAAACATAAATAAAAATTTCAGTCAATTTTTAGAGGAATCATTTTCTTTTTACGCTAACAGGGTCTCTTCTCTAAGAGAATATTGTATATTGTACAAATTATTAAGCTATACATATTATATAGCTAATATGTATATAATCTATAAGGTTAACTAACGGTATTATAAAATCATAATAGAATAACGTAATACTAAAATAACGAATATAATCTTTTATTTTAATAATGAACCTTAAACATACTTTTAGATACGAGTGGCAAAAACTCAGTACTGTGAACTATGGGGAAGGAGGAGGGGCGGGTCCAGACAGCGCAATGTCTCGCCGGGTTGGAGCTGTGTGCCGTTCACATTCAACAGACCTGTGAGGCTCACCAGCTCTCATCATCCGCCAATGTGACTGTAGGGGAATAAAACTAACTTTGTTAACAAATCAAACGACGCTTCTTTTCTAAAAGCATATGACTTATCCTCGTACCGCCACAGCATCGGATCACAAACCGCGGGGATTATTCAGACGGGTTGTTGATCATTAAAGATGTCCATATTACCTTTCACGCCTCCTGTCGTGAAGAGACTGTTGGGCTGGAAGAGGGGCGAGCAGAACGGACAGGAGGAGAAATGGTGTGAGAAGGCTGTGAAGAGTCTGGTGAAGAAGTTGAAGAAGACGGGACAGCTGGACGAGCTGGAGAAGGCCATTACCAACCCGAGTATTAACACCAAGTGCATCACCATACCGAGGTACCCAAGCTGTGCTTCAAAACATAGTCTGCTGCCTAACGTTACCTGGAAATAATTTTCGGCGTCGTTGGCGCATTGCGAACTTTCTGAACGTAAATGCTATGCACAAAATGATGTCTAGATAGGTAACGTTAGCTCCATAGTATTGAGACACATTCGATTCGTATACACCCAGGATGTGTACTGCTAGCTGTGCTAACTAGCAAAAGACAGCGGATATTTGTCATTTAACTACATTCTCAAGTTAAAGTAGAGTTCTTTTTTCAGACAGTTTTGTCGTTTTATAGATCGACAGCCTGAATCTGAAATGTATAAAACTGGAGGAATATCCGAGTCGTTAGATTCGTTGACTAACGTTAGCTCGCTAAAGTTACTACAGATTTCACTGTGAGGCGTGCACATTCATTCACTGTTCACAGAGATATCATATCATATCATATCACATCATATCACATTAACATCTTTAATAAAGGTGTATTTTTAGATATATGTAATTTTTTTTAGCCAGTGAGGTTAAAGTATTCATGACAAGGCTTTGCAGCTTGTCAATTTTGGGGATTTGAAAGCTTTGTCTTTTATTGTGATGTGCATCTAGTGTTGAAGTTGTGGTCATGATGACTAAAGCTTGTTATATTATAACCACTGACTGTTTTGTTGGGATCGGCTCAGGACATTTGGTCAAGGGATTTGGAGAATTAGTGACCCTGAATGAAAGTTGTGTACTGTAATACTTTTACATGGAATATCAAATAACACTTACTTTTTGTGGAGAGCACATGTTAGATATAATAATAGATTAATAATTTAGATTTAAAGTTTGTATTAAGTGATATGACTGCTAAATAAATAATATGGTCCTCATCATATTACATCTATTATTCTAGTGGCATTCTTGTATTTATGTTGATGGTTTAAGTAAGGTTTAAAGGGACAGTTCACTCAAAAATAAAAAATCTGTCATCATTTACTCACTCAAGTTGGTCCAAATCTGAATACATTTATTTTGGTGGTGGCACTGGTGTTTGGGGGCGGGGCACTGATAGGGGAGGCGAAATGGAGTGACTGGATGCGCTGCTTGCGCAATATAACATTTCTGGGCATTACATTTATAAGGCGCAAAATTATATATTGATCAGTTGGCAGTGGCGCCACCATTAAGAAAAACTGGTTGACTGTTTTGCGACCACAAATATCTTTCTTTGTGTTCATCAGAACAAAGATATTTATACATATTTGAAACAACTTAAGGGCGAGTAAATGAAAACAAATTGTTCATTTTTTGGGTGAACTGTACCTTTAAATGTCATTTCTGCCCTGTTTTTTTGTTGCTCTGGCTCAGAATACGAGAATATTTCTTTTTGTTGGTGTGTAGAATTTGATCTCCTTTATATTAAATTATAACTTGTCTATCCAAGTCTGTATTACCGGTGGATCGTATAGGTTTGGTGTAAAATGTCTTCTAATGTTTGGTCCTTTACTTGCACTATACAGGCCACCTCAAATAGAATAGGGCACAACAGAGGTAGGGGTGGGAGAAAGTAACATGGTTATTCCACACCCTTCACCTTTAAAGACCCACTCACACCAAGAAGAATTACACCATAGTCCTCACCATAACTATATTAAAAAAATCTTTATAGTCATCATTCTAGGTGTGAATGGGTTTGCTTACACACAGTTTACATATGCTCGATTTCACTATCATGATTAGTAATGTCAAAAAGTCTTTACTCAAAGAATAGGCCTACACAATGTCTATACAGGTTTGTTTGTTTGAGTTAGCGATTACTCAGAGGTCAGAGGAGACTGTTTAGACTGAGAAATGGGTGAGAATCACATGGAGAAATCTCAGTGGGAATTCCCTAGTGACTCACATAGTGTTAATAAATAGAGGTGATATCATCAAGTGGCATTTGAGCCTGGGGTTACATACTTGAACATGTAAGTGCATACCTTATCATCTGTGTAACTGGAAGTGGAGAATTTGATAAAAATATTGACCTGCCTGGAGAATTCGTTTTTCTGAATATACAGTATAGATCTCAGATTATGACAAGTCAGCTGGAATGGTTTAATCATTTCACTGCGTGTTTATCACTGCATGTTTACAGCTGGTGTCCCGCAGGGCCCTGTTCTTGGTCTCTTATGCTTCTACATTTACAGTATATCACTCAGTACTGGTATCCAGTTTCACTGCATCTCACATCGCTGGTATGTTCCATCCTTCTATGTCCACCTCTGGAATCTGACGTGTGGATTATCTTCTCACACATCAAGCTTAATTTACGGTAGACTAAAAATTGCACACGTCATCTCTCCCAAGAAATACAGCAGTTTTGGACAACATTGCTCGGCTCGCTCCTGCCCTTCAATTGTCAAGGAGTCTCTCATAGGGCTTACACCAGCCCAATATATTCACCCTTGAGAACTAACAATCCTCTTCCCTCGTCAACCCGCATTTACATTATATTCTATTACACCCTTCATTTTTAGTGTCTTTAGTTTCCCTGATCTTTGTTTGCTTATGCCCAGCATTGCTATCAATGCTTTAATCATTAATATTGCTATACCCTTCCTTTATTTTGTAATTCTGTACGCAAGATTGTTTACTGTATTTTTTTTTGTTTGCTGTGCTGAATCTGACTACTTGCATTGATGTTAAACATGCACATCATGCTCTTTTTTAAGAGAGCTTTCACAGGAAGTAAATATGTGCTTGCTTCTATGCTGCATCTTTTGCTTTACTGCTCTGTAAGTAAACTAAAGCAAACCACACAACCACTGTGTCAACTGTGTCTGTCACGTGTTCTTGAAAACATCACATGTATGTAGCAAACAAGCAAAAGCTATTCAAGCCAGACACTTTGATGTGCAAATTGTAAAGGGTGTGGATGTCACTTGTGACAGACCGACTTTATCTTTGAACATAGCTGAGAGTGCTTGTATTCATCAGAGTATGTGACATGCGAGAGTATGAGGAAGATGTGGGTTGTTGTTTGGTTTGTGGTTAATTGTACAGGGTTGGCATTGAGAGTTCAGACTAGGGCTGCACAATTAATCGAAAAACTAATCGGCATTGCAATTACGGGTGAAACAATTACATCATCGCCAAAAGCCTCAATTACAGCTGTCCATTTGCGCTCATTTCTGTACTTTTCGGCACTGTGTTTGGGTACCGAAATACCACGGCGTATCAGAGACTTTAAAATGAATACGTTAACGTGTCCTTTAGCCATTCGTTTGGATTTTTTTACAACATAACAACATAACTCCCATAATGATTTTTTCCTTTACATTATATTATTTAGTTTTGGATATTTATAGAAAGAATATGGCATGCAGCTGCTTTAATGAATGTTATACAACATTTCAAAACTTCAGTGTAAAATCTATAAATCAACAATAATAATTGCAATTACAATATTGAGGTCAATAATCAACAATTATGTTTTTTGTCATAATCGTGCAGCCCTAGTTCAGACTCCGAGACACACGCAGTGGCTGTTTTGGCATGTAGTCTGTGATGTACCGGTTGCTCTCTGGTCTTCTGGATGAAATGTTCTGTGCGTTAGTGGCCAGCTGGGTTACAGGGTTTAGAGGACGGCACATGTGCAACAAAACAAGAGCAGGAAATCATCACCTGCTCACAAGCTGCTCTGGGTTTTTGAGGTCATGCTACTTCCTGCTCTGCTTGCGCTTGCCTTTTTAAACAAAGAGCGTTACTGTGAAAGCGTCTAATGTAAATGAGGCCAAACCCATGCTAAGAACTGAAAATGTTTTAATATCTGTCTAAAGTTGCCTCATTGTGTTGTCAAATGTAAAACAACAATCTAATGAATAGCTGATGACTTAATATGATATTATACATTTTATGAGAACAATAGACAGTATCACAGAATAAAGAAATGGCAAGCAAATGTATTTCAACTAAAATTACTAGTCAGAGGTTAATGATGAAGTTTTCCAGAATAAGCATTTAGCCTGTATTATAAAAAAATGAATTAAGGTAAGAAAGCTCCAGTTGGATTCAGTGTGGCTTCACAGATTGTTTGAGGTATGTGGCAACAGTGACTCCTGCTCACAGAGGAAGTTATACACTACGCCGGCCGCACACTGTCCATCCATGATATCAAACCTCTCTAGTTCCTTTCTTTTTTTTAAATAGCAATTTTATTGAATGTTGACCTCTAGTTTTGATCTCTCTTGAGTTTTTTTATTCCACTATTCAATTCAAACGACAGCCTGTGCATGTGGCAGTGGAGGAGGGACAGATGCTCTTGGCATTGACTCTCACTGAAGGGTGAACGGGTTCTACTGTGTGTGCAGTCTGGAGGTTGGATTGACTCGAACAGAAGGAATAGAAGACGTATGTCTGTCTTAAGCGTGGCTGTGGGAGATTTAGACTTTGCTTTGTCTGTGCGGACTGACTCAGACAATAGAGCTCTCTGGCTTTTCTTTGTCAGGTTGCAAACTCACAGAGGGGCTGGTCAAGAGATCTTTGTGTTTTGTTAGTATATGCCAAATGCTGACTTGTTCCTTTAAATGCTACTTTGGTGTATGAAAGAATGAAATAATAATGCTACTACTACATTTCACCTGCGTAAAGTTGGCCCCCCACCCAATGCAATAATTATTGGTCATTCGGAGGTCACTCAGCCTCCCCCCCCCCCGAAAAATGCTCCAAATTCACCACAAGTAGTCCTGCTTATTTGTGCTCCATTTGTGCTGGTTTGTGCCGCTAAAAGTTTTGTTTGTGCTGCTTCGGTTTTTTAAATATTAGATGTTGTATTATAGGCGATGACATCATCAGCCCCCCCGACATGCTCCAAACTCACCGCAAATAGGCTCAATCGTTTGTGCCGTAAAATATTTTGGTTGTGCTGTTTCAGTTTTTTATATAATAAAAAATAATTATTGGCCATTCTGAGGTCACACAGCCCCCAGCATGATCCAAACTCACCGCAAATACTCCTGCTTGTTTGTGCGGCTAAAAGTTTTGTTTGTGCTGCTTCATTTTTTTAAATACTAGACATTGAATAATAGGCGAGGATGTCATCAGCCCCCGTGACATGCTCCAAACTCACAGCAAATAGTCCTGCTTGTTTGTGCTCTGTTTGTGCAGCTAAAAGTTTTGTTTGTGCTGCTTCGGTTTTTTTAAATACAACACATCTATAGTTATAGATATCTCTTATCCCTCATTACATTTTATTTTCCATGTTATACATATCCAGATGTCAACATTATTCATTAAAAACCCACATTAATATTTCCATAAAACCCACATTAATTTTTCGATGCCTTTGGTTCAAGTTACAAACATATTATTTAAATGATGATGAGAAGCATAATTTCTGGTCTTATATTTGTCCTGTCTGGCGAATAAATCACAGCTAGTTTATGGTGCAGAATACTGGCATTCACACAATTGGTGCATAGCTGAATGAATAGGTAAACATGGAAAAGTTCATATTCTGGTCTCAGTCTGCTGTCTGCACTGCCACGCTGTCTTTCCTCTAGTCCTGCCAGATACTTCATCTAAACTCACACGCTCTCTCTTTTCATCTTCTGTCAGTTTTCGGAGCCTGAGCCTTTTAAAGAATTAAGATAATCCTGAACTGGGGTGAAAATGCATTAATGCGATTAAATGCATTAGCAATGCCTTTTATTGTACACAGGCCACAATAGCATGATTCATGCTTTCACCGCAGGTTTCTCTGACCTCAGCCATCGGCAGGCTCCTCTTCCCCAGTGTGAAAATAAAGCCTGATTCATTTAATACTAAATGAGGCTCTTGTACTTTTGAAATTTCTTGACTTCTGTAGAAAATAAAGAATTGAGCCAAGGATGACTATTATATGTGAAGCCTATTTGTAAGCATTAACATTTATCTCAGTTTATCTGAATGGTTGTCAGTGGACAATGGTGATTTGTGCAATAAGATTAGTTACGACATCTAGCCAGACTAACCCACCAAACGTTGACTACTGGGACTGACCCTTTTATAGATCCTACCAGGGCAAGATTTATTAAGCTTTCAATTTGTGGCATTCAGGCACAAGTATAAGAAACAACTTGTATTGGGTCAGTTGTTTCATTTCCTCCTAAACTCTCTCCACAGGTCTCTGGATGGCCGTCTGCAGGTATCTCATAGAAAAGGCCTCCCTCATGTGATCTACTGCCGACTGTGGCGCTGGCCGGACCTGCAGTCCCACCATGAGCTGCGTGCTATAGACCTGTGCGAGTTTGCTTTCTACATGAAGAAGGACGAAGTGTGTGTAAACCCTTACCACTACCAGCGTGTGGAGACACCAGGTGAGCCTGGCTGAAGTACTTTCACAATCAGATTTGAGTATGGATATAAGTGGGTTAAATTACATATAAATGTAATTTATTGGGAATTGTGTTTAGTTTTGCCTCCAGTCCTGGTTCCTCGGCACACTGACATCCCTACAGAATTCCCTCCGCTGGATGATTACTCCATTCCAGAGAACACCATTTTCCCAGCCGACATTGAGCCTCCGAGTAACTATATACCGGGTACAAACATGTTTTCTGTTTTCTCTCTGAAAATCACACATTAACTTTCACCCAGACATGCCCTCAGGACTACACAATAGTGTAGACATAACTCACTCTAACGCACGCACGCACGCACGCACGCACACACACACACACACACACACACACTTGATCACAGACACACAGCTGCTGGGCTTAGTGGTGTCTCAGTTTGTTTAAGCTGTTTTGTCAAAAATGTTAAATCTGGCCTTTCAGTAAAGTTGGCAAAAACAATTATGCTAAGACGAGGACACATCTAATTCCTAAATTCATGATTGGTATCAAAAAAACAATTTAAATCTTGTGTATAACTGATGTTAAATACCTCTGATGTATTTAACATCAGTTATACATTATATATCAATTGTCTTTTTTGTGTAGACTTTCTCATAAAAGAAAACATTTTCAAGCAAACGCTCACTCACGTGTGCTTCTTTTGAGGGCATCTATGTACACATGAATGTGTAATAAATGTACAATTTAAAAAAGTATTGATGACTAATGTTGGTTTTTGTCCAATCAAATGGTCTCTAGAATGAAAGTGTCCTTCACCCTAATACCATCTGCCACTTTTGCCAATGCCAGTCGGCTGTTTAAAATGAGATGCACTCTTCGATTTGCCACATGAACACTTTTATTGCCTCTGTCAAGCTTACTAAATGTCAGATTTTTGTTTCAGAGACACCTCCTCCGGGGTATCTAAGTGAGGATGGGGAAACTAGTGACCATCAAATGCACCACAGCATGGATACAGGTGACCTGAACTTTTATTCAATACTGATATCAGACATCAAAACTGATTTCAGACATATCACATATTCTTTTTTTATTTCTCAGGTTCTCCAAGCCTTTCACCCAACCCTGTCTCACCCACAAACAACAACTTAGGTAAGATCACACATGCTATAAGACTCGGTCTGATTGTTCTAAGTACATCATGATGTAGACTCTCCACCCTGCTGTGAGTTCTGGCTTTAATCTAGTTGGATTATCTCTGGCATGTTATCTCCATAACATGGACCTGCCTGTCTGACCCTGTTTAGTGAGAGTGGAAGTCTGCCTCCCTGAACCAATGAAAAAACACTAGCGCGAGTCACTGCCGGTAATGCAGATGAGTAATGCCACCAGCATCCCATACGGTCCTTATTACAGACAGTCGCTCAGGGCATCGGATGGGAATGCATGGTCACAAGATTTTTTTTGGCGAAGAATTATTGAGTTTTTATTGTATTGCTATACAACAATTGGATTTATGTACATAGTGAAATATATGCACAACTGCACTTCCTTTAAGGCATCTATGTTAAACAGCAAAATTGACTTCCTTGTATTGACACAACTCCACCGCAAAATTTTTCACAATATCTTTTTTGGTGTTCTGTGAAAAAAGTAAGTCATACTGGTTTTGAATGACCTCAGAGAAAATAAATGATCACATTTTTTTGGGGGGGAACTATCTCTTTAAAATGTGAAACATTGTGTGTTTATAATAGTTAAGGAGTCTCTGTGAGTGTGTCAGGGGAAACCTCATATAAAAGAAGCCTTTGTTTTTGTCTTTGTGTTCTCAGCCAGCTCAGGCTAATGTAATAATCATAGTATCCTGTCGCTGGGTTTTTCTAACTCTGCAGAGAGACTCCAGGGAGCATGCAGAAGAAATAACAAATAACACAGGCAGCCTGCAGATTTCAAAGGGCAAGGGAGGGCTACATGTGATCACTACTCACAGATTTTACACCAAAGTCTGAAGTCCACTGTGTATTCTTGTTTTGTGTCTCTTTATCTTTGTTCTGGACTTGTTTTTTTTATCTCTCTGCTTCCTCTCTCTATGCTCTTGTGCGTATGTGTCAGATTTGGAACCGGTAACATACTGTGAATCTGCGTTCTGGTGCTCCATCTCCTACTACGAGCTGAACCAGCGTGTGGGCGAAACCTTTCACGCCTCTCAACCGTCTCTGACAGTAGACGGCTTTACGGACCCTTCTAACGCAGAGCGTTTCTGCCTGGGCCTGTTGTCCAACGTGAACCGCAACGCAGCTGTGGAGCTCACGCGCAGACACATCGGTAGATCTATAGAAAACTGTTAAATTGTAGAAATGCCCAAATAAATGCCAGTTCAGTGTTCTTAAACCTTGACTCCCCTCGTTCCTCAGGCCGAGGCGTGCGCTTGTATTACATCGGAGGCGAAGTGTTTGCAGAGTGTCTGAGCGACAGTGCTATTTTCGTCCAGAGTCCAAACTGTAACCAGCGCTACGGCTGGCACCCCGCCACAGTGTGTAAGATTCCTCCCGGTGAGTCAGTTCATCTGTACGTTTTGATTGGTTGTGTGGATATACATCCTGTGAGTCACTCATGGATGTTTTAGACTTCCTCATTATGTTCTATAGAACCACTCAAGCGTATGTGTGGGCCTCTCATTTTCTCTCAGGCTGTAATCTGAAGATTTTCAATAATCAGGAGTTTGCCGCTCTGTTGGCCCAGTCAGTGAATCAGGGGTTTGAAGCCGTGTACCAGCTCACCCGCATGTGCACAATCCGCATGAGTTTCGTCAAAGGTTGGGGGGCGGAGTACAGGTGAGTCAAGATGCAACACGGGGCATCAATATATAAAGATGGTCCATTTCTTCTTTTGCACTCTACATTCAATTTTTACTGATGCACACCTACAGTACTGGACACTAATATTTACTTTTTCTATATATATTTTCTTAGTATGATATGGGATTTTAATTATAGGAGCTTCATGGGATTCAATTCACTAAATGACTTTACGGCTGTATATTCGGTTTGCTTTGTCCTGTCCTGTTTTGAGTTAAACCTGTAATCAGACATGTAATAATTCCTGTCTGCAGTCTGTCCTATCTCCTATAGTGCTGTAAATATGAGGCCTTCCCTCAGTTTCAACTGGGGAGGCTTGTGATTTTAGTGCATTCTGGTGGTTTTGGACTGGTTCTTTCCACGCAGGCTCAGAGTAGATAAAACACACTGTGCCTAAGGAGGAAAGCAGTTCCGTTCATGGCACCCGGTACCATTAATGTAACCAGGGGAATGTTTTGCCTGAGGGCCTGCACTTTATTTTAAAAGCACTAAGGTTTACAACAGACAATTAAAAACAGCAAGATGTTATTTCGAGTCTGCATGAAACGTAGCAGGAGGAATGCGGTAGATAGGTGGGAATTCTTGGCAAGGAAATGTGCCAGAATACAGTATGTGTTCAAAGATTGAAAGAATGAGAGTACATGCTTAAGCATTGCAAAAAATAAAGAAAAAAGCATTTTAAAACTGTATTTAAAGAATAGAATTTGTTGCTTATGTGAAAGGCAGGACCCCCATCACAGACATAATGCTCTTCAGATGTCATTCATGTGAATCACTTTAAAAAAACGATGTTCTATACACGTAAATGCTCAGGATTAAAAATAAACAGGCCAAACATTATTGAATAGCTTTCCCGTGACAGCGGCACATGAAAATCTAATGCCTACACTTGATTATGTTAAAGAGCTATTCCTGGCCCATCTGCATGGGCACGGAAGCAGTTACTGACCCAGATTCTTCTTCCTGCAGGCGGCAAACAGTGACCAGCACCCCCTGCTGGATAGAGCTTCATCTCAACGGCCCCCTGCAGTGGCTGGACCGGGTGCTCACTCAGATGGGCTCTCCAAACCTCCGGTGCTCCAGCGTGTCATAGACGAACCCTCAAGCCACCTCATGTACCCAAGTACCCCATACCCATTGAATAACACCCAGAACTCACCCTGTATGCCAAACTGAGCAAAACCAAGGACGGGACGGTGGACTTATTAGTGTGTCACTTTTATTGACACTCATGGATCATGAATGATATTCCCACAGTGTGAACAGTGTCAAGTGAGGCACTTGCTTCATTGCGAATTGTGAATTTTAATGCAATGTTGTCAATTTTTGTTTTGATCAACAAATTATCACGCATTCAGTGAAATACCTGGCTTGATCTGAAGGTTAGATTTATAGGCTTGTAATATGATTGATTTTAATCATAGTCATCCTCATTGGGGGCCTAGTACACGACCAGATAAGCCTTTTGAAGAGTGCTCTGTTTCCATGACCTTCAGTGAAGGGCCCTTGTATGAATTCACGTTAGCCTAATGGCTAGCAGTAAGCTAGCTGCTTGTTTGGGCTGCCTTGTCTAGCTGTTTGTGTAGTTGTGGTTCCTGTTACACCGCACAGAACTGGTCAGTACATTGTGCCAGCGACCCGTGTCGGTCTCGCTTACACAGTCGACCAGGTTTGTAAACGTCTAGCAGGGACTAAGTGTGTATTTTTAAACAGGTACCTAGTTTAGGGCAGCACAGTCCGAGTCATGATGATAAAAAGCACTTATTTTTTACAACTTTACGATGAAGTGAACAAAATATTACCATTGAAATGTTGTCAGTGACAAACGTAATAGTCGATAGTGCCATTGTGTTTCTTAACTTAAAGATGGTTGCTGTTTGAATTTTGCTCTCTAAGGGCAAGTTGGACATTTTGTAATGAGTATTTTTGCATAAACAGAATGAAAATTGTGAAGTATATTTTTCTGCTGTCCTATAGAGTATTGGCATACGATTGCGTGGTTGCATCCGCAAGTGTCCATCACGGTCATAGGAGACACAAAACCGGTTATATAAAGTTAAAACTGCACAACAACAAATAATATATTTTGGCTGTGTTCAGGATAGCTCAGCTCGGCCAAGATACTCCTCACATTGTTTCCCAGATATTTCCATTTTCCGTCTTAAAATTGATGTTTGTCATGGCACATTAAAGGGATGTTTTTAACTCAGGACCATCAGTCCACAAACACAGGTCTCATGCAACAACATACATTTCATATTTCTATGTACTACACTATTTAACTGTTAGTTATTTTGAGCAGGGTTAAGAGAAAATTGACACTATTGTATTTTTCAACATCTTTTTGTGGAAAAGTGGAGGGTAAGTACTGCTGGCAGCTCTTGGAATGTTTGTGTTGTTGTACAAAGGATGCTTAATATGTAATAGCTGGATTTTCTTCAAATGGGCTTATTTTTTGTATTGGCTTTGAACATTGTTTTCCATGGCTGGATTTCAGATTTTAACTATTGATTCATTGCATGGATTTGAGATGAATTCTTAACAGATCAACGGTTTTTGGAAGGAGTACATTGCTCATGGAAATATCAAAGCTCTCTGCTTGTTTTTAAAATGCATATTTCATGGAACAATTGATCCTCATGATGTTTTATCCCCACCAGCTGACCTTATGTTGCTGTATATCTTATGCTGTGTGGACTTTGCTGACACCTCATTTACAACTAAACAGACCCAAAGCACAAGGTGAACTGTTGATGTTATTTAGATCTCTCCCTTTTTCTTGGAATATTGATATTAAAGTGTCATGTTTTGTCATGAACTCTTGATTTGGTGAAATGACCCATCTTAGTTTCAGTACATTCATTTATATTCTTTAACTGGTGCCTAGTTCCTGTTAGCTCGAAATTATCATGTCTTTTTCTGATGTATACTCACATTTCCTTGCATCCGCTGTTGTATTGCCTTTGTTATTGAAGATTTATTAATAAAATGTGTTTGAAACCGGATCTTTGTTAAAGCTTTAAACACCGACTTCATTTCGCATATAAAAAAGAATTGCACTATATTACCTGTCATACAAAAACAAGTGAATTTGTATTGATACCCCACAAACCCGTGGAGAGAGACGCAACCTACGAGATCAAAACATGACAAACAAATTTCAACACATCATTTTTTAATTTTCATAGATCTAATCATGCTCAAGCAGTCCTTAATTGAAATTTACATCCTGATTCTTTTTGATCAAACAATTCACTTAACTCATCTCTCGTATTATTTACCATGTTGCAATGCTTAAAAGAATATACTTCTTCCCCATACAAGTCTGCAGATACACCACGAGAGAGGAGACATGACTATAAACATGCCCACTGCGAGCCCTCCTATTGCCATGAGATTTTAAAAAGTCAAATGCCCATCATCACCCTGCAGAAATTGTCACGTTGGACGTTGAAATTTTAGTAACTGCTGATTTTCCAGGTATCCTTGCACATTCCGGATCTTGGATTCTTGGGTGGGTTGAAATTGGAATGACTGGGGGTTCCAAAGGTGGGCGGAGTATTATCAGTGGAAGCTGGTTAATGCTGTGGCTTTAACTTTCCTCTCCCGATGACAAGCCATCAATCTCATCTTGGTCTCCACCAATGGCCATCCAGAATGCTTTAGCAACCTGTTAGAAAATAAATCATGTGTCAGTTGGGAGGAATTGCAAATATTAGCGTTGACAAGATATAATACAGGGGTATGGCAACCACTATAAACGGGAGTGGCATGTCTCCATCCCGCATTAGGAATTTTAAGGTTGTTCTGGATACATTACCTTCTCTGCATGTACTTTTCTCTGCTCGTGTGGTAAGGAAGAAGCTTTGTCTAAACAAAACGGAAGACAACTAATTTAACTTTATTTTTTAGCAAAGTATAGTAGAACAAAGTCTTTTGTTACCTTTCATCTCTTTTAATTTGGTAAAGAGGCGTTCAAAGTTCTCCACATCTGCATCTCCAGCTGTAAGATTGGCCAGTTCCTGGATGTCTATGTCAATCATGGGATCTTTGCAACAAATCGGCAATAAATTTCAGTTAATGCTTCACAAAAGAAGTTGGCAAGCTACCCTTGAATTTGAATCCAAAAACCATGCTGGTTTTACTTTATTTGGATATGTATTTTATCATGTTATCATTTGCTAACTTCCAAAAATGAAATATATTGCAAACATAGACAACATTTTTTGAAAGCTCTTCAAAGACACTTACCCACTGCTATCTCTCCTACATTACTCTGGTTATTTTCTGCTCTCTGGCCCTCGCTGCTTTCATCTGTGCTGTTAGATGGAGATGACTAAAAACAGGGAAGAAATTATAAGATGTCCTGCTCTCACTATTATTCACTAAATAGATTTTTCTTTTGTATAGACCTGTGTGTCTTGACTCGATCGTGGGTTGTTGTGCCGAGAGGCCACCAGACTGCTCATTAGACCAAATCCCTGACTGTGTTCTGACAAGAATAAATGATATTCAAAGTAGCTAAGGATGACAAGGTGATTACATTTACATTTTTGCACTTTAACTTTTGTAAATAGCATAAACGGAGTGTAAAATCTCACCATCTTTCATCTCGACACTGGTCCACACATTAGCGTTAAGGGCTTGCACTATTCTTTTTACTCCAGTGGACTCAGGAAAGTCATCTGTGGGTGAAGAAAGATACAGAATGTAGGTAAGACTTGTACGTGATCTATTAGTGTGATCAAAGCATGTCTTCTGTCTTACCGTCCTCATCTGGCAGATCTTGAGGATTGAGCTCCACTAATTCAAATGCATGAGATAGACACCATTGCTGGGCTTCTTGTCTGCTAATACCTGCAAAGGTAAATTCACAACAAGCTCACAAAACATATGTATACATTCTACCCCACCCATAAACCTGTAACCACAAAGAGGAGGTTTACGCTTAAAATATCTGACCTGAAGTGATAAATACTTGGTTTCCTTTAGATCAGATATTATAACCAAAAAAGGAAGTATAATACACAACGGGCTTGTCACAGGTCACTCACCACTGTCACACACATGATCACACACTAGGATGAGCACTTCTGGAGCCAGTTCCTCCACTACTGATAACCAGGAATTGACATTACTAAGACCATCTTTCTGAAATATAAAGACAGATGAATGGAGGCACAAGCATTTTAAGGTGAATTCAAAGCGATCAATGTCAATCACTCACAGATTTGCTGTTGAAGTAAACGATGAAAGCTTGCATAGACCGGGCAACCTCTGCATTCATGGTGAATGTATTTGGAACAACACATAGGCTGACGTTTGCGGTGTAGTATTTGTTGTTGATTGTCCATGGATACCAAGCAACTCCGTCTTCTATTTTACTAGCTTGTGGTAGTGATTCTAAGCCCAAGATCTCTGAATGAAACAAATGCAAACTGTTAGTCAAGGTAGGAGTGTATGTGATTGCATTACAGCATCCCGAGTGAAGAAACTGAAGCTTAACATTGCCGCCTGCCGGACAAATACAGGTAACAATATCAACACATTGATCACAAACAAATTTTAAAGCGTGACGCAAACAAACCGTAAGAAGAAAAATAAGATTTTCTTATAAATGCAGACCAAGAATTACAACGCTTTCCCTAAATTATGGTAAACATTTGGTTAAACTGCATGGCAATGAATTAACGTAAACACATGGCTTGCATCATGTATAGTCAATTATTCAAGAGTCAGATGCTGCGATCAGAAAACTGGCATCACGCTTGTCGAAAACTAGACATAACAGTGTAACGAAAAAGACTGTCATGCTACAAAAAATATTCACAACAATTGCGAGTACACTACAGGAGGTATAGCTTTATGCTACCGTTTAAACGGTAAACATACATTACATTACATACATTAATAAACTCTTCACATAATAATAAAACAGGTGTCATGTTTTGCAAATTTTGTTCTTTAATGAGAACAGCAGGGCAGATGTTTCTCGTTGACAGTCCGCTAGCGTTAGCTTAGCCGAAAGGCTAACGTGTCCGGGAGATGCAAGTGTTGTTTACTCACGTCTGATGAGCTCTTCTTCCTTAAAGCAGGAATCGCTACTGGCGACTAAGATACAAGGCAAGGTGGGTACTTCATCTCCTTGATCGTCTGACATTTTTAAGCTTTAGGACACTTAAAACAGCTCGTAATACGAATTAGCACGTTAGCAACAGCTGTCAACCTTCTGCAAGAAACCTTTTACCTTTGACCTCAGTTTACTTCCGCGTCTACGTGTGTGCGTTAGAAACTCATAAGTTTGAGATTTAATTTATTGCGTTGACTATTTCTACTGGCACAGGTCACTGACATATACATAAAATAGGTAGTTAAAACAAAAATACTCCTGACCGATTTCCTCATGGAGTACGACGCGTCGTGTTACCATAGTTACAGCCAGACTATTGTTAAGAAAAGTAGTAGGTACTTGAAACAAACAGAGACGAAAATGTTTAATGTGACCTGAAAACCCGTTATTTAGTTGAAATGGCGGATGTTCTCAAAAATAAGGATGATGTCGGACATATTTTAGTACAGGTAATGTAGTTACTAAATAAAAAATTAAATATACAAAACACGTATAATTTGTATTATGTACATTACACTGCACATTATATAATTATACATGATAATAACATGCTATTGAACAGAAAGTGTATGTGTCGTAGGTGCAGGATGATTTGAGACAACTAAAAAAAAATCTTGTTCGACTGACTGTGCAAGAAAATGGTGAGATTTTGGACATTCAAGCTCTGGATGCAGCCATCAGCAGAACAGAACATGGGATACGGGTATATCAATCTCTTTATGCTTTAGATTTTTTCTGAACATACAACCTTTTATGTACGGTGAGCATAACAGATTCTTTATCAATTATCATATAGCGACATGCAGAAGAGTATCTTAAAACCATTAATAATCAGGTTCTGACTCTACCATGTATCCAAGAGCCTGAAAAGAAGACTGCTACTTCCAAGCTTGTTACATGGTATGTTTATAGTTGTATTATAATTAATATGTTTGCGGTATTTAATATGGATGTGAAATCTAAAACTTTTTAACACTTTTGTAGGCAGCCACCATATGACACAATACCACATCCTCATAAAATCCAGATTACTGGGGCTTCACCGGGGGAAAAGGTTTCCATTCTCCTACTTCTACACTGATCTTTCTAAAAACACAATACTTTTTTGTGTATTGTTATTTTCTATAGATTCTGTAACCTGTTTCCATCTCTTCAACAGCACAAGTCAGCGTTTACCATGCGTCTGCTGAATAACCCACTTCACCCAAAGAACAAAGAAATCGTGCAGCAACGTTATGGGATCGAGCTACCTCACTTGCACAAAAGATCTGTGGGCACTGTGAGTTCCCCCCAAAAAATATTTTACATGAAGATATGATGGTGTGATAGTGAATTGGTTTTGTCACCTCTAACCTGCAAGTTAGAATGGTTTAAGCTTTATAGTTCTATATTTTCTGCAACCCTGTGTGTCATCCAAGAAATGTTTTCAGTGTGGTTATACAGTATATTTTCATTTGAAATCAGCTTTTACATTTAAGGTTTATTGATAGTGTTGATTATATGTTGGCCAGAACTGAGTGTTACCGTAACTCCAGCATCTGTCACATGAACCTCCTAAGAAGGAACGATGGATCGGCGTGTAATAACAGATGACTCCAGTCACTTTTCTTTCAAACGAGAGATGCGGTGTTGAAGGTCACCTGGTTTGGCAGTGACAGCGGAATCTGTTTGTTGGTAAACAAATTAATCTTTCCAAAGGTCACCATTTGTTTTGGTGCTCTGTTCCCCCCTTCTGCTTTCTCCACTATCTCCTGCATCCTCTGTCTGTCACTCGCGAGGAAGCTGTCATGTTGTTGAGAAGAAGGTATGAGACTTGGCTGCTGAAAGCGGACAAACGCAGATTGCCGCACATCAGCATTCTTCAGAGGACGGCCACCGCCTGATTGCAGTTGTATGGGCTGCTGCTTTACAGCTGTCTCAGGACAGGCATTGGTACCTGTTCCCGCATGCCAATAAGACAGCCGTGGCTTATCCAACTGGCGCTCGCTGGCGCTCTGCCTGCTGCGTTGCTACGTCTATGCTGTCGGCTAGTTCTTCAGTGTGCCTTCAAAGGAACTTCTAGTCTCTGGAGTTTTTTGTAGATGTCCCCCTGTACCACTTAAACAGCTGTGAGCCTCCAAACCACTTTGAACACCTGGCTGGTGCTGGTGGTCTGTCAGGGAGCTCAGTAGTGTGACAACAGGCAGGCCAGAGAACGTCAGGGGGATCGGAGAGGGAACAGCAGGATGAGGAAAGTACAGAAGGGCTGTGTCTGGCACGTGTCCACATCTTGGCAAACCAAAAGTGCTTTCATTTATATCTTTTTCAGTAAAATGACTGAATTACCTCTGTGATAATGTTGTGTGCATTGCTATGATTAATATATAGCTTGCTAATCCCATCATATTTATGCTTCTCAGCATAAAGCCCCCAAACCGTCATTTGGGGCTTGTGTTAGAGTTTCATTGTTAAAAAGTATAGAAACATACAATACATTTTTATATATGTGAGTATATGAATTGTTTCCATATACAGAAGTACAGTAGTGGCCAAAAGTGATGTTCGGCGCGCATATTTGGTTTTAGTGCTCCATCTGGTTCAATGAAAATATCAGTTGTATGATATTTATAATTTTTGAAAAAACTAAAAGCTCATGAGAAATAAAGCATACATCGACTATTACAATTTTTATATTTATTGGTAATATTTTATAGCCATGCCATAGGCCTCGATTCAATAAGCTTTGCACGTGTATTTTAATACAAAAATCTAAAACTTAAGTTTACACTCCAAATGCAACAGTGCAACCTGCATGCAAAATGGTTATCATATCTTTAAAAATATATTTAAAATGTCGATGTAATGTTGATGTACACTCATGATGCCATAGAAGAACCTTTTTGGTCTAATGGTTCCATAAAGGAAAAAAGGTTCTTCTATGGCATCGCTGTGAAGAACCTTCTAAGCACCTTTATTTTTAAGAGTGTAACATAAATGCAGCATTCTCTAAAAATAGCATTCACATTGTCTACTTACCTCATTAATATAAAAAATTGTCTCAAGCCCTTGAGGATCAAGGAACCCTTAACTGTTCAGATTGAAGTAGTCCTGTTCTACCCCAGAGAATTTCATGACTTGGTTTTAATAGGCTTTAACATTCTCTGTAGATAACACATTTTCATAAACCTCTTTGTCTTGTGAAGTGACATTCTGTTTCTTCAGATAATGTCTATAGACATAAAAACACAACGAGCGAGATTTTATCTGATTCAGATGTTAACATTTCACTAGCGGGGTATGTTTTACCCAAATGGTTGTATTGTTAAAATTAATGGTGAATTATACGAGTCGCTAAATGACTATTACGAAATCCTAATTATTGCATTATTTTCGTTGAGATTAATGTGGACAAGCCTTTCATCTGATTTATGCATTGTTATATGATAATGAGAAGGTACGACCATTTTAGGCGTTGCTCTGATGGAATTTAATTCTGGCCGATTTCAAACAGCTGTTCACATGAGAGAAGGTACAAGGAAAATAAACGGAGCCGTGCTCAAAGTATCCAGAACGCATTGCCAGCATGTGATTGATTGCTTCAGGGAAGGGGGATTATTGGCCAGTTTACAATGTCATTAACTGCCTGTATTTTAGCTCCAGCTTTATTTTAATGAATGCGGAAAATCTGTTGGTTGTAATCACACAACATCACCGCGCTCTCTCTCACAAACCTGCGCTCGCTTGCGATTCGCCACAGCCAGTCGAACAGAGACTAAGAGAAACCATATTTCTTGACATCTACAAGCTGCCACCAGTCTGATTAATGGATGGTCGTCTCTCAGCCTTTTACAACAAAGTTTTGTTAGGAGGGAAAACTCTGGTCAGTGACCCGAAGCTAATAGCATTCTCCATGAGCGAGTTATTGAACGAAATATGTTCCCTCTTTTATTCTAGTATTGGGGGAATGGAGGCTTTAGAGCCTGCAGGCAGGTCTTTTTGGCCCGGTGAGACAGGGCAGTAGGTTAATACTCTTTGTTCTGTCACTTTCAATACAATGTTGACCTTAGACCACAGGGCTATCATTCAGTAATTCTTCCGTGTTTGGAAAGTGTTTTATTGCCTTTTGAAGACATGCCCATTACTTAGTTTGTACAAGCTCAAACTAGCTATATTACAGCTCAGGTGTGTCACAGAGGTTTGTGTGGATGTGATTTTCAGATCATGTTCCTGGATCAACACCTTTAAATCAAACAAAGTTTAGGGTTAATGTTAGTGTTATTCACAAGGTAAGTAGGCATAAGATTTGAGTTCCAACTAAAGGAACATTATCGCATCTTGCTTGAAAACATGACGTCTCAAGGGTTATATGGAGTATCTCTAAAACAAAAATATATGAGTGTGTACTGGAAAATACAGTATAAGGCAATATATTAACTAATATATTTTCATGTATTAGAACCAATGTGCTTATATTATTCAATATGTTGCTGTTGTCCTTCTAAAACCACATATGTCGATATGTTGCCAGAAATCATTATTATTAGTCACCCTTTATGTTTGTCACTGGGTTTTGCAAATATCTAACCAATAATAACATTTAAGTAATAAAAACATATTGTTTTGCTTTTCCAGGTTGGAACTCAAAGACTGGTGACTGGATCCACTGTTGTAAATTTAGCCGCAGTACAAGGGAGCTTGTCTAAACATCTCTACCCCAAACCACCGCCCTCTGAAGAGGACACAAATGCAGGTATGAACCCATGTGAACCTCTCAAAAAATTATGTATCAAACTCTCATTTATTCATTAGTTTCTTTGTGGAATGTTTGTGTGTGTTACGTTATGATAAACTGAAATAGAGTTGCAAAATATGTAGTGTGTACAGATTCTCTCTAGAGACTTGTAACATTACCTGCTTGGTTTTTCAGGCGATGCAGGGCTGCCCTCAGCAGCTGACCTCTCATCAGTTCAAACCCCAGTACAGCCCAAAGCTGTCCATTTGCTCAAGAGAGAGGACAGTGGCCAAAGTAAGATGGGTCAGTCTATTTTCGCAATGTCATTACAAACTTGCGGCCAACATTTCAAAGTTACGAGGCCTATGCCCGAGTCAATTTCTATATTTTCAAATGGTGTTACTTTGGACAATTTTAAGGTAGCAAAAACAAGCTTTAAAGTTTAAAGAGATAAATCATCCCAAAATTCTGTCATCATTTACTTTTTTACCATTTATTAACCTTCTGTCATTTCAAACCTGTGTGACTTTCTTCTGTAGAAATATGTTAGTAAACGAACAATGGCGGTTGTGCATTGGTTTTGTGCTACCGCAATTGTTCGGTTAGCAACATTCTTTAAAATATCTTCTTTTGTGTTCTGTGGAAGAAAGAAAGTCATAAAGGTTTATAACAACAAGAGGATGAGTACATGATGACAGAATTGATTTTTGGTTAACTATCCCTTTAAGACTTATCCCTTTACTTTTAATGTGATAATAGATGAGTCAGAAAATGCACGTAAATGGCAAATGGATGTGAACAGAGAGGATGGAATGGGCTTTGGAAGGTCAGCAGAGGGTCTAACATCCAGCGCTATACGGGCTCCACCTCCATCAGCTGCCTCCATAAGCTCTGATAACAGAGTCCTGGCTCACGGGTTAGCCCGACTCACCCCACTCAACCCACAGGTATTACCACAACTATTGAAGTAAATTATGTTATTTATGGCTTGTGTTCTGCTCATCTGCTATCACAAGCTTTCCTGTAGCTCAGTGGTTGAGCATGGCGCTAGCAATGCCAAGGTCATGGGTTCGATCCCAGGGATTGCACATACTCAGAAACAAATGTATAGTATAATGCAATGTAAGCGTAAATGTTAATGTGCTTATAAATATTAAACACCTGTGTTGTTTTTAATTGATTTAAACATGTTTTGGTCTTACTTTGTAATGCCTCCGTTTTTATTTAATATACATTTCTCTCTTTATAGAATAATCCAATGCCAAACGCTGTCAGCAAGTACCCTTTCACAATAGTTGAGGGTCAAATAGATCCCAGTGCTCCAGACTACTGTTGGTTTAAGAAGCAGTACTGTCTGTGCTGGGGTGCGGTTGTGGAAGCTTTGGATCAGCTACAGCGGATGCTGGTGGACTTTGCTGTGCCGCTGGCGCAGGTGAGCGGTGAACGACTGGCATCTTGCGTGCAGGGCAGTGATCTCGCCTGGAACACCAGTGTAGAGAAGCTCCTGTCAGTGCTGGAGAACCGGGATGAGGTATGGGACCTGATGTGTCAGCCCGGCCAGCGTTACAAAGGCAAAGGGGGCCATCAGGCAGCGGCTGTGCGCATCCAGACCTGCTGGAGGCGTTACTCTGCCCGGGCCGCCTACCTGCTCCAGCTCCTTCCCAAATGGGCGGCACAAACTATTGCCATGTCCCTGCTGAAGCGTGCCAAACTCAAGCGTTTGAGGAAGAGCCTGGAGGCCTCGCGTCTCCGCCACTTGGAGAGTTATCGCATCAGGGCAGAGGTGAACCATATATACATATGTTAATAAGTGTGCATATTGGGGTGACTTACAGGGGGGTTAAAGGGATAATGTTATGCTGAATAATTTATACTGGATAATTTGTAGTCCCGCATACTGCCTATATACATTGTACTACATATCGCCTAAATCTACCCTTACTTAAGGAAAGTATTTTCTAGAGTAACTGTCAGTATATTAAATGATAACATATAATGAAAAAAATTAACACACCACTTTTTCAGATTAGTCAGCATTTTTGCAGGGATTTAGTCCTTTGAAAGCCAGTGTTTTATAAATTTTAACAGAAACAAACCTCAGGAATGATAAAGTCACCCAACACCAATGTCGAAAGAGAATGGAGAGACGCATGAAAGTTACATAAAACATTAGTATTGTGTTGTTTAAATACTAACTAGTTCTTATTGCAAAACTGTAAATAAAACCCAGAATTTTTCAGAATTTTTCTGTAATTGTACTGAAATAGTTTTTACAGATTTTTAAAATAGGTCAAAACAATGTAAAATTGACACAAAAATCGTGGAAAACACATAATTTTACAGGGAAAAACTTTTATTTTACAGTTTCTTTTTTAAATTTTCGATATTTCACGGGATTGTTTTACAGCTTTTTTATTTGAAAATACAGTCAAAAAACGCAAAATAAAAAAAAATAATTAAATTTTACAGGGAAAAAAGGGAAAAAAAACCCCTGCAATTTTACGGTTTATTTCTGCCAGAAATGTTTTTACAGTGAAGAACTGCAAACATTGCGTCCATTTTGCTATTTTCACCAGAATTTGTGAACAATGTTGTCAATTTTTTTTTCTGCCTCTGTATATTTGAAAATGTATTATTTTATATATTATACAATTATAATATATTGAATAATACATAAGGAATTGCTGTTTTCATATATTGAAAAATTAAATCGCTTGATTCCAATATATGGAAATGTATTATTTTATATATTGCAGTATATATATAGTTTTCTTTCAAAAGGGTACATACTCATATTCCTGGAGATATTGTACAGTTGAAAACTCAAAACCAGCTTTGCTGTGAGTTACTATCACATAATCTCAACTTTTTGCACAGACCCCCATCATTTATGTTACATTTGTCAGAACAGCTTTTTCATCTGTACTGTCATTCCTGTAACATCTTTATGGATCTATAATGTCTCTTAATTAGTGCCCACATGTTCATTCATCCTCACTGTCACTCACTGCGTGAAAAGACACAAGCTTGTGTATGTTTCCACCCTTTAAACATTCACATCCTTTTAATTAAGCCTTAATCTTCCCCTGGCAGAAAGCTTCATGTAGTCTGCTAATTGAATTAATAGAGGGAAGATGTTTCTAAGTATGCACTTAGCTGATTTAATTAATGTGATTTATGCTTGGTTTGTCTCCATGAGACCCAGAGAGAAAGACAAGCATAATTTCCTCTCTCTGCCGCCATTGGTGTGCCGACAACATGTTAAATCCATGTACTGCTGGGTGCTGTCTGTCACAGATCACTTTTATTCTGTAATCTCCTGTCTTTGACTCACAGTATTTGGCAGCCAACTGGAAGCACATCACCTGCTCCAAAAGGACCATCATCCACGTCCCATCATTGGGTAATTTCTTTACATTTGTTATGATGTCTCTTGTTCACATGAATTTAAGAGCACCTGTACACAGTTGAGGTGAATAAACGGGTAATATTACTAGGTTTATGTCACTCAATCCTGCACTGGTTATTGGAGATGATGGAGAGTGTGACTGTAATCACTGGCAGATGGAGTGTGATTTTTGCACTGGGGGTGGCTGAGGAGAGGCCTGTGTGAGCTCAGATAATTAAGAAGTTGAACCCTATTGTTTTTATTGCTTCGCTTTGTTCGTTTGGATACATTTAATCATTTGGTTATAAAGATAAGTCTTTAGAAAAGCATATTTTTTGAGATGGGGAATTGATCTATTACACAGTAGTTGATTCTCATAGACAACACATAAGAGAATACACATCTTACACTTACGCACTTTTCAAAAAACATGTTATCATTTGCTCGCCCTCATGTCATTCCAAACCTGAATGACTTTCTTCTTTCTTCACAAAAAAAGATATTTTAAAGAATGTTGGTGTCCCAACAACATTAGGGCCCCATTGACTTTTATGGTATGGAGGACACCACTTAGACATTTCTCAAAATATTTTTGGTGTGTTTTTTGAATGACACTAGGGTGAACATTTTCAATGTTGGGTGAACTATGAGAAAACCATCTGGCATAGATGGATTCTTCACTTAATATTGTAATATTTCTGTTTAAATGTTTATTTCAAATCGTTTGACAGGATATTCCCAGGCCCGGCGTCTCAGTCTGAAGGGATTTGATATACGGCAGAATACCCAGATGGGCAGACTGTGTGACATCAGAGGTATAGCAGGAGACAGAATGTGTAATTGTGTAATGAAAGCGGATTGGTAACAGATGCATAAAAGCAAACACAGTATTGTCTGTGTCATGTACAGATGAGAAAGTTGAGGTGATCTATGTGTCTCCGGTGGCCCTGGGTGAGGATGTGCTTCAGTACTACACTCATTTGATGGGCCTGCAGGCAGCCATTGAGCTGGGTGATGCGTCTGTCCCTCAGGCCAACTGTGCCAAACGCTTTACCATCATCATGCCAGAAGCACTGCAGTATTTCTCGGTATGATGTACACACACATTTATTCTTTTATCATTGTGAGGACTTTTGTTGTTTTATAGTGACTTTATCTCTAAAGCTAACCCTCACATTGTCCTTGTTCTACTTTATTGAGATGTTATTTAGCCTATTGTTTATTAAGCTCTTTTCTTTGTGGACACTGTTCTCTGTTCCCAGTTTATACACTATTTATTTCATTTTTAGAATGTTTACGTAATAGTATGAATGAATATCTCTCACAAGAGAGTTTACATAAAGGTTGGTAAACGTGGCTGGGTTTTTTTGTCCTGTAGAGGGCGTCAAAGGCGACCTGTTTATTTACTTTGTGCAGTTCACCCATAAATGAGATAGCATGAATGCAGTCTCCCTAATGCTCACCAAAGACCCTGTTTATAAAAGTTTACATATCCTGTTTTTATATAAATTTGTATCACAATCTATGATGAAGATTTAAAAAAAAACAAAAAAACAAGCTGCATTGTTTATTCAATAAATAAACTTTATTCAATATATTTATTTAATAAATAAACAATGACAAATATGAATTCTCTCCTAAATTCATAATGTGCAGTACAATTTTTAGACGGTTTCATCGGACATATGCATCTAGGCCAAAGTTAACTTCTGGTCTGTTTGCTGATTAGTAATAATATTACTATTTATATTAATTTATATCAATATTTTATTGTATAATAATTGTATTAAATAAACAGTTTGTTTAATCTGTCATATAATTTTGTCACATTTAAGTTTGGCCAAGTAACGGTTCTTCTACTGGTAACCCAAAATAATACAGACAAGACATACTTTTAACTTGCTAGCTAATGTCATTTACTTGTTATTTCTTTTGCTTGTTATTAGAAATAATCTGCGGATGTGTACCGGAAGTTATGTATTTGTCACAAAAGGCATGCATATGCAGTAACGTTTGTTTATGTTGTTGCTTTGAAACCGTCTATGTGTTGAAGGTTTATCTGACTCTTGTGTTATTTATTGCCGTGTAGCAGCATGCGCTGCCTTTTGATTCCGCTCCTTGTGTAAACTCTGCCAGTAGACATGTCAGCTGGATAAATCTATGTTAGCCATTGCTGGCAGCGTGGCGTGCCAATGACAGACGGGACAATTCCGTTTGGATCAAACATACAGATGTGAAGTAATTAGTGCTATCCCCACAGAGCCCATTGCTAAGCACACAGTAAAGACGAGAGGGGACGGAGGTAGAGGGCCCTCAGTTCTCTTTTATCAATTTAACGTGTTGGAGTACAGGAGAGGTCACGACCCCTCCGGCTGTACGTAATGGGACCAATGTGCGTGCAAGCGCTCATAAATTACAACTATAGACAAAGGGAGGGGTAGAACCTTAGAGCTAGAGTGGAAAGGACAGTTATTTATGTACACAGAGACCTTTGAGAATTCACCTTCTGGGGGGAAAATGTACATAGCAAGCATATATTTCTTTAGACGTGTTATGTATCTGTATTTATGCCTACACCATCGTTTATAGGATATACCACAGCGATTCAGATTGACCATTAACCCACAATGTGTTTCAGACCAAAAACATGTGTTTAGCTTCGGTCCTAAAGTACAGTCCACGAGCACTAAAGCGCATCAAGAATTTGATCCAGGGGAAGCAGGCCTACATGATCGGTGGTGTCACTCATATTGATGAGCTGGCTGTGGCGGATGAGCTGGGAGTTCCTCTTTTGGGCACCGAGCCTGCAGTGGCCCAGCTATATGGAACGAAATCTGGAGGAAGACGCATCTTTAGTAGTGCAGGAGTTAGCATGCCTCCGGGAAAGTGGGATGTATACACCCTAGAGCAGGTCAGTGCATCTGCTGTACTATTCCAATTTATGCATTTGACAGATGCTTAAACCTGATAATGCATTTCTATAAAACCCTATAAATAATCGATGAGTGTTATACCTTAAAAGGACAGTTCACCCAAAAGTGAAAATTCTTTTATCATTTACTCACCCATATGTCATTCAAAACATGTATGACTTTGTTCCTTCTGCAGAACACAAAATAATTTTTTTTTTAAGAATGTTGGTAACTAAACAACATTGGCCCCCACTGACTTCCATTGTATGGACACAAAACCACTGAGACATTTCTCAAAATATCTTCTTTTGTGTTTTACAGCAGAATGATTCATATACAGATTGAAGGTGAATAAAGGATGACATCATTTTTATTTCTGAGTGAACTATCCATTTAATATTAGTATTTACTTATGTGTCGTGCCTTACTCTCAGCTTTATGAAGGTCTGGCCCAGTTGATGACTGAACATATGGAAGTGCAGAGATGGCTCTTTAAAATAGACAGTGAAATGGGTGGACGGGGAACAGCTTATTGTGATGTCTGCCACCTAAGGTGCCACCCTTGGGCACAAAAACAATATAAACAGCATGAACCAGAAAAGTGGAGACTGTTGATGGCTGAAGTCAGGGTAAGTATTTTTTTGTTTTTTTAGTTGATATAAATATAACATTCAGTTTCATTTTATTTTTGTGAAAGATCTTTATTGAATTATGTTCAAATTAATTGTGATCACCTTTTCGGTTCTAAAATATTCAAATAGTAACAACTACCAAACATTTAGAGCAGAAACAATATAACAGTGTGTGTGTGTGGGTGTGTGTGTGTGTGTGTATCTTTAAAATTTAAATGCATTAAATAAATCAGTCGAGAAATCATTTGAGCGCAGTTACACCATGCAAATGCACAGTCTGCATAAGTACGTGTCTATTGTGCAACACTAGCGATGCAGAAGTATCAAGTGGCTTGTTTTTAAATGTGAAATAAAATGTGCCATTTCATTTCTTTTGCATATGCAGCTACACTTCATTCACAAGCCTTGTTCATAATAATTTCCGCTTTGCCTGGTTTTATTATTTATGCTTTGTACAAAACGCACCCTTGTCTCAATGACAAGCCTGTCATTACCTACCAAGGCCAAACTTTGATGTCTTGTTCATTATTCATCTAGAGAGTGCTTATGTATCAGATTTATAGAAAATTAATAATGAGTCATTTGAATTTTAGCATATTTATGTATTCAAATTCAAGTGCAATTTCCTCCACACCCAGCAGTTGTTGTGTTGAAATCACATCGGTTTTATCCGCCTAAATACCGTGTTTTGCCATTACACAGTGAGCTTTGTGTAAGCTAATTGTAGGGTTATCATCATACGTGCAACCTTTTTATTCCAGCCTCTTATTGTGTCTTTCCATCCTTGGGGCGAGAGAACTGGCCACGTGTCCTACCTCCAAGCTATTAGCTCAGTACCTAATTCACACTGAGGCCGAGTGAGGAATCTGGGGCTGTAATTGTGGTAGCATTGGCACTGTTAATTACAGAGGTAAGCGGTTGAGGCCCAGCCAAGCCCCATTATGGTAACGGCAGCAAAGGAGCTTTAAATGGGAGGCTCTTCACCAGCTGGGGTCCCAGTGAGAGAAGAGCGAGCTGGGGCCTGATGAGCTGGCCTGCACCCTTAGGGCTTCTGGGCCATATGGAAGCCAGAACTGGCCTTTATTCAGCCTCTTCAACCTTTTTAATCAATGGCAAGCTCTGCTAACAGAATGGAGACCACAGAGGTTATTTCAGCGTGTCATTCATTTTCTACAGATCTGTATTCACTCTTTAGTGGCAATTTTGTGGTTGCGAACGGCCCCTCGCGCCAGAAGTCTGAATTTCGCTAAATGCTCTTGGTTGTGTTTATGGTCGAATATTTGAATAGCATTCATTTGATTTATGTATTGTTGTTCTTTGTTATGCTCATTACGGTTTTATCTTTATTACCTTTATCTCAGCAACAAATGCAGAAATATTGTAGAGTAGATTTATCTGTCTAATGTTTTTAATTGCAGGGGTAATAAAGGGTAAATATTGCCTTTTGTTCTTTAAGTACAAAAATTTGTATGTGTAATGTGTCTCCTGCATATTTGCGATTAAATTTTAAAATGCACATTTGATGGCCACAACACTCCGTGTAAAGACACAGGGAAATATTATCACGATTTTGTAATTATCAGACTGCAATTATCAGTGCTGGGTGACTTCACTTAAGTTGTGTGTTTGGCTATAACTGTAGTTATAAGTCATATGGTTTTAAATGCTGTTTTGTCTCTCCAGGGAGCTGTCTTTCAGGATAATGCATCCTTTAATTTCTCCTGTCAGACCCAGCAACAGAGCACTATGTTGAGGCCCCCCCCTTCTATTTACTGCATGCACATTGTTTAATTATTGATTGTGTAAGAAGACTCTTCTAATGCAGGGGGAAGAATACCAAAACCCATGTGGCCCCATAGAGGGACAGCCAGCCGTAGACAGCCAGAGAGAAGTGTGAAAACAGACCTAGAGGCAGTGTAAAGAAAGAGTGTGTGATGCTTTGATAGAAGTGTTTATGGGGGGCCCATACCCTGAGGGGTGTTTCAGCCTCGGGCGAGCCTCACGGCTATTCACAGAAGATGGGGTAAAGACATGCGGATCTCACTCTACTCAATGGCTGGGTGGACTCGCACACTTTACACATTACAAACATGCACATTCTGCCTGGACACGGGTCATTAGACACGAAGCAGCATTACACTAATAGCATCAACAGATAGACAGATTGTCTCCTACTTATTTTATTCAATGCATGTGGGATTACATGTTGTTCTGCGTTATTTTATACGATTTTGAATGTAACACGTTTTCTGTAGTCCACTTTGGTTAATGTAGCATTTTGGAAATCCGAGCTTTATGTTTCATCCCTTTCAAAATGTAGATTAGGTTACCTAAGATAAAGCAACTTATTTTGCAGGGCTGATGGTATGCAGAACATGGGATCTATGGGAAGGTTATATACAGTAATATAATGTAATGTAATATAATATAATATAATATAGTAACTTCCTAAAGATGTTTAAAAATTATCCAACAGGCTAGGAGTGACTTTATATATCCATTATATATCTCAATTGCACAAAAATTGTTAATAGGCATGTTAAGGTTTAAATCTTCAAAGGGTTAATGAACAAGTCTCATATCCAGAGAAATGTGGTTGAATATGCTCAGAACTGAAACGTGCCCTGATACATCACGCTTCCAATCACAGAGATCAAACAGCAATCACAGGAGATGTCGCGCACGGGAGATGTCGGTTTTATATTTCTATTGTCAAATAGCTCATCTTTATGTGGAAGCCAAGCAAGGCTTGAATCCTCTCCTCACAGTACAGTTCGCAGTTTAAGTCCAAATAAAGAACGACAAAAATTATTTCCTCTCGCTTTTCTTTCCTCCCCGCTGTTCGTGTGAACTGCATTGGCAAATTCTCAGAGCGCCTGCTCTTTCGGGGGGAACGCGGGCCGTTTCCTTACACTTTTTGCCGCGCCATTGTGTGCTTTATGGCTTGTGTCGGGGTGAAATCACAGCGCAGCGATTGACCCTGGTTCTTATAGTACTTGAATATGATGATGGCTGTTTCATGACTTGAATATCAACAGCATCTTCTCTCACCCAATGTCACACGGCTTCTTCACTGATGTCAGCCGTGACATTTCTTTGAGGATTATAAATGTAATGGAAAAGATGTTGTTGTTTAATTCTAACCAGTTTGTAGAGCATGGTCCTTTTCAAGGTTGTAGAAGCTTTGACTTATATTCTTAAAATAATAAAGAAGCTTTTTGTAACCAGCCAGGTTTTCTCCCTTCTTTATTATGCTTTTGTTTGAATATACAGTACGTGCCATTGCTGCTGAATGTAACTGCGGTATGTACTTGTGGACCTTTAGCACTCTTCCCTTTCTCTTCATTTGTAAGAGGTCATAACCAACATATATTAGGTTTTAAAAGACACTCACAGAAAGTCAAACATAGCAATTAACAACATAATTAAGTGTCAAAGCCATTATGGTGTTTTCTAGTTACAGCAACAAGAACCGTATCGACCAGAAACAACCCCCGATTGATCTCTTGATCGATTGGCTTGCATAGGTATTTATCTGTCAGAATCTGTCAGGTCTTATTGGGGACAGGTGCACGTACTATTGCCTTCAGTTAAAGCTATTAGTCTACTGTTGTAACGGGCTGTCAATCACCCCCCTCCACACACACACGCACATACACACTGTGCTTTTGTGTGGCTTGTCAAATAAAGACACACTTCACTAGTTACTGCTTTATCAGGCATATTGACACTCTGTGCCGTATGTTTTATACATCAGGCTCAGACACTGAGGTCAGATATTGCTTAATGGTGTGTGGATCGATACATTGGTTATATATGAGTCTCTTTTTGTGTAATTCTGTTTATTGTGTTTAGCACAGATTCAATATGGTTGACTGTGTTTTTCTTCTCATTTGTTGCAGGAGTCAGTGATGATGAAGTTCTTGGAGGAGGTTCCTCATCTTCTGGCCTCTCATGCACGACCCGTCAACACGTCCTGCTATCCCACCTGGGCCTGTTTCTTGGAACACTTCCTCAGAGAAGGTAGTTTTGTTTAAATTTGTCTAACCAAACACTCCTTAATGTCAGTGCAGTGGGTTTGTCAGCTTTTCAGATCTTCCTTAATGCGCACTAACTTTCTTTGCATCCATCGTCTTCTCCAGGAGGAGTCATAGAAGCCTATCCTCCCTCACACAGTGTAACATGTCTGACTGTGGATATGTTGGTGGAGCCAGGAGGAGATGTACACATGCTGTCCTGTGGAGATCAGCTGCGTGGCCCCAGCGTGTTGGAAGTGGTGGGCTGCACCATGCCCCAGACCTCCATCTGTCCTGATGTCCTGCACTCCATCTGCATTCGTGTGGGTCAGGCCTGCCAGCAACGTTCCATCATGGGCCACCTTTCTCTGGATCTAGTCACCTTTCTGGAGCCCACCAATCTTGAGCAGCAGGTTAGAGAACCATGAGAGTCTTTAAGACACTGTGGTATAGATTGTACTTTCAGGTAAGAGCATGTTACAGTCTTTGATGCTTTCTTTGTTTTTCTTAGATATAAAGAATTTAGAATAACTTTTTACATTTTTAATTTCCTATATAATGTTAAACTAATATTAGTTAATGAACGTCCAAATATGAATATGATGAATGTATAAGCTAATCAAATAAACAAATCACTTAAAAGACTTTTACCCAAAGCAACTTTTTATCCAAAATCTGTGTATTTCCCTAGGATTCGAACCCATGACCTTGGTGTTGTTATCACCATATACCATTACAGCTACCTAAACAATAAAAACTCTGGGTATCATCATACAAGCACTGTCAGAAAACTGCCCCTTAAATGTCAATGGTGTGTTTTACAGCGCTGTCGTTAAAATGTTGTTAAGATGAGATCTGACATGTGGTGCTCTTCTGTCAGGTCTTTTAACACCGCTCTCACCCCGCAAGTGTGAGCTCTCAATCTACTGGTCCTGGCGCTTATTGAGATGTTAAAGGATCACTCCTATAAGATCCCCTTAGGAGCCGTACAGATGAGAGAATGACCAGGGGAGAGAGCGGCTAATGTGCCAAAAGGCTATCTAATAAACTGTCAGGTCTTATTGTGTCAATAAACTAATTCCCATTTTAAGGCTTTGGCCCCTGACCTTACAACACCCCTGCTATGTACTGGTGTCAGATAGAAGGTCAGGCTGGAGTGTCTTGTCCACAGACATAGGGGTTCTTGGTCACTGTCGTGAGCAGTGATGAGAGATTGTGACATCATGGTGCTTTCTCAGTCTATGTTATTGTTGCTATTGTTAAGTCAATGAAATGCCTACATTTTGGCTTAGGATTCTTTGTCTACAAAAGCTATAGATGGTTTCATCAGACGCACACACCTGGCCTGATGTTAACTTCCGGTTTGTGTTTGTTGATAGGTCTGGCTTCTGGCTAATAATATAACTATTACTATTTTATTTAATTTATATAAATATAGTATTTGTATAATAATTTTGTTAAATTGTTCATGCAACTTGTTTAGTCAAGTCGCATCTAAGTTTAGTCAAGTCACTGTTCTTCTACTGGTAACCCAAAATAATACGGACTAGTCATACTTTTAACTTGCTAGCTAATGTCATTTACTTGTTATTTCTTTTGCTTGTTATCAGAAATAATGTGCAGGGTGTCCCAAAGTTAAATTTAGGCCACGAAAGCGTGCATGTGCCGCAACGTTTATGTTGTTGCTTTGAAACCGTCTATACAACTGAAAAATCTCTATGGCAGTAAAAGGGAGGGGATACATTGAAACAAATAGTCTAATGTAGAGAAAATAGCATGGATCTGACCTTCACTGACCTTACTGGTTTAGATATTGATTTAGTCATTTTTCAAAACTCTAAATTTAGATTGAGTCATGGGATGACAGTATCCCCTGTGGAAATGTTACACATACTACAAATGATAAGTGAGCCCAGAAATGATTATATAACTATTCAACATGATGCATAATTAATTAAGATGCTTTGATGTTTGTCAATGATCCCTGCTGGGAGATGAAAATGTATCTCTTCTTTTCTTAGTGGTCCAATACCCTTTACCACTAGAGGGTGACAGAACACACTTGCACTACATTATATTCATCTTGCAAAAAATTGCCTCTTAATGCATTTGTTAATCTTAATGTTTAAGGATATGGATCCTGATAGAATTATTCTCTGGCTTCTGGTAAAAGAGCATTAGGTGTTAGTGCACCTTTGTGAGGCACTGTGCTACTTCCGTACATGTCTTGTGGCTTTGAACTCAATTCTGCACTTTGTGGTGGTACATAAAATAACATAAAACACACAACTTATCTGCGTACATGTCTGTTTATTACTCTGAAATGGAAATTGTATTTCCATATATTACGAAATAGAGATAGATTTTCAAGTGAATGTCACATACTGCTGTTTTAATCATCAGCTCGGCTGGCATGCTGTGATTTTAAAATAGATGATTGACTTTGGTAGGCAGAGAACCGCAGCGTTTTGAGATAAATTAAGGAGGAATCTTTTCGTGTACAGAAAATTTCACACTTGATTCTCACATAATCTACAGACGGAATAGCTTTTACTCTTGCAAATGAAAGTAATTCGTATATGCTTCTGATTGAATAGCACCAGGAATCTGTATATTGAGAATTCACGGGATGAATTTGATTCGACGTGTCTCATTGAGAATAAACTCCACACACAATTAAAAGCGACAAAAGGAATTCAGACGGATAAATCCAAACATGAGTGTCCCATCAGAGGCAGACGGCTCAAGCAGCCCAGTGCTAACCTGTCTCTATTTAAACATCAATTTACATTCAAACCTGTTGCTAAAAGCAGGCTGTATTTTTTGTATGTGAGGGGGAGATGTGGGTCGCATGTGTTTGCCCTTGCAGGCTTGTCTCACATTGTGTGCCGAGGGAGGCTCAGCTGCAAGATTGCAGTTTTTAATGAAAGTGAAGGGCTATAGAAGACAGGTACAATCTGGGCGTATATATCAAGCGCTTTTGTTAAGGTTGACAATGAAGCCGGCTTGGCTGATTCTTCAGACTGGCTAAATGGTCCCACCTATCCCACAAGCACAGGTATTAACTATGGACAGAAGGCACGGTGGGATAAATTCAGCTCTATAATAAGGTCGTCCTGTGAAGCAGGACACCTCAGAGTCCTGTTTCCAGAGGTCATCGCTTGACTCACAAGAGCTTATTTTTGACATGGCTTTATTTATTTATTTTTTAAAGAGCTTTAAAATTGTTATTTGGAGAGTCACATTTTGTATTAGTTACTTTTGCTACTAAATGCTGTCAGACAAAGAAATGCAGTATTAAAGTCATATTGGGGTGGACGCTCAAAGAAAAAATCAA
Source organism: Oreonectes daqikongensis (assembly GCA_026939265.1). Lineage (NCBI taxonomy): Eukaryota > Metazoa > Chordata > Actinopteri > Cypriniformes > Nemacheilidae > Oreonectes > Oreonectes daqikongensis. The sequence goes on from JAOTQM010000187.1 coordinate 5,553,345, forward strand.
ATATGCTTTTGTTTAGTTGAGATCATAATTTTTTTCTTCTTTCTGAGTTATTGTAAAGTCAATAATGATTTAATTAGAAAAAGAGGATTATTATAATTCCTTTATATTTTATTTTTGTATACTACAAGTAATAAATAACAGATTTCTGTGTAAGAGAATTGATTGTATCTCAGGTGACTGAATGTTGGTTAGACTATGATGCTGTGATCAGAAAGGGATTTCAGCAGCCGGCCACCATTTGCATTTGCTGGCAGGAGCGTTTAGGTTGACAAATAGGGATGACAGGAGAGTCAGCCAACTGCCACTTAGTTATTAACAACTCCTTCACTGATGATTTATTTGCTACTTTTTGAAGAGAGGGCATAGCTATTAGATTATTATCAGGGAAAATTAGCCCTGTTTAAGCATAAGGCCACGACTGGGTTTGACCCCTTAATATCCTTATAATGATGCCATTAACCATACAGATGTGAAGCGAGTCTCCAGTTGGGCTTTATAGACACAGTCTCTCTCTCTCTCTCTCTCTCTCTCTCTCTCTCTCTCTCTCTCTCTCCCCCTCTCTCTCTCTCTCTCTCTCTCTCTCTCTCTCTCTCGAATCTCTCTCTCCTCTCTCTCTCTCTTCCTCTCCTCTCTCTCTCTCTCCTCTCCTCTCTCTCCTCTCTCTCTCTCTCTCTCTCTCTCTCTCTCTTCTCTCGTCTCTCTCTCTCTCTCTCTCTCTCTCTCTCTCTCTCTCTCTCTCTCTCTCTCTCTCTAACACACACAATGTCTGTGTCTTGTTTTGCATTTGATATTTCTTTTTCCATCTTACCACTAAAAGACTAGATGTTTGTGGCTGAAAGTAGCTTGAAGGTCTGCTAACTGTTTTTATTTTGTGCTGTGTTTCTGTAGGTATGGGCTGTTGATCTAGACTTGGGCTACAGTAACCAGTTGGCCATGACCCAGCTGATGCTCATGATGACAGGAGGAACACTGGACTGTCGTACCAGTAAACTGGAGGTTCCGGTCAGAGATATGAAGAGATCTGTGCGCCAGGCCAGAGTAAAGAGCAAAACTGTAAGTATGTTTTTTTTTTTACTGAAATATGCACTCATTTTCTATCTATAAGGAAATATAATTATTTATAAGTATTTTAATACATTATTTTGGATAGTGTAGTAACTGTCTTAAAGGGACAGTTTAACCAAAAATGAAAATTCTCCCATCATTTACTCACTCTCTATTCAAATCTGTATGACTTTATTTCTTCTGCAGAACACAAAAGAAGATATTTTGAAGTATGTTTGTAACCGAACAACAGCGGTACCCATTCACTTTTCATTTTTGGGTAAACAATCTGTTTAAAGGGACAGTTTACCCGAAATTGGGAGTTATATCATAATTTTCTCATCCATGTCATTCCAGACCTGCATTGCTTTCTTTCTTTTTTTGAGACATAGAAGAAGAAGTTGAATTATTTTCTTCTAAGCAATGAACGTGGACGTGAATGTGAACTCATGTGGATGGAAACCCTTAAAGCATCATAGAAAAGATGTCCAATTGACCATAACTTTGTGCCAGGAACAGACTGAAATTTAAGTTATTTTGCAGAGTTGTAGTCACAATTCACTTTCCTTCTATGATAAATATCAACTTGGACATTCTGCTATAAATAACTCCTTTTGTGTTCCACAGCGGAAAAAAGTTAGGTTTTCGAAAAGGCACAAGGGTGATCAAATAATGACAGAATGCATTCCTTTAAAAGTTAATGCTCTTGAATGTTTTGGTTGCTATAAAAGCACAAGAATGCCATTATCCTGAATGTGTTCCCTGAGACTGGACCAGAAAGCAATAAGGGTCCTCTACTGGATATTATCCAGATAAATCACAGCATCCATAAAGATTGATCCTAGCTAAGCTTTGTTGTTTTATTTTTGTTAAATACAACTAAACGCTGTAATTACGCTTCCGACCTGATTGGTGTTTAGATGCTGAATTCATTATCATTTTGATAGATGAGCCTAAATAATCAACCCATAAATAATGCATACCATATTCATTATGCATGTGTATGCATGCCTGAGCACCTCATCAACCTGATGCCAGCCCCCAAACAAAAGAGTTCCTTTATTAGCGGCAAACCGGAGTTTACGCTTGTTAATCTGCGACTTGTATTATTTTATCAAACATTCATTTAGTTTGTATGTGGCTGTGTCACCCAGCTCCTGCCTGCCCGTCGTAATGGCTCTGGCTTTGGCCATCATTTAAGCCCAGAATATTACAAACACAATTAAATCCCTGCAGGAAAGGCTTTTTATTGTTGTTTGAGGATAGCGGGTTTGACAGCCGAAAACGCAGTTCCATAGAAGAGAATTACTCATCCCCTGCCGACTGCGAGAGGGCTTTACCCTCTGCTTCATATTTGTCACTGAGAATATGCCTCATGCCTGCAATGTGTCCTGTGAGTCTGCCACTCTTAACTAACCAGCTCCCGTGACATTCTCTCAGACACATCCTTTATCTGCTCTGTCTGCGAGCATTGTTGTGTTTTAGAGGAAGCCTCTCTGTTCTTTTCTGCGGTATAACCTAATAACACACGACTCGGTCTCCCCAGTGCCCCATATGACTGCGAAACTAATGCCCCTTTCTCCATGTGGGCTTTTGAAACTCTTCTATTTGTTTTTAGTGCGGCTGTTATCTCTACACCCCTGAGGTCAGTTTATCATTTAGATGTACTGGTAAATTTTTTGCAACAGAATCACATGCAGTTTGCTTCTTAACTCTCTCTGCACTGCCTTTGGTCTCCACAGCAAACCTCAGTGACCAGTCGCTTCGCGGTGATGGCCACACGACTTATGCACACCAATCTTTCTTTGGTGTATTATAGCACGTTTTTTCTGATGTGCAAAGCGCAGGGCATAGGCTACGATGTCAAGGTAAAACCTCCTATAAATACAACAGCAGTTCTTTGATTTCAATGCAGGTGTATTTATATGCAGCTTTTACTAATGTTCCAGGAAAGAAAAGGCACGGTGTTCGTCCTCCATGACAGCAAAGATAGAAGGAGTCTCGGCATGCTGTGAGTCCCCATAAAAAACAAGCAGACGCTTTACCCTCATCCTACATGGGTTTTATTTTCTCTTTCTCTCTTTCCATTACCATTAGAGGTATATCTAGACCTTGAGCACACTCCCAAGAGCAGATTAAACATTATGTAGTGAATACCCCAACTGAAATGTGTCAGTACACAAAATACAGCCAAGTAGAATTAAAGGCATTTATCACATAAATCCTATAGCTATCCCATTGAAGCCCCGCATTCCTTCCTCATTTCTCCCTGAAGAATAGCACAGTCTTTAAGGCTGAAAGTTCTCATTAAGATCCTTACAGCCCCAGCAGCCAAACAAGGTGATTGTTTTTTTGTTTTTCTCTGATGATGGTTCTGGGGGATCATTAGTAAACTCGTTTGTTTCTGTGCGTGTCGTTAACAGAACAATCTCGGAGCATCTCCCGGGAGCGCTGCTGACCTTTGCTCGGAACCTGTCAGTCATTCATCAGGAAATTTCAGCCCCAAATATGCAAGGAACAAATAATTTCAAGGTATGCTGTTGAAATAAGTCTCTTGTTTTTTTTTAACATAGTCCTGAATGAGATGTTGTGTCATTGATGTTGTCCATCAGACAGTGTTAATGTATCATATTTGTGTCTTTTGCAAATGGAAGTATTAGATTTGTTTTTATTTGGTCATCTGGTTTAGTATTGATAGTTTTATTTATTCAAAGAGGTTTTTGTTTTTGTGTGGGGTCTTTCACACCAGAAACCATTTTAAATAATTATATGAAAATAGCATGAATTAAATAGCAACAGGATGTTGTTTTAGCAGTTTTATTTAAGTTGGAATTTACAGTTAATGGCTTAGATTATTATTATTAATAAAGTAAAATGTAATTCCCGTGTTTGTGTGTACAGTAAAGTGTCTTCCGAATTTAATCAGAAATTTAGATATACAGTCGTCAATACAAAATTTATATTTATAGATACATAAAAACACCTAATAAGTATTTTCACACATTTAAATAAACTTCTTTCAGATCATATTTATATACCGGTTCTGGAACAGTTATGTATGTGCATAGTTAATTGGTGTGAATACGGTGACTGTCCTCGGTAAACCAGGATGTCTGGTCATCCCGTCCATCAGTCATTGTTCAGTTCAAATTGAACATCCCTGGAAACAGGTTAACTTCCAGTTTTCCCAGAACTATTTGTCACTGTCCTTTCTAAAATGGCATTATTCCTAGCACTGTATATAAATATATTTATTATTACTAGCATTGTATATAACATTTCTTTGTGCTTAAGAGACAAGTAATTTTTAGATACTTGAAACTCCACTAAATGATTTGGTGCTGTCGTGTGGGCATATTTTTGTGTGTCATAATAGAACCATATACAATACAAGATGTGTTCATTTAATATTAGTCAATGCTTTATTTCTGGCCATATTATCTGAAGAGTAGACATTCTAATATAAAGCACTGTTTACATTGTTGAACACAGTTTAGTGAATTGGAATCTGACACTTCCTAAATTATTACATTCAACACAGTTACTTAATTTCATCGAGAAATTCTCATTCAGTGTGTAGTGGCAAGAGGTTGGGAGAGTCAAGTACACTTGGCATAAACATACTGAAGCTCTGCTGTTGTGTGCTTTTATAAGGATATAATCAAGGACATCGAGGAGGTACTGAGCATGACCAAACAAAACCAAACCGAATCTCAAGAAGAGGAGGAGATAACTGCACCTGGACCAGACCAGATATCATCTCATACACTTCACAAATCAGCCTCAAATGAATCAACACACTTGTAACACAAAAGCACCTACACATTATTATAATTTCTATTAACGTAAGCAATGCTGGTTCTGTTTTTAACACAGCGCGTTTTAACAAAATTAAACCAGCTTAACATTTACAACCAAATAACAATCTTTAAGATTTAATTGTATATGTATGATTAAAAATATGTTAAAAAATAAAATAAGAATGAAACCGGAAGTGCTGCTGGACGAGTGTTTAAATTAAAATAAATGAATGAGTGTTTTTTCTGAATGAGTTGAATTTTTCTTACATTTTTGTATTTATCTAAAATATGGTACACATTTCTTTTTACAATGCCAACAATGAAAGACAATAAATGGAAAGATAAAAAAGATTCATGTTTAGTACACCCTTTAATACGGCGAATTAATATTTAACACATAGATATTGGTCAATGTTTGAACAGAATTTGAAAAGTCCTCTAGCTCATAGGAACTAAAAAGCGCCTGGTTGTTTCTTCCCGGAGAAAATATCAATCGTACCAGAGAGGGGTAAGGAGAAAACAAGTGTGTTTCTTTGGGCAAATACACACATCATTGTGTAATTGTGTCGTTTTGGTTGAAAGTGGAGACGCAACAAAGTATTGTTATGTTAATGTTTGTCAAACGAGTATAAAAGGCGCTCCGGTAAGTTGCGTGACCTCCACCGCACTGACAACCAAACCGTCATTGGAGGTGTCAGACGTTTATAACTAAGAAAAATACTTCAGTTGTATTAATGGTTATACTTACTAATGCAGTAGGTTATTACGTTTCTTTATTTCGCATCATTTCGTGGTGTTGGTGACATAATGACGCGACAGTTGCTGTTGAAAAACCGTCTCTAGAGATCACTCGATATCATGCTCTTGAGAGTTTGTTGTAACATGACAGAAGTTCTCAGGAGGATTCACAGTGTCTTTCTGGGGGTTGTGCTGTTCCCCAGCACGTTTGGGAATAAAGCGCGTCGTCCCGCAGCGTCTGAAGTGTTAACACGACACCTGACGCAACGCAAGCTCCCGCCCTGGACCTCATTCTGTGTGCGGTACAGTACTGTCATCAATGACCAGTTCGGGCTGTCCCATTTCAACTGGCAAGTACAGGGAGTAAACTACCACATCCTCAGAACGGGCGCTTTCCCTTTTATTAAATACCACTGCACCAAAGCACCTCTGCACAACCTGCGGTTTGAGAATGCCTTTTTTGGTGCATTAAAAATCATAAATCTAGGTCAGTAAAAATGATGTGCTTTTAATATATTTTAACAGTATTTTAAACTGATTTCTAATATTTGTTATGTGTTTTTTATTCCTAAAGGTATTCCATGCCTGGCGTATGGTTTGGGCTCTTGGATGGTAGCTAGAGTGACAGAGGAAGTACAGACCTCTGCTGGTCCTGTCACTGTTTACTTTGCATACAAGGAGGTGGAAGGTGCCCAATTCTAATATTAGAGACACTTTATGGCATGCCACACGTTCAGTTTTAAGGACTTTGTTTGTCATTTTCTTTTTACATTTGTGGAAATATGTGCAAATGGCCAGTCTGTGATATTGTAGAATGGAGAGTGCACTTTTTCTCCCCCACACATAATAAAATTATGTATTTAAAATCTTTTCAAGGAAGGTTTATTTTGAAAGTAGATTTTTCTACATATTTGGGAATCTCATAAATCTTTCAAAAGTGAATTTATATAGAGAATATATATAGATATTTTAATAGAGCTTATCATGTACAATAGATTATAGTTTTACATCAAATAAATAATTAATACATTTTTAAGTAATGTTCTGAAATTATTAGAATAGTAGCATGATGAAAATGTACACTATCGGTCAATAGTTTTTTGACACTTGAGTGAAATGTTTCTTATTATTTAAAAAAAACTTTTGATCTGATGTGTTTACTTAAATATCTGAAATTAGTTTAGTAGACAAAAAGACATAATTTTCCAAACACATGTTCATGGCAAAACTAACATTTTATTTAATAAAAAGTTACTTTATGAAGAAAGAACAGCCAATAAGAGCACAGAATATTGTTTAAAAAGCATCTCAGGCTGAGAACTCAAGAAGCTGCTTGATAAAATGACATGAAAACATTTCTGCAAATTCTAGTCAAATTGTTACTACACTGAAGACAATAAAATTATATTATATAATTCCCCTAGTTCCCTTTGTCTTATTTCATAATTATGATGAGTTTATTATTGTAAAGTGTAAAAACAATATGAACACAAGTGAATAAGTGTCCAAAAACCTTTAACCGGTAGTGTTTTATGACTGTAATATAATGCATTGATTGTTTTATGTAAATTATGCTTTATTCTGAAACAATGCTACCTTAGCCTTATACTATTACTACTTTATTGTTCTTTACAATTTATGACTAGTTTAGTAAATGTGTGTAATATCACTTTATTATCAAAATTGTACCCGTTTTAGTTTTTTTTAGATGCGTCAAAACGCTGTTATAATTATGGCATAATCATGATTATTATAGGCATTATTTGTCATGCCTCAAATGTGTTCACTGAAGTTTACAAGCTATACAACTCCTTGTTTTCCCACTTGTTTTCCTCCCTAAAGCTAATGCAGAATTTTAAATACCTTCAGCTCATTTATTTAAAGTCAAATTAGAGCTCACTCCCTGCCTGGCATATTGTCAATAGGAAGCAAGAGGGATTGTTTAAAGGACAGGTCTGATAAAATGGTTTTTAATTACAATAGAGAAAGTGTGGCCTTCATTTAGAGCCCTCCCTAACCCCCACCACTGTCATTCTCAGATGCTTTGATTTCTGATAATGTGCTTTGCTGACTTGGCATAGCTTGGGCTCTCTTCTGCCGAATCCTTTGTGAGATTGGGTTTGACAAACTACCATATTGATCCTCTACAAGTCTCAAAGCTTTCTGCTAAGCACATTTATCAGAGGCCTTAATTTTCTCGCCGCCTTTTATCTAGCAAACGTCGCACAGTAATAATTTCAGGTATTACATGCAAATCAATGGACCTCTTGCCCTTTCTTTTGCACACCATAATTCAGAGGGACAGGGTGGGTTTGATTGGATCATTCTATGATGACTGAATCTAGTATGTGCAATCTTGATTGTGTAGGAATGGTGTATATTTCAAGCCATTAGTGTTATATTGAATTCAACTCAAATCAATAATCCTTGTTAAGGCATTTAATTATTGTGAGAACATAATGTGCGAATGGACATGATTCTCTCATGCCTGTCTTTTCCTCTATGCAGGCAGGAAAACCCTGGATTACATCATCACTAATTGGCCCTAATGGAAATCATTTATACACCCAGTGTAATCTGATCGGCACTATTATGCGGAAGGGTGGTTTCTGTGAGTTAGCATGAGCTTAGAAATACTCAGGGAGCCATGTCTTCATTCCACGTCATTGACCTTATGCCCTTTTCCTCGTCATTGATACCTTAGCAGGTCATGAGGAGCAGTATGATAGGCCATGCATGAGAGGATGATGTGAGCCATGAGAAACTCAAGCCGACGTTGCCATGTTCACATTCTGTTTTTGGTCGTGCTGCCCCATGTGCAGTGCCAAGCCACGGGAGACGACATTAGCTGGAGCGGGCGCTTGTCGTTACACTTCACCTCGGTCAGCAGTCTAGGATAACGGAGCAGCAAATTGTCTACTGTAAAGTAAAGAAGAAATGTAACGGTGCCATGTTAAGAGATCAGTGCCTTGTTTTAAGGCCCATGCAATCAAGACTTGTGTCTGTAATTGGACGTCTAAATTACTCTCTCTGAATATAAGGTGCTAATCAACAAAGGATTAAGCACTTGTATTAACAAGTTCAATTACATGCAAATAAAGAAGACCAAGTTGAAATCTTTAAATACAAACACTATTTACATCTTAGGTAACTAATGGGAATGTAAAACCGGATTTGATTGCGATATGAGGGGGAAATTGTCCTAGCCACGTGCTGTTGGTCTGTCTTGGTGGCGTGTAATCTATTATTTAGCAGGAAAAATCACATTAATTTTTGCTTGACATGGAGATGTATGGGTTTGGCAGAAACAATTATTGTATGAATAACCCCTGCAGCTAATTCTGTGAAGGTTATCATCAAGTTCTTATCATGCTATATCACAGGCTTTCACGTCAGCTGCATCAGTTTGTACAGGTACGCCGTGATCTCCATGTTAACAGAGACAAATAGTTTTGGATTTGCACTTCTGTTGTCATAAGTCATTAAATGATGGTGACAGACCAAGGTAAGCAATTATAGCTCATGGAATCGCATTCATGAGGACATCTTCAAGAATGTCACAAATCTGCCAACTGTATTAATTGCATTTGTGTCTCGTGATATTACAGTTTTGGCTGCGGTCCTGGATTCTGATTAAATTTATTCTAGGACTACATCAAATATTCCTTGTTGTATCAGTATTAAGGGAGTTTTGTTGTGCGTGTTTTCACTACTTTGTGCGTGTGTTCACTACTCACGGATGGGTTAAATGCAGATGTCACATTTCGGGTATGGGTCACCATATCTGACAAATAGGTCACTTAGTTATCGCTATGCAAAAATCTGTATCCGGAGAAAACGGCATCTCTTTTTGCCAACAATTAAATTGAGAACATGCTTTTTATTTAAATAAAAGCATGTTCTCAATGCCTACTGTAAATATACATTAAAAAAAGGTAAATATTTAGGTCAACATTAATATAAGGAGGGAAGGTGTTTCAAGAATATTGTATTTGAGACATGTTGCCAGTAGATCTATTCTCATTACATAAACCCACAATTGTGTTACCGTTTTTCAGATGACTCCATTCTGATATTGCCTACAACAGTTATTAAGTATATTTCAAAGGAGATTTTCCTCATTGCATCACTGGTGTTAACAGACAAAAACGAAGCAAGATTTAGTGCAATTGTGATTTCTATGTATTATAATTGCTGACCTCACACCACTGAGGATGGAATTACTAGATTTTTTCAAATGCTATTGGGTGCTGAGAGTGGTTCTTATGAAGAGGGAAAAAGCCATTAAAAATCTATTAAAGCAGATCTTTTTACCCAGAGGAAAAAGCCTTCTCATTACTAAGCAGATTGGAAGGGATGACAAGTGGCTCTATATTTCTATTTTATTTTCTTTTCTTCTTTTTTTTCCCTCTCCTCATCATTTTCTTTCTGAAAAGGCCAGCTGAAAGACAGCATGCCCACTGTGCCAATCAGTATTGCTACAGCTACGGGCTGCAGGTGGCCCTCGTGGCTGTCAGTCATGCAGAAGCACTGACCCTTTCAAGTCTGGAAGCAGGCAAGATTTGTACACAACAATTCCTCAAGGCCACATCCCTAAATTGTCGTCTCTCTCGTTTAGCTTGTATTTAAATAAATACAGCATTAATTAATGCAGAAGTTCGTTAAAAAGTTGTTCATTTGATGCGCGTGACGCTGATGTTATTTATTAATGCACGTTAATACGTGCTTTATGCTAATGGCTCTTGGCTGTTTCATCATCTGACTGACACGTTCATGTAAATCTATCACTAACGCGCTGCATCTGAATGCATGTTTTCTGTTTTGATAGTTTTGAACATTTAGCTTAATGCATTGTTTTTGGGATTTCGTTCGAACTGATTACAATTTCGCTTTTGCTTCTCCCTTGGAGCTTGTAAGACGTTCGTCTCGCTTATATTTACTGTTTACAGTGTTGACATTAAGAATAATGGATACTAATGGTATCTCCATGAATTATTGTGAGAGTTAAATGAACTCTCCATTTTATTATATATTATGCAGTATTTAAAGTTTTGGGTCATTAAAAACCAGACAGCACTATCTGCCTCCGCCCCCTTTCCCCCGCCCTGAGTTGTCTTTTACCCCCTGCCAGCATGCAGTGATGCCCTTGTTGCCACAGGCTAGATTTGATCTGTTCTACAGAAAAGCATTATAACAATATTCTGAAATAATGCTTTGTTTTTGATTCTTTGTGCATGTCGCTATTATTGTTGTTGTTTTTAAAGAACAAAAGGGACGTGAGTTGGTGCGGCTCTCATTGCTGCACTACTTGTTTGTGTTTACCTTGTCATCATAATTCAGATAGTTCAGTCTGAGTTTTACACTTTTCCCCATGTTCTACTAACTTGATTCAGCTCTCAAAGATGTGTATTGACAGTCCTTAAGGGTCAGTGAAGTTCACACAACGGCTCTCTTCCTCTGGAGGTCAATGGCATCTCCCAAAAGGTACTGATTCACAGCAAAGGTTGTGACTTGTATTCCTCTTAGAACTTTCTGTTTTATACATCGCTTGATACGGTGAAATAGCCATCCACCTTAAATATACTTTATCAGAGAGCAAGCAGTAAAGTGCAATCCTTTGCAAAGTAAAAAAGCAGAAGGAAAGAAAGTGAAATAAATCATTCCTGTTATCCACTTTGATACTCATTCTCTTTTTTTCCTCCAGATGTGATGTTAGATCTCCAATCTTTCTGCAAATGAGCCCTGGCTCTCTGTAATGGCTTTCCGCTTCTCATGGGAAGCGGGAGTCGTGCGCCCGACCCAAAAGCTGCTGATTGAAGAGGAAAATGTAATACAGGTGTAAAGCAGGCTTGATGGGGGTCTTATGCAAGGGTTATGAATTTTAACCATTTTCATCTACACACTTTTATGTACATACGTATCGTATTGGATCTGAATGTGCTGGCTGGACTGTTTGCTGCTCCACAGAGACCCGAAGGTTTCTGCTGGGCTGTCGCTAATTCCAGATGAGAGGATTGCTATTATGCCAAATTAATAGGAATTAAGGAGGACTGCGTTGGTTAAGCAAGCACTTGATTAAACTGGCCGGTGATAGAGGCTTTACACAGTCCACCGGCTTTATGAATGAACGCAGTGCTTGCTGCTACTGTGCAGGACAATAAAAGAAATGATGTACCATATTAGTTCATTTGACCTATTCATTTAGGAATTACAGCTACATTGTTCATTTCCCTTGTCTCTTTTTGTCATCACCTTTAATCTAAAGAGACCTACAAATATGGAGAAGCAGAGCAAAAGTGATTTTTATTTTTTTCCCATAGGGAAACTGTGTTTCAGTAGGTTATGACATGTAGACAGATGGATCCAGGAGGCATCTCTAAGAAGTATATTTAACATTAAGAACCATATAGATATATAAAATAAGACATTCTACCTATCCATAGACACTTCTAAAATAATACATAAATAAAACTGTACTCCATGTAATACAAACATATACACTCATCACAGATTTATTTATGTCAAATGTGGCAATAAGGATTGTTGTGCTTTGATTCGACAGATGTTCAGCATCCTGAGAAGTGTTCCAAAATGACTCGGAGAAGAACAAAGGTCAGTACAGAGTCGATGTCTGTGAAACACCACAAAGATGTTTTATTTTTGGAGTATGTTAATGATGCTTTTTTCCACACAGTGAGCTTGAACATTCACAAAAGAACGTCATATGGATCAGGAACAACATGAGGGTGAGTAAACAATGTTAATAACATAGCATCACTAAAATATTTGATCGTACAGATCTGCAAGTCTTTAGTGTGGATCACCAGTGTCAAACCAGGATGAACGTGTGACCTGGAAAGCTACGTTCATATATGCAAGGATAAAATAATTGAGGGGTGGAGTCTGGTGGCTGCTAATTTATTACCAATATGCAAATGTGATGATGGGATTGGTAGAGTGAACATCTAAACCCTCGGGCTAAGAGTTAGACATTTACACAACAGCCTTGTTTAGTTATTGTCCAACAAAGGGGGAATTCACTTAACACAACCTGCAGAGATTAGTGGGTAATTGTTACTATAATCGATAAGTCACCAGAGCGTAAAATAAAAGCTACGATTGAGTTTGCAAGTTGACTTCCATGCACCATAGATTGCCGTTTATTTCGAAGCAACGCGATAGCCATGCTTGGGTTCTTGCAAGCCTGCAGTTTGAGTTAAGGCCTGATTTTGCTATGTGTACATATAAAAAGGGAGTCGATGTATATTTGCGTGTGTGCACAAACAGTGGGGCTAGGTCTGCTTGGATGAGCCTCATTGTTCCTGTGCGGCCTAGTGACAACGCTGGCGGGCAGAGAGGGATGAAACCTGAGCAGGGTGACAGTGATAAATAGCCCTTTTAATAACAGCTGCCCCACTTGGCCAGCCACTCACAGCCTGTGTCCTCTGTGTATTTATTTCTATGTTTATTTATGCATCTATAGCAAGAAGGAAATCACAACCGTAGGGCTCCAATATGTCTTTTTGGTTTTGGGGGTGGGGGGGAATGGTGATTTCACAGATTTGGAATTTTAGAGGGTGTTGTTTCTCAACCCAACCAAATCGTCTTTCCAGGTCTCGGATGACTTTCTACATTGCGTCTGTGAGCAGCTCCATGCTTTTGCGTATTCAGAGTGAACATTTCCTTGTTCTTGGTGTTCATGCATGATGACTTTCAGCAAGTTAGATTTTTTTGTTATTTAATAATGTTGTGATTTTATTAGAAAGTAGACGCACGGGTCATATGGTAAGGACATAAAAATGACGCAGGGTCACATTTACCATAAACCTTATTTTCTATGACCTTGAACATGCATTCTGACTCCCATACCAAAAGTGTGCTGTATTTAGATTGAATTATAGGTATCATCCATTTTGTTTTTATTTACTCACCTTCATGTTGTTATATGACTGGACAGGTATGTCTATGCAGAATATTCAAGACTGATAGCTGCCGCCATTCTTAATTCTTTTACCTTTATTTTTCTTCCCCACAAAATTGGTGGGATAAGTAAAGTATTTTAAGTGAATTGTGCCTTTAGCTGCTATTCTATTTTTTAAGTTGATATAAGTAAAAAAAAAGTGTTTTTTTACATTTAACCCTATTAAGTGCAGATGTAAACTTTTTGTGTGTGCATTAAGTAAAAATGGGTTGCCTCCACTTTTACGTTCTTGGTTTTCTGCATGTGGCCTGAAGACGTTCTCTGTTGTATTTAAGGACGTGCCGCATGCTTTTATGTTGATTTTAACCAAGCCATTAGACTGAGGGCAAGTTCTTTTGTCTGCTGAAAAATGACCCGCGGCTTGAATGACTGAATAGAGAAAGTCATGGCAGTATATCAGAGGTGTCAGAGCCGGTTCCTTTAGGGCACTGTCTGCCCTGCTCTCATTTAAACCAATTCTCGCACCTTAATTGGCTCAATTAGTTAAGTATCCATGTACATTATCATCTATGCATTTTTCATGATCCGTTTAAACATTGCGTAAAGCAGAACAACTTTCGGCTATGATTTACCATTTGGTAAAATGTTAATGTCAGAGTCAGTAACTGATTGGGATAATTAAGTAATTATAAGCAGATGTTGGAACAAATGCCAAAACAGGCTTTTGCCCTGCAGAAAGTTTTCTCTGACACCCCTGTTGTGTGGAGATATCCCAAAGGTACCTGTAAAATAGTTACAGTTTCACTCGTGTGATTATTCGGTTGGAATCTTTGATATTGAACAAAAATGGTCTTTTTTGTTATTGTGGGGAGAGGAAATGGGCTGGAAAGCGCCAGCTATCGGAATAGCAAATCACAGCACCTAATAGCCATGGCCAGTGAACCACGGCTCTGGCCTGGAGTTAAAGCTAAAACACATTCAAACACACTCACATTCATCCTCTGTGCGTTTTGCTCCAGATGGATACCTGGTAAAAATGTGGATAAACCCGTATCAGTATAGTAGAAGTGTGTGCTATCGGGTGGCAAACAGGTAGTAGGAAAGCGGTGTGCCATCACATCACGGATGTGTATGGACAACCTGTCAATGCTTTTGACAGCTGTCATAATTGGAACGTGGCCGGCAGGCATTGCAAAGTGTAGATCGATAAGCAGCAAATTTTCCATTAAAGAAAGATTACGTGGACATTGCTGTAAATAGCCAGAGGTGTCTGCGTAACTGACTTGGTGATGGATTGGTCAACATTTTGAGCATTGGGGTGTCTGTTACTTCAGGTGCAAGGGTCAATTCCTGATCTATGTGGAGAACCACATTACATTTATATGGTTACATGAATAGCTGTGTTTGTATATACATGTACACAAATGTATTGGGATGCCCACATCTAATGAACTAGTTTTAAAGGGATAGTTCACTCAACAATTTCATGTATTATTCACACAAATTTCTTTGTTTGGTTGAACACAGAGTAAGATATTCGGACGAATGCTTGTAACCAAGCAGTTCTTGGACCCCATTGACTACCATAGTTGGAAAAATTACAATGCTAGTCAATTGCCACAGAACTTTTTACTGATCATGTAAAAAATGATCAAGTAATTTTTCCTACTATTGTAGTCAATGGGGTCCAAGAACTGTTTGCTTATAAGCATTCTTCCAAATATCTCTTTAACTACTGTAGTCATTTCCATTATAACAAATATATTCTAGAGAATTGTGTGCCTAATTTTATAGCAACAGCACAGCTCTTTTCTATTCCAGCATGAAAATGTCTCCGTGCACAAAGCAAGATTCAGAAACAAATGATTGATTGATGGAAGAACTTTAGTGGTCTGCATAAAGCCCAGACCTGAACCCAACTGAACAGCTTCGAGCCAAACACTCATCATCACCCAAACCCATCAATGACTCGTACCGGGAAAATGGTCCTTCCAGAAGTTCCAGAAAAAATTCATTAATAGGGTATGATGTAGCATTAATATTGGTTTTCATTGGAATAACTGGAATACATAAACATGGTTATTAGAAGGGGGCATATAAGAGATAATTATAATGAGGCAGAATAGTTTCATCTGGCTAGTGGTCCGAAATGCCAGTTCGCTCATCATCATAAACACACCATTAAACAGAGATCCACAGGCCACCAAGGAGCACAAATCTACAGTTAATTGGTAGAGAACTGTGAGAGATGATTAAGAAACAAAGATCGCTGGGAGCTGAAAAAAAGACACAACAAGCAAAAACCAACACTGGCTGCAGGACAATCAATCAAATCTGTCAGCGCCTTCACCGCACTGTGTAATTTATCGGAATTGTTCTTAGGAAATGGGTACACTGTGTAATGTGTAGCTAAGATCACTTCCTAACACCTCGCAGCAGTTGACATTGAAACCAATCTCGGGCTGTGTCCTTTGATCTGTGACTCTACTCTTTCCTGTTGCTGCTGGTTTTAACCTTTTTTCTTAAATGAGTTGGTGAAATATATTGGCCTGACTTGGACTTTGACGTTTTTTTATGAGCCCGTGATAAAATCGCACAGATGAGGTTTCAGCGAGTTGTCGTGAAAATTTCAGTGTTGGGATTCATGGTTCAAAACACAGATTAGACTTTTGGAATACATTTCACAACACGTCAATCATGTCTAAGCCATGACAGCTGCTTCACATTGCTTAGTGCTCTCACTAGATTATCATCATGACGGTGTACTGCTTAAACACAGGTCAGGTGTGTGTGTGTGTGTGTGTGTGTGTGTGTGTGTGTGTGTGTGTGTGTGTGTGTGTGTGTGTGTGTGTGTGTGTGTGTGTGTGTGTGTGTGTGTGTGTGTGTGTGTGTGTGTGTGTGTGTGTGTGTGTGTGTGTGTGTGTGTGTGTGTGTGTGTGTGTGTGTGAAAGAGGAGTGTTTAAATACGAGTCAGACCCGTGTGGTGTGTAAAACAGTCCGCTCGAACTCTCTTTCACTCTTTCTCTCTCACCCGCACACACACCAGCTCAAGCAGACCTCTAAATCATGTTTCCTAATTCCCTGAGCCACATCTCAATCATTTTCCCTGCTAATTTGAGAGTCACCCTCATTTCTTTTTAAACGATTCATTTTCAGCACGTTTGTACAGTAAATGGCCCCGATGTGTTCTACAATTTAGTCAATTACTGTTTCAGCCACTGGGGCTCCAGGGAGGCCGAGCACACATGGCCTGGAGGAACCATCTCAATAATTGTTTCAGGAAAGTTGGGAATGGATCGGTAACGCTGTGTTCTACTTATTGAAATGTCAATTGGAGCCAGGACTTCACACTTACCATTCTCTATTTATACATTTCTGTGTTCTATTAAAAATGTATAGATCTCCTTTTCGTTTTGGCGGTCTGACCCGAAGCGAGGAGAGATGTTTGCAACAGATGTCGGATGGTGTGGTTCACACTTGCTATTAGGGTGGTTTTTCATTCTGAATGGAGACTGACATGAATGGGGTGTGTTGTTGTGCATTTATAGGTACAATATCATATATGTTCACATATAATGTGCACAAATTGTGGATGTGTTTCTGTGGTTGGATAGGAATAACGTGCTGCTTACATTTTTTTTTTTAAGACTTTCACTAATTAATATGATTTATTGGATTAGTTTTGTATTTTAGGTACATGTGTAGTTGACAAATATACTGGACATGTGTCCTATGGTTTGACTTAGCAAAATTAAAAAAACAAACCATTAATAATATAGTATTTTTGATGATGTATGTATATTTTTATAATATAAAATAACAATGAAGACAAATCTCTCTTATGCTAGTTTTTTTTTTTTGTCACACCATAGGACACATTTATCATTTTATTTGTTAACTACACATACAAGGATTTTTAATGTATATAATATATATATTATATAATTATTCATAATTAGTCCAAATAGATATCTGGAATTGCGTACTTCTCTTTAAAAATGTTCTCTTGCTATTTCCCATTTCCATCTGTGTGCAATTCATATTATAACTCAGGGACTCTCGCTCTCCCCTGCATGTAATTTTTCAAAGGGCCATAAAATTTGCAGAACTTCTCCTGAGGTCCTCTTTAATTACAAATTAATTAAATCAGAATCAATTAAAAAATTAGATCCCCTTAAATGAGGTCTTAATGGGTGTTAATGAAGGGGAGAATGTGTAACTGGACCAAACAATGTGACCTGCAGACCCCAATTAACAAGCTCATTTTTACCATTTATCTTTTGTTTGCAGAAACGTCATTTAATTTGGATTTCATAATAGCATCTCTGAAATGTACATGTTTAGTATTGCTATAGAAGGTCAGCTCACAATTTGCAGTTAAACTTTGAACATCTCAACCAGTTGGTCTTACCGAAACCAAGGTTGCAAGATACCGTTATTCAAATCAGCCTTGTATAGCTTTTAATATCGGTGTATCCTGTCCCAATATTGCTGAAACACCTAAATCAAATTATGCCTCCGTTTACACCACCATCCCGTTGCACTTTTAAAAAGGTCCCTTTAATCTAAAATGCAACATGGTAGTTCATTTGCCCTTAATGCCGGCCTATTAAACAAGCCTGTTTATTAGATGCTAAGGCTGGTGTGGCATTAAGCAGTCAGTCTATCAGTATGTATTAAGTTGTCACTATAGGGTGATGGAGGGAGAATGCAGTGAGCGTGAGCTGGACCGGTCGGCTGTGATGGGCCCAGGCCTATTAACTTCTATTGACAGTGACACACATGTGGCCTCCTCAATGAGTGGTTCCTTATTGATTTCTCTCTCTAGCACTTTTCACTTCCCCTTTCACGCTGCTGGGGGAAGATCTTTATCTTGACTGATTGGTGATGTGAGTGGTCTTACACATACACACAAGCACAGCCTCAGAAAGCTGGAAACTGTGGAACCCTGGGTCCACATTTATATTTATGCATTTGACAGATGCTTCTAATCTGTGTGTGTTCCCTGGGAATTAAACTTGTGATTTTTGTCATTGTGTCATTGTACTGTCTACCAAATGAGCCACTGGATAACTCTATATGTATATATGTTTATCATTGAATTTATGAGATGGATTAAATAAAACACCTGATGAAAAGAGTGACGTTTTCTGTATTGGTATAAATGGTGGGGGTTGTGTGATTCACCCCAAGTCACGATCTCTCCTGCCCCTGTTGCCAAAATGAACTCTGACAGCGGATATCGACTTAATATCAAGTCAGGCGACTAGGAGAAAAAATGATTATCCCTTGGTAAAATCAGCTATCGATGGGCAAGCAAATAGCTTCCTAGAAGAACATCACACCTTGAAGAGATTTATTGATATAGTTTATTTGATACATAGCTTGACACTGGTATGGGAAGGGTATTGCAGCATTGAGGGCAGTATTGTGTTTGTAATGGGCTGTCTATATGTAATATTTCTCTTATTCATGAAAGAGGGATTTTCCTTTTGTTGTTCCCTGTTTTGGGTTTCTGGATATATGGCTAGATGTGTGGTTTTCAGGAGCTGTAGATGCAATAGGTTGTTGGTCTTCTTATTAACTGGGTTCTATGTATCATATAAGAAAGACTCAATTACATTCCATTTGTTTCCTGTTGATGTATAAAATCAGCAGAGAAGTGACCATTACTCAGTGGTTTCTAATAATGGTTTCTAATCATTTTACCTTAAAACATACCTATAAATAGTAAATTCAGAAAAACTGGAAATGGTCTGTGGTAATACGAAGGATGTCATTTAAATGTATTAATTATGTGTTAACTCTCTTTTTGTTGCATGTACCATGTTTATTTTTTATTTTTTCCATTAGAAGACATAGGCTGAAAGTAATATGCTTGTTTATCATATTCTGTTTTTGATTTCAGAGAGCAGTTCTCATATTGATTTTGAGCTTGAGAGATGAACTTGTTTCTTGACAGGTTTTGTCTGCTCAGATCATCCTTCTCTATTATCAAAATGCTACCCTGTCCCCATCCTAATAACTTAATGTGTCACATTTGGCCCTAACCTTTGAATCAACTATGCGCTCTGGTTTATAAAAACATATTCCTTTCTGATTAAAATTATTGTTTATCCATTTTACAGAAAACAGCATGAGAGCAGGGTTGATTTTTAATATAAATTTAACCTGGATTGATTTCCACCAGCACAGTACCTTATTATCGCACCATAGTCTTTTTATGACAGTATAATTGGAGATGAGCAGAAGGACCTGTCTTGACCGTGTTTCAGCGTGCAGAGAAAGTCAATACTGCAAGCCAAACAACTTCTCACTCAATTGAACTCTACAGAAAATCCATACAGCACAGCCCTATCCCTTTATGGCAGAGAGGAATGACCCTGTCTCATTTAAAGCCCCACTGTCTGCTTTCCAAGCAGTGATTCATCTGCTTTTTCTGCTCATGAAAACATGATAGGAACACAACTCTATTTCTCTGATTCTGCTGTCAAAATAATTTTATTAAATTGTATTATTAATATGAGCGATTGAATGTAGTTGTCACACTTTTTTCTCAGGGTGAGTTTATTTTGAACTTCACTTTCCGTATTATTGACCAGAAAAACCAGGAGACAGAAAATTTTAATCTTTGACAATAGAGAAAATATTAAATATATTTAAAATATAAAATTTGTTGTGGCCAACAAATATTGTAATAATAAATATAATACATTGATAACACGTGTGACAACTTGCCCCATAGCAACTATGTCAACTTCATCGTAATTTCCATTGTCCTTGAAACATTCTGTAAATATTGTCCTTCATTGTAGGTTAACTTTGCTTTCATTTATAACAGTGTTTACTTATTAAAAGAGCAATGTGGAGATTTTAGTGGCATCTAGAGGTGAGGTTGTGAACTGCAACCAACGGCTCACTCACCCCTCCCTTTCGGAGCGCTACAATAGCTGACACGTTTTACTTCTACACCTCTGAAGACATTGTTATGTATATTATATTGCACTTCTTTCGATAGATCCTCTTTAATAGTACACAATGCACCTTTAACTCAGCAGCTATAGCAAAACATGATATAAAATATGAAAATATAAGTTGTACAGAATTGGTGACATCCAGCCTCCTTTTCCCCAGTATAGTCATTCTTGCCGATTTTGTTGTATGTTGTGTGTGAGTTTGTTTCTGTATTCATACGTTCCTCCAGAGAGTGGTATACCTGAGTAGGTCAGACCTTGACATGAAGCCAGATGTGTTGTAGTTTCTCCGACGCTGGCTGAGCTCACCCCTGTTGCCATTTGACTGGACTATAATTTGTTTTTGTACCCCAGTGCTTGTGCTCAACACTGCCTGTGATGTAAAACACAAAGCACTGTGAAGGCAGTGCTTGCATGCAGTTATTTGTATCAGAATAGGGCATCTGGGATATGGCCCTATATTGCATTTTTGGAATATAATTTAACTCGCCGGTCTATGGGGCTTTAAACCTGCATTTTTCTTGGACGTGTCATTAAAAGGCCATAACAAGTGTGCATTTTTCTTTCTTTTGAGGCACACACAATATCTGCACTTCACCTAAACGAGACAAAGATGTTTTTAAGCCTGACACTGTTTTTGATTTGGCTGTTTAATCTCTATTCGCTCTGTAATTAAAACCCAAGAGAAGCTGCGAAAAGGTGAAAGGACACATTTAGACATCATGCCCTCGCTGTAATTGAAACGGCAGATATTTCATTATGCGTATTGTTTTCTGAGTGCTCCAATACAGTACTTCATACTTTATAACAGTGAAGAACCCAACCCTAGATTCAGTGCCGTGCTTTGACCTAAGCTTGGTGGCCGATTTGATACCTGATGCCAAATGGTATCATACCTTGATGGTGAGCTGATCTGTCTCTCTCTCCCTTTCTCCAGAGCCGTCTCTCTCTCCCTTTCTCCAGAACCATTCAGAGGGTCTTTTAGAGTGGGCCATGAATAGTACATGGCCAAGCTTTCATTACAGGCCAGACTAGATTGTAAATAAGATACAGAGGGACTAGGATAGCAAAGCGCCTAGGTGGGGTCAGATGAGCATGGCTAGGATGAGGCTGTCAGTCAAATTTTCATTCTCCACGTCTATTCATTCCGCAAGGTTACCAGGTATAGACGGCGACACGGGTCATTTTCTTTGGATTTTCTTTTGATTTCATTAGAAAATGGGTCTATTATAGAGGAAAAGTGGGAGAAAAATGTAAAACGTTTCTTCCGTGGCCTTTGGCTCCTAGTTGTTGCACGTTTCTTTGAGTAAGTCCTTTGATTCGGAAAGTAAAACACTTATACGTGCCGATACGTGATGGTGGCAGTGCCGAGTGGCCGCCGTGGAAATGCGAAAGCACTTAACAGCATAGATGCTCAGAGGCTGTATCAGTTCGGCTCGGAAAAAACATCTTGTGCTGACAGAAGTCTAATTACCTTTGTGTTAGCATACATGCAAGAGGGTAATTACTATAAACTGTCAGACACCATAAGGCTCCTTACACTTCAAAATTAATATCTCACTCCCCATTTAATTAAGAAATGAAAGTGTTGCCTAACAGGTATTGATCACGCCTCATAGAAAACGTAACCCATCAGTGCTAAAAGGCCCTTGACTGGAAGATCAAGAAATAATTCCGAGATGTGGATGTAAACCTGACCTCACGCTGACAGCTTTCATCAGTGAGTGTTTCTGTGACATCTGCTCAGAAGGTGAAAAGATCTGGGACTTGATGGGGATCGCTGCAGAACAACAGTTGGTTCAGTTTGTAAATACAGGACTGGGGACTGTAGTGATGTGTCAAGAGATCACACTTAATTGTTTGAATGAGACATGATGTTCCCAGTGCGTGTTAAATGTTAGATGATTATCATAGATTATCTTTCTCTCTCTCTTTCTGTGTCTCTCGCCCCACATCTTTATACACAGACATCTGATCTGAGAGTCTGAACAAGCAGCATTATAATTTAATCATCAGCTCCTCTCTTTAATCGCGTAACCTGATGCACTCTGGGATCTTGTGTAAGAGAACACGGAGTTCCTGACGCCCGTATGTTGACAAGCTGATGGACCCGTGTTGCCCTCTGAATGAATGAATAGACTTGCCAATAGACACGATCTTGCCCACCTAACACCCGACCAATGCTTATCTCTGAACATCTCTGAACCGTGATGCTTGCTTACTGCTGTTCCTTTATTTACTGCCTCATTTACTGCCTCTCACCTGTATTCATTCCCTTCAGCTACTGTATGCCCGTCCTTGACTTTTCTTTCACTATCTGGTCCATGTTATTGATTATTTTAAGTGAATTTTTGTTTAATTAAAACCTCATGCACCAGCCAAAATTAAAAACTCTACAAAATTCTACAAAACTATTTTCAAGTGATAGTTCACACGAAAAAATGAAAATTCTGTCATTTACTCACCCTCTTGTCATGTCAAACATTTTCTTTCAAATTAAGATATTTTGAAGAATGTTCAACAGTTGACTTGCACTTGATTTGGGTCCATACAATAATGAATGGGTATTTTTCAGGGTGAGTAAATGATGACAGAATTTTCATTTTTGGGTGAACTGTCCTTTTAAGAATAAGCCTTTGGTTTTTAAGATCAAGAGAGACATAAGTTCAGTCAAACTGGTCCATAACTTTCTGCATGATCATTGCTGGTGCGGTTAACTGACATCGACGGTCAGAGTAGCTTAAAGCATCCGAGTCAGTAGCTTGCGATGGTCATTATGCCCTCGGAGCCTGACGGTCCACTGGGGGAGAGAGATACAGCAGAGAGTGGGTGATGAATGACTGTGTTCAGTGTGGTGATTGTAATTGTCCTCTTCTAATTGTTAGGTGAGCACAAAAGGCACATTTTGTAATTGAACTGTTTAACTGTTAGTATTGAGCTGCAAGAGAGCTGTTTTGTCCCTACAATGACCTCTGTACCTTTATGTGTATCTGTTGTTGCTCTCGTTCCATTACCTTGTGTGGCTCTGTCCATGGTCCTGATGTAGTGCAGCTTTAAAAGTTTTCAGACCCGTTGGTGGATGGGGGGAAGAAGCATTGAATCACAAATTAAGTGTTGCGTTTTTAAATTACCATCATATTTTATTTAAATACATTGTTAGAATGCTTACATTGCAAAGCCATTATAATAATCATTATTGATTTTTAGAGTCATACTTGTAGATTCTGGTTTTGTTGCTATTAGAATATTAATATTCATTCATTGTTTTTTTAAGTTAGTGGTGGGATTTAACAATAGATGAAAGACCCCTGCATTCCCTGCATGATGAAAACCTGTGACGTAAGTTTTAATTGTGTCCTTTGATGTTCTAGATTTTTAAGATATGTTTGTGACTGCAATCGCTGTGTCTCATACGGCTGGAGCTCACCTGTTTAATCCTATCTGAATAATTCAACAGCTTCGGTCTTTTTACAGAACCCATCTCAGTTTATGTGGGAGTCAAGCCAACAGGAAGATGAGATGACTTCTGCTAATTTATTTCACCCAAAATGTTCAATTCTGTCATCATTTACTCACCCTCTTGTCTTTCCAAACCTGTATGACTTTTTTTCTTCTGCAGAACATAAAAGAAGATATTTTGAAGAACGTTGATAACCAAATGGCACTGGCCACTATTGACTTCCATTGTATGGACACGAAACCACTGAGACATTTTTTAAAATATCTTTTTTTTTGTTCCACAGACACATGTTTTGAATGACAGAGAACATCTGTATTAATTTAGTAATAATATAATGCATCATTTTTGTTTTGCATAATTTCTAGATTTCACAATTTGCTGAGGCTGAAAGTAGTGTTTAAAGTAAAATAAAACATATTCAGTCTCTTTTTCCAAGTTTTACATCTATATCCCCAAAATGCTTGTGTGAAATAGAACATTTAAATATTGCACAAGGTCAATAAGTAAGTTTTTCTATTATTAACAAATAGAGTTAAAAATACTTTCCATTTCAACATAAATAATTCAAATGATATTTTCAGACAAAACATTGCCATCTTGTTTTCTTTGATATTTGCCTGTCGTAAATAGAGATTTCTTAGGTGCAAGGGTAAGGTCGGTCTAAACCAAAGTGAAACTGTTTCACAAATCCACACACATCCATCCATTCACACCTCTTGGCTCGGACATGGGCCTGTAAAGAGCTGTTGGATGTTCTGTTGGTCAGTATTTGTGTGTTAAAAGCTACATGGGCAGATGCAGCCTGCTTTTAATGAGTGGGGAACCATGGGAATGGCAGTAGTTAACATGGAGAAATGCTGGGATCATTTAGTCCCCTGTGGCTCCTGACAGTGACTTAATAGTTGCACATTTTTGAGTGCAACCAAATTGCCGTTCTGCCTTACTAATGCATTAGCTGACTTTCCATCTAAAGACTGTTCAGGACCCCTGTCACCTCTCTCCTCTGTATTTTTATATATGATTTGTGTCAAGCTGAGTAAACACAAAGTATTTATTGAAGTAATGGATGTTGACACTCATAGTCGTACAGTGGGGTTCACTAGTGGCTATGCTTCTATTTTGCATGAAACGTTACATTCACAAACATATTCAGCAAGTAACTCAATTTCATTTTAATAATTTTTAGTATTAATTTCTTAACATTTGGTTTGTCCATCTTTTGCTTTTATGATAGCATGCTGACATAAAGTCTGGGTTAAAATCCCAGATGTTCAATATGCTCTTAAACCTTTGGACACCTCTAATCTATATATTCCTGTGTTGCTTGTGAGTTGGCATCTGCCAGACAACAACATACTGTACAAGTAGACGGGTTTGGATATTGTTTGGTAGTATTATGGAAGAAGGACTGCATCGTCTCTCATTGTAGCTCACAGGGAGACCTTCCTCTCTATTCATTTCTCTGCCCTCAGTGGTCCCATCAGTCCTGCAGTCATTAAGACTTCACACTGCATCACCCCGTTTTCCCCCATGGCCACAACACCCATTGTCTCTTAGCACAAAACTGCCCATGTTGTAATTACCATTAGCACAAACAGGAGAGCGACTTCATTGATATGCTGTTGGTGGCTGGGCAAATGCCGGGCTGGCACACAATAGCCTGGGCGTAGAGGGGGCTGTTTGCACCAGGGACGTGGGGCAGAACTGCCTTCTCTCTGAATGCGCAGGGTCTGCCCGAGCCACACGTCATTCACTACACGCACCGACTTTAATTAATTTTCATCCGTTTCTCTTCTGTGTGCTCTAGTGGTTCTGACCCCCACATCTCAGTTTGAATGGAGCCATCTACCAATCTCTGCCTGTCAGAAGCTCTCCGATTCTGATGCACCGTTTCAAGAAACTGCGCCCTTGAGAGCACTTATTGTCCTTAGCGCGAGTGCACATGCGTTCCGGTCCGTACACGCAGGTACACGACAATTACCGCAGTTAGGATGCTTGTGACAGGGTACATTTTGAAATAACAGTCTCAGTTAACACTTCAATGGTGGCAGTCGTGTTCAACTGATTAAGACTATTGATTCTACATCTGTTCTGTACGGACTTCCTGTGGCGACCGCAAATGGCTTTGCATCCCTCCCTCTGCTGTTTATTGATAGTTTGGGACATAATCTTGATTTTATTGGTAATTGATAGAACTATTTGAGAGAAATTCAGCGAGAACATTGCACGGCTTGATTTTTGTGGCCACTCACTTTGCTGATTAAACTGCATCGCTCTTGGCCGCATTTGAACTCGCTTTGATTCCCTGTGATGTAGACATCTGCGGATGAGGTCAAATCTTGGTGGTCTTGAACTCTGCTCGGCTCAGATTAAGCTCCAGGAAGAGGTGGATCTTGGTGAGTGAGTCTTTTGTCCTTCATGCTCTGTTTGGGTATTTGATGGACAGAAATGGCCTGCTGGGTCTTTGAATTGGGGCTTGAACTGTATGCTATCTCTGAAGTGCTCAACATAGCTTTGATATATCAACTGATGCTCATTGTGGTCTTTTTGTCGCTGTGTTGAGTGTCGGCAGGAGACTGTGAGGATGTAATTAACTAATGGTTGTGGTGTTTTAAGAAGCAAAATCCAGGGGGGAGTTCAGAGGTCCCTTCAAAGCCTGTGTTTATCCCGACCGCCACCGTCGCTGGACGTCTATCTGGAGATTAAACCAGCTGCCTCAACCGGCCTTATGTTCTGAGCCAGCCTGACCAGCAGCAGGTAGTCTACTGCCCAAAAGAGAACCACATGGTCCCTTACACATCACATGGTACCTCCTTGGACAAGGCAGCTGAAATGCAACCTCACAAAACCCAAAGACATAGTAATCTATTAATTCTGGACACATAAAATCAACTAGTACTTTCACGCATACACGTATAACTACCAAACTTTGACTTTTTTATTGTTAAGTGTACATTTAAGTCTGTTCTGGCTTTAGAAGACTTAGAATACAATTCATGAAAGTTTTTATGGTGACTTTTGTTCTTTTTGGTTCTTGACAGCTTTTGATCACTACTAACTTTCATTTTATAGAAAGGAGCAAGGTGCAACATT
Organism: Oreonectes daqikongensis; assembly: GCA_026939265.1. Lineage (NCBI taxonomy): Eukaryota > Metazoa > Chordata > Actinopteri > Cypriniformes > Nemacheilidae > Oreonectes > Oreonectes daqikongensis. Next base: position 5,580,375 of record JAOTQM010000187.1, read on the forward strand.
AACTTGTATTTTGTGCGTGCTTGTTTCACGAAAGACTACACAACATTTTTTACTTTTTGTCTTATTTTTTTCTTGTTTTGCAGTACAAATATAAAAAAAATTCTTAAATTAAAATAACATAATTTTCAAAAGTAGCAAAATGACCCAAGTCTTGTTTTCTTAAAAAAAATTTTTTAAAAGAGTTTATTCTTAAAAAAGCTTGAAATAAGTTTTAACTATTTATTGAGTACTTAATTCAAGTTTATTTATTTGACCAGAATTTCTTACATGAGTTTTTATTTTCTTTTAAAAAACAAAACTTCACTTTCCTGGTCAAGTACATTTTTTTTGAAGAACTTTTGTACTGAAAAACAAGACAAAAATACTAATTAATATTTTTCAAGTAGCGTAAATGATATAATAACATCATTTTTGGGGTCACCTATACCTTTAAAAGAAAGACCAGTTCCAGTGATCACACTGGTACAGAATATCTCCTAAACCTATAAGTGATAGTTGTTGACTCTCTCACATTAACATCATCATCTCCCCTGCGGCCCATACCCTGTGGAAGAGTGAAAGCACTGTGCCAGCCTGAGGGAAAACAGATGAAGTGGCTCCACACACTGTCACTCATAGTCATAGTGATGCCACCGAGGGCCCGTGCGACTGGCTATTCCCAGTCGCGGTGTGTCTGCGTGCATTCGCGTGCGTGTGGTGTGTGTTCGTGCGTGCTCTGCCCCCGGCATGTCTCGTTTCAGAGTGCTGTCACTCCCCGCTTCCCAGCATCTATTAACACTGCCATTATCATGCTAATCTACATTGTATGATTACATAAAGTAATTTATGCACACTTTTATTGCAAGGCTGCACACGGAAAAGCTTTGCGACTACTGAAACATGCGGTGAAGAGTCTCTGTTGGCTGTCCACATCTTTTTATCACCAATTCACTCACTGCTCATGGTTTAATTGTGGATAAAGTTGCGTTGCATGCAAAACGAAAATGTTTTTCTGAACTTCAGCTATGAATTTCACATGCAAGCATTTTATGTTCTTTTTGAAACGTGTTTCATTTGACACACGCGCCTGACCCAAAGTTAACTTTCGGTCTGTGTTTGTTGATTGCTCTGGCTAGTGTCTAATAATATAACTATTTATATTTTATATTAATTTTAATTTATAATATAATGTATTATATAATAATTGTATTAAATAAACAATTTGTTGAAATTGATATTCATTTTATTTAATTAACTTATGAAGTTTTTTTTTACTTTGTTGCATTTAGGTTTAGTCAAGTAATGGTTCTTCTACTGGGTACCAAAAATAATACCGGCTTGACTTTTAACTTGCTAGCTAATGTCATTTACTTCTTTTGCTAGTTGTCAAAAATAATCAGGGACTCTATTCTTTGCGGTTGTGTACCAGAAGTTACTTTTGGGCGACAAAAGTGCTCATTCGCGGTAACGTTTGTTTATGTTGTTGTACCACATTCTTGAGTTCTGGCTCGAAATCCTGATTGGATCCATGTAAAATGGTGATAAACCAACATTTTGTGATCACACATTCTTTATCAGGTTTGAAACTGCAAGATGGCCAGTTTAAGAATAAGAAACAACATTACTATCAATTCAATTCAGTTTGAGTATTCTGTCTGAGGTCATGTTTTACAATGTTCTCTCATTCTTATATCGATTCAATTCAAGTTTGTTTCTATAGTGCATTTTACAATTTGCATTATATTAAAACAGCTGTACAGACAAAGTCATGTAAAACAAACAACAATAATAATAGATTATAAACATATATATCGAATGTAATAATAAAAATAAGACATTTATTAAACCTTTTTATAGTTTTATCTGTGTTAAAAATGTAATGCACATCCTCTTGTGGCTTATTGCCTGATTTTTTTTATTTATTTAGCTGTGCTATGATAATTTGCAGTTTCAATCTTCGTTTCTCTATATCAAAATGTCCTGAAAAGTGTAAACAACAAACAGAGGCATAACAAACTGTAGGCCGAGTTTAAGAAGCCACAAATTCTCTCTATTTCTCATTTAGTCACAGACATTGATCTAATTAGAAATGCAGAGGGCTGTTAAATTAAAATTGTATCACACTTATTAACATTTTAACTAGCAACCCCACCTTCCTCTGATGCCAAACAAGGACACTCTCAGCACCAACATGTGGCAGCCATGCCCCTGAGATGAGAGGCCAATTGTCAGCCCACCGACACCGTTGTACTCCGCACAGATTATACTTTACGTTGTTTACACATTTTACGCAGGCCCCCCCTCTCGTACGATGCAAATGGCCTTCTCTTCTATCCAGGAGCATAAAGTGAAGCTTTTCCCCCATTTCTCAGCTCTACGGAAACACTAGTTGTTAATGGAATCCTATTTGCGCTCCTATTGGATGGGCTAATGGTCTCCCTTTGAGGGGAACGCTCCAAATTAAATAGCACAGATTCACATCTGTCAGACAAAACCAGGAGGCTCTTTGTAATCAATGACCCAGACCGGGAGAGGCTCCGTGGGGGACCTTTCCTCCATGATGGTATCAAACATGAGGACACACCAGGGACAATGGAATCTCCCCCAGCATGATCTGCTTGCGTTCAGGACTATCTACTGGAGGGAGAGGGGGGCAAAAGGGGTTAATGTACATTTATAAAACAGGGGCGTAAAATACTTAAGCCAGGGTCTGATTTATAATACCACGATATGACCAAACCGCACAAAGAAATCTCTCTCGTTTTTTCATTTTGTGCAAATATTGCCGGCGGTGTTGTCTTAAAGTGTTGAACCCCATTAATTTTATCACCCCCCTCCTCTCTCGCGCTCTCTCCCTCTCTACATGTTTGAATTTTGTTTGGAGGAGAGGTAGAGCAGAGAGCACAAGCGTGAGAGAGGGTACGGAGGCCTCCCGCTGCTGTGGAGATTTTCTTCTCGTTGTTAATTTTCCTCGCTCCATATGGCGCCGCAGACTCCTCACCTGCGGGCTGTAGCAGGCTGGCAGTGGGAAGCGGGTGGAGAGGACCGGAAAAGAGAGAGGCAGGCTGGATCCGGAAACGGCGACAGACGTCCTCGGGCCCAGCCTGTCATTTATGCAGCCCTGCGCATCTGCGTGCGCACCAACCGGCCTCCCATGTGGACAAACATGATCGCGCGCGCACGCACGCTATTAACTGCCAAACCAAAAACTTACACCCGAGTACGGCAAATTCCAGAACAGGAGAGGGGTTAGAAGTCAGGTGAGGAGGGCATTCGTACAATGTTGTGTCCGTTAGAGATGTCTGTTTTCAGAGCAGCACAGTTTGGCAGGTGAAACATGTGTGTGTGTGTGTTTGCCCTGTGGCAGAGGGATGGATACATAGGAAAGATGTGGGAAGCATTTCTTTGTTACTGGAGAGTAGAGGAATGGATGGGAGGATTTCATCCTGGCTTGTCATTGATTAGAGAAGGCTCTTTAATTCCCTCTCACCCCATGGTGTGATTCATTTGCATGCTCTGGCAGGAGGTAATGGAGTTTTGTTTTACGATTCGCTCTGAAAATCCTTGAAGACATAAGACATGATCTGATGCATATGCAGCCGCCAGCGAATTGCCATCTGATTGATTGTTTCGTCTCTCTCTCTTTGCCTTTTCTGTTTCCTCTCACTTTTTTCATTTTGTCGGAAAGTATTTGTCATATCCAACTTTGAGAATATTGTGCTTATGCCGTCTGCGTATACCAATATTGTTTTGATGCTCTATACAATGTACAAATATGAAGATGTGTTTGGAAAGACGCACGTGAAATATTGATTTGAAGTTTAAATTATTTTATTAGCTTGCGTGCACCATAGGGAGGACAAAAGGTTTTCCAGATGAGAATTCAGTAATACAGCATCTCTATGAACAGTTGTAAATATTTTGGTCAACTTGTTGTAATTCTGCAATTAGAATTAAGTTTTTAAGAACAATTATGAATTATAAATATTATTGTATAGACGGTTTCAAAGCAACAACATAAATGTTACTGCCCATGCTCGCTTTTGTGGCCCAAACCTAACTTCCGGTACATATCTGTGAAAATTCCCTGCAGAATATTTCTGATAACGAGCAAAAGAAATAACAAGTAAATGACAGCTAGCAAGTTAAACGTTGTCTAGTCAGTATTATTTTGAGTTACCAGTAGAAGAACCATTACTTGACTAAACTTTAATGCGACAAAGTTACACGACCCATTCAACAAATTGTTTATTTAGTACAATTATTATACAATTATGTTTTATATATATATATATATATAAAATGAAACCATCCTATGAAACCATCTATATTGTCTGTATTATTGACGGTTATTGTGTGGAAGTTATGAATGTCTCATATAGTATACTGTAGCCTTGTTCTGCTCATTTACTAAAATAAACGTCTGAAATTATTATTTATTTAATTAAAATAATAAAATGTTTAATTCACGGTCAGTCATTTCGCGATAACACATTTTTATTTTACCGTTAGTAATTAAGTCTGCATATTCAATAGATTTTTTTCATAACAAAGTCTACATACTTTAAAGTGATAATTCAGTCAATTCAAGTGATAAAAAATGAAAATTCTGTCATCATTTACTGACCCTCTTTTCATTTCAAACATGAATGACTTTCTTTCCTCAGAATACAAAAGAAGATGTTTTAAAGAATGCTGAGAGGTGGCATACTTCCTCTCAGGGACACCTGAATATTCAACTGCTCTTATCTGGTGAGTACTTTTATTACAGTTTAGTATATATATATATATATATATATATATATATATATATATATATATATATATGAAATGTTCAGTTGATGGTTTTGTTAAAATGTGTGAGTTTAAGATTGTTGTCATCATACTTTATAGCTGAAAAGAGAAAAAGACTTGGTTATAATTACTATCTGGTCTTTAAGAACTACCAGAGGGCAGCTGCTGATGCCGGTTAAATTCTGATCTATATGTGTGTGTGCCAGAGGCTGGGGGTCCTTAGAAAGTGGCCGTGATAAAAATTTGTCCACTGCTGGGAGAGGCCGCGTCTGGGGTCGCAGCTAAACCCGCGTGCCGCGGGCGTCTGGCCGGCCCATAATTCCCACACAGATGAACAGAGTGCTGACCTCTGTCCTGACGGAGCTAACTCGCCCGGATTTCATTTTACCCACAGGACTGTCATTTTGATAACAATGGGGAAAAGAGGAGAGAGACCCTCTCTCATCTTTACTCTTATCTCCATGGAGACCAGCGGTAAATGCCCTTGCTCAGCACCCAACGTCCTCTCTGCTCTCCACTTATTCTCTTTTTAAGTAAATCTGGGGCTCGAAAGCAGCTGTTGATCACAGGCTGGAACCCTTTTTCAGAACATCAAGGTCTATTCTAGGTGGCTGGTGAAGAATTTGTTGTAAAGGGTGCAGTGGGTCAAACCACATCCATTGTTAATAAACTTTGACATGATTTGCCTTGTAGACTTGGTAAACTACATGTGAAACTTTTTACATTCAGCCCTCAAAATACAGCGAAGAATCGTTTATTAAAGCCGAAGTATCGGAATGAGCCAATATGGCTGATGAGAAATGATGCGATGAGGAGGAAATATGCGCTTTTATGATTACTTTCGAACTCTACTCTGGAACCTTACCCATAAAGATAATAAATATGCAAATTAAACAGTTCTATTCATTTCAGAAACATCCCATTTGAATTTTAACATGAAAAAGCATTGTAATGTGATAAGTAATCAGTCTGCAAAATGTGCTAAATGCAAGTTTGAATTCCCTGTGAGATAAATAAGCAGGCGAAATGTGAGTTTTATTGCCGCTTTTAATGACAGTTCTTATTGACTTGGACAAATGGATAATACACCTAGCAAATGCGCATTAATATTATTTTCCGATTGCTTCGGCATGTGGTTGGCAATTAGAGTTATTTTAGCAATGCGGGACGAATTCATTATCCACCTCGACTGATACTTCATTTTTTCAGCAGCAGAATGGATATTGTGTCAGGTAGGGGGTCTCTAGGTATTAACGGAGGGGGGGGAAGTAAAGGATTATTTGATGTAGAGAATGAATCAATAAATGCATTGTGGCTTTGTCAAAAAGCCCATGTAAAATGAGCAAGTAATTTACTGTGTCCCGTCCAGGAAATGGGGCATTGAAGAGAGCCACCGGGGGAGAGAAGGGGGTGTCTTGGGTCGGTCCAGTGATGGATCAAATGTAGACACAATAAAAGTTTGTGCCTTTCCAATCTTTATGATTTGTTTAACAGGTACAAACCAAGTTCTTTTTTTCTTACCTGAGATCTCGTTTTGATACGATTGGCCTATTATAAGTTGTTCGGGCTATTAATTTTTTCCTACCTTATTTTTTGTTTTATGCATACAAAAGACTATTTAATAGGATCTGTGCTGAACTCTTTTAATGTCTTCTGATAATTGTTTGGGCAGGAAATGGCATCAGACATTAGTAATGTATCACATTAAGTGTACATTCCTTTGTGGAGAGCTACTTTAATAATTATAATATGAATATATTATTTGTGTTTTTATATTTATTCAAGGTCTGCTGAATATTTTTAGGATTTTTGTCATGGTCACTCTGCATTTACACAGTGAATAACGCCTGTGGACACATCGACATCTTAAAGGTAATATGTTGTTCATTTAATCATATCTATGCATTAAAAAAAAACAAATTGAAAATACTCGTCTCCTCCTTTTTTCATTCTGTCAACCCTGCGGAAACATGTTTTGGTGTTATTGGCTTTTCTCTCTTTCATCTCTCTGTCTCACGTTGCCTTGAAACTCCATTTGATCATGATCATAGAACGTGCAAATGATTGTTTATGCGTTAAAGTTTTTCAATACTAAAATAGACTTGTCAAAAATCTTTGTTAAGAAGGATGAATTCTCATCAATCTTGCCATTCTGAAGTAAATGGATGGTGCTGAAATCAATTTTTAAAGTGATATGAACAACATACACTGGCAAGCACCCAAATATGCTAATTCCCATTTATGGTTTCATGTCAACTTCAAATTAAATGAGATTTTAATTGAAAGCGAGAATTTTAGTACGGGGCCTCTCTGGAAATGAGTGGCATGGGAACAGCAGTTTGTTTTTAAGCCTGGGAAGAACGTCGTCATGTTTCTGAGAGAGAGAGAGAGAGAGAGAGAGAGAGAGATCAGGAAAAACAACATTTGCGAAGGCATTGAGCCTATATGTGTGTTTCTTCAACCCTGCAATACTCCAACAACCTAAGGGCTAGTGAAAGTACACTGTGAAATTAACGTTCTTTTCCGTATTCCCCCTCCAAATCAAGGCGCGGGCTATTAACATTTGTGTATTTTCATTATAGAAATGGTGTTAACACATGCCCGCAGATTGCCACGAGCGATGCAATAATTTCCTCCCTGTGATCATAATGTGTCCGAATGAGTCGTTTTGATTATGACATGCTAATTACATATTGCCTCTCATCTTTTCCCCGGTTTTTCTGCTGTTCAAATGCACTCCATCCAGGGATCTTTAATAGTGAGCTTTTATGAGTTTGAAGAAAAGGGGAGAAAAAAGGGGAAGAGGGAAAAAAATATATCATCACGCTCCGTGTTCCTGTCGGCGGTGTGAGACCCACGCTTCACTGGCTCCCTTTAAACTTCCCAAATTGCATTTCACAATGAAGAAAAACCCAAGCCCTTAACTGCCTGTATTAGATTAGACACCATTAGACATAATAGAACATTTCTACCCCTGTGATATTTTCATAAGAGTTTGATGCGTTTGATTAATCTGGGCACATTTTATTGCATTAATGATTTTTCCTCGCTGTTCCACTGTAAAGACATCATATATAGGCTAATGCTGTTCCCCCCCCTCTCTCTCTCTCTCCGTGGCTGTGTGTTTATTGCAATGCATTGCTGATGAGGTGAGTCGTCGTCTTATGTGCTTTCACTCCTAAAGTCATTGGTAATGGAGTGGAAAGCTTATATTTTGTTTCCTAATGAAGCACGGTGGAGTTGCAAGCAGAGCGACTCCATCTCGCTCAGTAACACCAGACTCAACTGCCCCCAGCCATCCCGCTCGGAGGCTGAGGCAGAACCGCACACAGCCGGCCTGAGGAGGAGGAGAGGGGGGACCACATCACATTACTGGAGGCTTTAGTGAGTCACTTTCAGGCAAGATAAAGTGTAAAGAGAGACAGTAACAAGGGTAGGTGTAGTTGTAGAGAAGTTGTGACAGAGCGTAAATATTTAACGGCTCGCTTTTATAACCTAATCTGTCTGCTTAAAGCGCAGCGGCAAGTCTCACGCTCGGCAACATTTCAGGCAATCCAACACTCGGTCTGCCTCGAGAGACTGTAATATTTGTCTGATACACATAATTTGGCTTAGACAGTTAGTAGGGTGAGGTGAGGGAGAAAGATCCAGCGTTTGAGCATTATTACTCTCACATGCCCTGGGTGCATAGAAGGAGAGATATTCGGAGTTATTCTGAGCCCGAGCAAGGTCGTTTTTAAAACACAATGTTTCTGACATTAACTAGGTCACCATTTACTCGGTTTTATCTCCCTCGCTCTCTCTCTCGCTCTCTCTGACTTTCTCCTAAACTAACTTCATGCCACAGCTGATAATTAAACACACTCAATTATCCCAAATTTAATGGGATTTCAGCACCAGTGTTGTATTTAAAAGGTAATGAATAATATTTTAATTGCATACAGTAACTGTGTGAGCCAAGTGGTTTTCTATCATCATGTGTAATTATTAAGTTAAATCTGATCCGATTCGATGTAGTTCTAGTTGCACATTTGTGCAGAGTGCACTTCAACCATTACAAGAAATGCTGAGAGTTTGCGTGAGAAAGTGTGCAAGAATGCATTTGTGGGTTTCTGCAAAGCTGCTTTGAAACAATATAGGCTATGTGTTAGTGTTATTCAAATGAATTGATGTGATACGCACGCGGGGGGGGGGGGGGGGGGGTGTTGTGCTTCACGTGGGACGCGCATGCACAACATACCAAAGTTGTCCTTTGCTTTATAGAAGTGTGTAATTAATAATTAAGTAGCTGCAGTTGTAATGGGTTGACCTCCTCTGACCTGTTCATTACTCAGACGGCAAAGGCATCATTCAAAATCTGCCTCCGCTACGCCAGCTCTCTCTCTCCCCCTTGGCTAGAGAACACCTATTTCAGCATCTATATTCAGCTGACCAGCAGCCTAATATGGGTCTGGACTGAATTAAAACTCTCTCTTCCACTGAGGGTGAAAAGCCTCTAAATCCCACTGTTCAGTAATCCTGTTCATCTTTTACACTTTGGCACCAACACAGGGGAAAGGGAGAGACGGGAGAAAAACAAAAGAGGAACAGAGAAGTTGAGTGAGATGAGCACTTTAGCATCGTTTGGCACACATGGCAGGTGATCGTTTGCTAAGCCCTGCCCCTAAATATGCTACTGGCCAATCCGGTTTTAGCAGCTGCTACTGTTTGCCGTATTATTAGGTACGTTTTTCATTCCTGAGTGTTTCAATTGTACATTTTTAAGAAAAATGTTAAGGAGAAAAATTTAAGGAAATTTTATATTAAGGAGGATCTTTTGACAGAAATGCAATATAATATACATAACGATGTCTTCAGAGGTACACCACAGGTCCCCTTACATGGAATTTGTCATGTCAGTATCCCTAAACAGACAAACTGCTCTACAGAGCGTGCTTCATAAATACGATATCTCCTTCAGCAAAGTGAAAGTGTAACAACATCTTCAGTCCTGTGTGAGCCACCGTAGTGCTTCGAAAAGGGGTGAGCGGTGGAGTGAGCCGTTGGTTGCAATTCTTAACTTCAGCACTAGATGCCACTAAATTTCCTAAATTGGACCTTTAATAAATTCTTTTTTATGTATTGATTCAGGTCACTGGCAACAACAAAAGACTTACTACAAAACCATAATGAGTAATACGTAATAGGTTAAAACCACTTACAGGAAAAAAATCTTTTTAGTTGACAGATAAGCATTTGCTTTAAAGGGATAGTTCACCCAAAAAGGAAAATTCTGTCATGAATTACTCACTCTCTAGTTGTTTCAAACCTGTAGAAATTTCTTTGTTTGGTTGAACACAGAGAAAGATATTTGGACGAATGCTTGTAACCAAACAGTTCTTGGACCCCATTGACTACCATAGTAGGAAATTCACAATGGTTTTTGCTGTGCTACGTTCTTTAAAATCTCTCATTTTGTGTTCAACTGAACAAAAAAAATTCCAAAGTAATTTTTCCTACTATAGTTGTCAATGGGGTCTAAGAACTGTTTGGTTACAAGCATTCTTCCAGATATCTTTCTCTGTGTTCATCAAAACAAAGAAATTTAGACAGATTTCGAACAACTCAAAGCTGAGTAAATGGTTTCAATTCACATTTTCAGTTTTCTTATTATTATATCACAGTATAATATCCTAAACGAAAACCTGCAGATAAACGTCACACTTCATTTCAGTCAAACTAAGAGTAACATTCAATCTGTGCCACTTTATGAGCACAATTTACTGCTGATCATGGGAATCCGTAATTCATTCCTGTGGGACGTTGTGAAAAAATAACCAAGTAAGCGAGATAGGAGGAGCTTAGCGAAGGGTCATTTACGACTGCCGGTGTCCCTGTGCTCATCCACTTCTCTTTGTGATGATATGGACAGAAAAGATGAAGAAACATTGCTTGTCTTGCACTTAACAGTCTTTACGGTAATTACAACCGTTTTTGCTCTAAATTCAATTGAATGGCTGTATTTACTAGTCACATTCTGTGGGTGGGATGAGCTGTTCTTATGTGTGTAGCATTTAGTAATGATGAGCATTAGTGTCCTCCAAAAGAGCTTTTATCCCTCTCTCTCTCTTTCTCTGTGCTACATCAAAAGCTGCTGCCATTATGAATACATGCATGTCTGTTGGCCAGATTGCCTGGCTCAGTAGATGGAGCTCACGCAAGGCTGCCCAGCCTGCGGTGCTGCGGTTAGGAGGGGATGCAGAACTCTGGATAATGATACATTGCTCATCTGAGCAGCCGTAGCTCTGCCACCCCCTCACCTAAAAAACCTGGAGTTAATTTAAATGGCCGAATGCATTATGGCAGGTTACTGAGGCTAAGACGAAGCAGCCACGAGGTGTTTCCATGAGCTTCAATTAGATTGCGTGTGAGGCTTGATAGCCTGCACTTATCGCCCCTGTGTTTCGCTATTGTTGTCGTGATTGTTGCTATGTTCGCAGCGTTTCCCGGACTGTTTTGATACGTAACACGAATGAGATTGATGTCACGGGTGAGTTCTTGCCTTATTCGCTACAACGTATGAAAGTGAACAGTTCTTTCGGTGGATGTAATTTACTTGAATTGAAAGGGCTGCTGTTGTTGACTCTTGGGTTATGGCATTGACCTCAGATCAAGTCTTTCCTTTTAATTACTCGGTATCATGTTCAACACAGCCTGAGTGCATTGACTAATGCCTTCACATAGACATTTATATTTTCTGCTTTAATAGCCTTTCTAGAATTGTGTCCATGCAATGAAACTCAATAGGGTCCAATGTTGTTTGGTTACCAACGTTCTTCTTTTGTGTTTTGCAGATGAAAGAAAGTCATACAGGTTTGTAAAGACATGAGGGCGAGTAAATGATAAATGCAAAGCTCATGATGCTATGATGCAAATTTGTGTGTGTGTCTCAACACCCCAGACATCTAGGGAATGTGAGAAACCACAGAAGGTCATCTTCTGTGTGTAGTTTGGTGTGTGGAACAGATGCTGTTTGGAGGCCGCTGGCCTTATTTACACAAACTAGTTACCTTAACTTGACATTAGCCTGTTCATTAGAAGACCAATACCTATCTCTCCATAGCTATTTATAGTCCAGGCCCCTTACATGCATAATTAATCTAATGCTAACAGGCTATATACCCTATAATCTCATTCTCTTTCACTGATATCACATCTTCCTTTTTATCCAGGTCAAAGAGGAAAAATATCTATACAATTTTGTATTAGTTACAAGTGTATGCTGGCCGCATATGGGACAATTACAAAGTCAAATAAATTACATAAAAATGTGAGTGGGCAAAGCGTTTAAAGGAACGATGTGGAGGTTTTAGCAGCATCTAGCGGTGAGGTCGTGAATTGCAACCAACTGCTCACTCCACCACTTGCACCTCCTTTTCGAAGCACTACGATGGCTGATAAAGGACAAAGATGTTTTTTACGTTTCCTCTTCTTTGTTGAAGGAGAGAACATATTCTGTAGAGCAGTTTGTCCGTTTAGGGATACTGTAGTCACAACAAGGGGACCTGCGGTGTATGTAGACAGAAATAGCTCATTCTAAGATAATACAAACATAACGTTTCACTATGTAAGGTTTTTATACACCTGAAGACATAGTTATATATATGATGTTACATTCTTGTTCTATACTTAAGTCAATGCCATATTCTTTGTTCTCTTCGAATGCAGAAGCCTGACATTCACATCCAACCTGAAGACCATCTGAAGATTAGGCTCCACCTCTTCCAGCATACAACTTTAATACCAGGAGTTAATTCAGTGCTACTCCTGCAGGGACAGATGATGATGAGGACGACGAGTAGATGAGACTGTGTCCTGGACTCTCGGTAAGGATAGCCGATGGCGTCACCCCGCGCGGTTGCTCCTTTCTGCATACTTATAAGCCCTCAAGAGCCTTTCCATCTGTATGGAAATGCAGCCTCCACAGCTGGAATCCAGCAAAGAACTGTCCTTTTACTAATAGTTATTATCTCTGTGGACTACCCCTCTGATAGACCCTACAAAACAAGCAAGTCGCATCTTTATGGTAATGCCCTGCTATAGTATACCAGCGCCCCGGGCGTCGCACGGGCCCAGGCGCCGGATTTCATTACTATAATTCTCATTATCACTGGCTGAGGCTCGTTTTGTGATTGGCACTATTGGCTAACATGCCGAGGTGGGGCTCTTTTCAATATAATATTCAGCATGTGTGTCTGTGGTCTCCGAAAATCGCTCGTAGTGAGGTCGGGCTACTCTTTCAGAATATCCAGTACTGCTAGAAAACGTTTTACAAGTTGCTTCTTTTAAATAGGAGTTAGGGTTGCCTTAAAGAGCTTCGTCCGGACTCTGTTAGCGTGTGCGTGTGGTCGTTTGTGTGTGATTGAAGAATGATTGACAGCTGTGTTTGATCGTGAAAGGGTTTGGGATGGCTTCACCGTCACACTGCCTTTTAGCACCTTTGTTCCCATCTTCTCTCCTGAGAGCAGGTCTCCACGGCGACAGATGAGGCCCTGCTTGTGACAAAAGGGTTCTTGTGCTCTTGGCTGTCGCGGAAACATACGCACATGGCAGATAACCTCTATAATATCTACAGTTTGTATGCATGATGAAAAATTCAGCTGGGAAGATTTGTGATGCTACGGCGATAAATACATACTACACGTGCGCAGTCCTGTTTCAAACACAAAGCCCTCCTGTAGTAAGATAAAGTGACATGCTTTATAACAAACAGCAGGTGTAAGACAAAGTGTTTTGCTCTGCAGCAGATAGGTGTGTGTGTGTGTGTGTGTGTGTGTGTGCGTGCGTGCGTGCGTGTGAGTGAGAGAGCGAGAGAGAGAGAGCTGTTGGGGCAGATTTATATAGCGGAAGATGAGCATCGGGGTAAGAGAGGAGTGATGTCTTGTTTACACATTAGCGGGTTGAAGAAACCAGTGCTTTTACTCTCAATACTCTCTCTCTTCACCAGACTCTTGAGATTTCCCTAACATCCCCATTTTCTGCTGTTTCCTTTAGGCTTGGCACTCATGTAATCACTTGGCCCAAGCTGAGACTTTTCCGATGCAGTTGAGGCTCTCCTGGTCTCTTATTTGACCTTGACCGGCTGTGGCATTCGTATGGTGTAAATCTCCACTTAAAAAAGTGACTGTGCTACTCCACATCACAATTAGTTAAAAAGAGACACGATTCCCAAAATAACAGAACCAGCGCTGTGGAACTCAAATTGGCCGTGGTCGGCAATCTGGGAGCTCTGAGCTGTGTTTTACTTTCATGGGAATAAAACTATTAGTATGTAAATCTGTAAAGTCCCCATTATTATACTGACCCTTTTAGCTACCACTCTCATTCTGCCAATCTACTCTCTCCTGTTTCCCCACTTAGCACGTTGGTGCTTTTTAAAGAGCGCATAACTCATGTAAGTCAACTCCACAGTCATGTTGTGCATTATGCAAGTCAATAAACAGATTGCAGCATAGTTTTGCTTCCCTTACTATAGACAGTCTTATGTAAATCTGTGCGTCACTCTCTCTCTCTCTTTCAGACACGTGCGCGTGCGCGCGCACACACACACACACACTCCCTGCTGCACACACACTGCATCTCCCAACACCATCTAATGAGGTGATGACCAACCACTTGTTATAATTGCTTTAGACTCCTTTTAATTTTCAAGCTTATTAATCATATGTAGAGTTATTTAAAAATGCATAAATTAATCTTGGATTAAAAAGCCGATCAAAGCCTCAAAACAATTAAAGAGTAAGGTGAGATTTCCCTAGGGCTGGCAGTTTTATTTTAATGGAGTGTTCAGGTGATTATCACAGTTTGATGTGCAGCCTGTGATTAATGTAGGAATACTTAAATGAGTTTTTCTTTCCTTCCGTCTTATAAAGGTAAGCATGATCCACGTAATGACCCTCCTGTTTTATCTCTTAATAAGTTTCTTTTTTGCTGTCATCAGGAATAATGTAGGGTGGACTTTGAAGCTGGTCTCAGACTAGTTTTACTTTTTTTTTTAATTGGTTCAGATTTGGAGGAGCAAAAAAATTGCTACACAAGGTTTTTCACAGCGATGCTAGAAGAACAATTTATAATTTACCCAATGTTCTTATAAACCTTTTTTAAACAAAACACCAATTTCAAGAACCAAGAAACAAGGTTCACAGAAGGTTTTTAATTATGTCTGATGTTGTAAAAATTGGTTTGATTTCAAGTTCCTAAATAAATGATTTCTATTTTAATAATTATGTTTAACATCCAAATGGTGAACTTAATCATTTCTATTACTTTCACAGCTTTTGCTTCTGCAATTTTAAATCTTCTTGTGGAGTCCGAGCACAGTGACCCTGTGTCAAGGGAACCAAGAGTGACAAGTTCGTTTTAAAGGCCTAGTTTGTTGTGTACCTAATTTTCTGAGTTGACAACTAAAATTACCGCAGCTGCCAGTCACAAATGGTCACCCGACTACATCATCAGATGACCCTACTCTGACCCTTATAGACACAACAGAGGATAGACACAAGGCAGCACAAACCTATTTGTTTAAGCACCCATATCAATAATACATGCAGGGAACTTTCTCAACCTGCTAAACCAGCACCTACATCATTTTTTTCTTTGTATAAACTCTTATATGAGCGCCTCAGTTTTACAAATTATTGTCTGATTCATTGACTCTTTATTGGCTCATTCCTAGTGGATCTTTGGTACTTTTTTGTTTGTATTATGCAGACTGAGCTGTTTTTTTTTACATTGTAGTCCACCCCAGTTGACACTGCGTGCCTGCCCTCGTACACAACTATTTCAATGTCCAGTAATTAAAATGTCACCGTTTAATTTTCTGGCCACACCAATCCTTTTGGAGCAATCCACCTTTAATAAAGGATCTAATCGAAATGCTATTTCCAAGTGAAACGAAAAGGCGTTCAAACGCGAGCCAAGTGTGGCGAGCTAGTGGGGATCGATAAAGGAGAAGAGGATTGATTTGTCCCTAAAATTAAATTTATTGGGGTCATGGTTTTATGCTGGTACCTCTGTTTACTCTAAAGGCCGCTGCTAAGGCGAATTTATCTATTGCTCATATTTACATGTTTGGCTTGTAACTTTTAAAGAAAGTTACACCGTGTCTACTTTTATCCCGCAGGCCATTAACATGTCTAAATGAGCTGTCTATCAAGAATGAATAAGGGGTCAGTGGAACCTCCTTTACGCTTTACAACGACACGACACGCTTTCTCCAATGTTCTTGTCCTAATCTGTCAATATGCCAGCACGTGCAATCCAATAGTAATTAACCTTGAAATATTGCATTTGCTCAGGCCCGGGCATTACGGACATGTTTTCAAATAAAAAATAAAAACGTATTCCTAAAAATGTGCATCCATTGGGTCATTCAGGGGTTCGTTAATGTACACTTTAAGTTTAGCATGCTTTGTGTAACGTGGGTGCCACATATCAATGTGACCATTAGCCTGTATTTTAGGAAATTCGTTTAAAAATAAATTTTATTTGGAATCAGTGTGCATTGGTTTTATTTAAGATAAAAAAATAAAATTTAATTTTTGACCATTGTGATAACTTTGCTATGTTTACTATTTATTAGATAATTATAATGCAGGCTTATTTCTTTAAATAGCAATTTTGAGAAAAACACAATATGCTTAATAATAATGGCACATGCTCTGTGTTGGAGACGCTTCCTACTATTGTAATTTAGTTTTTTTTAGTTTAGCATGGCATTGTATGTTATTTGAAATGTTAAAAATATATAGAAACCAATTTCCATTTTATTCTTAACCCTTTTATATGCTTAAATATGCAGTATTTTATATGTAAAATAGCCTACTGGAATCTTGAGAGCGAAAGTGAAAAGTTTTTGGTGTCAAATACATCTGATTCCTCACATGAGTCATTGGCACAGAGAATGTTATTGTTTTTTAATCGTGGTCTATATATACAGCATAATTAATTTGACACTGCTGCGTTGTTAAAAATAAATCAGATCGTAATTTTACAATACTCCAGGTGTATTGTTTTGACATTTAAAAACTGACGCTGTCAGTGATGCTGTTCTTGAATACTCAGAATATCTCAGGTATTTTTTGTGATTAATAATATAACATTATTCTTAAAATAATTTATGTAATTAATATTAATATTATTAATTAAATTATTGTTCTGTTATTACTGTATCTCAATTTATCAGGTGTTTCCATTCTAAGTTTAAATACCACGGTATTCTAGAATGGGGAATTATTAAGTGTTTTGTTCAGAATGAGGTGTCTAATTTCTGAAAGACTCACAAAAGGGCTAAATTAAATAGCCTATCTTGCGAGGTGTCCGGTGTCCCTACCTTCCCGAATCTAGCCGTGACGGATGAGAAAAAAGAAATAATGGATAACAATATGGCTTTCAATTCAGTCCCTAAATAATTTAAAAGAAGTGAATAATTACAGTCCAAAATGGTAATTATTGTTGGCGAGAAAGAAAGTCTCTTGCCTGTGAAAGTCAATAGCACTGGGTTGGGTCGCATTACTCCAAACTCCCTCCTC
This sequence comes from Oreonectes daqikongensis, assembly GCA_026939265.1. NCBI lineage: Eukaryota > Metazoa > Chordata > Actinopteri > Cypriniformes > Nemacheilidae > Oreonectes > Oreonectes daqikongensis. The sequence continues at coordinate 5,597,717 of JAOTQM010000187.1, forward strand.
AGGTCCTCCCTCCGCCATCAATATTGCAAAAAGTGCTCGTTTTCAGATCACAAGCATTCTGGAGACTATCGTGAACTGTTAAACTGCTTAATTGTTTAATATCAACAAATAATATTGAATTATGTTTATGGATTTGAGGTTTTGTTTACCTGATAAAATTGTCTCCTGCATCCCACACGCTTTATTTTATGTATCCAAAACAGACACCCCTTTTAGAGGGTAGATCATTAGATGATGTAGCTAAATTACCTTTATTGTTCAAAACGAATTATTGTTCCTAAAAGTTAAACTAACCCGTGGGAACTTGAGCACATGCGAGCAACAGCACACCCCTAACCCAGACCGATCCAAATAGCCCCCGGAGACAATCATTGCTTAGCCTGTAATTCCCCCGGCGCCATGCAATTTCAATAACAGTACTATAGTTTATTTTTAAACAGACACTGCATATAGATGAAAAGGCTCGATGCAATTTTGTTTATTCATCTTTGTTTCTTCACTCTATTAGTTTTTTGTTTTGTTTATTATTATTCTCTTGTTAAATGTTCATGGCCAACAAATAGGCCTAAATGATGAATTCTCCACATTTTTAAATAACTTACGACCTGTAAGTAGACGTTTTGTTTTCTTTGGATTGATATCAACATCTTACAACACATAATACTTGACAAGTATATAAAAAACTAACCCTCTCTCTCTCTCTTTCTATCAATAGATAGTGTTCTGGCTTTTGTGGAAACTAGTAGTCTAACTTTGTTAGCACTTATTGTATTATTGCTCCTGTATGACATTTCGCGTTATTAGGTTACTTCTTAATCTCTCTGTAGGTCGCTTTGGATAAAAGCGTCTGCTAACTGACTAAATGTAGCCTAGTAAATGTAAATATCCTAGGCTATACATAGTATAGCCTATTGCCACTTCTGCACGAGCTCGCTGTGGTCATGGGTTGTAAGTAAACATCAGCTTTGTTTCATTCATATTCACTTAAACCGAACCTTGTGCTTTTAATCTTGATATGGTGTTTAGATTTGAAGATTTAAACATATCACCATCTAACCAACGAGACGCATTAGATCTGAGAAATGATCGATAAATTCTTATTTTATTACAAACTCGCATCAACACATAGCTACCCGTTTTCTTCAGAAAGCACCTCAATAATTCCCAAGTCGAAATCTCACATTAAACAGACCGCTTCCTATAGAGTAGCCTACACTACACGGTAATCTAAACTCTTTCTAAATGCCACGCAGGCTTCCGCACACATTGGCAGACAAGCAATCACTTTCGTGTGTTAAAAGATCACGTGGTGAACTTTAAACGTCTCCGGGCCTCAATGACAGCACTGACTGTCGTCCCCATTGGTCCCGAAGGCAAACAGTTAATGTAAATATGCTGGCGCTAAGTGGGAGTGCCTCGCTATTAGTTTGGCTGTCACTTGAACGCTGTCGAGTGTCTTCAGTGGTTGTGTCGTTGAGGTCCGCACTAGCATGTGGTCACCCTCCGCGCGCACCTCAACACAAGTCGCGGGAGAACAGAGTGGGAGAACACGCGCTCTAATAGGCCTGAGAGAAAAACACTGAACAAGCGCCCGTGGACAGTTTATATCGGACCAGCGGGATTCTGAAGCGTCTGATAACCAGGACGGTCTAATAGAGGACAAACAGAAAGCATTTATCCCAAGAAGTGCACTGTTTCGAAGACGCGTTTTTGTCCGAAGGTAACAGGCACTTCGCATTCTGACAAGGTGAGATTTGTTTGCAATGTACATTTTTGTTACAGTTTTTCGTATTTGCTCAGAGACGGACAGTGGCGGAGAACTGCGTAATTGGATAGCGACGCGGCTGCGTCTTTATCCACCATTTGTCCCAAATAGTTGTTAATGATATCGTTTTTTAATAGAACGAACTTCTTATAAATATGAGAAAGGCGCAATAGCTTGTAATCATTTATAAAAATCTAAAGAATTTAAACAGGCTGTGATCAATTTGTGAAGAATGCGCAATTTATTGCTGCAAGAGAAGTTTAGCTGACATGATAAATAATAAAAGGCATGCAAATAAAAAGTATCATAATTGTAGTTAATTTGGTTTTATTATCAGATTACGTCGCATCGTAATTACAAAACAAAAAACGGTTTAGAGGTTACTCCCCCTTTTTGGTTATCTGTTTTACATGGCTCAAGAAAACATTTTCTCTGCTCTTTTCTATGATAATTGATACCGATATCACACTACCTTTTAAACATAGATTACATTTGTAACTTTTTTAAATGAATATGGTCAAAACGGGAAGCGTCTACAATTTTGATTCAGAAAAAAAGAGGATAGTCTACCCGTTTAGATGATGATCCTGAAATCTTACCAAAAATGTTTAACTATATCATTTATCTTCATATGGATTCATTAAACCTGATTAAATGGCTATTGGAGCCCTTGGGAGCATTAATCGTGTTTTATTATAGTAAAAGTATAGGCTATTTAAGTGTGTTTTTTATTATTATTTTGATTGTCAAAACTACACATATTATAGTTAAATCATGGTTATTTGTTTAAAAGAGGGATTTACTTTTAGAATGCAAGTTTAATCCTCTTTTTCCCTTTAACAATCATCAATATTTTTTATAATTTTTATTTTGTTTGTTTATTAAGCTATTCAATTTTATTCAATTCACTATAAAGGAATATATATAACCATTTTATATTGTTATTATTTATGTAACCTTGTTCGTCAACTTCCTCGCAGATTTCCAGGAATGGAATCTCTCCCAAATCCGCTGCCGGCTGGAAGAGACTCCAGCTGTTCCCCGAACTCTAAACAAGACCTGCAGTCTTATTCTGGCCCAACGCTAAAGCCGAACCAAGTCAGTGAGACTTCTTTATATGGAATACCGATCGTTTCACTTGTAATAGATGGTCAAGAGAGACTTTGCCTTGCCCAAATATCCAACACCCTTTTAAAGAACTACAGCTATAACGAAATCCACAACCGGCGCGTGGCCCTGGGCATCACTTGTGTGCAGTGCACACCGGTCCAGTTAGAAATCCTCAGGCGCGCGGGGGCTATGCCCATTTCATCGAGACGCTGCGGAATGATCACAAAGCGAGAGGCCGAGAGGCTCTGCAAATCGTTCATTGGCGCACACAGCCCTCCGAAATTACCCGAAAATTTCGCGTTTGACGTGTCACATGAATGTGCGTGGGGTAGCAGGGGTAATTTCATTCCAGCCAGGTATAATAGCTCAAGAGCGAAATGTATCAAGTGTTCATTCTGCAACATGTACTTCTCTCCGAATAAGTTTATATTTCACTCTCATCGCACACCGGAATCCAAATATACACAACCCGACGCTGCAAACTTCAATTCGTGGAGAAGACACTTAAAACTGTCCGATAAAAACTCATCGGACGACGTGATGCATGCTTGGGAAGACGTCAAAGCTATGTTTAACGGTGGCAGCCGCAAGAGGACGCTGCCAATCGGTAGGTCTGACAGATCATCCCCGCTTGGTCCTCAAGGACCTGGAGGTCAGCCACAGGGGGAACCGTCTGAGGTGCCCCACAAAACTTTACGTTGTGAGGATGACAGGGGAAACGTGACCGTGCCGAGCAGCATCCGCAGTTACCCGGTCATTCCAGTGCCTAGCAAGAGTTTTGGGATGCTACAGAAAATTCCACCGCCTCTTTTTCCACATCCATACGGTTTCCCTGCTTTCGGATTGTGTCAAAAGAAAGATGACGGTGTTGTGATGGGAGAGACAAACAAAACGAATCTGTCAGGTGTGTTCTGGCCGAGCCCCAAGGACAGTGCCTATCCCTCCTTCCCGATGTTTTGGCCTACAACCGGCAGCTTGGCCATGCCAACCTACCACCATGCCCAACCAAAGCCCCCGTCTGACGTGTTATGCACCAGACACAGTGAGCTGGACGTGTCCGAGCAAAGCGACCGAAGCACAAGCACACCTAAAGACAGTTTACTTGATAACGAACGCTGCTCCAGCACTCAGTCTACCCGGAATGAGGAGGATAAATCCGGGGACGAGAGCAGGTCAATAGAAGGGATCCCAGCCACGACAAGAAAAATAAGCTACGTATCAGCGTTCAGGCCAGTGGTTAAAGATGTTGAGAGCATTGCAAAACTATACGGCAGCAGGGGTCCATATTCTGGTCCACGATCTGGTTATATGTCACCAGATTTTTTGAGTGAAAGTTCTAGTTATAGGTCAGTATCTCCGGACGTGGACAGTGCGGACGATCCGGATGTGGATGTGGAGTCACACAAGGTGGCCGAAGATGAGGAGTGTCTGCAGCTGACTGTGGATGACCGAAGAAGTCCCCCTATTTTGGCCGTAGCACAGAGTGAGAGGGTTAAAGGTCAAGATCAGCAGAATAACCAGATGCACACCATGGCTGATTCACACACGACCAATTCAAGTGAAATCCGACCGCCTGAATTGGAGAGCCTTGTTAAGCCGTTTGAGAGCAATAAACACACAACGCGCTTTGAGGTAAAGACAGACCACCACTTATAATTCCCCAGACTTTGTAGTAAAAGCAAAATGTATTCGCCTCTTTTTTAACAAAAGTGGGATATGAACGCTTTGCTTTTTGACGATAAAGTGTAAATTAATTTTACGCACTAAATCTGTAGCTAATTTATTGTTAAAAATTCTTAAATCTGCTAACAGATATTTATTTCTCTATTTGTCTTGATTTATTAAAAAAAATACTAAATTGCATTTCATATTTATGTAATTTTTCCAACTAATTCAGCTATTTATTGTTCATGTATAAACATTATTAGATTGTTGTCATAAATGTCTCGTTGTTGTTGTTTTTTTTCTGTTGAGTCAATATAGACATGGACATATAATCTTAGTTGTAAAATGTACATTAAATATCCAAAAGCGGATGTCTCTTGGTGAATTTAATAATCACATTCAACTAAATGCAAATAATTGTCTCATTTTTACAGGTGTATGCGCGTGAAAGAGACGAGCACACGCATCAAATCAGCGCCTCTTATTTTGGATCGACTGCCACTTACCAGCGCGAAACGATTGCGTCGAACGGTAGGCTTATTTTTATTGATTCCCCTAACCTTGATTTTATTGATATATTTATACTTTATACTACTCCGTTTTGCTCATGTTTTACTTATTGTTTATTTGCTTATAGTTAAAGACATGCATGAAGAAGAGCCTTCGTCTACAGTGGAGGAGACGGAACCCAAAATTCATCAGGACCAAGCCAATGTCCCTGAAGAGCGCCTAAAGGAATCCAATGATGGTGTGTTCCGTTTACTGTAGCGCCTGGAGTTCAACACGATCTGTTGACTTTCTTCATACTGTATTTGTTGTGTTTGCAGATGAGGAAACGATGCGCAAAGACGCCAGCAGCAGGGCATCTTTGATTGAGAAAGACATAGAGAACATGGCCAAAGGTATTTTACGCTTCTACTGAATTTTGGATTTATTTTATTGTCATGATTCGTTGTTGTTGTTGTTTTTGTTTTGCACTGAACTCTGAATCGCACATGTCCGCTTCTGTGAAGATGACATTGAAATTAAATTCAAACAAACAAGAGGTTACTAAAAAAAATAGGCTAAAGTAAACAACAGAATTACAAATGAGTTAATGTAATAAAAAGAATAAGTAAATAATAAAAAAAATGCAATGACATTTTTTACTGCCTCACGGTATTGTACATACATTTATTTATATACATTCCACTAGACAAAAATTATTTTCATTATGCTTTGTATAGCCCTCTTTATGATTGTTGTGCACAAGTCTCTGTTTTTTCTGACATTGCCCACTGTTGTCAAAAATCTTGCAAGTAGGCTATCTGCAAATTCTTTGGTTTTCCAGGATCTTCTGCATATTTGAAATTTCTCCAACAGTGGCTTTTTTTTTTTACTGACAATTAAAGGACTCAGTCACAACTATAACAAAAAGCTACAGCATATTATGTTCACAGTGATGTAAACTTTTAAACAGAATGTTTAATGTAAATTGTTATTATTTTGTCCTGTAGGAAATATGTAAATATCCTGTGTGGCTTTTAAAGGGCAATGCCATATATCTATACTTCACACAAACAAAACGTATAATCATTTACAGTAATTCTTCTCTTCAAACGTTTATATCCCCATGGATTTGTGTGTTGCCTACCAACGTAATTAATAAATGATACATTGAATAAATATAAGCAGTTTGCTTGCTGGGTGAAATTGATAACAGTTTGCTACTATGTTTTTATTTTAACAGAGGAATTACAAAAACAACTTGTGGAACAAGTCGAGCTTAGAAAAAAGTTGGAGCGTGAGTTCCAGAATTTAAAAGGTAGGTGTGTGCGTTTATATTCAGATTGTGACTTTGTGGTCAGATAAGAGAGAGCTATTTCACAAACGTTTTAACTGCAGAACATAGAGATGGAGTGCAAACAGCATGTTTAAAGTTTTTTTCACTCAATGAAAATATTTTAAATATATAGTGTCACATGCAAATAAAAGTTTCATTAGTTTTTGCAAAGAACTGCTTTTTATGTTTCATGTAATGATCAGCAGATTATAACAAAGGTGTTTTTCCATGTTAGGTAGGCCTACTTGTAATGTGAGATTCAGTGTAAACGTACCAATATATACAACTGAAAATATCCTTTTTCTAACAATATACTCTTAATATTTCCTTAATATTTCCTTAGACAGTTTTCAAGACCAAATGAAAAGGGAGCTTTCATACAGAGAGGAAATGGTACAGCAGCTCCAGATTGTTCGAGGTGAGCGTTCAACTTCCAGTAACAGCTTGTAGACTTTTTATATCAGCTCGATCAGGTCACATACCATACATTGCATATTGGCACATTTAATTGATGCCTATAAGGAAGTTGCAAAGCCAGAAGATTTATTTAGTTTGTAAGCCTCAGAAGTGGATGCCAGAAATGCTGATTCAGAAAATGGTTTTAAAATGTTTACATGAAAAGGAAAAAGTAGCCTTTCACTCCTGAGATATATCCTTTGTCTCTCCTGCTCAGACACTTTGTGCAGTGAGTTGGACCATGAAAGAAAGACTCGCTATGCTATTCAGCAAAGTTAAAAGGTAATTGATTCTGGCAAAGGCAAGTAAATGTTAGGAAAACTCAAGGACTCGAAACATTTCTCAGAGAAGTGTATAGACATCCTTCCGCACATTTACACATACACGAGTAGAGCCAGATTGAGCCAAAATGTTGTGTGTTATTCAGTATTACAGCGGTTATTGTTCTAAAGCACACACACACACACACACACAGCAACACAAATTTGCATATGCAACTTTTGTTTAAATAATTCATCCACTTTTTCCTAGAAGCTCACGACGCGCTGCACCATTTCTCGTGTAAGATGTTGAGCCCTCGCCACTGCACTGGGGCCTGCACCTTTAAACCGCCTCTTCTGCCACCTTGATGCACATCATCCATTCAAGACAAGAGCGTTCTTTACAAATACTGCTGTCAAATTTCTCTCTGCAAAACACTGTCAACCTTTAGACCTTGAATAAGCAAGTGTGTACTGTAGTATTTTAGCTCTTACACTGTAATCAAGTCATTTTCATTTGCACAACAGTGTATGTACTGTATAATTTATATAAAGTTCTAGAAAATTGCATTATAAAAAATGACCTTCCACTATAAATATTATCATCAGCTGTAGAAACCACTGGTATTAAATGGCTATGTGCAATGCATATATTTGTTCTGTATCTTGTGATACTCTTTTTGTTAGTTATATGTTAGAACATTTTGTTCAATTAGATGCTAAATTATTTATTGTTTTTGTATTCTTTTATTTATTCCATGTTCATGTTGGTTGTTTATTCTCATCTACAAATTTGTATATTATGGATGTGAAGCACTTTAAATTGGCAGTCCTTACTCCTGAAATGTGGATTAAATGATCTTGTTTGAGAGTCATTATTTTGTCTCTTTCCGTAACAGTGAACTACATTCCCTTAATTCATAGCTGCAGTTCTTCATCCAGAGGATGCAGGCCAGTGAGATATAGCTTGTTGTTATGGATTTTTAGGATGTTATTCTGAATATTCATGCATATAAAAATGTCTATTATTTTGTCTGATGTCAGTATGATAATTATTATTCATCTTTTTATATTTATTAATTAGGCATATTTATATTGACTTTATTTGTAAGGTCAGGATGATTTGCCGTACCCGGATGAGCCTTTGTTGTAGCGGTTGTTATCTGGGAATAACATACCTTGGAAAGAATCAGAATCAAATGTTCTGGAGCTCTACCAGGTTTGTCCAAAAGAGACAAACCCAGCAAATTAACCCAGAAAATGTTGATCCAACAATTGGTTTAAACAACCCAGCATTTCAATGTGTTCAATGTTGCCTGGCTTCTAGAAATGAATTGATGCACTTGTTATGTACCTATAATAAGTTACTGATCTTATATAACCAGAATAATCAAGAACTGTATTTAGACAGAGCTTAAGGTTTTTATTATTTATGCTGACTTTGTTACTTCTTGCTATAAAGCAGCATTAGATGCGTTTGTAAAAGTCCATGCTAAAAGACTGCACCACATATGTAGGCTAGTTGCGGTTCTAGACTACCGAAGCACACTAACAGAAGTTTCCTCTATATATATTTCCATCGCCTTTTGTCGTACATGCATCATTACTGCCGCCCGCAGGACAAATTGTGCATTGCACCAAAAATTGCTCGGTTTTGGTATAATATTTATTGTATTTATGCCCTTTTATTATCTTTTACTAAATCAAAGGATCAAAACAAAAATGTTTGCTACAGAATAAGAAATAAAACTTTGTGGCTAGTAAAAATAATTTAGACAGCTAACTTAAATTAAAAAGACAGAATTATTCGACTTCGCGTTGTCACAAGTGGGAGCAGTTAATACAAGGTGCGATTCTGCCATCTAGTGGACACCCTTGTAAATAAAAGAAGAGTCTTATGTCTTAAAGGCTGTGATTGTCAAGCCATATTAACAAGTCAAAAAATAATAGTTTTAAATGAACCAATAGTTAAGATTTATTTTTAACGTTTTTTAAATTTGTAAACCAAATGAGAAATGGTTTAAGTAAAAGATTCTGGGTATGAAATATGTAATGCTACTGGAAAAGCTATACTCTCTATAAAGATATTGAGCTACTGTCAAACTACTGAAAAGTGTGTTTAGTTAAGAAGTGTGTCTGCTTGTAGTTAGCTCCTCCCCAACACTGGTCAATTTTTTATTTATCAGGATTATAATTACCAGTACTCATACTGGTAATTTACTTATAATGTTACAACTTCTTTTACTGGTAAACTACCAGTACTCATATACCAGTATTTTTTTAAAAACCCATTCACACTGTTTGTTAACTGTAATTTACTATGTGTAAAAGCAGCTACACAAATGACTCGATATGTAAAACATTTATTTTCATTTTTATTGCTACAGTTATGTATGAAGATCCAGAGCTGATGATCTCCTCGTAGGGGTACGTGCCATCTCTTCACAGGCGTTGGGTCCTCTGAAGTTTACATAAGAGGCTGGATCCAAACTGTAGCTGGCGTAATCTCTCATTACCTCAGAATGGTAGAAACGAAAAGCAGACAGAAAAAAATTAGCGTAGCTGCTGTTCATAACATTTAAGACAAAGATTTCCATCTGACATATAACTGTAATGTAGGGATTAAATATCATGTTATGTGAAAATGTCCTGTTCACCGTGTGTCCTATCTTAATCTTTTTAGCTTACAGTCTGAAATGAAGGACTCAGAACTCTGCAAGATCTGACATTCCCAGGCAGCCCAGCCAGTCTAACAGATCTTGAGGGTATTTAAAGCAAAACAGGTCCTGTTACACACACACACACACACACGCACACACACACACACAGGTAAAAATGAATTAAAATGTTTCCTAAGAAACGAGACAAAATCATGTTCAAACACCATGTTTCCTCGTATTTGAAAAAGAAAACAGTAAACATACCTCTGGGTTCACTTCGAATTTTTTCTGCCACTCAGGTAGCATAAGTTGAAGCAGAAGGTCTTTGTACTCTCTAAAGACTTGGGAAATGTGGAGCTTCTGGAGCTTTTGATATTCACTGCAATCAGGTTGTACAACATGGATGGCATTAATAAGAATGAATAATTTTATTTGATAAATTATATTAATAATAATTAATAATTGCATGTGTCTACATACAAATCAGTAAGTATCTCCGAAACGTCAGCGAAGAAATCGTCCCGCCTCTGAGCCCTGTTTCCAAATCATTATGTTCAGAATCATGACTTTAGAAATATTAGTATGCAACTATATTTTTATAAATATGTTACTTTTCTCTTGCAGCAACGTAAGATTTCAAAGCGTTGTGCAAATACGTCTGACGCTTCCGAAGTTTATTCAGGAACTCTTCCTCTGAAGACTCTTTTTCAGCATTGCATATTTTGTGTATTTCCTGCTGACAATGAAAAGAAGCTTGCTAACACTTCATGTCACTCAACAGGCATATTTTAAATTTTCATATACATTTGATCTTATCAAAATACACAGTGTTCACTTACATGTTTCTGACTAGCTGCAAGGTCAGAAATATACTTCCTAAGGCACCAGAGGTCCCAACATCCCTGTAAAAAAAGCAGGAACAACAGAAAATTTTGGGGTGATTTGTTAGAATAAAAAATGAATCAAAAGAAAACTATTATGATTCAAATATGTTCATACCTCTGCAAAATGTCTGCTGAATTTTTCATATCCTGTGTCACCACTGTCCAGTTTTGTTGGGGTGTCAGCATCTGCAAAACAACACACTTAAATATTTCATATTTAATCCTTATGTATTACTTTACACACAAGCAATGATTATTTCAGTATATATATAGCACATGGGGTCATCTTACTCACCTCTGTTTTCCAGATTTTTAGGGCTGTTCTTTCTGCCTGGTCCATACAGGGTATCATACATGTTTTTGAAGGCCAGGGAAAATATGTCTTCATCCTGACCCTGATCCTTTAACCTTTGGAAATATCAGCATCAAATATATATATATATCATATATCTTGAAAATATGAATATTAGCATATACAATAAAATAAAATGTCTTACTCGTCTGCAAAAATCTGGAGGATTGTCGGCAAGCATTTTGTCTGCTCATAGTAATGCTCCCAACGAAGCCTCTGTGCTTCCATCTCATGGTCTTTTATTGGCTTTCTTCTCCTTTCTAAGTCTTCAGCAAAAACATTCCGGACATCATTTGTCTTCTCTTCACCACGAATGCTTCGTTCTTCAGAGGACATTTTCTGCTGACAGTGAAATAGAGATTTTTTTTAGAAAAGCTCTGACACATGTCACTTGACAAAATCATATTACAAATGTTCAAAATTTGTAGCAATTGAAATGCATTTGAAAAACTATAATGATCAAAATAAATATTTATACATGCGTGACATTCTTCGATATATCCGGAAGTCTGGAAAATGTTTTCCACCTGATGGAGATGGAGTCTTTGTCTTTTTTATGCATGTTTTTTAAAGCAGAGACCTGGTATAAACAATACAACACAATGTTAATGATTTGTTGGTATTTGTTAGAATACAAATGTGCGTAAAACTATAATGAATGAAATACATACTAAGTCACCATCCCTCTTCTTGAGTGTAGGAAGCTTTCTACACCAGCTAGAGTGTGTATCCTGGCATAGAGAAGGCATGTCCTGGTACATACAAGAACACATTAGAAATGTTTAATGTGTTGTATGAGAAACAATGTGTGCATATAAACAAACGCCATATCATAATTTGATATAACACTAATATGGTGTACTCACCTTCTGTTGTTCTTTATATTGTTTGCAAATCTCTCTCTCAGATTGTGGGTGTGGGACTCCAACACCTGCATAACATCCGATTTCTTACACCTTATGTATTTTACTTTGCACTCAAGTGTTTAAACATTAAAATATTCGTTTTGATCCTGATCAGTTTTATTGGTTTTACAAACTCACCATTTTGGTTTACACCAGGAACAATCTTTGGTTGCTGGGAGCCAATGATGTTCCCACGATACTTTTGCCTGCTTCCCACAAGCTTCACCTCAGAGTCCCTGTCATGGTCCTTTATTATCAAGTAGTTTGGCTGTTTCACAGGTCCTCTACACCAGCTGGAGAAGGTATCTCGATTTATAGAATGGTTGTCCTGGTACGTACAAAAAACCCCACATTAGAATAGAACAGAACACACAACACAGCTGTGTTATGTTTTGTAGAAGATGCGCGTTCCGCTCACTATGAATTTACAAAGCATCTTACTTTTAAACGTATTAAAAACGTATATTTGAATGTAATCCTTGAGGCCATATAACAAACAGAAACACCATTTTAAAATGATAACACTCATATGGTGTACTCGCCTTCTGTTTTTGTTGAAATGTTCTGCAAAGCACACTCCTCCCAGATGGTGTGTATGGTCCTCCATCACCTGCATAGCATCACACTTATTTCACTTTATCTATTTTACTTTACACCCAAGCATTTATTAAAATGTTACAGTTTTGATTCCTTAAATTTTGGTTTTACAAGCTCACCCTTTTTGTTTGAAATACGGAGGTTTGTCACACAATCCATTTCCTTTGAGATGGCGGAAGAAAATGTATGGCCGGCAGATTTCATCTCAGTGTTTCTGTTAGGTGGTGGCTGTGGGACCAGTACACCAACAACTGCAAAAAACAGATTTCATGTCTTTCATATTAAAAAAACATGATTTGGCCAATTCACACACACTAGTGTAACTCCAACAGAGATCATTTTTTATAGAATTTGACAAAAATGAAAGAAGCACACAGATATGAAAAGGGTGAATCCTAGCAATGTTGTTGTCAAAAGTAGTAGGCTAAAGATATTTACCAGAATGAACTTCTTGTTCAGCTGCAGCACTGACGTGTGTGTTACGTCTAAATTCTTTCTGGATCATCCCTGCATGATAAAAAAAACAAATAAATAAATCGCTCTGACAGATTGACTTCACTTGATTTTACTTTAAAACGTACTCCATCACTGACAGATTACAGAAATACATATTAATAAATCGTTAGTAAGGAAACAATTAAGTATTTACAGCTCTTATTAATAAATTATCTGAAAATGAATGTTTCATCGATAACGTTACTCACTCGGTGCTTTTCGGCTCTGTTGTGTCCGAAATCCTTTCTCAAACCTCACACAGATTCTGACCAGAAAACGTTTTCTACTAATCCAAATCAAATCTCAATCGTATTTTCGCAATAGGTAACTTTTCCACAATCAGTCAACGAACTGCTACACGAAAGCGAATAACGTTACTGATATCCACGCGCAGGTTCTAGTCAGGTTCTATGTAACTATGACGCTACGACGTCATAATTATAGAATAATGCATAAGTCTGAAATGCACAAGTTTGTATAATGCATAACACACACACATAAAGTTACAGACATAACCCTAACCGTGTTTGTGAAAATGAAAATATTAAATGCAATTAAAAATATATATGAAATATGATATGATATTACATAAAAACAATATGGAAACAAAACGTGCAAAATGTATTGTACAGTTTTTTTATTAATATACAATAACAAATGTACCTGCCTTATGACAATAATTTAAGTCCCAGTTCTTCTCGCGCTAATTTTTGAACAAGCCAAAAGATGTTTGACTCATGTTCTGGTCACGTGCCAGGAGTCCGATCACGCCTGCGCCAGAGAAACAAGATGGCGGAGAGTGCGGAATTGAAGGTAAAGTGTAGCCCGCAAATTACTTCTAATTTAGCGTTTATACATGCTCTTTTTGGCCATGCTGTCCGCCCGATGTGGTCTCGCGATTCTTTTTAGGCGAGTCGACGTGCCGTATTTGATTTTAAAGCGGTTTCTGAGTAGTTTTGTGCCCGCTAGAAAGGACACTGTTATTGTTGTGATTGAGCCAGCTAGCTAACGTTACCAGCTAACTCGCACATCTGTGCTCCTGCTGGAGTGAAATGATCATTCTTTATGCTAAACCTAGATGTTAATACTGACTAAACCTTTTTAACGTTTAAATGGGGGTGATTACATGATGCATATACAGTTAGATTTATCGGTTGTCGGTGTACAGCAGTATGTGGGTGGTGCGTAGGCTGTTAACAGGCTGGAGAATCGGTGTTTGACAGTCAGGAGGACTACTGTTGCTTTGCTACTATACTATATACTAGTATATACAATATGTACTAGTATATATGTGTATATATGTTATCCCTAATTTGTTAAGTCGCTTTGGATTAAAGCATCTGCTAAACGACTGAATGTAACTGTTATATACTATATATTACACTATAATGTTATTTATTTAAACAGACAACAGTTCTGTCCTCAATCGTATTAAACTGCATTTTTATAAGCGCTAATGGATCTAGTCTACAATGTCCAAAAATGCTTTGTGTTTGTATAGCCAGTGAGTTTTGAGATCTATCCAATGTTCAGGGTAAACCAATACAACCTCACTGCAAAATGTAAAGTGTTGCTACTCATGCTTGATGTGAGGTTGTGTAACCTGTTAAGACAAAACATAAACCTGATTATTGTTTGGGGCTGCAATTTTGATCTGAAAGTTTTGATGACTTAAATGTTGTCTTGTTTTAAATCACGACTTACATTATATCATATAATGGTTTTTTTGGAGACAATTATCAAGGTTTCTAAAGTAGCTGTGATTTTGCCACAGATTGGCATCAGAAGTGTGGGCTTAGTTGGTTACTTCTATGGAGATAGTGATCTGACTTTGAGCTACACTCCTTTCCAAACCCGCAATAAAAATAGGTCTGACAACAGTACAAGTACAAGGAGTTTTTTCTTCATTTGCAACGAAGGCTTTATTTGGGCATAACACGGTGTATCATGTCACTTTGCTTAGTAATAAAAACCAGGAATTTTGCAGAAAGCAAAACAGGATGATAAGAAGCACTCTGTTTAAATCGTCTGTGGTGTGCCATGTACTGCTCACAATCCAGTAAGCAATGTTTTAGGTAAACTATCGTTGTGTAATTTTAGATATAGCTGAAATTTGTAGCTGTAGTTTTGAGGTGTGCCACAATAAAGCTGTGTTGTTAACCTGATTTTCCCCTGGCATTTATGGGGCACAAAGATTTAGCCAAACATTGTGTTGGTATGCACAGGTGCTTTAAAGTAAATGCTAAACATCAGCTGCCAAAAGCAAAGTATTTAATAGAAAATGTTAACAATTTAAACTGTACAAAATTAGTTTTGAATGTGCATTTATCTCTACAAACTTCCATATTGGACTGTCAGGGAACTACAAAGATCAGCCATATGCAGTCTTCCATCCCTTGACTGTTTCACTTTCTGAGACCATTACCACTTATTAAAATGTAACATGTTTAGTGTTTGTTGTCAAAATTTGAGTTTTTCTTCAGTGTAACAAACTGTGTGAAGAATGTTTATTGGTGGACCCATTTACATATAATACATAATTTTGTAGATTTTCAGATTATCACATTGCAGTTTTGTTAAAAACATAAATCATCATTATTATTCATTATATATATTTTATTATTGTCAGTGTATATTTTATCTGAGCGTTAGTTCATCGAGACTCATAAGTTTGTCAAGGCTTATGATAACCATGCTTATTGAAACTAAATTGACCAAATTGGTAACCACATTGTGTTATTCAAGCAGTTGTTCAAATAGTGCTTTGAGGTCGGAGATGTTTTGTTTTAGGCAAGCAGTGGAACATTTGAAGTAGATGTATTGCAAGATGGGTTTTTACTTGCATTAAAGCACATTGCAATGCCATGGCAATTGTTCTAGTTTTTTTTAAACCTTTTGGTTGAGCTGCCAACATTTGACCTGACTTAAATATAGAACGATTAATTGTTTTGTTTGTTTAATTTT
Organism: Oreonectes daqikongensis; assembly: GCA_026939265.1. Lineage (NCBI taxonomy): Eukaryota > Metazoa > Chordata > Actinopteri > Cypriniformes > Nemacheilidae > Oreonectes > Oreonectes daqikongensis. The sequence continues at coordinate 5,613,652 of JAOTQM010000187.1, forward strand.
GTGCTTTTTCGCTTTAAGTTCTCTTATAGGGTTTATCTTTTTTAATTCCTTGCTTAATTTTAAGGATGTGTTTTTAGTTTAAGTGATATTTGTTTTGTGATTCAGTTTTTGTTTCACTTTTGTTATGAAAAGGCATTTCAGTTTATTTCAGAAGAACATCACTTAATTGAAACTCATTAAAATGTATTCCTTTTCCTTATAAATTTGACATGTTGAAAATCTGAATGCCTGGGAGGGTTTCCATCTGGAGTGAAGAGCCTGCATATATGCTGACATGCAGAAGTGAAACTAGGACTGGAACAAATATCAGCAGCTTTTAGAAAGTAGTTTATGCTTTGTGTGTGAGTCTTTGAGTTAATATTTTAAAGAGAAAATGTCCAAGGCATTTTATCACGCATTGAGAGTAGAATATAGCTGTGGACATTTATGAGGTTTGAGGTTACATCACATAAAGATGCCTGCTTGCTTACTCAGCATAGGAAACCTCACACACTTCATGCTCCACTTCTTACTTTTTTATTTCTATCGGGCTTTAGGTTCCTCAGGAGAACGATAAGCTTATGCTAAATACCTTTCTTCATCTGCTATCTACAAAAGATACTGGCCAAAGTATTAAATTGTTGACCAGTTTTGTGTCCATGCTTTAAAACATGTTGCAGGAGGTTCATCTATTCTCAAAGTCAGAATAGTCCGAGAGTTTCTTATCTAATGCGATCTCAGTTAGGTAGTGATGCGGTATATTGATTTAGATCAAACATTCTAGGTCTATGTAGCTTTTAAACCACCAAAATTTCTCCTGCTCCTGGTTTACATTGGAGGATGTTTCTCACTGTAATGGTACAAGAGCGAGAGTTTGAAGTGATGAGCAGTATTAAGACTGTATGTTTGTGTTTGGGGCCGGGCCGGTAGAATTAATAAAGAGTGTTTATATGAACAGTCCACTTGGTACTTGGCAGTAAACTGGGGTGGGACCCCAGTCTCTCTGAGGTGGAGAAATATGAGCCTCTCTGGTCTGTGATTCTCTTGTGTTCTCTGGAGCTGTGCTCCACTGCTTTTGTTATGAAAGCTCGCTGGCCCAGGCTCAGGTCTGATCTTCCCATCCCCCACTATCTCACCTTCTTCACCTCTTTGCCCGCCCTTGGGTGTTAGTAAAATCTAAATGCCGGTTACCACCAAAACAGAACTTGGTATTCTCGGAATACATAGAAAAGATGATTGAGAGGCAAAGTCTGCAATTCTACACACTTTAAGATGTGGCTTTGATCAAGCACATAATGGTGTTGTTAGCCATTGTGCACACACAAACACATCACAATTGCAGGTCTGCCTTGCAACATAATTATACACCTGACAATGTACAAAAATGTGTACTATTCAAATATCTAAAGAAATACAAAATACATTTATCTCCTCTTAAAAACTAAACCTTATCTTTACTTGGCAAAATAAACTAAATGTATTCTCATTGACTAATGCCTTTGGCCCGCATGACTGGAGATTTATGGTTTATAATAAAAGCTTGTCCAAGACTGCAAATTTAGTCCTATTTGGCCTACATTGTGTATAAGGCATATAAATAACAACTCTGCCAAACAGTCTAAATAACCAAATTTTCAATCCCATTTATGAAAAGAAATGCATTTAAACAGGTTTGATTTGTTTACCTGCGTTCACTCAAACCTTGCAATTCATATTTATATTGATTATTTTACTGTTTCCTGTCTTTGTAAAAACAGCAAATGGTGATGAGCCTCCGTGTCTCAGAGCTTCAGGTTCTTCTGGGATACGCGGGTCGCAACAAGCATGGACGAAAGCACGAACTCTTGACCAAAGCACTGCACTTGTTGAAAGCCGGCTGCAGCCCCGCCGTGCAAATGAAGATCAAGGAGCTCTACCGCCGCCGCTTCCCCACAAAGATGGTGTCCCCGACAGACCTCTCCCTCCCGGGCATACACGCCAGTTCCGGAGGGGCTCCCGCGGGGCTGCCCGCCAACCTGGCGCATCTGGGATTTGATGGGCACGGCTCACCCTCTCTACTACCTGTCACGCTGCTTGGGCCAAAGCATGAGCTGGGCCTGCCCCACCTGCCCTCAGCCCTTCATCCAGTCCATCCAGACGTCAAGCTCCAGAGGCTGCCATTCTATGATGTTCTTGATGAGCTGATCAAGCCCACCAGTTTAGGTGAGTAATATTGAAGCCTCTCTCACACACTTATACAAACGAAAAGATGCTTTGTAAGAGAGGAATGTCTTATCAGATTGGGCAAGGGCCAAGCTATAAGCAGTTCTCCTTTTCATGCAAAGTCTAAAAGGTCAGCATCAATGATAAAGATATAATTTTGCACGATGTGAGAAGTGGTGTTGATAAGGTTTGTGCCAATAACATAAAGATTTATGACCACAAAAATGGAGATACAAGGTTGTAGAGGGACAGCAGCGCTGTGCTACATGTTCATTTATGTACTTTTAATATTATTTTTACCCAGAGTGATTTATACACAACTTTCCAAGATGTAAACACTGGTCCAGAAGCACTTCTGGTTTTAGTGTTTATTTATTATTGGTTTTTTTATCTTACCCTAATACCCTATATAATTAGATCTTAAGGATTACATTTTAAATCGGTTAGAAATATTTGTTGGTTGAATTTTGTATAAACACAGACCGGAAGTTAACTTCGGCCATGCACGTGCGTCCCATAAAACAGTCTGTAGTCTATATATAGCATTTTTTCCGTTAGCGTGTTGTCTGTTTATTGAAACTACGAACTTGAGGATCTTAGTGCCGTGCTATATTAGTTGATCTATTCTGAATGACTTTTCAATCACATTGTTAAAGTTCAGAGAGCAACAAGTGTTGGAGAGTGTTGATAGATCTTTTGTCTCACCGCCGCCTTCTAGTGAAGTGAATTGTCTGCTAGCTTTTTTTCTGTTAAACTCTTCCCTTCACATCGAATACATTTGCAGCCTCACATGACTTCTTAAGTGGTCAGTCTGAAGAAAGTGCACCTCTCAGTCTCTTTCATTGACTTTGGCCATCAATTTGTATGGTGTGGTCCATCTGTAGAGTTTTACTTTTACTTATCAATCTCCCTGCTCTTAAAACTCCTCCTTCATTTAAGAAGATTGGATTATGTAACCCGGGGTTATTTTTGGCTCTTGTAGAGTTCGGCTTTGAACTTGACTCCACAAACGTGAAAATTGGATCCAGAGAAATATATTGTTCTATTTGCACAGCTTGTTAACAGCTTGCCCTGCAAAAAATATCCTTCCACGATCATCTTCTCTTTCTTTTCGTTTCACAGCCTCAGACAGCAGTCAGAGATTTCAGGAAACGTGTTTCGCGTTTGCGCTCACGCCTCAACAAGTTCAACAGATCAGCAGTTCAATGTAAGTGCAGAGGAGGGATATTAAATTACATTGTTTGACAGGCTAACATGCTTGAAGTGTTTGTAATGTCCTAACTAATTTTCAGCTCGGAATAAACAAGTAACCTTAACCAGTTTCAACATCGTACTAAAAATCTTCTGAATTGAAAACATCTGCTAAACAGTTGAACTTGAACAGAACAGAAGACACTAGGTCTTATCAAACGGTCCTGTAGAATGTTTGGTATGCTTTTCTCTCCTACGCTCTATCACACATTCCTTTTCTCCCACCCTCTTGTCTGACAGGGACATCTCTGGGACCAAATGTGACTTCACCGTGCAAGTACAACTAAGGTATGAGAAGGCAAACACTTCCTCAAAAATAAATAGAAAACTGTTATAACAACGATAAAAGTTGTCTTTGTTATTGTGTTGCGTTATCGCAATATCTATAATGTAGTCTTTAAAATAGAAACGGTTTTGTAAACACTGTGCATGCCATTGAATATTGTGTATTTTATTTAGCTGTGTCTTGTTTCAATTGTGGGTGCTGAAGATAACATACCTCCATCTTTAGAGCTTTCTTTTGTTTGATTTTTTAAGAGAGTCTTGGAAGTCGTTCCCACACATTCCTAACCGAATCTTAATGCATATTTCTTAGGTTTTGCTTATCAGAAACAAGTTGTCCTCAGGAAGACCATTTCCCACCCAACCTTTGTGTTAAAGTGAATGGAAAACCCTGTAACCTCCCTGTGAGTCTGGCTTTATTTTCAGTCACAAATCAGCAAGCTTATTTTATTCAAAAGCAAAGAATAGTTTTCCACATTGTGTCTTTTTAACTTTAAAAAACATTTATATATACACGTTCAAACTAGTCCTAATGTAAAGTTTTTTTTTACTTTGGGGTTTTGTTGGATGTCTTCAGGGTTATCTTCCTCCAACCAAAAACGGAGTGGAGCCAAAGCGACCGAGCAGACCCATCAACATTACCTCCCTGGTTAGGTTGTCTACAACAGTTCCCAACACCATTGTTGTGTCATGGACGTCAGAAATCGGAAGGGTAATAAAAATAAGTGCCTGTAAACCTGTTTTTGAATTCTTAGAATGCATTTTTGTGTGAAATTGAAAACACTGTTTTTGTGTTCCTAATAAACAATATGTTGTCCAAACAGAGTTACTCCATGGCAGTGTACCTGGTCCGACAGCAGTCCTCCTCAGTTTTGCTACAAAGACTACGGTCAAAAGGGATCCGAAACCCAGATCACTCTAGAGCGCTCAGTATGTTTATCTTGTGCTTATAACAGATAAATGGTGTTTGGACCTTTCCATTGCTGAATGAGTTTTTGGAAAAATATTTGGTCTTATTTGAGCTGAAAGAGATAAAAAGTAATTCCTAGCCTGTAAAAACGGCATCAGAATTGGTGTTTGTAAACCAGCATTCTGATATTTTTTTCTTGTTCTTCAGTTAAAGAAAAGCTCACCGCCGACCCTGACAGTGAGATTGCCACCACCAGTCTGCGAGTGTCCCTGCTTTGTCCGGTATGTCATGGACCCTCCATCCTGAATAAAGACATTGTTCTCTGCACAGGGCTTCTATTAAACCTTGTAGTTTTACAATAGGTGCATTATTGATTTTGTCAGAGTAGTGAAATTCTGCTTGCCTGGAACAGTCTGGCTTTCTATATACAGTATAGATAATCATTCAGGTGTTATCACATTTAAAATTAACATATAAAGTATGCTATATAAAGGTCATATAAAGTATGCTAACATGTGTTTGTGTGTGTATCTGTGTACTGTGTATGAATGAGCAGCTTGGTAAAATGCGGCTGACTATTCCCTGCCGATCGCTTACCTGTTCGCACCTGCAGTGCTTTGACGCAACGCTCTATATCCAAATGAACGAGAAGAAACCCACATGGGTGTGTCCAGTCTGTGACAAGAAAGCTCCATATGAACATCTTATTATTGACGGGTCAGTACTGCGCTCACCTTTAACACTTCTGATCTGAAACCTTTATTGTATATGCATATATATTTATGATTCAAAAAATTAAAAGAAAGAGTTTTTTTAGATTGTTCATGGAGATTCTGAGCAGTTGTGTGGATTGTGATGAGATTCAGTTTAAGGAAGATGGCAGTTGGGCTCCTATGAGATCCAAGAGGGTTGTTCAGGAAGTGTCAGCCTCATCAAACGGTGTTGATGGTATATTTACAAAAAAGTGTTATTTCAACACATTGTGATATTTTTATTCATTATAGTGTGGTCTAGACATTGATTTCAATTACATTTTTGTTTAGACTCGTGTCGGTCGGTTCTGTCAGACCACAGAAACAGTTCGTCTCATGGCAGCAATAGTAAGAAGGTGGAGGTGATTGATCTGACACTGGATAGCTCCTCAGATGATGATGATGAGGATGATGAGGATGATAATGACGAGCCTCCGCCTAAAAGGTCCTGCCCATCTTTATCACCCACATCTCCGCCTGTCAACAAAGGGTGAGGATTCATATTCTAAATATGTTTGTGTGTATGTGTGTTATAACATATTGTTTGAATGATAGTGGAAGTGTTTTGTTCATTGGGCAGAGTGTAAAGTGGTTGGGACATTTTAATCGCACTTAAAAACTTTGGAAAGTCATTGCATTATAAATGATAATTCTGTGTGGCATCTATAAAGAAATGATGAGCTTTTCTTTCCTGAGTTCTTTTTTTGTTGTTATATTTTAGGGGCCTTTTTGCCTTTAATGGAATAGGATAGTGTAGAGTAGACAGGAAAGCATTTTATAAAGACAGGGGAGTGGGACTGGCAAAAGACCCAAAGACGGGAATCGAACCCAGGTCGTCGTGTGCGCACTGGCGCTATACAATAGCGGTCAAAAGTTTTGGGACACTTGAGCGAACTTTTGATCTGAGGTGTTTGCTTAAATATATAAAATGCGTTTAGTAGACAGAAATGTAATTTTCCAAACATACATGTTTTGTCATGACAAAACTAACATTTAATTTAATATAACATGTTTTTTAAATGGATAACTTTGACTGAATAATTAAGAAAGAACAGCTATTAAGACCACAGAATAGATAAAAACTTCTTTAATATTGTTTATAAAGCATCATGAAAACATTTCTGCAAATTCTAGTCGAAAGGTGACTACACTGAAGATGATAAAATGTAACATGTTTTTTTGTGTGTTTATTTTTCATTTATTTTAATTACAACATAATGCCCATAGTTTCCTTTGTTTTATTTCATCATTTTGATGAATTTATTATTATTCTAAAATGTGGAAAAAATATGAACACAAGTGAGTAAGTGTAAGTCTTTTTTTAATGGTCAAATACTTTTTTCAACAGAGTGTTAAATCTGCATCATCAGTCGTCCCCACTAGCACGAGCTCCAAGCATGCCTGCAGTGGAGACAAACTATATTCCTCCCCCTCCTCCTCTCATCCAGGACTACCGTTATTACCACACACACAGTGACCTGCCAGGTATGGACTTAACATTGCCTGATTTCAGTCAAATGAGTTGGCCATCTAACTCAGACTCATTGCACGCACTTTGGGCTCCTGTTGGGTTCAGATTTAATACGGTTAATTTTTAGGTTAATCTTTTCTCAAGTTGTTATGCAGGTTAAATTATGTTTTAAATTAGGAAATTGCATAATTTATTTCCCACTGATGTATGTAATGTTAAACACTTTTATCACTGAGGGGTTTGATAAACATGGCTATTTGTTCCTTTATAAACAGATCTGAATTTCTTCTCATTTTTACAAGGTGACAATCACCAGGTAAGTTCACTGTATGACAAGAACAGCTATAGGGCAGCATTGCACATAAACACATTTCATGGCTGATTTTATTAGACTTACACACAAATCTAATACAAACAGTTTTTAGAGCAACAGTGGACTAAAGCTGATTTTTTAAAATCTCTTCCTGTAGCATTATAACATGGTCATGGCTGCTGCAGCCGCTGCCTCGGCCTCCGCATCGGCATCAGAAGATCACGAGCTGCTGCGTTTCATGCCCTACAGTTCCTCTCAACTGTTCCTGGAGCAGTCGGGGACGGCGGCGAGCAGCTCGCTAGGGCCCGCCAACGGCAGCGGGGGTAGCAGCAGCGGAAGCAGCAGCAGTCTGGTGTCTTCCAGCAGCCTCAGAGACAGTCACCCTCACAGCAACGCCTCCCGTTCACGCTCCGACGCCGCCACCTCTGTCATATATGGCTCCATCCCCGATGTCATTTCACTGGACTGACCACAAGGGGGCGCTCCACAAACAGACAAGCTTTTATCACAAACAGCAGGAGGTCGAAGAAACTTGTGCACTCATGATTTAGACATGAATGAGGTGGAAGGAGGGGAAAAAAGAGAACAAAGACTTTTGTAAAGAGAAGAATACAATTGCTGTGTACAGAGAAGAAAAATCTATTTTCAGTTTTACTTTTGTATATAAACAATAGGACGCTGCCTACCCAGTGAGTGACTTCAGTTGGTATTTCCTTCATGGATACTGAAGGTGTTTTTCACTGCTCTGTGTGTTGTTTCTGGATTATCCTATTCTGTACCTTTTATACTTTTTGCTATTTCATTTCACTTTGAATAATTATTTCAATCACAGTGGAAAAGGCATGGAAAGGCAGTCAGTATCATTTTTTTTGTTTAGTCATGAGACTAGCCCTCAACATCATTTGAACAATGAGGGAACATCATTATTTAATGCCATTGTCCTGCGCAGGTAATTTATTATTGCTTTTAAGTTATGTAGGACGTATGCTGTACAGAAGCATTCCCTTACGCCAACACAGAATCTAGCAACGACATGCTTGAAAAGTTGATGGAGGTCACGTCTTATTCCAGTCGCACATTCTCTCTCACCCTTTACCACATGAATGATGTTAGACATGTATTTATGTTTAAAGTGTGCATTGCTCAGATTGGTTTGTTATTACCTGAGGTTAACCTTGTTGAATGGTTTTCATAATTTGACTTTTTGTCTGTACCATGAGGTGAGGTTTAGCACTATTGCACACCTCATGAGTCAGTTGGTTCCAGATTTGAGAGTAAAAATTATGTTGCACAGTCCTGGTATAAATAAAACATGTTTTCTGTAAGACAGGGACCTTATATAGACATCAAATTTCATACCAGCAGACCTTTCATTTTGTTGAAACCATATAGCTGTCTAAAAGTGTAAATGGCAAAATACATTGGCTTGTCCAGCAACTAAACTTTAGAGGTTCAGATGCACACTATATCTGTGGATATCTTTATCAAAAAGAGGATGTCATTGATACCACTGAATTCTGATTTGTTTTAATCTTTTTATATCTTGAAAGCACTCTTGTTCCTCTTAATGTTATTGAAATTCATGCAATAGAATTGTTTGGGAATTGACAGCTTGTCATTAGCCAATTCTTTGGTTAAACTTTTGACTGCATGCACTTGCTTATGCGTGCACTTGCATAACTTGCCACGTTCGGTCTTAATTGTCGAGAACACTGTGTTCTTCTGAAGTGTCATTTTCTCAAGGTCTGTCTCATATGGATTTTAAGTATCATTCGTTCCCTGTCAAAAACCTCAATAAGCTGCAACTAAGATTAAAACCAACCGTGATCTGTAACATCATACAGGCATTATATTAAACCCCTCTGATTAACCTGATAGGTTTTCAAAGTGCGTTCAGAAGGGTGACCTTACTGCAACATTATCTGTGCTGTCTGTTTTTGACTGTATAAAACGGAATTTATTTATTTTATCTATTGTCTTATTATATTTTTACTTTTTGTTTGATCATGCATTACTGTCATTCATTTATATCATCATTATTTTCCGAGCTCTTAACACATGCTTTGCATTGTACAAGTATCTAATTGTGTCCCTGTCTCTCATTCTTTCATATTCATACTATACGAGACACCTGAGGCATTAATTCTACAATCTTAATTGCTGTGTCAGATTCAACATTTGTTGAAATTAAACCATTGAAAGGATAAAAGCTAGCCGAGTGTGCGTATCCTCTGGCTCCATTTTGATGTGACGTTGATGAGGCATTGGAAAGTAATGGTTAAGCAATTATCTTCCTCTATTAAAAGGGGTTGTAGAACACGGTCTAATGTTGGGTACTGATGAGAGTTAGCAACTATACTTTTAATCACAGTGATTTGATTATAGCCAGTACACAGAACAGCCCACTAACCTTCCTTAATGATTGTTTGCAAGTGATTTTGTCTTTGAGAGCAAATGTTAAACTGAGCTTCAAATTAACGTAATTGGATCAAGGAACCCAAGCGTGCTTCATTTCTATATCTTTTTTCACATTGAGATGGCCACTATTCCAAATCTCCCATCTGGCATTTCTTGCACTGAAATCATATATTTCATGTCACCCTGAATCACCATGTCTATTTGTTTTTGAAGTGTACCACTAGACAGTCCATTTTAGTTGTTCCAGTAACTGGCAAGTATGAACTATCTGCCTTAAGTTCTTTTACTGTATATGGTACGCTATGAGAGAAACCATTATGTACAGTAAACCAGTACCAGTTTGTATAAAATATATGAATTATTTATTATTTGAATTGGGATACATTGTTTACTTAATGAATGTTACTTGTTTATGTAGAGAGCGATTTAGCTGTAATAAAACAAATACATTCAATATTTTTTATTTGTCTTATCTGTATTTTGATTCTTCCCTTCTGGTGCGCATTGTTTGATATGCGCGAGTGTATTTGATACTAAGCTCTCATACTTGTCAAAAGTCTCCAGCCAATCTTTGCATTACATGGGCGTGTTATACCAAAGCACGTGTTTTAAATTCCAGTGGTCCCCTGGATGTTTTTGTTCAGGCGCGCACGGCTGGCACTGATGTCTTCAATGGAACTGAAAGCAGGCTTAGCGAAGAGCGCGCTCGGGTTATGGTGGATACGTCATGGGTGACACTTTCAACATCACCCACAGGGTTATGGGACAGAAGCCCTATTCTTATGTGCAAATGCCTAAAAATATTAATATAATACTAGTATTATTTAGTTAAAGACTTGCTTAATTAAAATATTAACATTTGATAACAATAGCATGTAATAATAAAAAATTTTATTAAAAAAACAACACAAAATTGTGACCCTGGATCTTAAAACCAGTCTTAGCACGAGAACATTTGTAGTAATAGCCAAAATACATTGTATGGGTCAAAATTATCGATTTTTCCTTGAAGCTTTTATAGGTTCATTTCAGGTCATTACAGCGGTAAGCCAATAGAGAGCGTTAAAACAAACCTGTTCCTTAGCAGCGGCAGCTATACAGCGATAAAGGCGATTTTCTCAATGTTTTGATATTTTTGCATCCTCAGATTCCAAATATTGTTATATCCTAACAAACCATATAGGCCTATCAATGAAAAACTTAATTATTAAATTTATTTAAGATTATTTATTTTAGATTATGTAAAAATCTCTATTTCGAAAAATTTACCCTTAAGACTGGTTTTGTTGTCCAGGGTCACAACTGTCTTTATAAAACAGAGGCGCAACACGCGACCTATAAATAATTATTATTTCTCGTAATTATAACATTATTTTTTATAATTCTGACTAAAATCTATCAGTGATTGTGTGGGAGGGGTTATATGTCTTCTTTATGGCTAACGTTACGTTCTTTAATGATTAAATAAAGATAACAAGAACAAAATGTATTGTTTATGTCTTGTATTGTTGTGTTTGTTAGGAACGCTCAGTGTTTGTTAAATCTTTACATTGCTTTACACTCCAAAAATGATGGGTAAAATATAAACGTTGGGTTAGAAATTACGCTATAAATTACAAAATAACTTAGAAATTACAGTGTTTGCGCACTTTGTAAAGTATTAAATTCTTATCCAATAGAAATATTTAGTAGAGATCATTTGTAGATATTTGTTTATTTATCTTAAATATGACTATAGTTGCATGCTCTTTTTTGACCATGCTGTTTTATGCACTTAATGATCACTCTCAATGCAAAATGCAAAAAAAGGTCCTGGTGTTTATTATGGCAGCCACCTGACAGGGGCGCCAAAAAAGTTCGACACAGTAGAAACGCAGCGCGGCGCTTTCACCCTGCGTGAATGAACCCGGAGCTGGCGATGCCTGGATTTGATTTTCCAGCTATTTTTATTGTTTAATCTGTGAATGGCGCCTAAACAGGACCCTAAACCTAAATTTCAAGAAGGTAAGAAACCCCATTAGTAAGCTATGTCCTCTTAAAACGAGACATCACTTCACCATTCTCCATGAGCTGTGCCAGTGGACGCGGGCGCTGCCTCCGCACAATGGCGCGTCTACACGGTGCTATGTGTATGCAAACAAACCTTTTCGCCGCGCAATTCTAAATGTTCATATTATTAAATTTCGTATTTTAGTTATTGACACAAGAATGCATGTAGGGTTGCGTATCAGGACCTTCTGTTATATGCGACAAGCCTTTGTAAGCGCGAGCAGCTGCACGATTATTAAACAAAACATTAGCATTTCTCGATGTAGCACGCTAGCTCGTAGCAGGCCTTGTTTACAGAAAGCACACATCAAAGCATGTTATGATAGTTCTAACGGGATTAGTTATTTATTGTTCTATTACATAGCTCTAAGAATGTCCACTACTGCTGTTTTACATTTATTTACGTCTTTATTTAGACAAGCGAGGTGATATTTTAATGCGTTAATACCCACTTCCCATTGTCAACTGTAGTTGATGCTATGTAAGATGGCAGATAACTGCTTAAAATATGGTTACATCGGTGTTTCAATGAGTTGAGGTTTGCGTTATATTATATTAGACTGTTCCTTCATACATTTGTTTATCATGTGTCTTGATAGGGTGGCACATCATGCATCAGGTCAAACTACACAAATGTTCTGCATAATTTCACTCCAAATATTTTTTATGTCGTGCCATTAGCAATTTAAAGTGTGCACATAAATAGACTAGTTCAAAAAACTAGTGTAATATCAGCGAACATCATTACACTGTTAATAAGTCTGATCCATTGCAGGTGAACGAGTGCTGTGCTTTCATGGGCCATTGCTATACGAAGCTAAGGTATCTGTCTGAATCATTCTGTTATGCATTTATTCTTAATGGATTATGTATCCATTAAGGCCTTCAAAAGCCTGTTTGATTTTTTTCTGGTAGCAACAACAGGAAGAGAGTTTTCTTTTTTATGTGTAAATGTAGCTCGGGTGTCTGATGATGTGGTTTTGTAGATCAGGCTTTTAAAGCATTTTCTGTAAAAAGCACTTCAAAATGGCTTAGCAGCCCTTTATCCACTTTTTTGTCTGGTTGTAGATGAAGATTTAGGTTGACAAATTTCCACATGAGTTTGTATAAAGGGTGTGCTTGGACTTTTTGTTGTTTCCTGGTTGTGGTGCCTCAAGTGCAATGGTCTCTTTTCAAATCAAGCATGAGTGAATTATTAAAATAACTTTCTAGCTTTGTGATTCTGTTTGTTTTAACTGTTTTTGTCTGAAATATCATGGTGTATTTCTCTTTTTGCAGTGTGTAAAAATCAATATTAAGGATAAACAAGTGAAATACTTCATTCATTATAGTGGATGGAATAAAAAGTAAGTCTACATTTTCAAAGTGCTTACTTGTGAAGTGTACAAGTTTAAGTAGTAAAAGCAATACCCACTAAAAACAAGTTTGATAGGTTTATTCTCTAAATGTGTGTTCATTGTGTTTCTAGCTGGGACGAATGGGTTCCTGAAAGCCGTGTGCTTAAATATGTGGACAGTAACCTTGCGAAACAGAAAGAGCTTCAGAAGGCAAATCAGTGAGTGTGTTTCATAATTCACAAATAGAAACCATGTGTGTAAATAACAGTTCATCCAAATATTTAAATCCACCATTTACTCTTTTCATGCTTTTCTTCAATGAGAATTTTTGAAAAATTTCATTTTTTGGGGTAAAATATCCTTTTAATACTGCCGTCTAAAATCACCTGACAAAAAGAATTGCAATGTTGAATACAATCCATACCTATTTTTCAGAGACCATTATGTTGAGGGAAGGATGAGGGGTGTCGCACCAAGCAAGAAGATCGCTGCTGTGCAGCAAAAAAATGTAGATGTGTAAGTGTTCATTTTGTTTTAAGTTTCTTCAAATAAACGTTGCTTTTTCTTAACTGTCTGGAATGCTATGGAGGACGAAAAATGACTTGTGTAAATAAATTAATGAATAAATAAATGCAGAAATAAATATATAAATACATGCATAAATGATTAAATAAATAAAAAATACATAAATGTGTACATAAATGCAGAAATAAATAAATGTCAAAAATATCAATTTTGAACCATTTTTGTAATACTACATTTATTTTATGCATTTCTATATTTATTTATTTATGTGTCTGTATGTTAATAAGGTAGGCGGTCCTTCTCAGTGTAGGATAGGTTGCTTGCACATGATGTCACATCCAGGTCTGGAAGTGTTTTCTACAGTACTGCACATGAATTACATAAAATTCTCAAAACTCAAATTACTCAAAATTCTTCTTTTGCATGGTTTATTGTTGCTTAAATCGATCAATCCGCGTAACCACAAGGTGTATTTATTGTGTAACAATAGTATTACAAAAATAGTACAAAATTGATATTTTTGACAAATGTATTTATGTATTCCGTTATCATTTATTTATTGATTTAATTATTTATGCATTTATTCATATATTTATTTATGCAAGTCATTTTTCGTCCTACATAAAATGCAAACTCAACAGTTAACTGTTTGTTTACTGGTGCGTGTTTAACCATGACATTTCTGTTCTTTCAACAGAAAAACAAAAAAGAACAAGCAAAAGAGTAAGTTCCATTTCTTTCATTTTGTTTTGATTATTGTGATGCTCTGTAAATGTAACTGAATACATTTTATGGTCTTACTCAGCACCAGGAGCTGGAGAAGGCACCAGCACTGGAGATTTGCCCCACCCCCCACGCAAGAAGAGGGCACGTGTTGACCCAACTGTGGAGAGTGTATGTTACGTCAGTACTGGTTTAAATGTTCTCTTACAATTTGTGCTTTAAACATAAGGTATGAATGAGGCTGTTATTGTGTACAGGAGGAGACCTTTATCAACAGAGTAGAAGTGAAGGTAAAAATTCCTGAAGAGTTAAAACCATGGCTGGTAGATGACTGGGACCTGATCACAAGACAGAAGCAGGTACAAACCTATTGATGGATTCTAAATTGTATACTGGATGGCTTATTATACAGCAAAATCGTGAATGTTGTCCAAAGCAAAAATCAGAGAAGACAAGACATGATTAGGTTACACTTGCTTTTTCGCAGAGGATAAGTCACAATGAACTTCAAACAAATCCCCTGATGAAAATAAGAGATGCTTAATATATAATATATCTACAATTAACTTATATTTACAATTTACAGTATATCTTGTTATATACTGTAACAAAACAAAAATGGACAATTAAAGTTACCTTTTACTTTAAACCTGTTGTCATAAGTAGTATATTTTATTGCAAAGTTGTAGTTAAATTGTGTACTCGAACCAAAATGTGCTCTATTAACAAGACAGTACATACAGTAAACATGCAAATGTCTTTCTTTTGTTTAGCTTTTCCACTTACCTGCAAAAAAGAATGTGGATTCTGTCCTGGAAGACTATGCAAATTACAAGAAGTCAAGAGGAAACTGTGATAACAAGTATGTTTGTGTGCCATAAGGCAACTTGTGATTTAATTATCCAGTTAATTGGAATCACTGTAGTACAAATGATTCATTTGATGCACATTTGATTCCAGTTAATTGGAATCATTCATTGTTAATGAACTCCTCGTGAGAGTCTTTGTAATGACATACTTAACCATACTTGACGTGTTCACTCAGGGAATATGCCGTAAATGAGGTGGTTGCTGGTATCCGTGAATACTTCAACGTCATGTTGGGCACACAGCTGCTCTACAAGTTTGAGAGGCCACAGTATGCAGAGATCTTGGCAAACCATCCAGACACCTCTATGTCTCAGATCTACGGGGCGCCACACCTGTTGAGGCTTTTTGGTATGAGCAAAAATGCCAATGAATTGTTGCTTTTATTGGATCTTTCAAAACATACAAAATTTTAATATTTAATTCCAGAGATAGATATACAGTAGGTGTTATGTGCAAGGTGCATCCATAACCATGATTTAATCCCCAAATCTTAATGTAATAATTTATTCAATTTGCTTGTTGCTTATTGCTTGTAAAGTTGTTTTGTGTATATATATAGATTTTGTATTTATCTGTAATTTGATATATTTTTTTGATATATGTTATTTTATGTTATCTGTATGCACCTAGGGTCTGAGAGTAACGCAATTTCAATCCTCCATTTGTATGTACTGTACATGTGGCAGAATTGACAATAAAGCTGACTTTGACTTTTGACTTTGACTTATTCAAAATAGCCAATTTTTTAATTTTTTTCACTTGCCTTTTTGAAATGTTATTCGCAGTGAGAATTGGCGCAATGCTGGCCTACACACCATTGGATGAGAAGAGTCTAGCCCTGCTCCTCAGCTATCTGCAAGACTTTTTAAAGTAAGTAGACAATTGTTTTTGATGCTGTCAGGTTAAACTTTGCTTTGTTTGTTCAATGTGTTCTGAACATAAAATTATATTTAAAATGTAGGTATTTGGTGAAACATTCATCGACTCTATTCAACGCAAGTGACTATGAGGTTGCACCTCCGGAATACCACCGCAAAGCTGTCTGATGGCAGAGCATGAGGATGCTTGGTGCTACGATCTGATCATTATTTTTAAAGATTATTTTATTAAAGCCCATCATCGGTCTGTTGGAAGATCTTAGTACCCACAGCATCAGACATGAGAAACAGGCTCATCATTTGGTTCATCGGTACTCTGAGGGTAAAATCTGGTGTTCCAGATAATCTGTCGAGGTTCAGGATTCTCTGGAAAGCTGCTGGTCATTTTTCCCAAACTTTTGGTTATTGTAAATTTGATAAACAGGATCTGGTCATGTTAAAATGATGCATCATTTGTGTTTTTTTATGTCTATCAATAAATTGTCCTTCACAGATGTGAATCTGCTGCATCATTTGTGAAGCACATCTACTTCTGCCAGTAAACATGCTGTTGTAATCCAGCTTATTCATACAATTAAATATAGAAGTTGGAGGGTTTCAATTAGAATTAAGTTTTTTTGATTGTATCACATCTCGATGTAAAAAGTAATGCTTTCTAGTTAAAGCAATCCAATGGTGTGTGGCCATGTAAAAGCAGACACTGTACTTTAATCATACTCTCAATGTTTTAAAGTGTTTGATTAAAGGAGTAATCTATGTTTCTCAGTTTGTTGCTTCAATATCATTGAATCAAAGAAGTTGAAATTGTACCGTGGGCAGTTTTAAGTGTTAGAAATAGCATGCATGTGTTTTCTGTATATACAGACAGTCCATCATTAATAGATAACTTATTGTTTGCTTTGAGTCTTGTATGAAAGTATAGCCCAGCTTCAGACACAATAGTAATGACAGTTTAAAGGCAGTAAAACTGCTTCGAGGGGCAAACTGAATGTGGTCTTTCAAGTAACATATCTGAAACAGGTTCACAGACAAATTGTTAACATACAAACTATATAATTGCAGACTGTGCTTTTGAAGTATGTTTTGTTAGTTAGATGCAGCAGTGTTCAGTCGATCTCTACTGAAAAATTAAAAAACAAATTATGTGATAAACAGTTCTGCATTACACATAATTTTGCTTAATATTATGCAATGACATAATCATTAGCCAAATAAATATCTAAAACTGCCAAATGCCCTGTAATAAAGAAAACAAAGGAATTATGTAAGTCTGTAGATTACAACAAATAACTATTCGAATCATGTTTCACAAAAATGCATATTTTCACCAGCCAGCCACTTTGCAAACAAGACAAGCCTGCGGATAGCATTACTCAAAGCTGTATCCAAAACAAATATTCATTGTCAAACTGGTTTTGAAGGCATCCACAGAGTGTGTGGAATCCAGCCCACAAATCATGTGAAGCAGCTTTTCCACGGTTTTTCATAGGATAACACCCCGAACACGCCGATTGGATACAGTAGGTGTTTTTGACTCCCTTGGACACTGCGCGGAGCGTTCGGAGTATGGAATCAAGTACCGCGAGAGCGACGCAGGAAGCACAGCTTTCGAAACGCTCTCGCGGTACTTCAATGTCATATACCGATCGGTCTGCGCAGCGTTGCATGAAGTCGAACACGTCTAAAGTTACACAGTTTTCCTCCCTATTGGTTCACGAGAGTGCGTCAGGTCTCAAATAGACTCTGAACCTTGTAGTCGAGGGGCAAACTTTGACAAGAGGCGCAGATTTGGACATCTGGACAAGTGCACTGGATTAGTTACGGAATTATGAAAAGTTTAAAACAGCGACTTAAGAAAAACGAGGTAAACACTAAATACAAGATGTAATGTTTCGAGGTTGCTTTTTAGGACTTTGTTGGACCAAGCCCATGTCTTGAAAACTGGTTGACTTAGAAGAATGGGTCTGTGGGTGTTCAGTCTTGCGGTGGTTGTATTCAATTACAAATTGTTTTGTTTAAAGACAAATATGAATACGCGTTATGTTTGTGCCTAAAGGGAGAATAACATTCTTTAGAAATGAACCTGAGCTTTATTTAAATCACCTCGCTCGCACTGTCTGGGTAAACTTTATTTTAACAACTTTACATTGTTAAAAGCACACTTGATGATAATATGTAACAGCACAGACTCGTTCATAAGCCAAAGTAATGCAGTTTTATAGGGCCCCACAAAACCCGCATTTACAGTAGCAGGATTTTACACAATGTCCGACTTGACATTAAAACGTAAGAGCTTCGTTACACGGTTGTTAGACGTTTCTGTGTGGTATTGGACGTTTGGTGAGCTACTGTAAGTTATGAGAGGCTTTTAAAAGTTTACAAAGCCTGTGATGATAATACTACTGTAAACCACAGTGCGTTTATGTGACGTGGTGCAATCCAAACCACAACTGAATCATTACTGACGTCTACGACAAACTGTACGCGTACTGTTAATTTATTCCTGAAAAGTTATGAGTAGTAGAGAAGTAGAATATCTTTCATATGTAGAATATTATTCAATACCCATTTGTAAGTTACATCAATAAATGTAAATAATATCTACATTATTTCAAGGTTACTAGGTTACTCTTTAAATAATACTGTATGAGCACAATGTTGTATCTCTTATTTACATTTACATTTATGCATTTGGCAGATGCTTTTATCCAAAGCGACTTACATTACATTGTACTATACATTTGTACATTTTGTATAGTAAGCAAGTGGGGGTTAGGTGCCTTGCTCAAGGGCACCTCAGCCGTTACCCGCCAGCCCTGAGAATCGAACCAGCAACCTTCTGGTCATGAGTCCAACACTCTAACCACTGGGCCACGACTGCCCACATCTCTCATTTTGTATACATATTATGTATTCTGATATCTTCAACAGAGTACTGAATGGGGAAAATATGACGATCGGTTGATGAGGGCGGTGGAGAATGAAGATATATACAAACTTATAGCCACAATCAAAAAAGGAGCCAGTCCCACCAGACTAGACCCAGACGGCCATTCAGCGTAAGTGCCACATTCTTGTACATAATTCTCAAATGATATGTACTGACTATAAGTATATGAAAAATTTTTCCAGACCGACTCATTTTCGTAGAATTTTTACAAAGACAACTTCAGGTTAAACTCAATGCTCAACAAATCTTTTTTTTTATAAAAGTGCAAATGTCCGTCCACTGAAAGAGGGAAGGGATTTTGATGTCCTAATTTTATATCCGCCCTCATCCTCCCCTGCACTGCACAATGCCTTGATTGTTGTTGAATTTGTTTCCAGTAAGCGCTTCTGAATAGAAAATAGGGAGTCTGTCCTAGCTCTCCAGTTTTGTAGGGTTGTTGTTGTTAATGCATTCGAACGGTTTGGATGATGATTGTCACATGCAGACTAACCTCATTTTGAACTGCCTGAAAACAAATTTAGAGGCAATTTCGGCTTTAGTGCCATTTGAATCCCTCTTTGCATTGGCTTTCTTTCAAGATCATACTTTGTTTGTCATTTTGCCCTCAAAGATCGGCCATCCACAGTGCTCTAGGCTTTGTGAAATGTTTTGTATTACTTTATAGTATAAATTCCAATGCTTAAAAACTGCAAAATGAAGATGCCTTGATCTCATGAAGTTAACTTATCCAGAGAAGTTCTTAAAAAATTCAGGGACAAACGATGGTACTCCTACAACAAGTGATGATAAGATCTTTGGAGGACAACATTTTCCCATGGGCCTGCTGCACAAGTGTGGTGATAAATGCTGTATGCTTTTAAAAGGTGTAAACAAAGCACACAAATAAATGATGAAATATGCATCTTCAAGAGGGTTATGATCAGAATCAATGTATAAGCAAGAGTTATTTTCAATTTCAACAGTCATAAATAAAAAACATTTAAAGCAACATAAAACATCTTATATGAAATATCTTATATTATCTTTCTGTTTCTGCATGGTTTAGATATGGTCTCTTTTTAGACAAAATTACTACTGGGGTACAGAGGAAGAGCAGCTTTTTTATTAGTGTGACTGAGAAGGCCCAGTTTCTGAATGCAGACAGTTATATGTTGGTGTTGTTAATCGGTTTAATTTCTGAACACTTGGAAAAGTTAAGAATGAGTCATTATTACACTTTGGTTTCAGTGATGGCCTTTTGGGGAGTCTTAAAGTTGTATTATGTCTTTATATTACTTGAGTCTCTTTTATCTCAAAAGATCAGGGAAAATGTATTTGTCATGGCTCTTTAAAACACATGCTGTGTTGCAGCCTCAAAACGTTCCTGAACCTTTCCTGTCACTTGTTTTTGAAAAGGGTTTGTTATTCGTTAAGTGTACCAGGCCTCCGGACATGATTTCAGTCACAATATGTGAACACAGTTTTGTGTTCATCCAAAACGGAATATTTACTCACTCTCAACTTGGACGTTTTTTCTTCTGCAGAACACATAAGATGTTTTGAAGAATGTTGATAACCAAACAGCATTACCCTCAGTGACTGGACCCAAAACTACTGAGACATTTCTCAAAATATCTCCTTTTGTGTTAACATTTACATTGGGGGTGACATGAGGGTGAATAAAATATGACAGTTTTTTAATTTTTGAGTGAACTATTCCTTTAAGTGCATTTTCCTTAGTAAAACTGTAATCCTCTTTTGCATGATTCTGCATAATAATCGCAACAAGGTTTTCTGGAACACAGAACACAATAGCTAGAATATTTGCATCTCCTGTCAAACCATCTCTATATTAAAACCTTACCAGTAAGTTTAATAAAATACCTTGTCCCTGTAAAAAATGTTTCAGCTGATTTAAAACTAGTTTTAGATTCTTTAGACATTTGCTACAAAACATGCTTGTACATGTGTTTATGACCCACTCCTTCTTTTGTGCTCAAACTCCTCCAGATCTCAAAAGATAACCGTCTTATTGCTCTGATAATCACTGATGTATCATGACTTCATTGTAACTAGACTCAAGGAGTGGTTGTGTGTATTTTCTGTTTTAACAGGTCACGACATCCATGTTGTTACATGTTTAATGCATCCTTCGATCATAGACAAACTGACATAAGTTATGAATCTTAAGTGTGTGCATACAAATGCATACCTCCACTTTCATTAGCAAAGATTAATATTTACATTTATACATAATATTATTAGCAATATCAATTAAAATAAAGGGGTTAAAAAAATTAGCAATGGAGGTTAATCATCATAATAGTTATTTAATGTTAATGATGACAGCAATAATGATGATGATAATTATATCTCTTTTTTTCAGGTTTCATGTTGCTGCTAGCAAAGGCCTCATAAATAGTCTGAATGTGTTACTGGATAACGGTGTCAATGTGAAGGCTGTGGATGCTGCTGGTAACACGTCCTGTCTATTTACTACAATCGTACACTTTTATATAAGCCTTCATATGACTGGCCGTAAATGTCATTAATGTTCCTTTTTGCAGGTAAAACAGCTTTGCATCTGGCTGCAGGAGGTGGTCATTGCCTGTGTGTCCAGAGGTTATTGCAGGTACCCAAGCACAACTTTCCCATAACAATGACAGGAAGAGAGACTACACGCTGTGGAATGTCACAGTGCTAACGTAAAAACAGCCCCTTTAGCGATTGCTTTGCCAAAGACAGCTCAGTGCTCTTTTCTCCTCAGTGCTATTTCTCTACCCTTAATGTTTTGGGTTTTAGGTATAAAGCCCTTGTTTATTTATTTTATTCTTTGGACACTCCTTTGCTTTTCATCTCACACAAAGCTTAGCTTAAGGCAGGACTGGGGCAATTTAGTCACGATTTTTGTATCATAGCAACAATTGTTCTGCGTTATCTGGTGTGAAAATGTGAATTCTCCTCTTTTGTAGAGCTTTGATGTGATCCAGCAATAATTAAATGCTCCTTAAAACATTATGAAATGAATTAAAATGAGTTTCAATGGTCAGGTGCATTAAAGGAACAAAAATCTTCTAAAAAAATTGTAAACAATATGAAGTAGTAAAGGAAACCATGCATTTGCCTGTAAGATGTCACCATGTGCTGAGAGGCATTACTGCAATTTACATATTTCTGTATGTCTTTTTAGCTGTACTGTATATGTAAATGTACAGAAAAATATATGAGTTTAAACAGTGATATGTTATTTGCATTTATATATGTTTTTTTGCAACGATATGTATTATCTTTTGTTGCAAACTATTATTTATTTTTGTTTGTGTTTTTGTCATTCTTTTTAACAGTTTAAATGTCCTGTTGACAGCACGGACCTGCAGGGTCGTACACCTTTACATGATGCAGGTGCAAAGATTCATATTTCTTTTATTTTTCTTATAGTGTTTATGTGTATGAACACCTATGAATACATTTTGTTTTTTCCTTGTTCGTTCTATTTTTTGTTGGCATCAAAAACAGATATTTAGTTGTCACGGTTGATGGGAAGATTATAATGTCTTGCCCTTGTTTTTCAGCTTATGTAGGCTGTAAAGCCGTCATCAAAATTCTTTGTGACAGTGGAGCATCTGTCGATGCTGTTGACGCAGTACGTAAAATAGTTTTTTTTTTAAATATTTGGCTAAAATGTATATAAGCATTAATTAGCTGCACAGGAATAGGAGATACTAAAGCTCAAAAGGTGCTGTAATGTATACTGCATTGACTTTTTTTAGGATGGTATGTCAACATTATTGCTAGCTGCCAAGATGTGCCAACCAGGATCGTGCCAATTGTTAGTGCAGAATGGGGCACGCACTGTTCTACGAGACAAGCAGAACAAGTAAGTGATAACTTATCCAGTGTCTAATTACACACACAGCAATACATATATTAGCATATCATAAATGAGTGAAAATGAAAGTCTTTTACAGTCTTTGTATTGTGAAATTTAATAGCCATTAAAGCTTAAGATGTATGAAATATTACCTATAGATGTTTCATTGGACGCACACGCCTGGCCCGAAGTTAACTTCCGGTCTGTGTTTGTTGATCGGTCTGGCCAGTGGCTAATAATATGAAAAAAAGAAAGAGTATAATTAAGTATTAATTATTTTATTGTATAATAATTGTATCAAATAAACAATTTGTTGAATAAGTCGCATTAAGTTTAGCCAAGTAGCGGTTCTTTACTGGTACCCCGAATAATACAGGCTAGCCAAATCATTTACTTTTAATTCTTTTTTTGTTATCAGAAATAATCTGCAGGGACTTCATTCTTTGCGGAAAGTTAAGTTTGGGCCACAAAAGCGCCCATGCACAGTAGCGTTTGTTTATGTTATTGCTTTGAAACAGTCTATAAGGAATTAGTATGTGATTCATTATAGTTTTCTTTCCACATCAAGTTAGGATAAGTTATTTAACTTAAAAATGATATAAACTTTACAAAAAATTGTCAAGGTGTTGGAAAGCTGCTTGCTTGCAGAATGCATTTCAGCAATAAATGATAAAATGCTAAATATTTTGCTCTATACCTTTTATATAAAATATGATAAATAAGAAAAAGTCTAAATAGTTTTCTCCATCAAAATAAAGTGTTGTCAGTTATTGTTAGTATTTTTTATATCAAGCTATAAACTGTTTCTGTGAGTCACATATTGTATTGCAAAGCTCAAAATAGAGATGCCTTTTGGGCCACAGTCATTACAGCTATTGAAACTGATAAATGACTTTCTTCTGACTTGGTTTTGTCCAGGACTGCACTTATCCTAGCCTGTGAAAACTCATGTAAAGAAGCCGTAGAGATTCTCCTCAAGACTAAGGCAGATGTTTCTGCAGTGGACGTCTATGGCCGTGATGCTTACCACTACGCCAAACTAAGTCAGAAGCAAGACTTGATCAAACTGGTGAAACAAGCCTTGGAATCCACTACTAAAGGTAGCACTTGTTCTTTTTTGCCCATGATGCATGATGCTATAAACAATAATTAAAACATGTTTGTTGGTTTGACTATTTGTTGAAATACGTTTTACAAAATATTGAGTTTTGTCTGTGTATATTGAACTTGCATACAGGCGTTGTAGCTTTAATGTAGCAAAACACTTGCAGGAAGCAGATCAGTTGAGTTTAAAATGTGGATTGGCCGTATGAAACCTGCATACTTTCAGGCTAGAGTCTGTCATTTAAAGGGAAGTGCGTGATAGTTTCAGATCCAGTTGTATTCACATGTTCAGCAACTTTTCACTGTCAGAAAAAAATATTTTTCTGTATCTAAATTACTACCTGTAATACTGCCGTTTATGTAAACAACCATAAAAGCATTTGTGTTTTAAAATGCTTATTAGAATTAATATGCATTATCACATGTGTAACACCATTTCTCCTCATTGTTTTCAGCAAAAGATGCAATTGTCACAGTTTCACAGAAGACCCAACAGGTAGTAATGACATTTAGGCTTTATTTCACATGGTCGCATGTTCAGAAGCATTTTAGTAATGATGAATGAAATAGTAAATGTGTGACAACAAACATTGATATCATGGATTCAATGAATTTACAATTACCCAATCTATAATCTATTTATTGTACTGCCATCTAGAGTATAAATCATAAATTGCAGTTTGCTCTGTTCTAATAGTCATCCAGGACTGCTGCGCTGTCTCCATGTCTTCATTAAATGAATGATATGTAATGTTCTTCTGTGGCAGTCTACAGAGAGGAACACTAATTCTCATGCCAGTCATACATTATCATTTAATATTCTTTCTTATAACCACCTTTCGTGATGTTGAATTTGTTTATTTTGCTGTAAGGAAATAATTTAAAAAATGCATGAATTATTGAAAGGCTCATTTAAATTCCCCTACACACCTGAGAAAGTATAAAGTGCACACACATATAGATTTAAATTTTCTGAAGGCTGTTGTAGTAGAGTTTTGCTTAGATCAAAAAGAATTGTTAGTTTTGCTGGGTGAAAATTAATTTTGTAGAATATGAGTGTCTACATTAAATATTGAGTCGGATTGTAAATGGGAAGAAAGATGCCATGTTTCTTGAAAAAATTACTATTTTTTACATGCACCACAATATGTTGACCATTATGTTGAAAGTATTTTTTAATGATAATGTTACTTTTTCCACATGCTAAGGCTAAATCCCCATCTGCAGGAATTGGTTGGATCAAAACGGGATCAGTCAAGGTGGAGAAAGTATTGTCAGAACCAACTACAGTGAGTTTTCTTGTGAGATCATTTTTGGTTTCGGCTTGCTGCCTGGAAGTTATTTTTCTTTCAGTGGCATGTAGTAAAAGGTTGTATTTGAATTACAGAATGTACATGGCAGCCATGGTAGCTCCACTGAGGGTAAGAGACATTGTTTTCATCAGTTTTATCATGGCAATCAAACATGCATAACAAACACTTTTCAGGTTTTGGGCTTTGTTTTGAATTGGGTTTTTTTCTTTTAGGAAAAGATGCCAAACATACTCATAATTTGGATGCAACACAGGTATGTTAACTAATCTGATCCGTCTCTAGAGAAAGATTATCTGAGAGAATGGAAATATTAGGGGACTGTATTCTGATTTGACACCAGTTATATTCGATATCCTATTATTATCAAACTGAAATGTTAGTGGAAATGGTTTTAAATAGAAAAATAAAACTGTATTTTATACCCTTGTGAATAATTTAGGTCAGGCATCTGCAGTCAGCTCCTGTCCCCGTAAGATCTGCTCCCATATCAGTGGACTTACTACCCGGTGAGGTGGAGGCCCTTAGACGAGAACTGAGAGATTCACGGAGAAGACAGGAAGCAGCAGAGGCAGAGGTTCACAGGTTAGACGCAGCGCTGGCAATGCACAGCCAGGAGTATGAAGGACTGAGGAGGAGCAGTGAGCAAGCCCTCCATGCGGCCCACAGTCGGGCATGGGAGCTAGAGGAGGCGCTGGGCGAGATACAGCGGAGGATGGCTGGCTCTGAGACCCGAGTAAGGCAGATGCAAGCACATCTAGTGGCTGTCAGGGAACATCTGGTGGAGGAGCTGAGAGTCCAACTTCAAGAGGTCAAAGGTCAGCGAGAGGCAGCCGTAGCAGAACTGGGAAGAATGCAGAAGGATCTCTACCAGA
This sequence comes from Oreonectes daqikongensis, assembly GCA_026939265.1. NCBI lineage: Eukaryota > Metazoa > Chordata > Actinopteri > Cypriniformes > Nemacheilidae > Oreonectes > Oreonectes daqikongensis. The sequence continues at coordinate 5,639,701 of JAOTQM010000187.1, forward strand.
GCCAGAGAGACGTGGAGCAGCAGAAGGAGAACCAGAGCTCCTTGTTGCAGGAACTTAGCCGGCTTTCCCAGGAGCTGCTTAGCAGAGAAGAGCATATAAACACACTGAAGACCAGGTTAGAGGCTATGGAGACACAGCATATCGAGATGTTGTGTAAAGAGAACCAGACCCCATCAGAATGGCGCCCCACGGATGTGAAAACCACCATGACTGATTTCACCACTGAGCCGACCGTAGACCTGAAGAGCTACATTAGCAGGGCTGAGCACACGGCCGTGATAACCTCGCAGAACGACACGCTGAAACAGGCTGAAGCCAGAGCTCTGGAGAAATATCAGTGTGCTCAAGTAGAGAACGAGAGCTTGCTGAAAGAGCTTCAGGAACAGAAGGCAGAGCTGGACACCATCCAGGAAGCACTGCATGCTAGGTTTGTCCCTGTGGCCTTATTGGAGGAAAAAGACAAAGAGGTGGAGCAGCTCAAACTGACCATTGAAGAGATGGAGACGAAACAAAACCAGGGGAGTGTGAACATCTCACACGCAGAAGACGAGGATGCTCGGAGAGAAGAACACAGGCGGGCAGGCACCATCCAAGTACCAAGTGAGGTACAACATAATCAAATATCTTCATCCGGTGACAGAACAGGGTGTGAAGTCTCTAGAATTGCAGAGGAAAATGTTCAGCCGTCTGAAACAGAGAGCAAAGGCAACACAATGAAAGACAGAGGGAGCACATCATCAGTTCAAGTTGCTAAGGTTAATGATGATTATTGCTTGGGCGTTCATTGTTTTTTTTCTTTTATTCTTTCTTGTATGTCCAGATCATCAAGTCTGCATTGAGACCGTCTTAAAATCCAGATAATCGAACAGATGCTTTAAAAGCATGTATATATCATTAGGTAAAAATACCCTTGAACATATGATTTAAATGTTTTACGCGTTTTTGTTTGTGTTTATGTTTTATGTGTTAACATAAAACTATAACCAGTGTGATGTAGATTAGTGATTTAAGATAACCAAAAGGTTGTAGGTTAAAAGTACCCAAGAAGCAACTCACAACAAAAAGTATTTTCATAGATAACAGTATCAGGTTTTATCCCATTGCACCATGTTTGTGTAGCAGCTTTCATGGTAACCTAAATTATACACATGAAATAACTCTTCCTCTTAAAGAATTACATTTTTAAGTGATTTGACTTTTTTTTTTTACAACAAAACATCATTAAGAAAATGCTATTATACTTAAAGGAGGTGGCAAGCTATCTAAAGACCTTGTATAGAATTGGGCACTTTTAATCTACATCATAGAACATCCTAGCAACCACATACAGTAGCAAAGTGCTTACAAAGTGCCTATAGGGTCTGAGAGTAACGCAATTTCAATCCTCCACTTGTATGTACTGTACATGTGGCAGAATTGACAATAAAGCTGACTTTGACTTTGACTTTGATTAAACACTCAAAACACCTCAGATTCTGCATAGCAACGACATATAACATCTTAGCACTTAAGCAAGTAAAATCTATTCACATGTGTATGTCTCTCAGAATTCTAAAGTGTGGGTGGAGCATGAAGAACCGCAGGCCATTAGCTCCTGTGAACCCCTGCAGTCAGAAAGCGTTCTCCAGGCTCAGGTCTACAGACTACAACAGCAGCTTGAGGTTAGTCACTCACTGAATGCTTGATACATCAGGGCTGTTTTAAACATGAATCAGTCTCCTTTCCCATTGCTTTTACAGTACAGCACTATATATTGTACAATGTAGGTTTATCCATTATTCATTATTTTCTGTACGTGATGTGAAACCCAATGCATTATGGTTTGGATTTTATTGCCAGGACTCTGAAAAGCATTACAGACGGGTACTTACCATATATCGGGCACGTTTGCTCAGTGCAGCACAGGTAACATTTTATTAAATTGGCTTATTTAAATGATATTTTCTCATATAATGTTCTAAAACGAATCCATTAAAATTGCAGTTTATGTTGCTAAGGCAGTGGTCTTTTTTGCAGGGTTACATGGATGAAGATGCCAGAATGTCTCTGCTTCAGATTGCCAAAATTAAAGAGGAGTGTGTGTTTTAAGTAGTCATATGGACTGATTGTGTGCTTATATTTTAACAGATGTACATCATTTTGTGTAATGAGCAAATTAACTTTAGTCTTTTGTAAAGAATATGATCTGCAAATAAAGTATTAAATATAAAAAAATAAAGTATCTGCAAAATATTAAATATATCTCTACTTTTTAGCGACTTCATCTCCATTATTCATTGGTTTATTTTCTTTATAAAGTGATCAAGATGATTTGCCGTTAATCTGATTCGTGTGGTCCATGTACATCTGTCTTTACACGCGGTTGCTGGAGCCTAAAGTCAAGTGGAGGTACCAGACTGCCCTCTTGTGTTCTTTACTCACGTTGCATTTTTGTTATTGACTATTCTATCAAAATTAAACAGTTAACAGTATTTTAAAACATTTTTCATAATCTTCCAAAAAGAAAAAAAATGTTTATTGTTGGTGAAATAACCTCGGTGGATATTTATGAGCTGCTTATTTTGATTTACATTTGTAATGTATTGCATATTTAAAAGAATAAATAACTAAACATTTAATCTATTTGACAATTTTGTCGCGTGTTTTCAAGTTCTTCATTTAAAAATCTGGTCGCTATTAATAACGACGTCATTACGCTGCGAGGACGTTTGAAACGTAATCCTTTCTGCGTTTAATTTCGAAGGGCTCATCCCTTCAAAGGGTTTACCCTCCGGAGTGAGAACTACAAAGGGTTGAAGGGTGGAGGGGACCAAACAAATGTTTCTTGAAGTGCTCTTTCTTCGTTATCATCTCGTGCCCGTAAGGTGGCGCAGTCGCCACGCAAAGAATCTGTGCGCAAAGAGTCATGGGGGCGCGAAGTATCCATCAGTTGTCTTCGAAATGCGAAGTGGCCTTCGGAGGGCCATATATCCTATTTTGAACGCACCGCCCATGTGTTCATGACTTGGGTTAGTAATTAATCATGGATATTCATGTTGAATTCGTTCATAATGTTGTAATTTTTGTTTCTATGTTATGTGCATATTCATGAGGTCAAAAGTGCATTTTGGACAAACACAGATTGGGTAAGCTTGTACACCTTTCAGTTTGTCACATAAATTGTGTTCGGGTATCTTCTGAAAAACACTGTTCAAAATAACAGTTGTTTCGCGGGGTTGTCGCTGAAAAAAGTTCCCGTTTTTGCGACGCGCAAATATTGATGTAAACACTGAGGGCGTTTTAAAAGGTTATCTTTTGTGGGTATGTGTGCAGTAATTATTGTGCAACTCTATAGTAGCCTACTGCATTGTTTAACAATGTATAATGAAGGAAATTGAGTGTTAACTTTAACAGTGGTGTCAGTTCCCTTTCACAATAACAAGTGTGAACGTTTATTAGCTTGCCGTTTAAACAATTTTTAACAATAACCCAGAGTTAAGTGCACTGTAAAAAAGGCCTTATATCCTTCTGTGATTCTGTAGAATATTGTCCAGTGAGTCATCTCAAACTCATGCTTTAGTACAGTCTAGGTTTACTCAGTGTTTTGTATTAATAAGACTTAGAAGAATGTAAAGGAGAGGATGATGTTTGTGTACTCAATGAAATTTATCCTTAAAATAAACCATAATACACACTGGTAAACACTCAACATATGGTTTTGATTTCGAAACTCAGTAGAAAACTTAGAGACTTGTTGCTGAATATTCACCTCAGTGCAGTCATCCATCCAGATTTTTATTAGTGCTAATACAATTTATTGTACACACCGAAGTTTCACTTAGCGTTTACACATATTTCTCTGGATGAACTCACTGTGGACATTGTGGTTTTTGTCCAGTTTGTTGGCTTGGCTGTTCATGTTATAACTATAGTCTATCAAAGCTAATGACACTGAGCCTTTTGGCACAGCGTTAATGTTTTATGTCACTGAAGTCGAATGATTTCTAACAGAAAAGAAACATAATATCCCATTAACTTTCAAAGTACTCCGCCCTCCCCTCATACACCCTAAACTCCCACCATCCACCTCAATTTGTTCTGTAGAGTCCCACTTCCCTGCCTCGGTGTTATTATGTCTCATATTTAATAGAGGAACGAACCACAACATTGGTTTCAAGTTTAGTTCTTTGCGGTCTGATCTGTCTAAGCTGTTCTTAGTAATTACGGTGAATACATTTCAACGTGCCAGGAAATTTCCCTTTAATCAGATTTCCAAAGCACTAACCAGAACCATATGCCTGCTTGGCTTTTCTCATATTACTGTGTGTTTAAAGATCACAGCGCGGTGATCGCTTTTAACAATCCGCTAACATATACTGACTGCTGGCTGCCATACATTTTTTCCTGAGGGAGTGTGACCCCAGTAAGTGATGCTGATTTTACTTCTGCGCCAGTCATTTGGAAAACAAGTAGTTTCCCACCCCCTAAATTTAAAATACAAACCATCTTGAACTTTTTTAAAGTTCATAAGTTTAATGGTGTTCACTTTATGGATTGTGGAGTAGAGTTCGAGATCTCTGCTCTCATGGCAAGGATGAAAGAGCTAACAGGCTTAATGACACATTCAATTATTTATTTTTTCTCTGCCTTTGCTCTCTTTTCTGGGGCTTTATCTGCCCGCACCTGTTACAGCATGATATTACAACATATTTTTATTATAGCAAAGTGAAAACTGTGAGTTACTTTGTCTCATGAATTTAAATGTCAACATTTAAATGATTATATATATTAAAGTGCATGAAAATGTGCTTTTGGATCAAAGTAACTTAAAATTTGCAGGTCACAAATTGTAAAATTTGTATGTATGTAGAATTGTATGAGCATGGAGTAGAATGATTCTAGAAGGGTGTCAGGTTATTTATATTGCTGCTGTCGTTCTGAAACCTTGTATCTCCATATTTCATGATTTATATTTTTTGCCATAAATCACTGGGTTTTAAAAAAAGTGCTTGTCCACTTTGCCAACATAGTATTAAATTATTTAAAAAGTACAGTTTTTCCATATCCTAAAAACAGGGAATTTGGACATCCAAGGTTTTAGAAGGACAGCGATGATATATTAATAATCTCAAAATAATAGATTAATAGTTTTTAGTTCATTTTTCCAATTTGTGGGTACCATTAACAAGTTATGTGCAGAAAAGCAGTGTTAGACAAAACAAATGATCCCTTTAAGTTGCCTCGATAAGTTAGAAATAGTGTTTCACGATCATATCGAATCTCTCTCGCTAAGATTCTTTAGTTGTTTTGTCATTGTGTCTGTCTCGGCTCATACCAGCCCTGTTAAATTTGTTCTGCTTTGCCCATTGAAGTGCTGCTTAGAGTTTGTGACATCTGAGTTGAGGGTTGCGTCACTGTTTTTCCCCTTCATTAAGCTACGGTTAACCACCAATGGATCAAAGCCCTATTCTCATTCTCCGCGCTCTTGTCCCTTCCTAGCAATTACACATGCCTGGAGGAGAAGACATCCCACATTCACACGTCTCACAAGCCGCTGACATACCCCATATCTCTTACAGCAGCACTTTAATAGGAGAAGGAGAGAGAGAGAGCTTTGGATTTCACTCCCCTTCAACCCCAAGCCTCCACATTAGTGTGTGAAACACTGGAACCACAGGGCACATGGGATGTATTTATAGCATCACTGTCTCAGGTCTTCACAAGGCTGTGGTTAAACGCTCTGCTGACAGATACACTTCCTACATTGTTTTCGTCCCATCATCGTAGTTGGGCTTGAGCCCATTTTGCTGTAACAGCAGGGTTTCTGTATCATATTCTCCCCTACTTCTCTCTCATTACATAAACCACAGAATGAGGAAATCATCTGTCAAGTCCTCTGAGATCTTGTTAGAAACTGTCAAGACCAAGACGTCTTTTTTTAAAAGGCCTGCGGTGAAGCTGAAACTTTTGTAAGCTGTTCTGGCTGAGAGCATCTTCTGAATGCCATAAAGACCCCACAAACTGAAAATTTGAGATTTGTGGCATTTAGACTGTTTTTTGCAGTCTATATGCAAATTTACTTGGGAAAAGAATGAAGAATAAAATAATTATTGATAATCATATCCAATCAGAAGTTCCAAATCTTGGTTTGTAAGCTTAAAAACCCCTTTTTTTGTAGAGATGGTAATTTAACCTCTAACCAGCATGATGTATATTGGTGTCAATTGCAGAACAACCGACTTAAGAAAATACAAGCACAGGCATTTATGCATTATTCAGGAAACTGTAACTTTATCCAGTTTACTTGTGGCATGGCTTGGTGACCGAATGGTTAAAGACTGGCGCTTCACACAGAGGTTGCGAGTTCAGTGCCCAGAGGTATTTTGGAAATTGGAGCGTGAGTGAGATCAGAGTCTTTTTGTCATTGTGCACTTGAGTAGGTTGCCGTAAGTGAACTACCCTTGTAATCGGTGCTCTGTAGGTCACTCTGAATGAAAAGGGCCTGCTAAACAGGAACTTGTTACTTGTGCACATTTCTGCGAATATAAAAGATTTTTGGAGGTTTTGTTGTAAGAGCACATCACTCTGGTTTCTACATTTCATGTAATATTTTTCTCATGACCTGTGCTAACTGGGTGTATTAGTGTGCTTGTCAGCGTTTCCCAAGAGCAGGAGCTTGTGTTGGGTTATACAGTTGGCACAGAGCCTCCTTATTTTAATAGGAGATTGTGCATGCTTTGGCTCGATATATGTCAAAAATGTCCTACATTTTAATCCTCACTAGTTGAAAAACTAGTAAGCAGCCAGGGTTGTGTGAGAGTTAGGTTTAGAGCTCTTTTGTATGTTTACGTGAATTTGACTGATGATCATTTGTATTGAAAAACGCCTTGGCCGCAGAGAGTGGGCTGTGGTCTCCTACATCCATTAAATCTTAAAAGATCAAACTCCTCTTGTCTTGAGGGAAGAATCCGCAAGACATAAACAGCCTGTAAAATGGAAAACTACATCTGTGTTCATTTGTGTCAGCTAGAGATGGCCACATTTGGTAATCCTTACTGAAAATGATTTCCAATCGCTGAGATCAGAGGGTAAAGTGTGACTTTCAGCCATCTGTTTCCTATGTGGCTTCAATACAGGAAAGTGTGTCAGCAGCGTATGAGTGTTGAGATGTGGACACCCAGCCTTTGGCTAATATACACACCAGCTCTCGCCCGTCGTGCATCACCTCCTTTTTCGAATGCATTTTAGACATGTTTTGAGAGCTGTCTGGATTTAATGGAAGCCATGCTTTGTTTAGATAAGGTAACACTTTTCTTGAGATAGATAGTACAACAGTGAGTCTTGCTAAACATCAACGTCTCCTCCTCTTAGAATTGTATTGTTTTGAAATGTTAAATATGGGAAAGACCATAATACTTGTCCTCTAAGGGTATTCATGTATGAGATGGATTTGGCTGTCACTCAAGTAGCTATAGATCAAGGAGCAATTTGGGGATACATGTCAGTCTACACCTGAGATGCTTTAATGAGACGTCAGGGTTGTCGAGCGGTGATCCTGTACGCTCATAGTTTGCATAGTATAGCACTTCAAAGCAAATCCTAACAGATCCCTTTTTATCACACGCCGGTGTGTAGCACCGAAGAAACAACTTTAATAATGGCATAAAAGAACAGGCTGTATGAAGCATCAGGGTGTTTTACTGAAGACAGGGACTAAAATAAGCCAGATCACCACCTAAGGAGAATGAAGTATTGGGTCTTTTGAAGTATGGGGCTGTGCATGGGCCATTCTGGGTGTTTGAAGAGAAATATGCTTGACAGTACTCTCTCTCTCTTTGTCTTTCTCTACTCATTAGTCTGCGCTGAGAGTAAAAACACCCTCTAATGTCGCCTTTCCAAGCAGCCTCCCCTGCCCCTTTCATCTCGGATCCCCTACAACCTTTTCTCACTCTGATCCTCCTGTGATCCGGAAACTTTGATAGAGCCTTTGTGCTACAGATTTGTCGGTGAATTGAAATGCAGGTTCCTTGATGAATGACTTTAAGGGCAAGTGATTCTCCACCTGTAAAACACGACAGATTTACAGCTTGTGGATTCATTGAATGAAATTGATGAACTTAAGCAAAGAGAAAAAACTTTTAATCAGGGATAAAAGTATTCTTAAATTTTGTTGTTGTTAATGATATTAGCTACACATATAAATGCTTTGTTAAACAATAAGGTTCATTTTGGGTTCATGTTAATTAATGCATGTTAATGTTCAAATCATGCAATAGTTCATTGTGTCATTGTTACTTTTGAAGTTCATTGTTTATAAGAGAGACATTTGGTCTATAACAATGTATTTATTCTATTAACTGTGGTCTTTTTTTTTCTCCAACAGAGGGCAGGCTTGTATTGCAGTAAGACATTTATAAAAGTCCTTCCTGCCCCCTGGATCCAGTTTCTATCACCCCAGCAGATGGCGCTCTCAAAAGATCAAGCACATCTGTAGCTGCTTTGAACAAAGGCTTGTGTTTGTAAATGTGGAATCAAGTTAAGTATGTCTATGTAATATCACACATTAGCTACATGTTAAATGTGTTTTAATGTAAAGTAACATGTTCACACTAAAAGCTGCCATGTGTATAGATAAGCATAAGTATGTTAAACTGCAAAAGACAAAATAGATGTTCACAGCTGAGTTGCAGTGTGGATGTTAAGAGTTTGTATTTTATACCCCTATGAAAACCACAGACCTTAGCGCGTTGCACATTGACAGGCTCCATTCCCTGTGGGTTTGGCTGGAGGTGGCCTGGAATTGACCCACAGCCTGTGGGCACTCCGGGGAGGCAGGGTTAGTACTCTGGCTAAATGTAATGTGGATAACAGTGTGCGAGTTAGCAGAGCAAAGTTTCTTTCCCACAGATTTCCACTGAGGTTACAGCTGGGATCTACTGAATATTTTTTAAGTGCAAAAACAAATTAATAAGTATGTGGTTTGGGAGGAAGGGCAGGATTCTCTCCAAGTACACTAAGGCCTATTAAACATGTTTTTTAGTTCAGCATGTATATGTAGTTTCGCGGTTGATCTGAATGTTTCTGATAGCGTGCGGTTTTTAGAGTGGTAGCTTTAAGTAGTGGCAGGATTTATCGAAGAGTCCGACCCCGGACACGAGGTTTTGTTAGCAGGAGAGCAGTAATCCGGAATGTTCCCTCCTCTGCGGATCACCAGAGGAGCATGTTGGAAAATCACTGATGTCTTTACAAATATTTACTCTTGCCCTGCAACATCTGCTGAATTTATTGTTGTAAAATCCCCCCACCGCTTAGCGCTGGATTGAAACGTCCAGATGTTCCTAATAACGGCTGCTAGCTCAGCTGAGCAGGAGCAATAGAGGTGCCCTTGAGCAAGAGCGGGCCAGCGTCTGGCTTTTCTGCCACAACCGTTGCCCTGCCTAGACAGATTAGAGGTAATGCAAGCATTGGAAGTCCCCTTTATTAAAACGAGCTCTGTTGTGGTCGGGTTTAACGTCGGTATGTGCCGGTACATTGCTGTTTTGTCTGTGAACGCTTCCGCCTCCTGCACCACATCACTTATGTGTGATCTGAATGAAGCAGCAGGTATTTTTGTAGAGGGTATTAATGATTTATACAGCGTCTGTTAGCCTAGAACGTTTTGAATAATAAAAAGTCCCCCCAAGATGTTTAATCATCTGATACCTTTGGACTGGAACGCCAAGCTTGCCTGCCTGCAAATGGGAACGTGCGATCAGTAAAAGTTTGTTTTGTCTTTCTCCGCCCAGGTCATTGGATTCTGTGAGTTTCTGCGGATCGTCTGGCCTGCTGTGGGGCTTTTTTGGGAGGTTGTACAGCTGTTTGTTCGGCTCAATGTATATGGCCCTGGTCTCACATGAGATGCTGTCAAGGATTGAATGTTATTGTCTTTTTATGTTTATTTTGATCTAGTTATTTCAAAGCAACCCTGTTGTGAGAGCATATGTCTGTGTTTCTGTATGTACGCGTTCCTACACACGTTTGTCTGTATTCACGCCTATTAAACATGTTTACCTGTTTATATAAATCTATAGCGCATATATTCTACACTTGTGTGGATCCATATGTTTATGTATTTGCATCCTCGTGCGCGCGTGTTTGTCATCGTAGTTTATCTGCGAGTGCGTTTGACAGGAGTTTTTCTCTCAACTTGGAAAAGGCTTGTCAGGGGGAATCTAGCGCCCGTTAGTGAGGAGGGTGGCGGTGGGGGAGCGTGCAGTAAATTATTTGTGCTGGCAGATGTTCACAGACCCAAATATGCATGAGTTTGTGGACCTGGCAGCTCTCGCCTCCTGCCAAACTGGCTGCTTTTTCATGATGCATGCGGGAGCAGTTGTTATTCTGGCCGTGTTACAGAGAGCATTAATCTGAACTGTCATCACCTCCAACCGCTTTGGTGGAAATTATTTCACCCCCTTATTAAGGGAACTCCAGTGAAACATTACCAGTGGCTGTGAGGTCAACATTGTTGGCGGTCTGTCAGTGGGCTGCTGCTCTTGACACTGACCGTTCTGTGCCGTGGATGAACTGTAACGTAAACCACGGATGAAGCCGGAAGTGCGGGAGGTGAGGCCGGGCTAGGGGCTCTTAAATGCTGCACTTCCTGGGATTTTTATCGTCATCTCAGTTGTGTTTGTTTAAAAACCCACACGGTGATTTGATTCCATTTTAAAGGAACGCTCTTGCCAATAGTGTATTGCTGTACAGTGCCAGTGTATGTGGTTTTGGAAAGAGTTCAAAACGAGTCAAGCTACTGTTGTGGTGTTGTATTAATGGGACTCTCTATGACTGTTTGGCCAAATTTGTCTGTTTAACCGAACCATTTGAGCTGATGATTTCACAATTCATTTGAAAGCGATCTGTCCCAGGCCAGCCTGCAGTTCAGGAATCCAGTTCACTGTAATGGTTATGGGACCATTCTCCCACTGAGTGGCTGGTCAGTTTGACCATTATTGTTCATAGCCTGTTAAACCACATGCTTCTAATCTAGACTAAGAGAGAGATGGAAACTCTTCATAAAAGAGAAAATAATCAGATGTTCATACTGCTTTGAAGAGGCAGAAGCTCTCTGTATATCAAATACAGATGCGCAGTCTATGTCTATACTTAGTGTCTTTCACTGGTATGTTTTGGCAGCTCTGTGGGACGGGCTGTCACGCTGCGTAAATTGCATAAGTATTCAGCCCGCGATGCCCATTGTGACCTTTGCTCTCTTTTCCTGTTGCGAACCAGAGCCATTTAGTCTGTCAGTGCCTCAACCTTTTTGTAAATGTCACTTTGAGAGATGCGCGAAAGCCATAACAATAGCCATCATGTAATCAAGTTATCAGCGATGCCTAGAAAAAAAGTGCAATTATCATAATAACATATCCAGCCAGTCACTTACTGTCATGCTTGTTCTGACTACACACTGGGGTGGGTGTGAGGGGGTGACGGGAGCGAAGGGGTGACTGGGAGTCTTTTATAAAGGAGGGCTTTGGCAGTCTGCCACAGACTGCGCTTTTCCCTCGAGGCCTCTTACTCACCAGTCAGAGAAAATGAGAATTACACATATTAAAGAGGGTAAACGGCGGTAATCAGCGCGCTGGGAGGAGGAAAGTGGATTCATCGGGCCTGCTGAACGCGTAGTGTGGGGAGGAGAGAGCTACTTGGTTCACGAACACACACACACACACAGCGTTTTGGAGGAGCGAGCAGAGCATTGCTCCATATGCTCTCAAAAATGTGTTCCATAAACTTCATCCACTTGTAGACTTTAAAGTGTTGCGGATTGTCGGTTTAGGTGCTCTTAAGAGTAGCGCATAGGTTTTGTTTCACATTGTTGTTGATTGGAAAGACAAGTGATGAACTGCAGTGTATTTATTGCTGTTTCCAGTCATTTGTTGTGCATTAAAAATGTGAACGTAATGACAGGTGCTACTTTTGTATTTGTCAGAGTTTTTAACTGGTATGAGATGTTTGATTCATGGTGTCCGCTATAGTGGGCTGATCTTGTGGTTAGTGGGCTGATCTTGTGGTTAGTGGGCTGATCTTGGGGTTAGTGGGCTGATCTTGGGGTTGGTCACATAGAATTATGGGTGATGTCACATAGTTACGTATAGACGGTTTCAAAGCAACAACATAAACAAACGTTACTGCGCATGCACACTTTTATGGCTCAAACTTAACTTTCCGTACATATGCGCAAAGAATAGAGTCTCTGCTGATTATTTCAGATGACAAGCAAAAGAAACAACAAATAAATGGCATTAGCTAGCAAGTTAAAAGTATGACTAGCCAATATTATTGTTACCAGTTACCATATAAGTTACCAGTATAAGTTACCCATTCAACAAATAGTTTATTTCATCAAATTAATGTACAATAAAATTCAACAAATTGATCAATACATTTATTATACAATAAATTGTTAATATGAGTAAATATTAATATAAATAAAATATAAATAGTTACATTATAAACCACTAGCTAGACCGATCAACAAACACAGAACGAAAGTTAACTTTGGGTCAGGTGCGTGTGTCCGATAAAAAATTTAAGGTGTGACTATGTAACTATGTAACTATGTGACATTACCAATAATTCTATGTAACTGCTCTTTATATGAATTGTTTTTATTAGAATATTAGACTACTAAATATAGTTTTTTTCTTTGCAAATTTAAAATGCATGAATTAAAATGGTAGATTTCAGTGTGGTTATGCATGCTTGTTAAATTTCGGTAGCATGCTTTCAAATTCAGTTATCATATCAAGTTGTGCCATAATACATCTGTTTCCACTGCTGAATTTGATCTCTGTAATCCTGGGTGGCGGCCCTGCACGCCTCACGTCACGGCAGCGCTGGTGAGAATCCAGTCGGAGCGTGAAATCATCTGGCTTTCACCGAGTCCTTTTAGAGCTGTGATGTTTCCTCTGGTGCGGTCCTGAAAACATTGACCCCCCCAGGCTACTCTGCTTTCCTTGGCAGTGGCTGCGAGGACTTTACAAGGAACAGCCTGTTTGTTTGTTTGGTCCATAGAGTTCACTCAGTGTGGGTTGTGTTTGTCAGGTCACTAGATCCCAGCTGAGTGGCAGTAAGAGCATGGGGTATGGCTGGGCCTGGACAGCTGTGCTGGAGAAGAAGAACAGCTGCATGGTAAAGTCCACATACTAACCCTTTAATTTATCATCCTTCCCCACGTGTGTCCCCCTCCCTCTTTAAAAAAGATGCTGGTAGCTAACGAAGGACCACCCTAACCTCCTCGCATCGAAGGCTTCACCGCGTGCGTGCCTCAGATGAGAGGTCTGGAGCAGATCCAGGTGCATTAGAGCCGGGTTGAGCTTCTGACACGAAACAGCCCTCAAGGGGAACCACAGGCATCCATAAATATTTAGGCACCAAAGAGGTTTATGGAGTTTGTTGTAAAAGGATTTACGATGGGTTGCGAGTCCATCCAACAACTAGAAGAGGGGCTTTTTCAGGACCTGGGCTTAATGCACCGCCGAGCCGCATGCTCTTCTGGGCTCTGGAGAGGTCCGATCCAAACACGTACTTTACACACAAACAACACTTCGGGGCCAGCAAGCTTTTCAGAAAACAGGTGTGTGTTATAAAAGGCTTTTTACCTGCCACACGAACAGCGCATTCTGGTATGCAGAAGAGATCAACAGTTATTTCTGACCTTATTAGGAGAACACAAGAATCGCATGTTTTTTGTGTGCATGGTGGCGGTTTATTGCTATGTAAATTATAAACCCATTCTAGTCTTAACAAAAACAAGTTAGCAGACATATGGTTTGGCCGGAAAGTTAGGTCTTTGAACAGCTTTAAAAAAAATGTTGAAATAGTTTGTCTGTATTAGGTATTTGAATAGCCTTGCATTCAAAGATAAGGTACGCTTTGTTATATACATTTTTCAAATGAAACATTTCTGTTTGCAGTTTGATACTTTGCATGAAATCTGCCAGCTTTTAGTTTGTTAACTGCATATTCTTTGTATTACAACAGTGAAAAGGTAAACTCAAAGGGATTTTCACATTCAAAAGAGTCAGTCTGGCTCAGACGCCTATGATTTTTCTTCCAGAGCTGGTTCAATGATGGCAATGAAAAATGCAGAAACAATAACTGAGACAGGAGTGAATTATAGAGATGCTGCTGATGATATGGGTCACTCCTTGATGTTGATTTACTGCATCTACTGCATCTGTTATGGCATAAGTTTAAGGAGATGCTTTTCTAGGAAAAGGACGCTTCTAAGACTCACCTAGCAGATGCTTGCTTATAAAAAGAAAATCCTGACCGGGACCAGACTTAAAGCAATAGTTCACCTGAAGATTGAAATTCTATCATCATTAAGTCACCCTGTATGACTTTTCCTTCCAGGTGAAGTGAAAATTTCAGTATCATGGTTCACTATTTTCTGTGTAATGAAGATGAATGAGGACTGGGGATGCTAATTTATTTTATAAATTAGGCTAGTACATACTTGGTCTATGTATGTTACATTCCTACTAAAGCCATTTTGTTTAGATAAAGAACAGTGCTTAACACTTTATCAGTAAATAAATACTGAGGTTTCAGAGTACACATAAAACAAATGTTTCATATGATTTCAGAAGATTTTGGTATATTTTATGGAAAAGAATGGCCCAGGATATTTACTTTCTGACTTTGGAAAACGTAAGTCAATGTGTTTGGGATGATGTAAGAATAAGTAATTGATAACAGTATTTTCATTTTTGAAAATTTATGAAGTATATAAAGTAAAGCAAAACTGATTATTGAGATAATACAGCTTATGCATGCAACATAAACTTAAATACTTCCTCAGTAAATAAAACAATATGTTAATTTCCATCTGATTTAGGCCTTTTTGTCAGGGTTCTTAGCTGTTCTTATAAACAGGAAAGCTGTTTTTGGATCCGCTTTGTTCTTTGGTTTATTCCTATGGCTAGAAGCATACCGACGCTCTCGCTGTGATGTGGTCTATGAATGCAGACTTTAGGCCCATGTTGTTTTTGTCTCCCATGTGGTCTACCTAAATGTACACTGACCATTATCATTTTTTGATGACTGAACGTGAAATTCATCTCTAGACGAATCTAACCCTTTAGACAATTGCCACTCCAATATCCGGCAAGGCCGTCTTGTGTTTTCTTTGTCAGCTGTCAGACAGCGGTATAATAAAACAGAGACTTGGGCTAGTCTTTTATATCAGGAAATATGAATTATTGAGCTGTCTGAAGATCAGGCTTAAGATTACAAGGGAACGTATCTCCAGCAGACATCATATAATGAAAGAGATTTATCATTTTAATATGTGCATGCTGGTGCTGTAAACAGGGCCAGTGTTAGTAAAAGACCCCAGGAAGGGTCCTTATTGATGAGAGAGTGGGAGTAAGCAATAACATTCTACCTTTACCTCTGTTGTTGTCAGACAAAGATTCCTCCTGAACTACAGCTTTACTACATCCATATCAGTGTTTTTCTTATTGAAATATTTTGGTAATTACAGTCTCTTATTTTAATTGAAGAGGAATTTTGACGTGTATGTTTCCCCTGCAAGTCGTACAGAAATCTCAGAGCTTCATAATAATTCTACTTTTCATTCTCTCCTTGTCTTTGCTCTCTGACTAATTCACACTTTCCCTCCTTCCTCTGTTCCAGTCATCTGTCCATCTCCATCCTGGGTTCCTCAGAGGGGGTCAGAGGTCGTCTGTCTCGCAGATTGCCCGAAGATCAAGAATCCTCATTATCCTGTTAAATGTACATTTATCAGACAAGACAGTAGGGCGGCAGCGCCCCGGCCATCATTAAGGTTTATTAAGAGAGAGGGCAGAATGAGCGAACGATCGGTAGAAAGCTGTAGCGGGAACTAGCGTTTCTCTTTAATGTCTCTGATATCCCTGACAGGATTATTAATCAGGAAACTAAAAGAAATTTCTGGACCTTTTGCTCCCAGCTTCCTCACTTTAGAGTCTTTTAGCTAGTGGCATTACATAGCAACTGACAGGTCATGAGGTCCACCGCTAATTGGTTCTATGGGGTTTTGAATAACAATGAGCCAAGCCCAATTACCGCAGCTACAGAGAAGCACAGATGAGAGCGTGTTGGAGCCCAGTCGACTCGGAGAGCGGGGAAACGGGGGTGGAGGGAACTGATGGGTTTGGGGGGATAAAGTTATGTTTCATCCCTGCTGTGCTTCTCTCTCCCGCTCTCTCCTCTCTCTCTCTCTCTCTCTCTCTCTCTCTCTCTCTCTCTCTCTCTCTCTCTCTCTCTCTCTCTCTCTCTCTCTCTCTCTCTCTCTCTCTCTCTCTCTCTCTCTCTCTCTCTCTCTCTCTCTCTCTCACTGAATCTCCTTTTTTTTTAAGGGCATTAATGAGATTTGCAAATCAGCTGGCATGTGCTCTAATGGAGAGCTGAGCTAAACAGGAGCATTCCTGCAGGACAGCTCTGCCTCATTGACGATTCCATTTGAGGAAGACATTCACATGTTCTCTGGGAATTATTTTAACGTCCCAGTTATCTCTTTTTTTGTATCTCATGTTCATTTATTAGTGATATGTTTTGCTTTCTTGTATCTTACATCGAGGATCTAAATTAGGGTTCCTTGATGATTGGCTCTAAGTGATCTTCATTGGCTCTTTAATGTGTGCTTCAAAGCAGAAGGCTGCCTCAAAGCCTCAAGTTTGTCATGTAGATTATTCTCCATCACCTCTACTGCTTCTGCCGTTTTCCTCCCATTGCACATATTTTTATTTACTTATTATTTTTGGAGAACTTTTAGAGAGTACAATCTGCAATTTATCCTTTTGTCCATTTTAGAACCCATACATATCAAATGTTCTCTATGCAGTAATGAAACTAGACTATAAGTTAAAGTTCTGCTGCAGAACAGAAAAGAAGATATTTTGAAGAATATTGGTAACCGAATGGCAGTACCTATTTACTTCTATTGTACAGACACAAAACCAATGCCAATGCGTACTGCTGTTGTTTGGTTACCAACATTCTTATATTTTCTTGTGTGTTCTGCAGAAGGTAGAAAGTCATGCAGGTTTGAAATGACAAGAGGGTGAGTAAATGATGACAGAATTTTCAATTTAGGTTGAACTATCCCTTTAATCAAAGATATCAAAATAAATATTAAAAGTGCGTGGTTGGGTAAAATGTATGAAAGTTGTTTTTCTCCGAAGAGCACTATAGCTACTTCATAAAGGCTACGCTCCGCACTCTTCGCCCTTGAACTGATGTGTCCGCAACGGGTGCGAGAGCAAGAATTTAATTTGATCCCCGTTTAAATAATCTGTTTCAAATTCATGAATTCACATGGCGCAATCCTCCCCCTTCTGAGTATTCATCATTCTCAATAAGCCCTCTGAGAAGCCGTCATTAGGTTTCGGCCTCATTCGCCTGCAATGAACGGCACCTCAAGGGCTGCAAATTGGAAATGGGACTTAAATACTGCTTGAAATGGATACTTCATATTCACCTAAGCCCTAAGATCGGGCTGTCAAGCGCAAAGGAGGAGGAAGACGTGCGCTTTCCGTGCCCACCGTACTTACGACATTGAGTCGAATCCTTTTAATTGCCCGAGCTGAAAGGCTTTACCCTGACCTTTTCAAAGTCGTGGAGCAAACAATTCTCTCCAAGGTTAATGCGCCCTCCTTGTTTTTTTCTTCTGCGTGTGCTTTTGAGTTATTGACCGAATTGATGCAGTGCTTATGACTTCCAACCTCCCTGAGCTTTGGAGTGATCTGCATTGAAGAAGCTACACTTCGGCTGTGCTCGAATCAACCCGTGAGCCGGTGGAGTGCAGTCACTTCGTAGTCAAGAGCCTAATCTAATTTTCATTTTTGAATAACTGTAACCACAAATGCACCACCAGTACTACGATGAGAGTGTGTCTCAAAAGAAGTGCTGATTGACCTGGCGCTCCAGTAAACCCATGTGACTGGATCTACCGTTGGCTGGCAATCTTACGCTGCGTGATGGTCGACGTATCTGGTTCATTTGTTCTTTAACGCAGTTTAGGCTGAGAAAAGGTTTGTGAACCCGTCTATGTAAATACATCTCTCAACACGAAGTACTGGCGAGCTCTGTAAATCCCTGCAGTCTTCCCGAACTGAATACCATCCACTAAACTTGGGATCGAATTATGCATTAGTAACTTCCAAATATGCAGATATGCGTGCAGTTGTGAAGCCGCAGCTGCCGTCTCTAAAGAGTTTATCATTATTTTACGTTTATTTTGTTTCCCTAATTACCTAATTAATTCTGTTGTTTTGATTGTCATGTTTACCATTTGCTTTGTGGAGGCATTATCCTGTTCTGTTTGTCTGTTTGAAGAAGGAGACATCTCGCTGAATAATTCATGCCCTGCTCCAGCGTCAGCGCAACGTTTAAACGATGGAGTTTGTGAAATTCTGTATTAGTCTCTGACAAACATCGAGCGCGCACACACAAACTGGGTCTGTGTGTGTATATATATATTTATAATGCCTGAGGCGACTGTTGGTGGAAAGTACAAGAGTGGATTTCACAAAGCTCACACGATTCACCTTAGATAAAGCTGTGACATAAAAAATCCCCCTCTCGTGTGTCTCAGAGAGGTTTAAAAGAAGTGGGATCAAAGCTAAATCTAACTGGACAGTGGTGCTTTGGGGGTTGGGTTTAGTCTTCTATTCACTTCTGTGAAAAGACTCATAACCACTTGATTTAGTTCATCAGGGTTCTAATGACAATAATTTGGGTCCTTATACTGAATTAGTCAGTGCTTGCTATATAATATGGGTCATATCTGGTCTATGTATCAAGTTCAAGACAGGCTAGTATAATTTTGCGGACATTTATAGACCACTTTGCAAGATGTAAACACGGGTCCAGACGTTCTTCCGGTTTCAGGTTTTTTAAATGTAATTAAACACAAGTTAACATTTTGAATTGGTTATAAATGTTTGTGTTGTGTCGAAAAACTGAAACAAGTTCTTCTGGACCAACATTGTTTATGCTTTCCAAAGTGGTCTATATGTACAGAGAGAGAGAGAGAGAGGTTTCTTCAAATTCAGACACTTTTAATTTTAAGGTTACTTTTTTAATAAAACACATAGATTTCAAGATCTTTATTAGTATAAGTATAGTAATATTTTACATTTGTTGATTTTATTGTTTATTTACTTTTTTTAGACCCAACCTTTAACTCTTAAAATATAAAATTTAAGGATGTTTTCACACTTGGTTTGTTTAAGTGTTTGTTCTGGACCCTGGCACATTCCTCTCTTAGTTTGGTGTGTTTAGGCTATATATGAATGTGCCAATAACACTCAGCTCCGCACCAAAAATGATTCGAGATCACCTGAACAAGGCTACTGTACATACCAAAAAGGAAGATATTTACATGAGATGAGAGGACAATTTGTTGTCACATGATTAATATTAACATAATCTGGAATTATTTAGAAATAATACCATGTAAAAAGTAAATTAAACCATAATGCAACTTTGTACCAATTTTAACACGGTTTCGGAACAAAGCGAACACTTTTTCACGTCTGAAAACACCCAACGTGTATAAAAAGTGTGTTTTTCAAAAAATCCACTGGGCCAAAACTGCCTGCAGTTGGATGAAACATTCATGTGTGGCATGTGTTTGTATGAGTAAATGTGCTCAGAAACTGTGGTGTTTTTGGATGGATGTTATCACATCCAGAACAGAAGCCCCAACATGGTTTTTCTTTGCTTTTTAAAAATCCCTCTCCCTGTTTCCCTCTCTGCTTTGGAGGTATTTTGGTCTTTTTTCTGTTCTTATATGATCATAATCTTCCTTCCAGGCAAATGAACGTGTGCCTTACTCGCTGCGGTATTCAGGTAGACCTAATGGTGGCGATGTTGCAACCGCTGGTTTGTTTCCCTGCGGCATCTACCTGTGCGTTTGGGGGGGGGGGTGTTGGTCTTGGAAGTGGCTCGTATCTTCATTAACAAATATCTTCATTACCGCACAGAAAAGCAATGAGAAAAAACAACAGGCGTGCGATGAAACTATGGCAGCCCCTCGGGGCGTTCTGCTGTTTGTAGTGACACAGAGGACGAGTTATGCTAATTGAGTGTTCTTTGCATAATTAGAAAAAAGAAACTTTATCATTATTATGAGTACAGAATAGCCAGACTGTGGGTAATTTAGAGTTTCCCAGCAGGGTGCTGGTGGAAAATGAGAGAGAGAGAGAGAGAGAGAGAGAGATAGCATGCCCTCTCAATGTTATTCTTTTTGATATCGAAAAGCATGTTCATCAAGATGCTTAGCCAAAGTGCGTCTTAATGATAATTACTTTCCTCAATGTGCTCTTTTCTAAGTGATTTAGTGAATTTGTTTTTGAAGAGCATCCATTTGCAATGGAAATTCACGAGGAAATATTTGGATTGGAGCAATTGGTGTATATTCAGGCAGATTGTCAATGTCTTTTTATCAGGACAAGACACTGCCGAACCAATTAGACCTCTTTGAAATATTAAGTTGCGTTTTTCCTCTGCACTGGGCTTGTCAACTTAGTCATTCAGCATGCTATCTCCTCACTCTTCTCTCCTCTCCAACATGGCCGACTGTGTAGTGTACCTTGAGACGGCAGAGAACATCTTCTCCTGCTTCAAAGGTTCTCTCGCCTTTTTCATCTCTGTGTACCAGCCCACGGCCAGAGCCATGGATTAATATTTCAAAACATGTTTCCCTCTCCACCCCCTCCTCTCCTTTCTCATCCTACCCCTCCCCTGCTGTCTCACATACACAGTCCCTGTTCTCTCTTCACCACTCTCTCTCTCTCTCTCTCTCTCACCCTCAGCCTGGCTGCAGACACGTGTGATATTTTCCCATATCTCATGTTTTGCTGCTCCGTTGCTCCCAGGGCCCAATCACTGGAGCAGTATGTTTTATGAATTAATAAGAGATGATCCTGGAAGGTCCAGGGAGGCAGCTAAGAGAGAGCCAGGAGCACAAAGATGGAGGGAGCGCGAGGAGGAAAAAAGACAGAGAGAGAGAGAGAGGGTGGAGGCTGCAGTCGAATTTTAATGAGCACCAAGGGGAATATCAGCTTTTTTTCAGCCTCTCTTTCGCTTTCTTTCTCTGGATATCCGATGGCACACTGCTCTAAATCACTGTCATGCAAACAAGGTATTTCCCATCATGCCCTTGGTTTTTGGCTGGTAAGTGTGTCACCGTGTGGTACAGCTTGGCTCACTGGGTGCACCTGCTCCGCTGTCCTAATTGAACAGATGATCTGCCAATTTGTCATGTTTATCTTCGGCGCCTTTCCTCGGCGGCTTGCCCACTCCCCACAGCCCCCTCGCAACACGCTGCAGATGTTAGCAGCATTTTTTATGACAGATCTTGTAGTCATTACTGAATAATTCATGCTTGCTTTAATGTCTTCAGATAGCATCTCCAGCTCCCCCCTCCCCTCCCCACCTCTCGCTCTACCTCCATCCTCTCTCTCCCTTTTGCGCTTGCTTTTCACTCAACAACCCCCACCCCTCCTTCTCTTTTTCCAATCACATGGGAAAACTTTATTATGCCTCCCTCTGACGGCAAACGTATATGGATAAAATACCCCCCATTGATATGAAAATAGGATTTAAATTATTCACTGAGGTTTAAAGGTTAGTTGAAGGTTATTACTTGGGGACAGGCATAAAGGGAGGAGAGACGGGCTCTTGGAGCATTGTTCACTGGCAGGCAGACGAGGCATTGGTGAAAGGCTAATTTGCAGTGCATGCTGCAGTGGCCTCTTGTGAATAAGCTCAAAGCCTCTCAAGAGATTTTAACATGCTAGAAGTCAATTATTTATAAGGAAATTATGTCTGGCTTTTTTCTCCCACGAAAAAGAAAACATGCTGCCTGTAAATAAGGTGGGGAGCGCGCGTTTCCACTTCATCCGATTGCCGCGCTCGTGATTATTATGACGTGTCGTTTTTCTGTTCAGCCTAGCCAGGCGAAGATAATAGGAGAGCATCTTGGAAAGGGAGGTGTCCTTTGAGATTGCCTTCAACATAAATCAGATGAGTTGAAACGCTTGCAGGTTTTATATGGGTTGGATAATGGGGCTTAGAATACAGTGGACTTAATAAATCATTCCCTTTGTTGGTGCGTGCACTTTTTCTCTCTACGGGTTAAGAGGCTGAGCCAGTTCAGTGGTTGGTCCCTCTGTTCTTACGCCACACCGTATCTCCATGGCAACCACGCGTGCAGGTACCGCGTTTTAGCGAGGAGTCGCGAGGAGCTGTACCTCCTCCTCCTTTCCCTCACTTTCTCCGTCACAGACAAACACATTTACACCCTCCTTTTTAAATCTCTTTCCATTCCCATCTCCTTGGCTCCTACTGTGGAGTGACCTGAGGAGGTCTGTTTACAGAGCGTTGTTTATGTTCTGTTATAACTCCCCGTCTCTTTATCTCTGTCTCATTTGCATATTCCCACACAGGACTCCTCCTCGCTGTGAAAACACTCCACGGCTCTTTGCCTTATCGCTTCTGTCATTTTTCCCCTGAATTTATGACCCCATCCATGTGTCACGTTTATTTAAAAACTCCATCATTCTGGTGCTCCCAAAACTTCCCAAATTACTTTAGAGGGGTTGTTCCTCAAACGGTGAATATTTTGTCATTATTTATTAACCCTCATGTCATCCTAAATCTGAATGACTTGATTATGTGGAACACAACTGGAGAAATTATCATAAAGGTAGCAAAAATGTTACTATTTTACGATGTGGCTAATTTGGGCTAAAATACCTGTTAATGAGGTTTATGCCTTTAGTGTGGTTAAATTATATTTTTCATTCTCAAGACTATAAACACAAAACCTTTTGTTTTGCTAGATTTTCTAAAGCGGGGTATTTCTCATTTTGACGAAGCGTTTTATTGTTGTAAAATGAACACCTCCTTTGGGGATTTCCTCAGATTGGTTTATAAGATAAGTAAGAGTCATTAGTTAGCGAGATCTGTACTGGCTTTTCCTAGGCTCCAGTGTGTGTGGGTGTGTTAATACTTTAAATGGAAGTGTAGTCACATCAAAGATCTGCAAGATGAGAAGAAGAATTAATTACATCCTTGGGAAAGAGAGAAAGGGCTGTATGTGGTGCTGTGTGCGTAGTCTCTTGTTTCCATCGTCCATTCCCTTTCTCTTTCTATTTCCCAATCCATCCCAGTTTTGTCAGGAACGTTTAACCAGAGCTATAAGCCACCTTTTACAGTAGACGCCTCCGAGCGATGTTAATCACAACCGTTACCGCAATTCATGCCGAGTGTCAATTTTCATCTCTATAGATGCTCTCTCCATTTTCTCACCAGTCGAGTATTCATTCGCTCCGAATAATACCGAGCTTATCAAACTCAATCAGCTGTGAAACTCATTTTCAGATGGAAAATTTGAGGCTATTCTGACTTAATTTGGTAAAAACTGCTTTATTTGCCCGCTCATAGAGCCCAGAAATGCGTCGGTCGGGCCGTGACAGCCGAACACTTTGTTTTTGATAGTTTCTGAGTAGATCATTAACTGAATATAAGGAACTCGTGAGAGGCTTGACTGAAGAGCTCCAGCGGAAAGGCAGTTCCAGATGGCCGATCGCTGGTCGAGAAAGCAGATGTGCTTAATAGGAACACACACATCACGCTGTTCGACTTCTTCAAATGGAGCATGGGAGGCTTCTCTGTTATATATCACTAAAACACATATAACGGTGCATTCATGCAAGAAAACACACTTGCACACTCGGCAGATCTAACTCAGATGTGATCGCTTTAATGTGATGGGTCTGCTTACTGTTTTGACTGCACGTTTCCCACAATGCTTGGCTGTGTTGTGTTGTTCCACCTTGGTGCCATTAGATGGGTAGTTTGAATAGCTAAGCTTTAAATAATGATGTGTTGTGCATTATGCCACTTATAAAAAACGAATTGAATATAGAATACATAGATCGAGTGACTCATTATAAGGGCACCGATGTGCTATTTCTGGAAGGCCATGATTGACGAGTGATGCCGTTGCCGTGGTAGCCTGTAGATCAGACGTGCACCATCAGACACGGCCGGACTTAATAGATGGTGTCAGTAGATGGGGATCAGTGCCATCTCCCTCCCCACTCATCCCTCCAACAAGGCTCCAAAAACTGCACTCCATCTCTGGTGAAGCCAAGAGGCACTTCTGCAAGAGTTTTTCCTGCTGCTCCAAACAGCTTGTCTGATTACAAGCTGATCAATACTTGGCCTCTCTCCCCCTCCTGGCAGGGGAAATGATGCGACACGAGAAGCTGTGACATTGACTGGGCCCTGGAGGGGTTGCCTGAGTATTGGTCTCAGAGAAATGGTTGTGCTATTAACTCAGCTGGCCTCCTCTGCTGTGTCATTGTTAAATGCTGGCAAGGATGAGCAGCTCGTATTAAACGGCTGACAAACGCCATCATAATTGCGCTCTTTGATTTTAATCGATGAAATTAGTGGGGGGTTTTAAGGCATGTCATTGTCAGACTGATCACTGTGGAAATGAAATCCATCCGTTCACCCCAGCCCTGCTGTTACGTTGTCAGGGGGTTTGTCAATAAAGTTTTCCTTAGTTTTGCCACTGTTATATAGCTAAACATTGGTCTGCTTTGAAACACGCCACAAACTTCACTCGCTGCTGCCGCTCTTTGGGAATTATCCACTCAAGTTTGGTATCTATGCAAAGCTTAGAATTTCAGCTTTTCAGGTTGATTTATTCTCCACAACGTTATTACAGCGTTAAAACCAACCAATATTTAAATTTTTTGCACCCTCAGATTCCAGAGTTAAAATAGTTATATCTCGGCCAAATATTGTCCTATTCTAACAAACGATATATCAATAGAAAGCTTATTTAATCTCAATGTGTTGTCCAGGGTCAAATATTTATTGATGTATAGATATATATTTCTATCCTCTCCAGAACACAAAAGAAGATATATTTAAGAACGCTGGTAACCAAACAACACTGACCCACATTAACATCCATTGTATGGACACAAAACCACTGAGACATTTCTCAAAATATTTTCTTTTGTGTTCCACACAAACACCATAACAGTGAATAAATGATGACGGAACTATCACTTACAGATATTTGGGCCAATACTGCAGAGACCAGATTAATGTCATGACATGCTGGAGAAATGCCCTTCCCATTTTCCCATAATGTGTGTAGCCTACTCATCTGTTCTACATGTGTGGGTCACCCTACTTATCTCTCCATCAGAGGCGGCCAGGTAGCTTTTACAGTGTCTGTTATGTACAGCTGAGCCAGCATGTCTCTCTCTCTCGCTCTCTCTCTCTCGCTCTCTCTCTCACTGTCTCGCTGAGGCCCCGCCATTGCTATCGAACGGTTTTATAGTCTTCCCACCGTTTCCTTGTTTGAAACAATATAGCCGGGACTGTTGTTATTGATTCCACTGGATTGTGCCCTGGGTAAGTGCTCCTTTGAGCCTCGCTGCTAAATTAAGCCATCGTTCCAACAGCGGCTGACAGTACTCCTTAGATCCTGGCTGCCTTCTAATGGCTCTGGTATTACTCATATGTTAATTGATTGGGCGGTGGAGGAGGAAGCCGACAGCAAGGTGGAAATGACTCTGCTGAGCGCACAAGTCTGCTGCAGACCTTTCAGAGAAATAAGTTACAAAGGCGAGTGACAATGGGGTCAATCAGCTTCCCGAGAGAGGGAAAATTACTTTGATGATTAAATTGATCGGAATTACCGAAGCATCATAATGGACTACCTGCCTCTCGCTGCTATTTCGAGAATGCCCCTCCGTAACATTTAAGTTGCGTCTCGGTACATCTCTTATCGGCATGCCTTATTTCTCATCACCCTGCAGACGGCAGAAGTGACACGAGGGCAATCGACAGGCTTCAGATCACAGCTCAATGAGCTGAAACAGCCCGAAGAAATATTTGCAGTTTAGGCAGTTAAATGCTGTAAAACATCTGGCCTGTCACAGCGTAATTTCACACATAATCTAATTGGTTATGTTCTGCTAAAAATGTTAGTTTTGTCTAGTACAGGCAACAAGTGCAAGCACTATACATTGTTAGTATTGTTAGTAACTGAATTAAAATAGTAATCTGAGAGTGGCTTCTACTTGTTTATGTTAATACTTATCTACTTGTTAATATTTTTATGGCCTACATTTAAAGCCGTGCAAAAACAATCACCCAAGTCATCTACAATAAACGCCCTATTCATCCTCCATCATTCACCCTGTATGTCTCTCTCTCTTCTTTTCGCTTTCCTGTTCTGTCTGAGGCCTCATTTCCTCTCTTGTCCCATGGATGATTAGGAGCAGCCTGCAGCATTTATCATGGGCTGGGAGAAGCAGAATAGGACGATATGAGGCTGAGAAGCCACCAAGTCATCCATGGTAAAATAAGAGAATATTATTTTAACCTTTTCAGTCTTCCAACATACAGGCTTTGATCTTTTAGAGCTTTAAGGTATATCATTGGCATCTTTGGCAACTTGTGTTTTAGGCAAAATACTACAAAAGAAAAATACACACAAAAAAAATATATATAGTTTTTAGGGACTTAAATTAGTGTAGTAGCTTTAATTTAAATATCAAGGTATATGTTGCATTATATGTGACCCTGGATCAGTCTTAAGTAGCATGAGAACATTTGTAGTAATAGCCAAAAATACATTGTATGGGTCACAATTATCATTTTTTCTTTTATGTCAAAAGTCACATTTCCTACCGTAAATATATCAAAACTTTATTTTTGTGAGTGGATGCAGCAAAATCGCTAACAAAATGATTTTTGAACCCACAGATTCCAGGGTTTTAAATAGTTAAATCTCGGCCAAATATTGTCCATATATAAACCATATATCAATGGAAAGCTTATGTATTCAGCTTTCAGATGATGTAAAAATTTCAATTTTGAAAAGACAGGGTCACATATATGTTATTGGATTAAACCAAGCAACATTCTAACTGAACTTGACAGTCAGCCAGCTTGATCCGTTTTTATTGTATGGAGAGCAGCAGCTTTGACATTTTAATAAGTCCTTTTGTGTTCCACGCGAATAGGTCTTACGAGATTTGAGTGACGTGACAGTGGGTATATAATAACACCATTTTAGACAAGTGAGTAGATGAACAGTGTTTTTAGCCTAAATATATCTTACCTACAGTAATCTTGTAGTTTAATGATCAAAGATTTCTTTTTGAACTTAAACCCAGAAATACAAATTCTGTCATTGATTATTTAGCCTTGTGCAAAACCTGTCTCTTTTGTTTTGTAAAACAAAAGAAGATATTATGAGAAATGTCTTTGTGTCCATACAATGGAAGCCAATGGGGTCTAATGGTGTTTGGTTATATCTGTTTGTGTTCTGCAGAAGAAAGAAAGTCACACAGGTTTGGTATGACATGAGGGCGAATGAGAAGAATTTTCATATTTTGGTGAACGATCTCTTTAATAACCCTTAAAAAAACTTCAAAGGTGGGGGGGTTCATTTATATTTACATTTAGTCATTTAGCAGACGCTTTTATCCAAAGCGACTTACAGAGAGATTAGGAAGCAATAAAGTGCTAACACCAAGTTACTAGTTTCCACAAAATGCGAATCTATATAGAACATAGCAGTCGCCATATTTGAGTTTCAGAATAAGATCTAATGTACTATTATAATGTCCTCCATCATGTATATTTTCCAATCCATGCATTCTAGAGGTTTTGTTGGAAAGCCTTATTCATAGACATTCACTGATCTCACCTATTGACACCCAGGTATAAAACAGTACAATATATTTAACGCACTCTATCCCTCATAACCTCATTTTATTTTTATACTCGGCATCTACTCTACAGTTCATAACCGTACTGTTGTCGTCGCTGTGTCTTCCCTCAGCCTGAAGTAGCCGTGAGAAGGCCTGATGGTATTATGTTGGTACGGCTAATTTGCTAATGGAAGAGCCTTTTTTTACTAGTCGCTAATTATTATTAATCACCGCTAGTTACATACGGCACGGTTAATTTAGTTAGCTGTGAGAGGGTGCAATTTTCGGTTTACATGTCTTTATGTGTGTCCAACCTGCTATTGGCGGACGAGCATTATACGCCACCTACCACCCCCACCACTGGCTCGCTGCCAGGCAGAAGCATTATTATGATCATCAGTCATAGAGAGGGGCGGCTAAATGTCATTATTGCATGCTGCAAGTGCCTCTTGGGAATTTGCGGCTGCCCGTTTAATTTCTCTAACAGCCTGAGAAAATGTTTCTTTGCATCGGTACTCTGGTCTGTGGCAAAAAAAAGGCATTTATCAGCCACCGCGCAATTAACGACATAGATCATTTACATAGTCACACAGCTAATTTTCATAATGTTCCCTTTATTATCAGAGGAAGAAATTAACCCAGGAATTTATTTACATATCCACTGCAAACGGTAACAGTGCGCTAATTGGCTGTTAGATGATTAATAGGCTTACAGCAGATGCTAATGAATCATGCACTCACTGTTCTGAAGGTGCTCTTGCAGTGTGTTTGTGTTTTGGCAGCTTAATTAGTCTGATAATTATGCACTTGTTGCGTTCGCTTTCAAGCAAATACAATCAAACATTGAAAAGATTAAAGTGGATTGTATTAGTGAGAGCAAGTGTTAGCTTGAGCACTTACCGACCTCAGCTAAACAATCACAGGTTTTTATTTACCTTATTCGTACCTCTAAAAAAGTGATGTTTTCTGAGCAAACCAAAAATAGACGTGGATGAGCTTTTGACGGTTGAATCAGAAAGAATATTGACATATCGTTACACACAACTCGGTTTGACTGACAGTTTGAGGCTTAATTAGGCAAATTAGATCATCTGCCATATAATTCAATAAAACATCTGTTTCTATCTCTAATTGAGAGAGAATGTATTTGTACGGAAGAACATTTAACTTGTTTTCGCTCATGTCTCCTTAGAGCTGGTGTTCAAAAATATTTCTTATATGATCCTTAAAATTGTTTAATGTGAAGGTGTATGTTCTCCGGACAAGGATTAGCTTAAGCCCAGGACTAGGCCTTGGTTAATTTAGGATAAGAAAAAAAACATTACGGTTTGCATCTTGAGACAAAACAATCACACTGATATGTTTTAATATATGTCAGTGGAAGTTGTTTTCGATCAAGAAACCTCTAACATTTAAGTTAGTCTGGGACTAAGCTTAAACCCTGTCCGGAAAACCGCCCCATAATGTTTGAAATGAGTAGACTAAAATATGATTGTGCCGACATATTCACTTCTTTTATTTGAAAACTACATTTAGCCTCGTAGTTAGTGCACCGACATATAGCGCTAGTGCACTGGCGGTGACCCAAGTTCGATTCCCGTCTGGCATGGTCTTTTGCCGATCCCATAAAAACGTATAAAATCTAACTTAAAAACAAAAGAAAACTACATTTTTATTGAAAATATTTTTTTGATATGGATTACTCGGACCAAATAATGAATGAAAAGCATCTAATAAGAGTCCAGAATAGATGGAAATTCCTTCAATACTTTAAAACGTTTCCAGGTTGAGACTGGAGCTGGATGATAAAAACAAAGTGTACGATTTTGCAGGGTGACTACTTTGAAGATGCTAAAATATAACATGGTGTTCATTCATTTACATTTAGTCATTTAGCAGATGCTTTTATCCAAAGCGACTTACAAATGAGGTAAACAATGAAAGCAATTAAAAACTGCTCTAAAAAAGTCTAGCACAGTAACTATAAAAATTATTATTATTATCATTTTTTTTTAAAGAGTAGAAAAGAGATCAAAAAGAATAGAAGTCAGTGTTATTCAGTCAGTTGTTGATGGATGAGTTTTCAGGCGATTTCTTAGGATGATTTTAGTCACAACAAAATTCCCAAAGTTACAATTGTGTTATTCTATGGTTTGGATGGGTTTACTATTATTCTAAAATGTATAAAGGATATCAAATAAGACATAGTAAGTGATCCTAAACTTTTGACAGGAGGTGTATATGAGTAGTTGACAAATTAATGTGTAAATGTGAATTTAAATGGAAAAAAACTATATGTTTTGTTCTCTACATTTTTGCTGTCACACCATAGGACAAATGTACGATATATTCCCATATTCATATCCACTTCTTTTCTGGAATTAGATCAATGTGATTTTTTTATTGCTTATTTACAGTTAATGGCTGGAATAGTGCCTTCAGTTCTTGCATGGGTTCTGATCTAAATGAACAGGCCAAGGATAAAGGCAGATGAGGAAAACCCCCAGTGACATTATGTGGGACTGCGGAGGTGTACTGCTCTGTAATTAAAAGCCCCCAATAAGTCCACCGACTCACAACATCCTATAATAAAAACCCCCAATCGGCTCTGGCTGGAGAACCATTAGAAAGCAATGCTTATGAATATTTGATGCAAATCCTCCTTTTTGTCTTGGACAGCTTGAAGTGGGAATCGCATTGATCTGCTGTTATAATCGCAGATTAAAGTGAGCTCTCCCCAAACCATTCCCTGATTAAAGGCCTGTTTACATGCCACGCTCACACACCAGCGCTGCTTTTCCTGGGCCTTGAACAGGCCCCCATAGGCTGCGCTGTGCAGCTAAAACCGACTGGCACTAATGGGCCCCTCACTGACTGCCGAGCGCAGGGTGTCTTTTAGATTTGTGTTTCAACTCGTTAGTTTCCAGATTTGGCCGGAGTCTACAAAATGTCCCTTATGAAATATTCAATTCAGCAAATCCACTAGGAGCTCAGCTAAGGAGAGACTTCTTTCACTTCTTTTACTGTGGCGATCGCTTTGTTGCAGAGCTCCCACTGTATCGTGTTTCGAAAATGATTATTAGCAGTTTAAAGGGTTTATGGAAAGTAGGACACACGAGGCATTGATTTGTGCTGTTTTGTATGTGTGCTGCTGTTTATGATGTTAAGGTGACAAAGAGAAAAAAATCACTGTTGAAAAATAAGTTAAGAAATTTATTAGCACATCACAGACAAAGTTGTTACGTGTGATATTTAGGAGTATCTATCTTCGGCAAAGAAGCGAAAACGTGACGACATCTTTGTCCTGTGTCATCCACCGTAGTGCTTGGAAAGGGATAGTGAGTGCTGGAGTGAGCTGTTGGTTGCAATTCGCAACCTCACTGCAAAAACCTCCACATTGCTCCTTTAAGAATTCGTTCCTGCCTTTCTACAATACACAATTTTCTGGTTTGTATTATTGCTACATTTAGCCAAAAACAGTGTTTTACAAAGTACCATGTTATCAGATCACACTATGGAACACAATATTGTATGATTTGTGTTGCTTGGTTTAACTTTCCATTGGGTTAAACACCAACCAAATGCTATGTTATAAATTCAGTAAATGCTAAGCTATAGCTCAGCATCAGTGTTCAATTCTACAGTTTCAAGAGGTCACTGAAATTCTGTAGATTTCATAGATTCATAGATTATATCCCATGCATATCTTTCCACATGGCATATTTCAGCAATTCGATATTGAAGCTGTAAAAAGGGTGATGTTGATTTATCTCATTTCACAGGAGGATGAATGGCGACAGGTTGAGTGCCCTTAGCAGTGGTCAGTGTGTCTGCTATCAGATTATCGGTTACTGTTAGCCTGCATGTGAGAGAGGTGCTTGAATAACAGAGAAACCACATAGCGTATGTACCAACTCTTACCTTCACTTGTCACCCTGGCCGCATCTCATTTGCACAGCCTCTTTTCTGAAGTGGCAATGAAAGTTTGCTATAATATAAAAGATTACATAATAAGCTATTTGCATCTCTCCGACGCTCCCTTAAGCGCAGTGTAGTGCAGCCGAACTCTTGTTCAGTAGAGCCTGCTTCACGTCTAGTGCGGATACAGAATTGGGCTGCAGGTCAGAAGATCAGCAATCAAATCAGTGTAGTGTTGGGTTGTGGAGAGCACTTGAGTGACAGCTGTCAGAGGGTGCATCCAGAATCCCACATTATAAACTCTCTGGCTTCCTGGATGAGCTCTTGTGGTGACGCGTGTGGTGGTGACCTCAGTAAGAGCAGGCTGATGAGAGGGTTTGGGACAAGTGAATTAGCATCACTCAGGTTGGGCGTTTGAGGCAGATCTATGGAGAGTCCCGCACACTTGAGTTACCCGCTCACGCGCTGTTCTCCTAA
Source organism: Oreonectes daqikongensis (assembly GCA_026939265.1). Taxonomy (NCBI): domain Eukaryota; kingdom Metazoa; phylum Chordata; class Actinopteri; order Cypriniformes; family Nemacheilidae; genus Oreonectes; species Oreonectes daqikongensis. Next base: position 5,671,866 of record JAOTQM010000187.1, read on the forward strand.
CCTTCACTTTGTGGCTGTGCGATCGGTGCACATTTAACGCTCGGCTGGATTTTAAGCCATGCTGAAAGTGCCAGAGAATTAAAGCGCCACTTTCGTTAGTGCTTGAGCGTGTTCTGCCGTTGGGAAGGGTCCAGCTTTGTACGATCTGATTTCCTAGCTTGTCAACATTGATTATGATGTGTTATGTTTGAGAAAACACAGTTTTAGTCATTCTAAAGGGGAGCAGAGCTTGTTTTGAACCAAGGCCATGCTTTATAGAAATAGTGTCATACTAGTTCTGGTCTAGCTGTTTAACAATAAAACTTGGCTGATGAACCTGGCTGACCAAAGAATCTTGCTAGTAGTAAGGGCGCCGACATCCAAAACACAACTGCACACCCATCCTCTCCTCCTATCTTTACAGTTTGAACTTGCAATTGACATAAACCATTAAACTGTTGACAAGGTTGCAGTCCGTGATGCACAGGTGCGAGTAACAAAATTCTGTCCCCATTCATAACTCACTCTGCCAGTCTCAAACGCAGCTGGATCTTCCAACTTGTTTACAGTCCTGAAAAAAGAAGCATCCCTGAGCTGTCAATCAAATGGAGGGTGATGTCATCATATTTGCTCTTAGGGAATTGTATTGCAGTGGGTGAGGGCTGTATAAAACAGACTTGACCTTGTGAACAACAGCAGGGGCTGCTTGTAGAATAGATAATAATCAGGGCCTAAACCCCTACTGCATTGCTGTTTCTAAATGCTGTCGACTGACTGTTGAATCCAGGCTTACAGCCTCCTGCCAGCACTGCTGCCCTTGTCTTGTTCAAATAGTATGATGCTTTGTTTCTCTGACTGAATGTAATGGGGTGACTGCATTGCTAAATTGATCTTTTGAAAGAAAGACTGCAGCAAAAATCTTTTTATATTTGGTTTTTAGTCTAAAGGCTAGGTAGCATACAAAAAAGGTATTTGATTTGTGTACTCATGATGCACTTAAAATGCTCAATTTTGATCACAATATCAAGCCTTAACTTTATTTCTATAACTTAGAATTAGCTGTACTGCATTCGACTCGGCATAGACACCTGAGCCAAGCTTTGTGGGAGTCCACAATCATTCTGTTACATTAAGATTGATTTTAGCACAGGTTGAGGTACCATTCAGTGGAGAGAGAGAGAGAGAGAGAGAGAGAGAGAGAGAGAGAGAGAGAGAGTCTGTTGAATGCTGATTGTCTCTCTGTATTTTCCCCTCTGCCACTGAGCCATGCAATTGCTCTCTTTCATTTTTCAGCACTTGTGTCTCTCCTCGCAGACGGACAGCCGATTTATAAGACGTCCCCGCTGAAGAGTAACATTTCTCATTTTGCATCAGATTCCTCCCTAACAAGCCGATTGCGCCGTTGCATGCGAATGCGGAGATAATGAAAAATGTTATGAATATTTCAACGCCGCTACAAAAGACAAGTTTGTACGATGACTTTGTCCTTTGAATCAATCCCCACCGGACCAAACAGGCTTAATAAGAGAAACAGCGATCCAACTTATCTGTGATGTGAATGTATAATGTTGGGTTTTTTAATAACTGCAGTAGCCTCGGGGGCTGTCTACAAAATGGCTTGTGCACTTTGGTATTTGCGCATTTCATTTTTGTTAAATCATTAATGTTTCTCTAGGCTAACAGCTCCTCTGGCAGCTGCAGTGGGATCGAAGACGGGCCGAGCTAAACGCCTGCATTGAGCGGTACTCCATCAAAGGCATCAAGCCTTTTATTTATTTCATAAATGCACATGTACTATTCTCAGGGCTTTTATTCTATCTGATTCCTGATCCTGAATCCCAGGTGACAGGTTTGGCCTTTGACCTTTACCTTGTTATCATGTCCCATCAGACAAATTGGTGCAAATCTGAATGTCTATGCATATGAGCTGGTTTTCTGTTTGCCTTTGTGGAAATGGACACAACTCAAGGTTGAGGATTCAGGATGAATATGGTTGAAAGCAAGATCTGTGCTCAAAAGTATTGTTTGTACAAAGAGGTTTCGTTTAACAGAATTAATTATAAATGGATAATTGGATCAGTTTTTCTGGCAAGGGCTGTCCAAGATACAGAGAAAACATCTTAATAGCAATCTTTCTCTTGACATATCTTTTTTAAAGACAAGGCGCTGGTCAAAACATTAACATAATTAAGGTCCAAATTTGTCCTTCAAGTCTGACAATGATAGTAATTAATCTTGCACATCTTCAGGCTGAATTGGCAGATCAGTGTGGAGAAATGCTGAATTGAGCAGCTTTATAGTTTTGCCGCCTTCTGCAGAACACAAAGAAGATATTTTGAAGAACGTTGGTAGCAAAAGATCTTCCTCCATGGACTTCCATTGTACAGACACAAAACCACTGAGACATTTCTCAAACATTTCTATCTCCTTTTATGTTCCGCTGAAGAAGAATCGTTTACAGGTTTTGATCTGGGTGAACTGTTCCATTAAGCGAATTAGGCTAAACCGAGGACTGTTTGTTTGGAAATTGTGGTGAATTCGTGATAATACATGGCGCTGTGAGGAGGGCAGTTTATGTGCAAACTATAGAACATTTGAATGCAAACGGCGGTGTACTTTACCCATCTAAAGCCCTGATTTACATTGCATCCTAAGCAGTCTTTGTGAGCGCAGTGAGGTGTGAAGAGATGTAATGAAACAGAGCCTCTGTTTATGAGGGGAACATTCATATTCATTAGCAGTCAGTCATTAGCATACGATGCCTGTGACGAAACCTGATGCATGTTTTATGAGCACAGTTAATGGGACATTGACAGCGCAATAAAAACGAGGGAAAGTGTGAAAGAGAGCAGGAGAGAGGGAGAGACGCATCCCCTGAAAAGCCACAGGGCACTGGGCGGGTTATTGATTCTCCCCAGTGTCCTATTGATCTCTGATGTTTTCATCTCACAAAGGCCTTGATAAGCTGCCGTGTATCTGAGAAACACTGACAGTGCAGCCCATTGACTCTGGCTATCAATAGCCACGGAGCTGGATATCATTAAATCCTCATCATTGTGTTTTTATCCTCCACACATCACTGACTGCCTCTGGTGACCTCAAAATGGAGCTGCACGCTGCACGGTTTGACTCTGCTGGGCACACGGGCATGTCAGTGGCACCTCTATTAAAGCAACTCTTTTGCCATGTTAACAGTGGTGTAAGTTGTTGTGATTAGCTGATCAACATTAATATTTCGGACTGACTGACCAAATAAATTTGTAGCTTGACAAATATTTCACATTTATTTTTCCAATTTAAGACCTGGTATTCAGCCTTAAAGACATTGGAGCTGGCATGCATTCTACCAGTTTGTGCAAGAAAAGTAGTTCTTAATGTCACAAATATTTGACACATTTTCTTGTTTAGTTGGCGACTTCTTAGAACTGCAAAACATATCTAAATTAATAAAATATATTTCAATATGCATATCTCAGTAGTTTGCAATAACTGAATAATGCAGATTTTAGGTTTTCTTTGTGAAGTTCCTCTCAAATCCAGCAGGTTTTCTTGCAAACTGTGACAGTAAAAGAGGCAAATAATAGATGCAAACTTAGTAACAGGCCTTTGTTTTAGAAGTTTTTAAGTTGATATACCTATAGCAAGTTGAGAAAATGTTGGCTTATTTTTTAGTTTTAGTTTGTTTGTTTATCCACTTCATATACTGCATAAGGTTGTAGTGATGCTTTGATTATTTTTCTTATTGCCATTTTAAAATACACTTTAACCATTTAAATTCCTTTTACAAACAAAACATTATAGTATTGCATATTGCAGGCTATCACATTATTATATTTCATAAACTATATAACATTATTTAACATTTAGTAAAACAAAAATATATATAATATATTTTTCTAATATAAAATATTATTTCAAATGTAATATTAAAAATAGGTCATAGTATTTATTATTTATTAAATATCATAGCATAAATTATTAATAAAAGTAAAATTTCATATAATATACAGTAATATTTTATTTATTCATAACATTTTTGTTTGACATTTTTTTCAGAATCATCTGTACCTTTACATTTTTTAAGAAGATTTTGAGATTTGGGGAGATTTATTTATTTCTGGCTACTACTAAGATTTTGTTCATAACACAAGCTTCTTTACATTAGGGTATAAAACATGGAAATTCTTTGACCTTCCTAGCAGAATAATCGGAAGAATTTTTATTACAATTTAAAGGTCTAGGCAGAGTTAAATCTGAATAACGGGTTATTAAAATGCAGCATATTCCATAATTTGAAGTAGAGAGGCCTGTACCTATTGCATAATGCATGCAGAGAAAGATCAAAGGGAAGTCATGTGTGAGACACGGTGAGATTGTCTCCTGTTGCTAACAGCCGCGTGTGATGATTTCTACGACTGTTAATGGAGGTTTTGCTCTCCTGCACTCTGCAGGCTGTTTACCTGCGGGGCGGGCCAGCACCTGATGAGCAAGAGACCCGCCTTTTCTCTCTGGAGATCACAAATAGGCAAGTCATCAGTGGGGCAATCCTTCATTGACAAGAGAGGTTGTCCCCTCTATTACGCCTCATGGGGAGGGAGGGATGGATGGCGAGGACGGCTGATGCAGAGATCAATAGAGCTATGGGGGGGGGAATGCTGGGAAGGCAGGGACAGGTGTGGAGGGGTGATGGGGGGGTTGTTCTAATGCCATGCTCCATTAGAGACTGGAGACACTCTTGGCTCACTAGCAGACAGCCTGATAAACAGCCTGGCCTCTGATAATAGTCTGTCTGATCAATAGCCCTCTCCCTCACAGTTCCCTGGGGGATCCGTGGGATGGGGCAGGGCTGGCCGATGACCCTGGGGTCAAAGGTCATGGGTTCTTAAGGAGTGGCTAGGGGAGGGAGGAGTCAGTCATAAACATCACTCCAGGCCTGTTTTGTATCACAGCGTTTCGTGTCACTGATCAAAGACCAGCTCTACCAATTACACGATGCATAATCTCATCATAGAATTTTGTTTTTTTTATATCTGTGTCTTCACCTCACACAACGCAATAATCTGTCATTGTTATTATTGCTTTGCCCCTTTCGACTTATTGATCATATGATGAAGGGTCTTCTAGAGTAAGAGGAAGAGTCACCGCGGCTCCACAGATCTAATGGTTTTCATTTTGCTGCTGTGGATCTATGCGCAGGTTATTGATGCTTATTTTCAGCCCCTCAGTCACTCCATCCATTTAGTTTCTCTTTCAGTGCAGCTGTTAATGCTTTATCGACACCTACCCCTGCCAAAATCCACATCAGGCTGCATATACAAACATTCAGATACGTCAGTGCATCATGTAGTAGATCTTGTCTTCATTTTATTCTCTCGTAAATGAACGTGTGTGTGTGATGTTGAGTGTGATGGAGAGTAAAAGATGGGTCATGCTTGTTATTCCAGGAAAAGATTAAGAACATTACGGCATTTGCTGAATATCCATATATTTGTGACATTTATTGACTTGTGGTTGTTCTTCAGTTTGTTTTCAAAAATCATTAAGGTCAAGTTACGTTACCAGAAGTACCACATTATCTTAAAGAATCAGATGTGTCACAATTGTGTTTGTTCTGTGTGGGTGGGAGTTTCCAAACAAACAAAGTCATATGTGTTTTTATGTGATCAACATAAAGTGGAAAGTACTTGAGTATTTTTACTTGCTGTCAAACACATATGTACTTTATCAGTGTTTTTACTTTGGAAAATGTTTAATTCCTTTTCCTTCACTCAAATTTGAAAATTCACAAAAATTTCTAATAATGTAATGTACTTAAAGAAAACGCCCAAAAAGAAAATTCTGTCTTCATTTGTTCCAAATCTGTATAAATTTCTTTGTTATGATAAACACAGAGATAGATAACTGTTTGTTTACAAGCATTCTTCCAAATAGCTTTCTTTGTATGTATCAGAACAAAGACATTTATACAGATTTGGAACAACTCGAGCATGAGTAAATGATGACAATATTTATATTTTTTAAACTGTCCCTTTAAATATTAAAGGTTAAAAAAAAAAACATTCATCAAATGTAGTGTAGTAAAAATATGCTTTTAATGTAATAAAAGGAAAGTTTCCAAAGTAAAAAATACTCAAGTACACCTCTGGTTTAAAAATATTGAAGTTCTTAACTTTCCAAACTGCTGGTGAACTCCGACAGAGATTATAGTTTAATATGTCCGCATAGTTTTTTTATAAAGAACAGTCCTCTGGAGGTTTTCGAAATTGAACAGACAAACAAGACTAGCAAAACAAAACATGCACTTCTCTGTTGCGTCTGCGGAAAATTGCGTGTCTTGTGTAATAGAGCTAATGATGTTTTAGCATGCACGTTCAAAGAGGATGGCATATGTGGCACAGCCGCGTTCTCCCTCGCTGCTTGGTTTACACGGGCCGGATGGAAAAATGTGAGTCAAAGAGGCCAGCGCTTGTATGGAGTTGTGTTGTGGTGTGTCAGAGTCATGAGTTTAGCAGAACTAACGGGGTTAAAAGAACAAGTTCCCTTTTTTGAGGGTAGCGTGTGGGAGGAAGTTAAATCTCTAAAGTCTGCAGCCTTGCACTACAACCCAGAACAGGGGGTGGAAAAAGCACGAGCGCCGCCAGTACACAAGCTCATGTTCTCGCTGAATGAGTTGCAACCGCAAGACTGTTTTTAAAGGGCCCTTTTTTCCCCTTCTATTGCAACGTGCTACTGTTATCTCAGAGTGACAGTTGTGGCTTAAATGGTGGCGATATATCCTGACTGGGAAAGTGAGACACCCTATCTTGACAGAATAAATGCCCACAGACCATAAACCACATGCGAGCAGACTCTGTACTGCAACGCATCTTGACTTCAAACGCTAACAAGTTGGAATAACATTTTGCTTGGGGAAGCTGCCGCCGAAGGCCTCGCCGGTGCTGGCAAGTTGATTTGAAAGAAGCCAGATTTATTACGAGCCTTGTAGACCTCCGATACGGGCGGAACCGCATTGCATAAATAGCAGGGGGTTGGGGTGTCGGTGAAGAGAGTGGTGAATGCGGATGCTTGATGCAGACCCTCAGTTTTTCACTTCAATTTTCTTGAATCTTTTTGTTTGCTCTGTATTAGCAGTCAGCAAGCTGATCCTCATGGGAGATAGTGAATGCTTTCAATTTGAGGTGTTCGGAATGCAAAAAAAGGCACGCTTTACCGGCACATCTGAACAGAGAAAAGAGTTCCAGGCATGTCTAACTCTTTCTGAATATGCTGACAGGGAGGTAAATTATGCCGAAGGGGGGAGTGGATGTGTCAACTCTGCGGCTCGGGCACAACCGGCTCTCTGACAGCATGGGGCACAATGTTAGGCTCCACACTAAATTCCACTTACGCTAACTGGCAGGGCTGTCTGTTGTCATGGAAACAGCCAAAAATGTTCACAACTGACCTCCCAGCATTTCTTGCCAGAGTGTACCGTTTACCACGCTTCACAGACTGCTATCTCTTTATCTGCTTTTATCTATGACTGTCTCCCCTACTCTCTCTCTCTCTCTTTGACTCTCTCTCTTCACACCTCTTCCACTCACATGGTTTCAATCCAGTCTGCTGTGATAACAGGAAGTCGGAGGATGGCGGCCAACGAGATCCAAACAACTCCGCGCACAAGTGTAAAGATCACACACACACATGCGTACGCGAGCATAAAAGCGCGCACTAAAATCGCAATCGTGCCGTTGCACGAAAGAGCCTGTCCGCTATCGTGCGCGCCCACGCGAAACCAAACGCAGCTAAACAGACAGCAGGCCCTAATGCGATAACTTCTCACACATGTCTGAACAAAGTTGCGGCCTTGCTGGTGGGACAGCGACTCATGCGCACCATCTGAGGCGCCTGTGACACGCAAAGTAAGCGAGTGTGAAAACAGAAAGCGAGAACACGGTAGTTTAACTATACCGCACGAAAGGAAGTGGCGTGGAAAGTATGGTCGAGGTCTTTTGGTTGAAGTATAGGTTTTGTTTATTGTGTTACAGAATTAAGGACAAGAAAGAAGGCTTTCGTTTCTTCAGTAGTGTGATTCTGATCTATTTTTGTTTTTCCATCACAGAAAAAAAGGGGAAATAACATTACACCGAAAGTTGTACATTTGGTTTAACCTCAGACATACTGTTTCTTCAGTCTCTAATCTTCAGTCTTTAGGGTTTTTTAACTCAACTTAATTTCAATCTTCAATCTTTGATTTCATTTTCAAAAAAAAAATGTTGTTTGCATAGTCTACTGAGATTATCAGAGTAACATACTTACTGTATATGTGACAAATAAAAATCTTGAATGTGAGATTAATGGACAGGATTGTAAGAACACTTCAGTTATTTGGAGCTAGTAAATATGTTTTTTTTTCTATTGGTTTCAACAGTTTGTGCATCTTTTTGAAGAGCCCAATGTGACATTCTTGAGCTTGAGATTTGAAGTGTCTCTGTGTTATATTTCAACTTAAGGACTTGCATGCCACTGTAGGTTGAAAATGTAACATAGAAATCCAAACGTCTCTATTTAGATGCTTTTCCGAGGATGTAAAAGTACATAGTGGCTGAAAAAAGGCAGCAGAGGCTGTTCAGACCACCCACCTTGTGACGGAAGTATAAATCGGGCAGAGTGTGGTCTGGATGAAATGAAGCCTCTAACCAGATAAGTCTGTGCTTTCATCAACCACATTAGAGGAACCTACATCTGCAGAACATTTTCTGTCTTCATACAACTCAACAAAACTCTCCATTTAGACATCACAGAGTTGGAAATTAATGATATTTATGATGGTAATATAAAAAATGTTTGGTTTAATGTCAAAGTGAATGTGAGGGGTGTTTTTAGCACCCCTAGTGTCACCAAGTGTAATTACAAAAACAATAATTTATGAACCTAAATCCTTCTCATGTCTTTTTGTCAGTCACAAAGATTTCGCCCCCTTACCAACTCAGTTTATGAATGGATTATAGTTTTATATAGTAAGTTAGACTTTTTATTCTTTCCTGTCCTGCTTTCACCTTTTTGTCACTAGCAGCTAGTGTTTTTCTCTAAACTCTCTTGTCATGGACAATCAATACACCATGCCATGATTGTAGTAGTTAAGAGGTCCTTTGTTGACATGCTGAGACCTCTCCTATTCTTTTTCTTGAGTGGCCACACCACAGTGTTCACTGTATTGGATGAATGGCCAAAGTTCAACCCAAAGTGGGCTGAATGCAACAAGGAGATGAATTACGGGAGCTTGATGTCTGTGCTGTTTTTATCCTTTTTGTATTTCATTGATTTACAGCGGCGAGGCAGGCTTATTGTCCCAGCCACTAAAAATAACAGAGGAGGAAAACAACAACAGTGACACGGCGATGGTATTGATTTTGATGGCCGGCCGCCCCAGGGTGCTTTTTATCCAGAGCGGTAAAATAACAAAAGAGATGGGCTGGAAGTTTTCCATGTATACCAATCAGAGTTTATAAATTGCTCCATTACCTTCATTTCCCTTGGTTACTCCGGGAACATTAGCAATTATTTTCTCGCGGGCTTCGCCCATGAAACTAATAATCTGGTGATTTAGTGCCTTGTGGCATAGCGCACCCTCTTCTGCCTGCTTTAATCCATTCATCTTGCCACCTATCAATTTGACTTTTGCGGGGACAAATTGCTTTTCCGAGTACATCCAGGGGAAAATAGGTCAATAGGTGTCTCCGTGATCTCTCTAAAAGTCATTTCGCTTTCATAAAATAAGCTCTAGGCAGAATGTTTTCCTGTATAGATCCAGTCTATGTACAGATACTTATATATTGTCTGTGGGTATGTGTGATTATCTGTAGGTATCCACAGGCAGTGTGCCGGGCAGCATCTTATTTTCGTTCTGTTAGTACTGTAGATGGATAGCAGGATGTAGGAGTGGAGAGGGCAGCTGCGGTGTTGTGGCTGAAGCATGCTGTCCCATTAGTACACCCCTGGGGAGGGACAGACCTGGAGGACAAGAAGACAAGCCTGGATTAGCTCATAAATCACAGCCCAGGGGACCTACGAGAAGCTGTGACATCATCATTTAGAGACAAACACAACCGGGCTGAGTGCACACTCCCGCTAGTGTCTATTTTAGATGATGTGGGTTACATTTTTCTTGTTTTTAAACACTGAGACGTTGCGAAATTCAACCTGAAATTTGTGTCACCCCTGCCAAATATCAGCAGAGCTAATACTATATTCTCTTGTATGAAAATGTTTCTATTATTCCTGAATTTGTATTTCCAATAATTTAATAAATTTAATGTATTAACATTTCATATATAGAAAATACATTTGGGAAAAGTGTATAGCCTTTACATTCCAGGATTTGGCTAAAAATATTATTTTGGTCACATTTGGAGTAACCTCAAGGTGGACGTTTATGTCAGAGTTTAGTTTTGCTCTTTGACTAGGAGAATTTGTCTTTAAAGATGGTGTGTGGGATGTGTTTGTTTTTATGGAGGCCTCAAATTTGTCCAGCTCTCTGTGATTCTAAGTCTGTAATAAGTCTTGTGGCTCTCTCTCTCCTTCACACACACACACACACACACAGATCTGCGGTTACGCAGTGATCCAGGATTGGCCGGCAGCCCTGACCTCAGCTCTTCCCAGGCTGGGTGGGATGGCGAGCGCTGCCAGGCCGCAGTTTTACCCAAATGGGCTGAAAGCGCAGACACCAAAACGTGCCCATGTATGTGCAGTGAAAGGGGATGTGGTTGTTTCACCAGTGACCCTGTTATACCAACGCCACATACCGGTGTAGCCCACCCAAGAGCTCCTCCACACCAGTAACCTAATTACGCATCCAGCACCTGGCAACAACGCAGCAGTGGCTTGGTTCATGGCTGTGCATCAAAGGTAAAGAGCTCTACCAAATGTGGTGCTTTCTGTCCACTGTTATTCACGTCACCTTCGAGGCCTCCGCGCTCACTGTAACAGCAGAGCGGTGCTGTGGGACAAACACTCTGTGTTTAATGGAAGTCGACACATGACGCTTAAACCCGTTGGCTAGAGGTTGATGGAGTGGAAGAGTGCTTCTCTCCTAGGTACCACAGGCCCAGACCTCTCGTTGAGACGTCTCAAGGCGCTGAGGGCAGAAATTGTGTGTCACCCAGACCAGAGTCAACGCTCTCTCCCCATGAGTCCTGCCCTTTGTCCCTGTTATATTCTGTTGATAGAATCTCTCAGACTAAACTGTACGTTTGCACAGGATCTAAGGCTGGGATGAGATGCCCCGAGGGTCGGGCTTATCTGGAGATATCAAAGGGGAAGAAACAGGAGTCAAACCAGCTTATCTTCTTCCTGTGTTCCTCCTGTCCTACAGACCTGCTGTTTTGTCTGCCTGTAGATGCAGATTTTGTGTACTAACATCAACAATGGGGTTAGAAAGAGTGAGAGTTAATAGAGAGAAAGGAAGGAAAAATAGGAACAAAGATAGAAAGTAGGAAGGCAGGGGAGATGGACGGACAGAAAAAAGAAAGAAAGGAATGAAGTAAAAGACGGAGGAGGAATAGAGAGAGGGAGGAATGAAGGGGAAAAAAAGACAAAAGAAAGAGAGGACGGACGAAAGAAAGAAAGAAAAAGGAAGAATGAAGTAAAGGAAGAAAAGAACGAAAGTAAAAATGGAACGAAAGTAAATAAAGAAAGAGGATAAAAAAGAGAAAGAGAAAGAGAAAGAAGGAAAGAAAGAAAGAAAACAAAAAGAAAGAAAGGATGAAAAAAGGAAAGAAATAAGAATGACAAAGAAAAGGGACAAAATAAATATAGAAAGAAAAAGAGAGGATGAAAGAATAAACAAACAAACAAAGAGAAAGAAGAGCTTTTAATAAATATTAACATCTGCCACAAGTTTACTATCCTGCCGACTTCCACATGTAGGATTGTCTGTGCAATCTTTTCTGCAAACTTGCAAATGAGTGTTGACTAGAGAGAAGAATATCTGTCTGCCTCTGGCTTGCAGAGGAAATATACTTTTTACAGCTTGCAACCATATGAAATATGACATCAAACTAGAGTCTGAACAGGAATGAAAATAAGACATCACAGTCTAAGAAGTAGCAGTGTGTGCGTCTGAATAGATCCTGTGATCTCGATGCATGTGAAATTATTATAATCGTCCATGTGTTATAGCTGAATCAATCGCATAGACATTGCACGTAACCGCAGGGGCCCAGGCACCGCTCAGCACCACCGCAGTCCCAAATACAGTGCAGTCGGCTCCACGCTAAACCCCATGTTAAGCGGCTTCCCGACCTCAGCTCTAGGGGTCAGGAGCGGGAAAAACATCACACAAGAGCCACAATTACAGCCCTCGGACATGAAAAGTGTCTCTTTTTATTCCCTGACAGGGCTCCCGTTGATAATTGCTGGGTCTGCATGCTGCGTAAACAAACAGGCAAACCGGCCTCTGTGTCTGTGTTGGCTACAGCGGCAGTGGTTGCGGTGGTGGGGACTGGGAGCGATTACAGGATGCAGCCGGGGCTGCGGCTGTGATGGCACATAGTTCAATCCACTCTGGGCTTCCGTCACATAGTAAAGTGCTCTCTTTCCCTCTCCATTACTCCATGACCCTCACTTTTATTTCCCTTCCATTTCTTTACCTCGCTCTGTCAATCGCTGTGTGTTTGTGGTGCTTGCTTAGGCCAGCGCTGCATTTGGTGTTGTTCATGTGGGTTACCCTGAGTATTAAAATTCAGTGCATAACTCGCACCGCACTGTGTGTGCTTTGGAAATAACTGATAACCTCAAATTGTGTGGTTTGTTAAGGAGAATTGTGCTATTATTTTTCTAAGTGATTGACTTTTGCCTGGTGGAATTAGATGGAAATACAGTAGATGTAGCTTGAAGGATTTTTTGAAAATGATCATTCATTTATCCTATGTCATTCCAAACCTGTATGACTTTTTCAGAAAACAAAAGAAGATATTTTGAGGAACGTTGGGAACCAAACAACATTGGACCCGGTTGACTTCCATTGTATGAACACAAAACCACAACATTTCTCAAAAATATCTTCTTTTGTGTTCTTAAGAATAACGAGTTGTTTTAAATGACATGAGGATAAATAAATAATGCCAATTTTTTTTTCGGGGTGAACTATCACTTTAACGCATCTATTCATTCGTGAGGCAGACAGAGATGGAGGGAAAACAGCAGGCAGGAGACAGAGTGATGATAGAATAAAATTAATATTAGATTATTTTTATTTTAGATGCGTTTCAATGCTCAGTCTGACTTGATATAGATTCAGCAGGTGTTATTATACCAAGCAAAGGCAGTGGAAAATAACTACCTTAAAAGATTTTCTGTGAAAACTTCAAGATTGAGACATTCCAGACAATATAGACCAAAGATAAGATGAAACAGTTATCAAAGTAATGTCGAACTGAATAAATAAGCAGAATGACATATATATATATAAATTAACTGAAAAAATAAGGAGTAGTAAATGCATATTAGGATAAGAAATTAGAACACAAATTAGAATTACAATCATCTCATCTCAATTTGTTTCTTACTTTTGTAAATTGTTACAAATAAAAACATTTACTAAATGCCAAAATATATATGTAATATGTCGTGTGTGGTTATAAGTGCATGACTCATAATGTCCCTGGAACTGTGAGTGTCTGTGTGTGTTTTTGGAGTACACAGCAATGCAAATGTACAACACAAGGATTTACATTACAGGAAACATGCAGACCTTCCATTAGATATTTCCACACACACAGACGCACACAAACACCCCCGCACGTATATACAGCATTCCCTCAGCGGCCTCTGAAATGGAGAGAGAAGTGCAGCTGGAGCACCTGCCTGTGTTTGTCTCCTCTCCTCTCCCCTCCTAAGCTCTGCTAATGAGGGGGATTTTAATTACTGATAGCGTGTCCCTATCCCTCTGCTAACTGTACTCAGCTTCATTAACCGCCATCAACAGGAGAATGCTGTACATAAACACAGCTCATTACGACTGCCTATCCTCCCGCTCAGCTCACTTCAATTTTCCCTTCCTCTCCCTCTCTCTCTCGCTCATCCTCCTTAGCGGTTATCCTGTGGGATGCCAGGTCACAGCCCAGGTCAGTCCTCACTTATATTAAGATGCAGAGAGCTCAAAAAAGTGATGTTTTTGTTTGTGCAGAGAGTATTTCAGGGAGCTCTGAGGCTAGGTCAATATTTGTCCCCGTAGAGGTCGCGTGACCGTACGGGGTCTGGGAAAGATTCACCTTGATATAGAAACTTGGCTCTTGTGTTGCTGAATTATCTTATGAAATGTCACATAGCAGTTTGAGAAGCAAGCGAGCAGAGAGCACCCGGCGAGTCCCTGTGGCACGTCAGATAATATGAATTAATCTGCCTTTCACACTTCAGATACAGCAGCAGCATGAGTAAGCCTGAACCTGCACCCCACACCCCCCTCACTCTGGACTGTTCAGTGGACCTGAAAATGTATTTTCACATCTCAGCCATACAACGAGAGAGAGAGAGAGAGAGAGTGTGCTTGGCCAGACCTCTCGGATACAACAAGAAGACAACAACTGTGTTTTGAGCCCATCCTTTTTCTTTCTCCGCTTTACTCTTTTTTTTCTGTGTTCCACTTACATACAAGCACACACACAATGCTTTTACACTTTATCAGTCTGACAGACACCCCACACTGAGTGGGTAGCTGTTATGCATCACATTTTTCTTTTCTATTATCACCCAGTGAAAAAAAAACATGTGACAATGGTGCTTTGTATTAAAGAATTTTTACTTTTATTTATTTGTGTCTTTATGCAAATGTATATGTGGATGAGTACAGATTTTTATTTTGCTAGGTGGGCTGTTGACAGATATACTATAAATGTGTCCTTTGGTGTGACAGCAAAATTTCTGAAACAAAAAGCGAACAATGAAGATCAATCTTTTTTATGCTATTTTGTATTAATAATATACAATTTTGCTATGTCACACCATAGGACACATATACGGTATATCTGTCAACTACCCATGTGCTTTGAGTCTAGCAATATGGTCTGTTTATATTTAAGAGGCATAAAACCTTTACTGTATAAGATTGTAAGATTGCATGCCAACGTGTAAGATTGGAAAAATGTCAATAAAAAAGTCAATAAAGCAGTTGGTTTTAGTTACATTTGGAAATCTGTAGCAGTGGAGTAATGCTTGGAAACGCTTGTATTGATTAGCTTGACCTTTTTCATGGCCCATTTTGCAAGTAAGCCGATATGTTGTTAGCAAAGAAATCTCAGCGATAAGCCTTATGGGATACGTGGCCGTGTGTGATAGCAGCGCTTCAGTAAAACCAGTCTTGGCTCTGGTATGAATGATTAATGTGGCTACAAAGAGAGAGCGTTCATGACATCATTTTCCCCTCTGGAACATGAAATGTGTCAGATGTAAATTTAATCATTTGCCATTCTAATTACTCTCTAACCAATCTCCTTCTCCATCTCTCTGGCAGAGTGATACACTGTGGCGATGTTCGCGTGGTGGCACAGTCATTAGGCAAAAACGGCGGTAATATCACAGGCCTGGAATGTCGGCCCACGTTTTTGGAGCTTCATGGAAATCGTTTGGACCGCGGCTTTGAATCTTGCCGGCCACACGTCATCAAAGCCTTTAATGTTGGCTGGCTTAGGCGAGCACACTGTAGCAGGTACACTGTGCTCTTTGTTTACCCTCTTCTCTTACCAATCTGGTGCACAGATGGCTAACAATTATTTCTCTGTGTGCTCATTGCTGCTGGCAAACTACCAGCGTGCTCTGAGATTGGTGTAATCTTTTATTATTTATGATTGTCTTAGATTTCTGGATCAGTATTTGAGCACAATCTGTTGAATAGCTGAGAGGAGCGGCCAAGGGGGGGGGGGGTTTGGGGGGGGGGGGTGTGTATTTGCGGCGGAGGAGTAAAATTGAGTGTAAACAGAGCCGAGCGAAGTGAAGGAGCTACCGTAATGAAGCTGTGATATTGGGGCCGTTTAACGCGAGACACACTCCTGAATTCTGCTGAATTTAATCCCATTACCACACGCTAAATATACAATTTGTTTTAGGCTTGCCGTCGGTTGTGTGTATGTTAATAAGCGGCATGCTGCAGGCGCTTTCAGCGAGACTTTTGGAGGGCACAGGCTAATAATTAGATTTCAAAAAGGAAGTCAATTTAAATCCTCATTTGAAGGAAAAATAAGAGGCTTAGTTTCACACTGTAGCGCCGCATTCATTTGCATTGGCTTTTCGTTGCTCATATAAGATTCCTAGCGCCTTACGATATCAAAATCTTAAATTAGCAAACATAATGACCTCGTTCAATAGCAATGAAGTGCGATGCGAACGCACGCCTATTTTCGTTTTTCGGCCGCTGCGTGAAACTATGCGTCTCAGGTCAATGATCAATTTCATTTCCAGTTGATTGTTTGAAGACCCACCACCGAGATCAGAAGTGCTCGCTTCATGGATCTTCTCGTCCCAGTGAGTGAACTCTTTTCGAGAAAGGCCAGAGTTCCAGCTGTAAGCCTCATCTCCTGCCAGAAATCCCACTTTATCTATCGATCTGTTGTCCTACGTAAAAGACATCTCTCTCTTTCTTTCTTTCTCTCTCGCTTCTCTATTATTCTTTTGCTCTAGTCGTCCTTCTCATTTTCTTCTCCTCTCTCACCGTATCACTCTATTACATTCCCTCCCTATCTCGCTCTCTCGTTTTCAACTTAATAATGAAATGGAGTCCCCCCTCGGAGGCGGCGCAGCACCGCAGATGGAGGAGTAATTTTTTTAGGGAGCATGTGTCAGTCAGCCGCTATAGGAGTGCTTGTGCACAGGCAATTTTGCCTGGAGGAGCAGGGCTTTATTGCTTTTGTGGCAGGAAATAAGAAAAGAGACTCTCCATGGTGTGGAAGTCATGAAATTACAGTATCTTGGAAGAAAATGAATAGGGGCCATGTGAAGTAAGCGCCAGTCTTTGTTCTGTGAAAGTAGCATGCACTGACTGCCGAGTCGGTCCAAGCACCACCAATTTCCTACCTATCAAAGCGAGTACATGGCAGCTCTGATAAAGATCAGGTGCAGGACAGGTAGAAATGTCAAAGCTGTTTTAAACAAATTCCTTTTGTCTGAAAATGAATCAAATATTAAATTCATGAGGAATATATGCATGTGCATTACAGGACATGAGATCTGTCAGAGTGTTTCTCTGTAATTCCCATATGTGTGGTTTGGCATATCCTCGAATCGGAGGTCTTCTGGCTCTTGGAGCATGTGGTGTAATATCTGTTATTATCATAACTATGTTCTGTGCTTGTAATACATCTTCATAATCACACAACGCCAGTGCTGGCCAGACAACTGATAACTTAATCTGCCTCCTAATCCTTCTCAAAGCATTCACTTGCGCTGAAAGCTTTTTTTCCAGTGACCGAATTTCTTAATATTACTTTGATGCATTACTTAACATAATTCATTTTGATTTGTGGTTGTTTGTCTGCACTTGGCAACCTGTTGAGTCCCGGGTCAGGCTCACTGGTCAGCCATTCTTTTATTACATTGTAAGTCAATTAGGAGAATGAACGTGTTTTTGTTCTGAAAATATGATTCGTTTATCATATGAGCTAACATCTGTATGTTTCTTTTGCTGCTTATTGCACTTTTCATACTTGTTACCATGGCAACTATGTACTGTACATTTACAAAGCGATTATGTTTTGGCAAAGACTCTTTAATACAAGCTATAAAAAAGGAATCTAATTTGTTTTTATAAAGTCATTATGTACAGATGTCATGAAATAATCATTTCTTTATTGAACATTTATATTTGCATTACACTTATGCGTTTGACAAACACATCCAAAGCTACTTACAGTGCAATTAAAGTATACATATTATCAGTATTTGTGTATCAATATCAATATTTCCTGTGATTCGAACCCACAATCTTTGTTTTGCTGATGCAATGCTTTAACAATTGAACACATGTCAGTGTTTGTGTATGTGTGTGCACGGAGAGGGAAGCAAATCTAATGCCATTCACTATGACATTCTGGAGACATGTAGCAAGCGCTCACGACATGTAAACAGTGCTCCATACCCGTGGTTCTGACATAGAAACATATCCAATGTTTTAGTGACAGAGGGGGAGAATTTCGGAATGGACATGGCCACTGGAGCCTTCATGCTTGCCTGTAGTCTAGGGGTCCACCTTGAGACACATCTCCATTGGCTGGCACAGAAAAATAACAGCACCTCTGTTTTGTGCTTACATATTGAGGGGTGCTGCTACGGTTTCTGGCACATTGGTGACATGATGACCCTGTCAACCACCTGCAGCTTGCCCCCGAGGGTAACGTTCTCAGCCGCAGACTCACAACTCCCCCTCTATCTGCTCAGACAAGTCTCCCTGTGATTGACCCACAATCCACTGGGCTTTCAGTTCCCATGGCAACAGTTCTCCATGCAGTCTTGAAGTGATCTACAAAATAATGCACATCAACGTTCCTGTAATATGCTCGGCTGTCTCTCTTCCCGGCAGCTTGGAGCTCGCAGACATACACGCTCGTGCGCACGCTGGAAATCTGTCAGACAATTAGTTTTGCTTAGATTCATCACAGAACTGTCAGGCACAAAGCTTACATCAATCACACTTCATTGATTTTATCTAACCGCTACCACAAGAAATGAGACTTTCACAGATGTACAACAGATAGTGTTGATTTGTGTGAAAATACAGGAGAGGGGGGAGAGAGACAGAATCTAATTAGAATCGGATTAATCTGTGAGCATTTTTTTCATCTCCCCCCTTACATGGCCATAAACTAACAATGATGTTTCAAATAGTTTGGGGGAGGGGTGTCAAAAAACAGCTTCCCCCATTTTGAAAATACAGGAGACATCATCTGTCCCCTTTCCTGTTCCACTGTTCTTTCAAGGTGTGGTGACTCTACACTTTCATTACAGCTCATTGTTTTCTTCATCCTTTGGCTACAGTTAATGACTTTGTAAGGTTTACAACCCTCGAAGAAAAGGACAAAGATGGTTTATTTTTATTTTGTAATGTTTTTCCTCTGCGACATTATTGGCCTCTACGCTCTCTTATTCTCTTGTGCATGTATGTGCATGTATGGATGCTTTGTCAATATTGTCTGTAAAACAATCACGGCAATAAAATACTTTAAAGTGGAAAATCTGTGTTATGGTTGGGGTAGTGCGGGATTTCAGTAGTGTGTGAGGGGGCCTTGTTGATCAGAGTGGAATAATAATGACACAACACCCTATTAAAGTCTCCCTCCCAGTTACTAATCCCCCTCTGCTTTAATGAGAGAGAACGAATCCAGCAGAGACAGAACGCTTCATGCTCTGGGAGTTCAAAGAAAAGGCTCTGGGAACTTTAGCGGCTCTTTGTGACATTGATGTAAATGCCGAAGTAAGTGTCGCTAGCAATTATCTGACGGCGTTGCCCTGGACTAGTTTAAGTGAGATGTGACTTGGAGGAAACAAAGCGAGGTAAAGGGAGGATAACAGAGGCCCTTTATTTTGGTACGGAGGAGACCGTAAGATGTTTACGGCAAAATAGAAATCGCTCAACGGGGAACAAAAACATATTCTCGAGTGCCATCATCTCTCTGCTTTGCGGTTAACCTGAAGCTGCGTGATTTTCGGGTGCTCTGTATTAATGGATTGCTAATCAACAATGGCACAAGAGAGGCTTTCAGTAGCTTTTTGTAGCCAAGAATGCCTGACAGGAGGTCAGACATCAAGGGTTTGATATCACACAGTCTGCCAGCCTGAGCGGAATAAATGATGGCCGTTACCATTATGGGGGAGGAGAGGCTTTGTAAATGGGAGCATACAAGCCTCTTGACAGATGAGTCAGTCGTCGCACACAATAGTCATTAATGCGGCTGTGTTCTCAAAACGGGACTCATTGTAGCATTTTATTGTGTCGGCCTGAATAGCATTAACCCTTGCCATGAGGATATGAATATACTCTCAACAGATCTTCCAAATGAGGAAAAAATGACCATCTGACTGGTTGTGAAATATTAGCAGGCTGGAGGGAGTGTGTGCGAGGCATCGCCACGGCCGTTAGGCCCCTACTAAAGCCAGTGTAGACAGGGCTATTGATTTTTACGACAACCCTGTGAGGAGGTCATTGTGGTTGAGAGGTTTTGGGGGGGATCTTTACTGTTCATTCTGCCAGCTCTTTACCCTCGGCAGTTCCAGCAAATTGGTGAGGCAGCTGAAACTGTGAGATGCTTGCACGTAACAAGATCTTCCCAAAGTGAATTCGGAACGCTGAAGAATGGGAAGGAGTGTGTTTATTGCAAAAGCATGTGTATTATTGACAGCCATAGAAAATATAATAATAAACGAATAATTAACATCTGCCATATTGTTATTATTGTAAATGACAATTACTATAAAGTAATAATTCTCAACTAATGTGTAAAATAATTACACGTTAAATTTGCAGCATTTGTTATCTTGTTCTCACAGAATGCAGAAAAGAGGTGGAATGCATTTCCGTTGGCTTGCAGCATGTTGTGCTAATGCCTGTACTTGAGGCCTCAAGATATCAATGAGTGGCTGTTGATGTCAGAGAATTAGAATTTCAGAGTAGTAATTGGCTCTGTTTCCCCACTGCTGGCTGCATTCAGCCTGGACCGAAGCCTCTGCCAACGGCTCCATCCCTTTTTGTTTGGCGACACTGTTCATGTCTGCATTTGTCCCTTTTGATAAGGCCTTTCATCCTGTTTGCATTGATTACAGCCCGACGAGTCACCCTGATACACTGTGCCCCATTCAATTCCCTTCACCACACACTGGGCCCATTGTGGCCTAGGAATGCGCGTGTGTGAGCGCTTGTGATTGCCCTCTCTGTTCTCTTGGCTTTTAGGTACCAAAGCACAAGCATGTCAGTGCCCTAGAGACGGTCCTGCAGCACAATAGTCACTCATCACAAAAATAAGCCCCCCTCTATTTTCTGCTCTATGAGCAGGAACCTGCGACTGAATATGGCGGCGAGCGTGGCGCATTACTCATTTATGGGCTGAGAGTTTACATTTCACCCTGGCTTTTTATGTGTGTCCCGTTAATGACCACATACTGAGCAATCTGCATAAGGCACCAATCGAATAGTGATGGATGCTGTTGCTTTTTCTACAATTTATCTGTGCCTTATTTTCAGCGTACAGGCATTAATGGAGCTCACAAGATGTATAGCCTCCTTATGAACTGGCATTATACTGCATGTTTAACAATGGATGTGGAAAAACAGGGAAGAGTCATCTATAACGGCTCCTTTCAAAATGGCAGCATGGAATCGAGGGGAAATCATCAAAACACGCACAGGACTACCTGAATAACTGGAATCTTTGCACACATTGTTACTCAAATGTCTGAAGGAAGCATGTTTTGGTTGGGTGTTTGTGTGTGAGGGCCAGGTGGGTGTGTGGGAACCGGGTAACAGCTCTGGTTGAGAGCGGGCCGGTTATCCTTGTTCAGTGAAGAATTAAAAACACCTCTGCAAATAGTGGCATGTGTAAATTCTGGGGGGTGGGAGTTTCACAGTGGCTGGAGTTTCCGTGTAAATAAACAGTGCGGCGGTCTGCGTGGGTGGAGGGGCCCTGGCCTTCTCCCTGGGGTTAGGCCTAGTCTTTTGTTGCTTTAAATCCAAGCACTTTATATTGAGGAGGATGGGGGGGGGGATTGCCTTGGAGAGATTAGCCTGCCAACTCTGACACCCACACATACACATACACATTCTGCTTTTTTCTTAGCCAAAGAAACAATGCTGATAAGCACCTCCTGATTTTTTTGTCAAATAGATGGACAGAATCAAGAGTGGTCTAACCACAGAACCTGACGTGTGTCTCTGTGCATGACGCCCCCAATTCAAAACCAAAACCACAGTCCATAAAGTCTTCACGTCACTGAGCTTTAAGTAGTCCCAGACCGGGCATAAACATTAAGCAAATTCATGCTGTATTGTGATTGTTGAAAATCTACAAGACCACCCTGGTGTTTATATGTTGTAGATTATCCATGTTGGTATGCATATTATAAAATAAAAAAAGTATTTCAGACGTAAATAAAAAGTGATTACCATAAAATACACTGAAAATGGAGATTCATACATTTAAGATAAAATAAGCTTTATTGGCATGAAAAAATAGTTTTTGCTATTTTAATAAATGTAAACATTTGTACACAAATACAGGTTTAAAGAAAAGATATAAAAATAAAAGGTATCTACACACACATCAATAAAACACAGGTAAACGCTGTCTAAATAGCAAGAACTTGTTTGTAAACAAACACCATAATCAGACAACCTATTTTCTTTTAAAACATACAATTATAGCTTATGCATCAGTGATGACTTTTTATTGTCTTAATGTTCGTCAATAGTAGACAAGCTCCTATTAACCACTAAGTTCGCTTGGTTTACAGATACGTAGATGACATTAATATGACTTTATTGTACGGTGGGTAACATGTGATTATGAGTGAGGGGATTTTTTTATGTTATTAAGTGTTTGCATGCTCCTTTGCTCCTTTGTTTTATGTAAGGCTCTCATTACCACGTGGTAGTAACAGATTGTTTGAACTGGAAAGAAAAGCCATTCGAAGCTAATTAAGCAGCCATTCCAGGCACTATTCACGGGCAGAAGAGCGAGAAGCACAGGCATTTGTCAGCGCTTGACCCCGCGTGGTATTGATTGACAACGAGCCTTCTTGAATGACAGCCTTAACCTTTACCGTCCAATTGCAGTCGAGAGAATATGACTGCTACTTCGTGATTGGCCGAGAGGCTGTAAAGCCGCAAAGGGAACCCACGTGGGTCGAGCAGAAGAAACGGCACAGGATTGGGCGCTTCTCCTGAGCTCAGACATGGCCGTTGTACACAGAGATCAAACCAGAACAATCATCTTATTCCCAACGCTAGCTATCTGTCCATCTCGATGATAGGTCATATTCTTGGAGATGTAGAAAATTATATTATTATCGTGACAGTGAGAAAATCATAAACGTGATTTATAAACACGGATTGGACGTGGAGCATTTAAATGCGAATAAATACAAATCCTTTGTGAGCTAGACAAATTCTGTCGTATTACACATTTGAACTGTAAATCATTATTTAACATCGCGTCACAACACTCGCGATAACACTTTAATGTTATAAGGGAATTACAAGTATACGTCCGTCATTCATATTTTGTGGTTCTCTTAATAAAACAAGACAGAATGATAAATACTACATCTAATGCAGAATAATAATGCGATTGTAATACACTATGGTGCTGTCTATTTAGGTGTATAGGCTGCGTGTTGTGTTGGATCTCGAAAACAAAGACATTCACGTTGACATCGTTCCACTTTGTTTAGAAATACCTAGAAATGTTCTGCGACTGCATTGCAAGCTACCTGTTCTGATCTAAAATGGCGAGCATGATGTCATGCATCAGGGTGCAGTCCCCACGTGGGGACGCAGTCCCGCAATTGGACGGCAAGGCAAAACTCGCCGTTCTTTCACCCGATTGGCCAGCAAGAGGTGCTCTCGCGGCAGCTCAGCCCTCGTGTCAGTAGACTGTCTGTGTGTGGCACAAGATTGCGTTGCTGGACGAAGGGGAAATGCTCGAGCGACGAAGAAGTACAACGTTACACTTTTAAACCTTCCAAACCTTTTCAAAATCGGAAGTACATTTTCTGGCAGTGTTTTCTGGGGGATTACGCGAACATTTTCCCGTGCCGTGGAGTTTGACGTTTATTATCGCTTTGCCTCGGACCTGCGCTCGGAGAGACAGACTCTCCTCGAGTCGCCTCTTTTAAAAAAGAGAGAGAGAGAGAGCGAGAGCGCGCACGGGAGATGTTTGTTGCCGTTTGCGCTCACCGGGAACCGTTTCTTCCTTTCGAGTAAGAAATTAAAGCGGTGATTTACATTTCAGAAGTTGTTTGCAGTTGCGGAAACGGTGGGAGAAATTCGGCAGTTCGGACGCACAAAGACAGGTACGATGGGCTAGCAGGTTAGCTAGCGACAATAGCTTGTTATCCAACCGAGTCTTGAAATGCTCCTCACACATTGACTCAACTCATCACTTTGTTGATTTATTCACGTATGCGTATTGTACTATGTAATGTGAGGACCCAGATCTGTGGTCTTGACAGAAAACCAGTTGACAAAAAATAAAAATGCGCATGTTGTATTTAAATATATTATCGAGCGCGGTGTATAAAGGGGTTTCTCGTGTTTTTCGAGGTCTAGTTAAGTATATAGTGCTGATTGTTCAAGCCCGATCATTAGCTTAAGAGCTTGTAGAAATTCCCAGCCAGCGTTGGCAAACAACATTACAGCGTTAAGTAGCGCTCGGCAGGTTAGTGTGATTTTTTTTTTCTCCCCCAACAATAAACCGAGTTTTTAAATATGTGAACGTGAGAGTACGTTATAAATGCGCACGTAAAACTCTTTCCGCGTCCTGTTGTCAACCGCAAGTTATTGAGTTTCAAACCGTCATTATGATCCCGTGTTTTAATGCAAGGTTCTCACGTCTCTTCCTCGTCTGTTTGTTTGTTTTTCATTGTTTGCACGAAGAGGGAAAGGGTTCGAGCGGCAGAGATCTGAGAGCAGGAGGATTTTGCCCCCCAGCGTCCAGTGGGCTTCGTGTCCGGCTGATTGTTTTGTCGGGTACAGTGGACACCCCCGCCAAATAGAGCTCCGATAAATAAAGGATACATTTCAAGATGTATCCACAGGGCCGGCATCCGGTAAGTTGTGCATCTTGAACTGATATAGAACATAATTGCTACATCTGCATCAGTTTAGCTGGAGAGCAAGGGCACAGCCGTCCGTCCATGACGAACGACATCCTCATGTGCATGATGTGCACCCTTGTCGCTATGTCTGTGATGTGCTTTGAAGTGAAAGAGAAGGGCGATTGAAAGTTGGGATATAAAAATACACATTTTGTTAATTAAGTAGTAAATGTAAATGTTTCTATTGATCATCTTTTTGTAAATGTGTTTGTTCTGCAATGTTGCTTTTTCCACAAGCACATGGTTCAATCTGTGCCTTAAAAAAGTGAGGAAGGGCCAAAGCAACAGCGTTTTTACAGGTGCGGTTTGGCATGCTCTGACCCATCCAAGCGAGCCGACCCCATTTCTCCCGCTGGTGTTTATGTGAAGCACTAAAACGGCTGCCCCATCAGGCAGACCCAGAACTGTAAAGATTCCCCTGCCTCTTTTGTCAGAATGCTACCGGTGCTCCAGCTATCTCCCAAATGTCACTGTAGCGTACATGTCACACCAGCCCTCATTCGGACTGAAATATTAGAGCCGCTCTCCCAGGGCCCAGAATGCATTAGAGCCTCGCTCTGCAGTCGGTGGAAAACAAATTTGGTTCTCTGAGGATGTAATTGAGTTTGATTGATGTGATGGCTGTCTTTCAGGCGCCCCACCAGCCTGGTCAGCCAGGCTTCAAATTCACCGTGGCAGAGTCCTGCGACAGGATCAAAGATGAATTTCAGTTCCTGCAAGCACAGTATCACAGGTAATAATTTAGTTATATGCCTGGAAATAGCTTGTAAATAACAGTTTGCACAATTTGTGTTATATTCACAGGAAAAGGAGGGACAAACAAATCTGTTCAGTGTTTGCTCAGATATTAAAATAAATGTGAAGTTTACATAATGGTTTTGCTTTAAAATGAAGTCCTATAAAACATTAGTTTATTTGGTTCATTCATTCTATGTGTAAGCAGTCATGATAAAGGTTGTGTTGTAACTGATGTTTACTTTCACCACAGTCTTAAAGTGGAGTACGACAAACTGGCCAATGAGAAGACAGAGATGCAGCGCCATTATGTTATGGTAAGAATAGCCAATATTTAAGCTGTTGTCATATAGAAGATGAGGTGAAGTTAGATGGCTTGTTTTATGTCTGAGCTAGTGGTTGTGTGTGTGTGTGTGTGTATGTGTGTTTTAGAGTGTGTTTGTGAAACCCCCTCTGGTGCTTTTAGTTTAGCCTCCTGCTTTATTAAAGGGCCCTGACTGACTGCTCTTAGCCTCGGGCCCTTTCATACACCACCCCTTAGCTGTAGGGGTCAATGACCACAGCATTGTCCCCTTTTCTCCCTCCCTCCTATTTTCCCCCTCTTCTCCCCCTTCTCTCTACCTCCCTCTGTGTGTGGATCTGATTATTCTCCAAGGAGACGCTGCTCTCAGACAAATGCAGGGCCGTAAATTGGGTGAGGGGTGATGGAGGAGTGCCAGAGGCGTCTGTGGGAAAATACTCAATCGCAACAGAAATCCAAAACCTCTATATTATTGTTTCTTGGATAACCAGATTTTACACACAAGCAAACAGCTATATAAATTCAATGTTAATCTTAATCACAAGCTTAATAATTTACACAACGCCAGCGGGCTAAATCCAACCATAGATGTTCAGAAGATCAAAAGAGCCTCACGGTGGGATTTATGATCAAGAGAAGTAAAACAAAGCATTTTGCGATGTAACTAAACAAGGTTAAACTGTGGAAGTGTATTCTCTTATCTTGTGTAAACACGCAAGCGATGACTTTAACCAATACCCAGGGACGCTAGTTAAACATTCCGTTCACAGGAAAAAGCATGTCAGTCAGAGAGGAGGAGGAGAGGTTAGGTAAACACAGTGTAGAATCCCCACGCTGACTGTTTGCGCTGATAGTGTCAGCATCTAGACTTGCAAAGGACTGTTGAGATTATGGGGAAACCCTGTTTTTCTTCAAGTAAAATATGGCCGTTTGTTCTTTATAAGAACAAAATGTTCTTTATATGTACATCTATGTTAAGGATATCAAGAATTTTGAATATAATTTTTTTAAATAAAAATCTATTGTCAGTAGTTGTTAAAGTTTTTTCCTGATATGCCTAGCTGTAAAATCTTATTGCTTTATAAGTGCAATCTTTATAACATGATAAAAAGAAACTTTTCCAGTAATCACAAGTTACTTCCGTGAAAAAGTTTCTGAATTTTATTAGTCAAAACATGTTGCAAATCTTTTTAGACTTTCATTTGTGTTCCTTTATCAATATCATAGGAAGAAAGAGATGCTGTTTGGTACATGATTTTGATGTGTGCATCAAAAGCCTGTTTTTCTCTTACCACCTGATGTTTCCCCAGAACCTGACTTTGTTTTCCTCTATCTCTCAAATCAGGTGCAAATGTTTGATGTGGCTCAGATTGTACAAAAAACTGAATACTTTACTATTTTTTTTTCTTTTTTCTCCAGTACTATGAGATGTCCTATGGGCTGAACATTGAAATGCACAAACAGGTATGTATCCTTTTGATTCCTGTTCACACAGTCTCTGAGTCGCAGACGGCTCTCTGAGAGCACGTTGTGTGTGTAGACGTCAGTCAAGGCAGTCACACTGGTGTGTTAGGAGACAAGTGAAATGTGCACTGTAGAGATGATGAGAGAGAGGCTGTGGATTGCATTTTTTTTTTAGCAGTGAGAAACGGGCTCGAATAAGGACAAAGTTACAAAGACACACACACTCGGTCAACCTTCTTTTCCTGTTTGTGCTGAGCAGAGTGTGATCAGACAGCTTTGATAAGATTAAAGGAAGGACTTTGGCAGGAGGGGCCATGTGATTTAATGAGGGAGCACAGTCTGCCGAGGAACTATTATGTAAGCACGTTTAGATAGCCTATATAAATTAAATCAAAGGGGAAAAAAATAGGCTACCATTAATTCATTCGATCCGATCAATTCTTATCCTGCATTTTCTCGGCGTATATGATGTTTCTTTCATATTGTCTTTTAAATTTAGTCTTATCAAATATACAAAGGCTAATCCGTTTTACCCTCGCAGTATTTTGATGTATATTTCCTGTCTCTGGTAATAATGAGTGTGCGTCACACCAGATGTAGTTAGGCCACCTCAGGTGACAACCTAACCTGCTCCCCCTCTCCACCATATGAAGGTTAATGGCATCAGGGTGGAGCTGGTGGATAGCGATCCATCAGTGTCCACAGTGCAAGTTCTCTGCCTGTCAGGCCCCTTGCCCCTGTGATAGCTCCTGTTAACCACTTATCTCCTTGCTAGCATTAAAGGGACATCAATGTGAGAGAAAAGAAGAGGAGACTATTGGGGGTGTAGGGTGGGTGGATTGTCTCTATGTTAACAGGTTAATCCATTTTAACTTGACTTTTATCAGGGACTGCCATTGAGACCATAAATTGTCCAGCTATGTTGATCTTGGTTAAACTGAATCCGGGAACGAATGCCAGGCAGGGAGTGGTTAACCATTCGAGTTAGAGCAGATTGCCAGATCCGAACCGCATTATTCTCAGCACTGAGGATTTATTCCGACTGCCATGCAATCCGTTCCTCTTCCATTCCTTCGTAGGTGCTTTGTATTTTAAACAGTTGAAGCGTAATGCGGATTTTAGGATGCACGCTAGCATCTGATACCCGCAGACAGCCACGGTAATGGCAGCTGGTCCATGTCAATGAGGTGCTGTGATGACTGAGGCGCTCTCAGTGTGGCTTATTTCGGGTCGATCAGCTGAGTTTTTCCTCACCTGTTGTGAGACTAAAGGGAAGCTCGCATGCTCCTCCACGCCGTCAGACCCAGATTGAGCCAGTCAGCCCCGGCTTGACACTGGGACACTGATAAATGATTTATAAGGGCTGCCCTAGGAAGTGTTTGCTAACTGCTGGATTGTCCCTCTATGTGAGCCAAAGTAAACTGACTGGCTCAGTGAGGTTAGTACACAGAACCTCTGTTAAACTAGCGCTGAATGAGGATTGTGGGAATCATACACGCCTCATCACCATGTTTATGGTGTTTAGGTCATGAATCCAGGTAAAGAGGAATGTAGCAGAGTTGTCATACCGATCGATTCAGGTAAATGTGAATGACGGATCTATCTCAGCCGCACGTTTACAGCCCTGTTAAGCAGCACGCTCGCCTCCGCCCCACACACACACATATATAGACCTTGTTTACCTTTAGTATTGAGTGTAAGGCTGTCAGAGCGCATTACCACCCTCTCACCCCAGCAGAATACAGGGCCCATCAGCCCGGCTAGGTCAAGTATTGTTTGTGATGGAGACACATGCCTGGAAGGACCAGTTGTTTTCCTCTATATTCAATGCTCATCAGCGTCTCACTCCATTCTGCTGGCGCTGATGGCAACAGACAAATAGCTTTCAGCATGCCATTGACAGCCTGGCCCTGGAGTGCTCTTGAAATGGTGCTAGACAGGTCCGAGTACCTGTAATTGTGTACCAGAGCGTGAAGCTTGCCACTTAAGAGGCAGGCTTTCATCTGCTTAAAGTGACATCCCATTTTTATCTGCGGTTGTAGCTAAAAGCTTGTCTTCTCGTCCAGCTCAACGCACAGTGGTGCTTTCATCGCATACGCGCGCATTATGCGCAACACATGCTAGCTTTTTATGTACGTTGCTGTTGTCTGACTTGTTTTCCCCAGACGGCGGAATTGTTTTTGTAAGATAAAGTATGAAGCTTTGGAGTGAGCGTCAGATAAGGCAACCCTTGACCTCACTCGGCCAGCTGTCAACGTCGCTTTAAGCCCTTAAGGAATGCGTTCGATGCTTCCCAGCCCATTGCAAATCCTGTCAAATGTTAGGCTGTTATTGACGCGGTTTATCTCGGCAAATAAGGATTATACACTGAGCGGGCTTTTCAACCGGTTTTGTTGACGCAGTCTTCCAGGGTTTTTTTTGTAGTCTAGTAAGGTGTCAGAAATCTAAACCTCGGGTACTGCTTGGTCCTGTTGTTTTGGTGAAGAATGCTGTCATGTTATGTTTACATCCTCACACTAAAAGCTTGACTGTTGTGTCTGAGTTTGAATATATATATATAGAGAGATCAAAAGTAATTGAAGCAACAATATAGAATTTTGGCTGAAATTAAATATTTTTATGAAGAATTGTTAAGGTTGTGTTGTGTTAAAGTGATGTACAGTAAAATGATTTGGGGTAAACAAACTTCAGTTCTATGTGCTTTATCATAATGATCTTTAAAATGGTAAGCAGTCCCTTATATTGTGCATCATAAAGTCATCATGGTGGTGTAACAGGATGTTTTTGATATAGACCATCAGATTATGCTCAGTATTTTCCATTTTCCTAGTTTTATTAAAATGATATATTGCTTTCCCTGACACACGTCTATATTCCTGGGAGCGAGCAAAACTTTCTTGGGTGTTACATAGTATCTTGTAAAGAAATATTGTGTCTGGCTTCTGCAACTGCTTGGCATTTTCCGCAATATGTTATAAATAATTTCCTGGTCAGCGCAGCGCCTCATGTTTGCCATTGAAATGAAAAATAGAGGCGAAGTCCCTGTGATGTGTTTGTGCTCCGTTCTGGCCCTGGCTTGAACTGAGCTTCATAAATTCTATAGATGATGTATCTGTAGCAGAGTTATTTTTCAGAGGCTTTCCTGACGCTCTCCTTTGGTCTCGGTCAAAGCCAGTGCCAGACCTGTGAAGTGAGCTCCTTTCATCACTGGAAGAGGCTGTGATGTCTGCCGTGCTGTTTGCTGCCGGCTTCTGATGATGGAAGGGTACAGAGATGGAGCACATCCTACTGTAGCCCTGTGTAGGCTTTGGTTGAAGAGGCCTGGTTTTACCCCCACCCCATCTCTACTGTCATGTGTTCTCACGAAGACCCCACATCATCCTTTCCTATCGCTCGCCTTTTTATCCCCCATTCGTGCGCAGCACTCATCCGGTCGACAGGCCGAAAATTCAATTTAATGACCTGCCTGTGTGCACGTAATATGATTTTACAGGCTGTTACGGTCAAGCTGAGGTACCATTTGCATAATGATCGGCGCGCGATAGGAGACGGGGCCTGCTCGGCTGCAGTTGCCATGGAAACGGTCAGGCGGGTGGAGAGTGAATGAAGGTCGGGTCCCTGCGGTGGGCTAGATGAAGGGGGGACTTGTGGGTGGGTTGGATGCTGAGAAAATGAAGAAGGTGGGGTGTGGTGAGGGTGGTGTAGGCCCTAGCCCCTGACAGGTCTGGACCTGATACACCTTTATTCATTAGACATGAGTGACACATTATTGGGATAGGGACCTTCTCTGTTCTGTTCTTCAGTTCTTAATGTAGACATAATCAACTTAATGAGGTTAATTTTCATAATTTATTTTGCCTCCTTTCTCTAGCACCCAGGATGCTGTCATGTTTAGACCACTTGTGTGCATGTTTTGTATGGTGGAAAGTCAAAAATTTTGGATTTTTTTGGTCAGCACTTAAGTCTTTTATCACATTTGTCTGCTTCCAACATGTCCACAGGGAACGTCTGCATTATTTAACATCTGCTAAACAACAGGAGTTGGCAGTAATTTTGTTGTGGAGAGAGTCATTGAAATGAACAGAATCAGCCTTGAACAACTGCTGCAGGGTTTTCTTTAATGCAATTACACAAAAGTGGTGATTTTTAGTTAAGGTTTAAATGTAAAGTTGAGAGTGGAGAGGTGTGTGGCAGTACGCTGTTCCTCTAGGCTGATAAGAGGTGAAGTGCTGTGGTCCTCTTAACACAGCTCCAGTGTATCTGGCTCATTCTCTGTGTGGTTTGGAGTGTTCACTCATCGCAGCTGTGCTCTCTCTCCCCTGGGCTCTCATAATGTTTTAAATATTTCACATGTCAATATCACGCAGTTTGGAGTGTGCCGAGTCAAGCGGTTCTGATTGCCGTGGTAATTGGCTTAATCGTTGGGAAACGCTAAAAAGGCTTAGCGGTGCACTTTAACAGAAGTAAATTAACCCTTTTTTACTTTTTCTTTTTCAGACTGAGATTGCCAAAAGACTCAACGCGATTCTAGCCCAGATCATGCCTTTTCTGTCACAAGAGGTGAGCTTTACCACAGTTTTCAAATGGGTGTCAAAGCTTCCATCATATGTGACCCTGGACAACAAAACTTCAGCGTAAATTTTTCGAAATCCAGGGTCACATATGATTTACTTCATTATTATCAGGTTTTTAAAAAATTTGCTCTGCTGCTGAATTTAATCGTTTTCTTTCCCCTGTTACAGCACCAACAGCAGGTAGCACAAGCTGTTGAACGTGCTAAGCAGGTGACAATGACAGAATTGAATGCTATCATCGGGGTACGTGGACTTCCCAATCTGCCTCTCACCGTGTGTATACCCCTTTAATTACTACATTTGACCCTATGTAAGGGGCAGCCCTGCACTTTTATTGATACACAAATGCTAAAAGATGCTAAAATGTGTTAAGATTAATTTGAAAACTAGTAGTTGTTTAGTCATGTGCAGGTTTTCCCCTCCAATTGATGTCTTTTACATATGATGTGCATGCATCCTGTGTTTTAATTGTATTTTCTGTGGCTTGATGAAGCATGTGGGTTGTTATGTAATGTACTTTGCGTGCGTTACCTTTTGGCCTCTAATCGTTTATCTGATGTAAGGCTAGACACCGTTCCTCTTCATCCAAGCTTTATTTAGTACTGTTTATATGTAGCCTATGTGTCCTTAGTATCCACTGTTCCCTGAGTCTGTGTCTAGAAGCTGTTCAGACCTCTTTTTAGATACCTTTGATTAGATCATGCCTTTAATTAGGATGCCTTTAATTAGATCAGGTTTTACAGAAGAGCCTCATCCCTCTCCGCTGACCTGGATTGCATTAGGAGTTAAAGACAAATAGGATTTTGCACACACATACACTACCACCTAGCTATTACTACCTATTTATTTCCTAGAAAAGCTCACTACCTCCTAACAGTTGCTTATTGATCAGTGACAAGTGACCCAGATTACTATCAACATATAGAGGAAAAACAAATCTGACCTCTGTGCATCCGTACCAGATTACAGCAGTTGACCCTGCTTTAATTTGCCTTCATAAAATCTGATAATGGGGAGGTGTGTGTTTGTGTCGTCTGATATGTGAATTCAATTAGATCTTCAATAATGAAGCTTATTCTGACATAATTACTGGAATCAAGTCTGAAGGGTGCAGGCATGTGGTCGTGTTTAAATTCTGTGTTATCTTCTGGAAGAGACATGTGATGGCTTTGATGTTATATTATAGCAAGCTAATTTAAGAGGTTAATGACTCTTCAAGGATCAAATTCTGGACTGATTCTTTTCAAGAGCTATAATAAGTTTATTTTACTATCCAGTCATCATCATGCAGTGCTAAATAATTACTGTACGGAAGTACAGTAGAGGTTTTAGCCTTGAGAATGTTTTCATTGCATGTAGGGGTGCTTGTAAATTGTCTTTCATAGCGTGCAGAAAGACCCACTCTTGTTTGAGATAGACATAAATGTTTTTATGAGTAGGTGAGCATTTGTAATTCACATAGCGGACCATGTGTGTGCGCGCTCACGTAGGTGCCAGAGTCTTCATAAATAGTATAAGGCAGAGGTGAGACGAGCGCCACACACACTTTTTCTCAGAGCAGAAACCAGCATCTCTTATTGATGAACCTCAGAGCCGGTAATAGGATGCATCTAGGGCAGCTGTTTTTTTTTCTGCTGTGCTATGACTTTGATCAGAGGTCTTAAGATGGCCTCCTCCTGCAGCTCAGCATTTCTGCCCCCACCAACCAGAGCGTGTGTTTATCTACACTAGTCCTATTTATTTTAGAAAAGCAGAATCGTTCCAATCCACATTGTCCTTAGTTTTCACCACATGCACATTTCTCTTGTTTTTGTTGGGTCCAAACTGGGTATTGCGGTTCTGGTGGATATGGTTATGAGCTTGTTTTGAGTGAACAATGGGTTATTTTTGCTTAGATCTTTACTTCTTGCATTAACGTTTTGAGTCTAATTGGCTGGTTCGAATGATGGTTCATCTTAATGAGCAAAAAAAACTTGAGTAAGGATGCACCGAATGTTCGGCAACTGAAATTATTCTGCCGAAAATAGCAAAAAAGACGTGTTATGCGATCAAGCAGCTACCAGTGCGGAGTGAGAGATGCACACTTAAAGCAGCAAAAATGTCGGCAGTGTGTAAGCATTTTAAAGTGTCAGAGAAAGACACGACACCTGTGGGACGAAAACGTCTTTACCGCTCGGTAAAACTTTGGTGTACTTTAGATGGGAGCGAGGGGTCTGAAGCCCTGTCACTCCCGACATCCTTTGACATCGCACAGTTGTGACGTGCACACAGTTCCCTGTACTAAATGACTTGGAATGTCAAGCTATGTCTGTGCATCCCTAGCACACCTTCTGAGAGAACAGTCAGCTTTTGTGGCAGGAGTTAAGAGAGACATAAACTGAAATGGTTGTCAGTCAGCCTCAGCATGCATTGTTTGCAATGATGAATGACACTTTGTTGTATAAACTTCAGCAGTCAGTTACAAAACTAATATAATGTTAGGCCATTGAATTAGGGAGAGGGCTCAATATGTTTTTTATTTTAATTTATATTAATGTTTTGCTCAAATTTATATTTTAAGTTAAATTGTATTATATTAAAAAGCAGGACAAAATATAAAAAAGCACATTTTGACCTTTCAGTTTATGCAATAATGAGAAAATAGTTTTAGAGCAACTACACAAAAAAATCAAATAGGCTAAAATAATATGGAAATAGAGTTTTACATTGTTCGGTCACGTTTAGTAGATTTAGCAAGTGTGCAACAGTCGTGTTGTTGTGTTGTGTTGTGTATGTGGATGTAAAGATAGTTCTCTAATAAGACCGCCCCCTCCTGTGCTGTGAGCCCAATTAAGTGTGTTTGTAGCCAAGATGACGAATCATGATAGGGCTTTATGTTGTGATCTCTCTCAGGCCTGCACGTTGCATGGATACTGCACAAAACTCAAGAGGAGGTTGTTTAGCTTACACGCCTGAGTATAGTTGTGTTTGTCTGATTTAGCCGCTTATAATTATATGCGTCCGTTGTTAATTTTTCTCACTGTGCCAGTGTTCTGTGTTTTGCTGCAAGAGAAAGATTAGCACCAGTTGAGAAGGTCTTTATGTAGGAATATTAAATTACGGGAGGCGTTTTATTTCTTTATTTTCTTGTCTTCATGGCCGGGGCTCTAATGAGGGTTCACTTATTGTCCATGCATATTACACATCAGTGGCTCATTAGCCGCAATGAGCAGGGAGTCTCTCCCTCATGAATCAAGCTCTTCTTTAATTTCCCATGTGGTCAGTCATCTCGGAAGCCACACACAATCGCTTACTTTTTATTCCTGGTAGTTCTTCACTTCCTGACATCGCGCCGCCAACACCGCCTCTCTCGCAATCACTCACTTCCACTCTTGTTTCGCTATCTCCCTCTTTTTCTCCTGCCCTTTCACTTCCTCTTCAAGCGCGTACGCCGCCACCCACGCTCGGTGCCTCTCCCTGACACGCGCGCACCTCGCACGCTCCCTTATCACAGATCCACACTCAGAGGCACAGCTCATAATTGGCTTGGCAGCTCTGTTGTGTTGGGGAGGGTAAGGTTGCAGGTTCAAATCCCAAGGCGAGCTCTTCTATATACCATTCGCTCTCCTGCCAATCTCAAAGGCCCCGAGCCTCAATATACAGCCAGCTGTGCAAATAATCCACAAAGCTGTTAGCAATTATACTCAACCCGAATGAGGCCTTGTGATGGACATCTTAATAATGATTTACCCACTGGAAAGGGCAAGCTTTTGGAGCATTCCAGACTTATAAATAAGCCTTTAGTATTGATATTTACTTATGGCATGGCATTAATGACCTGCTGGTAATTCTGAAAGGTTGTACCACCGCGCTCGCCGTACATAGCCAATAACATCTACCCTTTCCACGTCGGCAGGATTCTCGGATAATGACCGTAAATGGTCATTGATTGACTCGGGGTCTGTTAAAAGACGGGAGGTATATGCTATAACAGCCGCTTGAATAATTCATTTTTCCTGTGGATGCTAATAAATTGTGGAGGATGGGTTGCTGTTGTTTTTTAAACCGGTGGCTGCGCTAAGTATTATTTAACCTTGCTTTAAACTGCCCGCTTCCCATGCTGAGTGGTTTTTAATACTCATCAGTTTCCTCCAAGCTTTTCAAATATTGATGGAGGTATTGGAGGCTTGAACGCGTGCCAACGCAGGACCCCTCGCTCTTGGCCGTCGCCGCACAACACACATACACACACGAAGGCTCAGCCCAGCTGCTGTTCAAGTGCTGTTTAAAGTTTGGTTTTCTCGAGTGACTCATACTTTGGGTAATAACCAGACACAAATGTGAGGGGAGTAAATATAGCCGTCCAATGTTTTGATAGGGCTAAGGAGCAGGTGGTGTTAAGCCGATGAGCTGACAGCATTCCAACGCCTGCTGTCTTTAAACTGTATCTTAAATAGGGCTTGACAACTCTCTTTTGTTAGAGCGATTGCAGGAGCGAGGGTTTATTTTTTGCTTTTTTTGTCAATAGGCTGAATGTACCGAATTTCATGCTTATTTTGCAGTTAATGTAAACTCACCTCACACTGAAGCTTAAAACATTTGAGGTTGTGATTTCTTTACGCTTCTGGAAACAAAGATGGTTGTTTGCAGGTTCCCAAAATATGACTTACAAGTGTGCGAGGATGTAAATATCACCCCGACCCCCACCTGTGCTTCTAAATGGGGTGGCCCAGAAATTGTATACGTGTGTGTAGTTTTGTGGCATGTATCTTTTTGTTTCTTTCCCTCCGGCCCACTTGTCGTCTGTTTCTCCACAGCAGCAGCAGCTCCAGGCTCAGCATCTCTCTCACGCCGCCCACGGCCCTGTGGCTTTACCCCCTCATCCTTCTGGCCTGCAGCCACCAGGAATCCCGCCGGTCACCGGCTCTGGCTCGGGCCTGCTGGCTCTGGGAGCTCTGGGAAGTCAGCCACACCTGCCTGTGAAAGATGAAAAAAACCACCATGACCTGGAGCACCGAGGTAAGCACACACGTATACACTGCTCTCATTTAAAGCCAGAAGAGTGGAACATTAGTTGCTCAGCCATACAGACCTCTTATGTGAATAAAACTCTTCTCTCATAACACCCCTCCTCTGTGGTTATTATTGCTGCTCTTATAGGCTGCTGACATTATTGACCTTCTTAGGTTGACTTTATGAGAGTATGCTGCTCTGATGGCTTTCCATTTAGATCTGAAGGCTGTTTTTAAAATTGAGAGTATGAAAAGTGATTAAAGCGATCCAAAATTGAATGGAGAATAATTTACTCGTCCATCATGTCTTTAGAAACCTGTATGCTATTCTTTCATTTATTTCAGTATGTTTTCTATACAGTGAAAGGGAATTGTGACCATGGATTTTCAAGCAAAGACAAAAGTCTTGAATTTTTGTTCTTCATATAAAGCCTCTGTATGACTTTAAAAGACTTAAAGTGTAGTCATGTGGAGTACTTTTATGATTTTTCCTTTCTAGAGCTCTTTGTCCTTTTAAAAACACCTGGTTAACATTTACTTTTATTGACTGCAGCTTGATCAAAGTTTTGAAATTATTTGCGAGAGTAAATTACAATATTTATTTTGATAAGTGCACCATTAACATATTCTCACTCAATTTGGCAGGGCTAGAAAAGGACACATGCTAGTGTTGTGTACATAACATGCATACTTTACACGCTGATGAAATCCTCCCTTAACCTTCATTGTCAGTTGGTCAAGGTAACTGATTTTTGTTTATCTCTGTTTTGTCTTGCCGTTCCACATGTCTTTCAACACCGACTGGGGTCTGCTGACTACAGAGAGCACAGTGAGTATCAAGTTACTGATATCTCCCCCTTCTCATCTTCTGTTTATAAGCTCTGTTTCAAAACCTAGAGAGCTGCCTACATAGGGAACTGCCCAATCACAAACCCTTGTAAATGAAACGACTAGACTATAATGACTAGACTCGTAGGTGATATCAGAAAGTTTGACATTAGCATGATGCTAAGCTAATGATATGAAGCATAAATATACATTTTTGTTGAATTTTATCTCTAAATGTGCACTATTTATTACTACCTTTCATTTTTGAATTCCTTGAGTATATAGATTTAATGTCTTATGGTTTATTTTGTCTACTGAACACTGATGTGTAGTGATGCTTTAAGACGATGCCTGCATAGGCCATTCACTAGGTTTCGGTACACTCAATCTGTCTTAGTTTTACTGGGTGAAAAGCACCTCTTGGCTCATTTCATGCCTAAGAAAATTTCCATTAATGTAAATGTCAAGTAAGATCCTTCATCCTGAAGCACATCCAACTCGTGCACGAAAGGGTAATCTGCGTTCATTAAAATGACTAATAGAGAAACAAGCTTTTTATGAAATAAGCACTCGCATCTCTCCGCAGATGGGAAATGACTCGTATTACAGCACGCAGATTAGCTCGGCTCTGTAATTTTATCACAATTAAAGACGACGTCGACTCCCTCCCCTCCTTTGTGGGATTTATTTTATCCCTCTGTCTCTCCTCCTCCCCACCCCTTCGCTATCTTGGCTTGTTTACCGCCCCTTCTTCGCTCTCTTTTGCAACCGCGATAAATATGTATGAGCACAGATGTGGGAATTGTTTTCCTCCCTCTCATCTCGGTGCCCTTGTAAAAGGCATTTATTCAACGGGGCTTAAATCTCTCTGATGGCTGATTGTGGCCGTGAGATTGGGTTTCTGCTCACCCGGCGAGGCCTGAATGGGTGCAGTCATGTCTGAGGCGAAGGGAGCTCCTCTGGCGGTGAGCAGTCAGGGCGCAGTTGTGTGTTTGCTGCTGTTGTCTAAGGTCATCTGATAGCACGCTGGTGACTATGCTTAATGAGTCACGCTAAGCATCTCTTTAAAGGTCAGACATCATGCAAAGAGAAAGAGAGAGACAGATTCTGTTGGGCGCTCGGCCCAGTCTGCTACTTCATCTTCCATGTTTAATTTCCATTTACGCTTGCAGTGATATGGAGACCTTTCCCCCCATGAATCTTGTTGCTTCAAATTGACTGAAGGCTCTTGGGAAGGAATGAGTTAAGCTTCAGGAGCTGGATTGTGTCGAGAGCTCTTGGAAAGGCCTGTCTAGTGTATAGTAACTCCTTTTTTGCATCTCAAGTGTACGGATTATTCTCTGGGTGAAATACTAAGCAGTGCATCATTGGGTGCTTGAACATGGACGTACACTGAATGGTCACCACGATCCTTGTGGATGATCCTTTTTTGCATTTTTCCAGACTGTCTAGTTAGACCGCAGGCCCACAATCATTTCTGGGACTCGGACTGAGACATATTCAGACGTGATGCAATGATCAATGGCTATTATATGCTCCCAAACACAAGTCGGGTTCTTACAGATAAAGGGTCATTGTTTTGCACAAACTTTCTGTTCATGTCTTCATGTAGCTGTTTGTTGTCTCTTTCAGAAGATGAAGAGAGTGAAAGAAGGAAGGGAGGTGGTGGGGTACTGAAAACAAGCCCCTCTTTGGTCTGGTTAACTGTATTTACTCTGTAGTGTGACCAGCACATTTTTTTGTGTTTAGTCTACTGTGAGCTGTTGGATACGGCTTGGCAAGTTTCTCTGTATTATGTTAGATCTGTTTTGGGTTTTTGACTCTGCTGGTTGGAATGGATTGGACGCTTTAGGCTTTAAAGCGTGCGGTGTGATAACAGTTACTGTTTTTAGTCCCCTTTGCTATTGTTTTCCAAGCTTGGATCTCCGTCAAATGCAACAGCTGTAAAGTACCTGTCATTCTCAAAATCTGAACTAAAATAATTCCTGTCATGTTACATAACACAAAGTGAAATCGGATTTGGATTGT
The DNA here is from genome assembly GCA_026939265.1 of Oreonectes daqikongensis. Lineage (NCBI taxonomy): Eukaryota > Metazoa > Chordata > Actinopteri > Cypriniformes > Nemacheilidae > Oreonectes > Oreonectes daqikongensis. The sequence continues at coordinate 5,711,600 of JAOTQM010000187.1, forward strand.
TGAAACTTGTTTGTACTGTATTTTCAAAGTCATTTGGGTCTGAGAGTGGTTTTCATGCTTTATAAAAAAACAACTTGTCAAAGGAATGAATGAATAAATAAGGTTGTAACATATTCTCTGTCTTTTCCACAGAACAACTCCATCTCTCCATCAGACAGCCTGCGCACAACCAGTGAGAAACACCGTGGCTCATCTGATTACAGCCTGGACTCCAAGAAACGCAAAGTGGAGGACAAGGACAGCATGAGCCGATATGTGAGTTCTGTGATGCCTGGTGCTGTAATATAATAGTCTTTGTAATGAAATGCTGATGCTTACCTACTGCATCATGATTGTGTTTTCAGGACAGTGACGGAGACAAAAGCGACGATCTGGTGGTTGATGTTTCCAATGAGGTGAGATGTGTGTATATTATTAATATATTTAATAGTCAGTGTTGTTAAATTCCTAGTTCTTATTCTTGATTCTAAAAAGTTGCTTGCATGCTCACGTACATTTGGTAACTGTGATGTCAGCAGAATAAATGATTCCGGGCTGTTGAATTATTGAAAATTAACGCACAGTAATGCAGACATGTTTTAATAATTCAACAGTCCATCTTCAGTTATTTCATACATGTGTAGTTGTAGTTAAATATTTATTTGATAAACTTTGTGTAATAGGACCCTGCTACACCCAGAGGCAGTCCTGCCCACTCTCCACCTGAAAATGGCATAGATAAGCCCCGCCCTCCTAAGAAGGACACACCCAACAGCCCTGCCTCCGTGGCCTCCTCCGGCAGCACCCCCTCATCTAAAAATAAGGAGCACGGCCATGTAAGCATCTCTCTGTAATATGAATCTAATACGGAACACACTTACATGTTTCAGCTTTACCCGGATCTTTTAAACTGTAATAATCGGTGTTGCACTATATAAGGCTTGATTGTAATCTGGGTCTGTGCCTGTAATGCAGAATTACAGGATATGTTTGAGAAATGGGTTTGACGAGTGGGGGAGTTCAGCAATGGAAAGCCTTAAGCGCCCTGTGATCTTCCAGTCTTTCTCTGTAATGGCTCAGAAGTGAATGTCTGTTTCTCAGCCTCAGCTTTAAATACATCTGTAAATGTCAGGGATAATGCATTCCCCTAGCTGGATCAGCCGTGTCTTCCCTGCTAATAACTCAATACGTTTAACCATTCTGGTCCTGTGCATCAAAAAAAAGATTAGCGAGAGAGAAGCGAGGGAAGGATAAAACGAGCATCATCTCTATTGTAGCAGTAATGGGTTTGGGGATAAATAGCGGGGTTTATAGTTTCGTAGGAGTAGTGAGTTTGTCAGAATTGGATTGGATTAGGTTCAGCCAGCACTTAAATCTTCTGCCTGGATGCTGCCTCGTTTGGTGGGATTTGAACTCGGTTTTCATTCGTCTTTCTCTCTCTGTGTTTCTCTCTTCCCCTTCCACATGCACATCCGCAGAATGACAAATCCTCCACGCCTGGACTCAAGTCCAACACCCCCACACCTCGTAACGACGCCCCCACCCCAGGTACCAGCACCACCCCTGGGCTGCGGCCCATCCTGGGCAAGCCTCCAATGGAAGCTTTAGGTGAGTTTATAACGAATGCCCGTAGCTTCAGAAAGGATGCCATTTTAATCTGGAACGTCACCTCCCGCAGCGTGCCATGCAAACGCAGCCAATACTGTAACCAGAAGAGAGTTCTTTGCATATGGAAATAATCCAAAGCTTCTGCAAATTTCTAGGCCTGCCTTTTTAACAGAGCTTTAAGCAGCTTACATAAAACGCATCTTTGAAGCAGCTCAGTATAAGGAGGTCTTTGATTGAGATTTATCTCCCTGCTCCCGAGTTCAGCTCCTTCTCTCGCGGTTGACTGATGCTGATTTATGATTGGATGTCTGTCTCTGTGTCTTCAGCCGCCCCTGCTCTGCGCACCCCCCTCTCATACCCGACTCCCTTCGCCATGATGGGCCACCACGAGATGAATGGCTCTCTGACCAGCCCTGGAGTCTACGCAGGCCTTCACATCTCCCCTCAGATGAGCATGGCAGCCGCAGCCACCTACGGACGCTCGCCTATGGTGAGTGTGTATGCATTTACAGCACGAGAGTGTTTGTGAACATGCACCTATTCAACAACAATCAGAAATACATTTTACGGACTAAAAAGCGAGATAATTAAATCACTTGATAATCGGTTAATGTGCTTTTGTCCTGTTTTAAATAGAAGGTCAGAGCAGATGAATTTCCGTTGCGAGATGTATCGGGAATCATTTTAAGATCGGATCACAACAAATTAAATAGAATGAAAATCAAAATCTAATTGAATTGTGAGGTGCCCAAAGATTTCTAGCCCTGCATTAAACTAAGCCTTGCCCCCACCTTACCTTTCTCTTTCCCATTTCATTTTCTTGCTCGCTTTCGATCTCTCTTCCCCCAAAGCCCCCACCCTCAGAGTGGAGGGGAGCGCAGGGGTGATGTAGTGTGTGTGACTGGGTGTGAAATAAGCGTTACATTGACTGGGCTCTCAGGCAACCTCACTGCTTACCGTCTGATTGCTTCATCCTTTCAGGTAAATGAAGGAGCAGTCAGAGAATCATTCCTCTGCGGTTGCATGTTTTTACAGTATGCATTGATCAAGTCAGGTTAAATTCAGTGCTTGATGTATGCACTGAATGTTTGCACAGGTGCATTATACACGGGTTACCTTTGTGCACTTTTATGTAGATTGCTTTTCTAACACGTGTTTTATTTTTGCAGGCGGGTTTCGAACATCCTCATATGAGAGCCCCGGGCCTCCCTCCCAGCCTCACCTCAATCTCCGGAGGGAAACCGTAAGTGTCCAACAGAGTACTAGACCGCTCTCTCTTTCCCACAGTATTTATGTAACGGTTCCATCAGAGTGCTTAAGTGCACAACCTTTTCCCTCTTAATAACTCATTTTAGACTACTTGTTCATATTGCTGTAATTGATTTAATTAACCCACTTCAATCAGTGTGCTGCTTGCTGCTAGATTACTAAAGAGGTCTCTCTCCCTGTCTGTCTCAGAGCCTACTCTTTTCATGTCAGTGCTGATGGACAGATGCAGCCTGTGCCCTTCCCTCCAGACGCTCTGATTGGTCCAGGGATTCCCCGGCACGCTCGGCAGATTAACACCCTCAGTCATGGGGAGGTCGTGTGTGCCGTCACTATCAGTAATCCCACTCGCCACGTCTACACAGGTGGCAAGGGATGCGTTAAGATCTGGGACATCAGTCAGCCTGGAAGTAAAAGTCCAGTGTCTCAGCTAGACTGTCTGGTAAGCATACTTATTACTAGTGCTTGCATGCATATTTGTAAACGGCATATCTGCAACAGTGAGATGTGTATTGATGTCGAGCACAAATTAAACAAATTGTTCCACTCCACCAGTTCATCTCTTAACATTGAAACAAATTGTGTTAATTGTTCGGTTGATTCTCACATTGTTTGTTCTACAGAACAGGGATAACTACATCCGCTCCTGTAAGCTGTTGCCAGACGGCCGCACTCTTATTGTTGGAGGGGAGGCCAGCACTCTGACCATCTGGGATCTTGCTTCTCAGACACCCCGCATCAAAGCCGAATTGACTTCCTCGGCGCCGGCCTGCTACGCACTCGCCATCAGCCCCGACGCTAAGGTGTGTTTCTCCTGCTGCAGTGACGGAAACATCGCCGTCTGGGATCTTCACAACCAAACCCTTGTCAGGTGGGCAAGAACGCCATTTTTGGGATTGTACTATTGTGAACTGCATTTTGGGGTTTTCTCACACTGTACTTGGCATGATTTGCAGGCAGTTCCAGGGCCACACAGATGGTGCCAGCTGCATTGACATCTCTCATGATGGCACCAAGCTGTGGACAGGTGGCCTTGACAACACAGTTCGTTCCTGGGACCTCCGAGAGGGACGGCAACTGCAACAGCACGACTTCACATCTCAGGTTGGGCCATCATATTTTGATTTACGTTAAGTCGTTTTTAAATTTCAATGATAAAAAATGGTGCTCATACTCCTTTTTCCCCCAAATGCAGATTTTCTCCCTTGGCTACTGTCCTACGGGTGAATGGCTGGCTGTTGGCATGGAAAGCAGCAATGTGGAGGTGCTCCACCACACCAAGCCTGACAAGTACCAGCTGCACCTTCACGAAAGCTGTGTTCTGTCTCTCAAGTTTGCCTATTGTGGTAAGAAACTAATATGTTCAAACCTCAATGATCTGTTTCATAAATCACTGAGATCTTTGCATTCCATTAAGTTTGCATAAAGTAATAAAGCGGCACAGCATCTGACTGTTCACAGCTTCCCCAGTTTAACAGAACCTTGACTGTCCTTTCCTACCAGGCTGTCTTTTACTTGGCTTTCTGCACATATCTCCATTTTGCCCGTACTCTGTTCAGAGCTCTAATTACGTTTGATTTCCCTTGACAAGGTAAATGGTTCGTGAGCACTGGGAAGGACAATCTGTTGAATGCATGGAGGACTCCCTACGGCGCCAGCATATTCCAGGTACAGAGATCAATACAGTCTGTCTACAGGAAATGTGTGGGCTGCTTGAGTCAGTAGAAAGGGCACAGTGACCGCTGGCTGACAGGCCGCGCCTTGATCAGCGGAAATGGGCAGGAGTATGTCATTAACGCTGGGTCCTGACCACTTAGAGCGGATGCGGGTCCGCTCGTGTAGCTCACGTCCACCAGCTTAAGAGTAAATAATGATAACCCTTCAAGTGTTTATGACTGAAGGAGCTCGGTTCGGGAGCTAATGCATCGTTTGGTGGGGGGGGGGTGGAGTGCTTGTATACTCGGCTGTCAGCACTTTTTTGCGTAATGAAGGATGTCTGAAGACTTTTTAAATTCAGCCCGGATGATTTCGCTAGATTCATTGTGGCTTTTCTTTCCGCAGTCAAAGGAATCATCCTCGGTCCTGAGCTGTGACATCTCGGCAGATGACAAGTACATTGTAACAGGCTCTGGAGACAAGAAAGCCACGGTGTATGAAGTGATCTACTAGACTGAGGTAACAGGCTGGTGCGGCTCAGGCCTCTAGAGGAGGAACGGGAGACGGACAACTTCTCACTCCACTGATTCTCCTAGTCAAACAGACAAGAACAGTCTCCACCTGTCTGTCTGACCGCCTGTCTCACACTCACTGACTAAATGACTCATTGCTGCCCTTATCGAGTGGGTGCTGGGGTGATGTGGGCTGTGATACCTGAACTTGGACCCAAACGTGCAGCCCTGCAAGACTTCCCAGCATACACCACCTCCACAATTTATATGGCACTAAGAGATGTTTCCTCCTTTGCTGTTTTTTCTTCAAATCTTTTGTTTGTCGGATTGTTTCGTTTTTGGTTCTCGCTACACGCTGTGAGGATGTTCCATAATGCATCGTGAAGCAGAGCTTCATTCTGAAACTTCATCTGTGAGGAGGCTATGTGAAAAGTGTACATAATGGAGTATTAAAATGCCTTTTATAGATTTATATTTTGGTGTCCAGTTACACTTGTGATGGTTATCATTTTCTCTCTCTCATTCTCTCCTCGATGCTCCGTTTTCCCATTGAGGTTTGGAAATTAGATTAAGACCATTTTTTCGATGGATACTCTATTCCGTTTTTTTCCCCTTTTGAGAAGTTCATTTTCCAGGCTGACCTTTTATGGAAATCTAATTTACGTTTTCTCCCTCCCTCCTGAAAAACAATTTTGAGCTAAATCGCATTACAGAGGTGTTTTTGTAAAATGTCCTGTGGATTTTTTGCAAGCGGCTTAAAGCCCATGCGAGGCACCTGAGACTACAGCCGAGGCCTTGCAGGAAGGGCAGTTCATTTCTCAAACAAACTCGCCGAGCATCTATAACTGTCTGCTTCGCCTCAGAGAAAGAGACCCTGACTCCTCCAAGCAGAAGAATCCCTCATCGTGCGAATTGTTCTGGATTTTGAATTAAGATTGTATTTACCAATTTGTAGAGGACTACTCTCAAACCTGTGACTTCATTGTGCTGTTGTTATAATCAGGACATAACATCGTGTCTCGTAGTGGAAGACCCGGAGTTTGGATCAATTGGTTATTTTCCCTAACCTCCCACCCTCTTCTGGTTCCCAGTGACTGTGGTTTGTGTGGATAGCGTTTCATATACAGGAAGCACAGCATAAAGCTAAAGTGTCTGCAGATGAGCCAAACGGACCTTAACACACAGGCATTGGCTTATAGTCCAGCTTGTTTATAGCATCACACTGTTAGTACCCCCCCAAAATAAAGAGCAAATGGATGGTAGATACGGACACGTCGAACACACACCAAAGTATGTAGCAATCTGTGTTGTCACTGAAGATATGTACAGTTGTTGATAATTCAATAAACTGTGTTTTGTAAAAAATGACACCTGCCTTCAATCTCTGTATCTTTAGTTTCATCGTATTTCACACTAACTTTTCAGAAGCCGTATTCTAATGACACATCAACGCAGAGCCAAACTTCAAGGCACTTAAGCAAAAGCATGACGCAAACCCTGCACTTCGCCCTGTCCGCATGTTTTGTTGGTAGTGAAGTACTCTTATTAGGGGTTCAGCTGGGATGAATGCCCTCTCCAGGCCCTCTTTTTTTTTTAGCTTGTTCCTGTGCAGCGAGAGGCTCTCAGAGAACTCCCTTCCCTTTTTAGTGATGTTTTTGTAAGACTTTAAAAGCAAAGTCGGATGGGTTCGGCAATGAAACGGTCTCTCTGCTCCCCCCACGTAGACACAATAGTACATTTCCTGAGTGCAGCTATATCGCAGCCCCTTTCTTTCTAGAACTTTCTTGCTCTCAATCGAGAGGTTGAGGGTGGGCCATACAGAAATGAAAGCTTTTGCTCTCTCCGAGTGCCTGACACCGGACGAGTGGATGGGCTGTCAGTCGTTTCCGTTCCTTTTCATGTTTTTAACGGTTCTGCTGCAGATTCAGACGGCTTTTCATTTCCATCCATTTGTTATTGACAATGAATTCAGGTGCGTCTCGAGAGATCTGTGATCTTGCTTACGTGAGATGCTTGATCTTTGTAAGAACGGCGTTTATCAAAGCAGCTTCTTTTTGTCTGATTAGTGTAGGGCAGAAAATCAGTTTGCGATACTTCGCCCTATGATTATCCTTGCATGATGGCACAGAATTATTCATACCCCCATCTTTCAAGATCCTTTTTTGGTTGTAGCAGTGTTTTGATACCCATGCATTGTTTCCAAGTGTACAGTTGTGGACTTTATGGATAAAAGAGAAGTGTGCTGGCATTACCTTTCCACTGGCATAGTCCTGGCATGGGTCTACAAACCAGCAATAATGGCCTAATCACCTGAGCATGCCAGGCTTTAGCTTTATCTGGCATGGATGCGCAAGCCCCCTTGGTTCTGTGATTACAGCGTTTGATCTGGGTAATAATGTCTTTACTGTGGCCCCGCGGGCACTGCTCTGCACTAATCCACACAGTGCATTCTAGTGGAATCGCGTTACACAAAGACCACCAGAGTTCTCTGCAGAGAAGTGGTGGAAGGGGGTGCCTACGGTTGCCATGGAGACAGATCCATTTCCTCTGCTTTCCAATCTCCCCTTCTCCTTTGTACCCCCCTTCCACCACCTTCTCTCTCTCTCCTGGGACAGATAAGCATGAGGACAGGTTTCTGTGTTTACTTGACACAGTAGGGCCCTCCAATCCCCGAGCAGGGCTGACCCTGATAACACTGTCTGTTACAGCAGCAAACCACTGACAGTTGATAAGCTGTGGTGCAGTCACCCCCCCCATTCTCTCTTTGCCCAGGATAACCACAGCTACACACGCTGTGTTCATTTGGATTAGTGTGGATTCAATTGGATTATTCCTTCTGTGTTTAGAATGTTGATGTCCAGGAGCATGGCACTGTTGGTGTAGGTGCTGTTTCTTTTTGGTTTGAAAGTATGAACTAAATGTCAAGAAATGTACAACAAAAAATGAGCTAGAAGTTTTGGTGACCTGGGTACATCAATTTTTGTATACATGCCTACCTTTATTTAAAATTTCACATCTGTTTTGTGATGCGAGTACAACGTTTCACCACCTGAGTCTGTTTTGAGTGATCCAATCGAAACATGTTCTGATCTTTGTTTTAGCACTGACCGCTTGTGTTCAGATCACCTGAAACGGATCCTAACACCAGGTGAAAACAAGCTCTTCCTGACCTGGATCTGCTGTCTGCATATTTCAGATTCCATACGCACCTTGTTTTTTTTCTGAACAGCCCACATTCCTGCATGTTTGTGTCTTAAACCGCCAGCCTGTGACCGCAGTCATATGACGACCCTTTACGTCTTATTGAAAATCTGGATAATATGCCTTGATCAGAGTCACACAGCGTGGTCGTGTAAGATGAGGTATTTTTGTCTGAGCTGTCAGACTCTGGCTTTGTATTTTTTCCAAGCAAGCATTGAATTCCAGGCAGTAATTAGATGTTGTCTGTAATGAGATTTGTGTGATACGTTTTTTTCTCAGAAGGTACCGGCACTCGCTCACTTTGATGTTGAGGTTTAGACGCGCACAAGAGTGCTTTTATGGCACATATTAAGCCTACACGGTAATTACATTCTCACGTAAATGTTGAGGTTTTAGGCCCAGCTGGGGGTTAAAATAAAGAACCTGCTTAATTATTGAAGCAAGAAATGGATTACTTTATGAAACAAATGCTCTGTTTTTATCTTAAGGCCTCGGCTTCGTGGTGTACATGAAAACTGATTTGATTTGTGAAATAATTGCTTAATGTTATTTAGGAGAGTTTACAAACAAAGTGTTTGCATTGTACGTTAAGATATGACTGACTTTACTTATGACTAAACACTCTAAAAAGTGCTGGTTGTGTTTTGACCCATGCTGGGGAAATATTGGACAGAACACACTCTCGGGGTAAAAATTATTATTTCAACGCAACTACTAGGTTGTCTTTACCCAACCATAAGTGGTTGAAATAACCCAACATTGCATCATTTTTAACCCAGCAGTGTGTTCTGTCCAATATTTACCCAGCATGGGTCAAAAAACAACTCTGCACTTTTTAAAAGTGTACGTTTATCTTTCAAATATGTTTATTGTCTGTCTTCTGTGCCTTTTTGGTCACTAACCAACCATAAACATAGCTTGTAATACGGATTACAATACGGTTTGTTTAAACTACATTTTAAACTCCATTTTTAGCATGAAGTTCATGGACTCTGAACTACCAGCAATATGGAAATGTTTAGGTGAATGGGGTAGTTCACAGAAAGCATTCAATTCAGGTCATAATAACCTCTAATGGGATTTTAAGAGGAGCCGATTCAAGCTGAACACTGGCTAATTTCAAATAATAATGGATGTTCTTTTCCATTTAAAGTCTCCGGTTTGACATCAGACCGTGCTGTTATTTCAATGTGAAGTTGGAAGGGTGGCAGTACCAACCATTCTGATTTAACAGGCAAATTCTGGCAACCATTCTCTGTACATCGTTTACATAGGCAAATATTCTTTCGTTTATTATCAGATATAGAGTATGTTTTCTGACTTCCTCTTAACATTTGTTACATGCGACGGCCTGGTCAGATTTTCTTATTCATGGAAATTTATGAATTATGAGGTTCAAGTGTAGAGTTATGCAAATATGCAGCAAAGTCAATGAACCATATACACAATATGCAGCAAAGAACTATACAGTATATGACCCATTGTTATATAAAGAAAATATAACAACAGTGTGTAGAATTAGATACTGTACATTAGTCTGATGTGTATTTGGGTGAGATGTAAAATACAATTGCCTTTATAAAAAAGCTGTATTGTAGTTTGCTTAAAACCTGAGACAACAACTTTATCCACTCATCCAGAGTCAAATATCAAACAAGATAGATGTTTACATGTTGTGTTCTAGCCCTAAATATATGCTCCGGCTAGAAGTTTTGTTGCTCTGGTTCTTTTAATGGCAACATTAAGTGTGTCCTAAAGCTGTTTCCCAGTAGCTAATCCATTATTCTTCTAATTAAGTCTTAGTAAATTCGGGTATTCCCTTTCAATTGAACTGCGGCATCAACACCTTAACTGTTTGTTGTTTGTGTATTCCAGCCAGAAATACAATCATAGCTTCAAGTAATGGCCATGCACACTCATTGCTTACAGGTCAGTAAAATGACTGCTAAAACTTGCTTTCTCAAATGTGGTGGTTGATGACTATGCCCCTCGCCTTTGACCCATTTTCATGTTTCATGGTTTAATAGATGACCACGTGCCTAGATTACTTGTATGGACAATTGCATTTATAGGCTGGAGTTTTTCTAATTTTGGCTCATCCCCATCAACCGTGATGAAACTTCTAATTGGCTTAGACACAGATTTGCGGGTTTGTACTAGAACATGCTTTAATGTGTTGTCTTGTGCAAGCCCTGTAATACTATTAAAACAATGAGGACATTGAGTGGAGTTGACACGCTGTTATATTTTTAAAGATATATACAGTGAGGTATTAGATACTGTACAACACAAATCACTACAGCAAAGAACAGATGTCAGCTTGTGTTAGTGTCAACTATATTTGATTAAATAAAATAGACATTTATGATACTTTTTAGGTGATGTGAGCAAAAATGTATGTCGAGCATAATACAGTGGTGGTCTATACTGTATAGTTCTTTTTTACCTTTAGTTTGAAATGACCTATTAAAAACAAAATCTATATTATTCTTATTTGTGCATTTGTGATAATACTTGTCTTAAGTGGATCTTTTTATTTGGTTAGCTATGAGAATCTGTCAAGGCCAGATTCCTCTTACACTAGTAGCTCTTTGACACATTGTTTGATGGGATAATAGTGAGCTATTGAAACAGAGGGTGGTTAGCATGACCTTGTTAGCACCTGCTGGTAAATGCTGTAACTACACATGTCTTTCTCTGTCTTGGGTTCTACAATTGAGATAAATCACAACGCTAGCTTTGTCCAGGTATTATAGACCACCTTGGTGCCAACCAGGTGTTCCGTCTATTGCAATGACGCCACTTACGCTAAAGAAATCATTTGTCACAAGTGAACGATTCTACTGCTTTCTTATTGATTTCCCTGTGGACTTACACGGGACTATTTTAGGGTCACTTTAACTGACCTCCACAGCACTGAGTTAATGCCGCGTGCAAAACGCATCCACTGCCGCAGTGATGTATTTGTGGCTGTGGTAAAACCTCTCCAGGTGTCCTGTCTGATTCATTGGCGTATCTGTCATCCCCCTGCCTCTCCTGCTGAACCAGACAAAAGCAGAGAGCCACGCTAGATTGAAAAGGCAGAGGAGCAATCTTTTAAATGGATCTCTTTTCGAAAATATATTATGACATAATCATGTTTTCTTCTCAAAGCCCAGGGGAAGGCGGCCTGTCAGACTCTGGCCTTCTCTTCACTCGCCTTCCCCTGAACAAAAAGGCAGGAAAAAAGAAAGCGAGAGGTAGGAAAAAACGTGCTTGTGTGCTAATAGAACCCAGAGGCACTCTGAAACCTTAGACATTCTGCTTTTCTGCTCTCAGTCGGGAGATTAAAGCCGGGGAAACGTTACAGGAGGCTGGATAATTGCCCCTGTGTCTCCAGCAGACAAAAGCCAACGCTTCGACAATTCCCCGCGGTAAGTCGTCAAGAGAGGCTCAAGGATCCTTCAAGGCTGCAGCAAATTGTATAGTCCTGTCTAACAAACTACCAATCTCTGGATATTATGAGGCACCCATACAATCCCGGCTGTAATGACAGCTTGCACTGCCATAATGGAGTGGAGGCACAAAATGTTTTTTCCTTTCCTTTTTTTGGAGCACACTTCACTTGGGGAAAAAATGGCTTTGCTTCTTTTTCCTCTTTTTTGTATTCCCATTTGTACTTTGATTTAGTCTCTCATTCTCTCTCTCTCTCTTTTTTTTTGTAAATATTCATTATCACTGCAGAAGCTGAAGACACAGCCACTTCCACCAACAGGTGATTGCAACCTTTTCCCCACCGGACCACTTGATCCTCTGCCTGAGAAAAATGTGAAAGCAGCTAATGAGTTGCCATCCCTGCCTAGCGTTTGGGTGTCTACAAATTAACAGGGTGTTTTTGGTGTGATTTCTCCTTGCACATTTCTCCATCCCTTCAGCTCTCTCTCTCCCCTCCGTTTCCCCCTCTGCTCTCACATTTGCGCCCCCCGTCTCTCTCTATCTCTACCTGCTTCACGCCTCATTGCCTTGTTGTCTGGCTCCGCGCAGCCTTTTCTCGTGTCGATTTGCTTCATGTTTAGAATTAGCCATTTGTCAAGAACAAAAGAAATTAATTGGTGGTTTAAGCCCTAATGAGACGGCTTTGAAATTAACAGGGCTCATCAATGGAAACAAACAAAATCCTTCAGGGCCGTTGTTGAGGGGAGCATTACTCTGACAGAGCTTTTGACACAATGATGAATAGCAGGTCAGAAGAGACCATCTGTGCTTATTTAAACCCCTGCAGGAGAGGAGAGGGCTGCGGCCCGGCTGCGAGAGATGATGATAAAGAGAGAGTAGGAGCGGGGGCCAAAAATAAGCCTCAAATTCACCAGCTTTATTCATCGCCCTTCAGCATGACACCACTGCCCAACTAGGGCTACAAAGGAAATAAAAAGCACTCACATTTGCATGTGAAAGGTTCGGGGACTCTGACTATGCATCCAGAAAGCCAAAGAGCTCTGATTTCAAGGGATATTTAACCTCCATTCAGACTGCAACAAAGGCTTGGCTGTTGGGCTGAGAGCCCCAGTTCAGGCTGATTGGGAATGGGGCGAGAGAGAGAGAGAGAGAGAGAGAGAGGGAGGGGTTTAGGATCACAGACCTCATTTGTTCACCCTCTTTACTCTGGCTCTATTTCCTAACCGCCTCCCTCGCCGTTCGTCTCCCCTCCATGGGCGCAGGCTTTATAAAGCTTAGATAGCATAATTTTGAGATGTTAATGTACGATCAACATATTACCAATCATCAGGCTGCACGAGATTTAATTCTACAGGTTAAAGTAATATAAGAGGGTGTTTTGCCACGTGAGGAGGGTGCGGAAACGGTTGCGTCTGTCATCTTCTAACCCGTAGTCCCTAAAACTGTCCTCCCAGCATGTCTCGGCTCTCCCCGCCAGCCTGTTTGTGGGTCACAGGGGAGCGATGATAAATAAACAGCCTGTGTCGGGGTGGGGGGGCCTGCGTGATGTTTATCTCTTCCTCCGTTAGATAAGGAAATGTTTGATGAGGTAAGGAGGAACTCGAACGATTTAGGTCATCTAATCTGATTCTCAGAGAATTGGTTGAGCCTCAGTGGGGAGCAGTAATTACATAGTAGGATTAGTGGGTACACCCCCCCCACCCCTTGGTCCAAAAAACCCTCATGCCCTGTAGGGGCGGCTGTTAAGAGGGAGATCACTCAAGGGGAAGTTCAGTGTATCATGCCATGCTGTCTCGCTCGCAGTCTGGGTGAGGCTAGATCTAATAATAAAACTAGGTAAATCCTTTGCTTGCTAAAGCAGGGATTTCTCCATAGCCTAACAAGGATTAGCCCAAAATCTGATGCTTTTTTGGGGTTGGTCAAATAGTAGATATTAATCAAGTGCATAGTGATAGCTTCTTAGTCTCTAGTTTATCTTGTTAGGGGGAATTAACTAATAATGTGGAGGGCAGACATTTTTAGTTAGGGATTTGCAACTGCATTGTGTTTGGCTGTCCATGTTTACTAATAATTTAAACCGTTAAACTTTTTCATTATTTAATTACATAAATATTGTGTGACAGTTTGTATTTATATTTTCATGATTTATTATATTTTTATATAACTATAAATATGATCAATTCATATATATATGACTTTATAAGGAAAGTATACCCCAAATTGGACATTCTTTTGACATTTACTCATTATCATATCATTTCTAACCTGTATGTCTGTCTTTTTCCTGCAGAACACAAAAGAAGATATTTTAAGAAGATAACCTCAGTGTCCCCTATTGACCTCCACTGTATGCACACAAAACCACTGAGACATTTCTCAAAATATCTTTTTTTGTGGTCCACCAAAGAGTCATGCAGGTTTTGAATGACATGAGGGTGATTAAAGAACGACTTTTTTATTTTTGTGTGAACAGTCCCTTAAATGGTTGTACAGTAATAATATACGGCTACTGTACGTCTATATACATGCATGTACATATATTGCATATTCTATTATAATATTCTAAGGCTTCATCTTTAGCATTACCATTGGGATTCTCACGGGACCATTTGGCAGAAAGTTTTATCTTGCGCACACCCTGCCCCTCTGCTTGCTTTCTGTCTGCGCCTGTAACGCAGTCATCAAAGTGTCTTTTGCATCATTCACAACTGTCGTTCTATAACAGCCAGGGTCAACTGGGAGGTAACGTCCCCCCAAGGAACATTATTTGCTGACAGACACACAATACATATTGAAAATTTCCTTCTGTCCAACCCTCCCCTTTCCTGCGTGCGCACATATCACGCGGCTGCTTTAAATCATGCGGAGAATGTGAATGCGTGTGTGACATGACTGTGTTTTTAAATTGCGCACATAAATGAGCACGGCTTTGCGAGAGCCTCGATTGCAGAAATGCCTGCCACGCATGGCTGCCGTTTGGAAAGGGTAATCCACTCATTGCGGTTTGCATTCAGTGCTGTGAACCGTGGGGCGGCCGCCCGGATGCCCGTGCATAAATTACTGCCACGGAACATAAAGTGCTAGGAGGATTTTCCTTAACGATCGGCCCAGACCGCTTTAAACGCTTCTGCTTGAGCAGTCGATACTGTGCGGCCCATTCAATTATGCAGACGGCAGTCCCTCATTAACAGAATCCCGACCTTGACATGCCTGCCCTATTTCTCTACATCCCCCCTCCCCTCAATTCACACACATGCACGTCCAGCCACTCTGTTTGCCTCAGCGGTGACCTGGAAATCCATGAATATCGATTAGTTGTTTGCAGTGTAATTGAAAATGTCAGTTATGAGGCCTGCACAGATAAAGATCAACACCAGCCCGTGGGGGCTGACTGTACTGCTACCTGCTGCCTGTGTGTTTGTGCATGCTGAAGCATTAATGCTAGAGTGCTCTAAATAATGCATTTCATTGACTTGGTGTAACTACGTAAATGAAGATGTAGGCCGTCAGTTTGGTTTTATTCTAATATGAAAGTACATATGATGAATTTTTTTTTCTCCAATTTCATAACCTTTCTATCATTTCATAACCTTTCTTTCTTGCTGGTGGGTTTGATGAATTGACAGCATGTCACTTGATTTGAATTCAAAATCAGTTTCCGAAAGGTCAAAGGTTATTTAGCATTCAGTTCACAGAGGGCCGGCCTAAGATTTATAAGATTATGTTGGGCATATAGATGCCACCCAAGAGCAGGTGCCCAAAGAAACCATACTGTGTAATTGCTAGTATACTTTAAATTTGTAAAAATTTGTATTTATGGTGTCAGAATGTCTTTGTTTCTCAGGTTTGTTGATGATTTTTGAAACATTGTAATTTTTAAATGATTAAAAACTGTGTTGTCAAAGTTTACAAGCATATTTTAATACTTTTTATTTGTTAGATATTTGCAAAACCTGGTGACAAAAATAATGATTTATGGCTGATAATGGTTTCAGAAGGAGAGCAATGAAATCAGTTCATGGCTGAAATAAAGACAAGCCATATGCTATGTCCTAACCCAACTTCCAGTTTCCATGGGAAACACAGAAAAGAATATTGTGGTCATCAAGCCTTTTCCTAGGATCTATAATATCTATAAAGTAATTTCCAATTCATGGGAACTTTAGTTCACCCAGGTTATCTTGTTGTTCCTCTCCCCGACAGCTAACTCGGCTCCCTAATCTGCTCCATGGGGATTTCAGTCTTGGGTTAAAAAGCTCTGCATTAGTTTTACATAAAGACTTTAACTTCAGTCCCATCCTCCCAATGCTTTCCTCTCACAGACACGCCCAGGTTTCCCAGGATGCCGCTGCCTGCCTGCTGCTTCTCTAATCGATTGCTAATGGCTTCAGTTCCATCACTGCGGAGCAGCTTGGAATCTGGCCCTGGGACTGAATGGAGCGGAAACCCCATTTTCAGCTCTATGAGCCGTTATACTGCATGAGGAGCCCATTCTGCATGGTCCATAGCCTTGCTGACGACGGGCGCATGGCTGCTAGATGGCTTTTGACTCTGACTCTCTCTCTCTCTCTCTCTCTCTCTCTCTCTCTCTCTCTCTCTCTCTCTCTCTATAATGTTCTCTTCTCGTCCTGTTGATTTCTTTACAAGTTGTGAGGCTGAGGGCGTAGAGCAGTGTCACGTATGGTGAAATAATATGGGTTAATCTTTGTTCGTTTGTTCATGTCGGTCACGGTTTATCATCAACTACATTTTTTAATTATTGTTCATTCTCATAGTGTAGTATTTGTCATCATAGGCAGAAAGAACAATCGGTGGTACTATATTGTGAAGTAAAGCATTTTTAGGAATGTGTTGGTGGGTTATAGAAGTTCTGCTGTAACCCTGGATGTGACTATGTTATAAAGAGCATCAGTGTTTACACACATCATGCTGGCATTAGAGCTGCAGGCTCTATAGGATGTTATTCAGTGTATCAGTAACCTAGACTGTGTTAATATGGGATTTCTGCAATTGTTAATGAGCACCTGTGGATTATGGCCACAGGCGCCCCTCAGGACCTCCAACAGGCCAACCACACCAGCACATGATGATCTCTGGTCTGTATTCATTTTCAAGGGATACTTCACCCAATAAATATTTCATCATTACTCACTATCATGTCATTCCAAACATGTATGACTTTTTCCAACAGAACACAATATTATGTATTTTTAAGAATGTGTGTAGCCGAACAACATTGGGCCTTATTGACTTGCATTGTATGAACACAAAACCTCTGAGACATTTCTCAAAATATCTTTTGATTTCCATAGAGAAAATAGATCATTTGTGTTTTGAATGACATGAGAATGAATATTTGATGACAAGTGAGTTACTTTTGTGGGTTGACACGGCCATAGGCAACATACGATGCTCCGAAAATTCTGAGATTTCACAAGTTCTTGGACAGTACATTTTTAGTAATCTATTAGTTTCTTCGTGATTTTTTGATGATTCTCTATCATCACAATAATAGTTTAAAATGTTTTAATTTTGTTTGGTAATATTTTTTATAATTTATTTTTTAATGTCTACTTGCAAATCAAAACTAACATAGTTTATCTAACTATCTCTTTGGTTTTGAGAATGTTTATTATGCAGGTTAATCCGAAGAAAAAAGTATTATTTTAAAAATATATATGATTTATTATATAAAATAAATGCCAGTAAAATGGATGTAATCCAGTACCAATAAGCTATTTAACTGCTTCAATCAGTTTCAGATGGATAAAACGCCTCGATCCCACCCTGCATTTTTTCATCATCACCCTGTTTCACTCAAAAATATGTTGCATTACAAAAATAAAGCAGGCTGTGAACTGCAATTTTACTGTTTACTGTTGAATTTAAAGTATGTATTTAAAGAAACTCGTGTTAATTTTTGCCATATTCATACATAAACAAGTTCATGCAAAATAATGATAAACAGCTAATCCATTCATTGACAAGCGACTCTAATAGCACCTGCTTTCATGCCCGCCTGTCTGCCATTAAACCATGTGCGGCATTTCCTGATCATGTTAAACGTGCCTTTAGATTTTCCCTCCGAGCCGCGGGGTGGCTGCAGGCTTGCTTTTCCCTTTTAATATACCCGTTTGTACTTACAGAATACCTTGTGGGGGAAAACACATTAACATCTCAGACTTCCACTTGGGAGGCTGCCAGGGGCTGCTGAGCGTTCAGACAGGAAGAGACAGTCACGCTGGGAGGGAGAGCAGCGTGTACCGTGACGTTTCAGAAGGCTTCCATACGTGATGGACTATGAAGAAATAGCTGTTTACAGTCACTCTTCCATAGAGCGGCTGATTGAAGGGTTTCTGCTTATGAATGCTGTTTATCAGGCCTGAGAATATAGAGATTGTATTAAAATGTATGTTTGTTGAGCTTAGAGGTGAAGTTATTGCATCTGTCTCCCGCCATGCATTTATTTGCTTTCATGTGGCTCTGGTGTGCCTTTTTTTTTGATCCGGTGATTTGCATTTGTTGTTGTGTTTATAGGTTCAGCGTCTGAATTTTCTGTTAGGAATGCATGCAAAATAATATATTGCTTTAGATTGAAAATCAAAATAAACGCTCACATACATGATATAAAAGCACTCCGGTAGTTCTTTTTTTTGCACATGTTAAATATGTATGCTTTATAGGGCACATGTGTGCAATAGCCTACAGCGCATGTACACGAGAAAGCAAACAGTAATATATTGCTTTGGTTCTGTAGGTGTGTGTGTGTAAAGTAGCGGGAGGCTCATCCTCTTACAGCGCTGGTTACACAGGCCTGTATGTACGACGAGAGATCTGCATGGGGCTCAGAACTGGGAGCTTTGTTGAAATGCAAAGCTAAGCAGTCAACACTGCTCTACATTTCTGAAGCATTCCCAACAGACTTTGCACTTTGAAGCATTTCTGGGCCAGGGATACAGCCCTGTTTATTCAGTGCATCTGGAAAAAAAGGAAAACAGAGAGGCAGGGAAGAAAAAGGCAGGCTATTTTTTGTTCCCTCGATACAGTGAAGTGTAACTCTCTTTGACGTTTGAACAGAAGGCCTTGTACTACAGCACTTACTGCCAGATGCCTTGATAGAAACACCCTTGTCAAACAGGAAAAGAAATAAATGCTTCATTGAACTAAAGCTTAGTTGGAGGGGGTGCCCGGGCGAAGGCTCAATGTGTGTCAGTTCCCACCTTGTGTGTTTTCTCTGTACCCCGCCACATTGTGTGTGTGTGTGTGTGTGTGTGTGTGAGAGAGAGAGAGAGAGAGAGAGAGAGAGAGGTGCTTTAAACAGGAGATGGATAATTAGACAGCCTCTCTAAATTTTTCATTAGATCTCTGTAGTTCTCACACTCTGTTAAATTGATCGTTCAATGCGGTTCGACCCTCCTTAGTTATTTTTCCTGTCGCTATTTGGAAAGCAGATGTTTGAGCTTTCAGGCACATCTTCTGCAGCGCCAAGTAGAGTTTGAGAGGATTTACATTCGGGCTTCTTAATCTGTGTAAGAGAACCTGTTTCAGGATGTAATTCACATAGTATGTCTTTTGATTCGGATTAGTTTGGGCAATCCTCTTACCCGCTGGCTCAGTATAACTTATCACTGACAGGACCGTCTCGTGCAACACGGCAAATCCGCATATCCATCCTGCCCAGACTTCCAGCCTCTAATTCTAATCTGTCTAAATCTGATCGGAGACTTTAACTTCCAAATACCTCTTGAAAGCCACAGCTCGCTGCGTAGTTCATGTGAGGGCTTTATTTTGATGTGAAATCGTGGCAGTGGATTGAAAAACACGTTTTGTTTGTCTGAGCGCTGGGTTAAGTTGGAATCAATGCACAAGGGGAGCTTTTGTCATTTGTTGGGATTAATCGTGACTCTTCGGTCTTGATGTTTCAGGGATGTTTCAAAGCTTCTAATGCGAGATTTATGTATTCATGTTTTCACTTTACAGAGAGGGAATACATGCATTGGTCTCTTTTAGATCGACATGAATGCCAAAAACAAACACAGAACGCAGTGTTTAGATTTGTATCCATATTACCTCTTGCATTATTCCATATGTTTCCTTCAGCTTTGTTGCTAATACATCTTGGTTAGATTTAGAATCAGGGCACGGCTTAAAAAACTAAGCTGGTAGCGTACATTCTCTGTCACTGTCCATTTCTTTCCCCCCTGTTTTTTCTTAGTGCTTTGACTTAGAAATACCATGAAATATTTAAATCCTTGAGTCATATTCTTTATCCTTTAAGGTTCTTTATAATTCAATAAACAGGATTAAAGGCAGAGCAAGCATGCTCCACTTTTCCGTGTCAGCCAGCAGGCCACAAACAGGCTCTTATTAAACGTTGTAAGATTACGCCTTAATCTCACAGAACACATGTTGGGAGGAATAAAACCAATTTTATTTCAAAAACGGGAGTCCGCCGCTCTCGCCGTAATCTCATCGGCGCCCTGTCAAAAGCAAAATGCGCCGTTATGTGTCAAAGGCAATGTGAGGGTGTCGAAGGAGGGTGGTAGACAAAAGATGTGACATGCGGGGTGATGCTTGTTCTGTCTCTTTCTCTTTTCTCTCTCTCTCTCTCTCTCTCTCTCTCTCTCTCCTGCTTCTTACCTCCCACACACACACACACACACACCTGTTTTCCAGCCGTGCCCCCCCCCACTCGCACGAGCCTGCTTACTTTAATTTGCTTCCCAATCATGCAGGATTTGGCGCTGTGGTCCCTGCGCCCAGTGCGAGGCTGGTGTGAAGATGACGATAAGCTAAAGCCGTAAATCCCTGCCTCAGCTGTCTTATCAGGAGCTGCTGGGGCGAGTGGCATGCTTTAATGGAGGCAGCTCTGTGTCTGGGGTTTAACTCCAATCGCATTAAGACTCGCCTTCACCACTGTGCCTGATTTCTTTTTTTCCCTCCACCTCCTTTTCCTCGTCATCATCACGCTTTTTCTTCTTTTCCGTGTTGGAGTGCGTCAAGAATTAAAGTTGCGGCACGGACGCAAAGAAATTCAACTCGTAAGCTCTCGCGGTTAATTCTCCACACAGTCGTTTGTCTTTCTGACGTTTCTCTGGCTGCACTTCGGCAATGATCGTGAAGAGGCGATTTAATAGCAAATTACTTTGCTTGCTTTTGTGCTGATATTGTTCCTTAATGGACTGAGAGGGAATTTAGAACACCCATTACAAGAAGATTGTTAAAACTGACACTATAAAAGATATTGGACTTGTCATAGTGCTTTTAAGACATTGTTAAAAATGCATTTCGTTTAATGTCTGTACTCCCGGTCTGCCGCATCTACGGATTAATATCCCTTTGCTTTTGCGTGCTTTTATTGCCTCGTTCCGTTACATCAGGATGTCAGACATATGTTCTGCGCTTTTATTGGTAGTTCTTTGTTACCGAAGCGTGTAGCGCCAAGCTCTGGTTTCAGCCATGTCTCATCAGGTAATTAGCTTGTAGGCCTAGCTTACGCTATCCTTGACCTGACATAGAGGGCTTACCGCGTGCTGAAGGCTTAGCACAGCTCTCGCACCCTTGGCCTGACACTAATAAGGTCCCGTAGCTCAGTCACACAACAACAACCTGGCCAACACGGCGCTCCGATGCCCGAAGTGCCCGTAGCTGAAGCCGAGCCTTGGCCAAAATGACAGCGTGGGCTCCGGGGAGTCCAAACCCGCTTTTGCTCTTATCTCCAGTCACACACACAGCACGGCTGTCTCTGTGTTGATTCAGGTGCACTCCACTCCGCTGCTCAGCTCTAAACTCCTGGGCCAACTCGAACTCTCCGCTGCCTCTCAGGCAAATGCCAAAACAAATCTTATCATAATTAGCAGTAATCCAGCTCATTACCGTCTGCCTAATTATCCTATTAATAGCACTTCCTGGGAGAGCTTGTTTGCCACGCAGGCAAATGTTTGTTCCCAAATTAGCAGACACGAAGACAGCTCCATTGTTCAAACATAGAGCTTTGACAATGCGGAGCAGGCTAGATTAGTGACACAGAAAAGGAGGAGTTATCCATATCACTCTCTCTCTCGCTCTCTGGCTCTGAGGTACAGAAGCACTCAAAGCCAGATGCAGGACTTTAATTCCTGAATACCTGCCATCACAAATATCCTCTGTAATGAGATTTACAGTCAACATGACATCAAAATAGATCCTATTTACATTTTTAATGTACGCTACCGGTCTTGTGTACATTTCATTGGTATGCATTAAATATTGTTTGTCTTCGTGATCTTTAATCAAAAAGTAATAAGCCACTTTATTTTTCAGCTGACTCGTGTACTCCTCCCGCTCAACAAGACTCCGTACTGGTATGTTACATTTATGTTTTACCAAAAAAAACATACTTTTTTCATGTTGAAAACTCAGATATACAGTAGTGGCTAAGAGTGATGTCTGGGGGCATGTTTGTAAAAATATTAGCGTACAAAATACACTAAACTTTTAAGGTATTTATTAGACAAAATTCTTTGGCCAACAGTCAAACTAAGCATTTCAGGGAATATGGATTTCATTTAAATATAGCAAATCATGCATAGAAATACTTAAAAATGAACCATTGACTACAATGTTGTCTGTATCTAATATTTTCTCATCCTCTTGTGGTAATATTTTGTAGACATTCTCCTGGGCCTTGTCTCCATAAACTTTGTGTATGTGTGTTATTTTATGCCGAGCCTATTTACATTTTTCTCAAAGTTGAACTTCACTTTACACCCCAAGCACAACCATGCATAAAATATAGAATGCATCTTTATTAATATATTTAAACAAAAAGTCTCAAATTACCAAAGTCAGACATCATTTTTGGCCACTACTGTATGTTAGTTTAAAGCAGTTAAAATGGCTTTTAAATTGTATTTTTACATTGACTTTAGGAATACAGAGCACTGACAAGGTTTGCCGTATTATTATTACTTTTTATTGTGTCAGACACAATGAGGTATGAATGTAATGAAGTCATTACATAGGTAATGTATGTCTAGTCAGTATTATTTTGGGTTACCACTAGAAGAACCATTACTTGGTTAAACTAAAATGCTATACTCAACAAATTGTTTATTTAATACAATTTTTATACAATAGAATTCATCAATTTGTTCATTTAATACGATTATTATACAATAAAATAAAAATTAAATTAAATATTAACAGTTATATTATTAGCCACTAGTCAGACAACAAACACAGACTGGAAGTTATCTTCAGGCCAGTCGTGTGCGTCCGATGAAACCGTCTATTACAGTCCCTAAAATATAGATGGTTAAGATTCTTTAATAAGAGAAATAGTTTCATGTGTATAAGCTAAGTTTGTGTTTTTCTCAAAATAAACAGGAAATTTTAGAGGCTGACAGCAATTACCTGACCAACTCTTTCCCTTCTCCAAACCCTAGTGAGGTAGGGAGTTTTTTTTTTACGAGTTTACTGAAAACCGCTCTTTGTAAACTAACACGCACATCGCAGACCACGAACATGCTCCACCAGCCCTATATATAATAAATGACTCTCTTACCTCACACACCCTCTCAACACACACACACTCGAACCCTGTCACGGTATGAATAAGCAGTTCTTGGCTTGTGGAGCCAGCAGTGCTGTCAACCCATTGATGTACAACACTCTGGCCTTTGTTCCCCTGTACACAAACACGGTTGCCACATTAATATTTCACAGGAAATGTACTCTGTGCTCCTGATTTAAAGCCCTTTCTTGTTAACAGTGCTGTTTGCCTCATTCGGCTGCTTTGACGTATGTGGCTTACAAGTCCATATTTGTCCCTGACTTACGCCGTTGTTTAGAATCGCATCATTTATTTTTTATACACCACTGTTTTGGTTAAGAAAGAGGAATGAGTCTCTTTATGGTTATGCTCTCTAATTTGATTTGAATTAAAATTCATTTTAGTTATCTCTGGTTTGGGTCGCTTACATTTATTATTTTGATTTCATTTTGTTGTTGGTTAACCGTGTGTTTGTGTTGCAATAAAAGTGAACCCAGAGTGGTGTGATCGTTTGTTATAAAGGGAAATGAAGCACTGTAGAGCCCAATAAAAGAGCAGGGGATCAATAGATTCTCCCCGCAAGAGTGAAACATAACAGAAGCAACTAAAGCCTTTTATGAGAGAAACAATACATTATTCATGACAAACTCTCTTTTGTTCTGCTTTGTTGTCTCTTATACAGATGGGATTACAGAAGGCTAGATCTTGGAAACATATGAAAGATTAATACGTGAACGGGGACACGCTTTGCTTGCGAAAGGACTAAATAATTATTCTTTCACGGTGAGTGGTGGAGAAGCTTCAGAGGTGGAGAACTGGAGAATGTGATGGTTAGGTGACCTTGATCTCGCAGACACTGCCGAGTCTATATCTGGGATTGAGATTCATAGATGTGAAGCTTTATCCCAGGTTGGGGGTCTTTCTGAAGACAAAGTGAAGTCAATTTTATATCGGTTTTATCAGTTATACATTAGTAGCTACACCTGTTGTTTGCAGATGCGAGGGGAGCAGACTATAACGTGAGGTGATCGGGGTCACACGAGGACTGTTATCCGTCCACACGGGTCAAACGATTCCATCCGTCATGGGAAACACAGTCAAGCCTTTTATCTCAACCCAAACAATCAAACGGGCTTACAGGCCGATTTTCTCTGAACCGTAGACCCGCACCATGAATAAATAACGCAAAGCGTACATTTTAAAAGCACATTGCGGTTCTCGCTTGCCGTCGCCGCTCGTTTGTGTTAACACATTGATATCCCATCGACTTTATTAAGTAGCTCTGCTGGAGTATAATTGGCGTGTCCCGAAGAGCAAGGTTAACAAATCCTTCCGCCGCCCTTGTCCATCATCACATGGGCACATTAATTGACACGAATGCGCAGGCACGTCCTGTCCGCCGCAGAGCGCACGGAAAGACGCCGGCGGCGTTAAGTCGTTAAGGAATCGCGGCGCAAATGAAAATGAATTGATTTATTTTAATTGATTGAATAAAACACAACACGTCCGTAATCTTTGCCGAGACGTTCAGAGGAGGACTAAACATTTGTCAGTCTTTATCTATTTTCAATTAGCTGGCTATAATGATTAATGGAGTGCTCAGAGTTATGGATGAGTTAATTAGTGCAGAGAGCTCATCTCATTAGAGCACAGTGGCATATTCACCACATGCTGCAAATGCTGCTTAGAGTGACACCACTCCGTCTATCCGCACGTGTCCAGGCGCTTGTTAATAACACGCTGCTGCTCGTCTTCATCATCATCTTCTCCGTCACCAACATGTGTTTATTTGTGCATTGTTGCCTGACTTAATCCAAGAGAGATGTTGATGATGTTCTTACAGCCCTGTTTACATTACGTCCTCCTGTATGTGACCTTGAGACACTCGCTGAGGTCATCTGCCTCTCTTTCTAGGGTCCTTTCATTTCCATGAATGTGAGGGTCTCGGGATGCATTTGCCCTTTAGTGCTTATATGAGACTGTTTGTGCAATTTCTCTTAAAATGATCCGGTGTGCCACGTCTCTCAGGACCGGGGTGGTATTTAGCACGCTCCTTTATTAACGTCTGGCAGCGTGCCATTAGCTTTTGTTCTCGTTCTGTTTTTCCTCCTTGTTCTCTTTCTGGCTCTTTTTACGCACGACTGATTAGATATTGGTAAGCAAGCACATCGTTTTCATTTGAACTGTAATTAAAGTTTGATGAGAACAACGTGACGGCGACGGCTGTCTGCGTGAAACGCTGTTCTTCGCCTTCCTCCTCCTGGCCGTCTCGGCTCACCTCAAGCCGCACACGGGCCGCTTCTTAAGTCTTTGCTAAGTGTTAATTAAGCACACAAGAGCTCAATAATTGAGATAACATGGCAGTTGGATGGTGGCTTCCTTTTTATTTTTTTAATTATCAAGCCCTCTGGGTGTTACTCCGGCGTAATGAATTATGGTCAATTTGACAAATCAGTCGCTCCTAACAGCGTTAATGCCTGCTGCATATTCATGGATTTTTAGAAGTCTAATCAAAGTCGTCGCCGGGCCTCCCACGTGAGCACGGGATGTGTGCGAGCGCGCCCGTGTTTACGTCTCTCGCCTATGAATGATTCATGCTGTTTAGCTCACAGTTGCTTGGTTGCATCTGGCTCGGGGAGGTGCGAGTCTGGCCAAATGGAGGGGCCACATGGCAGCTCCAGATGTTCAGCTTTTGTATATGCACAGCTCATCAAAAACAACAACCCGTGCCACCCCTGGGTCTCTGCCATCTGGGGGAGAACCTAACTACAGCTTCCTGCCAGCCTGCCGTCGCATTGTGGGGGAAGTTTGCCGCAGCGCGGTTGGAGGAAAAGCGATAGCGCTGTCAGACGGATCTCCAAACTCTACTTTTTCATCTTCTCGAAATCGCGGGTCGCGGTGCACAACTGATTGGTATCCATAGATACGCATATCCATGTAAAATCCCAAAGCACTCAGGGAGGATATTTCATGGCCTGCCTCTCTTATCTTCCCTTTGATACATTTTTTATCCACCTCGATTGAAGATTCAGCTCTTTCATTTCCTGTGATATGTGTCCTGGCTTTTTCCTCTCAGCAGTGGGGAACAGATAAAGCCCCCAATAACCAATTCAAAACTACAGAGCACCTCAGCTGCCCTTCTTCGCACCTTAACCATGATAATGAATTCATTAGATGTTACAACAGCATCTGCTTGGAGACCAATAGAGCAACCTCTAATAAATGCTTTATGGATTGATCTGGCTTTCATTGGCAAGTTTTGGTAATGTGAAGGGCTGGAAATAACTTCTGTATTATGTTGCATACAAATGCGTTAAGGCGTTGGAACGGTACAGACGTAGTGATGAACTGCAGCAGGGTTATGTTATTATTTCAGTCTGTCTAATTCTAATTTGGTCTAATCTAATTTTCCCCTCATCGGCTTTGCATCTTGGTGACACCCGTTTATTATCGAATTACGGATTATACAAAACAGACATTTTATAAACCAGAGACGGATACACTTCTAAATAAAATCTTCATAGCATTTACTATAGCATCAGTTACTATGAGTACTACCACCAGACAGTCACTGACAGCTCAGTTTTTCTGTTTCTCAGTGTATGTGTATCACGCTAACATATTCCATCAACAGTAGCTTTAGATGTTTCGCATCCGAGCCACCCAGCACAGAGAAAGCATTACAGGCTTTGAGTTCTTTGAGTGAGTCATCACGTTAAACTGCAGATGGAATTTACAGTTCAAAAGAGATTATGAATATTAAAGAGGGACTTTTTTAATGATTCAGTTTTGTTCTAGCAGGCAGAGCACACACAAACTCGAAGGATTAGATAAACACAAAGCTTCAAGGTCTTTGCCTGGGAGACAACTGTATTTATTAAATCGCCTCTTTGTAATTTCCCTTAAATAATGTATTATTGCTTAAGAGCTCATTGCTAATAAAAATGCAACATAGTGAAGGCACTGGTTAGTTAGCTTGGAGATATAGGGATTTGATTGACGCTAAAACTGTGGTTAGAAAATGTGTGTTTATGACGTGTGGGTATATTTTT
Organism: Oreonectes daqikongensis; assembly: GCA_026939265.1. NCBI lineage: Eukaryota > Metazoa > Chordata > Actinopteri > Cypriniformes > Nemacheilidae > Oreonectes > Oreonectes daqikongensis. The sequence goes on from JAOTQM010000187.1 coordinate 5,738,842, forward strand.
GCTCAACTTTGTGTTGGTAGGACCGGAGCCTTTAATTTGACATCATCCAAATGCTTTTGAAGATAATCCCCTACTTGTTTTGTGAATAATTCACTTCGTATTAAAGAGCAAGACTTTGAAATTCAAACACACTTTTACAACGCGCTCTAGGGCGAAGTAAAAGGATGAGGGTTTTAAGAGGTGGCAGAATATAATACTGTAGTCAAAAATCATGAGATCACCATCCATATCGGGACAACAGAAAAATCGGTCTAACCAAAATCAAACAATATTTAAAAGATCTTTCTTAATCATCGTCTTTGGAGCCAAACTGTCAGAAGAGTATCGGATGGTCTTGTAGGCCATTGCACCAGTGAGAGAATTGCTATGAGCTCATATATCGTCTGTGCTGTAATCGTGTTTCTCAGTAAAGCCTCACTGGTGGTAATTAATGTGCATTGCCTGCTGAGTAAGACAGTAATAATACTGGAGAGCCATTATTGTAGCACACCCCCATACTTCACATATGTTTGGAAGCAAATTACTGACCCGGTCGATACCCAGTGGGCATAGACGTAGATCAATACCTGCTCTCCCAGGGAACAATCTTCAGTTTTAATGACAATACATTGATTTTTAAATAACTGCTCATGTTTCAGAAACGCTAATCACTTCACTTTCTCAGGGGACTAAAGATCTTTCTCTTTTTTTTGTTTGTTGACATTATTATTCTTTGACTCTCTCGCTCTCTTCTTTTTTTAAACTCAGGATGTATTTCTAGGTGTTCTCAATTCAATTTTTTGGACTGTAGCCTGGTGGAGAAAATCAGTCTAAATCGGCCTATAAGCTAGTTTGCCTGTATATATTTATATGTATGTAACTTTTATAGTACGTTATCGAACTTTTTCATTCCAGCACTCACCTAGACTGGTCAATTGTCCAGACCCATCAAAACATTGGAACTGAAAACTATGGAGGAAAACATATATATTAATTTTGTCTTTGAAGAAAGTAAATTTAGTTTAAAGTAGCACAAGAACATTTGTAGTAATAGCCAAAAATACATCGTATGTGTCAAAATTAGCCATTTTTCTTTTATGCCAAAAATCATTAGGATATTAAGTAAAGATCATGTTCCATGAAGATGTTTTGTAAATTTCCTACTGTAAATATATATATAAAAAAATCTCAATATTAGATTTTTTTGCACCCTCAGATTCCTGAGTTTTAAATAGTTGTATCTCGGCCAAATATTGTCCTATCCTAACAAACCATACATCAATAGAATATTTATTCAGCTTTTAGATGATGTAAAAATCTCAATTTCCAAGAAGTACAATATCAAAACTGCCTTAGATGGTTTAAAATATTAACTTGGTTTATTTATTTTATTTTTACCATTTGTGCGACATTTCCCAAACTCCTCTTATCCTTATTATACTGCCACAGAAAAAATTAAGAGAACAATCCAAATTTTAATTTAAGCCGCATTTCTAGATGTATTGTTGTTTGCAAGTGAATATAAACTTGTTTTTTTTTGAGGTCTGAAAAAATACAGCACATCTTTTCTGTTATTTTTTGGACCTGTTTCTCCAGTTTTCATTTTCTGCAAATAGAAACAATATTTTTATTTGATTTTTGGAAGAAATATTTTTAGTAGTTCACAGAATTAAACAAAAAGGTAAATTCAGAAAAACTGAAAATGGTCTTTGAAATGGTCTCTTAATTTTTTGCATCAGCTTTATTTGTTTTCATATAAACTCTATGCGAACACAACACCTGACCCAGGTCACAACAGGCCGCCAGAAGCATTGACGCCAGTTGGCACAACTTTACAGGTAAAGATGTCCTGTTACCATCTTGACTGAACCTGAGTGACTGCACAACATGAATAAATGATTAGTGTAGGTGAGCTGGTGACAGCAGACTGGCGAGGCTGTGCTAGACTGGATGGGGTACGACACTGACAGACACAATCTCACGTCTTTATTTTTTCCTCTGAGGAGAAACAAGCCCCGCTGTCGGAAAAAGCTAGACAGCAGTGTTAATTAGAGTAGCAGTAAGATAGACGCGGCAGGGGCTGGTACAAAAGACACACACACCTGTACACACTCCATGCGGATAATATGTCTGAGGAATGTGATAGGCAGGTAATCATGACATTTTTTCAGCAAAGAATAAATGAGTCTGAATTCGTAGCAACGAGTGAAAGATGTTTTGTTTGTATGCTGCTTTTTAATTGACTTGCTGCATTTTGCATTGAGACCCACTTTATGCTACTATGAATGAACTGACTTGAACAGGTTATGCAGAGCATTTAAAAATAGCAGACAGGCATTCAGAGGCATGTGTCTGGACTGCAGACAAACAAAACTTTCTGTGACAGGTATCACAATGCAGCCAAACACTGATGTGGGCAGACGGCGCCAAAGCCTGGCAAAGCCTCTGCTATTTCTGATGCCACGGATTCACTGACAAATGCACCCACAGACTGACTAACAAATCCCCTCTCATAGCCTGGCCTCCAGAGAGAGAGAGAGAGAGAGAGAGAGAGAGAGAGAGAGAGAGTGTAGGGTGGTGTTAAGTGTCTTATTAAAGGAGGATGATTGCGGCTGCGGCGATGGAGCTGAAGCTGCCACATGACAGTCATCATTAGAATGGTCACGAGAACCTCTTGTCATGGATGGAATCGTATTTTAATCCACAACACATTATTACCACAGAGAAGGGCAGGTCAGCTTTCAGACACATATAAGTGGAGACTAAACTCTCCAGGGAGCTAATAATATCCCCCATCCCACACGAAACGAACCTCCGCAGTGAAAAATTGGTCAGATTTTACATTAAAGCTGCTTTTTTGCTGTTTTTTATATACAGGCAAAGTAATGAAGAACCTAATGTAATGCAGCTGCCGAACCCTCCGTGGGGACCATGAATAATGCAAAGCTTCTTGTTCTTTAGGTTCGGCTGATCTCTGGAGGTTTTCCCCCTGTATTGTCCATTATGACAGCCTATTATTTGACCTTCAGACTGCTATCTCTCAGACGGGGTGCCCGCTCCATTTGTTACCCCTCTTGCCCCGCATCACCTTCAACCGACTGAGGAGAATGATTGAGACAGCATTGTTATATAAACATAAGAGCCGCAGGCGAAGAGAAAGGGTCACGCACAAATTGTCCATGACACAATCCCAAAATGCATTGTTCTTCTGTATTCCTAAACCGTTTGTTTAGGGCTCTGGAAGTTTTACTGACTGCTTCGTCAGGCTAAGGCTTGATTATAGATTCCTAGGAGGTAAAAGCAAGGCTCGATTTGTGGGGGGATGCAAGGGGATGGCATCCCCCTTGTTGAAAAAATGACAAAAAGTATCCCCTCTGTAAAACCACTATCCCCCGTTACCATCCAACTTATAATTTAATTTGAATTATTATAATATACATTTTATAATGGAAATTGTCTGTAAATTGTCAAATATTTGACCACACCATCCCCCTTATTTTTTTTTTTACAATTCGACCACTGGGTAAAAGTAAAAAAATTGTGTTGCATCAAAGAATATTTATACATAATTTTAACATAATTATTTATATTATATATATGTGTGTGCAAATATACTGTACATGTGTCCTATGGTGTGACATAGCAAGAATTGTGAATGATATTTATATATAGTTTTTTTTAAACATTTTTTATATTATATTTATAAATAAAAATACATACAAATTACAATTTGTCAATCAATTAATTAGTGATGTCCAATGTTCTATTTACAAAATTTCTGATTAAATTAGGCCTTTACTCAACTGGATTTATGACTCATGATCTCATATTTACTTATGATATAACCCTCGTGATATTTCTGTGTAAAAATAGCCCCCATCTTTCCAATATGTGATATGTATAAAGACTAGTTACTGCTTTGATCAGTCATTGGCTTTATAGTATTGCAGCTGAGCCTGCGTGCGTGTGCGTGTGCGTGTGCGTGTGTGTGTGTGTGTGTGCGCGCGTGTCTGTTGCACTCGATTGTGTCATTAGGTGAGCAGAACGGTTCTCCCTTGGCGTGATACCTCAGCCATCACGGATCAATGCCTGTGGCGGTTCTTAAATCAATGTAGCTTTAGCATTTCAGGGATTTATCTATAAACTCACCCTGCGACCAGAGAGAGAGCACGAGCGAGCGAGAGAGAGTCTTATCTACTGACCTCAGTAATTACCCTGTCCTGCAGCTCTAATTCAAATGTGTTCTGACTGAGATAATTGCCTGTTGGAAAGCCCAGTTGAATCTCACAATAATCACCAACAACCCCTGCAGCCTTAGCTGTGCGTATGTGTGAGTGTGTACGGGTGTGTGTAGGTTAGGAGTTCATTTTTGTGTGTACATGATGCTGCTGACAACTGTGGTACCCAGGTCTTTCTCGTCTGGTTAGTGTCCTACTGTTTTATGTGATGTGGAATCTAAAGCAGTTTGTTTTGTGTGTGCCAGTCCGGCTGGTAACCCTACCGCAGTCCCGCAGGGCTGAGGCGGCCTAATCGGCTTGCTGATAATATCAGCGCTGAACAGAAAAAGGGAAAAGGAGGCGGAAAAGGGATGGATATATTTATCTAGTTAATGAGAGGCCAAACATGGCCACGCTCCACAGGGAGAGGGCAGGGCCGGGGATGCACACGCCGGTTCTGTCCCCGCGCCGCTCATTAAACCAGCATCATCCTGGCCACTCGGTACTCGACCAACACACACACACATTCTCTGATTAATTCATGAGAACAGGGAAGCGGTGTGTCTGCAGAGACCAGAGGCAGCAGGACACACACAAACACTTCAGTTTCACTGGCTTCAAAACAGCTGCAGAACTCCCCCTTCATCTATTTGGCAATGAGACGGGGCGAAAAATATCAGCGATACAGATGTGTTGTGAAACATTAATGGCTACTGCGGCATTTCCCCCACAGTATCAAATCTGTGTGTGCGCACGTTTGCGAGCACGCGTCTTCACTTTTACTTTAATGTGGCAGTTTTCATTGTTGTGTAGATGAGGCAGCGTAAACACGCCAGGCGGTCTAGTGTGCTCGCTGGTGTGTTGCCCACGTGCTTGCTTTTATCGAAACGGCACAGACGCGCTCACTAAAGCCGCCCGAGGGAGGGGCTCGCTGGCACAGGCAGGCAGGAAATGGGCCTGGATATGGATTGCTCCAATTGAATTAAAAACATTAGCTCTAGAACGATGGGGGTTCCTCGAGAAAATGTGGGGAATTAATTTGATTGCAGGAGCATGGAGAACTGGGTCTAATGGAGCGTCGGGAGGGAGAGAGAGACAGGAAGCGGGAACGAGACAAAGGAGATTCGGAGTGATTTGGTAGCAGGCAGACGGGCTGGGAAAGGGGGCAGTGTGGAGTAGCCAGATAGTTTCAAATTAACTGTCATCATGGGCAGCTCCATAAATGATTACCCGCGAGAGTTTGGAGTGTAGAGCTCATTTCCAGAGAGAGGTCACATGAGCGTGTGTTTGTGTGTCAGGCAGACTCGGCTTATCCCGTGCCCCATCATGCACTTCATTCCCCAGTCTGAGCCGAGTCTCATTATCCCAATCCCAGAGTGCAGGGTCAGACACACATTTATATCCCGGCAGCTAATATAATAATCTCACCATTTTTTAATTAGACAAATCGTTTAATTGAAAACAATTCATTTATTAATTTCTCTCTGGCATACTCCCATCTATCTTGTCTCCTCTCTGGTTTGTTTACACAGCCAGTGCACCCCCTCCCTCTAACATGTGTGTGTTGTAGCTTAACAGGATGCTGAGGAGCAGAGGAGGTCAACCCATCTCTGGTTTCACCTCCACATGTTAGTTCTGTTGTCAGCACGGAGAGGGGGTGTGAAACAGACCCCAAGGCCGGTGAAAATAGATCAAGCTTGCAATCCCCCCCACCCCCGCCTCTCGATCTATCTGCGCGCGCGCTAGTGCACCCGGGGTCATCTGAGCCACATGGTTTCAGTCCACCAGGCATGATCAGCCATGCGGAGAGAGGGGGAACTGACAGCTTCCAACAAAAGCATCATGACAGCTGAATGCTATGTGTGCCAGTGATTGTAATGACTTATTATAATTGGTCTGCTTATGTTATATAATACACGATTGTGCATGGTTGGATTGATCCCTGATTTTTTCCCCCAATGCATTCCACCCCCTCCCTCTCTTTTTGTAGCGTGATTTAGGATGGCAGCGTGTAATTGATGTGACAAGCCAGAAACCATTTGCCATCCTGTTTTTTTAACTGCGTTCACCACTGTTTTGTAATATTATTAGGCCGTGATGCATTCTCCCTCATTACACGGGGGCGGAAAATGTATTTATTTATAAATGAATCATTAAATTATTCTACTGACACGAAACAAGTAGCTCTAATTGGCACGGCTTTAAATGTTATCTCTGGTTATTCCCAAAGAGCTGATGAACGTCTGGACGGTTCGACTTTGGTGCGGCGCCGTGCGAGCTTTGCTGTTAAAAGAGGCTAAATGGATGACAAGCGTTCAGTTGTACGGTAAGCCTGCATTATGATGCTCGGGCATGAATGAGGATGTGAAGCTACATGAAATCGACTGACTGCACGGGCACCATGTGGTGATAAGATGCTGGGGTTTGCTTTCGATGATGTCTGTGAAACAGAGGGGCTTTAAATGGGGACACGGAGGACATGGCACCAAGCGTTCAACGCTTGTTATTGTTCCCACTTGTTGTAGAACATTGTGACAAAATGCAAGTGTCAACACCTACATGTTAAAGGGACAGTTTACCAAAAAATAAATGTATGGAAAAGATCAGCATTATGTGATTTCTTTTTTTCATCCTTTTTTTTATATGCATACAACTGATGAGTAACCTATTTGTTAAATGTTAGATACATATCAGATGCATCATACATTTTTAAATGACATCTTAGTTTGATTTTAGCAATAAATGCATTCGTTCATCTTAATTTAAAATCTATTTATGATTTTGTGCATCATAAGGCATGTCACAGCACAATCCATCTTAATACAAAACCACAATGCAGTACAAAGTCTCTGCAATCAGCCACTATTATCCAACATCAATGCATTGTAATGACTCCCAGACAATGGTTGAAACAGTTAGGGGTTCATTTCAAGAGTACACACACTCACATACACAAGCACTCTCTAATGGATCCCAATTGTACTAGACCTGGTCCGCTCAATTTATCTAATGGCGGGTATGAGCTTTAATCTGTATGTGGCACAAACTTAAAATCCTGGTCAATGACCAGCAACAGACTCACACTTGGCTCTCAGGTATGAATTGCTGGGTATTTTTGTGTGTCCTCGGCTGTGTTGCACTATTTATACTTTGCTACCTGTGTTTACAGGTTATGAGCAGTGCTTTCTCAGCGGTAGTTTGGGGATTTGCTGTGTGGTGGCTCTTCATGTCATGTGAGTGAGCTGCAGTGAGATTTGTAGCGATAGCTATCAGATCAGTTCAGCCTCCCCCTGCAGATTACGAGCCACTATAACTGACGATTATGATGGCAGGTTGCTGTTGGGGAGAGATAAGATATTACACATGAGGTACAAAACTTGATAAAAGATTTCATGTGGGTATGTGAGTGAGTGGGTGGGTGAATACTACTGAAGTTTTATTGGAAGCTGTGTGTGATTCATGTCTGGGATCAGCAGGTACTGTCTACAGAGCCTGACTTAATGACCAGCATAATCAGACACAGAACAACCAGTTTTGCATGAAGTGTTTTCGCATGACAATCTCAGTCATGAGGTGTTATCAGTTGACATTAAATCTATAAAGACATGAGACTGGTGTCTCTCTGTCTCGAGTCAAATTCGAGTCACACTTTTATGGACCTGCTTGACAAACATTAAAATCAAGTTAGACTTTATTGATGTAACTTTGAAGTCTATTACAAACATAATATATCAATCATGCATATCATATCACTGCTGTCCTTCTGAAACCTTACATCCTCATATTTTGGTATTTTTTGCCCTAAATCATTCTTGTTAGTAACCCTTCATGTTTGTAACTGGGTTTTACAAATATCTAACTAATATAAAGTATTGAAAAGTGTTTGTCAACTTTGAAAACACAGTATGTAATCATTGTTTTTTTCCATTTCCTGAAAAACATTGAATATGGACATCCCCATTTTTTTAATTATGTAGAATGATTTTAAGTAGAAAACAGTAGATCACAAAAAATATTTTAGCTGGGTTTATATGCTTTCAAGCTTCAAAAGTAAAAAATACAAAAATATCATTGCTGTCCTTCCAAAACCTCGGATGTCCAAATTCTCTGTGATTAAATTATTAAATACTGTGTTGTCAAGCACTTTACTACATAAACACATAACATAAAAGGTGACTAATAATAATGATTAATGGCAAAAAATATGGACATAAGGTTTCAGAAGGACAGAAGTAATGCATTCCAAGACACTAACATGTTGAGTAAATTATGTCTGAATTTTCATGTTCGCATAAACTATTCTTAAGTCTTTGTATTATTAATAGATCATTCAGAATACAATGAATTTTTAAAACAATGATTCATCCATTGAGCATAACACAGTAGTACCACTCAGACATACAGGTGCAGCAATCAAGGACAGTGTCACCTTTCCTCCACACATATTATTTTACCCCAGGTGGAAACATGCCCAACAGACAAGACTACGGCCCCCTGGGGAGCCCACTTTCTCCGTTCACTGTCTCTTTCCTCCTTGACTCCTCCCATGTCCCCTGAGAGCACTTTCTCGCCTAACATCCTGAGTGAATCTCACATTAGCTGACATTTCCAGAATCTCTAGCCGATGCGGCTCCCTGCCACAGAAGAGCAGATTTATCACACCCAAATGTGCGCCACCTGTTCGCTCCCCCGTGCCACCTCGCCACTGCCACTAGTCACCATTACGGCATGTCGCTCGGTGGGTAGCGGTAATTCTCGCCTCATATCTCTTATCATAAACAGCCCATGTGTCATTTTTATTAAGGCCGAGACATAAGACTTGCTTCCAGATCATACTGCCTCGGCGTATTTCATGCCTGACATATGCGCATACGCTGCAAAGTCAAAATGAAACCTGACGTATCAGAGGGTATTATTTTAAATCTTTTACTATAACAGATTCAGGACTAAAGAGCTTTGCTGTGCATGATTTTGTGTCATAAAGTTGGCCATACATGTAATAAAAGACAGGGCGTGATATTAAACATCCATGCCTGCCTTGCCTTAATAAAAGTGGGTTAGAATAAGTAATTGAATTTGCTCTGACGTCCCCAGCTTCTCAACAGAAAATCCCTTCGGTGTGAAAAATGTTTTTTTCTTATTGCACTTTCATAAACCCTGGCTCAAAGTTGAAATCGGCTCATGTTTGAGAAATAAGCAAAGGCGACACCTCCGAAACAGTGTCCAGTTGAACACCGATGGCAGGTTAGGAGCATGAGAGTGTGTGCAAAGTCACACTGGGAGACAGATGGCCTGGCACTCAAACAGAAAGGTCATGAAGGCAACCGTGTCCATGCTGGCTGTGCACATTCATTAGGAGGGCAAAAGAGCTGCAGGAACCTCCAGAGCACAAATTAATCAGCTCTGCATGGGATATATGGGGCCTTTAATCCATCACACTCTGCATTCCACTGATATATTAAGGTTATTAATAAAGACAAATTTGGATTGCGTTTCAAACCGTGATATATGCACCCATGAGTAATGTGCCACAATTGGGAGCTATTTATAAATGAACGGAAAAAACGGAGGTGTGTAGAGAAAGGAATATTCAGAAATCTTCGGGAGTAGGTGCAAGCCACAGTCATGTTAACACATTCTGACTCGTTTAACGGAGTTGTATAGATCAAAGATTACACAACACCAGTGTTGGGGAAGCCACTATGAAAGTTATTAAGTTATAAGTTTAATGAACTACATTGAAGCTAAGTTAGCAATATTTGTATAAATATTTGATGTAATGTGTAAGGGATCATGTACAAGCAGCCGCTTGTTATCGCAGAAATAAGCCCAGACAGTGTATCACACTAAAGGGGCTTATTTCGTGATGACAACCGGCTGCTTGTACATTATCCTATTTATTACACGGCTACTTACCACAAATTTGCTTATTTTTACCGAATGCAGACCTTCTGCAAGGAAAAGCCATTTACTTTTAAGGGAAAAAACAACGTTCAACAATCACAAACAGGCGGTTCATATATGTTAATAAAAGATCTTCCCAAATTCCCAGTTATCTGGGAATAACAAACCTGCAAATGTTGTGACTGGCCAATCAGAATCGAGCATTCCAATGAGCCATGTAATAAAATGTATATGTAGAATATCAAATGAAAAGACACCAAGTTATAATTTAATCAGAATGTATTTTTATAAATGTGCATTAAACCTAAACATATATATGACTACTAGACTACAATTAAATATAAATATTGTTTAATGTTTGACTATAATCACTGCATAACCACACAACATTGGTCTCCATGAATTTCCATTGTATTGACACAAGAGACATTTCTCAAAATATCTTATTTTTTGTTCCACACAGAAAAGAATCATATACAGGTTTTAAACGACATGAGGGTAAAAAATTATGACAGGTCTTTTATTTTAGGGTGGATTACACCTTATGTGTAAATTCTTTTCACAAGAATGGATTTGATTTCTATTGTAACATATGAGAGGGAACAGCTTAGTAGCGTGTGTCTGTGTATTGCTTCAGGTTTCTCATTTATAAGTCTGAATGTGACAACACTACACGTAAATTGGGTGATTGTATATGACACCACGTCTTTACCATATGAATATAAAAACGTCACTAAAAAGACAATATAGAAGCTAGGCTGTAATCCTGGCAGAGCGAAGGGAACAAAAATATATCAAAAATTCATATTAAAAAGATGAGGGAGGGTAATATCATAGCTTATTCTCACTTCTTTCCTCATCCCTTTCTACATCCTTTGTGAGCGTGTCTGCGGGCGGTGGCAGGTGAGAATTGGGGGTGAGGGTTCTAAGAATTCATTATAGACAAATGATTACAAATCTCTCTCCAATGAGCTTTTTTAATCAGAGGTGGCAGTGGAGGGTGTTAATTCATTCTGTGGGAGGGAAGGATGGAAGAAGTGGAAAAGAGATTGGGAGGTGTAGTCTCTGTTCTCCTGGGCTCCTCGCCTGTAATATAAGCACTGTATGCAGGGAGAGAGAGCTCCATCTATTCTGTGGCTCACTGCACTTAAGTCCACTGCACAGAGGAGAGCATTTAAAGGCTGATTATGTTTTTGGATCAGAGGGAGAAACTAATTAGATTTGCTGTAGACTTGATCCGATCTCGCGTTGGAGGATCACCAGAGAATTTAGCGCGATCGTACATCGGGATTTGCTTGATTTGTTGTGTAAGAAACTCAATCTCTTCACGCATCCTGTTGTAAAACCCTTATGTTAAGTCCACGTCGCATTTATTCTATATCTGTTGTTGCATATGGAAACATAAGATGTTAATGACACACAAGCTGGTTCCTGGAGCTGTAAATAAGCCGGTCCCTTTATTTCACTGTGAAAATCAAGGCTTTGGAGCTCAGTGCTGGAATGAGTCGCTCCCAGATGCCATCCTGGTTAATAGTGTCTCTGCACTCCCCTCACCACCCAGGTTGGCACCCACTACAAAGAGTGAGGTTGGCAGTAGCTGTGAGAGACTGGAGGAGATTACCACACATGCTGCTTAGAGTTCATCTATCGCATTCACTGAGGATTAATCCTCATCACAAACCACAGCCCTGGTTCACGGCCCGCAGTGGCGCTCTGTGAAAGCCCGCTGCCTACCTGGTGCCGTCCGTCTGCCTGGTCCATTTATCTGGCTTTATCTGTTGTAACCCCCGGGGGTGGTAGACACATTAGCAGATAAAGGAGGAAGGGTATTGCTTTTCATACACGGCTGCTTAAAGATACTACGGGAGGAGCCGGGGTTGGTGGAAATGAAATCCAATTGGCCGTATATTATTCTACCTCATTACCAACTAGCTGCATGGGCGCACAGCATGCCTAGTTTATATCATAAGGGATAAAATGAGAGCGACTTTATAATCAATCTCTCGCATTAAGTTGTTAAAAAAAAATTCCATTTGCGGCTAACAGGTCATATTGTCATTTTGATCCTACGCTATTGCGCACCACGAATTCCACGTAAAGCCTTTCAACTACTAAAAGAAATACAGAGCCATATGAATCACCTTCTCTGTTATATTTAAAAATCTTCCAGAACAAAGTGCACTCTAGCAAAACTTTCCAGTACCTCATTGCAATTTAAACCCGCCTCTGTAAATAGCCCGCATTAGATGGATTATTACAAGTGTTTAATGCCACGTAAACGACGTGTTAAAAAACCGAGCCGGATGAAATGGTCCAGCGCACGAACTGGCAGCCGTCCATGTTGTAAGTGTAAATATAAACAGCATTAAAACTGGGGTTGCAAATATTGAGTCCCTTGATACTAATGAGAGTACTTCGCAGTGAAAGGGCCAAGCTGGCTAACCGCTAACAGGGATCTTGTTTTTATACTGGATGCTTGCACGGCCCGGGCCCACCACCCCTGCCACCTCTCCAGCTGCCGCCGGTTCTGACAGATGCAAGCAGATTTTTGTTGAAACTGGATCGTGGGTCAGGACCATCCCGGCACGCTATTTTCCTGTCGTTTAGGAGTAAGGCCAGCCCCTGCAGAGAGGGCTATTGCACTCACATGCATTTAGACCTGTTATTTCATTCCGCTCCGTCTGCTCTAATGACCCCACCCACCCGATCCCGTGCTCCGGAGGGCAGCGCGACCGTAAATGTGTTGATGTGAAATCATCGTAGCGTGTCAGCATGTGGGCTGCGTGTATGCCAGAGCTCAGGGCTCCTGAAAGAGCCGGAGTTCACTTCACACTAATTAATGGCCTGAACTTTCCAATGAGATTGCACAAGTTTTTCCCGGCAACGGCTATATTTGCGTCTGCCGTGTGGGATAAGTATGGGTAAAAATATTAACCGAGGTGTCACACATGTGATCCTAATATCCAGTTACATCAGTGTTAAAGAGAGGTCAGGAAACTTTGAGCTCCATTAACACATATGCAGAGCATGCTGGGGTAAATGCATGGGGAATATTTTTTCAGTTAAGGTGGGTGTTTTCAAGTCATTGAGATGACTTGAATCACTATTTTATCCTTCTGTCCAGCTTTTATTTGGGATGCTTTAAAAGCACCACATCAACAATTTGTTAAATGGCTGGTGTAACTTTGTTGCATTTATGTTTAGCCAAGTAACGGTTCTTCTACTGGTAACCCAAAATAATACTGACTAGACATACTTTTAACTTGCTAGCTAATGTCATTTATCTGTTATTTATTTTCCTTGTTATCCGAAATAATCTGCAGGGACTCTATTCTTTGCGGATGTGTACGGAAAGTTAAGTTTGGCTCACAAATGCGCACATGAGCAGTAACGTTTGTTTAGGTTGTTGCTTTGAAACAGTGTCTATAAGTATTTTCTTTCCTTTTAGTCGGTGATGTACCTAGGTTCACATCACCACCTTTGGCCTACTGAACTATTAACTCCTATTAGAGATGACTCAAGTTCATCTGCTTCTTGCATCATCAGATTTATTGCATTCCAAAGTTTTCTAAAACTGACAGAACCAAATCGATCAAAGCAAACACTACAGCGAACAACGTGGCACTGTATCATAGTTGGCCTGTCTTGGCGTATGAGATTCATACAGTCCTTAAGTTCCATCTGCCCATCTCTGTCATCCACTGCATGAGTAATCAGCAGCATCCCGCTGAGCTGCAGGGGGTGGCTTGAGGATGAAGGGACGGGGCTCAAGGGTGCTGAAAACCAAGCTTCTCGTGGTACATGGAAAGCACTTCTCTTTCACAGCAGGGCACTGTTGTCACCTCTTCTTCTCTTTCATCTCTCTTTCTCTCCTTTCCCTCCTCCTCTTCTCTTTTCTATGTGATAGCGGAGGTCTCCGAGCAGCTGAGGTCAGTGCTGGTTGTCAGCGAGGGGATTGTGTGTCGGCTCTGACGGTTTGTGGCATGACCGCGTCTGCTCCTGACAGCCTGCATCAGCTGATTATTAGTAGGCCGTAAAAGAAGGCCAGCATTGGCAGGAACAGCCTGAGGTCTTTATATGAGCACACATTAAGGCCGTGTAAGTTTTCAGAGGCATCCATCCGTTATCTATAAAATAATTAGCATTGGATTACAGGAGACTAAGGGGGTGTAATTTGCTTAATTTTATGGGAATGAAATGAGGAGGTACAGACGGATGATCTTTTTAATAGATTTTTTTGTTGTATACTTTTGTGTGCATCAATACATTTTACATTATATTCAACTTGGGGAAGAAACATGGCAAACACGTATTTGATTTAAAATGACAAACACTGCTTATGGTATTCCTAACACTCAGCTCTATAATGTTAGCTTTACATTTACATTACATTTATGCATTTGGCTTTGGTGAACATATTAAAAATGACATATCTCACAAAAATGTATCTCCACGTCTACCAAAAGGGAACACTCAATAATACAAACTGCTCAGAAAAGCCAACATGTGAATATGCGAGTGCATAGCGTTCAGAGCTAAACGTTTCTTCGCCCCCTCCCCTGTGGTCCTGAACAGTGTTTTTGTATTTTAAGTGCCTCTGAGAGTATAAAACTAGCAGCAGTTCTACCCGGCCGGGCAGACTGCGGGTGTCTGGTATCATGTTGAATTAAAGCACTGTCAACACATTGAGAGTGGCGGGGTCACATTTCATCTTATGTGGGCAGATGAACATAGCAGCCTACTGCACATTAAACACACACAATTAAAACCTTGTGATCTGCAATTAGATCACAGTGAGTTTTTCCCAGTTATTTTTGCCGCTTTTGTACAGTTCGGTTCAATAAATCGTGTAAATGATTTTCAATCTAAAATCTCCTTGTCAAGCTTTGTTTACAGAACATTTCTTCTAGTAGGACTGAACGCCATTTCTTATTGATGACATCAAATGAGAAAGGATGACATTATTTGTCCCGTTGCATTACCGTCAGTATGAATTATTAAGAATCTAGGGAGATAGTTGCAGGCTGTTGTACCGTGGTGCTGCTTTTGAGTATTGATGTGTTACGACACAATGTTGTGTTTGTAATGGGGTGTTCCTGCATTGGGTGAGAAGCACTCCCCTTCTCCTCCTTTCTCTTTTTATTTCAATCCTTCCCTTGCACTTTTGTTCATACCAGTCTTGTTTCCAGACTCTCCTCTTTATCACTTCACTACAGGGCTGTGCTTAGATCTCTCTAAGAAATCTCTCTAGAAAAATCTCTCTTGAGAGAACCACTGGCCTTAAAGCATGCACACGTTTATTTGAGGGCCTTCCGGGCATAATCAAGCAGAGTTAATTTATTTCTCACGTTTTGATTTGTTTGTCGTCTGTGCTATCTGTAGTGGATGTGTTTGCACACCGTTTTCCCTAGAGATCACTGCTTGAAGGTGACATCTGTCTGCGTCTGTGTCAATGCACTATAAATACGCCTGTGCTGTGTTTGTGTGAATGCTTTTGTGTTTGTTTGTGAATGCACAGTTGATCAGATGATTTGGGTTGCGTACAACTGCATACCTGCTATCCATTCTGTCACCGCCATAGAGCTCTTAATTATTCCACTGTGGAAGCTTAGCTCCCTCCTGTAAGCAGGTCTGGACATGGCCGGGCCACAGGCGAAACACAATCTAAACATAAACACAGACACACACAGGGGAAAAAACAAAGCATGCTATTTAGAGCAGTGGATCTCTGCCATTCTGACTTACAATATTTTAAGTCCTCTTTACCACATAAAATCAGATACTAAAATTATGAATTTTTATTATAAAAACAATACACTAAGAAATGTCTTATATATTTGTTGTTTTTATTTAATTTAATTTAATTTTATATAGGTTATATCACCTTGAGGCCTGCTTGGATGTATGCTGAAGCCACCTAGTGGGTCCCTGCCCCCTGGAACTGATTTAGGCCGTGTGAGTAAATCTCAAAAGTCACAGTTTTATCGAAGTTATCATTTTAATGTGCAGTGGTATGCTATATTATCAAGGGATTTGATTTGACCAAATACAACAAAACGAAATATCAAAAGCTTTTGTTGACTTGTATATAAGTATAGTGTATAATCTTATAACTTTTATCACTTTCTGGTGTCAACCAATAAAGTTAAAATGGGAGTTTGTGTCTTTTAGTACACACGTTAGCTTTGAGATTATTTACTTGTATTTTGGTACAACAAGCAGTCTCTTCTGGGAAAATGTATAATAGAAATATTATAAAAAATTATTACTTAATTAGTTGCAAAAATGTCAAATAAATAGTAGATCAAAAAATGTTAAATCCTCTAATAAAATGCAAAATGTCCACACATCTGCCACATATGTATAGAACCCAGCTACATATGCAATACTGTCGAAATCTGTTTTTTATCTGTGTTGTTTGACCAAATAATAATAATGCAAGGGCAAATGATTACGTCACAACTTTCTATAGCATGTCATATCTTGAGTGTATTACAAATCTCATCATCACAATGAATTTATCATGAAAACAAACCTCTCACTACATTGGTTGACCTCCCTGCCAAGGCTTAAATCCAAGACATCTTTACTAGGCCTTTCAGGAATGTGAGTATAACCACAATGGCTGTTTTGTCTGTCGGAAAGCACTGTTTGGAGTTAAGATGTGGTCTGTTAGGTCTTGTTGACTGGGTAATGTTTGTATTATGTGAAGATGATAAAACAAGGCTGTTCCAATGTGTCTGGAGTTATACTTCTGCACAGGACTGTGTGTGGCGAGAGCGGAAAGACAGAGAAAAATTGTGTTTCCATAAAGTTAGTCATAAGTCCCTTAAAAGAGACCTTGTGAAGAACATGAACGCAATGAGGTTCTTTACTGAAGAGTGCTGCACTTTTAGACTACGACAAATTTGTCAACGGTCGACACAAAGCAGCTTGCTATACTTATGACCCTCGTAATGGGTGTCAATGTGGCTTTTGCCCCAGCTTGCTTTATAAGGAAGGGAAAAAGGGCTTTCTTCGAGTAAACATTTTCATTGGAAAGATTTCTCTAACCACCTTAGGCCTGCTGTGGTTTTTGGCATATGAGATGGGCTCTTGGCATTTTTAGGATATGAGAGGTTTGTCTTGGCTAACTTGTCTGGCCTTATGTCTACAAATGTTCTCTCTGTCTCATTGAGCGAAAGATTAATGTTGATGTTTCAGTCCAGCGTTGAGGGAAAAGGTAAATTTACCATACATCTCCAGGGAGGACACGTGTTTATACTGCCATCTTTACATAAACAAAAGAGGCACATGCGTCAAAGGTGTCAAGCACTTACAGAGATCAGAGCACGCCCGGTTCAGTTTGACGGGCAGGCCTTTTCAACCACTACCCTGCAATTTCCATGCAG
The DNA here is from genome assembly GCA_026939265.1 of Oreonectes daqikongensis. Taxonomy (NCBI): domain Eukaryota; kingdom Metazoa; phylum Chordata; class Actinopteri; order Cypriniformes; family Nemacheilidae; genus Oreonectes; species Oreonectes daqikongensis. The sequence continues at coordinate 5,756,333 of JAOTQM010000187.1, forward strand.
ATTTCCGTTTTATTTACACTTCAACTGATTTTCGCGTAATGTTTATGGCGGGTTTTTCTAACGCATAATAGCTGTAATTCAGAGGACCTGTGCGAAACAGTTTAAAGTGTTTATAGTTTGTTGCCAGTCGTTTATGAATAACTGTTTATAGTGTCTACTTACCTCTTGGTCAGCCTTCTGAAAATATTGTTAATACAAATATTACACATGAAAACACTGCTTAGTCTGAGTATAGCTCTTAGAGAAATGGAGCAAATGGCTAGATTTAGTGGATTAATACCACTTTCTTTATTAAATGCATTCAGCCACGCTGGTGTTTCTTATGGGGTGCAAAGCTTTCTTCCTCTGGGGTCATGAGCCCTGCACAGGGTTGGAGAAATGCACCCCAGTTATGGTTTAAAAAAAACACAAACCCATCAGCAGAATACACATCTTCACCCCAGATTATAAAAAACGTTAGTCATTGAAGGGAGAGCATGAGGTAATACGGCGACAGGCGATGCATTTTGCACCTGCACGCCAATAAAAATCTGAAATTGTGTGAGCCCATCAAAAGCCTTTCCTCCATTCCAATTCCCCAGCTGCCACGTGCATGTGGGCATGACATTTATGACCACCATCAAAGCAGAGCGGCTGAATAACAGTCGACAAAAATAAAGAAACAGTTTCCCATCTAATCCCCGTATTCATATTCTTCATTTTCAACCTTGACACATCGTCGCTGGGAACCATTGAGCAGTCAAACGTGTTTTTTCTTACATTCCCCCTTTCTCTGAGACCTTTGATATATCCGTGGCTGTGCAATATCTTTTATGTTTGTAAATTAGATTCAGAAGGTCACCACGCCTCATGTCTCTGTCAGCGATGCTGTGAGGGAAACTGCAAAACCTTTCTTTAATCTCCTTTATCTGGAATCATTTTATGTCGTATCTTGGCTTCTCTAAACTGATGCTTAGATATGGATGAAGGCCTTTGGCACTTTGGCATACAAAGATGTCCCTAATGGCTCTCACTCCACAATGAAAGAAAACTGCTGTCACAGAGAATGTATGCGATTCTTTGCTTCAGCATTTGTACAGATGTAAATAGAACCAGCAAAACTTCACATATGAAAGTTATTACAGTTATCATTTGAATTGTACATCATATCATTAAATATAGCCTATAGCTGACAGCATACAAAACAAACTCAAACCCTTATTGTTACTGAATATGCGGTCCATGTGACAACTATTCCCCAGTCGTCCCTAAACACTTTAAACACAGTAAATACACTTTTAGTTAAGTGTTTGGCCCAAACCTGTGAAATCCACCTCCAGTTCAGCATTTATCAGTACAGTGCTTGCATACATGCAGGTATGTTATGTTTGTGTTTCTCTCATCTGTGACAAGCTCTTGACTCTGATTATATGCTGTGCTCCAGACAGTTGGAGGATCTTTTTGTTTATGTGCGAAGATTTTGTTTACTTTGGTACAGCCAATTTGCTGTTAAAAGCCAGTTTTATTTGCTCGTAGTCTGGGTTTAACTTCGCAATCTGCCTAAAATATTGCACAGGCAAAAAGTAAACAATGGAATGAATGTTGAATTTTAATTCACATGCCATAAAAGAACATGAATGGAAATCATCATTCCATTATCCATCATAATCTACAGTAAATTAGTGCCGGTGAGCGGTGGATTGAGCCGTTGGTTGCAATTCGCAACCTCACCACTAGATTATTAAATATATACAACCATTAAATATTTCACTGAATGTTCCTTTAATATGTGGAAGTGTGGTTCCTTTTCTAGAAGCTAAAACAAGCAAAGACACATGTATATAAGGGCAGATTGTTTTAACTAACAGTAGCCAGCAGTTGTCTGACCATGAGCTCAAAGAGAAAAACATGACCATCATGCTCTCTGTCAGCTCTGGCAGCTGACCAACAAAACTATAGCAGTGTGTCTGTGTATTTGCATGTGTGTAAGAAAGACAGCTAGACAGAGAAAAAAAGGGCACGAGAAAAATTGAAAGTGATTGCAAAAACTGGATGGATTACCAAATATGGCTTGACCATGTGATCAAACCCCAGGATCGCTGGCTAAGTGACTTCAAGTTCTGCGTCTGGCCTTTTAATTATTCATCAAGGTATTGCTTGGGATGTAACCTCATTTAGAGTGGGCTCCAGGGCCAGGCCATGTGTTGTTAACACAGCGCTGCGATCAGATTAACCGCAGAGATGACTGCCAAGGGGGTGCGATGCCGCGAGAGGGCCTGGCTCAGGTCTGGAGACTTCAATTGGCTTAAATTTAGCCAAGCTGCGAGTGTGCTTTGGATATTTATTTGACTTTAGGGCACCGCAGTTGAGGCTGCAGGGGTTTAGGGGCATTTAAACTGTTCTTCGTGATTTACTCCTGTCATCGGTATTTGGAAGAGATAAAGGTGTGTGTGCAGTGGAGGTGTGGTGCAAAAGGGGAACAGATGAGTACTTTAATGAGCTGAAAAAAAGAGAGGATCATGTTGTACCTGCCTGGTGTGGATTGGCCTCACTCCCACATTCTCTGACCTCTGAGGTGGAAGCAGTATACAGTATGGTGAGCTGTCATTAAAACACATCAGACATTTCTATAATTCCCTATCAAACAAGTTAAACAACAACAACAAAAACGATCGCGAAATGGCACCGGGGGGCACGGAACGGCACGCAGCTACATGCTAATTTGCGACAAACGATTTTATAGAAGAAGGGAAAAGAGAGATAAAAGCAGATGATTCTCACAAGGTTATTATGCTTCTTTGCCTCTGTGCCAAAGTCACCTGCTGGGAGCATGCTCACATGTACGCAGACTAATTAAAGCTGAGTGACACTAACGTGGCACCAGCCGAAGGTGGTCTGGCAAAAAGAATCGCCTCCCCGCTAGTATTTGTCCAACACAGGCTGTAGAGCCGGTGCCCCTGTGGGTGGACTCCTGCGAGGTGGTGGATGTTGCTATTTTATGTTAATCTGGCATTGCTCTCTTCTGCCCCATCTGCCACCTTAATCATTACAAGCGACACTAGATAGGACACTCTGTTTGACCCAGAGAAAAATATTATACTGCTTGTTAATGTTAAAAAATTATGTTAAGGAGTTTTTGGTGATGTGTGAAGAAGCATTTTTGTGACATGCGTTTAGTGTATAAATCTATCAAATGAATGTGACTCGCGCAGCTCAGTTCTCAGATTTGGTTTTGGCTAAATAATGATTTAAAAATGTTTGAGTCTGAAAACTGCAGCCTTTGGGACGAATGACATTATTTCTGAAACTTAAACAGAGACACATGAACACTCGTGCTTGTTCTAAGAGGATGAATCTGGGAAGTGGGAGAAGTGCCAAGTCTCCATTTGCTCTCCATTTAGTCGTTTTGCTGTTAAGGAGTAAAAAGCGAGATGAAAAGAGATCCTGTAACCCTGGTGTAGGACACAGTGACCTGTGATCAGTGTTAAAAGAAAACACATTCTATCTCAAGGCACGTAAACAGGATGTTTACCTTTCTTTGTCCAGCTTATCTTACCACTTCTTGTTCTTTATCCTAATTTTAGTGTGTGTACCCACTTACACAACTTTATTTTGGAGATAAATTTGTACCCAAAAGACAGTAAAACCTGACAAAAAAGTGCAAGCAAAACATCTCCTTGAAGATGTCCTTATTTGTTCAAACAAACTGAGGGTTATTTAAGGGTTAGGACTGCAGTGTGGGTTAGGGGTAGGTTATACCTACAGTGTAAAAAAAAACCCGTAATTGTACACAATTTTTCAGTTATTTTCTTTTACAGATTGTAAAGAAAAAACGTAATTTTACTGAATTTTTCTGTTATTTTCTTTTACAGATTGTATAGAAAAAAACGTAATTTTACAGAATTTTTCTGTTATTTTCTTTTACAGATTGTACAGAAAAAACATCATTTTACAGAATTTTTCTATTATTTTGTTTTACAGATTGTACAGAAAAAAACATAATTTTACAGAATTTTTCTGTTATCTTGTTTTACAGATTGTACAGAAATAAACATAATTTTACAGAATTTTTCACACTTAAAATTACAGAGAAAGACGCTATTTACAAGAAAAACTGAGAAAACATGAATTTACATGATAAAACTGTAAAACAAAAAACGTATTTTACGGTTTATTTCTCACAGAAAAGTTCTGGTGTTTTTTCGGGATTTATTTTACAGTGTAACAAAAACAATATGAAATATCTTAATTTAGATAGGTGTGTGTGAGTGCGTGCGTGCGTGCGCGCGCGCGCGCACATGTGCGTGTGCTTGAGTACTTGCGTGTGCTTTTGTTTTTAATGTTAGGGCTCTAATAAAATATTGTTTTTAAAGACATCAGGGATAATTGTTTGTCATGCAATTAAAGTAAATTCAATCTTCATATAAATTGATGTTATTTATATCTCAAAGCTGACGCAACACCCTCCACATCTCTCACTTGGTACGTGCCGTTGAAGCAACGACATCCCCTGTTCCCTGTTCGCCCATCAGCCCCATCATACATATCCAGGTAATGCTAATGAGCACCGCTGCCATGGAAATGTGTGACGAATGGCGCTTTCACGCCGCCTTAGATCTGGCCCTTGGCCGTGCCATTTCCTGTTCCCTGACTCACTCGCCACTCAAAGCCTGACACTGATATCCACCATCTGCTCCGCAACGATGGGACAAATCGCACACAGAGCCCTTCAATTTCCCCCCGCTGCCATTAAAGACAACTGATTCAATAGAGACCGGGAATGCAGGCATGTGGGACTAATCTGTGAGGCAGGGCAGGAAAAACAACTCTTGCCCTGTAATTGACAAATGTCAGCCCCCAGCACTCTTGCACATTCATTAAAGAGAATAAATGATCCAGATTTCCTCGTGTCCATTTGGAACTAAAGGGAGAATGAATAGCGCCCACTGAAAGCGTTATTTATTTGCTGTCTGCTTAGTTTTAGCACCAGATTCACTGAAGGAATTATGGAAATCAGATAATGGCACAAACAAGACCAAAAATGAAGCACCGGAAGCAATTTGCATGATGCAATTCCCCATGTTGTAAGCCAGGTCTGAGTGCTAGCTTGTGCAGAATCCAGCAGACTGCTATAATCTAGTACGCTTTATTGGAAGTGCACAGTATCGCTCCACCACTTCAATCCAGGCACCTGAATCAGCTCTTTAAAATGCAGAACGTGCGCTAGACTTTCTGGATATATGCCCAGTTATAATGCTCCTCTCCATAATCTGGTCATCTTTTGATGAATTACTGCTGCTGTGATCAATAAAAATGTGCATAAACATCTCTTCTTAATAAAATTACACTTACCACCTTGTTTTGTTGGCTTTAATAACACATGAATTGTTTCGGGCAAAAATAGTTGCATGAATAAAGGTGCCATTAATAATATTAGCCACATGTGTTTGGGCTAAAAAAAACATACTGTATTATTGTGCAGTGCTATTTTAGTGCATTTAGTGCCCCGTTTAACTAGATTGGGTGGATAATAAATAAGACACATACTGTTTATCATTCATTATTTAACACAAGGCACAACTAGAACATCATTTTGACAATAAAAATCTTACACACCTCCCTAAAGACAACAGTGAGAGCGTTAACCTCTCGTCTATGTGTTAACCTAAACACACAGACAATTACCACAACCCAAACTGTGTTATTGAAAGCTCTCACGCTGCATATGTGATGGAAGCGGGTAATGATTGTCAACAGACTTGCATCTACATATAATGGGAAAAGCAGAGGCCCCTTTGAGCTCAGGGAGAGGTTCCATATTACACCCAGAAATCCCCTACAGATGTCCCAGAGAAGTGTAAGCAGATCCAGGCAGCACATCCTGAAAGAGCCCTTAGACAGGAAACACAGCCAGATGGAGCATCCTGTGTCATAAATAGTGAGTGAACTGTGAGCACAATAAAAAAAATACTCATAAACCACATCGGATGATTTACAAACAAGTTGGACGGTGTTTTTTTTATTCGTGAAAACAATGATCAGGGTGCGAGCTGAAAATAGCTGCATCCTTTGCATGAGCTGTTTTTGAGATGAGGTGTAGAATGAAATGCCTTCATGAGATAAATCAGAGATTCATTCATTTAGATCATATTTACTGATCATTTAAGTATTAAGGCCATTGCACATAGTCTAAAATTTGCGTCAGAAATTTGTCAGAAAACAACAACGACGTTGTTTCAATCACATTTACACACTGCCTATGAAATTTGCATTAAAAAAATTAAATTTTGTCATTAAAAAAATAGTTATTATTATTAAATTATAAAAAAATAATTTTCGCATCCGTAGGATGCATTTTCAAAGGTGTTTTTAAATTTTAGGATGACGAATACGAAATAACGTATTTTAAAACGTGCAATGGCCTTTAAGGGTAATCAATATTATAATAATTAAATACTATGGTAGTCAGGCCAAGTCAAGTCAAGTCAAGACAATAAAAATAAAGAAATCCCCAAAATAAATGAAGAGATTTTTTGCAAAAACAGAGAACTCTTTTTCAATTTTTCCCCCCCAAAAAAATCATGTTCTTTATTATGTTATAGTGTTTTTAATGTGTTAGTTGTGTTAGCTGTATTTTTGATCATTTTGATTGATAATAAAGGAGCAATGTGGACATTTTAGCGCTATCTAGCAGTGAGGTTGTGAATTGCAACCAAAGGCTCTCTCCTCTCTCCACGAGGACTAAGATGTCGTCACGTTTTTGCTTCTTTGCCGAAGGAGATAACATATTTACAAAACGTGTTCTGTAGAGCAGTTTGTGCATTTAAGGCTATTGTAGAAACATACTGACGAATTCCATGTAAGGAGACCCGTGGTGTATGTAAATAGAAAAAGCTGAATGAAGACATAGTTATATTATATTGTATTTCTGTCAGTAGATCCTCCTTTATATTACAAAGAGCACCTTTAATTGGAATGTACAATAAAATGTTTTGTTTTATAATACAAGCTGAATCATTACTATAAAGACAAATGTTAATATTTTAAGTGTTCTGTGTTGTTTTCTGTCATCATAAGAATATTTATCACATAGCTAAATTACATTGGCTTATATAAAGGCTATCCCAACTACATTTTAAATAGTTGGAGATGTTTTAATAGCTTTGAGCCAGTGAATGTGAGAAATAACTATTTGCTTCCAATTGGTTTTGTGATTTAATGTGCGAGCGCATGTCAGTGGATGTGCTTACGTGGAGTGTGTTTAATTGCTGCTTCCAGAGAGCATTTGGTGTTCTGCAGTAGTGGAGTTTGGCAAAGCTGCGCGGGGCTCAGCGGTTGCTTCAAACATTGGCCTCCTTTCCAAAGGAGAACTAATTTAGTGCAGACAGACTTCACAGCCAGCAGTGCTTCACTTCTAACAAGAGCAAGGTGCCTGCAGTGCTCAGATACAAACATGTGCTTTGCTAAAACAGAGATGGCCGTGAAGGTCTTTTAAAACTGAGGTAGACAGTAAAGGGTGCATTGAATGCATTAGGAAAAGTGATGTCATTGTGAGAGTGGATTAGTAGTTTTGTAAAAGTACAGTTTTGTGGAAGTGCTTAAAGGTGCTATTTGATATTTTTAGCAGGATCTATTGATGGAAATGCAATATAATATTCATAAATATGTCTTCAGAGGTGTATAAAGACCTTACATAATAAAGCATTATGTTTTTATTACCTTAGAATGAGTTATTTCTATCTTCATACACCGCAGGTCCCCTGTAATTCATCATGTTGTTTCTACAGTAGCCCTAAATGGACAAACTGCTCTACAGAGCGTGTTTCATAAATATGTTATCTCCTTCAGCAAAGAAGCAAAAATGTGACGACATTTTTGTCGTGTGTCAGCCACCGTAGTGCTCCGAAATGGAGGGGTGAGCGGTGGAGTGAGCCGTTGGTTGCAATTCGTAACCTCAGCACTAAATGCCGCTAAAATCTCCACATTGCTCCTTTAAACATCTTAAAATGCACTGTGCCAATACGAATATCACAAATCACTCAAAACTGTCAGAGCATTGGCCTAGCGATGCTCATGCCGGAGACGTAGGTTTGCATTTACGTTGTGTCATGCATCCCTGCCTCATGCACACACAAAATAAAGTAGTAGTGTTGATAATTACGCAAGTTGCGTTCATAATCTATGATCTATCCACATCCCAGCACAGTGCCTGCTTGCCTTTGTATGAGCGTATTTTATCTCCTCCACTGCAACGCTTTTTAGGCAGGCTGTAATATTCCCTTTATTGAGTGCACATCGCCTTTGTTCAGAAATATGAAGGTAAGTCGTGCCTTTGTCTGAGAGAGGCGATGATGAATAACTCCCAGGGCCCGTTTGGGACCGAGCTCGTGTTAACGGCTTGTACGCCTGGATTTTCAGGGTGGCGCTGCTCTTTTCAATTGACGCTCGCTGCAATAAAGGAGCGAACATTATAATAACCCAGCTGAAAGAGACGTCGGGTTAGAGGCGCGACAGCACTGGCAGCTACGCGCCGTGATCCGGCAGGATTATCTGTGGCGATGGTGTGGCAGGCGCTAAGGGAGAGGGGCTTTTATTATGGAGTGTTTTATTGCTGACAGGGGTAAGACTGGCAGGGGAGGAGATGCAATAAAAGGAAGCTGTAAAATATTGCACCCTGAGCTTCCAGTTGTCCTGTTGCTTGGTGGAAAAATTACAGTGCAGATAGAGGGAGGGATATGTGTATTTCGACTGTGACTTTTAATGTGCATAGACAAACAAGCGGGACTATCCGCCCGTGTGTACGCTAGGCGACTGACAGAAAGGTAGTAGGTGTTAATATTGCAGTTAGGCCTCTGGAATAAAATAACAATCTTGATATATCTTTACCTGTGGCGTTATGAGATATGTTGCTCTGGCCTAAATCTAATTTCAGTTTCAACTTCCACACACACACACATATGCCGTATGTGTAGAGGAGACTGCAGGCTTCCATTTTAACACGCTGTCACCTCTGTTATAGGATGTCAAAAAGGTCTGGCTATAATTAAATGACCCAAATATCTCACATCAATCTGCAGTGTTGGGATGCTAGTGGACGAACTGTGAAATACAAGAGAGCGATAAATCAGTCCTATGCTTGTTATGCTGAGTTTCTATCGAAACGCTGTGACTGAGTAAATCATAATATAATATAATAATGACACATTTGTTTGCTGGTTCATTCAGGCTTGTCACTGCCAGTCACACTTCTCTGATGGCCTGTCCCAAATGCCACCCTAAGCCCTTGCGGTAGTCCCCCACAAAGGGGACAGAATATAGAGTCTATACAGTTTGTCCGACCTGATCTCACAGGAATTCGTAAGTATTTCACGAGGTGGCTAACTCGTATTATTTGGACGTTGTGAATCGTACAAAAGCATATAATCACTAGAAAGAGCAATGCTTAAGCCCCACCTCTTACCCCGCCCCTGAACCTAATGTCACAGGTGCAGAAGCGAATAATATAAAAATGTACTAATGAGATTATATGTATTCGTACGAATTAGCCAAAGTTAGCCATTTTGTAAAATAGTTGCGTTTTTGCCATGAGATTGTGTCGGTATGTTACTATGTCTATGCAACACAATGTATAAAAACAAACGTGTGTGTCACTTCATGTAAAAATTCAGGGTGACCCTCAGACATTCCAGTACTCGACACACCAAATCTAGGCCAAATACCTCCTCACTTTCTTTTCGGAAGAACACTAACCTCAAACTTACTAGCAACTGCATATTATACCTTTTAGTGATGAGAGCTTACAAACAAATAGGTTCAAAATCGTGTGTGATAGAGAGTTTGTGAGAGAAGCCATGTTTGCAGATCTCTCTCTCTGCGTCTCTTATTACTGCTGTTTTGGCAGCTGACTGTGGGTAATGGACGCCGAGCTGTCAGGGAAATTTGTAGCTGTCTGCTTTACAGGGGCTCTCCATTCCAATCAGCAGCTGTCAGCCTGGGCCCGGGTGGATATTAATGACGGCCACTAACTGCCTCGCAAATTCTCCACACTATTTGGGAGCTGGCATGAAATAGGGTTGTGCTTTCTCAGTGCGCTGCGGTAGACTAATGGAAAGAGCTCAGATATCTCACTGCACCAGGGACACAAGCTCGGAATACTCCGGCCAGCCGCAGTCTCCCTCTTTCTGAAGGATTAGCGCTGCCACTGCGGGCTGAGGTGTCTCTTTAGTGGGTATTTACAGGTGAGTCTTGTTGCCCCCATAATTCTGCCCTCATTAATTGTCATGTTCGACACAGTATGTAATAGCTATAATTGGGTGATGATCATAAATAAAGCTCGGCTGGCTGGGACGTAGGAGGTTGAACTAATAGAAATGTTCAGGCGGAGCAATAAACGGCTGACAGAGCGAGCGCGTGTGGGCTGACTGGAGAACATGGGGCATGTTCGGTTTAAAGGGACTTTTGGGAGCAGTCCACCAATAAATCCTTCAGGCCAGAAGGGCAAGGGTGGGCAGAGATAGCAGCTCTCGTGGTAGGCCCAATTGTGTGGAGGGAAATTGTGGATGGGATGGATCAAGCATGTATTTGGGCACTAGGGGTGGGGGGATTGGTATTTCAAAGTATTGCAGTATTAAAGGGAAAGCTCACCCAAAAATGAAAATTCTTTCATCAGTTACTCACCCAAATGAAAAAGTTCACAATTAAGCACGGTTTTAAATAACTACACATTAGGCATGGGACGGTATAAGATTTTTATGATATGATAACCTTAAGCTGAAGTATCACAGTTTCGTGATATTACAATTAAAGCTTTAAAATGTGTTCTTTAAAATGTCTGTTTAATAAAAATAACTTTTTTTCCATTGAACACAGTATTGAAGCAACACAAAATATTTGGAACAGTAGTAAACATGTACAGTAGTATGTCAGGTTATTTCAGTGGTTCCCAAACTTTTTGAAAGCATGGCACCCCTTTCTTGGCATTTTTTACATGCATTTCTAGTAATTAAACTTACATGCTTACATACACATATAAATATAAATAAATTAAATGCAGATGAGCAAACAAGAAATGATGCATTAACAAAAAATAGCTCATACCTATGGAACGGTATTACAGAAAATTTTTGTGGTTTAAAAAACGTGGCTTTTTTGAACCGCAATATACATTAAAACCAGTATACTACACACATTAAGTACAACATTTTATAAAAGTCCCTTTTGGGCTTATTTTACATCTTTAACTGTACAGTTAAATATTTTTTGGAACAAAATTGTACCTTCTTCACATTACCTTGTTCTGTGTTTAAATCAGGATCATATTGTGACCCGACATGTTGCAAAGTGCCAAATTCCTTACCATATTATCCACCTGTGAGTCTGCCTGGCACATATGCCCTGTCTGATCTGGTTACTTCCTGTTTTGGAACGGGGATATCACAATTACAAGGAACTATTGTGTTAGGCTTTGTCATTTCAATCATCGGTAGAGTCAAGTTGAAAACCTACATTATCTCTTAGACCACAAAGGAAAATGACAGGTCACATCAAACCGCTAACCTGTTTTATCATGCCAAAGCATCTGTTTTGATTTCATACAGCCTCTTTCAACTGTGTTTTCTCTCCACTGATCCACTGCTTGTGTTGTTCAGTTTTGTTCTGCCATATCTTTCATCTCCAGTCTAGCAGTCATCACTCATCCGAGGCCTTACGGTGCAATTAAGACTAATGCCAGTGGCCATTACACATTCCTGACCTGTGACAGCCACTTATTATACACTTACGAGGTGTAACAAGCCGTTGTCTTGAGATTTATTTTCCAGTCACACTCTGGGGGCAAGCCAAGAGACATCTTTCACTTTCCTAGGACGGAGAGCCAAATTCATAAAAATATCAAAGGATTAGGATTAGTTTTTAGAAATCTTGCCAGTATCTCTGCGTCACCAAGGATTTTTTTGTGTGTGTTTAAGTAGCTTGACATACGTGGCCATTATAAACAATATTGTAAAGAAAGAGTACAGATTTTTGAAATTCTGTTTTTGTAAGGCACAAAATGTAACATTATATGTGGAGCATACACTGACAATTTAACAGATCAAACCTTAAACAGTAAAGAAATAAGACGACTAAGGCCCCTAATATACAGGGATTAAAAAAGCTCGAAGCAAATTAGTGATATATCTGTAGATCTGCTTCCTTACAAATCCAAAGTAAAAGTAAACAAGCTTGAACGCATGTCAGTATTTGCATGCCGTGTAATAGTGGAACGTTTTCTTGGCATGGGCACAGAGATAAGAGATATAAACAAGTGTTTATGAGAGCTACTGAAATGTGGTAAAGCAGGTGAGATGAATAATTTGTGTTTTCACACCAGGTTTAAATAAAGGGTAACCAGCGAGCCCAGAGGCTTCTTACGCCCTCTTCACGACGTTACACACACCCAACCCTGTCAGACAAGCGCTTCTTGTAACTGCACATTCGCACGCACGCACACACGCACGCACACACGCGCTAAGATACACCGCACGTGGGACTGGATGGATCTCTCATCAGAGACTTCATGTTGTTTTGGCAACAGGCAGATAAGAAAGCAAAGAAAATACACTTGATAACAGACAACAGCTCACAAAGAGACGTGTCATAATGATAAATTTTAGCATTGTGATTTGGCCTCTACTTCCGACAGCCTCTTCTGTTGGTGTGTGTATCTGTCTGTCTCTCTGTAACGGCTCATTAACATCTAGCCCACATACGAGACACATTCCATCACACCTGGAGATGGGCAGCATTGAGTTATGAGTTTGTCTGCATTTGCGGACGGTCGCAAACAGAGTACTAACTGCCCTTGCCTATGGTTTCGTTCTTCAGACGTGCAGTAAAGCGTGACCGAGCCCATCCCTGCCACTATATTTAGCAAACATTGACATGTATTGTGGAGCATCCATTCGTTTCTAAAAGATCAGTGCATAGAAGCACAGATTGTGCAACTGGAGTTTGAAGCCAAAAGGTTGTTATAAAAGTATTTATTACTCACCTGAGGCAACAGGTGTGTGTGTGTGCGCACTTGAAGACTCAAGAGGTCTGAGGAGTCAAGACAACAAAACAGAATTGTGTGTAAAATATTGAATTGCTTTGATATATGAAAAATGTGTCTCGATTCCCAATGATGCTCAATCAAAAGGCAACATTGAAGCAAATATCCTGGAAGGATAAGGTAATAAAAACTTCTGAATAGATTTTTTGTGGTTGGAATATTCAGGTCAGAGATCATGTGAAGAGTATGTACTAACCTATCTCTCCATAACAGGACCGGAGGGAACGAGAGAACTGAGCCAATGGGTGGGTGTTGATCTGTTGGCCCTAAGAAACCTGCACTTAGTGACACGAAAAGTACGTGACTGAACAGAACACAACAAGCCAGCTGTGCCACCACATCATTAGTGAGGTATGTAATCTTAGATTTCAACAGATCATACCGCCTGTCTTTCCAATACAGTCACACCTGTTTTCCCAGTACACAGACACAGAAACAAGCAGAGAGAAGGCCTGAAAATATCTTTCTAAAGGCTTTTATGTGTTGCAAATGGTTTTGGTGTTTTCTGTCTGAGTCACTCGCTGTCATATAAAAGATTATATACATGACCTTTGGCACAACTTGATGGTTTATGATTATAAAAGAGAAATATGGTGGAATGTTGGGCACAGTGAAGGTGACTGTCAGGTGAGAAGGCCGAGCTATGAGATTTCTCAATCATGAATGGAAAAACGCTGATTTAATCTGATCCTCATTCCAAGACACATTTGTTTTATTGTTTGGAAACTATGCAGAACCAACCTGACTTCCTGTTAATTCAGTGAAATAATGCTGTGTGTCGTCTTGCATTACACTTTTAAGATTACAATTTACAAGTGGTTTGGTTTGTTTCTAGATCACAAGTATTACAATACATCTTTAGAAAAAAATAAATGTGTCACCTCGTCTGTTTTAAAGCATTTATCATCCATCTGTGGTGAGGATGATGATACACGCACACACAGTGCGCCGTTATTTCACACACACTTTTCACACAAATCATATTTTATTGGAGGTGAAATTTTTCACACTTGCATTTAGCAAAATGATTTTATTTTCTAAACACTTTTGCCATATTATATATTGTTTTTCACCAGTGAAAAACAATAATCTTTCCCATAACGCCTTTACTTCACAGTGCTGTTTTAAATAAATATAAAACTGATACAACCACGCTAGCAAGAATATAATACTGTTTAGTCAAGAATAAGTTGCATAAATGTGGATTTATTGTTTACTAAAAAACAATAGAAACGTTTTTCAGATGTTCTTTATGGAACCGAAAGGTTCTTCTATGGCATTGAAACACTTTTTTTAAGAGTGTATTGACAGCATGTATTTTAACGTAAAAAGAAATTAAGTTTAAGTTTAGCCAAGTAATGGTTCTCTACTGGTAACACCAAATAATACTGGCATTAACTTGCTAGCTAATGTAATTGACTTGTTATTTCTTATACTTGTTATCAGAAATAATCTGCAGGGACTCTTTTCTTTGCGGTTGTGTACAGAAAGTTAAGTGTGGGCCACAAGTTTTAGCACATGCGCAGTAACGTTTGTATCATATGTATCATATTGCTTTGAAACCGTCTATATATCCTAAAAAATAATAACATCCCTTACTATTTTAAATTTGAACCCATGACCATGGCATAGCACAATCAGATGAGTTTCAGGAACCCGTGTTTATACCATTTTATCTGTGCTTTAGAAAGAACTTAGATATGACAGTATGATAGTATTTTCACAAAACATTTGAACATTTGAATACTGCAATTCTCTACTAGCCAGCCTTCCAACCAATACAGTCAAGCCCCTGCAAATGATCCAGAATGCAGCAGCAAGTCTGGTGTTCAATCAGCATAAAAGAACCCATGTAACACCCCTCCTGACTTCACTTCATTGGCTGCCAGTTACCGCCCGCTTCAGAACGGCAACGGCAAATTTGTTTCAAAATCCTGTTCCGCATTTATCTAACTAACCAATAATTGTATGTTACGTCTTTTTAAAGAATGTTGGTGCCTTTGTTTCTCACACAACGATACTTCAAACACTTTATCAATGTGATTATCTATTACATCTTTGTGAGAGGTACAGGATTTTCAGATTAAACAAATTATTTTACCAGCAGACGTGAGGACAGGGCAGCGAGTGCTGAAGAATGTGTTGAAGATCAGATTCGAAGAACATTTGAATTCCATCAGATAGACTGACAGAGAGGAAGCTGGAGTGAGTCACACTGGCTCGTGGTCAATGCATGGACAAGTCCCAATATAAATCCAATCCTGTTATCCTGCTTTGGATAAAAGCGTCTGCCAAATGAATAAATGTAAATGTAAATGTTTTTCCTTCTTCATAAAGTTCCCTTGTTTGAGGAGGGGAGGGAAGCAAATTATTCACAGGTTTGCCCAACCACACCATCTGTTAGCCCACATTCTGTATTATATACCCTCTCTAAGGAACAAATCAGTTTGGTTACCCCTCTATAGTCTCCTCGCACTTCAATTAGTCCTTTTGATGTTATTGTGCTGTCATAATTCATTGTAATAATTTGTTGAGTTGGCTCGTGTGAGGGCATAGCTTAATTTGTTATTCAGAAGCTTTACCACCTGTTTGCGGGTCTGTGATTCTTGGTGGGCTGCCATGCAAGAAAGGCATTTTAGAACACAAAGGGACCTTTCGTCTGTCACAGAGAGCTAGTTATTACCGTCTCAGGATGGGAACCGTTTGAGAGGCCTGAGAAGAGGGCCAAAGCTAACCAGTTTACCAGGATGGAAAATACTGTAAACATCAATGACCCACAGCCAAAACCATGATGGCTATTAGTGTATGTGGGTGGATTAAGACACCCAAATAGCACCCGTCCACAGACAAAACAAAAGGAAGTATGGTACAAATGAGCCCTTTTATGATAGTTAAGGAAAGGCACGTGCATTTCATAAAACATATTATCATCTATATTATTCACATATGAATGTGTTTAATTGATCAGGGCCAGAAACCTGCCCGCACAAGCCTTCAAACACATAACCGCCCATTCTGTCCCAGTATGACATGAGCCTGTATGCAAAACAAAACACTCAGACAAAAAGCCCTTAAGCATCAGAGCCAGGTACTGCATGGAATTCAAGTTCAACCGCAATGCCACCCACTCGCTTTACCGGCGCAAAGACTGCGGATCAAATGAATTCGCAAATGCACAGTTTTGTGGCTGAGCTATTAGTGGCTTTTGGAGCTGGCGGTTGCGGAGATAGATGGATTAGCTGACTTTAATAGCTGGCACAGCAGCATTAGAGCCGAGCCGAAGCGGTAGAAGAGGAACAATACGGCACATTAGAGAGGCAGCCAGCAAACACGGAGAGCTACTTCTAATTAGCATTCATTAACTGTAGAGGAAAGAGCGATTATGGTCTTTAAGAAGTGCATTAGCTAATGTTGCTTTTTCACATGTCAGCAGATTTGAATTGGGACAGTGTGTATATACTGTACATCGAAAGGTATTTGGGTTGTTGACAAATATACCGTAAATGTGTCATATGGTGTGACAGCAAAAAATATTAATATAAATATTAATAATGTAAAATATATTACTTACAGTATGTTTTCAAATTTTGGGCTATGTCACACCATAAGACACATTATAGGTATTAGGGATGCTCTGATCGGTTGCACAGCGTTATCGGCCGATAATCACATTTTACGACTCGATTGGTACTCACTAAATGCAATTTGATGACATCAACACGTGAGGAAGTACATGATGTGCGGGACGTAAATTATTTGCCGCTGCAGTCATGTCATCACCGGTGTGGAATTACTTTGACTTTTACGAGAAACAATAAAAAGAAATCGCACATGGAGGAGCAGTGTCCAAAGCATTTAATATGACAAACCTGATTCGGCACCTATGTTTTCAAGTTTAATAAATGTTAAAAAATACCAAAATATGAAATAACTTTATCTGAAAAAAGGTTAATCAGAGAGCATACATATCAATGATAATGCTTGAAGCATTGGAATCACGATCTGTATCAGCCGATCACAAAAATCCTGATCCCTATAGCCTACCGTATATTTGTCAACTACCCATTTGCACAAACAAAGTTGTCGGGGGTTGACGTTTGTATGGTGATCCTTAATGTTTAGTGATCGTTTGTTTGTTTTTTACACTTTGTAAATCACTTGTGGTTAAAGTTTGAGACTTAAACGCTATGCCCGCTTATCCATATTAAAGTGATAGTTCACCCCAAAATAAAATGTACTTACCCTCTTGTCATTGCCTTTCTTCTGCAGAACACATAAGAAGATATTTTGAAAAACGTTGGCAGCCGAACTACGGCGGTACCCATTCACTTGCATTGTTTTTGTATCCATACATTAGAAGTGAATAGGTACCGTCGGTGTTCATTTTTTGGAAAAACGATCCCTTTAAATGAACAAAACTAAACACATCATGCACATATTTTTGGCAGTATTTGCCTTAAAATGAAACAATATTCCCCACCTTAAAGATATACAGGTCGGCCAATTATTTGCTTAAATTAGCCCTTTCTGACTCCAGCATATCAGCAAAAATTGTTCACAGTTTGCCCGTGGCTAGAAAATATATTTTCTTTTGCCATCATGTTGACAGTCTCGCAGCGCCTTGAGGAAATTGCTTCGGGTGTATGTATTGCTGTGCGAGGCCTATTCCCAGACGGTCAATATTTGTCTGTTTGTTTGCCAGTGAGGCCCATAGATTAAATGGGACAGGTTAGCAAGCCTCATCTAAACAGTGAGACACTGTCATTTGAGAAGTTAATCTTTTCCCCTTATTCACATTCTCTAATGAGACGCTAGTCAAACATTACTAGTCTCGTGTTGTTATTAGTGCATTCACCTGCACAATCACTTCTGTGTTATATTATGATTCATCCAAAAAGCTTTTAGGGTCACATGACAGCCACTGTTGATTCTACCAAACCGACTGTTTGCACAACTCTCAGTGCATAAAAGTGTCTGTGATTACTGACTAGATGTGTTGATACGGCCGTAGGTGGGGTGGGCGTGGAGATGATGATTCAGTTACCTTTGTAAAGACAGACAAAGGGCTGACCTTGGGGTTGTTGTGTGTGTCTTCTGACAAATTGACCTTCCCCTACATCCCTGAGAAGATACAGCCCTCATTAGTCCCACAGATTTCCAATAATAGGCCTTTAAAAATGTGAAATCTTTTTGTCGGTTCCTTCAGCAAGAGCCAGGAGCGGAAAAAGAAGGACGTGTTGCTAAGTTCCTGTCATCTCTTGATCCCATGCATTGTTGCCTCTGTTGTGAATGGTCAAGGTTCACCAAGAGCGCACGTTAAGCTCCTCTAACACACACACACACACACACACACACACTGTGGTCTCCCTTCCCCCACCTTCCTCCTGCCCTGTGTGCTCAGCTAATATTGACTCTCCTGGCTAACACTGCCTCTATTGAGCTGAGCCATTCACAATAATGTTTGACCAACATTAGAACATCATTGAGATAACAGAGGAGGCGAGGACCAGGCTTTTGCTAAGGTTACACGGCTAATGAAAACCAGAAAGGGAAGTACACGACAGATGACCTGGGAAACAACGGCAGTCTCCATATTAATGCTTCCTTTAAACCGTAGCATGTTTGCAGTTTTAACTACGCTGACATTTAGGTAAACAACATACAGTAAGTGTGTTTCTTCCATGCTATTTCAAATCCTTAAAGTCATAATAGAAGTTAACTTCCATGACTCATCTCTTGAATATTTCAAAAGGTTTCTTATCTCTAATCTTGGATTATCCATGCTGTTTTTTTTTGTTAAGAAAGGAATTAGTTGGAATGACACGACCGATTCGCTTTAAACAGGCCTTATAGCTCATTGCCCTTCTGGGCTCAACAGCAGAACAGAAATAAAGAGAGATGAGGAGAGACAGAAAGACCAGAGGATAGTGCTGCCATCTCATGGACATATGCGGCCTCGCTTCTCACTGCTGTTGGGTCCTGGTTCATGCTTTGTTTGAATGGCTTCAGGTTATATTTCCACTCAGCCATGTAGGCTAAATGAAGCATATATAATGCAAATGAGAAACTGAATGAGACAGAAAGAGAGAGAGAGAGAGGATGTGAGCCATCTAAGCTATTGCTGAGGGGGAAGAGGCCTATTGTGACAAGATTTTCCTAATGTATTGAAAACAGATTGTTTAAATGGAGATGTTAAATTAATAAGAGGGTTAATTAATGAATTAATAAAGAGTTGAAAAGATGTTTTTTGTTGGAATATAAGTGACTGAAGGTGTAAACATTGTGGCTTTGTGATGCTGTCACTCATGGTCAGACACAGTTAATAGTGTGATTTTACAGTGGGAATATCTGTTTGTACAAGCATATACAGATATTACTGTTTGAAAACAATCATTATTTTTGTATGCCTTGAATAATGCTACCAGTGCTATAGAAATTACAAGATTTACATGTAAAATTTTCAATTAAAGTACTTAATTACAGTGTTTTGACTACTGAGGAGCTGTTTGAGATGCATTTATATTAACTGTTTATCTAAATAGACAGGAGGAGAACAGAAATAATCTAAAATGGCTGCGTGTCAGCTCAGGTGACTGTTATTTAACTTGACTTGACAAGGCCGCCTCTGTGATAGTTAGAATTAATTCCTTTAAATGTCTGTCAGTTGCGATGGCAGACCATACCCGTTCACTTGACAGGTAGTTTCTTGCATAACAATGCAGACTTGGCCTTGTCAACATGCACAGTTCTTTGAGATTTATGAACCAAATATGGGCTAAATGTAAACAATCAGACATGACAATGTGGCATACATTACATTTAAAATTGTAAGAAAAAATAAACAAAAATAAACAATGTCCTTTGTACCATAGTGTATCATTATTCTGGCATAAGAATCATCAGGTTTTGTTTCAGTTATGTAGACCCAACTGTAAATAGAGTACAGTTCAATTTAAATGTATTGCCACAGCACTTTTCACAATTTTGCAGTATTGCAAAGCGGTTTTACAGTAAATACATATACAGTGACAAAAGTATAAACAGAAAATTATGAAATATGCAGAATAACATCGCATTCCTGCAATTCTTTATTGCAAGGTGTGCATTGACGTTCATTAACTAGATGAATAATAATTGGCGGTATAAGTGGACCGTTTTATGCGTATACTATTAAACATTTTTGTATCACAAATTTTTACATTTACAAAGTTTACATTTATGCATCTGGCAGGAGAATCTTACTTTTCAATGAAAATATTAGTAAAATAGTAATAGAATTAATAAAGCTTTTAAAGTTTTTAAATAGAAAAAATGACTCAATTAATTACATATATCATTGCAAGAAATGGATACAAATATCTATACTTTTATCTGTCATTTTCTATGTGTATGTGCATTATTAACCAACATGCTCAAATAAATATACATTATATGGCACATAGCTTCCATGTGTCCAGTGGACAAAAGTGTCTAGCAGTGGCATGTATTGTATTTGACAGAGAGGAGAGGTAACAGAGAGACATTGGCCGTTCTTCATTAGATTCTCCTCTGCCCCTCGGCAAACAGAAGTAGCTCCGGCCAAACAAGCTCAATCAAAAGGTGGCTTCTCCGGACGATGTTAGCTCAGCAAATCCAGCTCTACACACACGGCTTCAAAGAATGGGCCACCTCCATCTAACCTTTGATGTATTGTGTATTGATCATGTGCACTGTCAGAAAAAAGGGTACAGTTGGGGTCCATTTGTGAACACTAGGGTACAAATAGCTAAGCTGTACCCTCAATGGGCCATAGTTACACCTTAGGGTACTAATATGTACCATTTAGACATAAAAAAGGTACAGATACGTTTCCATCAGCCAGAGGGTCTATATTTGTACTATTTATTCTCCAAACAAAGGTACAATCACTACAAAAAGAAGAAACCACTATAATGAAAGTGTAGCTTGTTGTGATCTCAACAATTCAAAACACATTATTCTTACTCACTCAAAACCAATTAATGTCAGCAAGCTGTTCATAAGTTGTTGGTTATTTGGAAGAGATGCACAAAGTAACCAAAATACATTTAATAGACCCCATCTACAGCAAGCATGTGACCTTTTACTAAATGTTTAGAGCATCAAGATTATACAATTAATTAAAACAAATGCAATAATGCTTGTATGTTTGAAGGTACAAGCAGTTTGTATTGAAATTTGTGTCGTCCAATGGGAGTGAAGCACGGGGCACAGACAGTTTATGCCCGCGAAAATTCTGGTCTCGTGCGCACTGCGCAGATAACGTAACGTTAGACAAACTGGCCACTGAGTGTCACTTCAGTCCATGTCGACGGAGGATCTTCTTCAAAAATGGAAAGAATCTGGAATACAGATTACTGAAGATGAAGCACACAAATTCAGAGGTAAGTTTATATTTTAGTATTGTGAAAATCTCCCTTCCGAGTTTTGTTGACTTCAGACTTTGTCATATAACGTTATCAACCTGACGCGATGAGAGGAAACTTACTTCGAAAATATTGGCCTGAAAAAAATAACAAATTGGTGTGTAACTTACGTTTAGCTTGTTGTTTTGACATACATTATTTAGCTTAACGTTACCCAGAACTTATATGTAACTTTTATTCGGTGACGTCCGTCGCATGGTTAAACGCCATAGATAACAGTTCAAATCCATCGCGTTTTGTGTGCTTATGCTATAGCCTTTTTTTAATCAAAACTGAGCTTCAACATGCACCTATAACGTTAGATTTATACATTTAGTTATCCAGAAATTTCTTACTACTATGCTCTTCGCCTAGGACGCGATCGTTAGCGAACACAGCGGCGAGTAACGTTAGCCCGCGAAATCCATATCTCTGCCGAGTTTGGCCCCAATTGTGACAAAACACACCTGAACAAGCTAACTTAATGATTGTCTTAAGGAATTTTACTGCAGCTTGGAGCACCGCAGTTGAACGCGTCTGTTCCTGAAGACGTTGATTAAGTTAGCTTGTTCAGGTGTTTTACTTGGCAGGAAAATGGATCTCGCTGGCCAGAGATGAAAACCACCAGATCGACACATCGAGTCGAGATGAAATCAAACAGAGGAAAATAAATTTTGTATTTACATGAAAGGTAATTAATGTAATCGGGTTGATGTGCACACTTATATTTGACGGAGACGGACGCGGAAAGTTATCTTCTGTAAATATGCACGTAACGTTAACAGGGTAGTGGCTGTGCACTGCAAAAGACAAATAATATAGTTACTCAAAATCACCGCATATTGCCGCTCTTTGTAACTTATTAAGTGGTGATTTTTGTCAGACACACTGTTAAGGTTATAAATCACTGTTTTAGCAGCGTTAAAGTAACAGCTAGTGTTGTCTTAAAATACAGTTGTGTGACCGATCAGAGAAACAAAATAAGCGCAAACACTAGTCCAAACACAACGTGCCACAAGTCTCTCAAATTTGTGCATGGTTTTTTTAGTCACAGATTAATTTATTTTATGCCACAGACACCGGGATAATAATGTACAGTTAATAAACGCAAGTTTTGCACAGCAATTTACCATGGTAAAACCTGTAAATACTTCCAAAACACATGCAAGTAATTGATACATAAATTGAATGTTCAGGATTTATTACTACAAATTAAAATGTGTAAGTACATATTTTAGTATGGTTTGCACATGTCTTCTATTTTGGTATGGTTTATAAAATAAATAGATTGTTGCTTATGCTGATCACCCTTTCTTCTTTTTTTTTAGAAAATGAGGTTGATGGCGAAACGATAGAGTGTGGCCTTACAGAGAACATGATTTCATACTTATTTGAAGGCTCCTTTAAAAAGCAGGCCAAGTTTAACAAATTTGTACTGAGATGCAGGAGGTGGTAACAATAACACTCGAACCAGTGCTAGCAGAAAACTATCCACACACTTCAACTACAGAAATGTAAGTATTACATTATTGTATTACAAGTATTAAATATTGTGCATTACATTAACACGTTATTTTTAGAATAATAAAAATAATACTGATGTAACACATGCAATTAATCTTTTCAGATTAACACATTTAATATATGCAGAGTTAAATATTTTTAATATTAAAAATAGACCGTCTTTGTGGTGTTTTTACATTAATACTAAACATATTTTAGTTTAACAGTTGTGATTAATCATGGTTAATTACAAAAAATAATTAATTTTTTTTATTTTTAATTGACAGCACTAGTATTATTACTAATCAAGTTTTTACCATGCTCCGTACTAACTGCAGAAATGCAAAAAGTGGCTGCCTGCTGGATTTGCCATTCCACCCTTTCCTAAAGATCTTCAGGCTAGACTTGATGAGAGAGAACCCTGCCAGAAATCCTCCAAGGACAGGCACAAAATCATTAGAGTTCTACATGAAGCCATGATTGAACACACAATGTAAGTCAGTAATATGTAAAGCAACATAAATACTTCAAATGCATATCAATGATGCAATGCTTTGTTGGCATGCATTTGAAGTGTTTGTTGCTTACAAGTAATAAAAATTACAAGTATACATTTTTATTTTCTATCATAGTAGTTTCTCAGGGGCGTGTTGATCTAATTTAATCTTGCAGGTATCCGACCAATGCAGAATATGTGCAGGTGGCAAAAGCACTTTACCCTTTCCTTAAGGATCTTGAAGGAAATGGCTATGTAAGTTACAATGAAGGGTAGATTTTTTTTACATTGTATGACCGTACCAGTGTAAATGGGAGTTCATTAAGGGCATTGTTCCATAAATTATATGTTTTCCTATATCATTTACATCTCAGAAATTGGTGGATTTGGATTATGTATGCTTTGCAAATAACATGTCAGAATCTCTCAGCTGTATTCCATGATCTATACTTATTTTTTTGCCCTCACATGTTAGCACACTTGGCACCAGTCCCTCAAACGCAAATTCAAAGCTGAGCGTGCACCTCTGGTCCATGATGAGGAGGTAAGAAAAAGCAAGGAGAAGTTTGGGCACAAAATACTGACACCCTCTGAACAGTCAGCAGCTTGTCACAGATCCACTTCAGAGGTAAGTGGATTCATGTAGTTCAACAGGTTTATTAGTCAAGAGCTCAATATTATTTGACATAGCTGAAGAGTAATGGAAATATAGCTACTAGGGATATGTGTTACGGCGGGCGTTAAAACAGTAGTTTAACTAGTCTAAAAATAAGAATCCTTTAGAGAACAGTCAGAAACATTGCAACTATTTATAATCTGTCTGAAATACTTACATGAATCAAGCAGTAATTCCATAATTAGTGGTGTGTTTAAATTTAGTGTTTTTTTTGCATGCTCTCATTCGTTATTTTAAATGTAGGGTCGACTAGTAGCAGCTGTACTAGTTTAGTTGACTAGTCTTGCACATTCCTTAAAGCTACACATCTGTCACTTGATTCACTTAATTTAACATTTCATTTAATTTTAACAGGAGATTCCTGTGATTGGTGAGGATGCATCTTCTATTGAGGTTCATGTTAACATCCTGCAAGTCCAGTACAGCAAGATGCGACCAGACACCTTGGTGGTCAAAGACCGAATGCAGCGAACTTTTGCATGGCGAAGAAGGGAGATAAGAGATGGAATGACTGTGGAGGATATAGTGAAGAAATACCCTTTCTTAAAAACACCCTCAGGGGTCAGTGATATCACAGATGTTATATCAGTTCTCAGCTTAAAAATAAATGTTAATGTAAGCAAATAAGATGCTAAAATGATAGTTATAACTGTTGACTGTTATAACTCTTGAAAAGGCACTGTCATTTTCTAAACCTTCAGGTGAACAAATGTGTATTATTTGTTAAATGTGTTCTTATTAAATATTTGAATAGTGATATAACTAAAGCTAAATGGCAATGAAAGGGGCAACAAAGAATATTGTTAAAATGTTTTTGTATTTTTACTTGATGTGAATTTTTATCTTTTTTCTTCATCAATTTTCAGTTGTGTGATGAAATTGACCGAATGCATTCATCAACAGTCAGCTTAAGCCAATGCTTCAGGGAGGGCTTTACCAGTATTGTGTCAAAGGTGCTTGAACTTGCCTAAGTTTATGAAATGTTAACGGTCTTAATATGCATCCTGCTATGATGTATTGATACAAGATATGTTTAATAAATGTGATTTTAAAAGCGAGAATGTTGTTCTATGTGTATGGCAAATTTACCATCATAAGGTACAAAGACTTAAAGGCAGTACCCTTAAGAGGACAAATCTGCATCTTTTAAAAAGGTACATTATGGTACCACAGCATTAAAAGGTACAATTTAATCACCAAAGGTACAGATCTGTTTTTCAAAGGTACATGCTGTAAGGGTACTGATATGTACCCATGAGAAAGGGTACAAAATTTGTACCTTTGAGGGTACTGCCCCAGTGACAAGCCATTGTACCCCTAAAGGTACAAGTTTTGCACATTTTTTCTGACAGTGTGGCGAGCCGAGTGAGAGTTATACGATGGATGCCCTAAGAGGGATTAGTAGGGAGCAGGCCAGGCTCAAATACAAATGTTCCTAAATAGCAGCATGGTCTCTGGGGCTTGGCCAGCTGCCTCTCCCTCAGACCAACATTAGAAGTTAATGGTGAAAAATGCTGGATTTACAGCAATTGAAATTTTCGCCTCTAATTAAAACCGACATGCTTTGGCGGATTGGAACTAATTCCACTTAAGTCATTAGCTCCTAAACAACTTCAAAATCACTTGAGGTGAATGTAGTACTGCTTATATCTCAATATTCTGACAATGATCTCAAAAGGCAAAATATTACATTTAATCATTAACGGAAAGATGTGAAGGTACAGGGAAAAGTACACGTCTAGTCTATCATTACCATGATGTCATACTTGCATGGACAGCACTGATCTCATCTCCCTACCACAGATGTCTTTCAGGCCTTGTTCCCAAACACTCATCAGCTAAGCAAAGTACGAATAACTCAGAATTATTTGTTTCTTTTGTACTCTTGCCATTACAGATAATTGGAATGACCCATCTTGGAACAATATGTTCGCACCTGTAGCTTGACAGCCAGCACTGACATGTCTCTTCAATGTCTGTGTTTGCAGAACGGCTCCTCGTGAATACATGAAAAAGTGGAAGAGACAAAGATGCTCTTGAAAGACTACAGCTGCGTATCTAACCTCCAGTGTATTATGACAATTCACAGAAATATTTATTTTGATAAAACACCTCACAAAGTAAAGAAATAACTGCATGCCACAACTTACAAATCATGTTTCGTCAATGACAGATGACAGTCATGCTTCACAGATTTAGACAGACATGAATGCAAGTTGTGTATTTTTCTTTAGTTCCAATGAACTGAAAAGGTTGTTTAAAGGTGCTGTGGGTAATATTTAGCAGGATCTATAGAAAGAAATGTGATATAATATACATATACATATGTTACCTTTTTTGGCAAAGAAGCAAAAACGTGACGAAATCTTTGTCCTGTGTCAGCCACCGTAGTGCTTTGAAAGTAACGGGCAAGTGGTAGAGTGAGCCGTTGGTTGCAATTCAAAACCTCACTGCTAGATGCCACTAAAATGTCCACATTTCTCCTTTAATGTCGTTCGGGGCATATATCTACATTTTTTATTTGTTGTTGTTTTATGTAATTTAATAAACTGAAACCATGAAAAATCCTATTTAAGTAGCTTTAATCAGTCTCTTTAGTCAGCTACTTTATCAAGAGGCCACTTTGACGTGCAATGCGAATTTCATGTGGCTTCCCAGCACTGCACAACCGTGCGACTGAACGAAACCAACAACCCATGTAACCATGCGGCTCTGTGAAGGACTCGCAGTGGTCACAGCAAAGCGAGTCAACGGAAATCAGATCTGGCATACTGTCACCGCTGCGAGGTCACAGCCTGTTAGAGTGTGAGAGCACAAGCGCGAGGATTCAAGGAACAAAACAACAGACAGCTGCAGTCAGTTAAAACACTGTCAGAAACAAAGACCCTGAAGGGAAAATAATGAACAGCTCATACATCCTCGTGTTGTGATAACGCATAAAAAGATATTTATTCTGTGGGAACCACTTATTTCATAGGCTGCTTTTGCTGGAAGATGTCCATGATCTTTTTTGTTTTTTGGGGGTTTCACACTAGATTATGAAATTCCTCTTTTAAAGGTGCAATGTGTAATATTAAAGGGACACTACACCCAAAAAGATTCTGTCATCATTTACTCACCCTTAGATTGTTCCAAACCTGTTTAAATGTCTTTGTTCTGCTGAACACAAAGAAAGATATTTGGAAGAATGTCAGTAACCAAACAGCTCTCATCCTCTATTGACTCTCATAGTATTTATTTTTCCTACTTTGGCAGTAAGTGGGGGATGAGATCTGTGGATGTATTGACAGAAATGCAATATAATATACATAACTATGTCTTCAGAGGTGTATAAAGACCTTATAATGAAGCGATATGTTTTTTTTTTATATCTTAGAATGAGCTATTTCTATCTACATACATCGCGGGTCCTCTTGGGTATGGAATTCGTCATGTTGTTTCTACAGTAAACAGATAAACTGCTCTTCAGAGCGTGTTTCATAAATATGTTATCTCATTTGTTGCGAGCGGTGGAATGAGCCGTTGGTAGTAATTCACAATCTCACCGCTAAATGCCGCTAAATTTTTAATAACTGGACCTTTAAGAAGGTTCTTCAATAAAGGTCTGGCGGGCATCTATTAGCTTCATTACAAAATATTTATTAGTTAATCATCACAGAAAAGTTAAACCACAATGGAGATAAAAGTGTTACATACATACGTTTATCTGTTACATAAGATAAAAACGAGAGAGTTCTAGATGATAGCATGCAGCAGAGGTTGGGTCATAAAGAGCACATTTTCAGTCCTGCTCTAAAGGCGTCTCAGGATGAGGCAAAATAGACTGACCTTGTGCATTAAAATGCAGCTCATATCTCAATTTATCCTGCGTATTGGTATGCGTGAAGATGAGCAGGAGCCAAAGAGGAGTGAAGCGCCACAGTAAAGCGAGATGAGACCCCGGGGAGGGCACAAAACGCACTGAATGACAATTGCACCCAGCTGTCAACACTCATCTGCATTTTTAACTCCCTTCGGACTGACACGCCGCCTCGCAGGCAGCCACGCTCCCGACGTATCGAGATGTAGAGCGGGAAGCCTGCTCTGGGCCTTCATTAGTAAAGCACAGGGCTCATGCAGTATTTACACAGTCGTCCACTAATTGAGTTTTAATGTCAGTGACTGCTCCCCAGGACACGTCTAGGTATATGGGCCTTTAAAGGGCAGCCTCATCTACGGTTCAGCAGCTACAAACCACAACATGTCCTTCTAAACCTCATTGGCCCTGAGGGGATGGTGCCATCGTGATATAAGAGATGAAGTCTCTCACATATCTCGAGCTAATTCAGCTAAACCGTTAGTAGGCTTCAGTCGACCACCATAACCAGCCTGACTCCCAGTATGGTTAAATGATTGAGTCGGCATGGTAGCCCTGTTTACAAGATCTAAAAAAGTTTCCACCGTGCAAAGCCAAACACTAAGTGTTGACAATCCACTCCCAGAGCGCGTCCATAATACAATACATTACCCAAACATGGGAAAACAGCAACAGCCTGCGCACCGGAGACTTGTACGTTGACGTGACCCGACAGGCCGTGAAGCTCAAGGACACCTGGTTACACATCAGAGCAAACACAGATCAAAAGGCAATGAAGGGGAAGATTTTCAGAGATTTGGGTGTGAAATAGAAAGGTATAATTAATGCTACACCGAATATTTAATTCAAATGAATAAATAAGGGGAAAAAGAGTATTACATACATGCATGGAATAAACATGCAGAAATTTGCATGTGTAATGAAACTTAAGCATGCCGTGGAAAACGTGCGAGAAGCTCATTAGAAGACTGCCTTGCTCCAAATTATTTTGTGAGTCCATTTCTCCTGTGCCAAGCGATAGACTCGCAGAGGGAAAAAAAGACTCTGCAGGAATTAATCATCCAAATAGTAGATAAAGCATGCAATCATTTATTTCGAAAAGCCAGGCTGACTAATTAACAGTGTGAATTCAAGCAGCAAGTTCTCCAGCATTCTCTCTAGAACGTTTATATTCTTTATTGTGTATTCTTCAGGTTAAGCGCTTAAATATAGAATTACTTTCACTTTGTTATTTAAAAAAACACACACACACAAAAAAACATGGAAAGCAGTCAAATGAAGGCTGTTGCATTCAGCTAAGCAGTTCTCCTCTGCATTGATCCAATTAGTTTTATCACAGAATGTTTAATTGCTAATTGACTTTAAATAAACAGAACATTTTGGTTTAACTTTAAACAGTGGATTTCCATAAGCTATAAATATTATAATTCTAGCAAAATACAATTGGACTCAAAAATGCACTAATATTTTCTCCTCACACAGCACTGTTGGAGTTTTACAGAGGGAAATCTGTCCAAATTAAGCAAGGTTTTAATCTTTAAAAGAAATAAAGAAAAATGCAGTAATACATAGCGAAGTATACCACTTCAGATGACATAAAACGCTGGTTTAATGCTGATCCAGAAGAACGTCCAGCTTCACTGCAAACATTGTTCAAAGATTTTGTAGAAATTACAGTAATACTGGCAGCAGTTTGCCAGTAACTTACTGTAGATGTATATTGATCTAATTTATTGGCAACAGTTTGTTCAAACATAATTGAACATTAACAAGTCTTTATCTTTACAGAAAAAAACTATAAAATAACAGCCTCATGCAAAGCATTTCTAGGAAGCTAAAATCAGAAACAAAAGGTTGACGAGGATTTCTGGTTCTCAGAATGCTTTGCGTGAGGCTGTTATTTTATAGTTATTTTCTGTAAAAATATAGACTTATTAATGTTTATTTATCTTTAAACAAACTGTTGCCAATAAATTAGATCAATATAAATCTACAGTAAGTTACTGGCAAACTGCTGCATAATTACAGCAAAATGAACCAACAGAATATTTATAACAGATTTAAAAAAAAGTGTGGTGTGTAATATTAAAGAGGATCTATTGTAATTAATAAAGGTTCATTACAATTGTTTTTCAAATCGACAGCGGGGATAAATCAATAACCTCACAGTAACGGTAAAGGTTCTAATCTATTGAGTGCTATAGTGTCTTTCACTCCAACCAGGCTTGTGTAAGTGATTTATCTGAGCATTTTTCTTTTAAGACTGCTATATTTCTAGATGAGCTCCTTGAGTGGTCTTTCAGTCATGTGTCTTTCTCCTTCTCTTGGCTCATAATCCTAAAGCAGTAATCTAAAGTTCCATCACAACATAACATTCTCGCTGTCTGAGCCACGGCTTGGTGAGCCAAATGATTATATGGTAGTGTGGCTCATCATGTATGGTCAAAAAGCAGAGCACTTGATGGGTTGCACAAGTGAGTTTAATGTCTGCTCACCGTTTGGAGCCCTTGACCCTCTCTACGAGGCGCTCCATTTTTGTCACTCTCTAGTGCCTCCAAATTGAAATAGAGTCAGAGAGGCAGATGAGATATCTACCGTCAGCCTTCAGCTGTGGAGTTGATGGAGAGATGAGGTGCATGCAAGGATGTAACTTTGGTTTGAGAAGTGACACAAAATGGGGGAAAATGTTTTTGATTTGAATCCCATTTCCTGCATTTACATCGGTTTAGGCACTATGGTGATACAAAATCTATGACAATTAAGTTAATTAGAATTAAAATTCTGCAAAAAATAATACTACTACTAAACTATGTATAAAAAAGATGTCTATTGTTTAATAGGGCATAAAAACACTTAAAACAGTGCACACTAAATAGTTCACTTAAAACTTAAAAAGGCTTAAAAACAGATAGTGCCCTAGATAGCAATAGGGAGTGTGCCCTAGATAGTGCACACTAGGTAGTGCACACTAGGTAGTGCACTTAAAAACAAAAAGCAAAAAATTTAAAAAAAGCTTAATAACCATTAACCACACTAGGTAGTGCACATTACGTACACTTAAACACCCTTGAATGTGAGGGGATGTGAGATGTGAGGGGTTTGACATCAGAGCTGATGCAAGATAAGAACAGCCTTTCTCTGTCATAAAACAGCAGTACAGTCTGCACAAACAGACAATTTTTAGATAATTACTATAACATCAGACTGTAACAGATAGAGGTTTAGATCTTGCAGGACACAGTCTTCTGATTGTAGAACTGATGCCAATGTTTCACAGGACCGGTCGGTGAGATTATATATGGACATTCTGCAAAAAACATAAATCAAGAGATTTAGACACCTATTCAATGTAAGGTTCAATATCAAAACCTGACACACAAACCCCAGTATTTACAATGTATTTACTCGTTTACAATGTGGACTCATCAGTCCAGCAGAGATCAGCTTCACTCCTGAATCCTGCAGATCATTGTTATATAGGTCGAGCTCTCTCACATGACAGTTTGCTGTTTGTAGAATAGATGCCACGATTTCACAAAATTTGGTAGGCCTATAATACCACTGACAGTTGACTGTGGAATATTTAGTAGCGAGGAAATTTCACAACTGGACTTGTTGCACAGGTGGCATCCTATCACAGTACCACGCTGGAATTCACTGAGCTCCTGAAAGCGACCCATTTTTTCACAAATGTTTGTACACTGTAAAAAAAATCTGCAATTTTTAAACTCATCTTTGTTTCTTTTTTGCATTGGATTTTTTTAGTTGTACTGGCTTCCAAAAGTTGAGATAACTTACATAATTGAGTCAACTCAACAAGATTGGACAAAACCATTGGATTAATTTACTAAATTAAGTTCAGCTGACTAGTCTACAATCCCCCCAAAAAATGTACAGTGTAGAAGCAGTCTGCATGCTTAGGTGCTCATTATTTGGATGGGTGAGCGAATACTTTTGGCAATAGTGTATTTATACCCTGGTTCAAATAGGGATAACCAGGGTCGAATAAAGTGGTCAAAAACTTTATTTTGAAGTTAAAATAAAAATTCTAATAGAGTTATACAGGTTATTCTAGTCCCAAAAAGTAATTTATCGAAACATTTTCTTATTTAGATCCTGCATCTTTTTGAGAATGTGATTGGGCTACTTCATTTAAAAAAAAGATCGTACCGCCATCCCAAACCAAAGAGCTCAACGATTCAATTCAGCTCAGTTTTTTTTCCAAGTTGGGTGAAAATAACGACGGACCACATCAAGTGTTTCAACACTGCTAAGCTTTTGAATCTGTGGTACTTACAGACTTCTGTCATACCCGGCGTCACTTGAGGTCATGTTGGCTACAACACAAAACAGCAGCGGGTGATTTCACTACAAGCGTGGCATCGTCTGGCATGTTTACGTCAGGCCTGCGTGAGCTGCGGCTTTGACCGCATTTCGATGACGCTAAGCCGGATTTGATGTGTTATTTATTTAGTAAATACGGTTCCATAATCCAACAGATTCGTTTTCACTGGATTTCAGAATTTTATATTGACATGCCACGGAAGTCGTGTTCACCACTATTTTCTTAACAGGATTAAGATAATACAAAGTTTGAACAAATAAAATACTGAAATAAATTAGAATAAATCAATGGATTAATCGTTTTCATAAACGAATATTTTGGAGTCATGTTCACCATCTTTAAATTTAATCATCTTTAGTAAATTTAATAAAGGTCTTGCTTGGTATTTCAATATACACGGAGTACATATAAAATCTAAATAATTATCCTAATAATACATTTTTTTCGATTTCTTGGACTGGAATAAAATTAACATTTTATGACGGATTTAAAACGTTAATCATGTGAACTACCTCGACCAATGGCGTGAGTTTGGGGCGTGGCCACCTGTTTACGTAAATATGAAAGTTTATTTTTTAAATATCGACTTAAATTTGCATCCGATGTTTACGGTTAGAAAATACATTTTTTTATTATTGAAAATGCGGTAAAGACCACAAGACAATCACAAGGACAGGCATGACTGAAAAACGCCTGGATTTAATGTAAAATTACACACTGCTGCCATCTACTGCTTGCTTATTAAACAACAAAAACAGTGGTTTGAATCTAAACCTTTATGTATTACTAGAAAAATTTATATTAGTGAGAGAAATAACCAAACGCTATGAAACATTAGATGTAGCTTTAGCTTATTAAATGCTTGCTTTATTTATTATAATGCAATTCTGAGCCCCCGATTGAGAAACTGTATGAAGGTGACAAGAGTAAAATAAAACCGTTACTACACAAGCCGAACATGTTGAGCATTATATGCTGTTTATTACCAGTTTGTCTGCACCAATATAATACAAGTGAGAAATACATGTAAAGAGTGCTTCTCCAGGTGCTGCCTACATGTACTAAGTCATAAAAATGACTACATTCCCTAAAAAGTTTTTAAAGAAACCAGCAAATGCTCTGACAGTCCTAACTGGAGTACAAAGAAAAATATCAATATTTTTAAAATACACATGCAAATACTTCATGTGCTTAAGTGACAGCTACAAAAGAAAACATTTGCATTGTGTTTGAAGTCCACCCAAAAACATTTACAAGAAACCTTAATTTTACACAGAAACAGCAAGGTAGGAAATGTAGTACATAAACAGCTTTGGTGAACTTGTGTAATTTATAAAAAAGTTTTTTTTACATATAAAAAGCATCTTAAAAAGTTAAATATTATAAAGTGAATTTGCTATTGCACACAGTGATGAGAGGCTTCAAAAGAAAAGGACTCGTCTGTGATGGCAATGCGAAGGCAGTCTTAAGGCTTTCTGCGTCTGTAAAACAGTAAGTACTGTCAGAACCTGTGTGACCAAGGACACAACTTTTTTATGCATGTAAATAATAGCTTACTTTGGATATCCATGGTGCTGGTATCCAGGTCCCAGGTTTGAACCAGCTCTCATCTCAACAGCCACAGAGCACTAGAGATCACAGATAAAGACAGGATCAGAAAATGAGACCAGCATCACTAGGGCACCGAGAAAAAGTGTTGAGAAAACATTTGGACAAAGTACATTTAGCTTTACATTTTCTGATTGTTGGAATTACAGTGCAGATTTTAAACAGTGCTTTTTTACTTTACATTTGCATTTATTCACTGAAATGGCAGCATTACATCACTGTGCCACTTAGAAATTTGGACATCACTGATGCAAATTTGGGTTGTCATACCCTAGTGTTAAAAATAATGTTTTAGATGAAACAAGTCAAAGCAGGCAGGAATCACTTACCCTCGTCTCCACATCAGTCCAGTCTCCATCCATATGCTCTTCCTCACGTGAAGGGCCAGACTCTGATGATCGCCTCTTACGGCTAAAGACGAAACACATGGCAGTTCAAACACATGGGTTCAACCAATCCAAAGCCTCCACTGAAACCAATTTATCAAAAAAAATGTAATCACCTGGCTGAAGCAGGGTTTTCTTGCTTCAGTGTTTCAATATCTGTGAACTGAACTGCCTGTCCTCCACCTCTAGTTTTGAACACTTCGCCCTGATGAAAAGCAAAAGATTTTTACATTTTAAAGCACCTTACAGTGTACTCAAGCTATTTATTAGCCAGCTTATCAAGCAAGATGAGCTCACCTTGATCAGCTTGGTCTGAATCTCCCCATCCGAGGCCACTTCCTGGTGAGTCAGAACATACTTGTCACACTTGGACAGCGCTCTCTCACTCGGCGCGGTCACTTTGATGGCGTTGGGAAGGTTTGGCTGCATGACTGTATCCAGGTCTAGATTCGTGGTGGGTTTGTGATCTACCCACCTCTCCCCACCTGCGGAGTGCGAGCGTCTGTGTAGAGGCCGAACTGGCGGCACAGTCTATTCAATTAAAACACAAGCACAGTCAGACAAACGGGAGACGGCCCTCAAGCCTGCTGTAGCGTTAGTGTGTTAGTGTAGCTACAGCACACTACAGGAGCACAAACTAAGAGTTAGAACACATGAAGGTTTTGCTAAACATGCCCAGCCAAGCAATCTGTCATTTTCACACAGAACACTGTGGTGTTAAGCTCAGTAGTAATAGATAACAAAGAAGATTTAAACAATTTATTTGTCTAAAAAGTGCAGAATGAAACAGTTACATGAAGTTGAAGCAAGCAGCACATCCATCAGTTATTTTACACACAGATTGTCAACATAACACTTGATACAGCTGAGAAACTGATCAAAGATCTATATTAGGCAGTGGCTATTTTATTTAGTCTTTCGATGCAACTCTACCTACAACTACAGCAAGATACTCCACTGACCATGTGATCAGCTGCTACATCTTCTGGCTGGGCAGGCACCTCATATTCTCTGACCCAGCACCTGCCTTTCCTCCTGCCAAGACTATTAGGAAGGCCCTGAACTCTCTTCCTACTGTCTGGAGGCGACTGGCTACCCTGCCTGGGACACTGCGGTACTCTCTGCTCCCACTCGGAGATGCAGGAGGCCACAGAAACACTGCCTGGTCTGGGGGAGGAAGGATCTGGCCTGACCATCTGACAGAAGTTATAAATGGGCTCCAGAGATGAGAGGGATGACTGAGAGCTAATGTAGGAAGACTGCAAATATCGGATTAGTACACATGGTTTGCATGCAACACACAGCGGTACATTAAAAACAGCATTTACAACATTAAAAACAGTAACATTAAGTGCGCTGAGCATTTACACGCACTGCACAGCAGACCATGCAAAAACGAAGGCTTGCGTAGTAGGTTAGACATTAAGGTACAGTTCAAGCAGTCTAGAAACGCATGTCAGTTAAACGTACGGGAACCGGCGATGGGGATGCAGATCTCTTGGGGGGAACTTTGTCCTTTTCTCTGGAGGGCCGCTGTGGCTGTCTGTTCTCAGATTTTCCCTCTGTCACGATGGCCTTGAGCTGCTTCAGTTTCTCATCCTTCACCCAGAGCTTGTTCTGCATCTCCAGCTGTTTGGCATTTACTCGTCTCTCCTGCAAACACAAACACAAAGATGCTCTACGGATCCAGGAAAACAAAACTGCATGGATTACGAAATCCAAATATCTGATTTAGCACTTAAGACACAGTATTCCTCCAAAGGACTTAGTATATGGATACAATGAACGTATGGTCTGTAAATAGAAGCACTATTCATACTCACACACTCCTTCTCCCACTTCAGCTTGGTGTCGCAGACAATGCCCTGCATGCGAGCTTCCATGCGTCTCTTTTCAGACAATTCCCTCTGCAGCCGCTGTTCTCTGCTCTCCAGTTCATTCTGTAGACTTCGCTTGTCCTCCTCATGGATGTTGGAGGTTTTCTGCAGGATGTCAATCTGCACAGAAGTAAGTATGCATGCATCAAGCCATTCAACATTTCTTGTCATACCATACTTAGTCAAGGTTTCTTGCAACAAAACTTTCTTTACATGAGCATCTCATATCCTCTTTTAAACCTTAGAATTAACATTTAAACAAGTATACCTTTAAGGAATGCAAGTAACCCCATTATGTTTGGCAAACATGGTTTATGCAACCTGGTTTGCATTTCTTAAACTTACTT
Source organism: Oreonectes daqikongensis (assembly GCA_026939265.1). NCBI lineage: Eukaryota > Metazoa > Chordata > Actinopteri > Cypriniformes > Nemacheilidae > Oreonectes > Oreonectes daqikongensis. The sequence continues at coordinate 5,792,919 of JAOTQM010000187.1, forward strand.
ATAAAAGAGACAATACCTTGTATTCCAGCATTTTGGATTTCTTTTCCAGACGATCAATCTCATTTTTCTGGTTCTGGATCATTTTGTCTTTTTCACCAAGCCGGCCACGCTGCTCGCTGATGAAGTTCTCCTTGGCGCCAAGATTACCGTCCTGCTCTTGAAGCATGGATTTCAGCATGTTGGCTACAACAAAAAGATCAGAAATGTGAAAAACAGTCTAGCTTGACAGTCAGTTTAGCATGAACTGAAATGGCAGTTCTTGTTATTAATAGTAGCAATAATAATAATGACATTACCAGTTTTATTGTACTCCTCGACCATCATCTGGCGAATCTTATGCCTCTTCTCCAAGGCTTCTATGAGTCTGGGTAGAGTAACATCATCATTAGGACCGGCGATTTCACAGAGAGGCAGTGGGGGAAAGGACTGCAGCAGCTGGCTCAATGCTGTTGAAGACTCTGCAAAACACAAAAACCACAAGTCAAAACAAAAACAAATTCAAATCATTTCTCACAGAAAAATGAAATGTTTATAAACTCAAAAAAGTAATACCTCCATTTACAGGGCCACCACGCTCTTCTAGCCTGCGGGTCAGCTCCTCTTTAAACGCCTGGTTCCTCTGTCGGCGGCCAGCCGCGAATCCACAAATGGGTCTGTCAACAGGCCGGGCCACCTCCACCTCCTGAGTCATCTCAGCAAAGCGCATCACCAGCTACATGCAGATAAACCCAAAGTTCAGATTAGAAACTAACATGAACAAGATTTTTAATATTTTTTAATTAAAGTGAACCAGCCTATTTTGCTATTATTGCTTACAAGGGTCTCCTCATAATCATCAGCTTTTGGGTTGACACAGACAACCATTCTCACTTTGCCTTCCCCATCAAAGTAGTTTTTGAATAGATGGGTTACTTTAGAATCTCTGTATGGAACCATCTGAAGACAGAGAGGACAGTGTCAATGTTAAACCATGTTTTGACATGGTCCCAGATGGTCTATAAAATTCACACAAACCTTGTTTGTGCCACACATCTGGTTCTCTCTGAGAACTTCGATACATGTGCGCAGAGTCATTAAAGATTGGTTGATGTTGCCTACAAAAAAATATATGTATTTTATTAGCAACATCATAAAACAAACAAATTGTGAACATATTAATCTTCAGTTCTTTGTGCCAGTGTCTGACCTGCTTCACGGAGACGGCTGCCCTCTGCCCGGGTTCTGCTGGTGCGTTCACTGCCAGCCAGATCCACCAGACACAGCTGGCTCACATTCACCTGATTCTTATCCTGAAACGGGTAAATTGGTACTATTATTACCAATTCAGAGCCCAATAACACAGTGATACAGATCAAGTGTCCTCTAGGGATACCATAACCCATACAAATGTCATTCTTCAAACAAGTTTATTCAAATGCTCAAAAACCTCAACTTTAGCATAATTAAAATAAAACCACAAATGCTACATTTAAGTCAAGATTTAATTTAATTTTTAATTTTTTTTAATAGAAGTTACCTGTTCTTTCTTAACCCAACATAACTTAGGATACAGGTACCTGTAGCACATTGTCTCCATCTGCATCCAGAGGTGCTTGGCAAAGTTTAATAATGAATACACTGTGAGAGCGGCTGGACTCGCGGTTCAACTGCGTGTTAGCAATCCTCCGTTTCTTCTGACCTGTGTTGAGAACATAAATGTAATGCAAGAAAACAAGCATGTAAACCAAATAGGCTGATAGAAAACATCAGCTCACCTCTCCAAAAGACTTCAAAAGCTTCCTCTGTTGACTTGACCTCCACCTCAGTACACCCTGCCACATACATGTTGTGATTTTGATCTTCACGCAGTAGTTTGGATTGTGGTGGTCTGAAATATAAAATTATAACTTGATAACATGTCTGTCACAAAGCAAGTCCTTCAGCCAAGTTACAACAGCTACAGCACAGATGCCAACCGGCAACCAAACAAAGCACAAGACAAACAGCAAGACAAAACAGACACAGATTTCCTAGAAGCACTTGAAAGCGAAAAGGCAGGACACGCATAACAGCTACACAATCAAAGGAAAGAATAAGCAGCAGCATGCTGTCTCTAAACGGATTCCACTGGCCACGTACATGAACTCAGTGTTGTTTCGCAGAGGTGTGCCTGCACCATTCCACCTAATAAAGAAACAAAATAAGTATCTATAAACTAAACTCAAAAACATAACCTTACATTAGGACTGTTATACTGGCCATGCAAATTACATGGTAGATATTTGGCCATTTTGTGAACATCAGTAACATAAACTGACAATGTTTTTAATAGATAATGTTTATAATGATAATGAATAATGGTAATAAACTATAACTTTAGTGTGAAAAAAGGAATGTCCACACAACTTCGCTTTTCACCACAGATGTCAAAAGTGAGAGAGAATACAGAAGACATATAGACTGCACAACGAAAGGGAACCTATTTCAACAAAGTCATCTGTTGAAATGTAGTCAACACCAAACATCACAATAAGCAAACTTACTTGGGCTTTATTGGGTCAAAGTGATTCTCTTCCAGAAGATCATAGATGTAGTTGTTGTAAATTTCAATGTAAGAAACAAAGACACTGTAGCTGCTATCCTCATCCACTCCATCAGCCTTACAAGCCTCTTCTGGGCTGATCATGTCAGCAAACTCTGGGTCTATTCGCCTGCAAAACCAGAAAACATTCAAAACCAATACAATCAATCTGAAAAAGGACTAGGCACAAATTAGGCACAGGCTTTAGTTCCACAACTAGAAATTACCTTGTGGTTGGGGTCTTCGGTACAGTTGTCTGACTGTCTCGCTTCTGTCGGTCCAGGAGTGCATCTACTTGATTTTGGACCTCCATGCCATTTTTATCATCAGGCTTGAAAACCTGATAAGGAAAAGATAATAAACAGTTCACAGTGGTTGAAGAATGTGTTACCTAAACTATTTAACAAAAAAACAGATAAAAATGCTCACATATCTCTTGGCCTGGTAGGGGCCGATGCTGTTAAAGATCATGTCAAGCGAACGTGGAAGCAGTCCACCTTGACCGGGAGAACCAGTCATTGTGTGTGTTTTTCCACTACCAGTGACACCATAGGTGAACAACAGACCTTGTTGGGCAAGAAAAATAAATTGCTGTCAGTCAAGTGTCTTTATTCTAAAGCAAAGCTTAAAAATGAAAGTATTTGCAGTGTCGTGTTTTCCTGTGTTTTTGGTGTATTACAAGTTGCCCATGCATGCATTAGACGTGTAAAATAGCCAAAATCAAAGTATCAGAACAAAATATATATTCTATATAAAAGCGATTGATATCCCTGAACTGCCTGAAACGGCTCGTGTAGATACGCCCCATGTCAGTTCGCACTGGAGGTATTTAGCCAATCACAACGCACAGCTAAACTGTCCAATTAGAGCACACGGCACTGAAACGCACGAGAGAACCATGACAGAACAACGCGTTTCAGAAGGAGAGGCATAGAGGAGATACAATAATGTACGGTATGTGAAAACTAATGTTTTTTTAACCGTAACCGCATAAACTCACTGTATTACACCAAATACACACAATAATGTTCGTTTTAGCACCCTAACTAGGACTCCTTTAAAGAATAGCATATTTCTATTACCATTTTTACAGTGAATGAGGTCATCCACCAGAGGTTTGGCAACATCTTCAAATAACTCTCTCTGTGTTGTCTTGATTCCAAACACTTTTTTAAAAGAGTATTGTGTCTGAAATAGAAATTATACAGTTAGATTAAGCAGATTAACAGGAAGTTACTTTGTTATTGTTCGTTTTTCTAAAAACACAAATGCATTTCAAACAAGAGCATTACACAAAAATGCCTCTAACCTCTTTGAATTCACCATTCCTGTTGGCTTTGAGCCCATCAGGCGCATGTAACTGAATTGTGGTGTTGCTTATAACCTCAATACAGCATTCCTCATCTTCTGCACCCAGAGGTCGCACGCGACAATACACCTGCCAAACACAATTGACAAATAACTAATTTCGTAGTTTTGAGCACTACATTTGACTAATATATTCCACATTAAAGTTTTCAATGTGAATAACAAATGACATACTCCAACAGGGTCCTTCTGGTTGTTGGACGTCTTTTTCGGGGGAGGGCGGCGGGGGGTTTTGCCCTTCCTATTACAAAAAATAGACAACACACAATACACAACAAATGAGTTCGGATTAAAAATTTCACATTTGAGTTAGCAGTCTTGTGTCTCACATTCGGTTGAATAGTCAAAAAAGCCAAGTAGGAGGAGAATACAGTTTTACTAGATATCGTGAAGCAGAATCTCAGGAACAAGAAATATGTATTTGTGGTGATTTTATGCGTCATAAATTACACTAACGGGCAAAATACATTGTTTGTATGAGTTGGTCAATCGGGCTTTGAGTACAACTGCTTGAAACAAAGTAACGTTAACGTTACTCAATAGTCCAATGCATTGTTGTATTATTATTTAACCGTTTAGAAACATGGATATTTGCGGTTAATAAACCACAATAAAACACGAGCAATATAGTTAAGAAGTCTGAAGCACAAACCAGTAGCTCATTATCACGAAGCAAAAACGTAGTGAATGGGTTACAAATAGTTAGCAACGTCGGCTAAAACACGTCTGGTCAACGTCTTAGCGTAAGACACATTTGTTTATGTTAATAAAAAGGCAAATAAAAAAGCAGACTAGTAATTCAAAGGTTTAATAAACGTAAAATACGAATAAAACACTCACGCTTGCCTGATCATGCTTAGATGTTTTAGTTTAAATTCACAACGTTACTGCCTCCTCGTCTGCGCATTAAATTCAAACGTTCCCTCTATACTTCGTCAGAGAATGGTTTTTCAAATGCGGCCAATCAGCGAGCTTAGCCACGACTCAAACAGGCGGAAGTCCCGCCCTAAACCCCGCAGAATATCCGGTGAATAACATTTTTTCAAAATGAGCATGTTTAGATTTTTTTTAACAGATCAGAATTGATTTTCAACCATTAATGCGTAGATTGAAAAATACAGTTTGAAGTCTTAAGAGAAGAAGAATACCCGTTCTTGTCTTAGGATAACTTTGATTAGCTTTTTTTGATCCACTTAAAATGTTGACTACTGTATATTAGCACTGCATAATTAGTTACATTTGTAACAAATTACAAAACTGCACATTTTAATGACAATTTTATTTATAGCCTAAGATTTTACAGTGGTTAAAAATGCATTGGCGCATAATGTGCACTGGAAACATTAAAATGAGTACACTGTAAAAAAAAAAATTGGGGGCTTAACTTCAAAAAATAAGTAACCTGGGTGCCTTAAAATTTTGAGTTCATTCAACTTAAAAACTAATGAATTTCATACAAACTCGTTATGTTAACTAATATTTTTAAGTTGATTTAATTCAAACTTTTAAGGCAGCCAGGTTACTTATTTTTTTAAGCTGAACCAACATTTATTTTTACAGTGTAGTAGTACAAAGAAAAACAAAATGACCAAATATTACTTAAATAGACAATCTTTATTTATAAGCGGAAATCTCACATATACATTGTTCAAAAAGGCAGATTATTAAAAAGGGGCACTTATATAAATAAGAAATATGATTAATGTGCAAAAACATTGAAACGTGCTTATAAAAGGTGCAAATGTACCAAATGCAGAGAAACAAACAACATCTTCATTACCAAACATATTAATCAAACACACATTCTTTGATTTATTTATATTCAAGAACCTTACATATACAGTGTAAATAAAAGTCTGGTTATAGAAGGAGCACTTTTTATAAAAAAAAATTAAATAGGATCGATGTGCCAAAACATGGAAATGTGTTTTGAAACTGTGCAAATGTTAAAGCATATCAGTAGACAATCAAATAATCCAGCCATAAATTATACAATCTTGTGACCTTATTAGTTTTTTCCCAGATAAAATAAAATCCCATGCTGTTCATGAGCAAGTGTTTTCCATTAAACAAATATGGCATGGCAGCAAGAGATTAGTTGCTGTTCTTTATGTCACTTCTCAACTATTTTTCCTTCATGCGTCTGGTGGAGAAAAGTGCCATACTGAAGACATAAATTATACAAATACTGCTGATCACGGAAAGGAGTGCTGCTCCCACTGTGTTTGAAAAGGTGATTGGTGGCAAATGAGCATGAAGCCACTGTCTCCGTGCAGCCATGTCCAGTTCAATAGCAGTCATCTGGAAATATGTGGCAACAATAGCAAACACATGGAAGAGTTGATGACTGTGACCTGTGAAGGATGCATAAAAAACCATAATGTAGATTTGCATTTACAGCCACTGGCATGTTTTCTGACTTCTGATGCTTAGCTTAAACAACAATAGATCTGTAATTGTAGTACCTATGAAGTCAAAACTGCCAGGGGCCAACCGTTCAGGCAGATGCATGGCAAAAAGAAAGCCTGTGAGAGCGGCCACTGCCATGTGCCAGTAATGAACCATATTGGCCTCATTTACTGTGCAACCCTCACCAACGCACACAAAAATCTATAAAAGGAAGTATTCAAAACCACTTCAAATTTGTCTATTCAACAGTAATTAATTTAATCAAAAACAAGCTAAAACACTTACTCTATAAAAGAGAGGAACATTGTCAAAGACATAAGGATAGACAAAAGCCACTATCCGTAGACGTTTGCATAGTTTTTCTTTAAATTTGTCAGAAGACCTAAAGGCATAATGAACAATTCTCACATTCAAATATCCCAAGATTCAAAAAGCACTTTTAACATTTTGATGGGGTTCAATTATTGGACAATATCTATAACAATATATTTTAAGCAGATTCTACCTTGAGTAGCAGGCCAGTGCAGTGGAGATAATGGAGTTGACAACAGCTATAGGAACAAAGTGTGTGTGAAAAGTGGTATTAACCCATTTTTCTGGAAATGTGTAAACAGAGTAGGTGATGGCAGAACCTGTTGATAAACAAACAGAAATTATAGTAAAAAGTATATAGTACTATAGTATAGTTTTTTCTATGTATTATAATTATAGTAAAACTATATTATTCTTTAGCTCTTTTAATGATCACTTAAAGATAGATTATATATGCATTTAAATTCTATACTCTATATACCAAGGCTATAAAAGCTGAGGGCTCCATAATCGAAGAAGAAGCAGATGTGTCTGGCCCGTTCTGACATGGTGCTGAAGGTGTGAGCACAACTGGATGTGAGTGGGTACACACAGCATGACAGTAAGAACACCAGCAGAGGCCAGGTGAAAGGATCCCAATCACCCTTCACCAGCACCACTGTTAGCAGTTTCCATAAGAAAAACCTTGCAAAACAAGACCATCTATAAGCTTACAATGTAAAGGATGGTCAGACCCATGGTGCAATGATAGTACCATGTTAAATCTGTAGTAACATGTTTTGTGATTTATGTTCCCCCATATAGCCATATACAACTATTCGTTGATAGCAATACCATAAATGCTTGAAAGGATAAATGTATGTGTGCATATATAAATCATAATACTAGACTGAATATTGTGCATAATTTCTAGAAACATGAACTCAAATGACATATCTTACAAATATAAAGTTAAAAATGAATTTCCAGTAAAGGCTTAAAATTAACTTACCATGTAGGCAGAAAATGAGTCCAAATATTAAGGGTTTCATTTGTTAGCTGGAAAAGACTAAGAACACAGTCTTTGGCTGAGCTGCATGGGTGTCGATACCCTGACATGATGCCATCTTCATGAAAGACCTACAATGAGACAAACATTACATAAATCAAATGTATCCACTTTAATTTTGTGATCATTTTTTGCAAACTTACATTTTCATTGAAAAACTTGCTTACTTTTGGAACTTGGTTGATGGTAAACACTTGAGGTAGCTTGATAAGGTTCAGCATGGTAAAGCAAAGCACCAACAGTCACAAGGTGTAGAGACAAGCTGCCATCTACAGAGTGTCTTCCTCAGATAAAATATTTTATACAGTTTGAGTCCAGTCACCAACTCTGCTTCCAGGGTGCCTTTATAAGACCTACATACACTTTTAGGAGATAAATGTTCAGAAAAATACTTTGAGACAATAAATTAACAAATTAAACCTAAGAAGTACTAAATGTCCCCAGTAGACACATGTATGCATCTCACAGACGCTTTTATATTTTTTTATCAAATGCATTCACTGGGTCATTGAACTTATAATCTTTGCTAGTGCCATACTTTAGAAAGTGAGCTACATAAAACCTAATAAAGTAAACTGTTACTGTTAAAGTAAACACAGCGGCTGTTGCATACGATGTGGGATTAAAAATCTCCAAAGGTCTTTTACAAAGCTGTTATGAGCAGAAGTGCAATAAATAAGATTATCTAGGTCAAGTCATAAACCCAGAGTATATTACCTGCTTGAACAAACAAAAATGTCATGATTAAACCCCAATTATTCTTATATTTATTCTCACAAACAAATTACCACATGAAAATCACAATCTCTTTAAATTTCAGTAAGGGAGTCAATGACAAAGAAAATACTGTGTCTGCTTTTGGAATTTATCTTGACTAATATATTATGGTTAAATTGATAGGTAAAAGTATATAAGGTAATAGCTGGTGTCACATATTTGTTGTTTAAAAGACCATTTAAACTGGAAAAAGAGCAAGTAATGAAAGTAATTCATCACATGTATTGTGCGTATTGGGCATGTATTGAGTTGGTAAAGAATATACCCCACGTAAAGATTTTAACACCTACTACAGTGAAATACAGTTACATACTACACACTGCTGTAATATGAACAGTATGTTTTTCTCTGATGCTCAAAAACATTGATTGATATTGTTGGATTGATCCGTGCACAGCATAAATGTGTGTGGATGCTTTAAGAAAAAAACAACAAAAGAGGCGATTAAAATATTTTTCTGTGTAACCATGCACGCTTAAAATTGAACTCATAATCAAAGGCACGTGCCATAATCTTATGTTAACTGTGTCCACATCATTCGTGAAGCAAAGAACAAACAGCTGCAAAGCTATTCACACTGTCATAAAACTCTCAAAACCTCTACGTTAATATGGAAGTTATAACTGCAAAACAGTAGTCCTCGTTAACAAACAGCGTAAATCTATCCTTGTGTGCACACTTACCGCCAAGTGTAGATGTGCTTTCGACGGTCAGTGTGTGAACTGAATAAACATACAGTGAATGTTTGATTTTCGGTCCTGACAATGAGTGGCGAGTGAGAGGGAAAACATGCTTTTCTTTGTTTTCGTTGTCAGCTGTAGCTTCATGCGTGTCTGTGATTGGCCAACGCACGCATCGTATCCAAGACGCTAGAGGCATGTTCGACTTCACGCGGAACTGCGCAGACGAATCGGCCCATGACATTGAAGTCCCGCGAGAACGATTCAAAAGCAGTGCTGTCGAAACACCATCGCGGTACTTTGATGTCATACTGCGAATGGCCTCTGTGCACCTCTGTATGAAGTCGAGCACTGTAGATGTATGAGAGGTTTGTTTTGCGCTTATTTAACCAATTGATGATTCTATTAGATTCAAATTCATTTAAGTGTAAATATATTTGCAAATGCAATTTCCAATTCGATATTACCATAATTAATACTTAAAAATATAGCCTATATTGAACGCACATTACATCTATGAATATTCCGCGTGCAGAACATTTTCATTAATATATATTCAGAAATAAAAAAAACTTGCAAACAAAACAAAAACATCTGTCTTCAGTGAAGGCCCGTCATCTAGTGGTGAAAGTGTGTATCGCGCTCAAATGTTACAAAACATTAGGTTCATTACGTCACAGAATCACACTGAAGCGCTTGTCTGTACACGTGTAGAGGTATGCTTTGGTGATATAATGTACACGTTTGGATGGATGGTGGATGTAATGTAGAGAGTAAATAATACTTGCAGGTAAGAAAGAAAATGCATGGATCTAGTCGATCGTATGTACAGCTTAGCTTAGCCTGCGTGTTAGCCTCTAATGCAGTTATGCAATTTGACATGCTTTTTCAAACAGAAATGGCGAGAGGAAGAGCTCAGACAGACTCGTCTGCTACGAAACAGACGAAGAATACCACAAAAAAGAGACCCAATGAAGAATCTCAGTCCCTCTCCAAGAAGCTGAAAGCCAAAAAAGACGACAAGACGTCACCAAACACGGGTGTGCAAAGTTATCTTACAATGTTCTGGTTTGATCTAAATATCCTTACTGAGCCCATGGTGACGTGATACAATGACACGAAACACTGTTACTATTACTAAATAGTCACTAAAGAGTTAAAGGGACAGTTCACCCCCCAAAATGCATCGTCATGCATTTTATTCACCCTCATGTCATTCAAAACCTGTAGCCTATGTGACTCTTTCTTCTGAGGAACACAAAAGGTTTTTGGGGAATGTCTTGGTGATTTTGTGTCTATGAAATGGGGTCCAGTGTTACCTATATTCTTGAAAATGTCTTCTTTTGTGTTCTGCAGGAGAAAGTCATACAGGTTTAAATTGACAATCATTGACTTTGAATTGAATAGATTTTGGGGTGAACTAGCCCTTTAAATGGTTATTTGTGTTGTAACAGAAACCTACATACAGACAAATGTGAGTGGATGTCAAAAGAAATTGGGCCAAACAAGTATACTTCACTACATTTACAAAAGCTCCTTGGGACAGAGCATCCATGCGCATCTTCGCAAGGTGATGAGAAGCATATATTACAGTAAATTCATTTATGTCAACTGTCCTATTTACAGAGAACTAGAGCAAGCATATAGCAAACAAATCCACTTTAATCTGGTTATTCCCTTTCGTGTTATAGTGTCTGCAAGAACCTTTTACACGCTCTCTTGGAGCCTACAGACTGCACAGCACAGCCAGCCCCTTTATCCGAAGGGTCACTTGTCTGGATTGGCACCCAACCCACCCCACAACTGTTGCAGTGGGCTCCAAGGGTGGAGACATCATCCTGTGGGATTATAATGCGCTAAATAGGACAACATTCATACAGGGGGTAAGCAGTGAAGGCAGAAGCAAAATACGTGGCTGTGGTCACCATATGTCCCAGTGACAAGAGAATATTGTGAAGTTTTTAATGTATGCTTTCACAGTGTTTATTTGTTTGTTAGCAATTCTTAAATCACTTTAACAATAATTAACAAACTGTCAAAATAAACACTTTGTATATGGGTAAACAAAAGTAAATTAAGGGAGATCATTTAAAGGATACTAGTTTGGTAACTGCTCAGATTTTTTCCTCTGTTTTCTATCTAGATGGGTGCTGGAGACTCAATAACAGGCATGAAGTTTAACCAGTTTAATACCAATCAGCTGTTCACCTCATATAGTCGGCATTGTGTTTGTTTGACTGGTGTAAGGACTTGGGATCTCCTAAATGGGTTGATGCTGGATATAAACCCTGTGATAAAACAGAGGATAAAATCTCTTGATTGTTTAACATTGATCGGAATGTATTGTAGGCACGGGTCAGTATGAGATTTGATGGCAAGAACGTTATTACAAAATATTTTAGTGGTTTTGAATCTGTGACTTTTTTAAACCGCTGTAAACCTGTTAGTTTTAGCTATTTTGAGGAAGTGTTACCTTACCGCCAGTCATCTATGTGCAGAGCATGTTTGGTCAGGATTAATGAAATTATCTTTCATCGACTTGTGGCTTCTAGCTGCTGTAACTCATTTAAAGGTGCTGTGTGTAATATTTAGCAGGATCTTTTGACCGAAATGCAATATAATATACATAACTATGTCTTCAGAGGGGTATAAAGACCTTACATAATGAACCATTAGTTTTATACATACACCGCGTGTCCCCTTACATGGAATTTGTCATGTTGTTTCTACAGTAGCCCTAAACGGACAAACTGCTCCACAGAACACGTCCTGTAAATATCTCATTTGGCAAAGAAGCAGAAACGTGACTACATCTTTATCCTGTGTCAGCCACCATAGTGCTTCGAAAGGAAGGGGGAAATGGTGGAGTGAGCCATTGGTTGCAGTTCACAACCTCACCGCTAGATGTCACTAAAATATATCCACATTGCTCCTTTAACAGCTTTGTCTTTCTGCCGTCTGTTTGTGTGCATGCAGAAAGGCGCTGGTGACTTTATTGGGGAGATGAAGTTTTGTCCCACGGATGTGTCCAAGGTCTATGTCGCTTCTGGTGATGGTACGCTTACAGTGCAAAGTTTTGAGGGCCTCGCAAGTCAAACATTGTCTCGAACCCCAGACTGTGGCCATGACCACCACGATCTTTGGTGAGAACACTGCCTGTGTGCTCAATAGTGTTGATGTTTTGTAAAGACTTTTTATTCTGGTGTGATTGTCATAGAGATAACAATATTGTTGCGCTGTAACTCTTATCCATGCAAGCTTTTTGTTTTGGTGTTACTGTCATTAATCATTAGCATGCTACCTTTGTTGTTAGAAGTATACAGGGCTGTGGTTTCATGTGTTTGGGTGGTGGGTTCATCAGCACGTTATATTACCAGGATTATTAGTGGGCGTTTGCTTGTCCAAGGCCTGTTGATCGTAATGGTACTGTAATATAATGTAATATTTGCGCAAAATGTAATGATTTAAATTATTTAAATTTGAATCTCTTGTAGTTATTGGTACTGCTGTGTAGATGTGTCTGTAAGCCGTCAGATGCTTGTGACTGGGGATAATGCTGGAAGACTTCTTCTGCTTGGTCTAGATGGACATGAGGTAAGTGATGGAATTGACTAAAAACAGTTCTCTGTCAAAATGAAGTGCACATTTGTCTGATATACTCTGAAATATGGTCATGATTTAGGTTTTAAATGAGAAGCTGCACACAAGCAAAGTGACCCATGCAGAATTCAATCCTCGGTGCGATTGGCTGTTGGCAACATCCTCTGTTGATGCTACGGTTAAACTGTGGGACCTTAGAAACATCAAGGACAAAAACAGTTATTTGACTAAGATGCCTCATGAAAAACCTGTCAATTCTGGTAAGAGATTATATAAAACCAACCAAAAGAGGAAAGAAATAAAAACAATTTATTTATTTATTTGATTTCAGAAAATAATCATAGTTTCTTTCTCTCCAGCATACTTTAATCCCACTGACAGCACCAAGCTCTTAACTACAGACCAGATGAATCAGATCAGGATTTACTGCTCATATGACTGGTCTAAACCTGATCAAATTATTACTCATCCTCATCGACAGTTCCAGCACCTAACACCCATTAAGGTCAGTAATCCTAAACGGCAGATTTTGCTTGATGTACAACTGTTTTGGAATTGTAGAGTTTAGCGGTGGATTTATTTTTTTTATTGTCAGGCATCCTGGCATCCCATGTATGACATCATCGTTGCTGGCCGGTACCCTGATGATCGTGTCTTTGTCAATGACATTAGAACTATTGACTTTTATGACGCCAGCAATGGTAGGCTTGTGCATCAGCTCAGAGACCCCAATACCTACGGCATCATATCTGTAAGAACCCTTTTTGTTCAGTCATATAGTTTACAGAATATACAAACTTGGTACTGTAATTATGCTACTGTTGAAGATGCTGTAGGGTGTTTTATAAAACGCAACATTTTTCAGGACAGGCATTATTAAAATAGGCGTTTTTGTAAAGAAAAGTAATTGACATTATATTGTCATATTACATAAACAAATTACATTTCACATGTACTAAGTATCTTAAATTGTTTATTTCAGCTTAACAAATTCAGTCCAACAGGGGATGTACTGGCATCTGGAATGGGTAAGTACAAGCGACTGAAAAATAAAAACAGTTGATTTAACTTTGTAGAGTTTGAAAATTGTATGCTTTTGTTGCAGGGTTTAATATTTTGATTTGGAAACGAGATGACATGCTGCTGAACAGTGATGATCAAAAGCAAGGATTTATAGAGGAAAGAGTGGAAGACGGTGGAGGCAGAGCAGGATCCTCCAGGTCCCAGCGCAGTACACGGCAGCAACCTAAAAGAGACAAAAGAACAACTGGAGATAATGCCAAGCTGAAGAAAAAGCTGTCATCACTGTCATCAACAGAGACCAATGCCAAGAGCAAAACAGAGGGCAAGACTTCAAAAGCAAAGAGAAAGTGACACTGGGTTTTAAAACTGTATAATGATTAGATTGTATTAGGAAGTTATGTTCGTGCTATTTCAATGTATTAAAACAAGTAGTTAGATTGTTTTATATCTCTTTATAGGACTTGAATACGTTTTATATTACTCATACAATAAAATGTTAAAAACTTGTCTCTGTTTGGTTACTTAATAATAAACCTACGTACCTGTGATTTAGGATTCCTGCATCTGAACCAACGTTACATTTGCCAGATGACCAAGAAGATCAGTCTAGGCCTGTTAGTGCTCTGTCTCCATTCTCTGGTTATGGACCGGACAGAATAGGTGCTGAGGGTTTGGGTTTTGAAAGGGACCAGGGTAAAAGAACTTGGTAAAAAAAAACAGAAATTTACATATTCACAACAAGATTCACAGAAATACAAATGGTTGTCTTAGTAAAAATAAACAGTTGGATGTTGTATATTGGATTTGTTGGATCACTGCTCCAATCAGTCTAATTTATACAGAGAAGAACATTTCATTTTTACAATATTTAATTTCTTTGTTAAAATGCCACTGTACCTAAAAGATGGCATTATTTGTATCTTCCTTAATCTTTTTTTAAACAAAAATAAAATATAGTAAATAAGATTTTGGTCCTATAACCCAGTGAAGTTAGTTTTACTGATTGTTTAAATTAAAATGTAATTAAGTCAAAAACACATTAAATTATACAATGCTAAAACAAATTCTTTTGGTTGGTGGCCTAATTTTTCTGCTGTTTGACTGCCCAAAATGTATGCTAAATCCTACATGACATAAAAGCCAGTTTGAGAACCAGGTAAAACCTATTTTGTTATGAAATGCAATAACAGGCCTCCAACACATGATGGCGGCGCAGAATCACAAACAGCCAGATATGACTGCTCAGTGTAGAAGAAGAGGTTCCGTTTTTTTCTTGGCGCTTGCTGGTTTTCCTACAAGCCTTTTTCCAGTAACGTTTACGTTTATAACTAATACCGTTTACATTTTCACAATCGACAGAGTATTCTCTGCTGCGTCTGTTGTGGATATTAAAAGCAAACTAGACTTTTACCTATTTTGCTTATGTTAGCGATAGCCACACTGCTTATCAGTTTACCGTAAATGGAAATAATCTGGTAAGCAACTGCTTAGTCAAAGTAACTTAAATCTTTCGGATGTGGAGAGCTTGGTGTTTCTGCAACAGACGTTGGGCATGTTGTATTACTAAACAGTGTAAATGCGTAACTTATTAGCTTTTCGTTTTATATTAAGAGAGGTCAAGAGGTTTCAGTTGAGCTCTTAAAATGCCATACAGAACAACTTGACTGCATGTCATCAATTAAAAGCCGTATGAATGCACCGATTTGACATACAGTAAGTCATTCATTTAGTATTCAGGTGATACTCTATCACATTAGACGTTCACACAGCAAAGTGCATGCCATGGAGTCTTGTGATGATGGGGGTTTAAGTGGTGGAGGTCCATCAGGGGAAGAGAACTACTTTCAGGGCTACACCTTCACTGATCGCTCCCATTCCAACCGTGTCGTAAAAAGCATCATGGACTTGTGTCTGGAGGATGGTTTGTTTGCAGATGTCATCATCACTGTGGACAGCAAGGAGTTCCAGCTTCACCGCCTGGTGCTGTCGGCACAGAGCATCTTTTTCAGGTCCATGTTCACCTGTAATCTTCGAGAAGCTTATGATCGCAACGTTGAGCTGAAAGACGTCAGTGCGCCTGTCTTCCAGTCGCTGGTGGACTACATTTATCATGGAACAATAAAACTGCAGGTTGAAAATCTGCAGGACACCTATGAGATGGCTGACATGTATCAGCTCACTGCCCTGTTTGAGGAGTGCTCTCGATTTCTTTCACGAACTGTGGATATCAAGAACTGCCTGCAGGTAAAAGCTTCAGCTTCTAATGGTCCTTTTTAATATAAGCACTTGCATACAGTTGTTAAATGACTGCACTTATGTTCCAGGTGATGTGGTTGGCGGACAGACACAGTGATCAGGAGTTGTATACGGCAGCCAAGCACTGTGCAAAGATTCATCTTGTTCAGCTGCACCAGACAGAGGAGTTCTTGAACCTACCATTGTGCCTTCTCATAGACATCATTAAAGGTGAATGAATAATTATTTTAGTTTCACATTTTTTACAATGACTTAAAATATGTGTACATATAGACGGTTACAAAGCAACAACATAAACAAACATTTTTTGTGGCCCAAACTTAACTTCGGGTACACATCTGCACATCTTCGAGTCTCTGCAGATCATTTCTTATAACAAGCAAAAGAAATAACAAATGACAAAAAGTAATGACATTAGCTAGCAAGTTAAACTATGTCTAGTCAGTATTATTTTGGGTAACCAGTAGAAGAACCGTTACTTGGCTAAACTTAAATGTGTTAAATCATTTGTTGAATGGGTCATTTTCAAATGTTGTTTAATGAAATTAATATACAATAACATTCAACAAATTTAATACAGTTTTATACAATTTATAAAGTTTTTATATATATATATATATATATATATATATAGTTATATTATTAGCCACTAGCTGGAATTTAACTTTGGGCCAGGTGATTGCATCCATTGAAATATGATAAAAGCTGCATCTATAATAACTATAAAAAAAAATGTATAATGTTTTGTAGCATCGATATTAGGTCAACTATCCCAATTCAGTAAATCAAAATACTTTTTTTTAACTTTCTTTTTTATTAACAGCTGTAATATGTGTTTCTTTTGACAGATGGTGTTCCAAGCTCACAAAATCCAATTGCAGCAATTCAATCTTGGATCAATCACAACAAAGTTGAGCGAGAGGAGTATTCAGATATGCTTTTAGACAGCCTAAAGGTGAAGATGACTTTTTATTAGTTATTTTAGATTGTAGTGCAGTTTCAAACAGATAGTCTCATGCTTGTTTCACTTTTTTTTAGGAGATTGGTGAAAATGTCCACATATACCTAATTGGGAAGGAAGACACGCGCACACATTCGTTGGCAGTGTCTCTTCATTGTGATGAGGATGATGCCATCAGTGTGAGTGGTCAGAACAGCCTGTGTCACCAAATCACAGCTGCCTGCAAGCACGGCGGTGACCTGTACGTCGTAGGGGGCTCAATACCACGACGCATGTGGAAATGCAACATGCACACCATGGACTGGGAGCGCTGCGCCCCTCTGCCTCGGGACCGTCTCCACCACACGTTAGTGTCTGTGTACTCCGAAGATGCCATTTACTCCTTGGGAGGCAAAACCCTTCAGGACACTCTCTCCAATGCTGTCATCTGTTACACAGTGCAGGACAACATATGGAAAGAGACCACTCCGCTCGACACAGCTGTGTCTGGAGCAGCGGGGGTCAATTTGGGAGGCACGATTTACCTTTTGGGTGGGGAGGAGAATGATATGGACTTTTTCACTAAACCATCTCGCCTTATCCAATGTTTTGACACCGCTACTCAGAGGTGCCAAACCAAGTCCTACATGTTGCCTTTTGCAGGATGCATGCACGCCACTGCCCATAAGGACCTTATCTTTGTGGTGGCTGAGGGCGACTCTCTGGTGTGCTACAACCCACTCCTGGACAGCTTCACCCGCCTGCGGTTTCCAGAAGTGTGGAGCTGCGTGCCATCTCTGTGGAAAGTGGCCAGCTGCAATGGATGCATTTATGTTTTCAGGGACAAATGCAAAAAAGGTGACGCAAACACACTAAAGTTGAACCCTGCCACATCAGTGGTCTCAGTGATCAAGGGAATCAAAATCCTCCTCACGAACTGGCAGTTCATTTTGGCCTGATTTCTTAAGATGTTTTGTCATGCTTGATGAGATTACACCTTTCATGTAGAAATTGTTTGTTTTTATCCTGCTGTTACACAGTAGGATACTGTAAAAATGTTAATTGTTCAAGCTTTACCGAAACGTTTGCTAAAACCTTTGCAAAAATTGGCTTCGTTCAAATTATTTGGATTACAGTACAAATTTACATTTGAATTTCTGCAAATTGGTTCACAAGTAACAACATATGGGTAGTTGACAAATATACCGTACATGTGTCCTATGGTGTGACAGCAAACATTTTGAAAACTGTTGATATATTTTATATTATTAATATTTATAATATAAAATAGTAATAATGAAGATAAATCTTACACATGCTATTTTTTCTACATTTTTACTGTCACACCATTGCCACACACATTTAGCCATGTATTTGTCAACTACCTATTTATTGACTTTACTCTGTACAGCACAGCTATGATTTTGGTAGAGTTACTACACACTCAAGAGTGATAAGATTACATATGCATGATATGTACTGGCTGTCAAATGTCTGCCAGGATACACAAAAATGTGTGTGTGTTAGAATGCAAAACCTGCAGAAAGATCCTGTAAAGGCCTCTGTAAATAAAGTTATTAAAGAAAGTAATAAGGTGGAACATGTTTGTCAAGTGGTGCCATCTGCCCCTTACATCACTTATATCAGCACTTCATCTTCATGCATGAAAGCCTGATTCCACCCAGAATTGATTGGCAGATGGCAAGTAACTATTTACTGTTTATGTTTTATATAAACATGTTGACCATTTCATGATATAAATTATTGTAATGTCCTTGTTCATATTGGAAGTTAATCTTTAGTGCAAAGTATTCTAGAAATTGTTAAAAGAAAAGGATTTGTAATATTTTAGATTGTCTTTGTTATCCTGTAATGTTTAGTCTTTGCCAACATTCTTATATTAAAAAAATAAAACTCACTGTATGCGTTCAAGTTTCTCAACCTTGAAGAAAATGATATAGCATATTATCTTTTTTTTAATTCTCGCTTGGAGAGTATAGACTGCATTAGACTACCAGCCTTGTTGACAGGGTCACTTGTCTGGTCTTAGTTCACTTCTGTCATGTTGTGGCCATCTTTAGGAGTATTCTAGCATTGTCTGTTAGTTGTCTAACAGAGTTTATTTTTTTAGTTCTTTGCTCAAAGTTTGCATTTAAAACTGGGTTCAAGACTTGGCTTAATGCAGACCAGTTAAGTTCTTCCATACAGACTGAATAATTGTTTTCTTTCTGAACCTCATCTCATACACAGGGCCATTTCCAAACTGTTGCTATTAAATTAGAAGCACACAGTTCCATAGAATATCATGATATGCTGCAGCATTAATACTTTTGGCAATATAGTATATATATATATAAATACATCTACTAGCAGTTCCTCCACTGTCAGTGGTTTATGACTGGGCATAAAAACCTTTAATGTTTGCCATGTGATCTACTGTCCGGTGTTGTTCTGTGTTGAAGCACATGGCTGTTTTTTGTTTCCCTGACATGCTTTCCTAGGGCCGGATTCACAAAACATTCTTAAGAAGAAAATTCTTCTTAACGGCCATATTTTCTTCTTATTTAAGAAAAAGTTAGGAATATTTTGTATTACCAAACACCTTGAACTTGAACTAGTTATTTTTCTCAAGATTGATCTTGAGTAAAATCTTAAAAAGAAATAAAGCTGAGGTAAATGTCATCTTAAAGTTAGGACTTTAATTGCATGTAATTTTATAAATGTATTTGGTTGTTTCGAATGTGACGCGTTTTATAATTATGATGTTTATATTGATATAATGATGATCAAGTCTAACTGGCTTTATCAATATTTAGCCTTCATTTTAAATAAACATTTATCATTTTCATTTTTACATCACAAGGTGCTTATTACATAAATAAAGTTTAATGTGACCTCATGAACAGGCAGGTATAGTCATTGTCAAAGATGGAGCTCCCAGTCATTACTGCTGGCCAATAAGCCAGACAAGTCCTCGCAACAACAAGTTAGTATTAGATAAAACTACCCCCTACTGTTTTTCCCAAAATAACGACTTTATGGAGTCAAGATACATCTTTGTTTTTGCAATTGAGTTGACCAAGTTAAAAAGAGTAATATTGAAGTTTTTAACTGGCAGGGTACCTGACAGAAAATGGATTAACTTCAAATGATTTCATTTTCAGCAATAAGAAAATTAAAAAGCCGCCTTGTGAGCATTGAGTGACGTTGCTTTCAGTTAATAAAAAACAGACAATACTGCAAATTTCTTTTTCATTTGTTGGGGCAGCTTATAGCTCTTTCTTACACATCTCAAGACAGCCTCATGTCACAATGCTTTTGACCATGTACAAATCGTAAAAAAAAAGATTAACGCTGGGCTTGCCGCTCAGACCAGTCAGCATGTATGGCAAATATGCAGAATTGTTGCATATTTGTAAATAAACACACTATGATCCACAAACAAATAAGTGTCACAAACATATTTTAAGTCTACAAATGCACAAAAAGCGACCATAAATATTACTAGACGTTCCACAAAATTTAACAGAATTCCCAAATAAATAAATTCCATTGAGAACCCGACAACTTGATCCCATTGATGTGTTTCAAGAAGCAGTGGTACTGTAACTCAAGACAAATACCATGTCAGAACTATTCTAAGCATCAGTTGCTGACACCAAGGCTGGGGGCTGGGAGATGGCACACCAAGAGGCTTAACAAGGCCCACCCACAGGAACTGCCAGCCACTTTGAGGATTGCTTGACTCCGCTTCACCGTTGTGAAATATCTGTCTGTTTTTAGACCTGCTCACATGGTGCCCAGACCTCTGCAGTAGCTTCCATTGAACATGTCTTTTTTCTTAAGGGTTGTTAATGGTCGTAGCACTTGAGCCTCTCATGGGTGCATGGATGTGGAGGTGAAAAGGAGCACTCTTGGTATGAAGACTGGTGGATAAGCGTCTTTTGTGACCTTGGATCTTTTCAGAGGCTGAAGTTGGATTCCAGCAGGAACACATGGTCCAGAGTGACAAGACCATCTGCTGAAGCGCCAGCGCTGCAGTGGGAGGGTGGACAGAGATGAAGGGGCGGTTTGGGGAGGGTAAGGGTACAGAGAATTCTTCCCCATTGAGTGTGGAGGGAGCAGATATTCTGGGAGATCGCCACCAACACCTTGGATTGGGACTTATTTCTGTAGTGTTAAATTTTTTTCTGGAACTTTCTTAAACAACAGGGGATTGATTTTGCATTTTAATTCTCATAGATTGCAATTTTGTGATTCTGATGGTATTTCTCGATGTGATGAGCAATGGGAATCTTGATTTCCTTGTATGCCGTGGATCCAGTTTCTTCTGCATCTCTTTGCTCCCAAAGCTGAGAGTTGTGGAATAGAGAAGCCAGTGGCTGCTGAGCTCTGAGGTGGATTATCCATAACACGACTTCACTTTTGGCACATTAATTGTAAAACCCGTACCCGTAAAAAAAGCGTATGATTGCACTTCCCAAGAGGGCCGTAGAGCCAAACGAATGATTATTTTTATGAGGGACTTTGTAGCAGAAATGGGTCAGGACCAAACCAAACAGCAGATTGAGAAGGGATTGAAGCTGTACCAGTGTAATGACACGGAAAAGGCTTTATATGTCTGGATGAAGGTGTTGAGGAAGACGACTGATCCTGGCGGGAAGTTTCGAGTTTTAGGGTGTCTGATCACAGCACATTCAGAAATGGGGAAGTACAAAGAGATGCTACAGGTAAGAGTCACTTACATCTACACTCAGGAGTCTGTGTTTTTTTAATATCTTAAAGAAATGCACTGCGGCTAAATATGCAAAATTATTGCATCAATTTGCATGTCATGTCAGTAACATAAGAGGTACTGAAATATATACCAATGCGAGTAATGCGGAACATGGTTATTATATGTAACTTCCATAGTTGGGGGGGTAAGGAGGGCCACATGCAATATGATCCTCAGCAGAGAGCCTCTTGTTGACATAAACCTTACTCGCACAGGGACCAGCTTTCATAACGTTCAGCAAAGACTTCACTTGCATGATGTTTTAACAACTGCAGGTGTCAAATAGTAATAATAAGGTATGCTCACCCCTTCATGATATCTGTTATGGTATTGAGAGACTTTAAAAAGTAAGACTTTAGCTTATCTGCTGTATACATTTTGTGTGTAGGGTAATTGTCCTTTATTGTATTGCTTTCTGTGCAGTATATTCAAGTAAATATTAAGTCATTTTCATTGTGTTTTGTACCCTGAAACATGCAAACAGTATTCCTTAGCTCAGATAAACACAGCCAGAGAGATGGAGGATCCAGACTACTTGACGGAAGGCTACCTAAACCTGGCACGCAGCAACGAGAAGCTTTGCGATTTCAAGAAAACTGTCTCGTATTGCGAGACCTGCCTAAACATGCAGGGCACCACAGTTAGCCTACAGCTCAACGGACAGGTGTGTCTGAGCATGGGCAATGCCTTTCTAGGTCTTTGTGTTTTCCAAAAGGCCTTGGTGAGCTACGAGAAGGCTCTGCGATACTCTCACAACAATGATGACAAGATGCTGGAGTGCAGGGTTTGTTGCAGTTTGGGAAACTTCTACATCCAGCTAAAGGTATTGCAACTAAAACTATTGTGTGTAAAAGCTTTTGAAAAAACACAACCATAGCAGGCCTATCATTTATCTTTGTTTATTGCTCACGACTTCCAACCAGAGATACACTACCACTCAAACGTCTAGACACACCTACTTATTTACTGTTCTTTTGTAAAAAAAATAAATGCATAACTATATGTATATGTATATGGGTAGCTGACAAATATACCGTATATGTGTCCAATGGTGCAGTTCAGCAAAAAAGTAGTTTTATTATAAATATTGTTATTTATAATATAGAATCGCATGAAAGAGATTTATCTTCATTGTTCATTTACGATATATATGTCAACAATAATCATTTTTAAGATTATAAGAAACAGAATCAGTAAATATGTTTGACTGGTGGTGGATATCTATATATCCATATTTATACTTATAGCTTTATATAGCTTTCCTGTAGCTCAGTGGTTAGAGCACGGCGCTAGCAACGCCAAGGTCATTGGTTCGATCCCAGGGATTGCACATACTCTGAAACAAATGTATAGTATAATGCATGTATAATGTAAAGTTGCTTTGGATAGAAACATCTGCCAAATGCAAATGTATTTATATTTAGTGTGTATATGATGTAACGTATAACGTTATATAATCATGTATATTCTTAACATCTGCCAGTGTCTGTTTAATCATATTTGTTTAATGCCTGTTTGGCCTACAGTCAACATTTTACTTGACACTTTCGAAAGCCCTCTTAACATGATTAAAATATTGTCTACATGCTATACAATGTATTCAGAGGCAAGTCAGACAAAGTAGGTTTAGCTGGATAAAGGCATTTGTACTCACCTTGACACCAGAGATTTAAGACAGCAAATCCCCTTCATTCTCAGAAAGGCCTGCTGTAATAAGTATGTGATGGAAAGGCATGCAGGGAATGTCAAAGCAGCTAGGAGCCTCTTATAGCTGTTGCAAAGTTACAGTATATCTCCCTAACACATGGAAATGTACATTTCTGCATTGATACTATTTTGCAAACCTATCACTTGAGCCACAGGAAATAGGTTAAAATGAATAATCGACTAAGTTTGGTTGGTTTGAGCGTTTGATATATATAGCATTTTGTTTCTGATATATTTACACAGCTAATAAGTGTCAATATGTTTTGTGCCGTTCCAGGATTATGAGAAAGCACTGTTCTTTCCTTGCAAAGCAGCTGAACTTGTGAATGACTACGGTAAAGGGTGGAGTCTAAAGTACCGTGCCATGAGCCAGTACCACATGTCGGTGGCCTACAGAAAGCTGACACGCTTACCAGATGCCATGGAATGCTGTGAGGTATAAGCATTTTGTTTATGATGACACATTAGGATCCAAAAGTGACCATAAAGAAAATTTTAGGTTATCATTAAAAGGATAGTTCACCCAAAAATTTAAATTCTGTCATGTACTCACCCTCACACTATCCCTTTAAGGCTTTTGAATCCCAATGTATGAAACCATGAAAAATATGTAAAATGTAAAACATGTAACAGGCCTCATACCATTAAAAACATAACATTGTGTTTTCATTAAAAAGAAAATAATATTAGTTTGGATGCTTCATAATCTTTGGCTCTAGAATCATATTGGTTAATGGCATTTAGCCTAGCTCTTACTGTAATTCACAACAACATTGCTTAACTTACATGAAAAATCTGAATTCGGGCTAGTCAAAAATCGGAAATATATAAACATGGGAGCTTAATTTGGAGACACGGCCAAACCGGAGCTTGTGTCAGCGGTCACCTGAAGAAATTGTAGGCAGCATCAGCTAATCCCCAGGATGCCACATGTTGATCATATTTATCAGCCCCCTTGGCATAACCCTGACCTCTGACCACCGCTGCTCATTATGGTTATGTGATAGAGGCCACAGCACAACCAACAGGTGCAGTTATTTGCGGGTCTTGTTGTGCCAAGGCACCAGACCAACCCCCTTTACTATGGTTGATAAAAATACGCCAGTCGGGTGTACATACAGCTGAGGTGCTGTCTAAAAAAGAGTGTTAATGAAGAACAGAGCTCACCCTCAGAGAAACATAACAAGCAGTCATTGCTTCGGACTGTGTGTCTGTTACAAACAGTGGGGATCAAAGCAGAGCACGTTCCAGCTGTCATGCTCGATTTAGGTCTTGTTGAGTGGAGCCTTAATGTCCAGTGATTGCATCATATCTACTTTATATAATATGAACATCAAGAGGGAGGACATTTGATTTCATGAGGATGTATAATAGTCAGCAGATATATGCAAAGAAGATAATGATAGATTTTAATGCACAAAAGTACAAAGTATAAAAATGTGCTACTCACTCAAAGCCTCCTCTTTCCTCTCCTTGGGTGGAAAAACATCTTCCCAAAATCTGCAAAAATACAATCAAACATTTAAACACAAAATGTTCTTTAATATCTGAAACATTCTCATGTCTGTCAGGAATCAATGAAGATTGCATTGCAGCATGGAGATCGGCCTCTTCAAGCATTGTGTCTGCTTAACTTTGCAGATATTCATCGCTGCCAAAAAGATGTTGATGTAAGTTCAAACCAAACATTGGCTTTCAAACACATAGACCAGTAACACAAAGTATACCCTGTCAATATAGCATATATTGTACAATATATATATATATATATATATAATAAATAATCATATTAGTATTCATATTATAAACCTCTTCAAATGACGTAAACAACGCTGGTCCAGAAGAACTTCCTGTTTCAGTTCTTTAACACTACACAAACATTTAAACCAAATACAACCAACAGGACATTTATAAATGATGTACAATGTTAAACAAATATCTTTAAGATTTAATGATATATGTACGATTTTAACAAATACTTACTAATAAATCAATTAAAACTGAAACCGGAAGTGCTTCTGCACCAGTGTCTTGCAAAACTTTTAAAACCCATTAAACCATTAACATTTATTCATTTATCAGACGCTTTTATCCAAAGTGAGAGAATCATAGAATTGTGAATGACAGACTCACATTAATGATACAGGTGTATGTGAGGTTGCAATGTCTTGTTGTATTAAAGAAGTCATTTTTTTATACACACTCTATATGTATTGTTTCTTTATGCCATTAAGCATCAAGAACATGCTTTCACAAAGATACCAAAAAGGCATTAATGCAAAGTGTGACATGCCAAGTCATTATAGTTTGGATATCTTCTATGACTCACACTTACATGGATGGTTAACCAAAAAGGAAAGTTCTGTCTTCATTTTACCCTCTTGTTATTTCAAACCTAAAAACGACCCACTGACTTGCATTGGTGTCCATACAATAGATCAATGGGTACCGCTGTTGTTTGGTTATCAACATTCTTCAAAATATTTTCTTTTGTGTTCGACAGAAGAAAGCAAGCCATTCAGGTTTGAAATGACAAGTAGGTGAGCAAACAATGACAGAATTTTCATTCTTGGGTGAACTATCACTTTAAGCCTGACTATTTATTTCACACTGACACCTGCATATGTACACTATGGGTGCACACATCTGTTTACTTATTTATTGCCTGTATAAAAAAGTGCACAAAGTCTGCAAATGCCAATATGGGGCCAAAACTTGGATGCATTTTGCCCCTTGAAGGCTCCCTGGTTCATTCAACTTTTTTGTTACTGTAAAAAAGAAATTTAATTGCCTTAAAATGTTTACTTAATTCAACTTAAAAATATGAGTTGGCATGAAATTCAGTAGTTAAGTAACATATATATATAATATAATATAATACAATATATATTATTCATATTTTAAAAAAAGTTTTGCAGTCATACTTTCCTTGACTTACTAAATCGTGGTTTATATAAATAATGTTTTTTTTTTAAATTTTGAACACAGAAAGCATTCCCACGCTATGAGTCCTCCATGTGTATTATGTCAGAGATTGGCAATCGCCTTGGACAAGCATCCATCTATGTAGGAGTGGGGAAGTGCTGGATTCTACAGAAGGAATATGACAAGGTGAAATAACTTTTTAGATTAAGTGCAACTTACATTTACAGACATTTTTATCCAAAGTGACTTATACTATACATTTGTTTCTGGATATGTGCAATGCCTGGGATCGAACCCATGACCCGGTATTTGGTTTGTCTGTCTTTCTTGCTTTGACACAGGCTCTAGACTCACTGCAGCGAGCACATGATCTGGCAGAGGCTATTGGAAACAAGGTGCGTCTCGATGCAGCTATTTTCGAATAAGACACATACTGTATATCACATTATTAGCACTACTTAAGAAGCAGAGCTTTCACGACTTCATATTCAAAGATAAAGCTGTTCTGTACATTCTTTGGACTCTTTTCTAGCTGTGTATTCTAAAGGTGCACAGTCTGTGTGAAGGCATCTACCGCTGTAAAGAGCAGCAGGATGAGCTGAGAGAGCAGGTGGTGAAGTTTCTGCAGTGTGTGGAGGAGCTGGAGCTTTATTGTGGCATGTGCGGAGAATCTATCGGAGAGAAGAACCAACAGCTTCAAGCCTTGCCCTGCTCTCACATATTCCACCTTAAGTATGCAATGAATCATTTTCTAAAGTAATTTGCTTTCAGAAAGAGCCGTGCAGCTCACTGCGTTGTGTTCACTCAGGTGTCTGCAGACGAATGGTACGAAGGGCTGCCCGAAATGTCACCATTCATCTTTAAAGCTGGGATTTGTATGAGGTTACAGGCCTGCCTTGGACAAAACGGATAAATCCTATCATAGTGACCCATCTGGGAGGAAAGGATCCAGGGCTATATTCCAGGAAGCTTGATAATGGGATAACAAAAGATTTTCCAGTGTTTCCATTATATCTTTACAGCTACTGGAAGTGATGAGGAATGACAACATGAACGCAGAGAAGTCACCAGAGATATGTTTCTCTACGCAATATATCACTTATTGATATGAGGTCTGAGGACTGAATTGAGCTTACAATGGCATTAAGACAGAAACTGCTTCTCATTGGTCCATGCTGCATTGCTGTTCTACCAATGAGGATAACCGTCAAAGAGGTGAGTGCTATAATATAAAATATAGATCTTTAACAAACGCTTTTGTTAATAATTGTATTAATGACTTTCTAAGTAATTACGTCTGTTCCAAACTACAATCAATATAATTTCTTTAGAATGTGTAAATAATTTATGAACACAACCATTTATGTAATGTTTAAGTATTTCTTTGTCAGCAATATAAGACATGAGATGCTGTTTTATCTGAGTTTGTTTGAAGTTTGTTTTGAGCTTGTAGTAAACTCAAATGTCTCTAACCGCCCTCTTGTTATTGAACTGGAATATTCTGAGGTAACAGGGGCATGTGTTTGACATATTATCTTGACCAATTATGCATTTTGTTAACTATTTATAAAAATTATTTATGACAATGTTGTCTTTTATCAGTACTCTTACTGTATTCTGATGTAATTACAATGTTTCCGCCAAATCATTTTCCTTTACATTGAATCAACAGAATGTGAAAAGTTTTTTTTTCAAAGGCATTAATGGAATCTGAAATGAGAAATATGGTTTGTTAATATCAGCTTAGAACCTTAAGATTTCTCAGATTAGAAAATGTGATCTATAGCTGTCATAATTTAACTCATTTAATAGGTATTGGAAAGAGTCTGTTATAATCAAAGTGGCCCAAAACTAGCATTTGTTTCTATTTCTTTGTGGGCACTTTCATTCAATAATTAATCCAAAAATAAACATATTTTGTATGTATGGTAAAATATTTTAATGTGACAATTAAAATAATTATATATATATATATATATATATATATATATATATATATAAACAATATTATATAATTGTTATATATAATAACAATTGTATTTCAGTTATGCAGCAAGTATTACAATACAGTACTTATGTAAATGATGTCAAATTGATATATGAGCTACTGACGGATGTTCATAAAGTGTTTTCTCAAATGACATTTTCACTATGCAAAGATTAACATAATACATTGTCTACATTATCCTTTAACAGCTCATCCTCTTTTTGTATTTATTCCATAACTATTATAAATGCATACAATACAAATATAACACACTCCTAAGTAATAGCTTTCAGTTCTACAATATGCCTATGTAATATTTTGCAATATGTGTAGTCTTGCTTGTGATCATACAGATTTTTTCAAACAAACTAAACAACATGACATGACAGTTTTATTGTTGAATTCATACGGGAGCAATATGTAGATGCTGCTTATTGGTTTCTCTTTTACTTTATTCTCATAACCTTTACAGTGTTTTTCTTTTAGTTTCCTGTTTACTAATTTGCATGCCGTGTATTAAAAGTATCTCACATCCTGGTTACTCACAGGTCATAACTACCTCTTATCATTTGTCCCTCAAATTACTTGCATGGTACTTCTTCAGAATCTTCTGAAATGAAGACTCGTTGTTTATTTATTATAGATTTAAGTTCTATGTATATATATAAAATTGACTTTTTTTTTAGTAAATCTGCAATAAAATACTTTTTGCTGATTTATTTCTGATGTTTTTAATGAGACCCAGGCATAAGTCATCTGTGATAAAAATAGTGTCAAAGTGACGCTTCTGTGAGGTCTTACAGGAAACACTAAGCAAATGTTAAAAATCAGGCCTGACCGGTTTCTCTCGGCACACTTTTAAACACACTTCTTTCAGTCTGGATAGGTTCTTAAAGGACATTAAAACTGAAAACACGTCTGATGGCAGCAGAATGTCCATTCGTCGAGAAGGATCTAACGTGTCCTTTGTGCTATGAGGTCTTCAATAATCCTGTCACCCTAAACTGCAACCACAGTTTTTGTAAAAGGTGCATTCACACACGCTGGGAATGCAGGGGATTACAGCAATGTCCCGTGTGTTATCGTACAGCGAGCTCATCCAGACCTTCGGTCAATCAGGTTCTAAGAAGAGCTTCAGATGTCTTCAAACAGAAGCCAGAGCACTTCATGGTAAGATCAATGGAACGTTGCTCAATTCACAATGAAGAGTTGAAGTTTTTTTGTCAGAAAGATGCAGAGCTTATCTGTACCTTTTGCACATCAACAAGAAGCCACGCAAACCACAAGTACTGCTTGATAACCGAGGCCACATCGGAAATAATGGTAAGGGTTTAATCCTATTTACAACTGTAAACAGAGAAGTCCAAACGTATAACAGCTTTTCTTGATATAACAAAGTGTGTGCTTTTTTCCATTTCCATTTCACAGAGAGAACTCACAGCTAGGTATAATCCCTTAAAAAAACATCTAAGCAGATTTGAAAAACTAAAGGAGAGCTTGGAAGAACTAGAAGCATATATACAGGTGAACAAAGCACAACTGCAAAGATTTGTTCCAAAAGTAAACAACTTTCTTCCTTGGAATGAAAAAAGAGGACATTTTGGAAAATGTTAATGTTCTTTATTTTCATACATTGCAATTGAACTGTCACTTAATAAAAGTGACTGATGCTCTTTTTTGTGTTTCATGGAAGAAAGAAAGTGTTACAGGAAATGTAAACGTAAAGAAAACACTAATCAGAACTGACAATTTTCTGGAATAAGCTGTAACATTACAAGAGATTTAGCCATAGAAGCATGTACATGGTCAGAACACAGTGACATTTGCTTTCGACAAATAGGATGCAGATGCTTTAACTTGTGCTGTTTATGAAAGTCAAATAAGCAGTTTGTAATTTAGTTTCCAGTCTAATATGACGCTGTATGGCGCAAATGCATGAATCAAAATACATTAAATACAACAATATTACAATATATTAATATATTTCATATCCAACAAACGTCATTGCTTGCGTATGAGTTTTTTTTACCCAAAAAGTCGTTCTTGTAATTTTACTGTAATCTATTAGGTTATTTAACTGTGAGGTAGATGCTAATGAGAGCAGTTTTTGGGTGAACTGTTTCTTTAACATACATTATAGATGTAGGATGCATGCACCTGGCCTGAAGTTAACTTCCAGTCTGTGTTTGTTGAAAGGTCTGGATAGTGGCTCATAATATAACTATTCATATTTTATTTTATTTATATATGAAAATTAAATTATATTAACAATTTGTCGAATGGGTCATGTAAGTTTAGCCAAGTAACGATTCTTCTGGTAACCCAAAATAATACTGACTAGACATACTTGCTATAGCTAATGTCATTTACTTGTTAATTATTTTGCTTGTTATCAGAAATAATCTGCAGGGACTCTATTCTTTGCGGATGTGTACCGGAAGTTAAGCTTGGGCCACAAAAGCGCACATGCACAGTAAGGTTTGTTTATGTTGTTGCTTTGAAACCATCTATAGATTACCCTATTTGTATTCCAATATACAGATACAAGCAGTTGAAACTGCAGAGGAAATAAAGAAAGAGCATAAAAACTTACATGAATTCTTGAGGGAGAATGAAAGCGCTCGGCTTATAGTGCTGAAAAATGAAACAAAGAGCAAGACTGAGGTGGTGAGCAAACAACTGGTGGAAATCAACAAGATCATTGAAGAGCTCACTGACATCCTCAACTACGTAGAGCCCATCACAATAGCAGACGATCTATCATTTTTAAAGGTCAATATACTTTTGAACTATTATTTTAACTTTACCAAGTGTGGCATAATTTGATGCAAAGCACTAATTTAATATACGTCAAGTACCAATTCTTACACTTACACTTCATATATTCCTACAGGAATGTAAGGAGGCAATAAAAAGGTAAGATTCGTTTATGCAGAATGACAAATTTCTTTTTACAGCCTGAAATTAATAAATACATTTATTGCAGGACTACTTACAATGTGCCTGAAGCAGAATATCCAGCAGGGGCTCTTATAGACGTGTTTCAGTACCTGGGGTCATTAAAGTATGGGGTCTGGAAACAAATGGAAAGAGCTGTCAACTGCTGTAAGTACACATCAATGTGACCCTGGACAACAAAGGGTCTTAAGGGTCTTTTTTTTAATTAAGAGTTTTACATCATCTGAAAGTTGAATATGTAAGCTAGCTTTCTATTGATTATTACTACAAATGTTCTTGTGCTAGAAGACTGGTTTCGTGATCCAGGGTCACCAATAGTTCTCCAAGATCCTTCAAAGGACCAGTGCACAACAAACTCACTATCACGTCGACACAAACATGACTTTTAAACAATTATCTGTAATCTGTTTGCTTCTACTCTGTCCAGGCCCTGTCAATTTTGATCCCAACACAGCACATCCTAACTTGATCATCAGTCATGAACTCACCACCGTCATGTATGGAAAAAAACAGCAGGTTCCAGACAATCCGGAGCGCTGTATAAGTCGTATGGCAGTCCTCGCTGCTTGCGGCTTCAGTTCAGGAAAGCACTGCTGGCACGTTGAAGTGTTAGACAACAGTGAGTGGTACATCGGATTGGCACGGGAGTCTATTAGAAGGCAGAGTTCAGTTTTCCTCAACCCTAGAGATGGTTTCTGGGTAATTGGTCTCAGTAATGAGGAGTATTGGGCTCAGACGTCTCCCCGCACACGCCTTAATCTAAGAAGGAAACCACAAATAGTTACAGTGGAACTGGACTATGAGAAAGGAAAAGTGTCCTTTACTAATACTGCAGATGGTACAAGCATTTACACATTTAAAGATAGATTTACAGAGAGTATGCTTCCTTACTTTTCCATTGGGATAAATCAGGGAAGCACACTTAGAATCCGTAAACTTTAATGTCAGTAAGGGGCACAACAGTACATTATCCAACACAATATCTGCAATACAAAATAAATTTGCATTTAAATATGAATTACTTATTTTTTCTGTAATTTACATTATCCTCAAAGTGATTCTATAACTCTAGAAGACTGAAATACTTTATAATTTCAAATATTTGTCTGTCAATTTGTTTTCTAAAACAAGCATGAGAATAAAATTACAGTTAAAATCACATTACAGTAATAGGAATGGGTGTCAGTATTTGAGTCTGAATACAGTATATAGTTTGTTGAAATACATGTTATATACTTCAGATATGCATCTATTCAGTAGACTTAAATGACAGTTTTTATGCTTTTTTTAATGCATATTTGCACAATAAACTGAATAAAACGTATCTGAATGTTCACTTTCAACATTATGATATTGTAAAATGCCAAATGGTAATGTTTCATAGTCCTTTATGTTTGTTTAGATTTTAAAACTTTTAACTGGACGTAACTGGTTATACCTGATTCAGAGGATTGCAGTGCTATTATTAGTGCCATACATTTCAATCCAGGAAGCCAAAACTAGAACCATTTTAAATTACTGTACTCCATCTGTACTATAGGATTACAAATACTATAGGTTTCAAAAACAAATCAATTCTTTCCTATAAAAACCCTTTTCTCTATTTCATAACTTTTAGGCAAAAAATACCTAAAACCTACTATCCACACAGGGAGTTATAGGAGGTTCAGAGATGAACACACATTAGACAAAGACACTTGCATTTATTGACACAACAGCATTAGCATATCTTGTATTACTTTGTATTTTTTCAATTCGTTCTGTGGAGACATGAAGAGCCTAAACATCAATGTTCTGCAACACAAGAAAATCTACTCAACATTTGTTTAGCTGTATGCTTAAGGTAAAGTTTGTTAGCATGACACTAAGATCAAACTGCCAGATGTTGTTGCACATAATCTCTTAGCATATAGCGTTTATGAATATTGATCCCATGGCGTGCTCCTAATTTCTTCACCATGCAAATCCTCCACTAACCAAATCCCTGGCTCTTACAACCTCATGTCTCTTATATCCTTTTGTGGACAACACGGATATACTGTACATACTATATGAGCAGAGACGCAAAGGGGACTTGCACTGACTAAATATATTAGAACTTGTATTAACTAGAATCAGCTCTGCTGTTCAGAGCTCTATGGGATAAATGAGTCACATTACATCAGACAAAGATCGAAAGAAAGTGGAGAGGTTATCTAAGCTTGGGTTTCAGTGGTCTCCATATATTCATCCCAACAACAATTCTACAAGACATAAATCTTTTAAAGGGATTTAAGACCAGGGTTGGGTATTTCAAGCACTTTTCTGACTCATTCAAACACACTCAGTCAATCTCAGTGCCAACTAGAGACTATTTTAAAAAAATGGTGCATCTTTGAACCTGTTGATCCTATGCTTACCAGTTACCCATGCCATGGATGTAGATAGTTCATCGAAATACAAATTGAACTTGTAGTTACTCTCATGTCTCTTAAACCCATATAAATCTGTAAAACTCAAAGAAATTCATACGGTTTTGTAATGACCTGATGGCGTGTTTAATGTGGGAGAAATATTACTTTAAATCACAGATGTCAGGCTCAAATTCACCTAAACAGTCATAATAGTTTAACACACAAATAAGAGAAATCTTTAGATAAGTAAACATTGCCACTTTATCAGTCAAGCAATTCTAGTGTGTTCTACTGTCAATGTTCTTTATCCTTAGCTTTGGTTTTTCTGTGAGATGCCATATCTTTGAGTTTGGAGTCTAGTTTTCTCTGCAGGTATGCTTTTTTATTTGCGTCCATTGATTTGTCCTTCTGTCCACTTCCAGCATACAGAACCCCCTCCTTACTGATCCTCATTCTTGCCTGAGATTTCGCTTTGTCTCCACATCCGTGAACCTAAAAGACAATATATCATATTTTAAAACCATATATCATTATTTTCAAACTCTTTTTGTGACCATCTTGTACCTCTCTTGGATGCAAATAACTAAACGGCTGGTTTTTGTCACTGCACCTTTTAGACCTGTGATGTCAACAGTATGTTACGCTCTTTGTATGTGAATTAGAAACAGCTTGACTGAAACGATAAGGGACCTTGTTAAAAATAATCTGCAGCTGCTCTTTTTTAACGCTGGTATTCTTCAGAAGGATATGCAAAGCAGCAGGTGTTAAACAGAGCCAGGAATAGGCCAAAATTCTTACGAAATGTTATTTCTCATGATATTAAGTCGATGTAAAATATAAAGCATGTTGTACCTCAGGTATATGATGACTCAGACAGTATTGTCTGTTACAGAAGATGCAGAGCTGTCCTAGTGTGAGGACGCTGGCTTTACACTTAACAAAGCCACATACGCTGTCAGCCTTCACCACAGCGTCGATAAGAGCGTCAAAATCATTGTCTCCTGCGGCAGCTGCGGCTATGTCCACTGCTCCCGCTTTCATCTTAGTGCTTCCTATAAAAAAAACATAATGTGTATCACAGAGAATGCTAGTACTGATGTAAAGACATTCAGATGACACCTCAAACCTTTGGCTGTGCCTTTAGATTTCTTAACCGACTGGCTTTTACTGGCATTGAGATCTGACTCCAGTCTCAAGCTCTGCCGCTTTTTCTCTTCACGTTTCTCCATCTCTCTACGCATGCGCTCCATATGCAGGCTTTTCAGATCAGTGGTCGACTGTGAGGGTTTCTTCTCCGATCCTCCATCTAGTTCCACCGCAGCACTTGCAGTCACGTCTGCTGGTTGGGTCTCTGGCTCTTTCTCAGAATTTTCCAGAGCTGATGGTAGCCGGGAGACAGTGACATGACGATTCTTCCCCTCTCCATGACTTTCATGCTTTAATCCCAGCTCTTCAGAGAGCT
Organism: Oreonectes daqikongensis; assembly: GCA_026939265.1. NCBI lineage: Eukaryota > Metazoa > Chordata > Actinopteri > Cypriniformes > Nemacheilidae > Oreonectes > Oreonectes daqikongensis. The sequence goes on from JAOTQM010000187.1 coordinate 5,828,101, forward strand.
CGTGGACCAGCAGGCGCTCGTGGGAGCTGAGGGAGGAAGAAAACTGTAGTTCTTTCTTGTTTGGATCTTTGAGGAAGTTTAGTAATTGCTCCTTGAACTCTTGTCTCTTATATTGAGTCTCTTCAGCATCTCTAGGTTTAGGATGATGTGAATTGGTAGTTTGGTTTTGTTGTTGACCAGACTGAACATTGTTCTGACTCTCTCCTTTGCCCATGTTTGCATTTTTCTTATGTTGTTGCTCTGCTTTCTTGCCTTCGTTTTTGGACTTCTGTTTTGTAGCTGAAGCATCTTTGCCTCTGAGCTGTTTGTCTTTATTTTCACGGGTATAATTCTGTGGCACACAGTCTTCCAGGTACTCAAATGCGGTCCGAACTTCGCCGTGTTCAGACATGTAGTCAACAAGGGATTTGAGGAAGTCATGGTTTCGAACAGTCTGAGAATCACACACTACTGTGAGCTGCCGTCTGGCACGAGTCACAGCCACATTGATCCTTCTGTCTTCAGCAAGAAATCCAACCTCACCTGTAAGGAATACGCAACACTTTTAATTTCTAAAGCAAATAACTGTACAATATTTGAGAACAAACAGTCATTCACATAGTCGCACCTTTTCGGTTGGATCTGACCAATGACAACACGACAGCCTCCTTCTCTCTGCCCTGGAAGCCATCAACAGACTTGATCTCTAGCTCGGCATGTTTATGGGACAGTTTCTCTCTCAAAAGATCCACCTGAAACATACATTTAAATTAATTCATTTGGCAGATGCTTTTATCCAAAGCGACTTACAAGTAGGAGAGCATACAACATTTTGTCAACACATTAAACAGTACCGATAGTTTAAAAGACCATGTTAACATACAAATGCATCAAATAATTGAAATGTGCAGCAAAAATTAGATGAACCAAAAACTAAAAGCATACATTTTCAATTATGTTCATAATACAATTTGTAATTAAACAAATTAGAAACAACTACAAAGCATAGAAGCGTTTTCACTCAAAATCCTGTCTCACTCAAAAATCTCACCTGGAGATTATAGGGTGCAATAACCGCAATATCTTTGACTTGAAGTCCAGCCTCAGTAAGAGCTTTTATATGAAGAGCCACAATGTCTACCTCTCCTGTAGAGTTACAGAGTAACAGACAAAATATTAGAGAATGAAGGCAAAATTCACTCATAGCCTATTAGGCCATTTCAATATGCCACATGTGTTTGGATCCAATAACAACCTTGATTCCCTTTTGACTGCTCATCTGTGTCCTCCATCTCACTATGACCACAGCCTGCTGTGTCAATAAGCAAAAGAGGGATTCTGGTGTCCTCAACATCAGCAACCCCAACCAGATCTCTGTTTGAAATCGACCATAAAATAAAAATGATATTAAACAGGTTGTGTCATCCAATACACATACATCACATAAACTGTTGTACATGGCTAACAATGTCACACCTAAGCAAGTGTTTCTCCACTGACTGGTGTGCGATCAGTTTGCCCTCATACATCTGCTCTGAAGCCCAATGCATGATGGCACTGTTCATTCGATACTGAGTGGTCAGCATTCTGACCACCGAGTCTCCGTACTTCTTAATCAGACGCTCCATTAAACTCACAGACAGGCCTTTAGATGCAGCGCTGTGAAAGAGATAACATTCTATTATTAAGGGAATATGCCAGAGCTTGTAGAGAATGATACAAACAAAAATGTACAACTTTAATTTAATTTCTGTTTATTTCTATAGTGCTTTTCACAATTTTGCGAATAACTTTTTCTCTCACACCTCTGTGATTTGATGGTAGGTGGCAGCTGCTTGTAATCCCCGGCCAGTATGCACTTGCGTGCTTTGGGCAGAGCGATCCAACAGCTGCTCTCTAGCGCCTGAGCACACTCATCTATTACCACCATGTCAAAATGATCTTTAGGAAGATGTTTCAGAGGACCATCATCAGCAGCTCCTGTATAAAACAAATCGCACGTCTAAGTTTCTAATTGACAAACATAAAAACACCAAATGTTTACTCACCAGTGTTAGTTGCTAGAATAACATCCGCTCTCTTCAGGATCTGAGTGATGGCTGTTCCCTCTCTGGACCTGAGCTCTCGGCGTAACTCGCCCATCTCCCGCCTCAGGTTGCTCCGCTGGCCTTTGTCACGTGCCTTCTTCATTTCACTCTAAGTCAATGCATTTATTTTTTTAATTCGCAGTGTTATCACAGCTTTTTAGATGCTATATAAAAGAATTATGTGAAATCTTACAAATGCTTTGTCCATGTCCTTGCGAATATCAGCGATGATGTTAGTGTTGTCACTGTGTGCAAGCACAGCATCCAGTGAATGCTTCTGAATAGACTCAAGCAGGCGGGCTGGATGACCCAACCTTAAAACCTTGACCTTGCTTCTCACCAGACGCTCCACCAAGTTATCAACAGCCACGTTAGATGGAGCACAGCAAAGAACCTGATAACATTTATTTAGATGTTTGTCACATTTATGTTTGTCAAACATGCATGCAAGTTAAGTCACATATTTATTATGAGTGTTTTTTTTCATAAAGAGACATCCTTTATATCTCGATCACCATCTGCGTACTTTTTGCTCTTGTTTTACCGCCTGCAGGATAACTTCAACCACTGTTGTGGTTTTGCCAGTCCCTGGTGGTCCGTGTATGATTGAAACATCTTTTTGAGAAATTGCAAATGCCACAGCCTCCTTCTGAGAGTTATCTAAGCCAGTGTTGCTAAATTCCAATGCATCTGCAATTGTTAAATAAAACATATTCTAAAACAAATGTGTTATACCTCAAATGCACACAACAATCAATGTGTTATTTATAGCTAGGTGGGTTAGTCCTTTATTTTAGACTTTTTGTGTTACTCAAGTGTTTTCATACGTTGATGTGATAATGTCCCTGGTTCTGAGTAGCCAAAGAAGACGCTGATCAGGTGAGATGCAGGACCACCGCTGTATCCATTTAAAGCCTTTAAGGCACTGCAAGAAAACACAGCAATTAAACATCTACAATTCACACAATAAACTTGCATGCAGGACAGATTTCATCAATACAGCTGAACAAAAAGCTGAAAAAATATTGCAATGCAATATACTTGTTGTATTTTGTTTAGGAAAAAGATATACTTTGAGAGAAACACATACTTTGTGAGCCGCCTATACGTGACATTATTCGCCAACTTCATCAGATTGTACAATCCATCTCTGTCTACGTTAATACCATCTTGAGAGTCATCAAAAGCCACTGTCAGGGATGTCTGAGTGACACGTGTCACCACTCCTGAGCCCAACTGAGATGGCTGAGCCTGACCTTCTGATTGATACAAACCAACAATGTCACCTAGGAAAAAAAGAGTCAAGTCAAATGCTTAGTCAACATTTGAATTAAATGCATTAAGCAGAACACGTGACTTGTGTAAATATCAACATTGATATAGTGCCAAAATGACAACTGCCTTACCAGGTCCAAAGGTGTTGCTGGGAAGAACTGAGGGTCCCATACTTTTCCTAGGTTCAAAAACTACTAAAAGCCTCCCATACATGCCAGTGTGCTGGCTTGCGACTTGTAGTTTCAGTAGGCACACTCCTTTTTGCTGCAAAGTTTTGGGAGATACATTCTCCTGCCATGCCCTGAAAAGACATATAGAGTCAGTATGTTCTTCATGATAAAATACATTTGGGGTAACATAAATGAACGAATGGCTTTATAAAAAATATGTCTATGGTAGAACAAGTGAACGCAAATGTGTTATTTACCGTGCTTCTTCTAACTCCGCTTCTCTCTCCTCTTGCAGGAGCTCAAGTGTCTTGGAAACGAAGTCTTCAACCTCCATAGCCGTCACACTTTAATGACTGGCAACTCACGAGCTTTCGTTTACACCAACTCTAACTAACCAAAATAATATTAAGATTTTAATATCTTCAAAACTTTATAATTTTTTAATACAATAATTTTGAGGCTGTCATGTCACAGCGTTGACTTCTGTTTACCCATTACAGCGCATGCTTTGGAATCGGTCCGTCCCCAAATTCAATCCCATTATGAACAGTAATGCAGATCCAGTCTATGCAATTCCGTCGTAAACAAGAGTAAAACAAAATATTAAAATATAAATGTAATTGTTTGAATATTTTTATATAAACTTTATTACAAATAAATACTTTTGCACGAGAGTTTTAAACATGGGAACGGCGCTTCAGCTTCATGTTTTAGTGGGACTGCATTTCTTGTTGCTCCGGTCATGCTGTGGGAGAACCATGGAATGTCAACGGTAAAAATGTACATGTAGCCTTGAATGTGATTCGGCTTGGACTTGCTATTGTTTTGTACGTTCAGTAGGACATCTATAAAGTAAGCTTTCCTGTAATAATGGCTCGTGTGGTAAAAGTGTTTCGGACTCTACGGAATCACTGGAAGAAGTCCACAGTTGCTGTGTGTCTGTTGTCATATGGGGGACATTGGCTGTATGGAAAGCACTGGTTTGTATTATTAGATTTGCTTCAACACAAAAGTAGTGTTTTTCGTTAGTGACATGCTTGACAAATTTTGTCAACCACATGCAATAGATGTGTATTTGGCTCAGAAAACTTGAATTATTTGATTACTTATTCATGTTGATTTATTTCTCGACAGTGACAGTGTGCTGCGACGGGAAGCATGTTTAGAGGCCAGGGTAAGACGTATTTAGTTTAATAATAGCCTCTTTTTATGTCATGTGTTTCATATGAAACTTTAATAAGAGCCTCAAGGTTTTTTTTGCTATGAACTATACCGTATCTGGTGATTTTACAGGAGTTTGGTCAACAAATAATTGGACCACAGGAACATCTGAAGAAAGCCACAGTAATTCTGAATCCTGCTGCCTGTAAAGGGTACTGTTATGTTATTATACCGCACTGTCATAAAAATATAAATGAATGTCTTTCACGACATGCCAGTTTATTTGTGGTGTTGTATCAGCACAAATATTTATAGCCATGTTTTGCCTCTGCAGAAAAGCAAATAGTTTGTTTGAGAAAAATGCGGCCCCCATTTTACACTTGGCTGGTGTGGAGGTTAAAATTGTGAAGGTATCATACTTTATTTTCTTTTTGTTTGTATTTGTTAAGTTGCTATTGTTTATCAGTCTATAAATCTGTTATTTCTCCTAAACAGACTGATTATGAAGGTCAGGCAAAAAAGCTCATGGAACTTATGGAGCAAACAGATATGCTAATTATTGCTGGTGGTGATGGGACGTTACAGGAGGTACCCTTGCATTTTCAAATGTAAAATTAATGTTTCTAATTTTTTTGTATTATTCAAATGTTTCCACATGTTGCATTTCACATAGGTGATAACTGGTGTACTGCGGCGAGCTGATGAGGTATGTTCTTGTAGTATAAATTCATACTTACTGTATGCTGTTTTATGTATTCTGGTACATAAATTCATTCCAGTTTTTTTTTATTTAATAACAGGAGACCTTCAGTAAAATACCAATCGGTTTCATTCCCCTGGGTTCCAGTAACTCTCTGAGTCAGAGCCTGCATTTAGTTTCTGACAACAAAGTACAGTAAGTGTCTCCTGAAATATCAAAGATAAAATTCTACAGTAAAGTGTACAATTGTTTGTTGTAACTGGATCTTACTGGTCTCCAGGCACATTACCACAGCAACCCTATCGATTCTTAAAGGGGAAACGGTACCACTGGATGTTCTGCAGATAAAAGTGAGATTTACAGACATTACATAGAGAACACTTTTTTTTTTGGTATACATTTCACACAGTTGATTATGTAATTCTGTTCATAGGGTGAGAAGGAGCAGCCAGTGTTTGCCCTGTCAAGCTTACGGTGGGGTGCGTTTAGAGATGTTGCTTCTAACATAAGCAAGTATGTTGCTTTTTGTATAAATGCAAATATAAACATTTATTTTTCTTATTAACAATCTTCTCTGTTGTCAAGATATTGGTATCTTGGACCGTTAAAAACAAGAGCAGCACACTGGTTTAGTACACTTAAGGTAAGTGCAGCTCTTGTAAAGAATAGTTCAGTTGCATTACATATAATATACACTTCAGTGATTATTGAATAAACCAGGATGTCCTCTTCCTCACAGGAGTGGCCTCAGATCCACCAGGCCTCCCTGTCCTATCTGGGTCCGGTACCACGACCACCTGACCTTCCCGCTGAGAAACCATCCCGACCCAACCTTCTCTACCGCATCCACCGCAGACTCAAGAACTATTGGAACCCTCCTATTGAAGGTATGTGTTTGAGCTTGTTTTTAAATTATATTTCTTTATACAGAACATGAATGCTGTTGCTCTCAGATAAGCAAAATGCACTAAACATTAACCCATACGTAATTGTGTTATGTTTGATTTCTGTTGTGTTTGTAGAGCCACCAAAAGAGCAAGAGCCTGAGCAATTGGAGAACAAAGAGATCTCCACAGTTGAGCTGTCAGTTAGCACACACAATAAGAACCCTGTTAAAAGAGTAAGTTATCTGAAACACAACAGTGTCAATTTATTATAAAAATATTATTTGCTTAGTAAATTCTTAACCCTGTTTGTCGGCTCTCTTTAGCGTGTGGATGATTCGATGCTGATAACTCTGGAGCCAGACAGCCTCACAGTTGGCCAGTTTATTACAGAAGGGTGCGTATCATACACCTCTAAGACATTGCATTTCTCCCTGATTTAGGAAATGAGTTTGTGGGTTTCAACGATGTTTGATCTATGTCGTGCAGAACCAAAAAAGCAGTGAACCCAATGCACCCTATAGAAAATTCCTTGCAGCTAGAAGCCAGTACTGCTTGTCTCGATCTCCCGAAGGTCAGTATGTTTTTGTGAGTTGTTTCAGTTCATTTGTTTACAGAGATTGCTCCTCTCAGGCTATGGATGTGTACAGTGAACATCTGTTACATTGTCAGATTTGTGCTATGACGGTAGCTTTCATCTATTGTTGTTCTTCTCCTACCCACAGGAGGGCGCCGGCTTTTATGACATTGATAATGAGGAATATGAGGCAATGTCTGTGGAAGTGAGACTGTTGCCACGGAAACTGAGGTTCTTTTGCAGTGCAGAACGCAAAGAGCAGCTTTCACAAGCTCTTTGAGAACAGTGCTGCCATGTTGGTTATGTAAACGTGTGGACAGTATGAAGACTCCTGAGCCTTTCACAATGTCTGAGACACTTAGTACTGATTTTAATATTACAAGAAACTGGACAACACCGAGTCAAATGAACTATAATGTGTTTTAAAGGGTTAACTAAAGATATGTTGTTGTACTTTGATGGAGAAGCAGTTTATTGTTTGTACCATAATGGAAGTCTTGAGGCTTTTTATTGTGTTAAAAAGTAATATTATACCTCTTATATTTGAGGTTTCATCTGACAAGCAGTACATTTAAATGGTTTGTAATTGAAGATTAGATGAGATAATACTGTACTTATAATTAATGACAGAGAAAGAACATCCTGGTTAACATTGAGTCAATGTAAGTTTTCAAATGACGTGTTATCACGAGAGTACAAAGCCAGCTCTAAAACTCACTAAGAACAGAAATGATGACATTGTTATAATATTGAAGACCAAAAATAAATGTCATTATCATTCTCCCTTGGATTTGTTTTGTCAAATTTAACACATTTAAACATTACACAAACATGTGATAGAAAAGAAACCATTTATTTCAAAATGGCAGTGAATAAGAATGACTGGATTTAAAACAACAGACACATGCTGTTAGTTTGTATTACTCTTGTGTAGGTAGTGTGTGAGACAGAGGCATTATACTATGATCTGTGATACTAGTAGCGTAAAACTCGACATTCATTTAGCCTGTTATTGTGACAAAGAATAGATATAACATTTAGATAATCCACAAAAACAAATTATTTTACACATACACAATACAAGACAATTCATACTGTACAATTATATTACATGGCTGCTAAATATACATTCTCCATCTTTCAGAACAGGAGGACAATAAACAACCAGCCTTCATTCTATAAGAGGATTGTTTGACAGTTTTTCAATATCTCTGATAAATATGAAATGTACAAAAAATTCACATTTAATCATTAAATCCTTGAAATCAACAGGGCATTAAGCAATACAGTAGTATTTATTGTTAACCGAACGAAATATTGCATTTCATAAGTATTTATCTTTATTAAACTGTGCCAGACCTGAGCGCCAGCACTCAATCTTAAAAATGAGTACTTGATTCCGTCATCCTCATGAAATTGGTTTGAAATATTAATCTGTATTTCACTCTCAGTCTAAATGGACATTGGATTTAATGTAAACATGAACAATTAAATACTTTCCAAATATAACGTTTTTCACCTTGATTAATACAGTTTTATGTATCTTTTGAACAGTGTTAAGCATCTAGTTTGTGTCTTCACAAAACATAACATAAAAACACACACAAACCCACAATCAGTTTGCTGCTGTTACCCAGAAATGATCAACCCCAATACATAGAAATATCACGTATATACATGTTCACGTAATTCTTTCACAAGTAACAGATTTAAGACAGAAATCACATTCATAACTTCAGAGCACTTGACTCTCAAAGCTGAACATAACATTTCTGTGTCTGTTTGTATTAAAATGTATCATTTACATTCAGTACCATGTGTGATTAAAGGCTTATCCAGCAAAGAACAGGTTTAAAAGAGACTGAGGGGGTAGACAACATTAAAATGTCTACTGTCACTGATAGTGTTGATGAAATAAATAAAAGTTTAGTCACAGCCATAAGTTAACACTGAAATGAGATGAACTGAGAACCTTCTACAGTGTTAATCGTTCCAATTCATAGCCATTAATAAACAGTCCGCAAACAGGCTGTGTCAAAATACAGCATTTTATGTAGCACAACTGACTGGTCCATGCATAACAGATCAAAAATAAACTTCACTATACAAGAAACAGAAGGAAAACACTGACATGTCTCTGTTGTATTCCAAACAAAATGAATGTTCACTAAATGAACATGAATATGATCCGAAAACGTGAAGAACACCAGCACAGTAGTGTGTAATATGCAACAACCATAAACCGTAAAACCATAAAACATTCAAGGCAGACCGTCATTACCAGGAAAAAGATTTCAGTCCAGGTCTGAGAGTTCTTCCCTTGATGACCTGAGGATTTCATCCATTCTCTGGTGTCCACATGAAGCAGGTTTATCCACTGGGGACGTCACATCAGTTCCCCATGACAGCACTGGCTAGAAGAACAAAGTTACAACTGAAGACCAAACATTGAGAAGCAGTAGAAAGAGGCACAGAGATCAGTTTCATTGTGTTTTGGATACAAGCTTAGGCAAAGTTGAGAGAAACTCCGGGATGGCTGGAAGGATATTAAAACACAGACAGACAGACAGAAAGACAAGCAGAAAGACTTCACTGAATTGGCTGGCTGCAGAGTGCACAAAAAGCCTGCAGACATATTGTTGGTGTTGGCAGTGTCGTCCAAAAGGGTCAAGAATGGCTCCTGCGATAGCCGAGCCAGAGAAAGAGAAAATAAAGCAGGCGGTGTGTTAGACAGCCCTAAACAGAGAATAATCTTCATTGATAGAGGCAAAGAAACGTCTTACGGGCAGCAGGGGTTGTCGATAACCAGCATGACGTCGATGCCGTAGACCTCCAGCAGGTCGACGAGAAATCCACGGTCGCACTGAGGATCCAGACCCATGGCTCGCACATGTTCGGTGGTCAGGGTTGAATCAGCGCTCGCTGCCACGTCAGACAGCGTCTGGAAGATTCTGTTGTTCTGCTCCATGAAGAACCTGAGTAAGAAGGATACGTTTGGTGATCTTAAAGAGATAGTGCCACAGAACTTTTTGCTGTCCTACATTCTTCAAAATATCTCATTTTATGTTCAACAGAACAAAAAAATTGTAAAGTATTTTTTCCTACTATGGTAGTCAATGGGGTCCAAGAACTGTTTGGTTACAAGCATTCTTCCAAATATCTCTCTGTGTGTTCATTATAACAAAGAAACTTAAACAGATTTTGAACAACTCAAAGGTGAGTAAATGATGACAGAACTTTTATTTTTGGGTGAACTGTCCCTTTAACTGGTCTTGACTTGTTATAAGGAACAGTTTATTTAACAGAAATTGTTTGCGAACATATATGGACTAAAATTATTGTTATTGTGGTTTACACAAGTCTTCATGACAGGTTTTCATTCTTCCTTTCAATGTCAATAGCAATTTATTTGGAAATTACATTCATTGTCATTCGCTTGCACAACAAAAAGGTGAAAAACTAAGCACATAAAATTGTGACAATGCCTAAACCCAAACTGACTGTCATCACTGTGATGTGCTTACAGAATAAAGAGATCTTCCTCATTAGATGTGCAGTCTCCATCCACCTCCTGAGAGTACAACAGCAACTGCCTGCAAAGATATATTACATTACATTACATTACATATCATCTTACTAGACAACTAGACTCCACTAGGAAAGAGTACATAACTTGAGCTACAAACATAAATGACCAGAAATAACATTTTAAATAACAATTACATAAAATGCACTTCTTTCAAAACAATTATGAAAATAAACCCCTCAAAAACACATGAAGGTAAATATAAACAAACCAAAGTTAGCTTGTTGTAAAAATTGGTGTAATTGTCATTTTTCCAAAAAATATTCAATTAAAATACCAGCCTATTTAAATGAAAGAAATAATGATTCCTGTTTTTTATGAATGCTTTAAACACACAAAAAAATGTTATGAATAAAAAATATTATCAATAAATAAATTTTACAACATTTTTTAATGAATAAATTTTTTTTATGAATAAATCTTTGCACATCTGGATGACGCAGGTGCTCAATACTAAAGAAAAAAATACTCTCAAATATCTTGCAAGATAAAACTTCAGTTCATTTGATCATTCCTATCTAGATTCCTATCTCTCCTGAAAGTATTATAAAAGGCAGGTGTACCTCTGTTCACAGAGCTTGCGATACTTCTCTCTGTCTGCATTGTTGAGTCTGAGCAGAGGCTGGAGGCTTTCTCTGTGTGTCTTTACATTCTGATTGTCAATGTAGACATCATATAACTCCTTCTTTTCCTCAAAGATCTTCTCTGTTGTACCTGTGAACACACACACGCGCGAATAAAAAAGAAAGTTACAAAACTCAAGAATGCTTATTACAGACATTCTACTAGTTCATTTAGAAACCACATAAAAAAGTCTATCTCTTGACTGAGACACTTACAGGCCACATAAGACAGCTCGGTCTCAAGAGCTGTGATGTCAGCGACATTGATATAGAAGAAGGGGCGGAGCTCCGGAACAGACACGCCCATCCCAGGAATAGACACGTTAGCAAGACAGCAGCAACAGTAAACTAAAATATCATTCAAAACACAATTAGTCAAAATACAATCTACAGAAAACAAAAGTTGTAAAGTAACATTTATAGTTACAGATGAATGAAGTGCAAAAGTCAATGAACAAATGCATGTAGTTATATGTGATGTACTGCAATGACATTTTCTCATCAGGTTGTCAAGATATGCAAAGAAGTAATGGTAGCCATGTGTTAACATGTAAAGTAGATTTCAACTCTCACCCCGATAGCAGACTACGCCGACAGGGGGAGGAGAGAAAATGAGGATGCGTTTCCTTAGCAAAGCAAACTTCCACAGCACCATGATCTGCTCTCCAAAGAAGCGGATGAACTGGGACATGCAGCCAGCCGGGTGTGTGATCTGATAGAAGAACAGACAAGCTTTATTTTATGATTTATATAAAGTCTATATAAAGCATCTTTAATACCAAGAAAGGCTTTGTTCAGACAAAAATCTAGTTGTGCTAAAGTATACATCAGCACATATTTCAATATGTCCTGACATTCCTCTTCACAATAGGACCTTGTGGTTTGTGACCAGCAATCATTATATCACAAAAGTTCTCTTTTCACCAAGCAGAACTTTCTCAAGCATATGCTGCCGAGATGCAGAAGTAATGCACACGGATTAGGTGCCGTGACCTAGTTTTCTTTCGAAAGTAGAAAAAGCCTTATCTAATGATGTAATAATACTATCTTGAATATATTAACAGTGATACCAACTGTACAGCCTTTAATGAGTTCCTCAAAAATGAAGTAGTGACAGATAAGGTTGGGTGCAAACCTTCATTTCCGGATGCATGCAACGGTTGACTATTGGCGCAAGAGCACTAGTTGGACAGGCCGTGACCAAACCGTTCCCTCCTGGTGGCAATATTGCCTTCTTATCCTCATAGAAAGCTTCAAGCGGAGAGTACTGGCCGGGGCATTGCAGCTGGTGCCTACAAGAGAAAAAAGGAAGCTGCAGACATAAGACTCAAAGTGCATTAAATATACAACACAACATTACATTTTTTATATTACAATGCATTTTTGTTTCATAATTTGAACATTAGATTAGATTAGATTCAACTTTATTGTCATTACACATGTACAAGTACATGCTGCATAATACTAAATTCAAAGGTGAAATGAAGTCCGAGTCAAATAAATTCCATGTGACATCACAAGCTTCTCTGAGCTTATGTTTAATAGATTACAACATCATAAAATAAATAGACGCATGTGTTGAAGAAGCACGGCAGGGAGACACTCACCGGACCTGATTCTCCAGGAAGTGCATGTAACGGTACAGTAGTGTGTAAGAAGGAGACAAAATCCCTACAGATTTCATCCGAGCCCCTCGCTCCAGCTCGCTCTCTACTGGCATGTTGGCGAAGCATGCTAGTCCAAAATAACAGCCTTTACGGAAATATCTAGAGATAGAGACAAGCACATTTCTACTTGATGTATACAAAGTCCAGGCACTAAAATGTAAAATACTGTTTGGGTCATGCACATAGTTCTGAAAATAAATAACTACAGTTTCATGATCACAAAACTGATATACTCAAAAATACTTTTATATGATATTTAAGTATAATAAAGATCTACAAAAAAAGGTTCCCACATGAAGTCACTTGATATCCGATGGGAGCCGCTGGCCATTGACTTGAACTCAACACCCTCCAGGTTGATATCCTGAGGTAAGCACCATTCTATCATGTTTCCTGTAAAAAAAAAAACACAGCAAGGCCTTTAAAACATCTGCGAAGCTGCTAAACTGGGTTTTAATCTAATAAATTAGTGTTTGCAGTCAGACAAAAAAAACTCTAAATGGCTGTCTCAGCTGACCTCCTTATGAATGAGGAAGTGAGATACAGTTGACCAGATGATGACTGTCCAACTCTCACTTCATTCATTTCTTCAAGTGACATGACAAACATGATTCCACAATAAAAGGGGATGTTAGATCTGTCACACGCATAAACAACCAAGTCAAAACCCGTAGCATGGCATGGGAACCTCACCCGATCTTGTGTCGAACGTCACCACGAAAACAGCAACAATTTGATCTTTCTCTTCCCATTCGGCGATCCTCCGGTCTCTGACGGACAGTCCGTGAAAGGCGCAGTCTCCTTCCTCATCAGTAGCAGAACCATCTCCCCCGGGGCCGCCGTGTTTACGGGGAGAATCTGCACTTTCACCTATAACAGCTGTTGCGCTGTGCGTTCTCGCCGGGCTGGTGCTCTGCGAGATATCTGCCCCTGCGCCGCCCTGAGCCGGGTAATTCGATAAACCGGATTGCAATGAATCCCCCGTCTCCACTGAAGGAACCGATGGGGCAAGTTCGGCCGGAGGGATCTCCTCCCAGTCCAGCAGCGGGGCGCGATCCGACTGCTCAACCATGTTTGTCGATATTGACTATCGAGAAAATACCAAAGACGTCGCACCGGTACGGAACAGCTCAGTCAGAGCGACAAACGGCCACACGTGAAATAGAACATAGCGATTGTGGTGCACAGGTTTCTGAAATGTAGTAATGTAAACTGGGTAACGAACGCTACCCGGGCGGACACTGTTTTGATGATGATGTCACTTACTTCCGTTCACGTGGTGTAAGAGGGTTCTTGTGATCCACCGCCCACCCGAAAAATAAATAGACGTGTCATGTTGCCTCTGTGCGCAAAACACAGAGTTAAACACGCTGGCTAGCTTTCCTTAACACCATAAAGAGATTTGTTTTTGTTTCACTTTCTTGTATTTCATTTTAATTTGTTGCTAAATAAATAAATGCTTTATAAATGATTATTTGTTGTCGTTTGTGGTCTAATGGTTAGCAGAGGTAATTAAGGGCAGTCATGAGGTGCGTTCAGGTGTGTTCGACTTCGTGAGGCACTGCGCAGTTTCATGAGCGAATGACATCAAGTACCACGAGAGCAGACTGCTGTTTTTGAGTCGCTATCGCGATACTTTGATATCACAGGCCTTTTGGTCTGCGCAGGTCGAACACCTAAGGTCGTGCCACTCCGCCCATCGTTAAAGGACCTGATGCCGCGTTACTCATTCACGTGCCAAGTTCGTCAAGTTCAAGCGTGGTGCCAAGCTAGCTCATCTCAGGGTAAGTTAGATTTGCGGTTTTTGTTGTTTAAAACTGCGCAATATTATCATAGAAGTTAAGGATGTGTGTCAGTATATTTTGAGGGAAGGAAATATCTTTTTCTTGCTTTCTGCAATGAATATAGTTAGCTGAGGCCTTTAGGCTCACCTAAGGAAACTTGTATGGAATGTATACATACGACTTGTGGTTGTCAACATGTAATCAAATATTTCGTAAGTGCAATGTTTTATCTCAAAAATAGAATGATGTATTTGTGAGTAATGATGCATTTATGTTTAATATTTCTGAGTGCAGTGGCTTGAAATGGCCTCTGTGAATGCAGTGCAGCAACATCTGAGCTTCTCCAGCAGTGGTGAGGACAGCAGTGATAATAGTTTTGATGAATGGACGCTCAAGAGTGTTCCACTTCGAAGCCCCTCTGCAGCCTGTCAAACACCCCGTGTGCAGCGCCACCGTACCCTGACTGTCACCGTTTCTCCATCTGTTCCAACTTCTCCTATACCGTACAGTGCCTGGAAAAAACTCAGGCTATGTGACTCACCCAGTACACCAAAGGTGAGCGTTTAGGGAGAATTACTATGTTAATTTGTTCTAATTCACTTGTATTAATTTCCTTCTCTTTTAGAGTTTGCTGTCTAAAGCAACCCTCCCTTGCTCTACCACCAAGCCATGCCGCAGTCAACGATTACTTCGTTTGTCTACTGCTTTCGACCGTGTACCCTCAGTGAACATCAACCCTTTCACGCCGGACACTGTGAACAGGAACCGTGAGCACCACAAGAGGAAGAGCCAAAGGAGTGATGAGGATGATGATGACGTACAAAGGTACCAGCAAGGCCTTTAGTAAAACTTTTGTGAATTCCTGCATTTTCTTTTTATTAAAGGAATAGTTCAGTTTAGAATTAACGTTTTATGATTATTTACATGCCCTCGAGTTGTTCCAAATCTTGTAACCAAACAGTATTTGGTTCCCATTGACTACCATAGTAAGAAAAATGACAATGGTTGTCAAAAGTGCCCCAGAGCTTTTTGCTGTCCTACATTATTCAAAATATCTCAATTTGTGTTCAACAGAACAAAAACAATTATAAAGTAATTTTTCCTGCTTTGGTAGTCAATGGGACCCAAAAAATGTTTGTTTACAAGCATTCTTCCAAATATCTTTCTCTGAATTCAACCAAACAAAGAAATGTATACAGATCTGGAACAACTCGAGGGTGAGTAAATAATCATAAAATTTCAATTCTCAAGTGAACTATTCCTTTAAGTGTTTATTCCAACAGATCGAAAGAAACTCAGAGCTCATCGGATGATGAAAATTTTTACCTTCCATCGAAGGTATGCTTTAAAAAAATAGTCATTTTCGATATCTTTCTCGTCTTGGTCTCAGAATTTCATAATCCCACCTAAAGCTTTGGCAAATCTCTGTTTTCTCTCATACGGTCTCCCATCTGTCTGCTCTCAGAGGCCAGCAGTGTCAGCCCGCATGCTGTCGCGTTATGAGAGCGAGTTTCTAGAGCTGGGCTGCATCGGCGTGGGCGAATTTGGTGCCGTGTATCGATGTGTAAAGAGGCTTGATGGCTGTATGTACGCCATCAAGCGCTCACGCAGGCCAATAGCAGGCTCCGCCAATGAGTGAGTCAGCACTGCCAATCGCACAATGCATCCACACAACAAGGCCACTGTAATATTTTTTTTTTCATATTCGTTGTTGCAACAAATAATCCTAAATATGGCTAGATTATAAACGTTGTCAGAGGTCTGTTCATTTCCTTTTTATGAGGAAATCATTATCTGTGTGTATATTAATAAATGTGTGTCAGAAGCATCCTAAATATTTCAAGGTTTTGTATTTTCAGGCAGCTGGCCTTAAAGGAAGTGTATGCCCACGCGGTTCTGGGGCATCATCCTCATGTTGTCCGTTATTACTCTGCATGGGCTGAGGATGACCACATGATTATACAAAATGAGTATTGTGATGGTAAGACAGAAGATCGCATAGAACCGTTCTTGTTTTGGTTCTTCAAGAGGCTGATATTATGATTAATATATATATATTTTTTTTTTTGTAGGTGGTAGTCTTCACGATGCTGTAACTGAAAAGGGAGAGCAGGGGGAGTTCTTCAGTTTGCCAGATTTAAGAGATCTGCTTCTACAGGTCTCAATGGGGCTCAAATACATTCACAGCTCAGGCCTTGTGCATCTTGACATCAAACCCAGTGAGCTCTATATTTCCTTCATTCTTCCTTGTCTCTATCACCTGTTTTATAAATACAAACTTTTATAAATGGTAAAATGTTCATACTTTCAGGTAATATTTTTATCTGCCGTCGACCCAGCTCTAGTGCTGGTGGAGAGGGGGATAGTGAGGATGATGATGATGAAAGCCCATCCTCAGGCATTGTATATAAAATTGGTATCTGGCCTTTTTTTGAAAAATCTGGCATTTTTCAGATTCAACACTGAGAAATATAAAACATGATTCTAATAGCAGATCTCATTGGTTTGATGTTTTGTATTATTTAGGTGACTTGGGTCATGTGACATCTATCTTAAGCCCTCAGGTGGAGGAAGGGGACAGCCGGTTTTTGGCCTATGAGGTTTTGCGAGAGGTGAAACGTTGATTTGAAATCATCCCTTCGATTGTGATCTTACTGTATATACAATGGTTATGAACTTTGTTGTCTCTCTCGTCTAGGACTTCACCCATCTTCCTAAAGCAGATATTTTTGCACTGGGCCTTACAGTGTTATTAGCTGCTGGAGCTCCATCACTTCCACAGAATGGAGATGACTGGCACAGTCTTAGGCAGGGTCAGCTACCCAGTCTGCCCCAGGAGTTAACACCACCCTTTAAAGATCTTATAAAGGTGGTTCTTCATGTTGCCCATAATCATTAGATTTTGCTAAACATCCCACTATTGGTCATTATTTTCAGCATATTAATGCTGAAGCTCCATACAAATACATTTTTCAGTCTTTGATGGTTAAACAAGCCACCTTAACATTCATGTATTCATGTTTGTATAGTGGATTAATTTATCTTTGTGAGGTTGAGATGGCAAACAATACACTGCATTTGACAGATGCTGTTAGATCCTGATCCTGCTTTAAGGCCATCTGCATCTGCATTGTGTCGGCACAATGTACTGCGCAGGGAAAGGACGGGAAAACTAGCTGCACAGCTTCGCAGGGAGCTCAATGTGGAAAAGTTCAGAACAGCTGTGCTGGAGAGGTGAGTGGTTATAGTTTTGAAGCAGCACTGAAAATCAATGTATTTTCCCCCTGTTGTTCCTAATTACTGGGCCATTTTTATTTCACCCTAGGGAACTCGAGGAGGCTCGACTGGCTGCTACCTCACCCCAGCAGTCATCCCAACCAGGGTCTCTTCCAAGAGCTGGGAGGAAGCTTGTGGGCCGAAGTGCAGCTCGATCTGTGAGCTTTGGTTTCCCTGGATATTAGCATGGAATGTCATGGAACTGGGTCTGTCATGGAATGCCCCGTTTTATGTACACCGAATGCAATACAGCCAGAATTTGGATTACAACGGGTTATGTGAATGACACTCGCTTCAAAAATGAACAGTTATATTTGGTGCATGGTGTAATGTCTTCAAGCTTGACTGTTTGCTGTTCAACATTGTTTTTATGTCAAATGTGTTTTTTAAATTGTAAATAAAGATTTTTAATGTTTTGCTGAGTTTTATGCAGTGCATATTCAAAACCTTTCATTTCAATCTTTTGCGATAACTATACAACTAAATAACTTGCATTACGAAAAAACGTAACTAAAAAGGCATTCTTTTTTCGGGGGTGGGTCTTTATAAAAACGTTAAACACTGAGCCTCAGCTCCATCTGAGAATTGGCTGGGGCCCCCTTATCTAGCTTTTACAGTGACATTACAGTAAAGAAAAATCGTTTCCAAAAAAACCCCGTCCGTCACATACAGACAAAAAGTCACGTGTACACTTACTGACTTAATAGCTTGCTTATCTCTGTTCCCATGAGTCATTCTTAGCATTTGCCAAAACAATGTAATTTTAACAACTAAAACAATTACTCAATACTTAAACTAGTTCAATGTCGACTCTCCACCGTCGTCTTCTGGCACTGGTCGTTTCCTATTTAAGCCACGCCCCCGCTGCGTGGGGGTGTCGTCTCTAGCACGCACCAGCGGCACGCAAGGAACTTGAAATCCGGGGATTTTTTTAGGTTAGGTTCTTCGACTGTTGAATTGAACTGTTATGGTTTGACTAGCAGTTTACGTAAGTAACGTGTTTATACGTTTACTAAAAAGTACATGGACATGATTTACATGTTATCTAAAGCAGCATAGTTTTAATGAGATTTTTAATATGACATCACCGGCACATTTAATATTAGACCGTAAAGCTTAGATCAGTCTCCGGTGTTTACATACGATAGTTCATGTCATTTCTGTGTAAACACTAAACAGCATGTTTTACTTAGGAAGAGATAAGTGTCTTCGTTATAGTTGTATTTGAACGATATTCTTCTGGGTTTAGGTATGTGTCGATATTTTATTCACAGTTCAAATAGGAGTTTTAACTAACGTTAGTCTTGCTCCGTAAAATACGCAAACGTGAAGACAAATCTGTCTTGTTCACTTGTATGAGATTAAATAAATGCTCTATTGGGGAAAAGTTAGCTAAAACAACTGGGAGTGATATTTCAAAAACACGTGTTAGCTAATTAGCTTCTTTTAAAATAGTCGCCGCGATTTATTTGAGTTAATTTATTAAAAATCGATTCTTTTAACTGTATTGTAATTCATGTTGTCTGGCACAGTTTCATTGTATTAATCCTGTCTTGCAACAACTTGCAATCTGATTGTTTATTTTTGAATATACAGTAGAAAACAACCATGATACTAACAGCCTAGATCCCTTAATAAAATTCAAATGGAGATATGACTTAATCCATGTCTGCTCACTTACTCATTTTCAGAGTGAAGTC
The DNA here is from genome assembly GCA_026939265.1 of Oreonectes daqikongensis. NCBI lineage: Eukaryota > Metazoa > Chordata > Actinopteri > Cypriniformes > Nemacheilidae > Oreonectes > Oreonectes daqikongensis. The sequence goes on from JAOTQM010000187.1 coordinate 5,847,570, forward strand.
TTGTATGGCCTGATGTTGTGCAATGGACTGTAACAAAAATTTTGACAGTTTTCCGGAGACATCCCTTGTCTTCCTTGCCTTTCTTCAGCAAAAAAGCTGCCAAAACAATGAACTTGATGATCTCAATGAAAATTCAAAATGGACTACCAACCACAACTACATCGAGAATGATGAAGAGTTACAAGCCGATGGACACAGTTTTACAGGCGACTATAGAAACCTTTTACAGGACCTTCAACAGCAAGTTCAGCCTCGTTTTCCAGGTATTATTTGGCTAAATTGGGACCCTTTTTACACTCAATATTTTCTAATGTAGGTCCAAGTATGAAAGTTAAATGTTGTGCAATTAAGTTCAAGCGTCTCTCTTTCTTATAGATTTTGCTCCCATTGATGTTTCTATGCACTACCACAATATATCTTTTTATTGTAGTCAATGCTGAAGCTGAAGAGGCTCGTGCAGCAAGGGAAATGGCTGCTGAGCTGATCAGAATTGCAGACCTGTTGGAGCATAGAATCCTCTCCCAAGCTGCTGACGGTCTAACCAAGAAACTCAAAACCTCTCCCTTCCAGGTTAGAAACAATTTTACAATACAAACAAATCTGATCAGTTTAGATTCGTTATTATTTAGTTCATTCATTATCTCTAAAAAGGGGGCAGTTGTGGCCTAATGGTTAGAGAGTCGGTGTGTGTTCACTATTCACTTGTTGGGTTAAATGCAGAGGTCACATTTCGGGTATGGGTCACCATATCTGACAAATAGGTCACTTTCATCTCATTTTGTTTTTGTAGGTTTGGTCAGACCACTTATCTGTAGGAGTGCAGAGTTTACTTCACCAAGTGCCTGGTGCCAGAGAGTTTAACAAAGAACTTGTGGAGATGGCCTTTACTTTTGCACTTACGAAAACAGTGTGTGAACATGTGCCACGTTTTCTCTTTCATCTATATGACATCGTAGTGCAGCATTTCGTGCCGCAGAGGCCCCAGTGATCTTTTTTTCACTGGTGCAAGATCTGTGGTTAAAGACCAATGTATATTTCTATTTGTATTGTTTAGCATCCTTCTTCAGTTGATTCACAGTATTGATTTTCTTTTATCTAAAAATAATTGTTTATCATCAAGATGTAACAATGCATTGTGTTGATTTTCATTTGAAGCTTGTTTATTTGTTATTCTACAATAAATGTTTTTTAACACTTTTTTCAATTGAATAAAAAAAGTTCATTATTTGCATTATGTTCTTCCATATAACTTGTTGTTTCGAAGTAAACATGAGCATATGAAAAATGGAAATCAGCTTTAACATTACGTGCTGTTTGCTGCCACGCATAACATGATCACATAGTGAGGCTTTCATGGCCAACACCAGTCAGATTAGTACTAAATACAGGAACTAAACTTTAGTTTCTATATCAGATGATTTTTGGTCTTTTAGTTTAATCCTTATATTTTAGCAGGAAGAAATCAATTCTCAAATTGGTACACAAAAGACCAGGTGTTCCCCTAACAGAATATCCTTTTATTTCACAGCTTTTGTCAACAATACAAAACACCTCACTTGCAAAAAATAGCACTTTTTTTCCTCTGAGTTTAGACCGCCAACCACTGACAACAGGTGGATTCTGCCTATAGATGTGACTTCTGCTTTTGCTTTCTCTAGATTTGATCAGTGTTTTTTTGGATAGGCACACAGCAGGAAATGTAGTGACAGGACTCTACCGAGCAGGTCTTTAAATCATAAAGACAAACAACAGCACAGGGTACAGGCAATGTAGTCTTGGAGGCTGAAAAGAGACAATACTTTATCTACTATGTAGTATGAGAGAAAACACGATAGTAAAGGTTTTATTCTACTTATCCACATTAAAAAGACATGATTGGCTCTTATGGTCCCCAAACCTGAAGTCAACGTAATCTCAGCAACACTGGTTTAATGTAACCTCATACAGAAAATCATTTTTACTGTAGAACTACTAAATTAATTTAGATATTCTGTTCATGTTAATCTGGGACACAGTGGTTTATATATAAAATTAACAGCCTGTCTGTGATCACATTCTCATTTAAATATGCACAGTTTACTTAAAGCTGTAAACTGAAAGTGCTGTGCTTTTGACCCAGAATCAGGGACATTAATTTACAAAATGCAAGATTAGAAAACTAAATTTGACTTTCTAGCATTTTCTTTGTCTTGATACTACATAAATTCAGTCCACTATGGCCTGTTGTCATGACAAAACTGATTATGCTGGTGAATTGTTTTCTTTGTTACATATCATACCATCTTTTTGTAATGTAAAGAAAAGTTCACATGATGAATTGCTGTACCTTTTGCAATGATAACCCATTAACAGAACAATGTAAAGGGGTTGTGATCTAGGTTTCTATTTTCAGTTTTTAAAACGGGGGAAATCATAACCATCACGCCTGTGCTTTAAAATCAAAACTAACTATAAATAATAATAATAATCACACTTTACTAACAAAACAAAATAAACTATGTCCATTTAACAATCAGGCAAAACCTAGGTCACAGCCAGTGAACACTGCTGTTCACAAACAGCACAAAAGCATCAAATCACCAAAAACAGATTTGTCTGCATCTGGCGTCCCCACCCAGTCATTAAGCTGGTTTAACGAAACTAAGACACCAAATGAAAATGATCAAATAAAAGCCAAGAGAACACAAAAGAAAATGGTATGACACAAAGACAGGGAGTATTTGTCTGATAAAGTGCAGCTTTTGGCAGCACAATGGCCCAGGCTTCCATTAGGGCAAAAGAGAGTGACATCACAGACAGTCACAAACTTTTCACTTCTTCCTATAAGCCAATACTCCACAGGCCATTACTGCAGCGATGGCCACCAGGGCAGCACCACCATATAGCAGCACAGGGAGGTCAGAGGACGCGGGTTGTGGCACAGACTGCTTCTGCACCAGGGGCTCGGTAGAGGCGGAGACAGGGAGGTCTTGGGCCGGGGAGACCTTTTGCTCTACCCCTGGAAGTACCCCTTGCTCTAGGGTGGCTTGGACAGGTTTCGGTTCTAGATCGGGTGGTGGGACGATGGCAGAGGGAGGATCTTTGATTAGGGATGTTGATTGTGGCTCCACAGGAGCTGGAAGAGGCTCAGGCTGAGACTGAAGTTCAGGTTCAGGCACAATGAAAGAGGTGAAAGGAGTAGCAGCATGGTGGGCTAGGATCTCTTTCTCCACTAAGGCTGGAGGTGGATCATCACTTACTTTAGGGGAAATCTCAGTAACAACATTCGGTTGCTCTACAGACTCTCTGAGAGCAGCAAGCTCACTCTCACTGCCCAGCACACTAAGAACACTACTCTGAAGCTCCGCATCCTCTGCAGTTTCTCCACCCTCCTCTAGCAGTTCAGCGTCTTCACGTTCCACATGGACGATGTCAGAGTTCGAGGAGTTGTTCTCGCTTTGCTCCTCGGCTATTGCCACACCCTCTGCACTGTCCAGACTTTTGATGTCTTCTGGGTCCATCATACCAACCTGGGCCCAAGACTCGTTTCCTGTCAGTGAAACAGGAAGACTCTCTGTCTGCCAGGAAGTTGGCCCACTACTATCTCCCAGAATCAATAGTGATGCAGGTGGGCTTAGTTGATCTGAGGCCTGTTCACCTGACAGGATGTATATGTCGTTACTGTCCTCAGCTATGATCACTCCAGGGTCTTCAGTTTCATCCAGGCTGAACACAGTGCCCTGTAATAGAAGAGCAAATACTTATTAATTTAAAGTCACAACTTTTTATTAATTTAAGAATACATGTATGCCCTCATGAAAGTGAATGTCAATGCACAATGCAATAAACTTTCTCATTGTGAATCTTAAAGCAACAATCAAACAGAGTTCATTAAGAGGTTTCCTTTATTATTGTGTTTCATAAAATAAAGATTTAACCAACCACAGAAGCCTGATCATCAAGATAAGCTTATTTAGAAAATGAGTCAAAAAAATACATGCGTACGCTTGTTTTTCAATTTGTGGTAGAGAGAACATACGCATTTCCTTAACCTGGTAGACCGCACCAACTGTCTGACTCGGGGTCCCCAAACTTGTTCCTTGCAGGCTGGTGTCTCAACACACTTGCCTGCAAGTTTCTGCTGTGTCTAGTTGGATCATGATTAGCTGCTTCATGTTTGTTTGATTAGGGTTGGAGCTAAACTCTGGAGGAACAATTTTAGGAACCCCATCTGACCGATCTCTGCTGCTTATCACACAGTATGTGTACAAAACCACCATAACCACAAAGACACTGTTACAATTCTCAAAGGAGAAAAAAAACTTTGTTCTTTTCATAAAAGTAACATCAAAACACACTGTTAGACTCAATTGTAGACACATTTTCCAGAACTGTTGCTTTTTTTGTTAATTTGAAGAAACTTCATGTACCGTAGTGGCCAAAAGAAATGTTGAATTTTTGTATGCATGTTGCAAGAGGTTTGGTATAGCATAAGTTTTTTTTGTTTTCTATGCAGTTTTGTATATTAGAATAAACCAGATATTTCCCTGATTCACTATAATCTGCTTTTTTGCCAATTAATTTAATAAAATAAACAGATTTAGTTTATAGTCTCCTTTTTGTAACATACACCTATTTAGTGGTTTATCTGAACTTTTTGTTTTTCCTAATCTTACCCTAATCATGTTAAAAAACAAAAAAGGTAAAAATATTTGGTAAAACTTTACAATAAGGTGCTATTTGTTAACAATTAGTTAATGCATTAGCTAACATCTATCTTGGTTCATGTTCATTTCAGCAAACATTTTTAAAAGTATACGTCATGTCTGTTAACAATAGTTAATACACCATAAACTAACATGAATAATTGTATTGACATTATCTAATATTAACAAGGATTAATAAATGCTGAAAAACTAAATTGTTCATTGTTATCTAAAGCATTTACTACTGTTAACAAAAAGCACCTTATTGTAAAGTTTTGCCAAATATTTTTCTAATGAGAGACTGAATACAGTTTTAAAGGAATGTTTATGTTAAATCAAGCCTTGAAGACTAAAGCATCAAAACCAGTGGCAAGTGGAATTTGCCATAAGGCCCATTTATCATTCAATAGTTATGCCACCTAGTGGAATACAGCGAAAATACAGCTAGACCGGTGAGTAGTGTAGCTGGGCCCTTAGCATGCAATTATGTTCTTAGTTCTCTATTACTCTAATCCAACACATCTCTTTTGAAGCAATAGGGCAACATATTGACCAGCTCAACATTCAACAGACCTTGGAATTATGGGAAAAGGAGGCCTAACACACTCTTCCCTCTGTCTAAAATGATGTCATCACTGTGGAGTGCATATGCCTCTGGTTTCCACATGTCTAAAATAACAAGGTCAAGCATTCAAAATGAAAGCATGTTAAGCATCAGGCATAAAGGACTGAGTCAGATCCACACCCTGTGTCTTTTCTAGTTTACAACAATATTCTCATCGCAGTAACCCACAACGGTTCACATGCATCTAGTTTCACATGTAATCCAACATCTGTCTCAAGCAAAAAGACATTAAGCCCCAGCATCCATCTTGAAAATCTGATGGCCATGTACTGTAAAAGAATGCAAGTGATTTGTAATCATGCTATAAGATGCATTGACATTCTAATGCCACAAACATTTGTACTTTATAAGCAAAATTCGTTTTTCTTTTATATGCTCTAAAACTATAATATGGTTCAGACTGGCTATAAATATATATATAAAGATGACCAAGTACGATAAATATTTCAAGGCAAGATGAGGCTTGCAGGGCTAGATATGCACTAACATCCAATATGTTATGTGTTTCCACCTGGGTTAACAACTGTCTATGCAACAGCCTACGTGAAGTCCATGTACCCACCCTTGCCTTAGGACAAAAAAAACATGCACACAAGCCAAACTAAAATACATGTGTTTATACATGGGAGGACCTATGGCTGACAATAGGGTGTGGTACAGCCCATAGAACTCATCTAGAGCTTAAACATGCTCAGGGCTACGAACGCATGGGAACTAATGTGCCTACTAAATGCATTACATTCAAATGCTTGGGCAGTACACAATGACATTAACATCAGTGTAAAATGACTTTAGTACAGTGTTGTGGTGGTTTTCATTGTTAGGGATCCACACCAAAGATAAATATACATATCTTGTCTGTTGAGTGTGCATTGAAAATCTAGATTGAAACACTGTTTTACAACATAAACAACAAAAGACACACAAAAGCAAGTCAAATGCTGTAATGTGCGTTGTGAATGAGTTGCATGCTCTTATCTTTACACCAGGCCTGAATTTTTAAGCATACAGGTCACCCTCATCCAACGGCGGTAGTGAATTTCAGACAGTAAAACTGGGTCAGCCATTTTATATGAGGATTTATCAGATTTATTTTTGATCCTCCTCTATACGCCTGCACCGGAGCGAGTGGTGGGGGTGCCTGATGGCCTCTGTTTGCGTGACGAGAGCTGCACATTGACTCAGTAGAATTTTGTTATGTAAGAGGCCCAGCTGAGCATTGTTTTGGGTCATGCGACCTGACATGACTCAAGAACAAGCATATCGCACTTGGCACCTGCTGATATACGGACGGGGTGCTCTGGAAGCAGTTTGTCCCTTCCAACACAACGGGAGTTAAATTACATCACATCAGGCCATCTCACGAGTCGCTGCGGAGTATGTCAGGGCCATGTGACATGGGCACATTGAAGGTCAACTTCACAGACAGGAAGGGGATTGGTTAGGTTTGCTTAAAATGTCCCTTACTTTCCTCACCCCCTAAAAATACAGATTGTCAGCCTAAAACCCCACCAGCATAAGATCAAATCAGACAACACTTAGACTAAAATACACCAGTGCCCTTTTAGTTTGCAAAATGTCTCCTTGCTGCTTGGATTTTGCAGCTCACACACCGCTCTCTTTTAATAACTCTGCAGTGTTCCTATATCTCAAACAGTTCTTGGGTTTAAATTGCTGGCAATGCACATACTGATAAAATATACAGCTTAAATGTACTGCAAACCATTTTGGTGAAGCATCTGCCAAATGTAAATGTCTGCAGAAACAAGAAACAAAATCCAAGCAGCAAATTTATGTGCTTGCAAAAGCATTCTTGAAATAAATGTTGTTTTTATGCTGCTTGTGTTTTATAATCCTCATAAATTCATCCTGTTTGATTCATGAATGACTCTTATAAAAACTACTATGCTTCTGCAAAGGGGCAAATAACAATGGTAAATAAAGCACAATTTTTTACTTTAAATAAAAAATTCTACACTACAGGTGAAAAGACTAAGCAGAAAAACGCTCAATATTTACTGCTTGACCTCTTCAATGCTGACACATGATACAAATTTCATGCATGTTTGTTCTAAAATAATTATTTTGTCACGGAAAGCCATAGAGCTGATAAAAGCATCTGAATCCAAAAAATTAATTGCAAACGCTGTTACACAAATACGACAAAAGAGTACATAGGGTCAAGTTCCCACTCGCCCAGAGTTTAAGAATAAAGAAGCTTTCCTACCTGCCTGTGTTCGGTTTCTTAACTCGCACAACTCGACTCCAGCACTTACCACAGGAGACACGTCAACGAGCGGCCGAGAGAAAGAATAAAGGTTGCAGGACACACGCAGGGCTGTCAGAGCAGTGGGGCTGTAACTGCGGAGCAGGAGGTTTGGTTCGCTTACACACTGTCTCCTCCTCCCTGTCAGACTCCTCCCTGTAGTCAAGCATCCGCACACATCCCGACCTGTCCCGCTTAATGCCTATTATCTATGAACTAGCTCTGGGTTAGTCACTGGAATGTGGTCTTGCACCGTCGGCTTCCAGTATAAAACAAATGCCTAACGCTCTAATTAAATTAATCTCATTGACTGAGTTCTTTAGCTCACACACAGAACACATGAAGAGAGTCTTTCATAAGAACGAGCCCCATCTGAGATACAGTGTGACCCAATTAGGATGTTTTAGACTAACATGACCTTCATCTTGCTTTATGACATCATTTCAAATAAAGAGCTATTAAAATAAAACATTTGCATGAAGCTAAGATAGCTTTCCAAACAGTCCTTAGTTTGAACTATGAAATGACATTCATTTTGATAAGATGAACAGTAATAATTGAGCACTTTATAAGTTCTGAAAGGATGTGTTGTGGATATGCAAATCTTGAAGTTTTATAATACAGCAGTATTTCTCAATCTTTTATATCAATTACCATGATAAGAGAGGCAAATAATAAACAAATATGTTTAAAAGGCCGACAACATACAGCCAACTTTTCATTTCAAACCAGCATTTCTAGCATTTCTTGTATTGTGGTCATTCCAGTCCAGTGTCTGTTGAATTTCAACAAAATCAAGCCTCAGGAATGCAAACCAACAGCAATGTGAAAGACTGACAACATGACAAGACGCACGAAAACTGTGGTAATACGTTAGTGTAATACATTACTTTTGTAACGCATTACTCCCAACACTGCTCAACAATAAGGACTGCCTGATGGCGCGGGGCCAGCATAGGAGTCTCTCGGGCCAGTGATGTATAGTCACGAAAAATGATAATTTGCTTGTTATTAAGCCTTACCTATTTAAATATTCTTAAGACGACACAAAGAAAACTTGACTCAGTTCTCACTGTTTATGATATGCGTATAAACTGTAGGTCTGATAAAAAACAGCATCTTTTCTGTTATTTTGACCTGTTTCTCCAGGTCTCATTTTCTGTAAATAAATAAAATTAGAAACCATATATTCTTTAAAATTTGGAAGAAATATTGTTAGAAGTTCACAGGATGAAACAAGTACGATAATTTTACCTAAACGCCTACCTATAGATAGTTATTTTATAGTCTATATAGATAGAAATTTTAATTATGCAGCTGTACTTTTGGTACATAACATTTGGCTAGTATTACCAACAAAAAAAGATACTATCACTTTAAGACAAAGAGCTTGTCTCTGGCTCCCTCTCCTGACATCTGAAAAACTACGAAACAATTTTATTTTTAAATAAAGGGCTAATTTACCTGAAAATTAAAGTTCTGTCATCATTTCAAACCTGAACCTATGAACACAAAAGAAGACATTTTGAAAAATGTTCAACGGCAGTACCCACTGACATCTCAGTGGTTTTGTGTCGATAAATATAGAAGTGAATGGGTACCGCTGTTGTTCCATTACCAACATTCTTCAAAATATCTTCTTTGTGTTCTGGGGAAGAAAGAAAGTCAACTCAGTTTAAATGACAAGAGGGTGAGTAAATGATGACAGAATTTTTATTTTTTGGTAAACTATCCCTTTAATTGTGATAAGATTATGATATTACAAAAATAAAAAAATTGTAATACAAAAAACAATTTCTAGATGTTAAAGACGCTTACGCTTTAAACTATTTAAGAGTCCCCAGTAGCTACAAAGTACAGAGACTCACCCATCCTCCTTGCTGAATGATGAAGTCTGCTTGTGATTCCTCAATGTAACGCAGTCCATGCTCTAGCAGAGACCCCAGCGGCTGCCCTCCAGCCAACAGGGCCTGTAAAAATACTAATGGTACCAATACCTAAATGAAGAGACACAGTAAGAAAAAAAGACTTAATGATAATAAACTAAGTGTGTGGCGAGTGTTTTTGGTTACCTTGCTCCATCCTGTCTGAGCATGAGAGGACAGCTCCTCCACTGCATCTCTGAAGCACTCAAAGCTCAAATCACTGTACAAGAGACACAAGCATCCACTGTTCAGAATTTAATGCTACATTTCTTTGCATAAACAGATGCGGAAAAAATTAAGAGATCATTTCAAAGACCATTTTCAGTTTTTCTGAATTTACTATTTCTAGGTATGCGTTAAAATTTAAATTTAAAAAAATTATTTTATTCTTTGAACTACTAAAAATACAAATTTCAAACAAATTTTTTTTTATTTGCAGAAAATAAAAACTAGAGAAAGTAACAGAAAAGATGCTCTGTACTTCATCAGACCTCAAATAGTGCATATTCACTTTTAAGTAATACAACAGTAATATTTGTTAAAAACATTATTTTTCATGTGATAACCTTGATTTTATCACAGTTTTCATGCATCTTGTCATGCTGTCAGTCTTTCACATTGCTGTTGGATGACTTTGTCATTGCTGAGGTTTAATTTTGTTGAAATTCAACAGACACTGAACTGGAATGGTCACAACACATCTAGAAATGTTGCTTAAATGAAAATGCGGGTGTACATTTGAGGCCCCTAAAACGTTTTATTTTGCATTTTTATAATATTTTCATTTACTGTTATTATAATAATAATAATAATTTTTTTTATTTATAGGCACCTTTCTTGACACTCAAGGTCACTGTACACTGTTAGCAAAACAATAACAATAAAGGCAATCAGATACAATACAGTTATTACAACTCAAAGGGAGTATGCTGTAGTATACTCAGACGGGAGAGCATTCCAGAGCTGGGGAGCAGAGCGACTAAAAGTAACAAGTAACAAGACGAACAGGAGGAACAGAGAGATAAATGGATGAAGAAGAGGATCTAAGAGTTTGAGCGGGAATGGCGATATGGAGGAGATCGAGGAGGTATGACGGTGCAAGATTATGAATAGCTTTAAAAGTGAGGACAAGTATTTTGTAATTTATACGATAGGTAACCGGAAGATTGGTGTAAAATTGGTATGAAATGATGGATAGAAGGAGTGCGAGTTATAATACGGGCAGCTGAGTTTTGAACCAGTTGTAACTTATGGAGTTTTTTTCTGTGGAAGGCCAAACAAAAGGTAGTTACAATAATCTAAGCGAGATGTGACTAGACTTTGAACAAGAATAGCAGTGGAGTGAGGTGTGAGGGAAGAACATAAAGGGTTAATATTTCGAAGGTAAAAATAAGCAGACCGGGTAACATTATTAACATGAAAGGTAAAAGAAAGAGTGCTGTCGCAGATGACACCCAGACTCTTAACCTAAGGGGAGGGATCATTATACTGTTAGCATAACATTTTCACAACGTTCTTGTTTATTTTATGCCCTAAGTCTTTGTTTTACATTTCTCAGAATCCGAAAACTTGTTTATGTCTAGGTCTTAGTTTAATTTTGAATCACATTTTTTTCGATGAGTTCTCAGACTGCTAGACACAGTAACAGGAATAGCTGACTTTTCTAAAAAACATTAGGTTGACATATGGTGAAAACTTTCTTTCAATATTTAGGTTAAAGATGTCAGAAACAGTCATTTAAACGCACATTACAAGTACTAATGTATAATACTTCATATCTGTTTACACAGGCTGTTTATACAATACATTTTACCCACACAGACCTCTGCCAAGATGCAAGATCTGTTTTCAACTACTAAAAATTGTACAGGAATTTTCCCCCTTCAACAGACCTGTTCAGAAGTGTGTGAGTGGCAGTGGACAGGTGTGTGTCCAGGTCCCATGAGACGCGGTCCCCCAGTACTGCCAGGCTATCCTCTATGGAGCTCTCTGGATTAGCTGGACTAAATACTGGAGATGTATGGCGATCAAAACCAGTGCTGGAAAAAGCTAAGCAGAAAAAGAGGAACATGACACACTCAGAACTTGGATCCTGTTTTATTACGAAAGAAAGTACAATACAATAAAAAAACAACAAAAACCGTCTTACATGCTGCAATTTCCTCCTCCAGCTGCTTCAACTCATTCTCGATCTGTTTCTTCAGACTGTTCTTTCTCTCTTTTTCCATTTCCTGTGTTGAGTGGCTCTCTCCTGCTTGGAATCATAACACGTGTACAGACAGATGTCACACACACAAAAAATGTTTCTCAAACTGCAAGTACATAAATATACGTACTTGACTTAAGAGCAATCTGACTCTTAATTGTGATGACTGAGGAGTTCATGATCAGAAGTAAATACACAAAACAGGTCTGCACACTCAAGGTAATAAACTCTTTTATGATCAGATGACTAATTTCCTGCCTGAATGATGAAGGTAATGAAGTGAGAAGGATGCGAAAGGTGAAACAGAGCCAAAGTGATAATGACCGAATAACAACTTTCTAAATATTGACAGATTTCAAGAACCTTTAAAAAAAATACACAATAGGAGAAATTCCTTCATGACATTTTGCAGAACAAAGGCCACCTTTCAAGCTAAATATCATTATTATTATTATAACTATTACAATTATAATTAAAAAACACAAATAAAACAATTCTATAATCGCTTTTCACATATACCCATATACAGTTGAATGGCTGTTCATTCACACAGTAGTGAATTATTTAGTGTACACGTATCCTGGGCTTAGAAGACCAAAGGCATTCAACAGAAAGGGTATTTGAGAGGAACATAGAGAGAGAGATTACGAGCAAAAGTCTGCTTTTGGCAAAAGTCAATTGACGACGCATTCAAGCTATACATTTTCTCAGCATGTGAACTCGCTGGGAATCGAAAAAAAGTGCTCAGATCGACATTTCTCAAGGTGGATAGATCTATGGTCAGGTTTGAGAAGGTTGCGCTTCAGTCTGATTCAGTGGCATGTGAACAACCCAACGCTGATGGCACATGACAGTCTGTCATAGTGCAGAGCAGGTCGAGCGGACAGAGAGATCAGACGCTCACTCTACTTTTAAAGCTGACTGAATGAAAGCCAGAGCAGAGAAAACATAGGACATTCCTCATTAAACTGCTGATGTGCCCAAGGCTTCAAATTCTCCAACAGGCAGCTACTGCTCATCTTCATCATCAGCGCTCAAAGTCAACCAGACTAACTGGTCTTGATATATGTGAGCAATAAAGTTTTAGTACAGGTCACATGCTACAAGGAAACGTGTGGAATATTCAGTGATAATGTGGAAAGTGCAGTCAAACTTCATAGGAAGTGACCTTTCAATGACTCAAATGAACTAGATTTAAGGACTGAGAACTTGAAGAATGGGTCTATATATGCCTGGTTACTCTACATCGTAAAGGTTTCAGTAAGACCCCATTTGTCAACCATATAGGAAATGCCATGCAAGTATAAGCAGCAACAGTTTTACTTTAAACTGCTTTACTTGCAATACCTTTAGGCATTTGTCATTCATATTACACTGATGGCAGAAGTTTATACAGTATAGTAACCGCATAAGTAAACCCCTGTTGTTATAGAACTTGTTCAAGGACAAAATGGAGATTCCTGGACTAGGAATGTGACCTCAGTAACGTTAGACCAAGTCTACTTGGGACTGGAAATGCAATGACAGTCGTAGTCGCCCAGATCTTTTGCAACATCGCAGTAAAGTGGAAGGGTGAGCAATACTCTGATAATTTAGATGAGTTTATCATATGCATAAAACCATTCAGGAAGTCCTAGCTCACAAACGCTCTTGCAGTCACAATTACACTGCGGAGCAAACATTTCTATGGTTACATCATTTGTACAAACAATGCATCTGGTGCATTACAAAACACGTGCCCCTTATACATGAACACACAACTACAGTTTCTACATAAAGTAAGTTATTTAGGCATACCGTTACATAGGTTTATTATTGTTTTGACATATAAAAGCATGATTCTGTGAAAGTGACCTATTTGTCAGATATGGTGACCCATACCCGAAATGTGATCTCTGCATTTAACCCAACCAGTGAATAGTGAACACACACACTTCAAGTCAAGTGAGTGGTGTGACATCACAGATTTGTGCATACAACAAGTACTTACCCTCTGCAGCTGTACCCTCCGAGGGTCTTGATCTTGAGGATGGTGGCAGGCTGAGGTAGCTGAGGATGGCATACTTGGTCTCATAGTGAAATCCTTCAGGCACTGTGGTGGATGAGCCAGAGGCAGCCATTGAAGAGAAACGTCAGGCTCTCGGGAAAACCAAGACAGTACTGGTCCTGGTCGTATAACAAACCAACACTTTTATTTACACTTACAAGGGTGAAAGTTCACAGCATTACCACGAAGTAACAGAAAAGTAAGGTTCTGTGAATGTAAACAAATAGGGGAACGCTGTTGTAAGAAAATGAAACTAAAACTAAATTTGTATGAGTTACTAGTCTGAAAAGAAATAAATCAAGGTATAATAAAAACTGGACAATAGGTTACGTCGCGTTATTTCACCTGATATGTGAATTTTTCCATGCATGCAACACTGACATCTGCAAGACACCCAACATACTCTTCAACCTTTAACTTATTTAGGAACACTGTAACCTACATTTATGGTAAAAGAGCAGTAAGAAATACGCATTTAACACGCGCGCAAAAAGTCACAATTTCACCAGAACATTATGTACAATAAAAGGCACGCAAACACGCGCTCATACGCTGAACCGCTCTCTCTTTCTGCACGCCACACCTACTCCGGTGCGGTCGCGTGCCCGAACAATTAACCAGCTAGCCAGCTAAAGTTTAAACTTAACCTGTTAGTGTCGCTCACAACATGTCCTGTTATCCATTTCACTTTAACACGTTACGCCATGCACACGGCTCGAATATGTCGTACCTCTGCGTCAGTGACAGTTTCGTTCGGTCAGTGAAGGGTGCCAGACGTACTCGGTTTCTCCCACAGTAAACTATATAACTGCTTTGGCTGTGGGATGGCTAACTGTTTAGCCAAGCCATGCGCGTGCGTAGTGTCCATATTGCGTGTGTGTGCACGAAAGCCATGCTCGCTGCTCCGCCGTCAAATGAAGAATAGGTGTCTTTGACGTCATGCGGCGCTGCGCAGACTGACCAGGGTGTGACATCAGGTACCGCGAGAGCGATTCAATGGAGTGGTTTTGAAACGTTCTCGCGGTATTTTGATGTCAGGGGCGCCGATCAGTCGAACCACTGCATGTGAAAGTGGAGGAATGTGTCTGGAAGAGAAAATGCATTTATTCTGTAAAGCTTAACGTGAATTTATTTTATTAAAAGTTTTCAAAAGTGTAAATAGTAGCAGGCTTGCAGTTTTGTCTTCTTGTGAGCTATAATGGATATTTGGCGTCACCTTGGAATTCTCTGCCAACGGTAACGTGACGTCAAACACAATACAAGTTATGTGACCGACTAGCATTGAGTAAAAAAAAAAGACTAGCATTGAGTTGAGGTTAAACATTTGAGTGTATACTTACAGGAAACTAATCTACATGAATTAATAATAACTATTATTTATAGTAAACTATTATGGGGTTACATCAAAATTTTTGGAGACAATTGGAAAATCATCGCATTTTTTCGTATGAATCATGGTTTGCCTTTGCTGCCCTCAAGTGGTGTAAGCTCTGCAACTGCATTTCTTTTTTGAGAACATCCATAGAAATGTCTTCATTTTTTCTACACATTTAATAGAAAATAACAAAAATAAAGTAACTTTTCATCTAATTTTGGTTATCAATTATTTTATAATTTGAGAATACTTATACATAAATTGTTATTGAACATTTCCTCGTACAGTACGCATGCTTTCATATTCGTGTTTCATGCACACAAAAGCTGAAAACCTGAAATTTTGCTTTTTTGAAAGCATATGTCAACGCAAAATATATTTATTGAAGCAGTAGGTTTCAGCCAGTTTTTATTTTTTATATATGGGCCCAATTCTACGTCATTTCTTTCATGTGTTTTACATTAATTTGTCATGATTACTCATTATGACACTTTATCAAATATTTACCATTATTGGTAAAAAAAATCTTGCACAGCTGTAATGTGTGTAATATAATCTTCTTCATAAGTGTCACATTAATAAATAAATGATGGTCAAAAATGTTTGCTTACCTTCACAATGTTGAATTTATCATCCAAAATACAGAAAGATGTATAAATGTGTTTCTATAATCTAGTCATAAATGGATTCTTTCATTGACATTGACACATGAAAATACTTTCATTAGCATAATGCCTAGCAATAAAAACAAAACAGGCCAACTTTCTAGACAATAATTCCAACATATCATACATGTAATCTTTATTTTAAATTACATAAAGTCTGTATTTACATTTAAAATATGAAACACGTTTAAGATAAACATTCTTATACAACAAAGCAGTAATAAATATTTGTGTTACGGTAAGAAAAAGAAAACAGTAAAGATGATAAACATAAGATGTCCGATACATCTAATTAAGTCTTCAAATCAGTTGTGCTATAAAACTGACCGACTCAAATCTGAATTGCTGCTCATGTGTGTTTTTGTCATGCTGCAATGACTGCTCTACTTTTACCTAATGTGTCATAGAAATGCACTGCAGACCTTGCTCGAAGGTTTGGCGTTTGAAACTAGAAGCTAGATGCGGGAGTGCTGGCTCATGTGGCAGACTGGGCTTTACAAGTGTGCACGTCCACCTCCTCATGGCAGTCTCTGCAGTGCACAGCACAACACCAGTGAAACTTGCACTCACACTTGACGGTGCGGCTCATGCGTGATGTGTCGTATCCCCGCCCACAACACATGACCTCACAGCTGTCGGCCCCACGGGATGTGCGGTTGCACACACGCCCACCTGTGCCCACAGAACCTGCAATAAGAACAAGCAAAGAGATAAACTCCGGTTTTTTACTCTGTTGGTCATGGTTTTGAGACCATGATTTCACCATGCTTACCATTCCTCATCCCAGACTACCGTGTCACAATCTAATAACGTGGCGAATGTTTGAACAAATTCCTGAAGCAGGCAGACCTCATCTGAATAGCCATGTGTAGTGCCTGGCAGATGTCCGATAGCGTCCAGACAGATCTGTCTGGAAGAGGCTGTGTTTATCTGCTCCGTGTAAAAAGATGACCGCTTGGTCCTTGGTGAGATGAGGGACTGATGATAGAAGCTATCAGGTATTGCTCGGAGTCTTCATCACGTACTCATTTCAACAGCTTTAATCTCAGGCACCCCACCCTCGATGAGCCAGACGCGCCGCTGATCGTTGCTGATACAGAAATTGCCTTGTATATACCCTCGCTTTCATGCCCCCTTGAGTGACAATCTGCAGCCTTTGTTTGTAAGGTCACTTAAATGCCGATCACTATGCAAACAGTTTTTTGTTCACTACGAATAAGCACAATTCGGAACTCCACCAGGAGCGCCAGCATCGGTATGTCACCGTTGGCCTGTGCATGTGTTTGGGCATGACATGGCCACTCCCCCCCACAGCAGGCTGGTATGCTGACCTGCTATCGTTCACATCGTGGGCAGCGTGTACCCGAGTGTGCATCTGCTTATTGAATTAAGATGAGGGGGTGCCGAGAGATGAGTTTAACATGTGTGGCCGTGGTGGGAGCTGGTAATTGATTTCACACTTCTGCAGTGGAGGTATAGTCCGTGTCTCCTAAAACTGACATCAAACAGACGGTTTCCCACAAGCCGCCGCACCAGAGAGGTCAACACGGGTTAACACTTCAATATAGTGATTATTATTATTACTATTTATCATTATCATTTCCCTTAAATGTTTAAAGTCATAAACGTGATGTCATCTTTAGGTTGATATGGGCACACATGCACAGTGGGTGCATTCAACGCACATTTCAGCGAAAACCCTTTTAGGCACTTGAAAGAGCCATGACCTACCTCTCCAAATATTCCTGCCAGTTTTAAGCGGAAAATATAGAGGTGCCGTGGAAGGCAGTGATTTATAGCATTTGCACGTCGGGATTAAATTTCAGCTCCCGTTCTGCCCACAAAACTGTGGTAATGTGTCTAAACACAGCGTCACCTGATAGCAGGGATCATCTGCAGTCTGACAGGCACCCCCTCCCTTACCGCTTCCCACATAGGTACACCTGGTGTTATTCAGTATTTACACACACACATACACGAAGAAAGGTAAAAAGAGATAAACCTCTGCCTTAGGGAGGGAATCTTTACCTGCATTCAGGTTACAGGATTGGGTTATGACTATTGTGTATGTAATAACTAGCTAAATAGCTCTCGTCCTCTGATTACATCCACTGTGTGTTTGGGGGCAAGACTAATGCGTTGCTGGGTTTGAGCACAGAGTGGGAGGCTTGCAGGGTGGAGACACAACACTAAATTCTGAGAAATGCACTGACTCAACTTATTAAATCTCCATTTTTTTGTTCGCAATATATATTATTCATGGCACGAGAGCCCTTGCATAATCTGTTTCATACAAAGCAAGCACACTTACCAGATTCATGGTCGCCTATACAGTAGTCGGGCGAGTCTTCAAAGAATACAAGGTCGTTTTTGGTAGGCCTCTTAAACATTCTGTAGGTGCTAGTAAAGCCCGTTCCATACTGGTTCATCACCACCTGAATGGCATTGTTGTACTTCTTGCGGAGATAGTCACCGGTCTGTCTGAAGTCAGCCATGGCTAACCAGCAGGTACGCACGCTGCACGAGCCGCTGACACCGTGACATTTACATTCTAGGTTCATAAAGCGCTTCACAGCCTGTATGGAAGAAGACCAGAATGTCTGAAATGATCACGGTCGTATATAACTATTTGTCTGTTTCTCGAGAGGGTATGCGTGTCTCGACAGCTATTCGCAAGAAAGCTGCTTTGTTACCTTCCTTCCTGCACGGTTGTTGTGCAAGTTCATAAGAGCCCGTGCATCTCTCTCCTTCCTCTCTTTGGCATCAATAAAGAGCTGAGAGAACTTGATCGCATGGTCGACGTGATCGCTGCACCCACCCCAGTCGAACGATCCCTTGGCATCACGGGATGAGCCCTTCTTTCCAGGGTCGCACGAGCAGGAGTCTAGCTCACCCTGACTGCACGCCCTGGTCAAGGTGTGGACCATACCTGCCGAGGAGATGGCATAGACAAAGGCGGCCTCACGACTGCCTGAGAAAAAATAATATGTGAATATGTGCACTGAGCATAAGAAATAATACAATATATAACAATTATATAACAAATGCACTGTATTAATACAAAAAGTGACAAAATACATTTAATTATTGCATGTAACTGATTTAGTTATGATTATTATTATTATTATTATACCAACATTTTCATGTTATCAAGTTTACTCATTACTTTACCATAAATAAATGTAGTAGACACTATATTATTATATACACATTATATATACTTTACAAATAAAGACACATGAAATGACATATGAAAGATGTCTATATGTAGATATATATCTGCTATCAGTTTGAATGGGAAAGTGGCATGAAGAACACCAAAAAAACGCTTTTCACATGCGCAAATACATTTTTCTCTAGCAATCTGTCAGAAAGTAGGACACAAAATCCCTGCAATTCTTTTAAATTAGTGAGCTGACATTGACAATAAGTAGATTCTCACAGTGTCACAGAGAAGGAATCTTTCTGGGAGGTCTGAATACCTTAAGCAAGAAGATTAAAGTCAGAGGTTTAACCTAACTTTAATGTGCAGAGCAGCTTAGGCCTGGGACAGAGAAATTCTTTGTGGATGTTCCCATTAATATGATTTTACACACCGAATAGGGAATAAGAGCCACAGACACTCACACAAACCGACAGACCGGCGAGTGAAGCTGGTGAATTGACCCACCAGACACAATAACCAAGTCTTCCTTAAACTGACATTGATATTGAATGCAACATAAAGGATAAAATTGAAATGTATATAAATTTGATAAATATGCTGAGCAAGCAAATAGGCATGATGCCCGTGCATGTCATCTATTAAAATAACATCAAAGAATGATATTGGGTTGTGAAACGTGAAATTAAAATGTAAAAAGAGTGCCACACACAGCAAGCAAACAGTTTTTTAGATAAGTTCCACCAGAAGGGTTCAAAAAGCACACCCAGTTCATCAAGTTTTAAGTTTTACATTCTGTAATACGATATGATATCAGATAAGGAATTTCACTGCAGGCTGAGTGTAGAGAACACATTATATGTTGCACAAAACGGGTTGACTTGTAACAATGCATGCAGGCTTACTTCGATGCAAAAGCCTTCCAAAAAGATTGTGCTCGCGCGCCATGGTATTGCAATTCCACCGGTGGTTTCTGAACTGGTGTTGACATTCCCCAATCCAGTTTTTGATCCCAGCGCCTATAGCCTGCATCACTTTGGGATGCTGGCGGCACAACTGACGTTGTTTGTTAATTAAACCAGGGATGTTGTCGCACATCACTTGCGATCCAAGTGTGCCCATGTACCTGCATGAAGATAAAAGCAGAAGGACTGGGCGATGGAGATCTCTTCAGTCATCAGTTTCAACACACACGCAAACTCGTGAGCGAAATAAAAAAAATAAGAGTTTGTAAAATCATTCGTAGTTGAAAGTTGATAAAATTCTTTAAAAAAAAAAAAGAAAAACTTTTAATTTCCCGTCTTTTCAATAATCACTTAATTTCAGAAAAATGCATTTGAACGAATTGGCGATGACATTTAACTTTAATTGTAAACATTTTATTCTTAATATAAATAAAATATTAAATATAAAACTGTACCTACCACCACGATGCGTCGACCCTTGATGTGAACCAGCAAATTGCCACGGACAGATAAAAACATATTCCACTTGGCAAAAAGTTCATATTATAAAATGTCTATTGGTATACTCATTCATTCGGGTACTTGGCTGCGGTTTAACAGCAAATCAATTAAACACGAAGTGCATATGACTCGGAGCAAACTGCGTTTTATTCTCCCAGATCAAAAATCATTGCAGTGGCGCAACGCAAACGATCAGCTCACCGTAAAAGCATGCTGGAGTGAAATGTGTGTCACTGCAGAGACAGACCGATGCTCTTTGGTCTGAAGTTGAGAAAGATGTGCTGCAGATAGCTGATGATCTCCTATCAGGTTTAAATTGCTTACACAAGGGGTGGGCGCAGTACTGCCTCAGGAATGAAGTGAAGAAATTAGATGTCTGAAAGTATCTGTTCAGGCTAGCTTGACACCAGCCACAGGTTTGGCCAATTTCCAAAGCAGCGAAAGTATAGAATGTGATTCAACATGAAATGTCTATCCTGTTCCAATGTCTATTTTATCATGATGACAAATAGCTGATAAAAATAAGTCTACACACTTAGAAATAAAGGTGCTTTAAAGGTTCTTCACAGCGATGCCATAGAAGAACCTTTTTTGGTTCCACAAAGAACCATTCAGCCTAAGGTTTTTTAAAGAACCATTTCTTTCAACTTTTTTATAATCTGAAGAACCTTCTTTCATCACAAAGAACCTTTTGTGAAACAGAAAGATTCTTCAGATGTTAAAGGTTCTTTATAGAACCAAAAGGTTCTTCTGTGGCATCAAAGAACTTTTTGAAGCACGAAGAATAGGTTTATTAAAATGATGATCATTTTATTATTACTAGGCCTACTAACTGCTGTAATAAATTATATTATACCCTAATATAATCAGCAACAATATAATCAGTGGGAATATTATTTATCAGTAGCCTATCAATACTTTATAAGCAATAAGAATTATTACTAACATTCTAATATAGCTACCAGGAAACTTGTCAAACTTATATAGCCTAATGGAAAATTGACATTCGGTGTTATTACGCGGGGAAAAGTATTTTCTACTTTTTTATTTTGAATAAAACAACAAATAGGCTTCTTATCCTCATCATCATCCCTCCTCAACAAACATTTCCTGGTCTCGATGATGTGTGCATTGAAATGGGATTATCACATTCTTTTGAACTTTTCACGAACTGTTCAATTGTCGCACTGCATTTCCTCTATCTTTGATCAGCAGTTTATGAGGAAGGTTTAATATGTCCTTCTTCCTCTTATTGTGAAGTAGCCTACTTTCTAGCGATGGGAACCAGATTATTGGGATCGTTCTCGTGATCTCCGTGGAAAAGAAGCGGTCGCGGGAGCGTGGAAATGGATTGTCATCGCTAATATGATGGAATTTGAATTGGCCTAATTTCACCCGTGTCATGTCAGTAAGGAAAGACTGGATCTTCTCAGCGTTTTGTAAAAATACGAGAATAATTGGTTTAAGAGATTATCAAAGCTGTTACAGACTGCTTTGCTTAAACAATTTGTTTTCTTAGTGTTTCACTTCTTGTTTTCTTTCTTCATAGCAATGCTTTATTTCTTTAATCTTCAATTTGTCTCGAAACCGATCTGTGACTTGTATTGTTTTTTGTTGTTGTAAAAAGTATAAGGTCATCGTTTTATTTAGGACTATTTTATTTATTTATTTGCTTTCATCATGCAGCAGACAGATATTGGCGTTTCACCTTCTATTGCTTCAGTCTGAATAGCAAAAACTGGATACCACTTAACTTCTTCAGATAGTAATTTTCCATCTTAAGCGTTTTCTGTGTAAATATTTAGAAACTATATGTCTTCATTTCTCTCGAATATTTTGTAGTAGTCATGCCAAAGATCTGCACAATTCACTGCCAGTTAGTCATCTATCATAACTATACGTCAAAGCTATATTTATATAAAATTTATAGCAGACACGTCATAGCAAGACAAAAAATTTCTGTGGGAATTTCTTTCTACTTGTAAAACACAGACGAACAATATTTAAGAAGCACTCAAGACACAACAGGCGTTTGTTAGTGATGTGCACCTGCTCTTTCTCATTGAGATCTGGCTCACTCTCATGAACACTGTAACCTTTGTTGCACTGTCAAAACTGAGACAACCTTGTCTATCAAAGCTCCAAAAGCTTTTCCACTGTTTGGCAAGTACAGTTTTACATCCAGTACAGTTCCAGTTTCAGTACAGCTGTTTAATGAAATATATATATTTTT
Source organism: Oreonectes daqikongensis (assembly GCA_026939265.1). Classification (NCBI taxonomy): domain Eukaryota; kingdom Metazoa; phylum Chordata; class Actinopteri; order Cypriniformes; family Nemacheilidae; genus Oreonectes; species Oreonectes daqikongensis. The sequence continues at coordinate 5,870,226 of JAOTQM010000187.1, forward strand.
GTTTGTTTATTGTATTCAATTATATAAAATTCTAAAATTAAGATGGAGTTACTACAACCTACTATACTACACTACACTATACTATGAGGTGTCTTTTCTAGAACTTCTAAATCATCATGCAGTCGACGTGATTTTAACATACAACATTAATATTAAATAATCAGATAAAATATATTATTGTAATACTGTCAATTATTCATCCAGTATCCATGGGTTTGTTTCAGTATGACACTAGAAGATTACACATTTCATGACCAACCAAGTAGTCAGCTGTATTATCTATTCTTTTCCTAAACATCCAGAAATCAAGCATAAGGGGTTCTGCACCCCTGTTGAGCGCACAATGCACCCAAAACACTTCAGCACCACAGACAGCGACTTGTAAGTAGTTTTCTTTTTGGACCCCCCAGCGAATACCAAAAAAAGCGAAATAGCTGCCAACTGCTAATGCAACAGATGTTGACTGTGAGAATGATATAAAGCACTGTTTTTAGAAACGGGAATCGAAACATTTTGGTTTGGGAAAACGTTTATCTTGCTGAAGTACATTGTCAAGAAACCAAATAAACCTTTAACACTTTCTTGAATAACTCAGTGTTATCGTAACACTAACAAAGGAAGAACACAATAAACTTAATAAAATACTTAAGAAACAACTTAATATACACAGAACACTGAAATAAATAAAAAGATCAAAAATAGTTTTTCAAAGTTCTGGATTGTGAAAATACAATCAGTAGACCTGCTCCGAGCATTCCAAGTCCAAGCGGAATGGCAAACATCCCGCGGCACGTCCCTCTTCTTCCAATACTGGAGTTAGGAGGAAGAGGCTGCAAGACGCATTCTGTGTGATCAGTCTAAAGAAAAATAAAGGGGTAAAAAGATGATTCTATTAAATAGTAACCATTTCTCTATCAAAGCACTGCTACAATAGTTGATGCTTAGAAGATCTATACTAAACTATACTAAGGCAGGTTTCACTAATCCCAGACTGGAGATTGATGGGAGTTGGAGAAAATTCCCTGGAAAGGTGATCCAAAATAAACTACATCACAGTGTATTTGTTCTCGGCATGATGCCAGCCGTGACCACATGGCCTTCATTGGTTGTCGGATTCCATCTTGACACCAGGGGCAACCTTATTACCTGCATCACTGTCTGTGCCTCATGTCTTCCTCTACAAGAGGCTATTGAGACCTCAGAGTGGGATGTAATGACTGCCCTTGTTGGTCTCAGCACTTTGAGTATTTTCACTAGACAAAACTATTGTAAATACAAGTGGCAGAGATGATGAAAGATGAGGACATAAAGGAATGTGGACACGACTGACCTTGCTGAGCAGGGTCTTAAGACAGACAATCTCTTTCTGGAGGTCTCCCGTCTGAGTTATGATGTCAGTGCAAATGGCTTGAGCCTCTTTCTTGGGATCACATGTAAGAACCACCTGTCAAACAATGTTATCTTGAGCAACTTAAAAACATAATGCACAAAAGATTTATGCATCTACTAACCATACAGTTATAATCTTCTGTATTTGTATATTACATTAACAAAAATTCCATTTAATGTTTAAAACCCTTAATGTTTAAAATACATTTGAATACAAGTACACAACAAACCTCAGAGGCGCTACGGGGAAACCTGCTGATGATGTCTTGTACGGTTTCTGTCAAATAACAACACTGCAGCTTCAGGTTGATCAGAAAGTTCAGAAATTCTTCACTCCTGGGGAAGAGAACACATTTCCCAAATGACACCATTCATTTCATTTAAACATATTTCCCAAATACTTAACCAGCATTCAATATACAACATACATTCAGCATACAAAACATTCATGAAATAAAATATACTAAAAGTTCACCAAACGCAGGTTAAAACCGCAATCCAGCATTGATAGCTAAAGCAAATATTTCTTAAATGACCAATGATATCCTTAATTTGGTGACAGCGTTCTTGGCGCACTTCTGCCATCACTTACAATTTCAAATCCCTGTAATTGCTCACACATACCATGCAATGTTGATAGTGTTATCTTAACAGAGCATTTCCCCAAGCAGCCGTTTTCTTCTCCCAACACTCTGTCAGAGGCTGTGGTAAACACTGTCAGACTCTGTGGAGTTACTATCTTCTCCAGGATGGAGAGATGGGCTCTGAGCATTGCTTTGTTAGTTTTTCTATGACTGAATGAGTAATAGGCTCTTGCGGGACGACTAAGTGCTGGGTTAATGCCACCGTCCAAACAGGCACTGTGAGAAGATCCATCATTTTATATCAAGGAACATGATCTTCGGTTGGCAATTAGAGGAATTTTTTTAATTCAATCAAATTAAAAATTAAACTTAAAAATGAAAAACATATTTGTGTTTCAGGTAATCTACAATATGTGTGCACTTTTTTGACAGTAAACTAACACAGAGTTGGTAAAGATTTCCATCCAGATTTTAGTTTTCTATTTATCTAGTTACTTATAAGCTGCACACATTTAATGTGTAAAAATGGCATTGCATACAGCGATGGATAGCTAGGATACTCAAAAATACAAATATTTATGTCATTCAAAACCTGCATATGACTCCTTTGTATGTGGAACACAAAAGATGATATTTTGAGAAATGTCTCAGTTATGTTTTGTTACCAACATTCTTCAAAATATCTTCTTTTGTGTCATATACATGTATACAAAATATATTTGTAAGAAAGTTAGCATTTTTCAGTTCTGTAACATCCACTACCGTAAGATAAAAAAATATTGTATATTTTTTGTCCTGCTGAACACAAAATGAGATAATTTGAAGAATTTAGGAAAATAGTTCTGGGGCACCTTTGACTACTATTACATTTTTCCCACAAATAATGTCCCAGAATGAAAATTGCTTTCTCTGTGTTCATCAGAAGAAAGTAATTTATACAGGTATAAAATTACATGAGGGTGAGTAAATAATGACAGAATTGTCATTTTTGAGTGAACTCTCACATTCTACTATAAAAAGTGAACAACTTTATAAAAAATCTATAAAAAATATTATCCAGGATAACATACACCCATTCATTAAAGTTAGGTCTTTCAAAAAGAAATTTTCTGCTTTCCCTACTAAAAGAGTCCAAACTTATAAATATACAAAGAAAAGCTCTGGTCTCTTAGAGAAAGCTACGTTTGTGGTAAGCACAATGCACCACCGCATAACACAAAGGGTTGGAAAACACTGGAATCTACAGGAAATAACCCCTTCTCACAGGTAAATTATGAACTCTTGTGAAAACGGCGGTGCTTATGTTTACATACATCACATTAAGCAGGAAATCAACTCTGGCAACGAATTTCACTGTAACTCTATATCCTTTTAATGTGTGTTTACGGAGCACCCATCAGAAGAGGATTTAACTGCAAAATTTACTATGTGTACGTCTGCCCTCTCTGTACCCCCTTGGCATTGAATAAAGAAATTATAGATTGATTAGATTCATTAAGTGTGGACTTTAAAGTTAAATGTGGCCGCCACGCCGACTGCTCGCCGTCATCAGTCAGAGCACGGAGCATGCAGACATGACACTGGTTCGTTTCTCACCTTACAAATCATTACTAGAGCTTAAACCATTAAGACAGGCTTACATAGAAGCCTTGTCAAGACATACGGTTGTCATTCTTGCGCCACAGATCTGACTTCAAAACTGTTCACATCCAGCATTCATGTAGCTCAACTGGTAAACCCTGTCGGTAGCAATTCCCCTACTTCACGTATTCATTTACCAGTGAATGCATATACAGACAAAATGTACAGCTTTAAATCACTGCAAGTTATTTTGGACAAAAGCGTTTGCCCTTACAAATCCACAAGACTCTTTATTCATCACTCTTTAAAAATAAAGAGTGATGAATAATAATAGACTGGATTAAATGTGGACACAGTACAAAATAGATACAATAATAGCAGAAGGTTAGAAAGTTCAGGTTAACTTGATGTTGGATAAGCTTTACCCGCTGTCTATATTATTAAGAGGTGTCAGAGAAGTGTCCAGATCTACTTCATCAGGATGCATCTGTTCAATGGCACTAAGAATCTTCTTTTGATCCTCAGGGTCAGTTACTCCAATCTACAAAGAGAAAGAGAAGAACCTTATCTGTTTAAAGTCAAATTTTATTTATGGTACGAATGGTCTTATCATTTCAAAGGGTTTTAACAAAATATATGCAAGTCACCTCAGACTACATCTAAGTAATGTTAAAGTGATAGTTTCTGTCATCATTTATTCAGCCTCTTGTCATTTCTAACCTGTATGACTTTCTTCAAAACTTGCTCTTTTGTGTTTTGATGAAGAAAGAAAGTTGGTAACCAAACAGCAGTGGCACCCACTCATTTGTATCGACACAAAACCAGTGCAAGTGAATGGGTGCCAGTTAACAACATTCGTCAAAATATAGGTTTTTTTGTGTTCTGAGGATGAAAGAAATTCTGAAATGTCAAGTAGGGTGAGTAAATGACAGAATTTTCATTTTGGGTGAACTATCACAAAGTAATGCTGATAATTGTCCTTATAATGGTGACGTAATACATTTTTTCCATCCATCCAGATATTAACACACGTCTTTTCACATTTTAAATACATACATTACCTTTTCCAAATCCACCTTCTCCATAACCAACAAGTCGTTCCAGCTGATGTCATGTTCCTGCCAAAGACAAACATGGGTGTAATACAGAGTCAGGATAACTGACACTCACAGTAAAAGAAATATTATGGGTTAAATTCAATGTTTCTGACAGACTGTTGATTCCTACAAACTTTTACAATGGGAGTATTCTACAGAACAGAATAAACAATAAAAGTATGCTAACACTTAAAGTTATCACAGTTTCTTAAACATAAATATTATACGCTATGTGTTAGTATGAGACTGGTGTTATAGAACTGCTTACAAACCTTGTCTGTGAAAAGTCCTATCCAATTTCTCAACTCATGTGATGTAACCACTACTGTTTACATAGATCAAACTCCACCCAAAAGAATAATTTTTAACACAGTTCTAGAAGTGTTCAAGGACAGTTAAATCTCCAAATAAATTAAAAAATTTTATTAAACATTACTGAATAATTCATGCAATAATTATTTTTTGCTGTTAAGGCTTGCTTAAACAGATTTTAGTGAGGTACTGTAAATGTGTGTGTTTTAAGATAAATAACAGCTACATAATGTAATGAAATAAGTAATTTCACCAGCATAATGTCAAAAAGATGATCCAGATTCAGACCGTGCAGCAGGAGTTGGATATCGCTCAGCTTAGAGAAACTGCAGGAATACACCATGACCATACAAAATAAATAGGAACTGTCATTTCACCACTTTCATAGACACTTTTTTCACTTTAATTATAAATTGTACAAAAGAACATTTAAGAACATTAAAAAATGTATTCCATGGTTATAGTGATGAAGGCCATGATGAAAGACTTGAGTCATTTCAGTTATGCGAACTGTATACTATACTGTACATCACAGCATTGTTTTTATTTTTAGTCACCACTAGAGGGCACTACAACCCAAGTTACAAACCCAGACATACAAACTCACCTCTCTTTGTGGGCAGATGGAGGGTAAAGGTTTTGATTGTGATATTTAAACAGCGCCTCAGCTTTGGACGGTGCAGAAGTTTCTGCAGAGCTAAGAATCCTGGACATCTGAAGGAACATCATTTAAATAAATCTTTCACAATGGCAAGGTTAATGTGGAAAAGCGAAGGTGAATGATACAGGGCTAAAAACTAACAAAGCAAACTCAATATTTTCCCCTCTTTGAATGGTGAACAAGTTCAAGAATTATGGATGCTATATATTTTTTTTTACAACTTTGCAAACTGCTTAATGCTAACAAATACACTGAATTTGACCATACAATAAATCCCAAATAAGTGCCAAAAAGCACCAATGCATACAATGAAATTCTTTGAAGCCCCACTAAACCTCACTGCACCACCACAGTACTGTAATCCCACTCATAACCCCCGGTGAAGATGTGCTTGGATTGAGAGATTTTTAATCTACGAGATTTAGCGATTATGGCTGTAAATTACCTCAGTCTTCTTGAATATTTTGGCCATGTCGGCTGCAGTCTTGCCCGTTTTGGTTTTGATAGACCGATCAGCTCCTAGTTGAACCAGTTTCAACACAGCCTCTTTATGTCCGTACTGCACTGCTATTATAAGGGCCTACTCCAAAAAACATTGTTAAAGAGGAATCCTAAAAGAAGCAATCTCACATGATTATACATTACATTTAAAATATTTGATATTTTACATAGACAAAAAGCCTCCCAAAATAGATAATGATTATAATGAAATGCAAGTGACTTAGAAACAGAAATATATAATTTCATAATTTACCATAAATGTATTTTTATGATTATCACAGACTTTATAGATCATGATCTTACCGTATGGCCATTATCATTCTGAAAGTTAACCTCTGCTCCATGTGACAACAGCAAATTAATCACCTGACAATAGCCGTCTCTGGCGGCTAGCATCAAGCACGTCAAACTGCTCCTGCGCAAAAAATTGTAAATGGTCAAATATTTGTTTAAAATGAACATGGTCACTCAAATAGAGTAGCACATTCTAAAGTGTGAAAAAATTCTGCCTTATGTGTTTTTACATCTGAAACCTCTTCCTTTATAACACAAGTAAACAGTTGCATGCTACCCCTGTTGTAAATCAGCAAAGAACAAGTACATAAAATATAAATCTTTATAACACCTTGCAAAAGCACAAAAAAGGAACTCCCTAGTCGACTGTACACAGAACATGTACTATTGTCATAAATATACAGTTTTATCGATCAACCAGCATGTCAAACATTACACTGTTAGTCCGTGGGAACACCCTAAAACTATTAATCACCCCAGGTGGCATTTCCCAGAGAACATGATGGTAGTGAAGTCCACAGCATCAGCCGCAGGTGAGAGAGGGCACCGTCATTGCTCAAACTGACATTATCTTCTGGCTATCTACGCATTTCCCTCTCTGTTACTGAATTTGTGATAAATGTGTGCTCTCTCTTAAATGCATTTTTCACAGGCTGTCCTTCACCAAAGGCAGGGAAGCAATTGGGAAGTTTCAGACTAGAGTCAATACAGACTACATTTTTGGTGGGTAAGGTCATAATTTTAAAGACAATTCACATTGCTGGAAACAAGTAACAGTAATTCCTCTCATATAATCATTTCAACATTCATTTGCTTATTCGGGAAGTTTATCCAAAAATTAAATTTCTTTGATTTATTCCCCCACGTCATTCCAAACCTGTATGACTCTTATGCAGAACACAAGATATTTTGAAGAATTTCATCAAATATCTTTTTTCGTATTCCATAGAAGAATGCTGGAAGTTACACGTTTTGACATGAGAATAAATAAATAAATGATGACAATTTTATTTTTTTAAACCCTCCCCTTATATATAATGGTACATAAGGTAGAGTTGAAAGATGCTGTTATTCATATGCATGTCATTAAAACTTGTCATACATGAATTTGTTATTTTCAACGGAAAAAACTGCAGCCTCTGCAATTTTCAAACAATAAATCGGTACTAACTGGAAACAGATATGAAGACGGCAGTCTGTAGGCCAAAGGCAATACTCCCTCCCTTTACCAAATGATTTCTTGCTTAGTCTGAGCTTGTTGTATTTGTTAACAAAGTTTAGGTAAATGCAGCTGCTACATATTGCCAGTCACATGAGGAACACTGAGGGGGCAGAAAAACAGGACGTGTTTGACAGGCCCATTACAGGCCAGCGTCCCCCCGTTCCTTGTTACCGATCTTTAAATATTTTGTCTGGATGGGACACAATCACTTTCTCACCGGTCAAGTGAGCAACATGCTTGTTGACACTCCAGATCATGTGAGCGGTTTGGGTGGCAGATGATAAGCAGCTGGGGGCTGCCCTGAAAAATGCATCGAGTCAATACTATCAAGTATACATCACCTCCCAAATTGTTAGGAAGAGATGTTTGAAACGCTGTCTGGCCAGTGTTAATGTTTTGTAGCTGGTGGGAGCATTTTTTCACATGCTACACATATATATATTTGAATAAAGTGTGTATACCTGTTGTTAAAAGCGGGTTCATGCGGATAAAAGTGTGTGAGATTATTAACTGTACCATTGAATTTAATGTTAATTAAATGAAGTATTCATCAAATTCAAACCCGGATCATGCCGTGTATGCACAAGCAGTTACACCTGCAAAATGGCTTACTAACCTGTTGCACACATTTGGGTCAGCATTGCGAGTGAGAAGCAGGGCCACACACCGGGCGATATTTTCTTCTGAGGCAGATGTTGCAGTGCAAGCAGCCATCAGAACTGTAAAGTTGTCTATGAAGTCACACAAAATATCACGTTAACCACTGACAAGGCGGCAATTTGCCAATCTCACAGCTACATACACAGTAAATTTAATTATTACATATATGCCAAGTGAAAATAGCATGACCTCCAATCCAAATGTTGTGCTTATACGTTAAGGAGAAACATCTCCAGTATGTTACTGGCTTTAGTACTGCAATGAGAACAGCGTTTAGACTACGGTTGCAGCTTCACTACAAAGTAGGATGCAGACACAGTTTAGTTGCGTCTGCGGTGGAGCAGGAAAATAAATAAAGCTCCAGTGTTGGGCCAACGCAATGACGCCAGCACCACGCTCTGTATAGAGCCATTATCAATCACTTCTACGTTCTCCCCCTTCTGTGCGGAACACAGACCAGGAAGTGGCAGCTGCATTCACATTTAATTATTTCCTGTCTGAGCCCGCAGCTTCAGCCGGTCAAGACTCCCTCCATCTCCTCTAGGCGGGCACCGTGTAACCGTTGCACTTCGAACATTTGCTCGCAGACATTTCATCATGACCAGCAGATGAACTTAATTTGAAAAGAAATAGAAATTCAACGTGTAAACTCAAAACACACCGGCAGATTATTTACACGTTTCAATAGCTCGGTATGTGCGTCACGAGCATTAAGTAATGTCAGATGAAGGACACCAGGATGAACTGTAACTGGTTTCATCCTCTCCAGCGCGTGGAAAGAACGTAACTTACTTCGATGTCAAACTTTTTAATGAAAACCAAACTATTCTCGCCTGAAGGATGAAGTCTAGCCATGCTCTTTTGATTTGATAACATTGGGTTCCTGGCATGTGCTTGATTCAAAACTCTATCCTCTCCAATAAAACACCACTCGGGAGTCACATGAAGGCCATGTTATGCAATGCCGTACTGCTCTCACCTTGTCAACTTTTTTGGTTTTACATATTCTGTATAATTAAAAAAAATAAAATAAACAGAAACCATCTCATTTAACCTCGACTGAAGTTTGCACTTGCACCACGATCCAGCAGCAGTTGCGCGAGCTCGTAGTGGGCCACATGGACAGCGCACATGAGAGGAGTCCAGCCGAAGCCAAGCCGAATCTCTACGTCCATACCTAAGAAAAAACAACATGTTCATTTGAAAGAAGGGCACAACATAAAATATAACATAGATAACCGGGTAGTGTTGTGTCTTTTAAAGACGAGGCACCTACCACCGTCCAGGAGCTCGCGCACAAGCTCGACATTTCCTGCAGTGATGGCCCTTTTCAGAGTGGACACTTTATCATCTCCATTTAAATGTGCTTGAGAGACCTGCTATTTTAACAATTAATGTGTTAATAACTTTAAACTATTAAACGATGCGAATTCCACAATACAAAACATGGAGCGAGCATTGCGAGGCTAAACATTTGATGCTTTTAAGTTACCTCAGCGCACAGTTGTGATTGTGAATATCCAATGTCCCACTCGTCGCCGCTTCCATCACTTTCATCTCCAGCAGGAAAAGCGTAGTTAATGTCGTTTATCATGACTATGATAGAATATTGAAAATTGTGCTCGAACAATCATTACAACGACAACTCATTAGCGGTGGTTGGCTGACGCAAAGACGTTTTGGTAACCACGCCCACTTCTGGTCACAGACGTAGACGCCGCGTTGATGAGATATTTCTCCACAATTAGTAACCCAATATAAACCAAATGTATACGTGACAAATGTGAGATCTGGCAATTTTCGCGCTTTTTAGATCCTGAACAAATGAAATGTAAACGTCATTGGCTTTTTATATTTTAATCTTGCCCGGTCCAATATGGCGGCGTCCTTGTTCAGCAGTCAGCACGGCGGGGTTTAAGTGGTCTAAGATAAGGCGAACCGATGGGGCAAGAACTGTATTCAAAGGCGATGCGTCGATTCACACTCAAATAAAACTTGACGACAAACGTGAATTGTAAGAAATGCGACTGCTCGTTTGCTCAATAACAATTCTACATCTGTGTAACGTCTCTTTTGGTTATGAAACACACTTGTAATGTGTAGGAATACATTTACGAGTAGGCTACTTGTTACAGTAAACGAGCAGAGTATATCGGTACAAGAAGCTGCTGACGACGCGAGAAAGCAATGCAAAAGGGGGTGATAGTGACACCTGGTGTTCAAAATATGATTTTTAATGTAATTTCTTGGTAGTTATAGCAGTAAATTCTGTTGTTTCTGTTAATCAACCACTGTAGTTTGGACAACCTTGTTGGCATCTTGCTGTTTATTTATCTTTATGTCGAAATTTTAAATATGCCCAAATACTAACATTCTTCTAGTTGTAGAGCATATTTCAAATCTCAATGAATCAACCATCCATCCATGGTTGTATCCATCCAACCATCCTCCCAGAGGAATCTGGAAAGATGGATAGTCAAACGAATAAATCATCAACCTATATTGTTTTCAGATATAGACCTATAATACTCTCAATTATTCATTATACTGAATTGGAATGAAACTTATTAAAAAGGTGCGTCTCATTTTTTATCTCATTCAATGCTTTTTGTCGTTTATGAATTAAGAATTGACAAAATTTTGATTTCAAAGTGTAAAGAGCATTTCGAAACTAAAGCAAAGAGCTCTGACCTTGAAGGTGTTTTCATGATCTACACTGTATGTGACAAACTTGCTTATTTGATTACTGACCTAACATTGTAGAATCTTAATTACATTTTTCTTATTTAAATACAAGGTTTTAATTCTGGTCTCAGACATTTTAAAATATATAATATTGTACAATAATGGATACAAAACTGGATGTAGACTATTATTGTAATCGCATTCACAATGCCATGTGTTTCCATACTCATTTAATTTCTTACTATATTAGGACCCTTTTGTTCAAATTGTTTAAAATGTGTCACATTCATTCCAATACTCCCCTGGCAAATTTGATAAAACCAGGAAGTCTGCGGAATAATTAAACAATAGGTACAGTTCGTCAGAGTCTGTATGAATTAAAATGCTGGTGTGTTAAACGTGTTGATGTTTTTTTCAAGCAAAATCAGAATTCTCTGAAGATGACACACCGTTTGCTGCTGTAAAGCAACACGTGAGCATCTCTGTAAAAGACTGACACTTTGAAGATGACATGCCCAAAGGAGCTTTGGCGGTGGGCGCTGAGAGAGCGCACTTCTCTCACTGAATCACAACGCTGCTGTCATTATGGGCTCTTTTTAAGCAACATTAGACAGCACTTTGCTGTTCTCATGACGCTTTTAGATACGACAGATATTTCTTGATCGTTTAATTATTGGGAGCGAATCTCAGTCGCTCTCTTTGCGCACTGTGGACGACAGTCACTGTGAGAGATCATTCAACGGACATAAGTTAAACTGACACCCGATGTAAGTGTTGTCACCCACGGGGTACTTCAAGGATGCAGAGATCACCTGTGGAGGATGCTAACTGCCTATCAAGATACTTCTTTTGGTAAGACGCAACAGGAATATTACATGTTTCAGATTTTGTGTGTGTGTGTTCACACTAACAAACTACTCAATGATACAGTGTTCCTTGAAACACGTATATGTTATATTTGAGAAACAGTTTAGTTTACTCATATTTCATTCGTCTTTACATTGAGTGCGTTTCATTCAAACACTTTCATACGATTCTAGGCAATACATTAGCAAGTTCTTGAACATTTTGACAACATTGTCTATTAAATTGAACAGCACAAAAATATATTTTTTAATAACCAGTAACTACTCTCTTAACCGTCGAAAACGTCTGCGTAATCGTCTTGCTTAACACGTGCAATTTGATTTTACATTGTACATATTACAAGAAAAAGAACTTTTAGTTACAATTTCTCTATAGAAATTTACTTAGGTTCACTACAATAAATAAAAAATGGCCACAACATTTAAATTGTTTAAGTTAGTTTTTCAACACTTGTTTCAACTGTTTGCAGGTGGACAAACCCTATTATGAGAAAGGGTTTTAGAGAGAAACTGAGGCCATCTGATATTTATCAAGCTCCCAGTGAAGATACAGCAGATGTTCTAGCAGAGCGTTTGGAAAAGTTAGTATTTTTATCCTCACCTTTTCTTGAGGCATTACTATTTGAGATGCCTGATTTATTTATTTTTATTACTTATTTGGTATGAATTACACAATTTTTTTAACGTGCTCTTCCTTCTGTGTCCAGAGCTGTAATAAAACCCTTTTTTGAAGTGAACACATTTACACAATGAAGTGTCCCAAACAGAACTCCTTGATCTCTATTGTTACTTTCAGAGTCCTCAAAAGCACTGTTACTCAAGAGAGCCAAATATCACACCTTTAAGCCAGTGTCTGTGTTTTTGACAAAAGAAAGGGGGAAAACAGAAGAATTAAATGTAGGCAACCCCCTTAAATGTCACCCTGCCTATTCCAGTAAAGATCCTCCCATGCCATGTCTCACATAAACCACAATATATTCATGCCAGTGCCTGCTAATGGGCATTTAATACGACCTTTTAAAGTGCCAGGCTCCTGGAGAGTGATAGATGATGGGCATTTCTTTAATTCAACATGCAGTGCTGAACTTTTTATTCAATTAACAGGTTGGAGCAGGTCTTGTTGAGATGTTTAATAAGTTGGTTAAATCACCCTGGTTATACAGAAGTGCACCAAACAATGCGGACCATACTGGTTTTATTGTGGGTGGGTGGATGCAATAGGCTGTTTAACTGTTCTATTCAGTTCTTCTCTTTTCCTAAACAGAGAATGGGACAGAGAAGTTGCCTCTGGCAGGAAAACACCCAGTCTACTGCGAGCACTGGCGCGATGCTTCTTACGACCTTTTCTTTTATTTGGCGTCCTTCTGTATATAGGCGTAAGTGTCTGAACAATGTATGTCTATATGTGTCTCTCCTGTGTTCTTTCATGTTGTCGGATTTGAGTGTTAAACTTTTCTTAATGATTCAACTCGGCTCATGGAATGTTTGTTATACATAATAATATCAACAATATTCAGAATCCAGGCATTGCCAAGATGTCACTTGCATAACTTGCAAACTTGCAAACTTTAACTTGCATAATACTTCACATGCAATACTTGTAATTGCACTACACATCTGAAGATGTTTTATCTTTGTAAATTTGTAAAGTAATTTCTGCATAATTATTTTTAGGAGGTCACAAAAACAGTGCAGCCCCAGCTTTTAGGACGCATCATCGCGTCATTTGACCCAGCACATGAACCAGAACGAGCCATGGGCTACTTTCTTGCCGTGGGCCTTGGCTTGCTGTTCACTGCCCGCTTTCTCCTCCTTCAGCCTGCCATGTTTGGGCTGCACCGTCTGGGCATGCAGATCAGGATTGCTCTTTTCAGCATAATTTATAAAAAGGTTAGCATTCATGGTTAAAATGAACCATCAGTGACACAAAATATGAACTGTGTTAATTTCTCCTTACCTACTAGACCTTGAAACTTTCTAGCCGAGTCTTGGACAAGATCAGCACAGGTCAGCTGGTCAGTCTGATGTCAGCCAATCTGGGCAAGTTTGATCAGGCAAGTATGGGATGAAAAAATAGTTGCTTTGAAAAATGTACTGGTTTTAATTGTGAACCAAAGATACTTTCATTATTGAAAATATTGACAAGAGCATTTGTATAACACAAAGGCCAAAGACATAAATAAGTTGGTTCTTCAGAGGGGACGATGGGTGAACTCTGGATTCCCTTAGGAAGGTAGAGCCAGGGTGTTGAATATTGATATACTCTGTAAGTGTTCTGAAGCAATTAACACCTGCATTTAATGTGTTTCTACAGCCCTCTTCCATCAGAAGGTACCTTTGAAATGTGTAGCTAATGCAATTCTGAGGAATAGAATGTAATATTTGTATTATAATTTTTCCAAATGGCTTCAAACCTCTCTGTGAAATGTTACAGACGTGTGTGGCTGTATGTTTGCTTTTGCAGTATTTGGCATTTGGTTGAAACATAAATACTGAATAAAACACTAAGTAGAGTCTGAATATATTTTAAATGATTGGGTATCTTTACATTCTACTTACTTGTGGTATGCACGCTAAATGTTGAATATATTAGCCTATATATAAATTTTGTATGTATGATTTTGGCATTTTGTTTATAGATTAATTATGTAGGCTTGAGAAAGTCAACATACTGATGTTTCACTCTTTTCTGAAACAGAGCTTGGGTATGGCACATTTCGTTTGGATATCACCGTTGCAGTGCATCTTGTGTACCGGTCTGATCTGGGAACTCATTGATGTCAACAGCTTCTGTGCACTGGCCGCCATTTCTTTACTTGGGGTCCTGCAAGCATTTCTCTCGCATAAAATGGGTCCTTACAAGTAAGTCAAATTACAGTTTCCCGGACAGGGTTTAAGCTTAGTCCCAGACTAACTTAAATTTTAGAGCCGTCTTGATCAAAAACAAGTTGCACTGACATATCTTTCAATATATCAGTGTGATTGTTTTGTCTCAAAATGCACACAATAATGTTTTTTTTGTAAACTATGTTTTTAAAAACACCTTATATATCCTAATTTAACTAAGGCTTAGTCCTGTCTTAAACAATCTCTTTCTGGGAAACCACCCCCAATAGGTTAATCTTGTCAAAAATGCTTCATTTGGCACAGAAAGTGGCATGGTATTGATTGAGAGACATCTCTCCAAATATTTTTTATGCTCCCACACAAACAGACATTCCAGCTGTGATTCATGCCAGTTAAAGGCTTTGAAGGTTTTGAACAGGTAGTTCAGTTCTGCTCCTGCAATCAGGAGGCTGGTTAGCCTTGTGCTTTTCAGAAATGTAAACAATGTTAGTCAAATGATCACATAGACTCACAGAAAAGCTGTTTTTGTGAGAAGCTCAATGGTTTTCATACTAAGATAATGAAGGCCTGTTCAATATGTATGCTGTCTGTATTCAGGACATTTTCTAGCCAGCAACAACAAGCTTAGTCAGATGTACTGTATTAAACACCCACAGTTTTTCTGAGTGTTTTTATGTACGAACATGGAGTACTGTAAGCACAGACAGATCATTACAATATTCTGCTTCTCCATCAGAGCACAAAAGGTTTTGTTGACCAACAAGCGTTTGGCTCTGACCTCAGAGATCATGGAAAACCTACATTCGGTGAAGGCTTACGGCTGGGAGGAGATAATGGAGACGCTCATCAAGAACATCAGACAGTAAGACTCGATGTTACATGCAGATGTTTTACATACAAGTCATACTCAACTTATAATTATATTTGATATTTGTACAGCTTTGATAGATATGAGCTTCTTTAATACGAGACTATGGATCAGAGGATAGTGTTGGATTAGAGGCTCTTTTTTTCCAGTCTTCACTGTCGTATTACAGTTACCGCAGCACACGGCATGCCTTTGTGTGTTGTTATCAGCTCAGTTTAGGAGAATCAATGTCCCGTTGTTTTAGCTATTTGATATCTCATGACACAGACTCCAAATATTCTGGCATTTCCCCTCAATTCGTGCTTCTTTTTTCCATAAACTGTTTTTAGGGATGAGGTAAAGTTGACCAGGAAAATTGGCTCCCTGCGTTACTTCTACAGCTCTGCGTACTTTTTCTCTGCCATCTTTGTGATCGTGGCAGCGGTGGTGCCTCACGCCCTCAGTCGCGGCATCAACCTGCGCCGCATATTCACCACTCTGTCCTACTGCATGGTGCTGCGTATGACCGTCACGCGACAGCTGCCCGGTTCAATTCAGATGTGGTACGACACCATGCGCCTCATTTGGAAGATTGAAGTGAGTTTTTCACAGTGGACTGTGGACTATGTATGCACCACGATTCTTAAATTCACACAAAAATAAAAATGTTTTCATTATTTATTAACCTTCATGTTGTGCAAGAGCAGTATATGACTCTTTTTTTTGTGGAACACTAAAGATATTTTGAGAAATGGAAGACAAGGGGCGAAAGTTGTTTATGAACATTCTTCAAAATATCTTCTTTTGTGTTCTGCAAAAGAAAGTCATACACGTTTGGAATGACATGAGAATGAGTAAATGATCAAAGAATTTACATTTAGGGGTGAACTATCCCTTTAAGCAAACCAATTTGTCTGTAGATATAGTGGAGACTGGGGCTAGTATCACTTTTTTTTTTTTTTTAGATTTTAAGGCATGACTTCCACTATTGTTGTTATTGCTCAAGAAACAAGATATAGTTCACTGGACACAGATATTTTGCAACAATGTGCCTCAGTTGTTATTGTAAATGGGGTAAGTTGTCACAATGGGAAATGCCATCAACATACATTTTAACACATATGACACCAATAAAAATATGACAGCCCAGTCTGATATTTTCATCTGACACCCTTATTTCAAACATATTTCAACCTTTAGTTTTTCACCCATATTTCACCCTTGCCTGCATGTATGCCATCATTATATTATAATATACAATGCTGTAATGTATTTTGAGAGAATTGACCATTACTGTAATCTCACATGCATCCGTTACTAACTAAACCATTAAACTTTTAATTCCTCTAGGAATTTCTTAGTAATGAAGAGTACAAGTTATTGGCGTATGATCTCAGCATCACAGACCTGGAGTTGAAAAATGTGACAGCTTCTTGGGATGAGGTAAAATGATGGCCTGATCAGTATAGATCTACACAATGTTTTTCTGCTTTAAATCGTAAAAAAATATGCGAAAACATTAAGGTATTACAGATCCAATCCACAGTGTCATCTGCCTGATGCATAAAACCTACAGTAAACATCTGTGTGTATTAATGAAGGTGTATATAACCTTTATCTGTTGTTCTTCAGGGTACCGGTGAACTTTTGGAAAGGATCAAGCAGGAGAATAAAGCTAATGGTCATCCTAATGGAGATGCAGGCCTCTTCTTCACTAACTTGTGTGTGACTCCTGTACTGAAAGACATCAGCTTGAATCTGAAGAAAGGGAAGATGTTGGCTGTTACTGGTTCTATGGGATCTGGAAAGGTGGGAGGGATTTTTGTTTAAACATCCCAAACATATACAGTTAAAAATGACAATAAAGTAAAAACAGCCATGCAGTACTACCCAAATATAAGCCAAAGTATGAGCAAAGATTTACTAAAGGGAAATTGTAAGGTTGTTATTGTTCAGTCATATTGTCTGTATTTATAGAGCTCATTGTTGATGACCATCCTCGGAGAACTGGTACCCTCCTCCGGGAAGATCCGACACAGCGGTCGGATCTCCTACTCCTCCCAAACAGCCTGGATCATGCCTGGCACCATCCGAGACAACATCCTCTTTGGCCTGACCTATGACGAGTACCGATATAAGAGTGTGGTTAAAGCATGCCAGCTCGAGGAGGTACTGACAAATAAACGAATCCTCTTCTTAATGTCTTCCACCTTGTTTTGTTTCTCTCTCATTTGTATTTCAATTTCTCCGTTGATATTTTCTGACCTCATTCAACCTGTCAAGTCCTCTTTGTCCACTCTCCTGTTCTTTGGCTTCTGCTTTGCCCGTTTCTTCATTCTCTCTCTCTTTCTAGTTGGAATGTTCACCTGGCATTTAAACTGAGAACCTTTGTTAGATGCAGAACTGTGTCATATTATCCTACTCAATATGGTTTTCTCCCCTCGCTCTCAATCTCTTGATACCAAACCAGCCAATCGCGTGCAACTCTCTGTAGCCAATGTGTTGAGTGACAGGCCCTTTGTTTAATTGAGTCTTACATGAAAAGAGCATCAGAAGAGGATCTGCTGAGAACACATTCACATCCAAGCAGAAAACTGATGTGTAAGATATATCAGTGCCAGTATCTGAGTTATTTTTAAGCCTTCAATGGGGGATTTAGGCATATTTGTGTCATTTTGTTCTAACTGAACAAAAACCTTTAAAATTCCAAGAATTACATTTGTTATTATGTCTTGATAAGTAAATACTTTGTAGCCACAACAGAACTCTTTGATGGTCCAGATATGTCTCTGCTGGCACTGTGTGTTTTCTAAATGGTAAATTAGTGACACGTCTTTCCCAGAAGGGGGAACGTGAACCTGTATTCCCCCAAACAAAGCCTGTTTTCACAGTCAATGGTGAGTACAGGCACGATTTATGACTGTTTGTAAAGGAACTGGTAACAACACAAGAGCTGAAAGAACAGTGTGAGCTGGCTGTTGTGGTTACAATGGTAGGCAAGAACTTAACAACGTTGTGTGAGAAGTTAGCAGTTTGTGTGCTAACTAGCAAGAAGCTGCAATGTGTTCACAACACATCTGTGTTCACAAACACAACAAGTCTTCTTCGTATATGCCAAGATGCAGACGGGTATGATTTCCTTGCATTACTCTTCTGCGTCATGGACTAGAAACAAGCTCTATATGCAAATTGTAAGGATTTGTGGAGTCTTTAATACGTAAAGTGAAAACCCCCATCATGGTTGGACACTTGAGTTTTTCGGGCTTGTGTTGTGCGTGTATTTCCTTTGTGACACTGATATAGTACAATTTCAGACCTCATTCATGTTGTATCGGAGCAGTAAACTCCTGCATTTCCACATTTAAAACAAAAATGCTTTCTACTGATTTGTTTGTCTAGGTTCTTTCTCACTTGTTTTTAATTATTATTTTTTTAATGCTACAATGGACAGAGAGAGCTGAGGTAAGATGTTTGGTAAAAAAGGTCACATGACCTTAGTTTGTGGCATTTGGATTATGTGTGTTTAACTTTAAGTCTATTCCCAAATGGTGAAAAAATTCACTTAAAACTGACCAAAAATGTTTATGACTCATCCTGCACTACACAGATTTTTATCCAGTGAAATTCATCATACAATGAGAATGTCTCTCACACTTATATTTGTAGGCCACTAATAATGGCTGATGTCTGTGACTTAACTCATTCTTATTGACTAATTTAATAATAGCGTTAATAAACCCTTTGATATGTTGCACTACATTCATGAAATGTTTTAACTGAATATATTGTATGTATTTGTGTTTTGTCCTGTGTGCGTCTCAACTCAACACTTTCTCTCATTTCTATATTATGAGTTGACCTACATTGAATAAGTACCCACAAAACATTTTTTTCAATTAATATTAGGAATAATTTAATGCCTTGAATGATCAATAACAGTATAGGACGTTCAGGATTATTTAACCCCAAAAAATCATGAAGTGAGCACATTTAAGTTAGCTTTCAAGTATATTTCTATAACAGATTTGTAGCTGTGATGTCTTACATACAGTATTGTCTGTTTTATTATTAGGATCTGGCTGCTCTGCCTGAGAAGGATAAGACTCCTATGGCTGAGGGGGGTTTAAACTTAAGTGGGGGTCAGAAGGCACGTGTGGCTCTGGCCAGGTATGTCTCCTCACCTTCACCTGAACATCTCTCAACTCCTCAGGTGTTCTCCAGTGTCCACGCCAGAGTCCTCACCTGTCTTTCACTCTTTCACTCAATGGCTGCTCTTTCCCACATAAGTTAAGGGAAGAAAGTAAATCCCATACGTATGACATTTTAATGACCAAATAACTATTGACTTTATGGTCATGTAAATCTGAAATATCGTTTAGATTTTTCCCAGCCATAAAGTCAACATTAAACATGTTTATTACAGTTTGACACAATCTTGCAACCATAAACCAAATAAAATGAGAGTTTGACAGCCTCTTTATTTTCATTTGAAAGATGGCCTGCCAGACAAAATACTGTTTGCAAGCTTTATTATTGTATATGTAGGCCTACTTAGTTTTTGAATAAGCACTGTATATATCAGATTCTAAATAATAAAATACATTTATGTAAATACACAGGGCTGTATATAGAGATGCTGATGTTTACCTGCTTGATGCACCTTTTACTCACCTGGATATTGCAACAGAAAAGGATATATTTGACAAGTATGTATATAACATATTTTGATTTCATTATTTAGCTTCATTGCTTTATTTTAAGTTATTGCGTTATGGGACCAATGTATTTAAATCATTTAACTTAAAGGGATAGTGAAAATTCTGTCATCATTTAATCACCCTCTTGTCATGTCAAACCTGTATGACTTTTTTGCTTCTGCAGAACACTAAAGAAAATAATTTGAAGAACACTCGTAACCAAACAACAGCAGTACCCATTGCCTTACACTGGTTTTGTGTCCAATAGAAGTGAATGGGTACCATCATTGTTTGGTTACCATCATTCTTCAAAATATTGAAGGGTGAACTATCACTTTAAACTACATTAAAGTAATTACATTTACTGATGTTTTTTATATTTACCCAGATGTCTGTGTAAGCTGATGGCCTCCAAGACTCGCATCCTGGTAACAAATAAGATTGACCACTTGAAGCGTGCTGATAAGATCCTACTGCTCCACAACGGTGAAAGTTTTTTCTACGGCACCTTTTCAGAACTTCAGGCAGAGCGACCTGACTTCAGCTCTTTGCTTCTGGGGATGGAGGCCTACGACAACATCAGCGCCGAACGCCGTTGCTCCATCCTCACAGAGACCCTCCGGCGCGTTTCGGTGGACGAGAGCGCGGGTGCGCGTCCCCAGCGCTCCTCCTACCGTCAGATCGCCCCCTCTAAGCCCATGTATATAGATGAGCGCAAACCTTCGGTGATCCTCAGTCCTCTCGCAGCAGCTCGTAAAGCTTCCTTCATTCAGTCACCGGACGAAGAGGTCCGGAGGACATTCCCTGACCGTAAGTTCTCCCTTGTACCTGAGAACGAGCTAGTGGATGAATCCTTCATGGGAAGTGATGTGTATCACAATCATGGAGTGCATATGGCTGGTCAGAGGAGACAGTCTGTGTTAGCCTTCATGACTAATGCACAAGGTCAGGGTCGACGTGATCACCTTCAGTCGTCTTTCCGTCAACGGCTCTCCGTCGTTCCTCAGAGCGAACTGGCCTCTGAGCTAGACGTCTACACCCGCCGCCTGTCGAACAGTGCCTATGACATCACCGGAGTCCTAGAGGAAGAGAACATTGAGGTGTGAGGTTTTAACTTGGCATCATTTTATTCCATTTCACAGGTGATTTCCTTTTACTTTATCAATGTTTCATTTTGCAGGCATGCTTAGTTGATGAAATCGATGAAATAGAGGAGGCCTTCGAAACGACAAAGTGGAACACATATGTCAGATATGTGTCCAATAACAAAAGTCTTCTTTACGTTCTGATCTTCATCCTCATTATTGCTGCAGTTGAGGTAATCTCAATGTTTTTGCTGTGAGGATATATTAATACGCGTATTAAACATATGCATAGGACTATTGTTGATACCTATGCACATCTTAGACCTTTCTTAATCATTTCAGGTCCAATAATCCTTCTTCTTTTCATGATTTTAGGTTGCAGGTTCTGTGGCAGGAATTCTTCTCATAACTGAGTGAGTGTTTTACCTCATTTCCTCATTTTGCAAAAATGTACAGAAATGAAGTAGCAAGTCGGTAGCTTAGCAGATGTCAAGGACGAGCTCTTCTGAAGTTTGTGACTCAAAACTAACAACTACTTTCCTGATAGTCACTATTACCTTTTGTGGGCAGAAGACTGATTTTATATATATATATATATATATATATATATATATATATATATATATATAAATTTTTTTATTTTGCTCCAGTGAACTTTGGAACGAGGAACATCACCGATTTGACCCAAATATGACCAAGTCCAATGTGTCCTTACCTGAAAAGAGCAAGGCCATCATTGTGACCCCCACAAGCAGCTATTACATCCTCTACATCTACGTGGCAACTTCAGAGAGCATCCTGGCTATGGGATTCTTCAGAGGTCTTCCCTTTGTTCACACTATGATCACGATCTCTAAGAAACTGCATCAGAAGATGTTTCGTGCTGTCCTTAGGGCACCCATGTCTGTGCTGAATACCATGAAGACAGGTACAGTATTGTTATTGTGTGGCTATAGAAGTAAAAATTGTTGAGAGACTAGTTCACCCAAAAATGAATATTCATGATTTATTCACCCCCATGTCATTCAGTCTTTTTTGTGGAACACAAATGAAAATATTTTAAGAAATGTCTCAATGGTTTTGTGTTCATGCAATGGAAGTCAATGGAGGCCAATGTTGTTTGGTTACCAACATTCTTCAAAATATCTTCTTTTGTGTTCTGCAGTAGAAAGAAAGTCAGAGAGGTTTAAAATAACATGAGGGCGAATAAATAATGACAGAATTTTCATTTTTTGGGTGAACTATCCCTTTAACACAGCTCTATTTTCTGACCTCTTGCTTTACTTTTTGTCATATAGTAACTTGCTTTCATCTTTGCAGGCCGAATCATGAACAGGTTCACCAAAGATATGGCCACAATCGACGACATGCTTCCTCTCCTCATGTTTGACTTTGTCCAGGTTTGATCTCTTTAACAAACATTTATTGTTAAAAACATTGCGTATTAAATGGGTTCTCATTTAAACATCCAGTGATCTACATTTCTGCACAGTTCAGTTCTAAACATGAACTAACCTTCATTGCTCTTTGCTCTTCTTTCTACAGTTGACTTTAGTGGTGATGGGATGTATTCTTGTGGTGTCCATCGTGCGGCCGTACATATTCCTCGCTGCTACTCCCCTTGCCATCATCTTCATTGTGATGAGGAAGTATTTCCTCCGTACAGGTCAACAGCTGAAGCAGCTGGAGACAGAAGGTAAGAGCAGTTTACATTTATGCATTTGACAGAAGCTTTTATTCAAAGCAATTCTTACATTCTGGGAATCAAACCCATACTTCGGTATTGCTACCGCAATGCTTTACCAGTTAAGCTGGTAGATCCAGGAAAGCCTGTAGTTGAAAAAGGGGGTTCCTGATGCGCTTACTGTATGTACTGCTGGCGTGTGGCCCGCTGCCAGGGATGAAAAGGCCGGTTAGACAGAGGGCTGATGTGAGGTCAGTCCTAGGTCCGAAAACAGAGAAGCAGAGGATGGATGAGTCAACCAGAACAAGACAGGATATCTCAGAGGAAGTGGCATGGGTGGTGTGTCAGAGCATCGTCTGTCAATCAATCATCTTCAGTCAGAAGCGTCTCTGAACAAGACAGCGGTCTTTGCCATGAGCCCCATCTCGGTTGGTTATTACTCTTCTCCCTGTCATTTAGACAGGAAGAAGTCCTTCAATCCTCAATGGTCAATGAACCTGTAATTGTCAGTCCGTCCAGGGCCACAGAGAAAGCAACTAGAGTTTTCCATACTTTGTAACGCAGAGTTGGCAGGGTCCCTAAAACCCGGCGAGGGATTTCCTATGCTGTTATCCTGACATCATTCTCTCATCATCCACAACTGATGAGCAACAGCATTCATGGCGGGGATCCCAGAAAACTGTGCAACATCATTGTTTTTCTGACAAGTGGAGATGTCTTTGTTTTGCCTATAGAAAAGGGATTGGAATGTTGCAAGGACAACTGTGATGAATGTGAAAAATGTGATGAATGTGAAAAATTGGTGATAATGTGAGGAGCTGAACTTTAGCAATAGTTCATATTGTTTATGGGGTCAGATGAATGTCAGAGCTTTTATTTCTTCCTTTCTTCTCTTGACCTCTTGCTATTGGTTAAGTGTGGCATACAGTAGATGATTACAAAATACAGTATGTTGAGGACTTGAAAATATACAATTAAAGATATTTTATTTTCTTAAACACATTTACATAACAAAACAAACCATTACACATAAGCATGCGCAACTTAAAGAGTGTGTACATATATAAAACACATATCAGAAAAATATATTAGGTCGGCATACCAAAGCTCCAAACTATAAATAAAATAAAAAATAGACACTTTTTTTTGAGCTCTTACAACAAAATTCACTTTTGAGTTTCCTTATCATCAAACCTCCATATTTTATAATTCTTTCATTAATCATTAATATTGGTCACCCTTGCTATCTGTTTACAGTTTTTGCAAATATTTAGCCAATAAAAGGAAAAACATCTTGTCAACTTTGACAACAAAGTGTTTAACTATTTTAACCGTTGCCATCGTGAAGCACCTTTATTTTCAATGGTATAGATAAAAAAATCCTTCTCTCTTCTCTTTTAGCCCGAAGCCCAATTTTCTCTCACCTCATCATCTCACTGAAGGGTTTGTGGACCATCAGGGCATTTGAACGTCAGGCCTACTTTGAGAACCTGTTCCAGAAGGCCATCAACACTCACACAGCCACCTGGTTCCTCTACCTGTCGACCTTACGATGGTTCCTCTTCCGCGCCGACATCATCTTTGTGTTCTTTTTCACGCTGACCGCCTGGATTGCGGTAGGAACCAACCGTAAGAGCTCCTCCATCTGTATCTAGGCAAGATATGTGAGAGTGAACTAAACAAGCAGTACAGCGTGTAGAGCGAGCAGATGCCACTGTTTATTTGAGGGCTAACTGGGTCCAAAAAGCTAATGAATGCCTGATTTGGTGACTTTTACAGACAATTGGTTTTATTAAGCCGTAATTGCGAGCAGGGCTTGGAAAATGCCTTTGAAGTGTAGAACTGAGGTCATTGTGAGTATGGTTGTTCTTGATGTTTACACTTGCTTGTCGGTGTGTGTGTGTGTGTGTGTGCGCGCATTATTCCACAGAGGATAAACCGGGTGAGATTGGTATCGTCATATGCCTGGCAATGCTCATTCTAGGGACCTTCCAGTGGTGTGTTGCCACCAGCATCGCAGTAGATGGAATGGTACGTGCGTCTTTTGTTTGTAGCACACCCACAGTTACACAAACGCTTGTTTTTCAGCGTAAAGGAATCGTCCTGTTCTGTTAGGCTGCGAGTCTTTCTCAAAGTGCAACAGAGTTGCAAAGTAAACAGAGTTTATCAAAGTGCAGAACGTTTTGTTTTCCCTCTCTACTATCTGCAGAATAGTTACAATGCCACTGATATGTATATTTCGCCTGTGGCACAGACACAGAGTGTAACCGTGTGCGCATACCGCCTCCCTAAGGACACACAAACATGGGTCAGGCATCATTTAAAGGCTAAACAAACCACATGCAGGTTGGACTTCAGTGGACCTCATTACATCATAGGCTTTCTAATCCTTCTTCCTCCAGATGCGTTCTGTTGACCGGGTTTTTAAGTTCATTGACCTGCCGTCTGAAACGCCCAAATCCAAACTGGACCAAAGGAAAGGCGCCGATCTGATTATTGAGAACAAAGATGCCCGGACCGACTCAGTATGGCCCAGCCACGGTCAGATCGATGTGCGGAATTTGATGGTCAAATACACAGAGGCGGGACACGCTGTGCTTAAAAACCTCTCCTTTAATGTGGAGGGGGGACAGAGGGTATGTAAATAATGTTTAAATTATCATCTATTGGTATTATTCCTGAATCAAATTTAGATCTACATGAATCATATCAAAGCGGCTATACAGAAAAATAAATGGTGTATGAAATATATAGAATATATATATACAGAGTACATTGGCTATAAAGTAAAAATATTAATTTAAAATATCAAATATATATTAAAATATCATATCATGAAAAGGTCAATAATATGAAAAAAACATGTAAGGGATGCTTACAGTGAAAATAAGTGTAAATAAAAGTAATTGGAACGTTGTATTAATGGTGCATATCAGTAATGTATATGTAAACAAAAGCTGTAATGTACTGTACATGACAAATTTTGCAATAATGCCATAAAGTATAGATACATGTACACTTAACATTATACTTAAAAAATAATTACTGTAAGAATTAAACTTTCAATTATATATAATAATAATAAGGTTTTAAGAAAATAAATTCTTACACAAATGTGTCATCTTACAACATTGTAGTAGGCTATAGCCTCAATTTTAAATCCTATAAAGTTTTTTAAAGTTAGGGTTTAAAATAGATTTAGAATTTTTAGATTTTTAGAACTTGAATCCCATATTTTCAGTCTTTTGGACCTCTCTGTACAGTAGGTGTAGAGATGAAATTAATGTATTATGTTTCTTCAGGTGGGTATTTTGGGCCGGACAGGCTCAGGGAAGAGTTCTCTATTCAATGCTCTGCTAAAGTTAGTGTACACTGATGGGGACATCTCCATCGATGGAGTAAACTGGAACAAAATGCCTCTTCAAAAGTGGAGGAAAGCTTTTGGCGTGATGCCTCAGGTAACGTGGGTTTTGCGGCCAACACTCTCAAAAATAAAGGTGCTTAAAAAGTGATGCCATAGAAGAACCATTTTTGGTTCCACAAAGAACCATTCAGTAAAAAGGTTTTATAAAGAACCATCTCATTCTTACCTTTTTATAATCTAAAAAGCTTTTTTTTTGCCACAAAGAACCTTTTGTAAGACAGAAAGGCTCTTCAGATGTGAAAGGTTCTTCTATTTATCGTATCGTGAATCACCTTTATTTTCAACTCTCTTGATAACTTTTTACATTTTAATTTTTGAAAATGTATTCTGCACCACAATAGAAAGTCTTCATCTTCACGGGAACATTCCGCATGAACCTGGATCCTTACGGTTGCCATAGTGATGAGGAGCTGTGGCGAGTAGCTGAGGAGGTGGGTGTTTTTGCTTCAAGGGTCCAAAGGGTCCCAAATAATGCTTATTTTCAAAGTTTCAAATAACGCTTTTGTTTGTGTGAAGGCTGGTCTGAAATCACTGATTGAGCAGTTTCCTGACAAACTGGACTTTCAGCTGGAATATGGAGGATACGTGCTGAGTTCCGGCCACAAACAGCTCATCTGTCTGGCTCGCTCCATCCTCAGCAGAGCCCGCATCCTCCTCCTGGACGAGCCGAGTGCTCATCTCGACCCGATGTGAGTCCCAACAACATCACCTGTTCCACAAAGAGCTCTGATTTATGTCTATGGTACCATCATTTTATACTATTCTGGTTTTAGGACAGTAAAGGTATTAAAGAAGACACTGCGACAGTCTTTTTCAACATGCACTATATTACTATCTGAACACAAAGTGGAGCCACTTCTTGAGTGCCAGTCATTCCTGGTAAGCAATAGCATCTCACTCAGTTTTTCATTAAAACCTAGTCCCGCCCCCCATTGGCATATAGATACACATTTTGTCAGTATGTAAGACAGTAGGGACATTTAGGAGAGCTAAAAAATCTTTTTTAATCCTAACCTCTTCTCTAAATGTCTGTTCTTCAGATGATGGATAAGGGTCAGGTGAAGACTTACGAATCCATTCAGAAGCTGCTGAATGAGACCAGTCACCTGAAACAGGCCATAAGTCCGGCGGAGTGTCTCAAACTGTTCCCCCGGCGTAATTCTAGCATGCGTGCCCCTCAGTCCAAACTCAGCTCAGTGACTCAAACACTACAGGAAGAGGCAGAAGATAATATCCAGGACACTCGACTGTAAACATCTCAAGCTTTTTCTCCAAATGGTACATTATATAGGATGAACGTGTCTCTGGAGCACATTTGAGAAGATTATTATAAACAACATATGTAACCTTTGATAGAATTGAGGTTGAGGAATGCTTAATGTCAAAGGAGGTACTCCAGAGCCTCTCTCAATGGGACATAATAAGGCCAGGAATAACTGAACGCTGTAAAAACTGTATAACTGTATAATGTTATAAGATTCATCTCTATTTGTTGTTGATCACATTTCAAGTCGAATGTTTTCTGTTATTAAATATTTAATTTATTGTGTTAATGTGATACCGTATCTGAAAGCATTGTATGAATCATGTCAATGAAATGGGAATTTTCTTGTTTCTTTAGGCAAGTCATTAAACTAGGAAAGGCACAAATAAGATTTTATTTTATTATTTTAATATGTAAATATATATATATATATATATATATATATATATATATATATATGAAAGACTTGTCAACAAATATATTTTTCAAGATTGCCTGTGTTGTGTTTTTCATTCATCAAAGTGGGTTGTTTGATCAGAGAATGACATCATCGCTGCTCTTATCTTGTATCATAGTGAAAGCTTCAGAGGAGAAGATATGAAAACATAAGAGGTGATAAACTATTCCAGCTGAATAGATTTGAATAATTCTGTTTCATATAAAGATCCACATGTTACTCTTGTTGTTTCAAACCCATCTGCCTTTCTTTCAGTTTTTCACTGATAATATTAATATTAATACTGTAATTCTCACCAAGGCTGTTGTATGACCTATAATACACCGCATCCTTGTAAAAGCCCTGCCCGCCACATGAACAATACAATTTTCTTTTGTGTTATAGTGAAGGAGGATCTATGAACAGAATTTATACATAATGAACCATTATGTTTTTATTATCTTAGAATGAGATTTCTATCTACATACACTGCCAGTTCCCTTACATGGTATTCACCATGTTGTTTCTATAGTAGCCCTAAACAGATAAACTGCTCTGCGTTTCGTAAATATGCTTTGTGTCAGCCACCGTTTCGAAAGGGAGGGGAAGTGATGGAGTGAGCCGTTGGTTGCAATTCACAACCTCAATGCTAGATGCCACTAAAATCTCCACATTGCTCCTTTAAAGCAAGTCAGGTTTAAACATCATGAGTCTCATTTTTGGTGAACTGTTCATGTATGTGTAGATGTTTTGTGAAAGAAAACCAAACACTCATGGGTAGGATAGTGCATTTTTAATTGTGCTTGGAGGAAACAGGACAATTTCTCTGAACCTCATTGACACCTATAATACAATTAAACATCAGGTCAACTATAATCTCTTCTGTACATATAAACAATACTGAGGTTAAAAAGAATACTTGTTTATCCTAAACGTTCAATGCACAAGAAAATTGCTGATCGGAATTTCGTCGTTGGTTTTCACACAGGGTCAAAGTTCAAGCCAGTCACTGAGCACGCACCAAAAAAGAATTGAAAATACTAGTTATGGCTTAACGGAAAAAGATGAAATATGTTCACAATGGCGGTGCTTATTGCCACATTCAGTTTTTGAAACAAGTGAAAAAATAACAACTAAAATGTAATATTACAAACAGTATATACAGTTCTCACTTTCCCTTTAAGATTCTCCAACGTACTGTACAAGCGCAATGTCACACACACACACACACACACACACACACACACACACACACACACACACACACACACACACACACACACACACACACACACACACACACACACACACATCTATACAACATTTAAGTTCCCAGTTCTTATTTACACATATTTGGTAAAACCCTGATTTCAACAGTTTTTTAAAACTCACTGTTCACTTAACATAAAACACTTGAATAAAAATACTAGAGAGCAAAAACACAACCTGCTCTTACTTTGATCCAAAACATTTTACCTAAAAGGCAAAAATGTTCAAGCACTTTTTGTATTAGTCTTTTTGTATTCTTACTTTTTTAAAGTTACTTAAACAGTTTAATATATTAAAACTATGGTCCCGAAGTACACAATGTAATATAGTGTAACAAGTATGGACAACATGTACAAATACTAAAATGCTGCCGGTAACCTAACTTCACAACATGGAGGGTGATAACGGGAAATGGGAGGGCAGTGGGTCGTGTCTATCTATGACTACTGTAGTTTTCATTACAGTCCGGAACAGTCCAGGAACCAGATCTCGTCTTGTGAAAAGTTGTTTCTGTTGTCGTGGGATGGGGGCTGCCTTGCTCTGCTGCTCATGGTGGGTCTGCTGGGGTTAGGGCTTTGACTCTGAAGGGAACCGCCGCTGGTGCTCATGTTCGCCTGCTGTGCCCCTCTGCTACTCGAGACGGGCAGATGTGACCTGGGCCTCGTCGCTCGCCGGGGAGAAGAATGACGACTGTCGATCTTTTAACAAACGCAAAGATATATGAAAGAATGCAAGAGAGAACACGCTTCTGAGATGTGCTTTGTTTCAAAACGTGATGGGCTGCCCATGGTGGTAACATTTTAGGGCGTGATCTGAACTTAACTCATTTTAGACGAATTTCAAGACAGCGTCACATGTGTTCTTCATGAAGAAGGCAATCCCAGCATGCATTGCAACAAGCTCAATGAAAAAGAAATCTAAGGATGGCGAATGAGGCAAGAGAAATGTCAATTATATGTAAACTTTTTATTCAATACCAAAATAGTTTCACGTAATTTAGGGCTGTCACGAGCAAATCATGATAACATGGTGATATCTATTGTAATACTATCATTCATCTTTATTTTTGTGGTGGAGAGAGTTTGTAACCGTTGTGGTTCTTAAAGCAAAACTTTAAACAGGTGCTGAATTATTTTTGATACTATGGTATGTGTAGAATTAACACAATATTTATAATGGCGTTTTTTGGACACAATTTTGTTATTGTCAATAACGGTATATTGTGACACCCCGAATGTAATTAAATTATTAAATTGTTCCCTTATATATATATATATATATATATTAAATTTTTTACAGTGAAGATTAACATGCCTGGTCTCAGATGGCAGTTGCCTATGAAAGCAGCTCACTCGGTTTTAAAACAAAGCTGTGATGATTTTTCAAAGGCTTGCCTTCAGTGGTGGAGGAAGGGCCATATCCACGACACTCTCTGTTGTAACAGGATGTGTTTGGGACGGCGTGACCTCACCATCACTCCTCTGAGCAGTGGGCGGTCTGGAGTCTGGAGGCATGATTAAGTCCTCTTTAGAGAGAGCGATCTGTACCAGGTAAAAGAGGCAATGATCACAATTCCGAGAAACTGCAAGGCCACGTGGTCAACTTCACCAAACTGTTTGTGTGGATCGAACGCTAAGCCTCTGCAGTAAGAGCAAGCTGTTTCAAAGCTGAGACTAGTGGATACAAAAGCCGCTATGAAGTTTGGATGTCAAATGAACAAATATAAATGAACCAGGTGTTTTTAGCCAGGTGGTAAAGTTGTTTGAGGTGATGCTTATTGGCTAGTCAAAGGAGCCCATCTTTATGTTTCTTTTATATTATCCGCCAATCAAAAATCATGAACACTATTGATGTCTGCAGCCCAAATGGTTTACTGTATAACCAACCAGGAGCTCCAAGCTTTTATGTAAATGGATCAATGTATACATGCGGGTATGTGCTGATATGTAAATGTGAATATATTACCTTGCTTATGTCAGGCTCTGATTTACTAGAGCACATGGTCTGGAGTTCTCGAAAAAGATCAGTCTCATCATCTGAACAGAGAGAAAGACCAACACCAACTCCAGCAAGTCTGCAAGAACATGTTCACACAATCCGGTTCATGATTATTGAGTCAACACTGCCACCTGCTGGCATTATAAACACACACTCCTAAAATACAAACCTTGCATGATTGGCATTTGGGTCAGCACTTGAATTAGCCAGAGACGCTACATACATACAAAAACAAAAAAATATGAATTATTGAGACAGATTATAGTAAACATGCAAAATGCATATTGTTACTGTAATAAAGGTACAAACTGAACAATTTTCCCTCACTTTCTCTAAAGGAACAGCTCCTCCCAGAGACGGGGCTTCCTTTTTTCCGTGGGCTAGTGTTGGCTCGTCTCCATGCACCGCTATCACGTCCTTTTCTGCCACCTTTCCTGTAGGAAGAGCCAATAGAGGAAAGAGGAAAACATCCTCCCTGGAACTCCGGTAAGAGCCTGTCAATCTCTAAAAGGGTTAAAGAGACACAAAGTAGTTTGTTACTATGAGATGTTAAAACAGTCACTAAATTAAGTGTGATACTTTGTTAATGGTGCTGTACCTGATCTGGACAGAGGGCAGCCCTGCAGCACGGCTTTATTCAGAAGAATATTCAGAGCTGCTTTAACTACGGCCCTCTGACCCGGACTCAGACCGTTGTTGTTGGGAGACCGTCGCTGTGAGGCCGAACGCTTGGCTGTTACTCTTGATATAACAGCATCCTCAACACGTGGAACTACGACTGCATTCCAAAGCCTTGCCAACCAACTAGACACAAAGAAACAAACACATACAGATATAGACCACAATAAATACAAAATGCCATAAGTAAAAGAATGACTTGAGTGAATTTACTTGGTAATGGCATGGGTCTGTTCTGGATGCACAGGGCAGGAGAGGAAGATGTAAGGGCCCAGCAAGGCCTCAGAGGTCCCCAGACGTGACAGACAGGCATTTAGCTGATGCCACACTGAACACACCCAGGAAAGAGCTTCAGGTACGGGCTCATCAAATGCCCAGCACCGCCCCTGAGTCTACAGGGCCACACACAAAACACAGTTAGCAACTACAGTACATACTATATGAATCTCACAAAAAACTGTTTTATTTATATAACGCCATTCATGCACAAAATACAGCTTCTTAGCATACCCTGTTGAAAAAAACAGCATATGCTGGTTAGGTATGTTTTGCTCAGGACCAGCTCATAACCAGCTCAGGGCCAGCTTAAACTAGCCATCATGCTTCCATACCAAGAGAAAAAATTATAATAAAACAACAAAATAATATATAAAAATAAGAATATATTATAAGTTAAAACAAGATGTATTAAAAGGTACCTTTAAAAAGGACTACCATTCAAAACACAAATTGTTTCATAATAATTCTTTCTGTTTTAGATGAGTAAAATCTTCAAAACAATAGAATAACCAAAACTTTGGAAATTATGATGCGGCTAAACAAACAAACAAACAAACAAACCAAAATAAATAAATAAACGTCATATTTTAGCATCTTCAAGGTTTTGTTTAAAATTTGGAAAAATATACTGTTCTATTGTCACACATTATTTTCGTTTTCTTCCTTATGTAGTCCAAGTCATCTATTTCAAAAACATTTGATAATTTTTTTAAATAAAATTGCAGTTTAAAAAGTAAAATGTTGGCACACTTATATTTTTGTATACATTGTATTAATGATCATTTTTGTATATACTATATATATCATATAATATACATTATCATCATCATATCATATATATATATATATATATATATATATATATGGTTAGGGTTAAGGTTAGGTTTGGACCGGTAATGTACATGTCTCATAATTTCAGAACCCTAATTTAAATTCACAATATGTGAGATTTGAATGATTTATACGAAACTTCATAAATTAAAATCACACCAATGTTGTTGTAGATTACAGTGGTGAATGATTCAGCAGTCTGTTCTGAACTTAACTAAATATACTGAACGATCTGGACTAAATGTAGAGCTGAATAGCTATTCTAGTTGTCTGTTGGTCTTCCATGTGGTTCATTAGATAATGGGCACAGCTGACCTTGTGGAAGAGTTTTCTTCGAAGATGACGTCCCAGCATGCCATTGAGGGGTTCGGTGTCCCAGCGCAGCTGAACCCAGCGGAAGTGCTGCTGTAATCGTAGCTCAGCACCCTGTAGGCGTGGCTTGGCCACCGTGCCAATCAAAAAACTCCCTTCCCGGAAGTAGTAAAGCCCATCCTGACCTGTCAATCAATGCAAGGAGAAATGTTTCACCTACCATGCATCTCCTGTTAACAATCCAGAATTGCACATGCATTTAAATCTGACATTTTTTTACCGACGTGTGGCTTTTACCTCACCATGGTTAAGAGACAAGGAGTAAACAGAGCCCCGGTTCTCCAGAGCTTCACACAGGTCCCCCAGTATGTGGTTGAGAGAATGAGCTCTCTCCAGATTTTCCAGAACCACCACCACACATCGCCCTGCACTGTCATCATGCAAAGACACCAGGAACCCTAATACAAAACATAACACAGTCAAAAACAGACACTGCTATTCAACACCCAAGCCACTCTTAAATAAGAAAAGAAATAACGTTTCCTCTTCTGTACAAGGTGATGTCTTCAAACAAATACTTCTTCATGATTGAAGAGTGTTTTACCACAGTTGATGAAGATCTCCAGCAGGTGCTCTTTAGATAGACTCTCATCTATCTCCACCCTGATGACATCACAGCCAATCCCCTGAGCCTCCTGTCTGTGCTGCAAACACACACAACAGGTGCATCATGACAAATACAGATGAAAGTCTGCAGTACACTCTGCTTGTACTCTTACTGGACCGATGGTCTACAATGTTTAGTTATCCTGCATTTCATCCATATAATAAAAACTGATCTTTTAAATTACAGTTGCCATTAGTTACCTTAATAAAATGAGAGATCTGGTTGGCAATGTACTCCTGGAAGCTTCCCTCCAGCCCGTGGAAGATTACGGTATGGTACTGTTCCACCTGACCGCGAGCAAAAACACAAGCGTTTTATTGCCTGTGCCAAATATGTTATTTATGCATGCTTTAACGCAAGCTTGTTTACTCAAGTGTGTCTTACAGGGGGTTTTGTGTTCTCAAATGACTGCATGTTGCTGTACACGTGACTTGTGTTACAACATTTACAAACACAAATAGTAACCGCTGGTCTAGTGTCCCAAACTGCCCTGTTGCAAAAACTCTCGATTTTATCCTTCAAGAGTGCTTTTACAGTCGGTCAGCTTACCAGTCGAACATAGTTCTGCAACAGCTGTAGAGGTACCAGAGAGTCGTACGTCATCTCGTCCAGAGCAAACTCTGACAGGCCTGACAGAGAGCAAAATCATAGCAGCCATGAGGCATAAATCAAACCTACACAGTCTATCAAACAGCAAAACACACATGGCAGTGAGGCCATGAGAGATCAGGAGAGCTGTGTGAAATGGGTTTGAGCGAGGGTTTCACAGGGCTGTTTTGATGTGCAGTTGCACAAGATGGAATATTCTGGAGCCCAGCTAAACATTACGGTCATGTGATGACAGAAAGCACAGCGTGGTTATTCATTAAAGCGTGAAAACTCTGATCTCTTCTATGACTGGAGGTAAATCTCTGCTTTACCAAGAGAGAAGCGTGAAAGTGATAGTTCACCCAAAAATGGAAATTCTGTCATCATTTACTCAACATCTTTGACTTTCTTGTGCAGAAAACAAAAGATGATATTTTGAAGAATGTTGCTAACAGAAAACCATTGATCCCCATTGACTTGCATCGGTTTTGTGTCCATACAATAGATTAGATTAGATTCAACTTTATTGTCATTACACATGTACAAGTACAAGGCAACGAAATGCAGTTTAGGTTTAACCAGAAGTGCAATAGCAGCAAGTGCAGGATATACAGCGGTTGCATAAGTTACAATAGAACAATTTACTACAATAGAAGTCAAAAGGGACCAATGGTTTTTGGTTACCAACATTCTTCAAATATTTTCTTTAGTGGTGAATGATTCAGATGTCTTTTTAAAATGTATTAAGTACTTCACTTTAAATTACTCACCTTTAAGATGCATGGTGATACGCTGACTCGGGCGCTTACGTACGAGGTCCCAAGGAGACGGAGACAACTCTTGCCCCAGCAGCCATACGGCATCACCTACAAAACACACACAACAATTCAGCAAGAGGAAGACACTTAATACAGTGAAATACACAAGACATCTGGATCTGCCAAAATTATGAGTTCACTTAAAGTGAAAGACATGGAAATGTAACCTTTAATGACAGGAGAGCTTTTCAGCTAGTATGTTAACTCAAGAGCCTTGAAAATAGAGCTTCATGTTTTTTCCACCACAAATCCTCTCTTAATATTTCCTGCCTGTCTGTCTTCTCATACGTTCTGTGTGAAGTAATAGAAACTCATCACATTGTCCTCTGTAGACCCCATCACTTCATTCTGACATCTACAACCGGTGTGTTGTGAAAGAGATAGGTGAGAAGTCGGAGAAGGCTAGTTTATTTTCAGTAGCCCTGCATGACAACCCTCGGGTCGAGCCAAGCTCAATTAGGCCCCCGTCCCACGTCCTTCCCTACTTGGCCCAGCGTTGCGTTGGACAACACCCAGAACGAGAGCCATTTTAAATCCACGCGCACTGGAGCCAGCGTCAGTACAGAGCTCACATGAATAAATAACACCACAATGTCTGTGTGTGTGCGGTTTAGCATTTAATAAACCAGCTTTGCTTTTAATGCCTGAGGTAGCTTTCCATATTCAGATGTTTTATATCACAAATAACACCAGGGACAGATATATTTGATATATTTAAACATATATTGGGCTATATAGGCTCAATGCACGTCTCTTTTTCCAGGCATCTATGACAACGGGGGTATGAAATTGCTGAGGTTGGGAAATTAAAACTTGAAGTGACCGTAGGCAGCTGTTCTTAAGGCCGGGGTCATCCGAGAATAGCCGCCGCAAACGTGTCTTTTGCTAACTGCCTTTTCAATCTTTACCAGTGTTGTCTGAAAATTTAGTGCAGAGGCGACCATGATTGTCAAATGCAATGCAGTGAACTGGAACACTCAAGAAATGTTAATAAAATAAGAAGAGAAATAAGAAGAGAAAAGAATGAAATTGTGTTTTGCATGAAGAAATATTTTTGCATCACACAGAAGATAAAGATGCAGAATAAATTGATAAACAGGAACAATTCTGATGTGCCTGATATGATTGGGCCTGAAATACCTGTCAACATACCTGTAAACAGCAGAGTTATTATAGTATTGTTTTCAATATTGAATCTTGAATTATTTTTGTAATTTTAGTTGTTTACTGCTTTATTTGAACCATTTTGTTATGTTCTTTTATCATTTTATTATGCAAATTATTGGTATTTAATTTTAATTTATTTTATTCCCATTTTAATTTTACTTTTACTTTAGTTACAATTTATTTTCTGTTAATAGTGCCTATTAACATAAACTTCTTTAGGCAGAGGCAACATTTCTCATTTGTTTAGTTTTTCAAATAATATTTGTTTAATTAATTAGTTTTAGTACATTTGGTCAACATTTTTAGCAATAAAAGGCCAACTATAGCAACAACATAAAATCAACTACATCAAGACTTATTCTATAGCAGCCGCAAAAAACTTCTGCGTTTCTAAGATTGTCTAGATCTCCTGTACAACACTAAAAGCTATCAATTTACACTGTAAAACATGCATAGTTTTAGTAAAAAAAAGTTGTCTTTATTATGGAAACATTAAAAGCAATGCAGTTAATATTGCAGAATGTCTTCACCTATGACCACAGATGCCACGCTGTCAGCCGACAGGCCCAAAGTGTCCGCTCTCCCCAGTCCTTCCTGCAGCTCCCAGCTCCCACAAACCAGCTGCAGGTGATTGCTCAGCAGGTCACTTACATTCCGGGCTAACTCCTCCCAGCTGGTGTGACGCTGAATTGTAACTTTGCCGATGGTGCAGCCATCCTCCAGGAGATCCACAGGACAAAGACGCTCCGGTGAGTTCATCAGTACCTGCACAACCACTGTGTACCAGTCTGAAGCAGGACAGAAAGCACAGGAAGATGTCAAACATCTATTTTATTTATGATTTTTGAGCAATTCACAAAGAGACCATCACTCTTTCAAACTATACTCACCCAGGTTCTCTAGCAGGTTTTTGCAGTCATCTGTAGCAACATCATGTATGGTGCGATTGCACTTGTCCCTCTTCTCCATGTCCTGTTGACTGTGGTTACATAAAACCTCCAGGCATTTCTGAAAACAACAACACATTTACAATACAATGCTCCACATTCGTGTCTTAGTTTCATGACCTTAGACATGTGTACCTTGTAGCCCCTGGATGCAGCAATGTGGGCAGCAGTCCAGCCGTCCTGGTTACTGTGATTGAGGATGTGACTGCCATTGGTCACGCCGGGGTGTGGAAGCTCCTGGCTGGGGTCTCTGGGAGACATGGGGTGAGCCAGCTCTGGTTTAGGAGAGGGGTGGTGAAGCAGGAGCTTCAGAGGACCCACGTGACCCGAACTGACCGCAGCGTGTAGAGCTGTGCAGTTGTCCTTTAAACAATAAATGTAGAAACATACACATAGATAAATCTACTGACAAATAACACACACAATGACAAATTAGGCAACAAGCAACAGAATACTGTCTTGGGTTAGACACAGACTGAATATTTTTGGGCAAGTAAACAAGAACAAACTGAGAAATCCGGGGCATTATTAAGTGTTACTAAAACGGGGAGCATAATTACATTCCGAGCAACACCGAGACAGCAGCATACCCACACTCAACTGTTAAAGTAACCATGGAGATGAATGAAGGGGGATGTGTTTCCTAGCATGTTCGAAGCTGCAGAACGGAATTGACGTTTTAGAGACTGGGCATGAGTGGGAACTCACAGTGGTGACATGTGAACGATCCGCTCCTGCGTCCAACAAGAGTTTCACACACTCGACATGCCCCTGCTCACACGCCAGGAAGAGAGCGGTCCTTCCGCAAGAATCCTCTCTCTCCACATCAGCTCCACACTGGACAAGAGCTCTCACACACCTAGCAATGACAAATCAGGAACAGTTCAACCAAAAATCTAAATTCTGTCTTCATTTACTCTCCCTCCAACTTTTTTGTTCTGATGAACATAGAGAAGGATATTTGTAAGAATGCTTGTATGGTAGGAAAAGGCTTTATACATTTCTTTGTTCTGTTGAACACAAAAGATATTTTGAAGAATTTAGGAAAGTTCGGGGCTACTTTTGACTACCATTGTAATTTCTCCTACTATGGTGGCCAAGAACTGCTTGGTTACAAGCATTCTTACAAATATCTTTCTCTGTGTTCATCAGCACAAAGACATTTATTCAGATTTGGAACAACTCAAGGGTAAGTAAATGATGACAGAATTCAGATTTTTGGGTGAACTGTACCTTTAAACAATACATTTGAGACACTACCCTGAATATAACAGACCTGGTTTACAACTAGTATTAAAGGGACCGTTCAGAAAAAAATTAAATTCTGGCATTTTTTATTCACCCTCATGGTGTTTAAAACCTGTATTTGACTGTAGAACACAAAGAAGATATTTTGAGAAATGTCTTTGTGGTTTGGTGTCCATACAATGGAAGTCAATGGTGGGCCAATGCTGTTTGGTTACCAACAGTCTTCAAAATACCTTTGTTTGTGTTCTGCAGAAGAGAGAAAGTCATACAGGTTTGGAGTAACATGAGGGTAAATAATGAAATATTTTCATTTTTGGGTGAACTTTCCCTTTAACATGCAGAATCCAGAACAATGCATTTGTGGTGTAAACACTAAAGCCTTTTCGCACTTTATCAACAGCAAAAACACACTAACATACAGTAGTAGTAATGTGTATAATCTGAGAACCTCCTGTTAAAAGCCAACCACAGGAGGCCACAAGGGACACTTACAGTAGGCATCAGCTCTCAAAAATGCAATAAAACGATTATAAAAGAGCAGAGAAACTCCTCTGTGAGCTACAACGCCACCGTAGCAAACAAAACAGTGATGAACACTCACCCGTGGTGACCGTTTTCGGTGGCAACGTGTAGTGCCGTAAATCCCATTTCATCAACAGAATCAGCAGAAGACCCTGAAGTCAGCAGCAGATTTAAGCAGTCTATAAAAGAGACATAATTTACATGTTTAAATAAATCTACAATACCTTATGTTCATGTACACAAGTCATTTTCTGATGAAAAACATTCATCTAATGTCTACAGTATTTCCACACATGTAAATACTAACGGCAGCTGAGGCAGCCCATCAACTACTGTATAAAGCACAGCGGGCACGTTTCAGTCCTTTTTTATGCATACAAATGCTAATGTTCACAGCACATACCTGTGTGTCCGTTTAGAGCAGCAGAGATCAAGGCAGAGGTTAATTCATGTTGATGGTGATGAATATCCAATAGTGGATCTTGGTTAAGCAGCATAGACAATAAAGTGACATTTCCCTGGGAAGCAGCTTGGAGAAGAAGGGTTTGCCCGTCATCCAGGGGGACGGGGTCACCGCAGGTTAGCGAGGGAACTATGGAGGGACACCAGCCTGGGAAGGTTTAAGCAACAGCAATAACTAGTGAGGCAGGGTGCTTTAGTTGTGTCAAAATGTGCTTTTAAAACATTAACCCAGAAATGACTCCATTGTTATACTGTACATTGAAATAATTTAGGCAGGTGCCAATTAAACAGTACTGACTGGGTCACGTATGTTGTATCCTTCAGAAAAGATGCTTAAAAATTTGGTTCCGGAGAAAACACAAACCATCACATTCAGTCAAAACAAAGGGTAAATGTTTTTGTAACGTTCACATTTTGCCACAACGGAATTGAATTATTCTAGAGAGCGTATCTACACCCTCTACACTAGTAAACAAATCATTTTTCAAGTCAACTTCATCTGTTTTAGGTCAGACTAAGGACAAAATAGTAAAAAAGAAAAGAATTAATGAATAAATCAGGCAGTCTATGGCACATTAATTGAAGTCATGCATTATAAATCATGTCAGTCAAACCAAACAATCTGAACACAAAGCTGATTTTGTCACACACGTCAGTTAGACAACATTAGGAAGATGGCAACTACAACAAAGAAACAGATGAAATTTGACAACGCAATGAGATTTCTACGAATAACTTGCTACCTATGCATGAACAAAAGTTGCATTGTGGATAACTACTTTAGAATCTGTGCTAATGATAAAAGCAGAGTAAATAGCTTTGTCTTTAGGGATTCTCTGTTTATTTGTTAATGCAGGGGTTAAAGTGAGAAAAACAAAGATAAAAATAAAATAGCGTAAGAAAACTAGGTGTCTGTGGATTAAAATGGGCGGCACAAAGAGCAGAAGAGCATCATAGAACTGCCGTGGCCAAGTGGCTGCAGAGAAAAGGAGAAAAGTGCTAATTTTTTTAGCAATTTCGGAACATTAGTGATGACAGTTTGCTATCGACGCCTCTCAGAGCTACTGTGTGAATTAGTCTCTAGTGACATTGAGAAAGAAGATTCTGATGGAATACTTGCTCGGCTTTCACTGGTGTATAGAAATGTCTTTCTCTGGTGCTCTCACAAAGCTATGAGGAGGCCTGTAGAGAAAGGGTGGTATTTCCAAAATGTGAGAGAACTCTAAAGCTTCTGACAGCATTTCTAAGAGGGAACTAACTGTATTTTAGCTAACAAGTTAATGTGTCTCAAATAAAGCATGACTCTACATACGCTCTACAACGGTTAATACTTCCTATATAAAACCATCAAGGCTATTGTAGATAAACGCAGAGAGACGTGTACAAGAAAGTGCAATCACAACAAACACAATCAGATTTGGTTAGTTGTCCAAGAACGTCCAAGAAACCATTGAATGAAATGTTCATACAATAGGTGCAACAATAATACATTTACAGGTAACAAGACAGACAGTGGCATGAACATAGTGAAGTGGTTATAGAGATATTGTGGAGAAACAAGTTAACGGTGAAACACAGGAGAACCATGCTGTAGATGAAGGGGTGGAAAGGGAGAGAGCAGCCTCTGGCATCAGCTTCAGAATAGAACGGGTTAGAGGAAAGACCCCTAGTGATCCACGTTATCAAGAATGGGACAATATGTCATCCTGATCTGAAACTAAAAGTGGATACAAAACAAACCTGTCCTGACAGGGATA
Source organism: Oreonectes daqikongensis (assembly GCA_026939265.1). Lineage (NCBI taxonomy): Eukaryota > Metazoa > Chordata > Actinopteri > Cypriniformes > Nemacheilidae > Oreonectes > Oreonectes daqikongensis. Next base: position 5,911,905 of record JAOTQM010000187.1, read on the forward strand.
TACAAATATGCCATATAAATGTTCTTATATTGGGTACTATTTGCTATCCTAGATTTCCTAAAAAGTATACCTACTCCTCTCTCCTCTGTGTACGTTCTCCTAGGCTAGGACTCACTGAGGTCCTTGCATCATTATTCAAGAAGAATGAAAAAGAGGAAAGTAGAGAGGATAAGCATTGAAAGCAAGGGTGAAAAACAAAGCACCCTTTTACCTGATGCTGCTGCCAGTGGGCTGCCCAGGTGCTGGGAGCTATGGGACGAAACACTAGCAGGGTTTATGGAGGGGCTACTGACAATGGTAGCTGTAGTGGAAGAGGTGGTGACAGGGGGACACTCCAAACATGCTGTTGATGGCTGCGGCCCCCATGGACAGCTAGTGCAGGAAGCACCCACCTGTGACGCAGTCAAGGCTGGGACCGTACCGCCCAAATCTAAGGAGGGTTTTGGTGGAAGCTGAGGGGTGGGAGTTGATTTGCCAAGGCCCACCCCCAGCCCTGTTCCTGGGGGTCTGCTGGCTTCACCTACTACTTTGATTGGTGGGTGAGGAGGGGATGGCGTCTGGGATAGTCCTGGTTTTTTGGGTGGGATAGGGGGTGGGTTACCCCTATCGATGCGGGCAACAGTTGGTGATTTAAGGCCTATCTGGGGGTGGCCTAAACGACCAGCGAAAGGCCCCCCTTCAGATGTGGAGTGTGGCAGACCAGGCCGAAGGGCTGCAGGGGGTCCCCCTGCCGGCGGGCTCGTGAAGCGGGAAAGAACCTGCGTGACCGTGTGGCGCGCCTGTTGCTTGGCTGCAAAGTTATCTCGATTTGTGGGCGAGAGGTCCCGTGAAGGAGGGCTCTGGTTTGCTGTTCCGTTTTGGTCCTGCTCTGAGGCAGAGGGTTGGAATTTGTAACGGGCTGCCTGGACGCGGGGGCTGACCCCTGTCGGCAACGTAGCAGATACACCATGTTGAACAGTTTGGCCTTCTCCTCCATTTTCGGCCTGAGAGCTTCCGTGGTGTAGCCCTCGTCCAGCACCGGAAGTCTTAGGAAGGTTCATGCTGGCATAGTTGCTGCCTGCGGGCTTCACAGGGATGGTGAGCGGCACCTTTCTGGCACCCTCATTTTCCAGCGGTGGGTCTGTTTGAGAAGAGGCAGACTTACAAACAGCTGCCTCAGTGCCCACGGCCACAGATGCCACAGATTTGGGTTTAGTCGGAGCCGGAGCAGGTGCAGTTACAGGAGTAACAGGAGGCGGTGGGGCATCTTTGCATCGTTCAGTTCTTAGCTGCTCCACCTGCTGGCGCAGACTCTCGCTTTCAGCCCTCAGCTCTGCGGCACGAGTCTCTTCGCGGCTAAGCCTGGCACGTAACTGCTCTCGTTCCGTGTCGAACTCGGCTAGCTGTTTCTCCATCTCCGCCTCCATCTGTTGGCTACGGCGACGCTCTGCCGCTAGCTCCTCCTCCAGTCGCCCCGCGGAACGGCCGTCCTGCTCCGTCCGTGACGAGAGCTCCTCAAAGCGCTGGTTTTCTTCGACAACCCGAGCCGCTAGCTGCTTGCATTCGTGCACCAGTGACATCACCACGTGCTTGTTTTTCTCTCGCTCATCCTTTAACTGAGCCGACAGCTTCCTGTGCTCCTGCTCCAGGCTCTGCAGCTGCAGTTTCTCCATCTCAAGCTAGACACAGCGGCAGCAAATGTGAGACTCGGAGAAAGCAGATTACACACACAAGACAGAAAACATATCTGACATAAAAATACTTTAGTATTAATTAATGAAAGTGAAGTTTGTCGCCCTGACAAATACTTTAAGTTATTTAAAAGAGAGAGACATCTTCAAACCAGAGGTTACTTCAAATAAACATTTTATGAATTTAAGCTTATGGCTAATAGTGAAGCTCCACCAACTAAGCTTTTTTAATATATCAGCGTTTTATGTTTTCTAAGCCACATAACTGACAGAAAACTAAAAATGCTACCCAACATCTATTTTTAGGTCTGCTGGCTTTATTAGTTGAACCTTTGTAAAGTAGGTCAGGGGATCAGTACCCATGAAAAACATGAGGTCAGGCGCTGGCTGATCTGACTACTACATGCTTCACCTTTGAGTTATTAAAAGTTGCTTTTAATATGATAATCAACAGGCAACTGAATATCACATACAGTTAGTTACAGACAGGAGAACAGCCCTTTTTCCAGATCAGAGCTTTAAAGGGATAGTTCATCCAAAAATGAAAATTCTTTCATCATTTATTCACCCTCATATCATGTACAGTGTGATTTTTTTCTTCTGCAGAACACAAAGATATTTTGAAGAACGTTGGCAACCAAACCACTGACACATTACTCAAAATATCTTCTTTTGTGTTCCACAGAAGAAAGAGTCATAAACAGATTTGAATCACATGATGGTGAACAAGTAATGACAGAATTTGTCATTTTTGGCTGAACTATCCCTTTAAGCTCACGAGTGTATGAAAAAATGCCTCCTTCCAATGAAGTACTGTAGTAAGATGACAAAAAAAAGAGATAACAAGAGATTTCTGTTATAATATACAACAACACGACTACTGCATTATGAACATTTGCCCATTCTGGATGAGGATATATAAGAGCTGCCAATGCTAAAGAAGAACTGTCACCATAACAACAGAGCACCAAGTGTTTATTACTGGAACAAAGAGTTGAGTTATCTCTTGTCAAAGACACAATGGCATATAACACTAGCTAGCTATCTGCATATAAAATGAGTCCTGTAACATATAATATCCTAAAATACAACTGAAGCCATGATGGTGGGCACACTTGATGTTTGGAACACTTGAACAAGTGTTTAAGTGCTGTGCAGTGATGGGTCAAAGATCACAAGCATGCCTGTGGGTGTTTTTAAAACTCAAGGACAGTTTTAATATCATGTAGCTCATGCTGTATCGCCTGTAGCACTAGCTCATGTTGTGTTATATAGATGCACGGATGTGTTTGGCAGCGCGTTTTAAAGCTTAGCATCTATTTCTCTCCTTCTCCAACACCTCCTCTACTTCCTGCATATTGTCATTGCTTCCCTGGCATGAGGCTTACACTGCACAACTCTGTCCTTCACGATTGTTTCTTTATCATGTTGGACGATGTCACCCCTGTTAGATCTTGGGTAAAAGCCAAGGCAGAGTGTGCAACAGATTTTGTACTCCAGACTATAAAACATTTTAGTACGTGAACATTTTAGAAAGTGAAAAAATCTGTCATGATTCACAGAATCGTACAGCATGTACTATGCATGTATTATCCCTGGAGGTTAGAAAATCTGGACTGGCTTTGGTTTAAAAGTCTCGATTTTCTGTCATCATCTGTGCCAGAACAGCATTTCAACAAAGACGGTGCGGACATTTCCATATATATGACTACACACTTCAAAACACAGTTGCACACACTAGTAATATTCCCAGCAAACCTCTAACAATTAAATTAATCCTTCATGCTACAGAACAGGACTTAATTCTTACCTTGTTAAACACACACACAGAAAAGAACAGAAACCGAGCTCTTACCCTCTTCTGTCTGCTCTCAGCGGCCGAAAGCTGGGCAGACATCCTCTCTTGCATCTTGCGGCAGTGACCCATAACAGCTTCCAGCACGGTGATGGGATTCGCGCTAACAGCCCTGCGGTCCTTCGTCCCCGTTCCCGACTCAAAGTCTCTCTGCAGAGCCAGGAACGGGTCCGTCAGACTGAACTGCCCATAGCGCTCCTGTAGGAACACCTCTTTTCTTCGAGCCTGTGAAGCAAGAATGGAGACACAATCAGTGAATCCACAAAACCACTAGAAGTAAATACAAATCCTTGCATTATTGTAAGGGCAAAGTGGTACCCTTGGGATGCTGGTAAATCAATGTGAAATAACATGAAGCAATTACTACACATACAGTACAGTACAGTACAGTATATGCCTTGGTAATGCCTGTATTGTAAGTGGTTAAAACTTTGACCAAGTCTCCACACTATTCATGGCATGAGAATCTGTTTTAGGATTTCTTCCGGTGGGGACTTATTAGTGCACCAACAATTCTCTACTATTAACTGAGGTGAATGTTATTTATAAAAAAGCATTGGCACTCTTTGACTTTATTTAGCCCACATAATAAAACCTTACACACAAGGAGAGAAGGGAGAGATCATCATTAAGCCAGCATTTACTTATACCAGCTGGTCATACTGTCTCAACACTGTGATCAAAACTTTCTGTCTTAATGGCTGATGGCAACCAGCAATACACAACCAGGATGCTTGTGCCATACTCTACATACAGTAGTAATGTGCCATACAGTAGTTTAGGGATACTGTAGAAACAACATGGTGAATTCCATGTAAGGTTGAACTGCGGTGTATGTAGATAAAAATAGCTCATTGTAAGGTAATAGAAACATAACGGATCATTATGTAAGGAATTTATATGCCTCTGAATACATAGTTATGAATATTATATTGCATTTCTGTCAATAGATCCTCCTAAATATTACACACAGCACTTTTAATACAGAAAGTACATTCTAAGATAAAAATGACAAATTAAAAATATAAAAAACAAAATACAAGAACAAATATTCATAGAAATAAAAAAACAAACATACAATGCAAATATGCATATGCCAACCTATACATTAGACTTAATATCCACCTTAATATAATAATTTAAATTTGAATTACATTTAAAGAATGTTGTTATGCTTGGACACAATGTAAAAATGTACATAACTGAAAAACCAAGCAGATGCCTCTGCCCTATGGGTGCATGGGCAGTGAATTCAATGATTAATATTCCTATTAGCTAGTGCTCATTTACCATGGCCTGCCTTTAAGCAAAACAATTAGGATTAGAAAGAATACATCACCTTATTAATATTCATAACCCAAGCCGATATAATGTGCATTATAGATGATTACAACGCAGGCATATTTCAAATAGTTTCCATGCTCCAGCACAAATGCATATTCTGTAAAAACACAGATGCGGTAAAAAGATTCCAGCAAGTCTCTCCTCCCAAAGCATGCTTCAGTGTCATGCAACCCACTGGGCTGATCTACAGGCCCCATCTGCCCAGGAAGAGCAATGCTAGAAAATGAAAACGCAGCTCAAATGGGAGAGATAATCTACAAGTTTGCACTCTACACAGTGTCCCTATTTAAAGCAGCCTGTGTACCAAATGCATAAGAACAGTGTTAAGAACACAGCATCCTGGAGGCTAGTGCCTCACCAAAGAAGGAGACAACTTGCAGTCCAAACACACACAAACCCCAGGATGGATGACTCTCATTGCGATCGGTTTACTTCTGCGATGTATCACAGCTTTCAAGGGCATAAAACTTCTATAAGTGAGTTGCTTTCAGTCCACTTAACATGAACAAATGATCAGTGCTGGACTAAAAGACACCAGGCTTATTTCATTATGAGTGCAGTCTGCCATATAAGTGGGGTAGAAAAATCATGGATAATGTTTCAAAGAGATTGAGGGAGAATGTGCCATACATTTGCAAAATCAAATCGGGTAATGGCACAAAAACGTCACAACAACTATTTAGTAAATACAACCCTGTGTCGTGACAGTCAACTATAAAAGATTGTGTCCAATTTCTACAAAAGGAATAATAATGTGTTTTCTTAACAAACCTAATGGTAACTGCATGCATAATGCAGGAAACACAGCATGAAAGACTGCAAATTTAAAACATACTCCTGTTACACAGACCAACAACTGTGAATGAGCTAGTAAACACTGCAAAGTCTAAAGGAAAAGAGAGCGAGGGAGGAGGGGGAATAGAGAGAGCACAAGAGTGAGATCTAAAGAGATGGGAGTCTGGAGGCGAGAGAAATGTCTGTGTGCCGTTGCAAACAGAGAATGAAGGCTTTTGAGAATCTCAGCCATCTGGCACTTTCCTCTAGACTTCAACAAATCTCTTCTATAATCACTGGGGCTGTTGTCGTCCCACCTCTTCCATATGCACTACTTTATCTGTCTGTCAAAAGGGGTCAGGAGCCACGTGCAACTTACTATATAATATCATGTTTAAAGGGACAGTTCACCTAAAAATGAAAATTCATTTATTCACCCTCATGTCATTCCAAAGCTGTACGACCGTCTTTTCTTCAGAACACAAAATATATTTTAAAGAATGTTAGTAACCAAACTATAGCTAACTATAGCAAACTATAGCAACCATTCTATAGATGGAAAACAACTGGGACATTTCTTAAAATATCTCCTTTGTGTTCCACATACAGAAGGTGAATAAATAATGACAGAAATGTTTTGAGTCAATCTCTTTTGAAAATCCCATTCTCCATGATTTTTCTCTTAAAGTGACCGGCGCCCATTCACTTGCATTGGTTTTGCATCCATACAATATAAGTGAATAAGTTCGGCTTCTATTCAATTACCAACTTTCTTCAAAATAGCTACTTTTTGTGTTTTGCAGAAGAAAGAAAGTCATATAGGTTTAAAATGACAAGAGGGTGAGTAAATGATGACAGAATTCTCATTTTGGGTGAACTATCACTTTAACTAGTTTGGCTAGAATTTTAGACACTGATAGGGACAAAAAAAAACTTGTTAAAACTATACAAACATATTCTGCCAGGTCTTGTGCAAAAGTGTGAAGCACACAGGAGTCCTGCTGCAGGCAGGTCTCTGGTATTATTAGCATTAACCTTTACAGGAACGCACCGGCGGAGTGAGGGGTTTCAGGGAAAATTGCCAAAGAGGAAAAGACCCTGAAAATGAACAGAGGAAGAAACAAAGACTTGATTCATAAATGAAACCAATTAAAATTAGCTTCTCCTCATGTCTCCAGCGTAAAACATATGCTATAATAATTTAAAATGGTTGAAATGACTATTATTATATGACTATTTTTCCATTACATCACCCATGCCTATTATCTGCCATTTTCAAACTATTCAAAAGCACTTCAACATATTTTGGAGTCTTTCTCATTGGCCATTGCTCTTGGAGGGGTGAGGTAATGAGTGACTTCTACATTGCCCACCACCAAAAATCTTCCAACAGTACCCCTCAGACTCATTACACTGACTGACTACGAGAGGTTAACCCATGAGTGAGGCTTTTGTGTGGAAGAAAGTGGCTTTTCTGTACTGCTTCTGTCTGAAGACTCTCACAAGGGGCCTTTCAATTAGCTCGACACAGAGCTGACTTTATGGTGCGAGGACTTCCGCAGCTCCTGTCTCCTTACCCGAATGCAAGATGGAAAGGCATCAGGTTAATGAAGGGGAAGAGAGGACCGGATAGGGATTAGCCTTTGATCATCAGAGTTCACTTTGTGACAGTCACATTGGCGTAAAGCACGACATCAAGATAGGAGAATCTCAGAATGTTATTCTCCAGGTCATTTCATGTCTGTTTTGCTGTTTTCTGGGTCAGATTACATTGACTTATGCTGACAATCATGCGGCATAACATATGGCATAGGGCCTGTATGTTGCTTTTGTATTAAAAAAATAGGGCACTGAAGGATTTATGGGTTTGTATCCAAGGAGACGGGTATGAGGAGGGGATGGGCCCTAAAAAGGCCCTAAAGGGGGCTCTAGGCAATAAAACGGGTCCCTACAGTACCCCATGAAAACTTGACTACCACGTCACCCACACTCTTCAATAAACTACAATCTTGAGCTTTGATCTGACCCACTAAAAATACTTAAATCACTTAACAGAACACTGTTTCTGCTGAAAATGTAAGCTTACTTCTTTAGTGACCTATTTTTTGTCAGATATGGTGACCCATACCCGAAATGTGACCTCTGCATTTAACCCAACCAGTGAATAGTGAACACACACACTTTAAGTCGTGAACACACATACACCGGGGCAGTGGGCAGCTAACACTGCAGCGCCCGGGGAGCAAACGGGGGTTAGGTGCCTTGCTCAAGGACACGTCAGTTGTTACCTGCCGGTACTGAGAATCGAACCGGCAACCTTCTGGTTACGAGTCCGACTCTCTAACCATTAGGCCACAACTGCCCCTTCATTGAAACGTTTCTGCCATGTTGTTTTAGCGTTGACAGTAAGGAAAATTCAGGCGTATCATTATTTCACATTGCATATAATAAGGAAATTTAGAAACAATAATAGAAACACTTCTGATGAAGTGATAGAAATTGTAATCTGTTAAAGCGAAATAAAGCCTTTAGCTGGTAAAAATGACAACATGCGTTGTTGTGCCATTTGTCAAATTTCTATTAAAAGCAGTAATCAAATTAGTGAGGCACTGCTGAGTGGAGCAGAATTGTACCAACATGGTTAGAGACATAATCAATACCAAACAATTCAGGAAATGAGGAAAGCATGCTCTTTTAATTAGACGCCGTCTATAACAACTATCCAACAGGGAATATCAAACTGAATGCAAAAGAAAGAAAATGTCAAAATTTTTCTTCCGTCTAATCCTAATGTTCAATGGCAGCCTAGGAAAAACTGAGATTTTTATGAAGCAACAACAACAAACAACAAAAACAACATAAACAAATGTTACTGTGCATGCACGCTTTTGTGAGCAAGACTGACCAACAATCACAGACCGGAAGTTAACTTTGGGCCAGGCGTGCATGTCCGATAAAACAGTCTATAGTTATTTAAGGTAGAAACAACAAGCACATAGCATGCTGTATACAGACATCATTTGGAAACACAACTGCATAAAATGTTCACTCCTTCAAAGACAGCAGCATTACTACTGATCATAAAGTAAAGAGGATCTGTCATAATCCCACACTCATACTATGCTACTAGGTCAGATTCATATTAGGTTCTCTACACACACACACTGACTTCCCTTTGGGATTAATATTCTCTCATGCATTTGCCACATAGCCCATATGAGCCATGACATCTCCTGTATATCTGAGCACTGAGCAGAACCTTTATCCAATTCTGCCATATTTAAAGTCGGATGAATGTATTTGACGTCAACCAACACACAATTACGCACACACACTGTCCTCGTGTTCTATAAATGTTTACCAATCCGAGCAAATTTCCTTATTATATGCAATGTGAAATAATGATACGCCTGAATTTTCCTTACTGTCAACGCTAAAACAACATGGCAGAAACGTTTCAATCCAGACCCGCGATTTCTTACATAAACATGTCGCAGCTGGGGCTCGCTGGCATTTACAACATCAAAATGCTACACCAGGGAAAAAAGAAAAGATGTCTTAAATTCTTTGAAAAGCAGGCATTATGCAGGCACAAGGTGAATCATCAAGTCAAGATAAAAAGGGAACGCCAAGTAACCCCGGCGTGTTATAATGACAAGTGCCTGTTAAGCATACATTGGGTTTTCACACAAACAAACCCATACATTAACCAGAATGCACTTAGAAAGATTAAACCACATGCAATTGCTACACGCCGCACATAAACCAAGACGGCCGCTGATTGGCTGAGAAAAAACTTACACCACATTCCTTTATTTACAGTCGAATTTACAGTGTACTTATGAGTAACAGGGGGACACAGGGTGGCACTATAAATCTGTATGGAAGTCACCTTGCTTTAAAGCTTACATTTAATGCCACAGGCTTGAGAATATAAAGACTAAACAGCAGGTCCCTTTTCAAGACACTTCCCCCCACATATATGTAAGCAACCATAGTGACTATTTATAGTTACATCATTACATAAGCAAGGCATACACACTTTAATTATTTAACACAGCTCAACACATGATGGTATGGTGGGGGGAAGGTTGGGGGGTGGCGGGTCTATCCTCCTTCAAGCCATTGAAACAGAGAGGGTTTCAGTGCATTTCCGCCTCTAGATCGACAGGCACTGCTGGAACGCTAAAATTGGTCATGGCTCTCTAATGATGCTTGTGGCCTATTTAAATGACGCTCTCACATTTCTGAGCGGCGCTCCGCAGACCGATCTATAAAAATCCAATAAACGTGCAAAACCCGCGGCCTGCATGCAGACGTTCGAAGGAAACTTTCAAACGAATAATCGCCCTGCATATAAAAACATGAATTTCCGTGAGCAAAAGAAAACATTCTTTTCTCATATAGTCTGTTTCATGTAACCATTCAGTACATGGAAAAACGAAGCGTGTGGTCAACAACAAAAAAAACTAGTGGCAAAAAAAACTTCAGATGATGCTGAATATAGAAATGGTCTTCTGTATACACTGCAAGCATGAACCATATAATGAAGCAGCTCCATTTTGAGTGACAGCGTTTCTTTTTCACAAATAGCTCATACAAGCACAAAATGGATGACTGCTTTCTCATGAATGTGATTCATAAAAAAGGACAGAGGATTACATAATGCTCTTTGTCTCTTCTACTGTATACTGTATGATAAATTCTAGCATTAGCGCAGCAAACTAATAAGACTGTGAAATATTCTTTTTAGCTTCATCCATGAGCCTAAGGAGTTTCATTCCATATGTTGTTTTTACTTTGAAATAGCAAGCTATTTATTTTGAGGATGAACTTAATGTAGTCTTTGGGGAAGTGAGAGTCTGTGCCACATTCTGGCTCGATAATAATTCTCCAACACAAATAGCTCAAAAACACAACAACCCAAATAAAGAGTAAGAGACCTTTACAGTCGAAGTTATGGTCTATTTAAATCACAATCACAATACTTCTGCACCGAAAAAACTAAGGTCTTTGTGCAATGTAATGGCAACAGGGCTGAAATCTCCAGATAGTCTGATGAAATAGAAGGACAGGAATGGATGAGGTGAGGAAGGAGGCTGGCAACAGACCAGTAACTAGGTCTGGACGAAGTGGCTGTCCTGCCTTTCAGCTCCCAGTGAGAAATAGCCTGGCCTCATCCACAGTGACATTTACAGGATTATTCAGTCGCTTCACTTTGGTTTGGCTAGTCAGCTTTGAGGTGGGACGACAGTGCTTTAAGAGCAGTGGTGGTGTGGCTTAGTGGTTAAGAAAAATGGGCAGAGGTTTTAAGTTCAAACCCAAATGCATTTCAATGAAAAATGTATAGTTACATTATAGAAAAAGCGATAGACTAAAGTGATAGTTCACCCAAAAATGAAAATTCTGTTACTCACCCTCAAACCTGTATGACTTTCTTTTTTCCTCAAAACACAAAAGAAGATATTTTGAAAAATGAACGGCAGTGCCCCACTCACTTCTTTGTGTGTACACAAAACCAATGCAAGTCAATGGGTACTGTACCAACATTATGTAAAATATCTTCTTTTGTGCTTTGCAGAAAAAAGAAAGTCATACAGGTCTAAAATGTAATTTTTTGTGTGTGTGAAATATCCCTTTAACATCATATTTTCTTATATGACAGAATATTTTATATACATACATACAGTACAGTATAATGGACCTGCTATGCATGCATGTATCTAAGGAGATGTGCAGATCTAGGTGTAGGATTAAACCTATAAACTGTTTTCTCATATCTCTGCATATAGGACACATGTGCGCTGGTCTGAGATTACCAGAGGGAGGCAGATGTGTGACTCAAATGCTGTGTCAGTCGGCAAGCAAGGACACTTACATTTCCACCCTAAAAAAAAAGTCTACGAACAGCAATTTGTATGCTAGCAGAATCTTGGCTCAGCCTAATTTCAGAACAGCGTCATATCTCCTTAGACAGTGGGAAGGACAAAACAGCCCCAGAAGGGCTTTACATCAACAAAGGCCTGATGCTCCTAACTGAAGTCTCTCACTTTTCGTTGAGAAGACTCTCCATGACTCCAGCGTAGAATAACAGTCAGATGTGAATATCCTTAAACGTAATAAACTGCAGTGGTCTAATGATATGATTTTCATAAACACAGATAACATATTTAATTTGCTGTCACAGAAAACAAAGCCGACAGGCTATGAAGGTACATTCTGTTCAACATGCTGTTGATTTTTCACCTGACAAAACATTGAAAATCTGATTTTCCATACATTTCCAGACAAACTAACTCAGGGAAATGTGTGTTATTGAACATCATTTTTCGAACAGTACAATATGACATTTTGAACAGACTGTTCCTTCACGCCTGGCAGTTTTGTTTTCATTAAAACAGAAGTTAAACAAGCCATCAACTCTAAAGCTAACTGGCATATTGTCTATACTGTTTACTATACCTGCCATCACAAGCTAAAACAACAGCAATTTTTTATTTTAAGTGAGTTACTGACAAACAGTGGACATTTTTTGCGTTACGTCGTTCCAAATCTTTCTAATCTAGGATATCTCCGGTGAACTGTGATGAGGAAAATGTGAATGTGGAATTGGCTTACCAATAGATGAAGATGTGTGGGTTAAGACAACATTTCCACATGATAAGCTTAAAGAGCCACGTGGAGCAGCGGCTGTCAGATCAACCGAGCTGGTCTTCAGCCAAAAAAAATTAGTTAACATGGTGCCCATGACATGAACACTGACTGACAAAGCCAATCACCCAAACACGGCGCTCCCTGCCACAGTGCCATCCCATTTAACAACATTATATTAAAAAAGGCACAGCCAAGTCTGTGCATGCAACCATAAAAAATAAATGACATATTAATTTTCATACTTTCCAATTCCTCAAACTTTTCTTTCCCCCTTTTAACGTTGGATGTAAGTGCACTTGTTCAGTGCTTTTCGCTGGCAAGTCTTGCTTAAAGATTCAGGCAAAAAGGCCATTAGGGCAACAGCGAACAAAATGGCTGACTCGCATCCCTATGCCGCTTGATTTATTCTGCTCATTTAAAATTCCCAGTATAATGGCAATTTAGAAATGCATCTTTATCTTCTGTTTTTGCAAAAATATGCATTTGTAAATAAAAGGTAGGGCTCTGAAATATACATAGATGACTGTCTATAAATTCAAATGACTTCCATGCACTGCTGTCTATCTATCTATTCAGCCTCCCCCATACACACACACATCTGACTGAGTATCAACTCAGGATCAATTAAGCTACCCTTACAAACACGTGCATGTGGAATTATGGTTCTGCTTCTTCCATTTGACAGAGAGAATAAATGTGGCAGAAGGGAGGTAGAGAACATGAGTGCGCAAGACAGAGAGATACACTGACACAACGCAAACAGCTCCAAGCTGTTTTCCTCTTTGATTTACACGTTATATTCAGTTTCCTATAGATCCAGATAACAGGGTGTTTTGTGCTATTTTTATCAGCCTGTCACAGTGCAACAACTCAAGCATGTAGGACACAAAAAGAATGTGTTGAGGTGTAAGATGCTTCTCGAAACAGGCATGTAAACATCAACCGGAACAGTTTAGTCAACCATGGTTCATCTCATGGAGTATGTTTAACACTAAAACAGCAGCTGCATAGCAATAACTCGCAGGTGGGTTGTTACTCATAGCAAACAATAAATACTTCTGAGCCAGGTTTTGGCAGGGTTCTAGTTTCGCTAAACCTAATGCTGGTCACACAGAACACAAAGAAACAAAGGAAAGCAAAACCTCTGAAGCAAGAGTAGCTGTAAACTTCTTGCACCTCTCGATACACACAGGCTCTGTTCCAAAATCTAGTGAGCTGCCTACGCAGTTCACAGCATTTTAAGGCATCAAAGTCGTGCTTCTGGAAGGCTGTTCACAAAGGTAGGATGTATAATTATGCTGCCCTGTAAGATACAATCTTATGACCCCATTCCACATTGAAAATATAATATGAGGAAAAGCAATCCCATAATGCAACATTAGTAAAAAAATATGCTATTCAAATGTATGAATTACTTTAAGCAAAGTTCTAAACATAGGTTTGGGAAGAGCCTAAACATTCAGTCGTGTCAACCATTATCTATTAAGACTGAATGGGCTCCTGAATTTAAAGGTAATGAAAAGTTAATTTATCGAAACAAACAAAAAAATTTCACAAATTTTATGGTTAGTCATTTAAGGCAGATGCATATATAAGCTGTAGACAGCAAGGCAGCTCACTTGGTAGTGAAGCCATACTGTTGAGGAATAAAGAAGAACTTAACCATCTAAAAAGCTTCTGTTTCCACCACATGTTAAAAATGTAACTAATAAATTATAATGAAATTATTCAGTTGAACATTATATATTTCTTGCTCATAAAGAAAACATTACTCTGTAGTTCTGCTACTGTACACAGATCCGACTCAATCTATTACTCATTTCAGCACTTTTGGCTTTAAGAATGGAAATAACCACTTGTAAAAATCTATATTCAGAAGTCATTGTGGCGCAGTTCACAGTCTTCAAAGTGATCTATCTCCACTAAATACCTAAACACCTAAATACCATATGCCTTAAAAGGATAGTTCACTCAAAAATAAAAAATCTGTCATCATTTATCCACCCTCTTGTTATTTGAAACCTGTATGGCTTTCTTTTTTTGCAGAACACAAGAAGATATTTTAAAGAATGTTGGTAACCGAACAATGGCAGTACCTACTGACATAGGTTTTGTGTCCATACAATAGAAGTGAATAGGTACCACAGTTGTTCAGTTACCAACATACCTCACAATATCTTCTTTTGTGTTTTACGGAAGAAAGAAAGTCATACAGGTTTCAAATGACAAGAGGGCGAGTAAATGATGACAGAATAAAAATTTGGGGGTGAACTATCTCTTTAAACTGACAAGCCTGAAAGTTTACACCGTTAGATGAGACTGGCCCAAAAACTGAGCCACTGTCTTTGGATGGGCTGTTTCTGAGAGCATGTTCACAAAGGTTTGTAGGCACGTGACTCCACGCTTAACCAGCTTACGTGCCGTCATTGTTTCGGATGAAAAACGATACATCACACTGAGGCCTTTTTCAGCTCGCTAATTAATCGCAAAGCCGACGGCTTCTTAATAATGTATAGGTCAGTATCGCTTCTTTCATCTTCCATGTATCAACTGCAATATTTACAGTACGACCTAGCAAGTAAACAAAATGGCTGAAACCATGAATTCACGGTTCGGTTTATTAACACTAGTATGTCCGAACGTCTGCACAGACTTGTTTGGCCCTTTTGCCATTTCCCCAAGGAAACAAACGAAACCATTGTGCTTAAGCTGGTTGCTGTGGACAGAAAAAAGAAATGAGGGAGCGAGAGACAGAAAGAGAGGGAGAAAAAGAGATAGTATATCCAAAGGGGACAAACCAGCTGGGAAATACTTGCAGCCAAGGGAATAGAATAATAAAGGCAGCAGCCTCTTAAATGCATGGAAACCACCCCGGAGTAAAACGGAAACGGGGGATTGACATGAATAACACTGATCTGTCGAAGTTGCTCGGTATACACCAAGCAGATGGAGAGGAAGTCATGAGATGATGCGACCCAAAAAAGTGCCCATCATACTGCCAATACACTGGCCTAGAAACACATGCACAGCACTACAATCACACAGACAACTTGAACTGGAACACCTACAAAAATTCTGCAATACTCTTGACCTCGATTTCAAAAGGATGTCCATTTTTAACCTTAATCAGACATTTTTGGCCTCTTATCCCATGGCACACATTTGACCTTAATGCAAGGATAAATGCTGGACCATGAACTGACAATCCCTTTGACTTAGCTATTCTGCTGTGCCCTAAGAAGTATTTTGGGTGAACTATTTCTTTAAGATTAGTTCATCGGAAAAACCCTATTGATCGGCCGCTACTCTGAATAATGGGGAGGATGAGTCAATGTTTTTTATCCAGTCATCCTAAACCTTTTTTTATTATTTATGGGCTTTTTGCCTTTTAGTGCATAGAAAAGTACCTACAAAGAAAACTCTTAAAATGCAGTTTAACCTCGGATGCCCAAATTTCAGGAAATTGAGAAAACACTGTACTTTTTTAATGATTAAATACTGTGTTGTCAAAGTTACTAGCAATTTTTAATACTTCTTATTGGTTAGCTATTTGCAAAACCCAGTGACAAATTTTTATGGGGTAACTAAGAATAATGAAATCAGGAAATATGAAGGTACAATGGTACATGCAGTACAGATTTGGTGGTGCAGGTGCAAAGATCAAACACTCACCCTGAGAGCTTCAATGACCAGATCTCTAGCCTCAAGCTCTCCCTCCATGATGCTCAGAAGGGTCAGGAGCTCCGGTTTGCTCAGGTTGTCAATGTTCAGCTCACATTTCTGAAACACACAGAACAACAAGATGAGCCTTGTAACAGGAAAATGACACTGCATATTTCAGATGGTCTATTAGATCTTTGGCAGAGAAGGTGTTGAGTGGGCACCAATCTCACTGCCTACAGTATTAAGTTTTCACAGAAACATAACCAACTACATCTGAAACCAGAACACAGACTGGTCTTATGATCTCTGTTGGGTAGCAACTACAGATGTACTGAGTGGAGTTGTAAAACTTAAGGCCAACACTGATTCCATTATTCAATCACATTGAATGTGACTGACAATATATCACTGACGGGTTTTAAATGATAGTCATTGAAAACAATGCAATAGCCACGCTGACCAAAAGTGGGTGATTTAAAAAAACACATATATATATATATATATATATATATACAGTACTACAAGCAAACTAAACCATATGTATATTGTCCCAATGACTCATAGCCTGTCTATGTCTCTATAAGAAACTGCTCATAAAACCATTTCTTATTTTGGTGGCTCAGTAGAAATATACATACACACTACCATATTGAGTTCTGTAGAAAGAAACTGCAAAAAATTGTAGAAGACGTGTGAATTTACACTCTCGACACTTCGTGAGCAGAAAAGCAACTTAAAAAAGATCAGATGAGCAGAAGTGTATAGATTTGTAAAAAAAAAAACCCACACAGATTCAATCTTTATTTATAGTCAATGTAGTAGATAGCTTCCCTTCAATTTGACATCAGATATATAGAGGTGTAACAATACGCCCAGCTCATGGTTCAATACGATACACGATATTGGGTTTAGGATTACAATTGCATCACAAATTTTGTAAAAAAAAAAGAAAAGAAAGATTTTCCCCCAAAACAATTTTTAGTAACATTTGTTATTTTTTGACATACAGAATTAAACAACAATGACACATTAAAGTCCATCAACTACATTATAACATCCAGCTGAAAACCAATATACTTTTGACTACTTTTAAACCAATATAAAAGAGCACTAAAGAGCAGCGATATCTTCTTTTTAATGAGTACGTATATTGAAGGCAATATTAAAAGTAAGTTTACCGAAGTTAGTACAATTAAATTATAAGATATGATCAGAATGTTTATTACACATTCACATTGTTAGGACAAGTAACTAGGTAGCTTAGTGACCATTGACCTTTTCACAAAATTATGCATGCAGAAGACTATTGTGAGTGCAGTGTCTCTGTGATCATCATATCACTATCAATAATTTGTTTTGAGGGAAACTTCCAGCCATTAGTGGGAATCCACAGATAAAGCAATATCGAGACTGCTGAGGTCAAAGAAAAAAGTCAATACTGGGCAGTGGAAGACTGTTGACTACATCTTGCAGAATCCTTGCTAAATGTGCCATTTACATCCTCTTGCTTTTCTTAAGCTAGGTTAGACATGTGTATAGGGTCAAACCACTTTATAAACAGAACCCCCTCTTCCCCCCAACATGATCCACTCGTGGGTCAAACATACTTCATAAGCCCTTGAGAGAGGTATCCTGGTAGATACATAAGACATAGATTTATAGCTTAACACCAGTGGCCAATAGGCACCTGTGCACCTGTTCAACCCATCTCTAAATGTAAACGGGCCTCGAGCAGTTAAAGCGGCTCAGATTGGTTGGGTGACACAGTACTCTGAACTATGCCAGCTGAGTCACTAAAATTCAGACCGATTTAGAAACATCTCCAGTGAACAGCCCCCACCGCCCAGCCCGCCTCCGCTTCATTACGTCTCTCTTTTTCCCTACATTTCTGTGCTATCCTGTGTATCACTGAATAATGAGAACAATAATTTGCAATATGGTTGGTTACAGCAATTGAAAGGGTGTTTCATCTGTCATGCGAATTAATTAACAAAGATAGACGGTAAATCTTACCAACTGAAACTAAAGATCGCCCTTTACCGTAAGACACTGCATGCAGATCAATACAAATGAGAGCAAGGAGTACCTCAGAGCATTAATACAGACCACTGTACTGAAGGGCTCTATAGCACCTCTCCTGGGGGTACTATTGATTTTTTTAAGGGTGGTAAGTGGGTTCTTGCACATATGTTAATAACTTATATCAGACCCCATCTATCATAAAAGACCCCATCTATCATATATATCAGACCCCATCTATCTATCTATCTATTCATCCATCCATATGTGTTTAATGTGTGTACAATATGTATGTGTACATATACCCATTCAATTTGTTACATTATTTAGATTTTATGTTACATTATTTACACTACCTTTATTTTATGTTTGTATTTTTATACATTTTTTCGGTATGAGCTCAGGGATTCGAGCCCACAACCTATTAGATAATAGCTAGCTAGCTAGATAGATGCTGACCACTGTCCTGTCATTTAGACTTGTCATTTGCATCCAACAAAATTAGAATAATGTACAATTAAGACCCTAAAAACAATTACAACACATGGATTTCTCGCATTCATCGTCGTATTTTCGAGACGTGACTAATAGGTAATAGATTAAAAATGCAACTGATTCTCTACATTCGATGACAAAAATAAGATCTTACCAAGGTAATATCACAAGCCATACGCAGCTGGACATTACGGACAGTAATACACAAAATCTACAATTTAATTGCCAAATTGTTACAAAGTAACATTTAGCGACAGGAATTGTATATCACAATCTCCTCCAAACCCTACGGAGCACCGTAACACATCCACTGATGTGATTCACACCGCTGGGCGATTCTTATTACATGAACTCAATTCATCCCCGTTATGATTTACATTTCCGGTCATTATCATTGCGGCTGATAAATGTCAGTTTATGTGTAAATGGATCTCACCGCCTCGACGCCCCCATGACCAGTGGTTACCAGTGTTTGTAGTGGAGGTGGCTGCTCCCCTTTCGCTCCGTCCGACGCCATCTTCTCACTGTAGAGGACTGTTCAAGCTTAGACGCCACACACATCCAATAACGCATTCGGCACTGATTTAACTGTTACACTGCTGCAAAAGAATCGCAGAGAGTCGATAAATCATCTTCCAGCGTTAAACGTTGAGTAGAGCTGTAGATGTACGGAGAGGAATAGATTTGAAAGGGAGCAGGTTGCGTTACGATGTGAATGTAGGCGTGAACAGAGTCCAGATGTAAACCTGAAAAAGAGGTGTCAACCTACAGTCTTTGAGGAGGGAGTGACATGAATACGATCTTATTTTAGCGCTGCTTGGGTTAACCTCAGTTTGTTTTGTATTTGAGGATGTGGGTAAAAATATGACTGTTAGCATATGATGCTATGGACTTATGGACACACAATTACAAATCACAAGCAGTCGAGTAGGCCTATGTCCATCACCACAGACCTAATGGAGCAAATGAATGGATTTCTACAATTTAAAATGACAAAACTAAACAGATGTTATCCTGAATTCTATTGGGAAAACTGGGAATGATATGAACATTAAGGCTTTTCGCAGAGTTTGCAACCAGGTTTTTGTCATTCCTCTTTACTTAGAAATCAGTTACTGTAATTATGTAGAAACAGTGGGTCAGCACATCTGGTGTGTGGGATCAGCAATGAGCATCTCAAGTCACATGATGCTTTAGTGAAGATTATACCAGGACGAATACTTTTCTCTGTCTGGTTCTGGATTCAACAGCTATAGAAAATCAAAGAAACAAAGTTATCATAGAAATTGATTTAAATAGTAGGCAGAAAACAAAAACAGAAAAGAAATATGTGAAATCTAAACTAATTAGAAATGGGTCATTCTGTAATTTGTAACAATTAATTTATTGTTATTTTGGCAGGGCAAGAGGGTTTTGGCATTATTCACTTCAAAATACTTTTTGACACACTACTTAAAACAATATGTTGCATATAATCTGTCTTTAACTTTTAATGTAACAGTAACATCAAACATCTTACAGAATACGACTTTATCTATAATGTAACAGTGTGGGCACCCATTACAATATTTAAGATGAATGAGTAATGGTCCTAAAATGCTTCTTAATAAAAAATTAAGTGCTTTCTTAACACCGCCTACTTACATAACACACTTGTTTCTCTCCTTGTGTCTGTTCATAACTGACACCTAGGCTGTCAGATGAACATAATGTCACATAATTCTAATGTGATCTATAGATAAACGTTTACATTGTAGTTGTTATATGCTTTTAGTCAAACAATCTTTAGTCAATCTTCAGTCTTTATTAATGATATAGTGGTAAAAAAAAAAGAGTGAGAAAACATAAAATAATAAAATTGTTTTCCTATTTCTAATATATTTGTTCAATAAATGATAATAACATATTTTGATATGTGTGTGATTATTGTTTATAATTATAATGTGACTATAAGGTTTTTTACAATAGCGTATAAAGTGTTTAACTCTTTGAAATTACAGATGTGTTTATTGTATAATTAATTAAAGGATATTGTTGTGAAGTACTAGTAAAATTATTGGCATAAAGGTTGTCAATCTAAAATGAAGATATGCTGAGAATGTAAAGGTTTAAAGGCAACAACATTCCATTCATTTTCCTTGACAGTCACATGACCCACCCATGTGCTCGAGACAACCAATCACAGCGTTTGTTTGGATTTTCGTGATATTAGTTACATGGTGCAGAGCGCTACCTTTCAGTCTGCAAAGCCCATAATGTTATTATAAACTACTAGTAATAGATTCGTTTTCTATCCCAAGTTCGTTGGCTGATGAGTTGTATTGGTTTTCGTCACTAAACATGAGTCTAGCACCACAGAGCGGATCTTTCGGCGCATCACAGAGCTGTGTAACTGGACTGGATGACGAATCGTATGTATTTCTGACTGTCGCCTCACGGATGTTGTTGTTTCTTTAAATCCTGTAAGTTAGTTCTTATAGGAGAGACCGAGGCTACAAAGTCCGACTAAACAAGCTTGTATTCTTTAGCAGCGCTTTTAATCATTTGTTTTTTATTCGCTCTCTTTTACCAAATCAACAACCAAACGTAACGTTAGCCTATATAATAAAAATAAATTGAAAGTTTTTGCTGTGTTTTTGTGACTGACTTGTGACAACTATTGTAGCCTCTGTCTCCCCTATGTGGTTACACAAAAATGTACAGTGATTTTACGTGAAACAAAAAAATGAATCAAATTTATAGTAAATTTCAAAGCTGTTAAATCAATGAAATATACTGTTTAAATTGAGTAAATGTAATAAAAAATATAAGTAAATGTGATTAACTCAAATATTTTTATTAGAATTCACAATTTTTAAGTGTGTATTAAAAATATGATTTGTTAATTAATTTTATTAACTTAATATAACTGTTTATTTTGTGATATTAACTAAGCCACTTGAAATATTTATGCTGTGAGTAAAAATGTTTCCCAAAACTGTGAGAAAAATACTTACCTACCAGTAAAGCTGCTGTTTACACTAGCGGTCAAAAGTTTTGGGAAAGTTTTGTAGTCACCTTTCGACTAGAATTTTCAGAAATGTTTTCGTGTAATTTTATCAAGCAGCTTCTTGAGGTCTCACCCTGAGATGTTTTTTAAACAATATTAAAGAACAAAGTTTTCCATTTAAAAACATGTTTTATTAAATAAAATATTAGTTTTGTCATGAAAAAACATGTATGTTTGGAAAATTATATTTTTGTCTACTAAACTAATTTCAGATATTTCAGCAAACACCTCAGATCAAAAGTTTTTTTAAATAATGAGAAGAAATTTCACTCAAGTGTCTCAAAACCTTTGACTGCTAGTGTATGTAGGCAGCTCGATAGGATTTAATAAATCTCTTATTCTTTATAGACTAACTAGGTTAAACATGAACAGTAGTGCAAGTTCAGGAGAATCCTTGCAGGAAGCCGATTCTACAATAATCTCAAAGAAGGAAGATGATGTGAACTACAACATGATGACACCTGCAGAAAAACGTTCAGTTTGTGAGAGACGGGTGCAGTCTTTAACTGATAGAGAAGAGGTGCGTTTGGATAAAATCATCATACTCATAAATACTCATGTTGTTCTGTCCTGTTTTATTTGCCTAGTTGACTAATGTTGTGACTTCTGTATGTGCTTGTATGACCTTAACAGTATGATGCCTGTATTCAAGAGCTTGTGCGATGCCTGGCACTAAGCAGATTGATTTACGGAAATGAGCATTTTGCAGTGGCCCAAGCACAGTCTAGGTTAGCTAAAGCCTACTTGCAGTACAAAGGTAAATCTATTCTCAATTTCATGTGCTAAACAGGTAGAATATGTTAACATTAATTCTTCATTAGATTGTGGTGTTGGTAGCAAATCCTTATTTTTAAGATTAGATCTCATTCAGGGTAGATCACATTTGGTACAAACATATATACTGGAAAATATATATTGATGGTTTCCAGTAAAATGGATACAAGTTCTTTAATTTCTTTAGACAGTCATTAATAAAATGTCCTTAATAGTGCATTACCTCCCACTTTCAAGGTTGGGCACATCAGGCAGAAGAACATGCATCCCAAGCACTTGAAGTACTCAGTTCCTGCCAGCAGGGGGAGAGGGGGAGCTACCTCAAATGCTGCCTTAGTGTACATCAAACGCTAGGAAGTGCAACTCTTCTTCTGGAAAAATATCCTTGCGTAATATTTGTGATGAGGTGTGTGTGTGTGTGTGTGTGTGTGTGTGTGTGTGTGTGTGTGTGTGTGTAATGCTATTAAACTTCTTAGTGTCTTATCTTTACAAAGAAGAATTGTGTCATCCATCATAGAGAAAACAAATGTTTGTGAAAATGTTTAAATTTGACATATTCTTCAACACTGATGAGTTCTTAACAATATGAACTCTATCAAAGGCCGAGTCCAGCTTTCAGAAGGCAGAAATGATCATGGCAGACATTGTAGCACAAGAAGCCATGGGGAAAGAGGACAGATTGGACACCGAGTTTGAGATATCAACTAATTTGGCAAGGTACAAGAACTCTTTAAACCTGTGTTGGCTTTATTACAATAGCTTGACTTATATGAGACAAAAACACAACATATTGTGTTTTACTCTAAATGGTTACTATTTAAATTGCCACCTCTTTTTAATGTTGACATACATTGGTGGTTTAAAGGGATAGTTCACCTAAAAATGAAAATTGATCATTTACTTGCCCTGTTGTGATTTCAAACCTGTATGACTTTCTTTCTTCTGCTGACCACAAAAAGAGATATTTTGAATAAAGTCCGTAACCGAACAGTGGCAGCACTTTTTTACTTTCATTATATGGACACAAAACCAATGCAAGTCAATAGGTGCCAGTTAACAACATTCTTCAGAATATCTTTTGTTGTGTGCTGTGAAAGAAAGAAAGTTATACAGGTTTGAAATGACATAAGGGTGAGTAAAGGATCATTTTTGGGTAAACTATCACTTTAATATTTTATACCGAAGAATCAAGATGTTTAAACCCCAAAAACATCCTGAGTTCTCTTTGATATTTAAACAAGTCACATCACATGCTGTGGTCTATTTATTTCTTTTGACTTCTGCAGCTTCAAATATCAGGTTCAAGTTTGAATCCATGTTTTTCCTGGCATCACTCCAGGTTAACACAGTGAACACAATGAACGCTTTCATATATGCATCAGTGTGTGTTTACACTACATTTAGTTAGATTTTGTGCTCATGGCATTTGGCAAAGCAGCAGAATTATAATTACATGACCACTTATCCCTACATGTGGAAATGAAGATAATATCAGAAATGCAGGGGATCTCTTTTACCACAAGGTGGTGCTCCTGATCCACAAAACTTCTCAACAGCGGTATAAAGATTTTAATTCAAGTTTGACTTAAAATGTTCTTTTTTTAAGGCTACACATTTCTTTCAGTTTCTTTCAGTAATTCAGTTTGTTTTAAGGTGTGGATTATGTTTAACATATAACAATTATACGTTTTATTTACATCAGTTTGTGGTATGTTACCTAGATAAACGTGCATGTGTGTTTAGAGCAATAGTGTACAGTAAATGTATGTTTTGCTGTTTTTCTGAGACAGTGGTTCAGCAGCAAGCATCAGCATCTCTATACATTTTTTATGAGATTTGTTCTGCATCATAACCCGCAAAGTCAAATCTACGGTGCACTTGAATCAATAACCGAAGGGTTGCTATGCAGAAAATATATTACTCTTACTATGTAATAAGGAAATCATTTAGGTTTGGATTTGAGAGACATTATCTAAAGATCTATTGTTTCTCAGGGGGAAATGTTTTCCCACAGGAACACTTGATTAACTTATTCAATAGCTTGTATTGATCTCTGTGTTTATTATGGCTGCTCTCACCAGGTTTGACTGTGACAATGAATGGCTGTGGTTTGCTTTGTTTTTGTTGTAAGTGGATAGCAACAGTAGTACCATCTCAGTAGTACCAACAGTTTATTACTGTTGTTCTCTGTTGTATCAGTAAAGGCTGTGTGCCATCTGTGCCAGTGAGGATGAAGGGCACCCTTTAGATGATTTATAGATGGTACCGCAAAGAATGTGCAAACGATAAAGGTTGTAGTAACAGCATTGTTGATAGTTGACTGAATAGCTTGCGTTGAAATATTCAAAATGAGTGCAGTCAACACATACCCCCACAAACCCCAGAAACAATAAAACATGCCTGTAGCTTTTTCATGCAGGTGGAGGCCATGAGCGGGTCAACTTTGGTGTCCGGATATCACTTTCAGCATACAATCATACATCTCTGAACATTTTCTTGTTAAATGAGATCTGTTATGCAAGTATGACGTAATCCATCAACAAATTGTTTATTTCATGTTTAAAAGCAATTTTGTTCCCTGTATTGTTTGGCTCCTTTTTATCAAAGCAGAATCTTTCATTCCTGGTCTGCGTCAGTATTGGTCTGTTAACAATTACTAAGCAGAAGGCTTGGGGGACTACTTGGCAGTTCATGTAAAAATCTCTAATTGCATTACGCCCCTGCACAGCGGACATTAAATCAGATTTCTCCGTGCAGATTATATCTCTCCTCCCACAGAGGATCCCTAAGAGGACGGCCGGTATTGCGTTGGCACTGTGTGGCATAATACGTGATGTGTTTAGGTTTGTGTACCCAGGCAGCGGAGTTGGAACTTCCCAGCTGCCCCTAAATGGAGGCTCATAGTCTGGAATTTCTGATGCAGGCTTGAAATCTTGCCAGAGTGATCCAGCTTACACACCGGCTCCTGTGAGAACCTCAGTGGAGTCAGGTTTAAAAACACATATTTGCCATTTTGCAGACTTTTCCCATGATTTGAAGTAAATCAGATTGTGCGGTCAAATTATGATGATATGATTTCATTTGAAGTTTTCTGTTATTCTGTGGTATATTCTGGTGTTGTTGGACAATATGCAAAATATACACCATAGTAAAGATAAGAAACATTCATAATGCTATCATTAGGTGAATTATGGTAGGTTATTACAAATTATGCATAATGTTAACTGCAAGAATGCTATTAGTTGTTAAAAAGCCCATGAAGAGTTAAAAGCCCATAAAATCAAAATGAGAATGTTATGGCTTGTAAAAATAGTCCATGTGTGTAGATTTGAGCTCATCTATGCTGGCGTACATCTAAATCATTTTTAAATTTCATAACCACATTTTTAACTTCATAATCGTAACTTTAACCCTTTAAATAGTCATCTTTGTTTAAAACGTAAAATTGCAGGTTTACACATTTATCTTTATGTAAATTTTAAAGTCAAATTACATTAAACTGACATTTTCCATAAAACTGTATAAAGTATTGTAAGCTTACGGATTGCAGCTCAGATTGTCATTTTAAACCTGTATGACTTTATTTCTTCTGCAAAACACAAAAGAAGATATTTTGAAGAATGTTGGTAAACAAAAACAGTTGGTCCTTATTCACTTCTATTGTATGGACCCAAAACCAATGCAAGTCAATGGGGATCAATGGTTTTCTGTAAGCAACATTCTTTAAAATATCATATTGTGTGTTCTGCAGAAGAAAGAAAGTCATACAGGTTTGAAATGACAAGAGGGTGAGTAAATGATGACAACATTTTTATTTTTGGGTGAACTATCACTTTAGATAAGGCGACTTACTAGCCTACATAGAGCTTCACATTGGCTTTTCCATTTTTTGAAATGCTGCAAGGACTAATTCACCATCCTTGTATTGATGAGATGTTGGATGAGCAGGTTACTCTCCCAGAGAGAGGGAATTGAGTTAGAGATCCATTAGACTGGATGAATCCAAAATGTCTTAGGGCTTTTAGCAAGTTAGATTTATGCAACATGAAATCTCTCCTGCTTCTGATCTCCACATGCTTTAAAGATGCCCACAGTGGAGAGAGCCCTGTACTGTGGAGTCCAAGACTCGGTTAACTCATTTGAAAGGGCTTAAGTACTATTTGAAAACAGGATGTGTTTTGGCAATATGAACAGATTGGCATGTATAGAATAGAGTAGAATATCTGTATCTGCGAACAGTGAAAGCTGTGAGTCTGTGCATTGTTCGGGAGGGAGACCGAATGCCTCCGGGCTGATATTAAGAGAGGAGAATCAGACCTAATGAAGACATGAGCTCTGGTGTATTGAGTTCAGTACTGCACGGAATATTTGGATTTGCTGAACTCCAGATCTTAATAAAAGAGACACTTAAAGGTATTGGGACCACAAAAATCCTGTTAAAATATATAGCAGTACTTCCTGTTTTTTACCAGTGGCCATGAACAGTCAACTGGAACAAGTCCTTTCTGCTTAAGCATCTTCCTTTCATTGTGTTCTTGTATTTTCGCCCATGCTTGGCATTACTGGAGCATTCTTATAGTGATGACATGTATAAGCGAGGTCAACAGTGTGCATTACATGATAAATGACATCTTTGTCATATGAGTGTGTGCTTGTTTTGTGTTATAGAGTGTACCAGCGTCAGGGAAGATCTGCGGAGGCCCTAAGTCAATGTGAAAAAGCCTTGGACATGCTGCAAGAAGGTCAGCTTAGTCGTATCTGCCTTGTTTACAAGAACATGGCGGCCATTGAACAGACACAGGGCCACCTGGAAAGAGCCATTGAGCATCTTCTACAGGTAAACACTGCATTAACACTGCACATAAACTCACATTAAAGTGAAAGTTTTCTCTCTTTTATTCGTGTGGTGTTTGATATGTGATAAATCTATAGTGTCTGTTTGTTTTCGCCTGTTCTCTGTCTCCCTCATCTGAAGGCTCATTCCATTGCTCTTAGTCAGAGTCCTGGAGGTCTAGAGGAGGCCAGCATTGCTCACAGTTTGGCACTGGCTTACTCTTCCACTTCAGAGCCTCATTATAACGGTGACTGCATTCACTATATGTATTGTGTCTGTATGTAAAAATAATGTGAGAGGAAACTGTGGAAGATTGTGATTATGTTCTTCTATGTGTGCTTGAAAAGATTCAGCAGCACAGTATTTCGAGGAAAGCATAAACGTATACAAAAGTGCACTAGGACCACGGGATGCGCTCACTTTATCGGTCCAAGATGACTGCAGTCATTTCCTTTTACTCAGCGGACAGCAGGAGGTAAGTTGCAAAATAACCTGGATATGATGAACACAGATAAATATTTTGATATTAAATTAATGCTTATTATACGAACAGAGTGGAAGCCCCTATTTGTTATGTTGCGAACGTGTTTTTGTATAAGATAAACATCTATGTGTGTTTCGGTTTGTCAGAAAAGTGCTCAGATCCAAAGTGAGACTTTAGCTCTAAAAAAGAGCACCTTTGGTGAGCTGAGCGCAGAGGTGGCAGAAGCGTTGCAGCTGATTGGTGGAGTGGAGATGACACAGGGTCAGATGAAA
This sequence comes from Oreonectes daqikongensis, assembly GCA_026939265.1. NCBI lineage: Eukaryota > Metazoa > Chordata > Actinopteri > Cypriniformes > Nemacheilidae > Oreonectes > Oreonectes daqikongensis. The sequence continues at coordinate 5,939,792 of JAOTQM010000187.1, forward strand.
CACGCCCACAAGACCCTCAAAAAGGTGAATCGAAATGACACACATGCTACAGTATGTTGAGGACTCTGAGTAACCCGCTTGCCTTTTAAGTGTACATCTTTCTGACTTCAAATACAATCACACTGAAGTACTCGCCAGTAGATAGCTTTTTAGATCAAGGTCTCTAAGGCCATAATGTCCACAGAGCTATGCTCTAATCTTGGAGGGGAAAATCCAAGATATTCCCCTTGGAGTGAATGCTTTTCCTCATATGAAATGTCTCAAGGAATAACATTGTGTTCTTAGTTCTTCTGGATGCTGGCAGACGTTTTGATGGCTGCTGGAACGTTGCCGAGTTCATCAGATTAAAGGACATTGAATGCAATCCACTAGACTTACATTAAGAAAAGTAGAAGTCTCAACTTAACAAACTAAGTGTGGAATATACATACGCAGTATACCAGTGTTGGAAATCTTAAAAAGTGTGTCATTTCTGCGCTACAAGTCAATTTGTTTGTTAGAAGGGCCGGACTGTAGTCACTGTAACAACATTGGCTCAACCAATTTTGGTTAGTGCTGCTAATAGCATAGAAATGACAAACTTTGACTTTAAATCCTGATTATTTTTAGACTGGACAATAATATTCTTGCACAGGCTACTCCTCCCTCGATACAGTGCGTCCTTCGGGAGTCATGTCACACCCTTCTCAATTTGATTTATCTTCATCAGAGTCATTGCTGTAGCAAATAAAACGTTAGTAAACAAATGGCTAATAATATAACTATTTATATTCTATATAATATAAATAGACAATTTGTTGAACTTTGCCTCATTTAAGTTTAGCCAAGTAACTACTGTTAACCACAAATAATACTGGCTAGACATTCTTTTAACTTGCTAGCTAATGTCATTTACTTGTTATTTTTTTTGCTTGTTATCAGAAATAATCTGCAGGGACTGTTTTCATTGCGGATGTGTACCGGAAGTTAGGTTTGGGCCACAAAGCGTGCATGCACAATAACATTTGTTTATGTTGTTGCTTTGAAACCGTCTATAGTGGAGTGTTTTTATTCCCCCAAAGGTAACTAAAAACCCCCCTGAGTGTGACTTTTTTCATCTCTGTAAACCTGTACCCACTTGTCTATAAGTAAACACTGTTGCTATGTTTCTTTGTTTGTTGTGTGGAGGGTCTGTGTGAATCCGTGCACTTCCTCAGGCTAATAACCTTTCCCTGTTACCTCTGGCAGATAGGATGAGCTCATATCATGTTCTTTCTGCTGAAATCATGACAGCAGCTGCAGTGCAGAGCAACACATCCCCAGTTTAGACCCCACTTTGGCTCATAGCCAGTTAAAACAGAGAGGCATTTGTTTTCTTGACTTCATGATTTGAAGGAAGTGATTGTTTTAAACCTACAAGGCACAAATCTTTCTCTATAATAGACTTTTTATATAGGTACCCACACACATTTTTGAGAGGCGCTGTGATTGTTTTTGCTGCAGCGGGCCTGTATGACATCACTTATAGTGCCGATAATAGAAAGTGCTGAAAACATCAACTGAGACTTTTCAAACATCAAGGAAACTTTGAACTGTTATTTTCCTGTGTTTTTATGAAAGCGCTGCTGTCATGCTGTAATTCTGAGTGTGTTTTTCCACCGTTGCTGTTTTGAGAATGTTGTCGAGTGAATGAGAGGGAGTTTATTTGAGGCTGTGCTGTAATACAGTACCTGTGTGCCAAATGCACTACGCCTCTCTACTACGTATGTCTGGGAAATCAGAGTCAAGCTGTCCACAGCCATTCCAAGAATTAACAGTTGCATAACCTTTAGGAAAAGCTGTTGGTATAACATAGAGACTTTAAAATGTGAATTTCTTTCAGGGGAAAATTATATACAGTAATAGCTCATCAAATATCATTTATATCAAGAATCACATTTAATTTAATGAAGGATGTACTTATAGATAAACTTGTATTTAACATTTTAAGCATTATCAAGTCCCAAATAGCAAAGATAAATGATGTAATGCCGAATCAATGTTAAATAGGTTATTCTCAATGTATGATTCAACATTGCTGTTGTTGATATTGTTTATGACACTGCAACTGTTCTCACTGTTTAAAAAACTATCAACATTATCATTCTCAATCTCGTTCAGTGTTTGGATATTCAGATCATGCTGTACGGTCCTCAGCACAAGAAAACCAAAGCCACACAAAGAACTGTGGACATGCTGTTTCAGTGAGTCATCTACCAAATGATGAAGTACTCTACAATACGAACATCACTGCGAGTGCTACTGTAATACTGTGCATTTAGTGCAATACGTTTACATTTAACTTAAACTTAAACATAAGGTACTGTAAATATTATTTATGGAATACTATTATTTATAGATGCCGTATGGTGGTTTTTTATCTTTCAGGTCCCCAGAGGTTTGTGGGAGCCATAAGAGGGAAAGTCATCTTGAAACAAGGCCTCCGTTCTGTGCGGTGGTATCATCTCCAACAGAGCTGAAATCTAGTATCTCTAACTCGTAAGAGCACTGAGCTCCAGGCCTATCTCATGAATGTGGCCTGGACTGTCTGGAATGTTTGACCTTGTCCTATGTCACCAAGGATAATCTGGATTGGAAAAAACAAGGCAATATTTCTAGAAGAGCAGACCAGCTCTTCAATATGTCTTTAATCTCGGCTTTTGGTTGGCAAGGTGACTACCTCTGTACTTCTGAAGAACAAAAACTGAGAACAGTCCAACAGTGAGCTCACAGTTCCATTGTTCTGATAGGAGTTCTGTTGTTTTTTCAAGATTAAGCAGGACTCTTAAACATTGTATGTAAGAGTTTATTCATTGTGTTTGGTTGTCTTCAGACAGTGTGCAGACAAGACCTTTTCTTAAGAGTAAAACAGCACACAAAACATCCTTTTTTTGAATTTACCCAAAATACATGTGGTCTGTCAAACCAAAACAATCATGTTAAACAGCATACCATACATGCACATACAGTAAACCGTATTCACACAGTGTTTGTTGAGTCATAGGCATGTATTTAAAGATATTTGGTGCTGAACAAACATCTCACTCAATGCTATTAAATGTATATGTATGAAAGCAAAACTCTCATCTGTTAATAGTATCCATATTTATTTGAACTGTGATTTTTATATCATGTATATGTTAACCTATACTGTATTCTCAGGATCTTAGCTTCTAGATTTGTATAAAGCTTTTTGAGGATGCAGAAAAGATACTTGAAAATAAATGCTGAATGAGATTAAATGAGAGTAATAAGCACATTTGACATACCTTCTCATTCTAATACAATATATTCTCACTACACGTGCATTTACAGTCTGCTCCACCATCATTGCCATCACATTAAAAAGAATGTAAATATGTTTGATATCTGTCAAAATATATAACAGAATGTATGAGGGTATTACAAAAATAGATGAAATGTTTCTTGCAGCTTTAGTCTGTACGCTGCTTTACTCCGAGGTGTGTATAAAAGGTTTTAAGACAGAACGATTTCTAAAAATAGCCACTCATTAGAGACGCTCCTTTAATGGAGGTGAATCCTCATTCTGACTAATAGACTGTGACACAGATTTAACAGCACTCCACCAGCTATTCCTAAAGCTCTGCACACTTCTGTGTAAGCTGCCTCGCACTTATTTATAATGTGAGGGTCCTACAGTTACTCTCCTGTTCCTGTTCTCTTACTCTCTCTGTATGTAACCACAGCAATGAAAATGTGTCGTCCCGCAAGAGCAGAACTGCTAGATTAGTCATCGCTGGTCTAATGTCATTTAAGGATTAAGAGATCTCGGATACGGGAAGGACAGGCTTGTATTTTCCACCCTGAGAAAAGCTGGATGCTGTGACTGGGACTAAATGTAGATCACACTTCACATGTTATATGGGTGTAACTGAAAATATTTATGACTTAAATCTCTTTAGATCTGTGGTTATGTACTGTTCTTTGTCTTTAAAACAAATTGCAAGATGACGAAATGATGTTTATTGAAAAAAAACATATTTCGTTGCTGTCCTTTTAAAACCCTTTATGTCAAATTTGCTGTTTTTCAGGAAAAAATATTTTCAATGATTGCATACGGTGTTGCCAAAGTTGACAAGCACTTTTGAATGCTGTTCATTGGTTAGATATGTGCAAAACCCAGTGACAAACATAAAGAGTTACTAATAATAATAATTTATTGCAAAAATCACTAAATGTGGAGATACGAGGTTTCAGAAGGACAGCCAGGATTTGTATATAACCCTTTAAGCAAGCCTATACTTAAAGCTAAATAAACTCTCCAGGTAATTCATAAAAATATATATATTCAAGGTTATACCAAAGAGTGTTAACTTGCCCTTTGTCATATGGTATGTAAAAAAATGAATGATGGATTTTTGATTTGGATCAACCATATTTCGTTTTTCTGTTTATAATTTGCATTAAATTTTGAATTCATAGCATATTTGTAAGTGTAGTTCTATCAGCTCAGTCATCTTTGGGGCTTTCGAGATAAACAGTTGCGATTCTTTTCTCATGACAGACCTTCAAATGGGGGTCAATCATCTGGGTCTGCAGAAACTCTGTAGTTCCTCTTTGCTCTTGAGCGTTCCCGGCTCCTCCGCTCCCCGATGCCGAACAGCCGTTGTTTACATCCATCTGAAAAGTAAAGGATCTCTCAGTAGGACCCATCTTGCTGACCTCGTCAGATGGGCTCCAGGATCTGATCTCTTCTTCGCTTGTCATCCACGGCATTCCCTCGGATTGAATCTCCTCTCTGGTCACTTTCATAGTGTATCCCTTTCCAGCACCAGCGCTGAGGGCCTGCTGGAGGCTTGGATGGGCTGAGCTCAGCGCTGCCATTATCTGCTCCTCGGGTGGATCGTCTCCTTGTTCCTCAAGGAGCCCGGACTCCTCCAGCGTCTGAGATACGTTGAGCTCTGCCACGATGGTCATGGTTCCGTTGTCGGCAACTTGTTCTACTTTTTTGATGTCTATGGAGACGTTTTCAGGCGTCTCTCTGCCTTTTGTGAAAAATGCAAGTTCTTCCTTTAGGGCTCCAGAAACAGTGTCTTGGATTTGCTCTAATGCTCCCCGAAGTTGCTGTTCTGGATCCAATGACTCCTCTCTTAGGATCTCCACTATGGACTGTTGCAGTGTTGGAGAGACATGCACCTCCTCCTCGATGCATTCTGGGATGCTGTCTCTCACAAATGAGTGGCCGTCGTATTCAGGTGAATCTCTGTAGCTGTGACCCTGAGCAGTGGGCATTTTGAGCTCCTCTTCCTGATAATATCTTTCATCAGAAAGATCGGCCACGGCTCCATATCGAGTGTAAGACATAAACCTCTCATCCTCCTCTGATTCAGACATATTATCCTCAGGTGTGGACACAAAGTATTCTTGTGACTCTTGGCCGTGGGAGAAATACGGTAAGGATTCCTCTCTGGTTACTTCTTGAACCTTCACAGAGCTATTCTCGACTTCCGTCTCAGGTTTTCTTTCATAAGGCTTTGTGTCACTTTCCAGCTCCTCGATTTGGAAGAACATTGATGAAGGTTTGATCTTTGGTTGTGTAGATTTAATCTCCATAGTCTCTTCAATTTCACCCTCATCTTCAGACTCAACAGGTTCTTCTATTATCTCCACATTCACAGTCCTGTTTTCCAAACTCTCACCTTCAAGGCCGAGACTCAGCAGGTTCTCGATCATTTTTCCCGTTGGGGTTCCTTTAATGTTCTCCAGGGTGACTTTCTTGACTCCCTTGCTGAGAAGTTCCTCCAGGGCTGAATCTTCATCCAGGTCTAGCTCCTCCTCCACTTTAGATTGTAAGACAATCTGAGTTTTGGTAGTTCCATCATCTTGCTCAGTTTTCTCCACATGGTATGTGATTTTGGAGTCGGGGGATGAGCAGACCTTAGGATCCAAACCTGCAGGTTTCATCACTTTCTGAATTATTTCTTCCATTGAAACCGCCTCTAATACTTTCTCCATACCTACAAATACCGTAGGTCCTACATTTTCATTATAACCTTTTGATTCTTTTATTTGGATATGATGTGTTTCTTCTTGTATTGTTGCTTTGGCTCGGTCTGTTTCTGTAACATCTTTCTGGTGACTTTTCAAAACGTTCTCCTCTTTATCAATTGACTCTTTTACTTTGACATGCTGTTTCTCTTCCTTCGTTGGTGTCTTTGTACGGTATGTATCAGGTTTGGACTCCATTCTCTTTGGTTCAACATCTTTCTGTGGGCTTTCTTCAATGGTGGCCTTGTTCTTGCTTACAGTAGGATATACCACTTTCACTGGCTTTGGTTGTGTGCTCTGTGAAGCCGGAGAGCTGGATGTATTTTCAATTCTGCGTGAAGGTTGATCATCTAGGATTTTTGAAGAATGCTGTGAAACCTCTTTTCTCTTTATTCTGACATCCATTTCCCTCTTCGTCTCTGGAGTGGAGACACTAGGTTTTGCAGCTCCCTGCGCTGCTTTGGTGAAAGAAATCATGTCTCTTCTTGAAGCGGGACTTTGTTGGGCTCGATTTGATACAGAGATGGGCACTACCCTGGAGGGTACTTGAGAATGAAACTGACTTGAAATAGCTGAAGTTCTCATGCTGGAAATAGGCTCCGTGTATTTAACATCATATCCTGTGAATTGTTTTCTTGCATTGAGCAGACCTGCTGGCGTGGTGAAGACTCTTGGAGTGTGAGGGTGGGGTGGCATTTTAATATCTAGACAAACAACATTCATTTATGTTAACCATAGTAGTTGGAAATGTAAATAATGATTGAATAATGCTGTATTTAAGTGTTGAATTTTGAAAGCTTTTACCTATTATTCTTTCTCTTGAATGCTGATTGGACCACATTTGAGCGTGTCTTGCTTCTTCTTCCAAAAGTGCTCTGAAAAACATGCCAGTTGCACCATGTAAAAATCACAAACATCCACATCTGAAGGTCAATCTGAAGAACAGGGGCTCAAAATCTCACACACTAGCAAGGACAACCAAAACCCTATCAAGCCTGTCCTAAGCAGAAACACTGTGAAGGTCACAAAGCACAACGTCTTATCTCCACCACTGTGTATAATAAGTTACACAAGTCACGCTTTGAACCTACCTTGACAATGCTATTATATAGAAATTGTGGTTGGAAAGCAAAAGTTGACTTTCTAGAGCTATAGTTCAGTATTCCTGTGCAAGTCCCCTGTGATTCCTCTGACCGACTGCACTAAAAATAACAGGCACAATGCACCCGTCTGTTTTCATTACGGCTTAGAATGTGGTGCAGTTTTAAACAGACGAATGGAAAGACATTCCGACATCAGCGTGTCTCAGAAGATCTTTCAAATGATTTAAACAACACACTGTGCAGATCGAACATCTTCAGACAAAAGTCTGAAGTAACAATAAATATTGGATGCAAATGGCCAGAGAAATTAATCCTGAATTTATTTTCATTGGAAAATACATTTTAATATATTTCACGAGATTGCTTGATATCTGCAATGAAGTATCTTCTACATGCATTAGAAGTTGATCCACTCTGATCTCTTTTAAAAGCAAAATAACCACCAGTCATTTTGATTTATATACAAGGAATGAGATCAAAACAAACATATTTCACCTTTTCAACCTTAAAATTGTTATTATGTACATATACTTAACTTTAAGTGCTACTATTTCATGCAGTGTTCTCTAAAGCATCACACAGCTTTCAATCTTCACAAAAGATTAGGATTCATGATAAATAAGCTTTAATGTGTTTCCATATGCATAGTGATTGGGTCATAAAAACATGAGGGGTGGAGGGGAGGGGCTATAAGTAGACTTGCCAAGGGGGCGGGCATTAGTTGCTCTGTTGCTGCAGTAACTAAAAATACATTTCAACATCTGCAAGGCTCATGTTAGGGGTGATGGCTCTGTAAAACTCCACGAAAAACAGATGAATTCATATTACTTTGCATAAGTTTAGTTCATCAAAACCATTTTACACTGTCTCTTTGACCCTTAGATTTAAATGGGTTGTTTGTTGCTGCTGTTACTTTAAATATTTAAAAGATGAAATATGTCATTTCTCCACCCATGGAATTGCAAGTTGACATGAATTTAAAGGCAAACTGCTCATTTCATATGATCAATGAAAGACACAAATAGTGTTCGATTCATTTGCCAGTACAACTTATCTGACTGATCTTATCTTAAAAATAAAAACAGCAATGCTTAATGTTTCAGACAGCAGAAATCCAATAGAAAAACTTTCTCAGCAGTGTAAATATGTCATATTACAAGTGTTTCCTATCTTCCCAACCAAATTTAAATCCTCCACAAATTATATTTAAGACTTCAAAGACTTGTAGTAGTTTTCAAGAACTTGCAGATGTCCCACACTGCTTCTAGAGATTGGAGACATCATATCAACCCAAAGTTTATGAAGCAGAACAAATTTTGTTATTAATATATAATGTCCTAAGAAGATGTGGGAGAAGAGAGCTTCACTTTATGGGCCAAACAAAAGGTCAGTTCTCCCTGTGCTTGAACTGGCATCAGACCAAAGGCAGTATTTCTCTCACATGAGTATGAGGGAACTATCAAACTGTGCAGACGTGAAATATGAGTTCTCTCAGAAGGTCTCTGGGACAAATGAACAAATTACAATTTACACAGATGCATTTAGCCATCGTGAAAATGAATTTTTGGTATACATTTTGAGAATGATAAACCCTCAAAAATGACAGCTAGTGCTAGTGTCAGACACCGGTAAACACCAGAGCACGTTTAGGGATATTATTTTGTATAAAATGTCTACCTGTATGTAGCCACTTCCAGAGCGAGACCCATCTTGACCTGTAAGAGATCCTGATGGTCCTTCAGCTTCTCTGATATAGTGTTGGACAGCAGTTTGCGCTCATACTCCAGATCCTCAATAATACCCTGTATGACAAGAAGGAAACTGTTTCATATTTAATCAATCCAAATAAATTAAGATTTTTTTCCTGAAAACATTTTGGATTAAATCTTAAATATAAATTCATTTTAAGAGTGATTAGAAAGCCAGTAGTTTGAATATAACAGTTAAAATTAAAATTCTATTTAATTGGATTCATTTCTATATTTTGAAATTAGTTCATGCATTTTCATGCTGTACTTACTTTAGCAGAGTATACCTTTTAAACTAGAAAAGCTATTTTGATCTCTTTCTCTCTTTTAGATTCAAAGTATGTTTAGGAAGCTTCTGTTTTTGTGTTTAAAAGCTCATCCAACATCACTCCCTGATGAAACCTTTTTATTTATTTAAAGGCACAGACAAATGTCTAAAGGATTATGCCTGGGATGTTAAACATTTTCCCCTAAATAAATCTATCAAAGTGATTGATTGAACCCAGTCCCATCTGTCTGCTTAGTAAGCACATCTGTTATTGTTTTAGAGACTGGAGAGTATATTTGGCATGTAATAAGCTGGTTAAAATAACTGCAGTCATACGTTAAGACTGACATCCTCCATGCAGCTTATTTAATTTAGTCCACACAGGGACACAACACTTTGGTTATGCCTTCTTCAATAACTGCTCATTTGTCATGCTCCCTGGAGAAAAGCAATCATGGAATAAAGCCCAATTTCCCTAAAGCACCTTGAGCTGGACATGGTAAACATGGATATTGGCAATGCTGATGCATGGGGCCATTTTAAGAACAGGTGCTGAATCTGATAATGTCATGTATAAAGTTGATGACTGCTTGGATGAATGAGTGTGTTTTCTAATCTGTTGCCTTTTGTGTTTGTTCAAACTAAGAGGTTTATGATGTGTTAAAAATGTAAATCTCAATTTCATAGTGGGTGTGGCACTGTAGAAGGATTTGTAGAAAGATGGTGGCATGATTTCGTCAATATAACACTTTTTCTTTGTTAAATCTTATTCTCGACCCACCTGATACTGATTGACTTCGGCTCTGAATTGTTCTTGCATGGTCATGAGCTGCTCCTCAAGGTTTAACTGCACTTTCGTTTGTTTCTCGATCTCTTCACGCAGTCTATTGAACTGTGACGCGTATTCCTTCTTCTCCCTCTGAATGTCCTGCAGCCTCGCCTGATCGTCTTTAATAGACTCCTCGATTTCCTGCACCTTTACTCGATACATGTCCAAGGTCTCATGACAGCTTTCGGTAAAGTTGGCCGCATAGTGCTGCATCTCTTCCATCGTAACTGGAGGAGCGTGATACGTTTGCGTAACAACGCGCACGGCCCGGGAGCGCACCTTGTCCCGCAGATGTGCCACTTCTTTCCTGTGGGCATCATCCAAAAACTTGTATTCGTTTTCTAACTGAATGAGACGATCCTCCAGAGCAACGTTTGTCTGAAGGGCGTGATGGAGCTGCCTCTCGCACCCTTTAACTTCGGTGTCGATGCTTTTGTTGACCGCAGCCTCATCCGAACGCAACGCCTGAAGCATCTGAAGTTCATTGCGCAGCTTCTCTCGCTCCATCTCCGCTCTGCATTTCTCGAAAGACAGACGGTCCACCAGTCTTCTCATTTCTCGTAACTCTGACATGCGTTTGTTTTCCCATTCTCCGGACCTGTTTTGTCGGATTGAATCGATTTCGCTTATCAAGCAGGCGTTTTCTTGCTCCAACTGTTTTGAGCGCAGTAAGTACTGACTTAGTCTCTGGTTGAGCTCCTGGAGTTGAAGCTTTTCGCTTTCGAACGGCTCCCTCGTTCGGAACATTTTTTCTTAGTTTTGTTATTTTCGTCAAGCTTAAATGTCTTTTGTTGTCATCAGTAGTGTTGTGCGTCGGTGCGCAGCGCTGGTCCGGTGGGGCGGAGGACAAGAACAAGTGCGGAGGAGAGACGTGCGCTAATAATCCGCTGTCCCGTTAGCGAATTACGAATCCTACTATGGCGTCTGGGTTATGAATATTAATTACGTAACGTGACGTCCATCGGACGTGCTAGAAGGGTTAACGGACGTCAGCACGAGCTAATTTAACATTCATGATCCACTCCTTTGCCATGGTAGGATTTAAAAATACGCGCCCTGTTCAGTGAGAGATGGTTACAGGAGTGCGTCCTTCTCTTTTCGATGGGATATGAGATGGCTCTCCCATGTGGAGAAAAATGGACAATGCACTCGCTCTTCTCATCTACGCAGTTTAACCTTTACTAGCAATACAATCAGAATAGCAATATGACGGTAATTCAATTGAGAACCATTGAATAGAAAAAAATCTAATGGCGATGGACACTCGTGAAGTTGTTGTTGTAACAGGTAAGTTAGGGTTATTTTTGGGTCTGTTAGACGACTCGTTCAGCACGTAAACCGAAGCTAGCCTACTGTATATAAATATAATTAGCGTTAACAAGATGTTTTTAAGAAAACAACACATTTCTATTTTTATTTCTTGATTAGACATTTTTGTTTTGACATAGGTTTTGGTCCTTTTCGACAGTATGTGGTGAATCCTAGCTGGGAGGCAGCTAAGGTACAGGAACAGTTCACCCGAAAAATGAAAATTCTGTAATTTACTCAACTTGCATAAATGTCTTTGTTCTGATATTTGGAAGAATGCTTGTAACCAAACAGCCCGTGGCCACCATTGACTACCATAGTAGGAAAAATTGCTTTATAAATGTCTTTTCTGTTGGACACAAAAGAAGATATTTTGAAGAATGTAGGAAAGTAAACCGTTTTGAGGCACGTTTGACTACCATTGTAATTTGTCCTACTATGGTAGCCAAGAACTGTTTGTTTATATCTTTGGGTGAACTGTTCCTTTAAAATATCTTACAGAAAACTGCTTTGTTGTTTTAGGGTCTTAAGATGGTGGGGCTTGGAGTCGATATAGAGATTTATATTAAGGAGATTCCTGTCAGTTACTCAAAATGTCAACAAGTTCTTGAAGATATCTGGCTTAAGATGACTCCAAAGGTAACTTCAACTAACGAATAACATTTCTCATGACTTGACGGGACAAAGATTAAAAGATGCTTTGTTAAATACTGAAAATAAAATGCAATACAACATTTAAAACAATGTAAGGTCATCATAAATGTAATTTACGTTTGATTAAAAAAAGGACGTTACATCGTCCCTCTGTGTTGGACAGGTTGTTATACATTTGGGCATAGCTCCAGGAGCCAAAAGCATCATATTGGAGCAAACAGGAAAGAACTACTGTTATAAGGACAGAGATGTGAGTGGCCGTTACCCTGTTCATCACTGCTGCATTGAGGGAGGACCAGAAAAGCTGGACTCCATCATAGACATGAGGCTTCTCAGCAAACAGTTCAAAAGTATGGGATTAGATATCATCTACTCCAGGGATGCCGGAAGGTAATTTTCTGTATCACTCTCATATTTATCAAAGCATTAAAATACCATCAGTTTCTTAACAGAGCTTAATTGTTGCAGGTACCTGTGTGATTTTGTATATTATTATTCATTGTACCATGGGCATGGAAAGGCCGCTTTGATCCATGTGCCTGCCTCAGGCAGCCTGTCAGACCCAGAAAGACTGCTACCACAACTTCAGACCATCATCCAGACTCTTTTATGCCAGGTGGACACCACTACATTAAGATATTTGGGACACCCAGATGTAAAATGTGCCGAAGAGAACTTTCTGCACAAAACAACACCATAATGCACCTTTTACAGTGGGGAAATTCAATGACACTCAAGACAAACCTTCAGACTCATTCATTTTTTAATTCAAAATTTAAGAAAACAGAAAATACATGAAAACTTTTCAGATATACATTAAGCCAATGGCATGTAAAAAGTCTACCATCTGGAGGTGAGGAGAAAACTGAAATAAAAACTGGAGGCCTTAGATACACAACTTACAAGAAGACGAGAGTACCAGCCAAGCCGTTTCACCACCAGTTTCTTCCAATGCAATGACACAGAGATTTTGTTTTACCTTTTTTCTTTTTTTTTTGTGAAAGGAAAATAAAAAGTGTTATTAAACTCGTAAGTACAGTAGATCAAGGCCCCTTTTGAAATTTGTCGGAATGCCAAGCAAAAACAACAGTGCCTGGAAAATGATGTCTGTGAAACCTCAAGCTCATTATTGCGATTAGAATGCATCCATGCATCTTTTCTAAACCGGAGGTTTTGCAGGTTTATGAAGAAATATAATAATAGTTCTTATGAGTTTGGAGAAAATCTTTCAGTCATTATGCCTTCATTGCAACATAAGCTATTTCTACTGTAAACTTGTCGTTTTTTTAAATTCTAGTCATGTTCTTACTCTCTGTGTCATGACTACCCGTAATCTACTGGACATAGTGTCCTATGTGTCTGTGTATATGTGTATTTCTGTTGTAGATTGTAACCTACTTGTAACTAAGAAACCTTGGCAGCATTCAATGAAAACTGACATTCACTTTGCAACAGGCCAATGCTTTTGTCCATATTCAGTACAGAAAGAAAAAAGAAACAGAAATAAATAGTGATATCTATTATTTTCCCATTATTAACACATCAAAATCTTAATCACTACATCTATATGTGATACAGTCCCACCCATATACATACGCAACAATACAAGCACAAGGGCTTTTATAGAATGGTTATTTAGATTGTTTTGTACCACACAGAATAATACTCTTTTCTAGCAATGTGCCCCACAGCATCCCAAGCAGGTCTTCCTGTAAGTGCCCTCATTTACAACCCCTGGAGTCCTTCGAACAAAAAAATTCTAAGTGAATATCTTAAGTGCTATGAAACAGAACGGCCAGGGGTTGTAAGTCGGTGGCCTTCTGATTAACTTTTGCCATATGACATCCACTTTGCTTTTGAAATGTCTTGACCCATCGATTTGCTTAGATCCATCACATACTCAATACTATTGGAAAGACTACATGTAAGTCTTCATAAAGCAGCATGTTGTCAGCAGCAGTAGAAAAGAGAGACAAAACAACAGCCCTTCCTCTCTCTACAGAATGTCAATGAATATTATGACAACAATTGGCCCTTCATATACTGTATGGTACTCTTTAGACATGTGGAGTGGATATTAACAAATCAGTTGGAATGTTTTCCAGGTAGAGTTTATGAACAGGGAAAATATCCAATGGTGTGTTGGGAGAAAGTGTGACAAAATCCACAATGCAGATTAGCTTTCTAGAAGCTTTGGCCAGTCGTATGGTGTTACAGAATACTGTAGAAAAAGGCGAAAAGATGATTCGATTACTTTCAAATCATCTTTTGTGGCAATATAGTGGTGTTTTTTTACCAGCTGTAGAAAATAAGGAGCTCTAATCGGTGTGCATTAGTCATCTTCAATTTTGGGCTAAGCCTTCACTTGGAAAACCAGATTGTTGTGCAAAAAAGGACGTGCAGAGAAACGGGAGATATCAGTGCCATGATCTTTGCTAAAGCTTAAAATCAGTTTTTACAGCATAAGATTGTGGAAGTTGATGTCATGGCGTCTGGACCAGTATCTGCATTTAATTTGGTATTTTATGTGTTTTCTTGTAAACCGAAACCAAACAAAATGAGCCAATTTAACTACAATGAGAATGATATCTTTGTCCAGTATTGCAAACGCATTGCTTGTCAAGACCAAAGCACTCTGGAGTCACACAAAGAAATCAAATATGATGTTGAATAATGTTTTTGTTGGCTTGACTGTTATCTACAAGCAATCCCCTACAACTCACTGCGTGAATTACATCACCAAAATAATGTGAATTATATCAATTCGTTTTTTGTCCTTCTGCATCTCTATCTTGAAATTTAAAGAGCGATCAATCACTGAGATCAATTGAAGAATACCTTTGGAGCCAAACTTTTATATCAAGCTAAGGATTATTTTTGCTAGAATGTACAAGGCTAGAACAAAGTGACAATTTTATTTTATAATGCTTAAAATATGCTACGTTTATGGATAGTTGGCGATTCTATAGACATGTTAACTCACACCATGACCTTCGATCTTGATTCTTGGGAGCATGTGCTCTGTGGTGCTTAAAGACACTGAGACACAACAGAAGATGATGAGGTGCTTTCTACAGACTTGCGAGAAAAGAAGCGAGATGTATTTTATCATTTCATATACTTACACGTTTAGAACAAAAGAGAATGAGGTAGATAGATGCCGGAGGAAATGAAAAAGAATGTCCCCCGGTCATGACATCATGGAAAATGCATTAAAAAAAAAAATCAGACTATATCTAATTTATCAGGGCATCTGTACAGTGACTTTAACTGGTAACACAAAACAAGAAAAGAAAATAAATATCCCATCAGAGGGGAAAATAACCTTCTAAGACAGAAAATAAAGACGCCCTGGGAAATGATCCCAAACGAACATGGAGAAATCCTTCACTACGAAACATTTTAAGCCAGCTAGCCAAGGAAACCTAGTTTTTCTTTAGCATATCTTGAAGTTTTCTGGACTTTATTTGGTTACAGATGTCACCAGGAAGGTTAGTGCTCATTGCATGTTTTTCGATTGAGGTGAGTGGAATGCACCGTGTCTGGAGGTGTTTGTTGGGGGTATTGAAGACAAATTAAGACGACCCAATAAGCCCTGTTAGTTGCAATTCTGTTGCATGGATGGTTTACAAAAAAGTCAAAGATAATGAATAGTAAATAAAACCTTCCATGAAGTAAGCAAAGATATACTGTATAGTTAACAGAGGGAGCTTAGCGCCTGGGTGGAACAAGCTCTGAGCAGAACGTTTGGAGAACAAAACCTTAACATCGACCTGAGATTGAGCAGCACCTTATGAACAGGTGCAATGGTAGACAACCGTTTCATGGTGCGTTCACATGCAGAACCGGACTAATAATAATCATGGAAAATGTACAAAAGGCAATGAGCACGTGGCAATGCAGACAAACTTCCGGGGAGAACAAAATAAAGGCTATTCTCTCTTTTTTGTTTTTTCTTTTTTGCAAGAAGAGTACAAAGCATAAGAAAATGAACTGTAGTGGAGATATCATAAAATATTAAACCTGAAGGATTTATATATGTAGAACACCCACGAAAGAAAAAACAAAATAGCAGCTTCTTTCTGTACAGACAAAGAGGTGAACATCAGAACTGTAAAAAAGTTATCAAAAGTGACTCAAACCAATGATTCGTGTGTAAATGATCTCGCGGTCGAACATACAACTGTAAGACCCTTCTCAGAATCATATGAATTGTACAGAGAGACTAATGACTAGTCTAAAAAAATACCTGCTGTGTACAATGCCTCACTTCAGTCTCGGATGAAGCGCCTGTATTTGGTCGGCTTCATGACTCAATCCCTTATATTTGCCTCTCTTCACCTTCGCGACTCGAGACGTCGCTCTGACAGAGGCTCAGCTCACAGATGGTGTGTGCAGCAGGAACCGCCATGCAATAGTCGGAGATCAGAGCCGTATAAAAGAGGGAAAGGATTTACAAACTCAAGCTGATTGTAAAAGATGAGGCCTGAAATCCCCCATCAAAAGTCAGCGTGAGAGTTTAGTCCCGCCACCTCGCGCTACTTCAAAGTGCAACCTAGAAAAGGCTGTGGATGGGGAAACGGGTTAAGCAATCATAAATATCTTTTTTAAGATTTGGCAAAAAATTTGGCAGTTTCACAAAAGCCCACCGGACTTCCTACCAGCGCCCTAAGCAGGAGGGTACTGGGACCAGATGCTTCACGCCCAAACAATCTCTTTGCTCCAATTCGGTGGAGAAACGCGATGACAAAGACGCAAACGTTAGACGAAGAAATGTCCTGCGCTGAGAAGGGGAAGGTGTACTTTTTCCGTAAGCAGACACACACACACATCCTCAGTGTTGACGGGCTGGGCTTGCTGGCTAATACGCTTGTCTCTTGTTTCACAACTGGCAGGTTTTCTTCCTTTGAAGATATTAAAACAGGTTCTTTTCACACAAGTGAAAGCCAGGGCTCTCCAGTGTGGATGATTTGTTCTCAAATCTTAAATATTGCAAGAGTATTTGTAGGCTTGTTGTATAACCCGAACATCCTCCGTCATTCGAAATCATTTAATAAAATGATCTGACTTGCATTAAGGATACGGTCTGGTATGTGGCTCCACGGTCAGCCCTGGGTTTTGACTCCTCATAAACGAAAAGAAAACACACAGACAAAGGGGCGAGACGTGTGGGTATCCTGTATGAGGAGCAGAGGGAGATTGAGGGCGACGTGAAGTAGCGATCAGCAGGCCGATGACTGAGGCAGTGGGAGCGCTCGCTCGTTCTTTCGTCCCCCGTTCATGTGTGCATAGGGTTGCGTCTCGTCAAACGCGGGTCCCAGCAACACCACCGGCCCGTTTGCTGTTACCTGTCCAGAGTGCTTCTCTAAGGCCAGGCCGGGAGAGGCTGAAGAGGAGGGGGGTGACGTGGAGGGCGTCGGGGAAGACCCCATAGGTGTCCCAGGCACCTGAGCTGGGGACAGCGGTTGTGGACTTTGGGTCTGAGCCCCCGTGCTCCCCTGAGAAGAGGGGGCCAGCATGGAAGCGGGATCCAGTGGAACTTTCTCCATGTTCTCCACCTCCATGTCCAGTTCCTCGGTGTCCGGTGGCTTGTTCTCCTCGCTGTAGAAGAAGCTAACCTCCCGGAAGGGCGGCTCCAGCTCCTCTTTTATGCTGTTGATGATCTCCAGAAAAGACGGACGCATCTTGGGGTTGAACTGCCAGCACATTCGCATCAGTTCGAACCTGTAGAGCAGACGCACAAACACGGAATGAAATCAGAGTTCGAATTTAATTCTCATGTACAATAATAACAACAATTCTAAGGATTACTGTGCAACACACTCCATAAAGTTGGTGCTATGGTCATGATACGTGGGCAGACACGGGCCCATGCATAGCACCCTAGCAACTGCACTTAAATCTTCGAAATCCACACAGAAATGCATTACAGTGCCTTGGCAACCATCCCATCTAATAACAGTTGCATCGCAAGCAATATTATGTCCGTACGATCTCATAAACCCAGGGGTTTTTGCTTCTAACAAGTGTCCCCCTATCAACAGGTGGCAGTGTTCACTAGGGCTAGTGTTTGTGGCACAAAACGTCTGTAGTCACACACGCACAAAAAACACTGATACACAAATGTGTGTCGTGTGGAACAGCTAAGGTTAAATATGAAGACGACCCAAAACAAAGTAAAAAAAAAAAAAAACAGACTGGCCCTCTCCATCCTGGCAAAAACACACAAACAAGTAAAAAACGCTGTTTGCACACACTGGCCTACTAACACAAATACTTTGGGGGTCGAAGTTGTTGTAAAAATACTTTTTATTAGTTAGATATCTCCAAATTCCAGTGATAAACAAAAGATAAGGTTTCAGAAGGACAGCAGGGATATGAGGCTTTAAAATGCTGTCTCGCTAAGTTTTGGAACAGAGCTAGTAGCTGTCAAAAGGACATGTGGGAAAACTAATATATTGTACAAATAATAACAATTAAAGATCATTTGGTAATTAAATATAATTGAAATATAATTTAGTGTTTTTTACACAAAGCAACTAATGTATCTGTGACAGGACTACTGACTTTCAACAGAAGCAACGAGAATCATGATCGGTAAGTTCAAGGACAAAAACTCTTAAAAGTGATCTCAACATGACATGTTATGAAACCTCTCTTTGTTTGAAACCTTACACACTATTTCTGGATCCTTGCCCCTTGCACTTTAGCCAAGTATTGCTTGAATTCTCATGATATCATACGAATGTGACAGACAGCCTGACATCATGACGTTCGGCCTAATTTAATGATGAGATACAGATGACAATGTTTGAAAGTCTTTATCAGTCTTTATCATGTAGCGCTGTGTAGCATATGTTTCTCCCTTCGTAACTCTCATGCAATCAGGACACCCCGTCGTAGCTGCCATGGAAACGGGGGGTTTGTGTTTCCATAACAGTTGAGACAAGGAAGAGACACAGAGACAGAAAGGGGTCGGGGAAAACGGAGGGACAGATCTCACGCTTCGTTCCTGACATCAGCCCAGAAATGGAAAACGCCACGGAACATCGGACAGATGACGCAGACGGACGCACTCAGATGAAGATGTGAAGGCGCAAGAGGCTCTTCAGAAAAGTAGAGCAGCACGGGTCAAGGTTACCGAATCGGCCTTCTATGGAGTTCACTTTACCCCGCGGAGGAACCTCCCTGACAACATGATGTCACCTGTCTTCTTTTAACTCATGACGCAAATGTCACCGGTCAGGCTTTCTCGCTTGGTCTGACGTTAGCAGAAGCATCTGGTGACATACTATTGGCATTTTAGAGTGATATTGCATCCTTAAATAGAAGAGTCAGTGAGAAGACAGAGTTAACGTTATTACGGAGAGTGCCAAATGTCTGGCTTCAGAAAGCGGTTGGTGTGGCCCTCTTTTTCACATTTGGATGACATGTTGTCGAGAAGGTCAAGATACTCACAGCATGTCGGGGCAGTTGTCCGGTTTGTCCAGAAGGCCCCCTTCCATGACGAAGCGCAGTACCTGCTCATTGGACATGCCCTGGTATGGCTGCTCGGCCAAAGTGGCGATCTCCCATAAAACCACTCCAAATGACCTGGACAAAAAGGAACTAGTTAAAAAAGTCATTCACAAAGGCAGTCACTGCATCCAAATGCAAATCTTGCTAAATGTCACAAAACCCATTTCTCCGATTTCACCAGCAACCACGTACACGCGGTAACTCAATCCAGTCGGATGAGGACAGAGAGGAAAGGAATGAGGCCATTTAAGGTCAAGAGAAAAGGGAGGAAACGCAAAGAGCTGCTTCGGTTCAGGGCCTAAATCAGCCAGTTGCTTATATGACTAGTTGTCTTATTGTCACTGTGCTGTGTTATTAAGGTGGTTCTGGGTTCACCTGACCCCGATTTACACGGAGGTGATCACTGAAGAGTCATTTGTGTGGAATAACAGCTAGACAGGGCATGACAGACTGGAACAGGAATGCTTTTTTAAGTTGCGCTAGTTTTATCTTGACATAGCATCTTTAAAACGCAATGCTTGAGAGGTGATGCATCAACTGTTCATATATGACTCGAGTGTTGACCATTTATACATTAGGTATCATTAACTCTTTCCCTGCCAGTGTTTTCAAAAAAAGTTGCCAGCTAGCACCATTTTTATAAAATAAACATATTCTATTATATAAACATGCAATATATCAAATGCACCACTACTGTATAACAGCAAAAACAAGAAAAATGAAACGTTAATATTTGAAATCAATACCCAAACAAACAAACACACTCCTGCCGTCATTGCTCCGCCCACAAAAACCAACGCTTGCCCAGCCTTTAACCACCATGAGCATATACACCCTCATTGCTAATTGGCTACGAGAGTGGTATGGTGTTGGTGTTTTTATGATGCTATGGTATTTGTTTTTTCGACCATTTAAACAGACAAGATTAGGTGCAAACAGTATTTTTTTCCAGGACACACTGAACAGACATGTAGCAAATATTCTCAATTTTTTTATGGGTGTTGATTTTATAATTTAAAGAAACTTTGAATTGTAGAAATTTAATAGTAATAACTATTTTTAATAACTATTACTAATAACTATGCTTTTTTCATTTTGTCTGAAATTTGAAAACCATTTTAAAAGTAAAAACAACACGCAAAACCCCAACATAAAGGCGCTGACCTGAACTTTTTCCTTTACTGTGGTGTTTTTGTAAGCCCTGTGTTCCTCATTAATGAAAATGAGTCCATATATTATCCGGCGGCCGGTGAGAAAGCGCAGCAGCGGAGCAGAAACTCAGTAAACCCCAAATAAAAACCACACAAAGAGCACACTGTTGCCAGTCATTATTCATTAGCTCTCCGAGGACAAATTTTCTACATTGGCCGGGGATCTAACACGAAGCTCAACACCCTTTAAAACAGGACTATTACAACAGTGACTTGCATCTAATTGGCTGCAACATCTGCGTGTTGAAAGACAAAACCGCATTAGGACCGGCCCGTTTTTTGGGGCAAGGAAACAAATAAAGACACCTAACGGCGAGGTTTATAGGAGTACGAGACGGGAGGCTCTTTCATCTCGAGGACTTCAAATGCGGCAGATACGGAAAGAAGGATGGGAAGGCGGGACCGCCCTGGCACGCCAACCCCATCATTACCAAACATCTGGAGGAGGTTAGGAGAACATGGAATGACAGAGCTGTGGGACACTGGAGATTGGGAAACTGCGGATTTGGACGAGTCAGTATACAGCGTTGTTACTCTGTTATACAGAGACGACGCTGCAGGGACTAAAGCCGTGGTGCGAAAAAACGGTTCGTCTGAGACAGACAGACAATGTGTTTGGACACGTTTCGACTGGCTGGGGCTGTAAGAATGTCTGGATGCAGATTCTCCCTTGACAGAGGATCAGTGGAAAAAGTCATGAGAGCGTGTTCAGCAGGCTTCTTGTTGATTGTATTGAGGGAGTGAGGTTTTGTTAAAAAGGAAAGCATGCAGAAGTTAGGAGAGGTTGCGGTGTTTGTGTCTCTGATTCTCACACACGCACGCACAATGCAGACTCTTGCATGGTGTGTGTGTGTGTGTGTGGAGCCTGCAAGGACAGTCAGCTCATACCAGACATCAGAATTTGTGGTGAAGACGCCATCTTTCAGAGACTCTGGGGACATCCAGCGAACTGGCAGCAGCCCTTTTCCGCCTTTTCGATAGTAATCTGTCTCGTAGATGTCTCGCGTCATGCCAAAGTCTAAACAAAGGAAGAAAACACAGATGACATGAGAATGTTCAGGGCTGTGAAAGGTCAGTCACACCTAATTCTCGGAGCGCTAGCTTCCAAATGTATACTACAAACAAAGTTTTGCTGTTCTCTAGTAAGTGATAATCTCATTGGCTGACTCCATGCCGCACATGTGAGTAAAGGGCACATAAGTATTAGATTTACAGTGTTGATTTGTATCATTAATGGACGGCTTTTTCCCTATAGGTGATTTAGTTTAAGGTCCGGCTACATGACCTTGTCACACCTCCTAATCCATCCCTGTTTCTAGGAGATTTATAAATCCTTGGCATACTGTTTTGTTGGTAAAAAAGATTACTGGCCAGCAGGTTTGTGCTTTTCACATCAAACAAACCCTCAAGATTACCTCCGATTTTAACTGTGAAGTCCTCAGCAACCATGCAGTTTCTGGCAGCCAGGTCTCGATGGACAAACTTGTTGGCATTGAGGTATGCCATTCCATCCGCTATCTCCCCAGCCATCTGAATCATCTTCTTCAGAGGAGGAAGAGCTTGACTACTGGATCCCTGCTGCACGGCAAGATAAGAGCACAGATGCTGCATTCAATACACTGGTTTCACTTTTTGTCTATATCAACCCCACCCAAATGGAGGCGTTGCTGATAATAAACTCACAGATGAGTTTAAATACACAAAAAGTTGTACATGGCTTGTGCAGGAAAATGATGTGATGCCTTATTACCTCTTTGGAACGGAGAGAACGCAAGTAGCTCTTCAGGTCGCCCCGGGTCATCAGCTCCATTATAACTAGAGTGGGCTGGCCTTGTGAAACCACGCCCAGTAGCCGTACCTAAACCACAAAGAAGAATCACTAAAATCTTTCTAAATACTAACTGATTACTATTTCATATTCTAGAAATCACAACTCCATCCAAGCCAACTGAAGCACTAGATAAGATTTTAAATATCAAATATTATTTCTAAGTTTCTTTTAAATTAGTTTCTCAGACTGATCCGAGTCACCCTTTAACCATCTTAACCCATCACAGTTTATTATATCAATCAGAGATTGTGCCGCTTTCTTACCACATGGTGACAGTTGAATTCCTTCATGACGGAGGCTTCGTTCAAGAACTCGATACGTTCACGCATACTTGCTGATTCATTTACGGTCTTAATGGCCACTCTGGTCTCTGGTTCATCTTTCACGACGCCCTTTGCGATGCCCTCATACACCATACCAAAGGAGCCCTGGCCCAGCTCACGACACATGGTGATTTTCTCCCGAGCCACTTCCCATTCATCCGGTACATACACTGAGGTTGCAGAAATAAAGGATTAACATATTTGTTCAGATAGTATAGTGTAAATAGGACATGAGCAACGACACAAACTCTTGACTTCATGACTGAAGCGAATTAAGAAAATGACTCCTATTAAGACAAATTCTTCAAGTAATAATGATCATTTTCTTAATGAGAATTATTCTCGTTTACTCATATAAATATATTAACATCATTAAAATACGTTTATTTGCAAAGCAAAATTGCAATAAATGTTAAGACAGGATTTTTTATGAGATAATATATTTAATTGAGTTTGTGTTCTTATCCCAATGGCTACTTAATTTTTTCTTGTTTCATCCATAAAACTCATTACATTTAGATTAACTTTTTACTAAAAAATACATGCCAATGGGGCAACAATATAAACTTAATTGAAGATATATTCATGAAAAAAAGTCTTAATATTTTTTCTAGATTTAATAGAAAAGTTTGCTGTCTCTCGATTTACGGAAGCTTTACAGATAACAAGTATTTACTGGAAAACAAGACAACAACACATACGTTTCTAAACAGGTTACTCACTTTCAAAAGGACTGAAGTATTCAGGGTTCACAGAAGCATACAGGACACCGTTTCCTAACCTGTCACTATTCCTGCAGGTCAAAAGGAAAGATGCATTAAAAAAAGCATCGTTTTAAATGACTACATACTGAATGCTTAAAAAACAAAACATTACCTCTTTTTGGTCACAACAACAACCGCAGCGATCACAGCAAAAAGCAACAGCAGGACGATAATAGGGATGATGATTGCCAGATAGAAGGCGTTATCATAATTTCCTGTGAGACAGAGGCACAAACATGCAAAATTATTCTCCCCCAAACATCAAATTAGAAATATTTCTACTTGTGTATCACTTACTTTTAGGGGGCGGCACATAAAAGGACACCGGTTCAGTCCATGACCCATTTCCTGCCAGAGAAGTGGCCCTAACCCGGGCTGAATAATTTCCAGAGGCCAGATTGCTCAGCTGAGCTCCTCGCTGTACCCGATACTGCTGGCGTGATACACACTCGTGCTTCTCGGGCTGTAACACACAAGCGCATAACCGATTTGTGGCCTTGGCTGCTGTTTTAACTATTTCATAATGGAATGCGAGTTATTTGTACCACTGACCTCGCTTCCCAGACGGTATTTGATTTCGTACATCAGGATCAGTCCGTTGGGACGATGCGGTTCTGGCCAACGGAGCAGCACGGTTCCCTCTGCCTTTTCATCTCTCTCTTGACTCACGCTGCTGGGAATATCATCCGCTTTGTCTGGTGGAGGACAGAACTGCTCAAGGCCAGCGCTTTCTTACAATAATCCAATAAGATTTCAACTTCGATTCGATTTCAGTGGCGGTTAACACGAACATGACAACTAATAAAAACCGTGCTTTAGGCAGAGTGGAGAATTACAGGAATAATAACTGAAATAATTGGTGTTTCGTTGACCCGAATATGTGGTTGTACGCAAATCTGGTTTTGCTAACCTGCAGGTTTGGTTCTAGAGAAGACGAAGGCTGCTGCGCTGCATCGGTGGACCTCGTAGTTACAGGCATGGATGTCGATGCGGTACACGGTGAAGGGCTGCAGGTTCGATATCTCCATGAACTCAGTCTGGACCGTGCCCTCGGAGAAAGGGTACTCTTTCTCCTGCAGGTCTGGATCAGTGATGTTACCTTCTAGACCTGTGATGTTCCTGCCCACACCTTGCACCAGCGTACCATTGGCCACTCCGAACAGGTCTCGACGTTTTCTGTCCGGAGGCCTAAGAGACATGAAAATAAGAGATATGAGGAACAAACCGAAGGGAGGTGAGAGGAAAAAGAAGGGGGAAGGAAAACGAAAAGAATGACAGTGAAAGATAAGAGATAGGATAGTTAGCCTAGCTTTAAAAGCATACAAGGCAATTACTGTGCACTACTGCTCTACACATGACTTTCCTAAACACTATTTCACAGAAACAAAGCTCTCTTAATTTTCGACGTCCTTCTGATAGGTCTCTTGGTAACAGGGAAAATCCTTAAAATACTCTACAACCTACAGAGCTCCTTTCTTGTCTCCTAAATCTTATCCATCATTTATCATCCTGAGCGATGGGATCTTTTCAATTCTTATGACTGCGATGTATCCAGCTGGGTTGAGATTGTTTCCTTGTGGAAATGTGCAGTTTTAAAAAGAAATGACATGCACAAGCTGTTAACCCTCTCGCTTCCGCCTTGACTCTTTCCTCCCATTCTGATTCTTAATTCGTATGCATCATACTGTGCGTAGACATTCCTCTGTGTGCATTCACAAATCATCTGCACTATCATTGTACTGTATATTATAAAATGTGCACTTGCAAATAAAGCATCAAAGACACAGTGAACATTTGTGCAGATGAGAGAATGAAATGGAAAGGCATACGGGAAACAAATATCGAACATTCATAATAATGATATGACCGACTGCCTCGGATGGTAGAGACAGCACATGAGACGATAAGCAAACTAAGCAAGGTCAAACCTTCCGCCACTATACACATGCAGTCAACAGCAACCACAAGAGCTTACCACACGCCAGCGGACCACATATGAGCGGGGCAGGGCCACAGCCTTACCTAGAGTCACTTTTAGGAGATGCGTAACGATTTGCTCGCTCGGGATCTCTGTAAAGATTCAATAGTCAGACCAAACAAAAGGATCCACCGCAGATGGGAAAGACAGGACGATTTGAGATTTATGTGGGGAAAACCACAATGTGCCAAAACAAATACAAAGAGGAAGATGGCAACAATGTGTCAAATACAAAGACTGGCAGACAATGCAGACAGACAACATTTTTCAGCTCTTGTCCTTTGACTTTTATTGTGTTATTTTTCTAAAAATTTATTGTTTTTTGTGCCTGTAAAAACAATGCATGAAACAATTAAGAGACCATTTCAATATCAGTTTTCTGACTTTACAATTTACTATTTATAGGTATGTGTTTAGGTCAATTCTGTGAACGTCTGACAAAATTTCTTCCAAAGTTCAAATAAAAATATTGTTTCTATTTGCATTTATTTGCAGAAAATGAATACTGGAGAACCAGGTCAAAATAACAGAAAAGATGCTCTGTATTTTTCAGACCCAAAATACTGCAAAGAAAACAAGTTCATATTCACTTTTAAGCAATACAACAGTAATATTTCTACAAAGTTTTTTTATGTGATAACCTTATGTGATTTTATCACAGTTTTCATGCGTCTTGTCATGCTGTCAGTCTTTCTCATTGCTGTTGGACTATATGTCATTCCTGAGGTTTGATTTTGTTGAAATTCAACAGACACTGGACTGAAATGGCCACAATACATCTAGAAATGCTGCTTAAATGAAAATTTGAAATGGTCTCTTCATTTTTTAGTGGTTATATCTTGTACTTAAATATCAGTCAATGGTCACCCTGTTCTCTGCATATGTTAAACTGACATATGATCTGATTTGAGAATAAAGAAAACATGTTGACCTAAATGGGACAGATCTGGGTCAACTATACAATATATCCTATTACATGTACAATAAATGCATATTTTGCTTTGAGGGCATAACAGAGGGTGTTTTCAGGCTGACATACTGTATCACCAGGCATCACCAGGCACATGTCTTTTATTTCCAGGTAGAAAGGCTTTACTGTATGTATGAGTCTTGTATTCAAGCAATTCTGAATCATTATGAATGTTTAAACATTCTGGTGCATAATGCTATAAGCTCTAAGCCTTTTTCTGTCACTTTCACTTAATCGACAAAGAAATGTCAGTTATATGAGAGACTTGTGTTAATGTGAGTGTGTGTATAGAAACTTCTAATAAAAGTCAACACATCGCTCTAAGGAAAACAGTCAAATCAATAATAACCACATTCCATGTCACTTCAGATGAATAGATTTGACTTACGAGTGGGGATTTTGGAAGCAACTGAATACTTTTTGAAACTAAGTATGGATTCCTTTAGGCTATTTACTGTAGAAGCTCGAATCACAATGTTACTGGAAGCATCACATGAATACTGTGATTATGGTAAAGGTTCTGCTGATCTTAAAGAAAACCAGATGTAGACTTGAAGAAAAAAGTATAAACAGGTCATACAATTAAATCTGATCTTCGATGTCAAATAACACACAAAATTCCACATTATACTTTTATTGGAAGCATTCACAGTGCAGTCTTCTCCAAAATGTATGCACAATGAATTCACAGCTAAAGGCTTTGTGTGTTAGGATGAATAGGAGTTGGCCAGACAAGAGACTGTCCTCATCTGACCAGCAGAAAACATCAATATGACCCCCATGACCGGCTTTTACTGCGACAACTCCCCGTCAAAAGAAAATCCGCTTTAACCCCAGACAGAGTCTGTCTCTCGTCTACTACCGTAAATTCAGATCTCAACCTAAACCTCAATCTTGGCATAAACCGCCGATTCTGGAAAAGGTCAGGATCACTTGAAGTCTCCGCTGAGGGAATGAAAGAGACAGAATGGAAGATTTCACACCTGCGGACCTCAGACAGCCTCCAAAGGCGTAACAGCAGGTGCGTTCCAGACCAACATAGCAACCAACACAGAAGCACATCGTGTCATGCTTACGTGCAAGTGTCCTATTCATTCATAGGCAACACTTCATGCCCCTTGGCTGAAACTCAAGCGCAAACTCAAGAACGACGTGGGCTTCGCACAGGGCCAGAGAAAATCTGATAAGCCTGTGGGAGTTCAAAAAGAGCAGATCACGCACCCACACCTCCTCCACTCCTCTCAAAAGGGATCTTCCTTAAGAATCCATTAACATTCCAAATTGGTTTGCTGTACATTTCCTGGGAGCTGGACACTCCAAACAAAACATCGGCAGAGAAAGATTGTGTAAAGCAGGAAGGGAAGAGACCGCTTAATGGAAAAACATACTCATTTCATTCTTGCACCACCTTTCTCAAGCGCTCATCATCTTCAGATTTTCTCAACCGTTTTCAAGATTTTTCTTGAAGTCTTTATGGTGATGATGAGATTTGCTTAATGTGGATGGAGGGCATGTGGTGGCAAGATGATGTAAATCTCTCTGATCAATGCAACTTACTAGATATAACCAGATCACAAACAAATCCTGTAACCTGCATCTGAATTATTCAGCGCCTGGACATCACACAAGCTGTTCAACAGTATAACTAAAAAAGTTCACCCAAAAATGAAATTTCTGTCATCATTTACTGACCATCTTTTCATTTCAAACCTGTATGACTTTCTTTTTTTCCACACAACGCAAAAGAAGATATTTTGAAGAATATTGTTAACCAGCACCCACCTGTATCACCCACCCACCATCACTTGTATTAGTTTTCTGTCATACAATATTATTCAATAAAAGTGAATGGGTGTTACTGCTGTTCGGTTCCCAACTTACTTCAGAACAGCTTCTTTTGTGTTTTGCAAAAGAAAATCATACAGGTAATTAAACATTTTAAAGCTGTCAAAGTTAATATGTTTATGCATAAATTTAATTAAAAATGTTGAAAACTTTCACTTTCCTTTACGCCAATAATACATTTATTAAATATGACATTATGTTTCATTTTGTATCATTTTAACTGACTGGAACCTTCTGAGCTGATCTTAAATGATCCAAATCTGTGTCAAGTACTTCAGTTTCTTGAAACTGAATGCAAAAACACAATTTTTGTTCACTGACAGAACTACAGTAAATATTTTATTTTATATGACAAAAAGTAATTCAGAGCCACTGTGCAATGCAACAAACTGACATTAATGTTTGCTGTTTTGAGACCAGCATGTAATTTATGAGAAAATGTATGAGAAAAAAAACCACAGTGGGGAAAATACAGGCTGTTAGGATGAAAACAGTTCACAAACATTCCTGCTTTTGAGGTAAATGCATTTACATTTACAGAATGTCTTTTCCATTGATTTCAGACGCAAAGCCGAGTCAACTTGCATCAAGTCGTCCCTGAGTGAACCGCAAACCATTACCTTGATGAAAACAGGCCTCCAGAAAGAAGAGGTTTGAAAGGGCTAAGTGGTAGAAGATGTTTGGCGACATCAATTTGGGCATTGATACTCATGAAGAATCGCAACCAAACAAAAAAAAATTAAGATTTACATTACTCGAGGCGTATGTCCTGATTTAACCCTTCGATGCATCTGTGTCTCAGTAAATGTGAATGGATCCCGTTATTCTCCCGTGCAAGAAGGGCTTCGACAGGAAAACATTCGATGCCACAAGCGAGGTATACAGATAACACAATGCAGATGTCACTCCCTGTTTCAGCAAACAAAAGCCTAACACGGAGCGAGCTCTCTGCCCGCGGCTACTTTCCAACCTCATTAATCCAGTCCCTCTCCCACCCGCCTCCCAAAATTACATGCCCGCTGAGGTCTTAATACGCAACTGCCACCGTCACCTCAGCAACGGAGTAGCCGCACCGACCCGGGGTTCTCAATGCTGTACCTTTCTACCCCTTGCCATCTGATTCCATTCCAGCCTCGGCTGCTGGCACCCACCCCGTCCAAAACCTCATGTTCTGATCAGCCCCATGTTGGAATAATTAGGCCACCAGTCAGAGCCTCCAAACTTCTGGTTTTGATTCAATTAAATAAAGCAGACTCAACACTATGAGCTCAGCCTCACTTTGATAATCACTCTACATGAAGCCCGAACCAATGAAGGCGGGATTAACCCAACCTTAGCTCCTCGCTACCAAGTGTCGACCCAGATCTGATTTAGGAGCTGATTCAGAATGTGCTGTGAGTGCATGTGTCATACCGGGGTGTGAAGATGGAGTTGTGGAGGAAGTTCTCGAAGACTTTGCGGTAGGAGCGGTCTTCAGCCTCGGCCTGTAAGTCCTCCTTTGTTTTCGGGCACGGGCAGCACGGGCCCTTCTCAGCGCTGACCGCGTCTGATTTGGTTGGCTTTGTGTCTCCCTCCATGTCTGACAAAGCCGTGGCTGAGATGCGGATGGGGATCTTTAGCTCTGAAACAAGACACACAGTTAGATTAAGAGAATAAACACAAGGTAATCATGTCGTAGAACTAAATGTGGATTACCAAAAACTGGAGGAAATTAAGGAATAAAATTCAGTTTTTTATGGTATGTTTAAAATTCATATGTACCTTTAGAACAATAGTTATGCTGGTAGAGCTCACGATCCTCTGCCTGCTGTTGCCAACGGAGAAGATAGAAGGTTTTGTTTCCGTTGGGAGAAATGGGAGGTGACCATTTCACCATCAGGGATGAAGAGGAGTTTGCATATGCACGGGCATCCAGAGGCATTGACGGTGCTGTGGGATTAACAGGGAAATTACATTTCTGACTGCACTGCGATAGCCAAATTGTTAATTGTAGATATTAGCTGTCTTAAATCAAAAGTCAGAGGGAAATTGGATGAAGCGTGGTGAAAAGCCCACCTGATGCATTGGTGCGGATGTAGACCACCTCACTCTTGGCTCCCAGAATGTGCTTGTCCTCCACAACCAAGATGACAGCTTTCACAAAGATGGCATATTGTGTCCAGGGCTTCAGAGGGGACAGAAACACCCCTGGGTCTAATGATTTCTCCACAGGGAGGTCCACATCCACCATGTTCCAGCTGTTGGAGCCACATCCATCTTGACCATCAAATTCAGTGATGTTTTGGAACGGTCTGTATCAAAGAAACACAAATAAATAATAGATATGAAAATATCTTTAAAACTCTGATGTCTGTAACAATATATGTGTCAATAACATGTCCGCGTTTATAATAAAAAGTTGTTATAGCCGTCTGATACTTACGCCTCCTTGTAATAGACTATAAAGCTGATCAGGTCTCTGTAGTCTGGCGGTCGATATCGCTCCCAAGTGAGCTTTATCCGAGTGCTTTGAGTGTGGTTGGATGTGAACTTTAGAATATGGCTCTCACCTAGAAGAGGGGTCATAAGAGAGATTTCAGTAAAAGCACCCATAAGTGATCTTCACCTGAAATAGGCCTTCGTCATGCCCTTTCCATCTCTCATGAGTTTCTAGGATTTTAAGTGGTGTTAGAAAAGGCACTTGTGTTAATTTCTCGGTCTTGAGTCGGAGTTCGGTGGAAATATACAAGCACATTGACTAAGTCATTATCAGGGTTCTTTAAAGCACATCTAGGATGAAATCTGGCAACAAAATAAGGCAGGGAAAACTAAACAACTTGGACACCTTAGAAAGAGAATGGATTCAAGACTTGCAGTGTGGGACCACTGACTATATATTATATGTTAAAAATAGGGCTGTCAAATGATTAATCGCAATTAATCGCATGCAGAATAAAAGTTTATGTTTACATAATATATGTCTGTGTACTATGCATATTTATTTTAATATTTATAAAAACAAACCCATACATGTATATATTTAAGAAAAATATAAAATATACAAATTAATAAACATTTTAATATAATTTCAATTATTGGTAAATCTAAATAAACACATCTAAATATATATAGGCCTACATGTATTTGTTTGTGTTCATAAATACAAAATGAATATGCACAGTAAAGAGACATCTATTATGTAAACACAAACTTTTATTATGAATGCGATTAATCTT
Organism: Oreonectes daqikongensis; assembly: GCA_026939265.1. NCBI lineage: Eukaryota > Metazoa > Chordata > Actinopteri > Cypriniformes > Nemacheilidae > Oreonectes > Oreonectes daqikongensis. The sequence continues at coordinate 5,971,384 of JAOTQM010000187.1, forward strand.
TTGACCTAGTTAAAAAAAACAATATTAATTATAAGGACCGATCCTGGAATTATTTTGTGGTGTACAGTGGTGCAGTATGTGGTATACAATTTAATACTGCAAGCTCACAAATCTGGCAATGTAATGTCTACTCACAGCTTGCTCGCTCTCCATTGCTGCGAATGTCATCCTCTTCCATTTTTCCCTTGACACCTGTTTTCTCCCACATTTTCCTGATCTCAGATATGCAAAGCTTAGGATTAAAGCGGAAGAACATTTTCCCATTCTTAATGGTCAGATTGTGTTGGCTCCAGTCCCACAGATACTGCAGGTTTTGGTTGTCCATGGCATAGAATGCGTACGACCTTTGGAGAAAACACACACAAAACGTCAAGAACTAAAAACACATGCTCAAAAACTTCTCATATATCTATTATTTATCATGTAAGAAGACCTTAACCCAGAGTGGAATGAGAAGAATCTGATCTGGTTGTACACATGACGAATGTGATATGTGTGGAAAAAACAACAGAAGTGTGTGTGCGGATCGCGTTTCATTAAAACACACACAGAGATCAGGGCTCAGAAGAGAGTTAAGATGGTTTCTACAGCTGCACCCAACTGAAGACCTCAGGAACGTGAAGAATGCCTGCAATGCTTACAAGCATTCCTCTAGATGAAACTCAACCCTTGCGAGACCGAAACAAGAAGGCCGGAGAAGTTTCCCACACCCTCCCCCCCATGCCATCTTCCCTAAAACTCTTGACATCACACCATGAAATGCATTACACGACATATATTGACAAGCAGAATATTCTTTTTAATTTTCACACTGAATTGCTGAAGAGCTTTTTGCGCTGTACATTCCAACAGAGCTGACGCTTTATTGCTTTCACTCGTTTCTATGGAAACCCTTGAAGAAACGGTTTACAATGAAAGGATTGTGAAGGACAACGAGTCCTACAAGAAACATTTATGCTGTTCGGTTTGTCTCAGACATGCGACTGACACTGCGCCTTGACTTGGCACGATGCGACAAGATCTATCTACGCTTAAAGCAAAAATGTGTAATGCGACAAAAGCACAGCCAATTAGAATAAAGATGCATTGACAAGATTTTTCTGTCCGAATCCTCTTTAGATCGTAATATATCAGAATTATAAAAACTGCCTGCAAAATTGTCTACCAAGTAAATGTAGATGTCATCCAGACATGGCCAACTTCTCAGACACATTCCAGACAGTCACACACAGGCAAACAAATAACAGGAAGACATGTAGCAAGTATACTGGACAATATCAATCATCAATCATTAAAAACGGCTCGACGATAGTTGAAGTGTGCAGCTGGTAGTGTCAAGTGCTTAAAGTCTTACTGGTCCGTCAGCTCTTCTCCTTCAATGTATTGGAGGCTCTTGAGAAAGGACAGCGAGCCCAGAGTGTGCGAGTGTTTGATCTTTACATATCCAGTGACTTTCTGGATAGAACCCATGAAATTCTCCAGCTCAGATGCAATGTTATCTAGGGAGAGGGAGAGGGAGAGGGAGAGAGAGAGAGAGAGAGAGAGAGAGAGAGAGAGAGAGAGAGAGAGAGAGAGAGAGAGAGAGAGAGAGAGAGAGAGAGAGAGAGACATGACACTAGAGCAACACAAACCAAATCCCACAGGACAAACAGTGTCTGCAGTAACTCATCACTTCATCACTGTGTCACTCAAGGAAAAAATACAACATTTTAATATAACACAATAAACATGGTTTCCACAATTTTTGACAATTGAGTAGCTAACAGAGTTACTACTTTGCTTTGTTTTTATTAATATTTTGAGTTATATTGTCAAATTATATTTGTATTGTTTAATTTTTTAATAATGCTATAAAAATTACATTCATTTATGTTTTAGTTTTCATTCAGTTTTGATTTATTCCAGTTAACAATTTTAGTGCCTTAACTTAAACTGTATCAGTTCATTATTTAGAGATTTCAAATGTTTGCTTAGTTTTTTTAAATAATATTTGTGACCCTGCCTGTGGAAACCCAGCAGGGACTGCGTGAGCAGAGAAAAGGTCATATAATAATATATATGTATAGCTTATATAATGAAGAGCTTGAATACTGTAAGTGGCTTAAAAGCGTGGCTTAAAAAAACTTCACAACCTGAATAATGTTTTTCACAACCTGAATAATGAATCAACAGGGTAAAGCTGGGTGACTCAGGTCTGAATCTGTAATTCTTCTGTGTCACTGTGCTCTTATGTTTGGGGGTTGTGAGGGAGGATGGAGAGAGAGAGAGAAACTTACTGCCCCGCCGGATGTTGATGTGCAGGTTGCCTCTGATGACCGTACAGCCCTGCAGGGACTGAGCAGCATCCACCGAGTCAATAGTTTTCGATTCGCAGACCTTATCACACATTCCGTCACATTCGCTGCAAAACATACTGCAGGTAGGGAGAGGGAGGGAGGGAGAGAGAGAGAGAGTGAGTATGTCAAAGACAGACCACAGCAACATGCACTCCAAGCAGGCAAATGCCAGTGAACTGTGACTGGATTATCGTGTCTCACCAAAACATTAAGTATATTTAGACTTGTTTTTGACAAACACAAGGTTGATGCTTTATGAGGTGTTTACGTTTAACAAAGTCCTCGCTTGAACCCTGGGCTTTATGTGAAAGGAGAATCATTAAATCAGCACGGAGTCAAAACCAGGTCTGGCCAGTTTTAAGTCGTAAATAGACTACGTAACAGGCAAATGTGAAATGTGACATGGAAAACTAAATAAAGTGATAAGCCAACAACAGATTCTCTGTTAATATTTCACCACAAAGTGCCAAAGATGAGTAAAGTTCAGGAAACTTTAATATCAATCTCCAGTTTATCTCTATTATGACTTTTCTCCTGTGAAACATGGCCAGCAGGGCAACAAAACTGAAAAATAATCTTAAGCATCATATAAAACTTCACGCCTGCATAAATCAAAGCAATAAGCCACGAGAGGCTGTGTGTTTAACACAACAATAATTTTACCATGGTAAGGTGCTGGATCTCTCCAATAAATCAGCCATAAAGTCATTTGAGGTCTGATCTCATGAGCTATCTTTTTGGATCCATCTTGCGACAACTATCTGACTCACTTACTGAACCACAAGTCATTGTTTTCATCATCTCAGACTCAAAACCAAGTGTTACTGTGTCATGTGTGCCATTTATCTTCACAGTGGTGTCTGAAGGAGACCCAGCATACCTTAGAGTCTCATTTCGGGTGAATCCGGGTGGACAATCAGGCATACACTCTCCATGGTGGATGACGAAGTCCACCTCGCTGGGTAGGTGAACTTGGGCACACATCTCCATGGTGATGCAGCGCCAGCCTTCGAACTTGTAGGTGCTTGGTGGGCAATCTTCAACGCAGTGGCCCTCGTGAAAGTAATGCTGGCAGGCGGCACATGCCATATCGTCGTCTGGTTCCGTGCAGCTGCCCAGACACTGGGGGTGACAGCAGTTGCCCGAATCTGTGCATGCCCTCTTCTCACACTTCTCTGGACACACTGGAAAAGAAAAACACAAATACGATGAAGGTTAGTGCCATTGAGAAAAAAGGACATATAGTACCCGTGTTTAAATGGTTGGAAAAGTATCCGTGTTTAAATGTGCATGTGTGTATTATTTTAATTCATGTTGGTCTCTGTGTGTGTTCTGGAGTAAGATGGGCACCAGCTTTAGGATCAGTTAATTACAAAATAAAAGTGTCTGAGGGTGGCCATGAATCAGAGCATGGAGAGGACGGAAGCAGGCAGGGCCTGGCACGGCTGTGTGCCAGTCTGGTTGGTAAACTGCAGCTCTGGACTTACTACAGATAAATATTATTACAGTTAGAGACTGTTAAGAGAGTTTAGAGGCGAAAGGAGGGAAAGAAAGAGTTGAGAAAGGAACAAAGCCAAAAAGTCTAGCAAGCAGATGGATTGAAGAACAATTTGCTGTGGAAACATCTTGTCAGGCTGGGCCCAATGTAAAGCCACTTTAAAATGAACTAACACATATAGCCTACAGTAACAATGCACCAAGAAAAATAAGGACGCTGTTAGATTTTCAGTTAACAATTTCTTAACTGAAATCCTTGTAATTGCTTTGCCTCCGTCAATTCTTAACTTCTTCAGGTCGTCCTTTCAAACAAAGCCTCATTTCATACAAACAAACAGGTCGGGTCGGAGGCGTTCTGCAATCAGATTTCAACAAACACTTCAGTTGCATTGTGGAAAGGATACCGACATCATGATGTAACCCGAAACGTTACATATGCCTATTACCAAGAGATCGGCTTCTGTTAAAAGCGTGAGAAAGTACAACTTTTGTGCAGCGTAAGAAGGAAGGGGAGCGTGTTTCAAATTAGGCTTTTAGCAACAAGCCATGTTGAACGCGCTCCGTGTTTGCTAAGGAGAGTCGAGGGATCCTTCCACATTGTTGACAAATGTGGGATCAATAAGAATTCCAATGGAATCACTTGTCTTGAACAAAATGGAAAACAGGCCCAGTGTAAGAGAGGAGAAAGAGAAGAACAGAGCCTGCGCTGTGACACCGGGGTGTGAAATTAACACCCGTCCCTAAATGTGGGTCATTTTTGTATAGACGGTTTCAAACCAACAACACAAACAAACGTTACTGCGCATGGGCGCTTGTGTGGGCCCAAACTTGACTTCTGGTACAAGGAATAGAGTCTCTGCAGATTATTTCTAAAAAAAGATTTTACAATTACATTTTACAAGTATATGACATTAGCTAGCAAGTTAAAAGTATGTCTAGTAAAGTTACACGACCATTCAATAAATTGTTAATTTAATAAAATTATTATACAATAAATTCAATATATTGTTTATTTAATTTGTACACAAAAAATATTAATATTAATATAAATGAAATAAAATATAAATTATTATTATATTTTAGCCACTAGCCAGACCGATCAACAAACACAGACCAGAAGTTAACTTTGGGCCAGATGCGTGTATCCGTTGACACAGTCGACCATGTAAGAACTATTAGACTGACACTTGATTTTTGTTCTAACATTTAACATATAAACTTGTCTTATAAAAAGCTAAAAATCCCATTTCACAGCATAATACAAAGAGAACTTGCTTCTTTCTTATTGTTTTTCTGTTCCACTTGAATAAACTTGAACTCTAGTCCAGGAATCATAAACTGTCAGGTCTTGGAAAAGCATGCATGCAGACACTGTTGAAGGAACTGCTTGGGTGGGTTGTCGCCTGAGGTGGGACTAACTAGACAGCCAGTGCCATCGGCTCAACATGAAGAGGGAACTAAGCCTCATGGCACAGCACTCCTGGTCACCCAGCAACAGACTCCTGGCTCTACGCCTAGCAGGGGCACAGCCAAAAAACCTCTACATGGGAATTTTCCTCTTTTATTTTTGAGCTCATATCAAGCTGCGTGACATTACTGGTAAAAATCGAAGCATTTTGTTTGTTTGCGAAATTAATACTGCTCACGACATGTGTCGTGACATCAAGTTAATGCGAGATAGAACACAAATCCCCTCAGATCAGCCCTCCAATGGCTGGCCCTGGTTCAGACTAATGACAAGAGGAAAGGCATGACAAAGCGCACTTGATGCACCTAAAGGTACAACACAAAACCAAGAGACACAAGACCCAGTGACAGCTTGGCCACATGCCTACAGCCGCACCGCTTCTGTGCACAACCTGATCACTTTTAGCCACAGCAAGAACACCACGTCCCCTCGCATCACAAGGATGCAGTCACTTCCTTGTTTGTATTTTTATTCAAACAAAAGGTTCTCAGAGGCACGTCATGACTCATTTCATTGTGCATGTCCTCACCCTCACTTCGTTTCCTATTTGCCAAGAACAAGAGAAGATCTCACAGCGCTGGGATGTGATTTTACGCACTCCCTGCTCTCTACGTTGGAACAAACATCAGTGGGGACTTAATTGGACTTGGGTGGAGAAGTTTGTCCAGCTCCTGCCAGTTGAGATGCTTAGCATTCTTCAGCACATTCTGCCACATCATAAAAAAAATTACCAGAACATTCTTTAGTTGACCCCCTTAACTGTGAATATCTCCTGAAGACATATGCAGATGTCTACAGATTATGAAAAAAAATGCATGCATTCATCTTCACCTAGATAACCCATAAGGCCACAGACCTTAAAGGGACAGTTCAGCCCCAAAACAATTTCTGTCATTATTTATTCACTCCGATGTTGTATGTGACTCTTTCTTCGAGAAATGTCTCAGTGGTTTGGCATCCATACAATGGAAGTCTATGGGGATCCAATGTTACTCAATTCTTCAAAATATCTTTTTTGTGTTCTGCGTAAGAAAGTCATACAGGTTTGAAGGGTGAATAAATAATAAAATAATTGTTATTGTATGGTAAACTATCCCTTTAAATTGTGGTCCTAGACCACATCATTATATATATTTTATCATATCACAAATACAGAACGTAGACCTGTAAATGAGAACTGCATTTCCTTAAATAGCCACATGGCCCTTTTATGCCCTATTAATAGCAGCTTTTCCAGCTCTAATTCCAGCCCTATACGACTTGCTCACATCTCCTAAAATATCTCTCCAGACTCTAACTAGTTCAGAATTGAATTACGCTTAAGCTAAAGCTAAAGCTAAACCTAAACACAAGGACTCCTAGTCTCTAGTGCTCCCTAATCCTTTCACATATACAGCTGTAGTGAGTGGGGGTGTGGTAACAGGAAGTTATTCATTTCTTGGAATGCCACCAAAAGGGGGCACCCCAGGCAAACACACACTACAGCTCTCCATATCACTTCCAAATATGCCTCAATGAGAACATATTCCAGACATGCATTTCTTCCACTGAAAAGGAGTACAAAGTGGGCTAAAAAGAAAAAAATAAATACAGAAACACACAGTTTGCAATTGGTACTGACCAAACAAGCTGACAACATTATGCATGTGGTCTTTTATTTATAGTTTGTGCGCTATTTCCACAATGATGGGCTCTAGAGTCAGCTATGCCAGACACGGTGGGTTTCCACTACTTCACACGGAGGCCATATTACAAGGAAGTTCACTTAGTTTAACAAGTTCAAAGGCTTAAATGCATATTATGACCTAAAACATGCCAGTTAGGGTACACGTTAATATGCACTTTCTAGTTTGTTGTATCATTTAGAATCATGTGGCGAGGCAAACTTTTGATGGTCACGTGCATGATGGAACCAAACAGCCACATGCACAGGAGCCTGTGGCGTGAAGGTCCTGATGTGACTAACCCTGTCTGCTCCTTTGAGCAGTCATGAGGGAGACAACTGCTTACTGACCTCTCTGACCAGCTGTGCAAAACACACACAAACATACACACACTGCACTGAGCTAAACAGCCCAGCCTGTCTGTAAAGCCGACTGGAGACATTGCACATGAGTCACTGCTGCAGTCCAAACCACCACAATGAGAGATGAACAGCACACTGAGATGGCAAATTAGTTTTTTATACAAAAACAATATTTTCTGGATCAATTGCAATGGCAGTAAATAAAGAATGTCATGTTAATATTCCCACACGCACACACTGACACACTCGGATGCCGTTCTGTCTTAAAGCTCATCTCGGTGGGCTATGTGAAGAATAACTAGAATGTTCAAAACAGGGAGTAGAATGTTAATCCTCTTGGGCTTTGCTCCAACTGCAAAAAACACATTTTGAAAATACTGGGCATGGCACCTAGATGGAAGCAAGATATTCTGCCTAAAAATGATGACTTAAGAATGGTTGCTTCATCCGTACAGACAGTGTTTGTTTTGTTTTAACAATACAATGCAGTATTTTTGTCATTAATGCAATGTGTGCTGTTTGGCTAGGGCGCTTTAGTAGTGTTCCCTAAAGCTAAAAACCACGACGCATACTCTCGTGCGTCACGCCGCAATAGCAAATGCGCATGTGGAGGAAAAAGGCAAACCCATGTTGATTTCTATAACCCTCCTGCACTGTATGAAACTGCATACTATAAGTGGCGGAGAAATAAACTCAACCTTATTCTCGTGGCGTATACGCACGAGGCTGCCGCTCATCTCAGCTATTTTGATGCAGCAGCCTCCGCGCGCATGTTGTGCACGGACGACCGAGAGATGTTTGTAATTTTAGATTTGGGATAACGTGACCCAGCGAGAGGCCCCCGTAAAGGCAGCATACCGAATGCCGTCTATATGACGCAAAGCAAACCTACCGGGGGCGAGCACAAAACGACGCAGGCAGACGCCTTTTGAGAAGAACGTGTCTGAGAGCGCGCGCAATGAAGTAGGATGTTCATATTGCGTAAATAGACACGGCTTTCATTTTCTCATCATTCAGCCGCATGCAGCCGGTTGATGCGGGAGGAGAGAACTCGTATTAAACATGTTTTAAATAACACAAATAATTCTACTTAAAACGACAACCGCTTAGAGATATGTCACGAAAGCACGCGTATTCTCCACGTCTTAAGTCAAACATTAAGAATTAGCCTAAATGACACATGATAAAAAAAACTATAACGGCTTTAAATCGTTAATGCAATGATACACGTCAGTTTCTGAATAAAATAAGTCGAAAAGGAAATGATCAATCAAACAAAACAACATCTTCACGCCTATTAAAAGTATGAATGTCCATAATAGTCATACGTGGCCACACGTTACTACGGTTTGTTTTTGTGTAAAGTTATCCAAGCAAAATGGACGTCATGCATTTTTATTAGAAACCGCAAATTTGCAAAGTGCATCAATATGTATGAACGCTTCTCTGATTGAGAATGTAGATTATTTTATGACATACAGTAGCCTACACTGATCCGTCCCGAACAGCCACGCCAGACCTGGTTACAAATAACATGAACAGTTTTTCCACTTTCATTCACATTTACCTGTTACATTTATAAGCACACTTTATATATTTCAATGTAAAAACAAGGATATATTTAAAACAATATGTAATATTATATCAAAAATTACGCATTGTGCTTGAATATCCGCACCACACAGCCCCTCTGAACTACATCAATCTGTGCTTTGATAGTAAAGTCGTGAGGGGGCGGGGATACGCGGTGAACTGGTAAGCCAATTGGAGACCAGAGGGGGAGGGTCACAATGACTGGCATGTCCTTGAATAAAGTAGAAAAATGGTAAACAAGTCCTGCTTAGTGTGGGGAGCAGGAGGGCGGGACTGTAACCATGGAAATTACATTATGCACTTTTTTCCAGCCAGCGGCTAGACTGCGTTTGTTTGATGAAATGTTGTCCAGGACGAAACAATAAACAGTCCGAAAACGTAAGACTGTCACCCACTAATAAAGAGACACGTTTTAATTACACTTAATAATTTGAGAACCACTTTTAATAAATAACGATTTGTTCTTAATTACTAAAACCAATAATGACTGAATAAGAACATTTTCAACTTTACAAAGCAGCCAAATAAGCTTTTTGACATTTTTTTGCACTTTCATTATGCCAAATGCTATAATTGAGTATTTAGACTAATTGTTAGTTCATCAAAAACTGTCGTTCAGATAATTTAGTAATGATTTAGTATTAAATGATTAGCAGGAAGATCACTGTGCAATAAAACCATATCTGTTATAAACAATAAGATAAAGATGCTTTTAGTCAACACAGATTATCGATGCCCTGCGATCTGCGCATACAACTGCACGTATGTATGAACCTATGAGCGCTTACGTGTGTGTGAACATGTGCACATGCACTCTAAGCTACTACGGAGACGGTGCTCTGAGGAGCAGCCTGTTAGTCTTATTTTTCACAGCCACAGGACCCTAAGCGGACCTGCGGTTGGACCCCTGGCTCCATCAAGCCACATCCTTATCCGGAAACACAATCCCACTTGGGATCCCAGGGCGGATCATTCTAGACACCCTGAATAACCACAACATTACGTAAAGAGAGGTGAATGTTTCCTACGCTCAAACCCACATGCTTGATGATCTTGGCAGGTATGAGTGGTAGATGCACGCCTGCTGTCTGCTACTACGATTGATTTTCTGGTTTCTTCCTCTAATCTTGGGGAATTTTTCTTGCCACTGTCACCTACGGCTTGCTCAGCGGGAAATTTGTAAAGCGCTATTCTCTGTAAAGCTGCTTTGGAACAAAATGCATTCTGAAATGAGCCAAGTACATAAATTGAACTGTTTTAGTTTGCCTGAGAATGAGTGGAGACACAAACGGACAACTTTATACAATTTAATGCAGACTTATGTCATGAGGACAGATCATTAATAGCCCTTGATGGTGGCTCATTGGCTGTATGTTTATCTTTTATTCAGCACACATGGTGCAGAATTGAACATAGCGGCCATTCATCATGACAAATCAAAACTTTCCATTGTAATTTAGTCCAATAGGGTATACGTTGAATGTCACGTGACTAAACCGGTAAACTGGTCTCATTACATCAGCTTGTTGAAAAAAGTATATTAACAGAATTAACTATCAGCGATATCCATGGATTTTTAAGGTAATCAGCTAACCTAGTTAGCTGCTTCCATATTTGTAGACATTTTATGCTATTTTAATAATCAAATCATCTTTTGTTGCTAATTTAAAGGCATTTTGAGTAAAACGACTCTTTATGTAATGAAGCGCATACAAAAGACAAACCGGAGACTTGTTTTCCGGTTTCTGCATGTGACGTTCGGCATAAACTCTACTGTAGATGACATTTAGCATTGTTTTGAAATTACAAATAAAACATTAGAAACATATTTTGTGCATCCTTTTGACAAAACAAGGACATTTAACCTGCTGTACAAAGTGACCTTGAAATCCAAAGATCTAGAATCTCATGATTATGTTTTTATACAGAACTTCAAAGTATCACTAACTACAGAAAAAAAACCCTCCACAGTTTTATTTTTTCCAGTAGAACTAAAGATTCAGCACTATTTCTAAATATTGATGTAGGAAAACTGCAAAATATTCAAGTCTTTGAACAGTATACATAGTTTTATTTAAACATTCACCCAGACTGGGTTCAGTGCCCGCATAAGCTCCCACAAACCAGGCAGTTCTCGAAAATCGAAGAGACACGGGCCATGGCTGATTCAGAAAGCGAGGGAGGCGGGAGGTTTTATTTTGGTTTTCCACTGCTTTGGAGGTGTTTCCTCTCAGCACAAGAGTTTGCTAAAAATACTTCACTTCCCAGATCTGCTTCATTAAATGCGCTGTGTTTCCTGGCAGCCCTGAGCTTGCTCGCTGCCTGGTTGATGGGGGGGTTATAGAAAACACCCCACTTCTATCTGGGAACCACAGGCTTGCTTCACAAGTCAACACACTCTCATACAGAAACACATACAGAACTGCCTCAAGTCTATACGCAAGGCAAAGATGACGTCAACACATTTATGTAGGTATTTTATACGTGCTATACAGCTCCTTGAAAATCTGGAATCGGGAGTTCTTATTCAGATACATGCAAGCCAAAGCACATTATACACCATGCATGCTGTCTGACTTTCATTTGCACAGTCTCAGCAAGAGTCTCGTCTCATCTCAGACTCAACCAGGAGTCTTGGGGTTCAGTGGACTGCCTCTGTCAGGCCCCGTTTCTGATGACAGTCATCAGTAGCTTTGCAGAACAACTTCAATACCACTGGCATGGTAAAAACACAGTATGCACACAACATCTGGAGTCAAAGCTGAATGTCTACATTTTACATTTATTCAAAGGACAAAGTAATCCACGAGAGCATAAATATTTAGGCTGACATGTAAAGTGAATGATGGCGGTAGTCGTATACCGGGCTATTCCTATGAACCAATGCAGCAGCTTTAGCCTCAAAAACTGACAAGGTCATTAGTGACCTGCTAATCTGACAGATGGTAGGGTTGCAGCACTTCAAATTGTGCTTAAAAGGATGTGAGCGTGCACAAGGCACTTTCATTGACTAATAAGAATGAAATGGACAAATCTCATAATTTTTGTTGTTAAAATAAAATAAAAATTACTTTGAAAAACGTTGTCTGATCTGAAAGTCCTGGCAATTGACTGGTTAAAACAATTTAAATCAAAGCATAATATTGATATTATCTGATGAATTAATTTTCAATTTATTATAGGAAACTAATTATGTTTTAATTGATTATACTTTAGTTTTTTATTAAAATTGTATATATTATTTTTGCTTTTTACCTAAATGTTTAACATTAAATGCTAGAAAACAAAAAATATAATTTTTATTTCATTATTTTAATAAAAGCAGGGATCCAGAAATGTGCAAAATTACAGCTAATATAAACGATTTCATCGGATGCATGCGCCTGGCCCAAAGTTAACTTCCGGTCTGTGTTTGTTGATTGGTCTGGCTAGTGGCTAATAACTATTTATATTTAATTTAACTTATATTCATATTTTATTGTATAATAATTGTAGTAAATAAACAAATTGTTGAATTTTATTGTATATAAATTTGATTAAATAAACAATTTGGCTTGTGTAACTTTGTCGCATTTAAATTTAGCCAAGTAACGGTTCTTTTACTGGTAACCCAAAATAATACTGGCTAGACATACTTTTAACTTGCTAGCTAATGTAACTGACTTGTTATTTCTTTTGCTTATTATCAGAAATAATCTGCAGGGACCCTATTCTTTGTGGATGTGTACCGGAAGTTAAGTTTGGACCACAAAAGCATACATGCGCTTATGTAGCTGCTTTAAAACGTCTATACTGTAATATCTGTATAGCACTGACAACCAGAGACAATTTCTTTTCAGCACCTCTTTTGACTAAACTGTTCAGTTTCAGCTTGTATTCTGTTAGTGGAAAAGTGTCATGCACATATTGGCGTATGAAAAAGAGGAAAAAACAAAGATCGACATTCATCAATATTAAGAGAGACCAAAGGCCAGATGACTGTGTTATTATTTCAGGTGAATCTTAAGCTGGGTTTGTCAAGGGCACAGCATAATGTACTCGATAACACAGCCAAACACTCTCTGCAGTAACTCTCCTTTATTTTTGGAAAAAACATGCTGACAGTGCCAAGGGCTGCTGCATTTCTCTACGCTTCTCCTCGACACTGTCCTGCCTTGTCTAGTTTTGGGTCGTCGCATAGTGTTAGTGTCTGCTACTGGTCTGGCTATCATCTCTAAGTTGAAGAGGGAGACTGGTGGCTACTTATCATTCGGCATCTGGCACTACACACATATACACACTCCTCTGCTGCCTTCCTCTATTTATTTTGGGAGAGGAGCAGAGAGCTCGTGTGTGTGGCCCTTTTTTGTTCTCAGAGAGAGACGAGACCCGCGGTACAATCACCCTCAGAGGCAGCAGCTGGTTAAAGTGAACTGAGGAAGCTCAACCTCTCCTCTTTCTTTCAAAGCTTTGTTTTTCCGGGCTTTAATGTGAAATGGACTGATGAGATTTTGTCTTTATTGATAAGTGGGACACAGAACCGACAGTTCAAACCCAAAGCCAAACGCCACAGGAGCAATTTCACATGACACATTCACATTTCATATTTTGTGGCATAACAAACTGTTTAGTGTCTTTTATTACTCTAAATGTTTCCGTTAATATATATACATCACGTGACACTGCAATATCACAGTGAACAGTACTGCAACTATTCACAAGCACTTGTGCGTGTATAAATGTCAAAACAGAACACGGAGGGCCTGTTACACTATGTTTAGGTCACATATGATCTCAAACCTTTAAAAAAAGATATGTACATAAACCTGTTATACATAAGTTAAGCATCTCCCTTTATTCGTTGTATAGGAATGCCCATTATACTCATCACCGTTATACATTATTTTTAAATAACTGCAATATTATCAGCAGAATTTCCTTTCCATATATATTTTTAATAACTTTTTGCACATTGGAGTAATGAAGATGGTGCATTACGGTAATAAGAGTTTACAGTAGCTGACAGGTGCTTAACGGTCATAAAAATAATCTCTGGACGGTTTATTGAAGTCACCCACACGCAACCCAGTGTAAACAGCAGGAATGCTGTGAATATAATACTGTGTTATTACCCCCTATTGTTAGGAAGGACGGTGAACTGCCCCACAAGGCTTACAGATTGGATTAAAAAGATTCGATTACACTAAGCAGCTGTTTTAGAGTGGTAAACAATGACTTGTAATAGATTGTCCTCATTAACTTCACGACTAAATATGGCAATACAGTTGCACATGTGCACTCGAGTCGAGTGTTAAAAAAATAGTCCCATTTATGGTGCAGGCAATGTTAAATCCTCTCGCCGTAACTTCACTGCGCTAATAAAAGACTTTATTAATAAAATGTCAAATTAATAACATTTGTTTGGAATATCATCTTTAGCAGCATGCAAACCATGGCCAATATGCACGCATGACAAAATATCGCATGACACAAAGCATTGTGTTAATGAATTAAATGCATTTTTTAAAGACACTATTTCTATTGTATAAAAAGTTGTATTTTTAATATTTTGACTTATTAAATTAAGACTACCGAAACACATATTGGCGGTATGATACCCCTCATAATGTGCCAACAACTCGAACTTGTTTTTCTTCAAATAGCACTCAGTAAACACTGCATACTACACACCATAGAGTAAGTAGCAAGTTAGTATTCCATTCCGAGCATAGCCGCTGCGTATGTGTGTGTGTGTGTGTGTGTGTGGACTGTGATGGGGATAGAACAGGACAGCTGACAGCCCTTAAATGCTCTCTGGTGCACACTGCTCATTGGCTGACGGTGACATCATTATTCTCCTCTTTCACCTCCTCTTTTCAGAGTTTGTTTGCCTCTCTCACTCAATATCTCTCATTCTCATTTCAGAGTGTGTTTTACAGAAGCCGCACCAATCCAGGGGCCCGAAAGAGCAAGACCTAATAAGCAGTGCCGAAACGATAAAGATATCCAGTAGGATACAGATTCCTTTTTATCAAAATTATAGATGGTTTTCAAGTGCATTTATATGCCTCTAACCCCAGTGTGACAGAGAGAGATAATCATTGGTTGATTTAGTCACTGGCAGCATAGATCTTTAGAGCAGACAGGTGGCCCTCGTCTGGCAACGCAGGCACTGTGATGGATAGATGGAGGGAGGGATAGATGGAGTGAGTCAGCCAGTCTGGTGGCTCTAAGCCTTGTCTGCCCCCTGACCCCAAAACAGATTAGCCCTTAGTCAGATTAGGAAGGAGCATTTGCGAGAGGGAAGAGGTGAAATGCGCTCGGAGCACGACAGGAGGATTCAAGTGGGTTAGAAGCATGCGACTGTAGGGAGCGGGGCTTGCGCGCAGATATGCAGGAGGGCAGATGGACACCTCGTCTCACCCATGTCCCCGCCCCCAGAAGACCCCCCAACATGTTGCATTATCTGGTTTTGATTCTAACATTGTCTGGAAAAGTCATGATAGTAAACACAAACAACAATAATATTTATATAAAAATAAATGTAGCTGGTGAATGGCTTCGGAGGACTTCAAATAAAACCTTAAAACCCACATGGACCACTTTTATAATACTTAATTTGTGTTTTTTGTGATTTGGGAGGCTAGAAGCACCATTCCCCATATATATCAATTATATGTAAAAGAGCAGCTATTACATCCTTCAAAAACGCTCTTTGGTAAAAAAGAAAGTCATGTGGGTTTGGAACAACGTGAGGTTAACTAAATGACAGAAATTGAATTCAAGGGTGAACTATTCCTTTAAGGCAAGGACTCCTAAGGAGTAGGCAGGCAAGTAAGAAGCATCGTAACAAAGACTGATAGAGAGAGAGAGGGCGAGAGAGATTGAGCGAGTTTAGAAAAAGAAAAGAGGGAACAACAGACAGCCACAGGAAAGCATTAAGCCCCCACCACGTCGCAAACACAGGACTTCCAGAAATGATTGAAACAGAATAGCCTCCGCTCCCACCCCCCAACAAACAAAAGTCCCCATTGTGAAATGTTGTGCCACGAACACAGCTAGGGGAAACATAGGACCACTGAAAAAGCATGGAGTGACCCCATCTAACACACACATACCACCCCAGCCCCCCGTTCCCTTCTCAACTGTGACACTGACAAGGCAAGACAGCACCACTGAGCTCCAGCCCACTGCAGGGACTCCAAACTGAAAAATATGCCCTTTGTCTCCCTGTAGACTGAGACCTCACACAGCTCGACTGGATAGACGCAGTACCGGAGTATGCCAGATGGGGGACGGATACCAACTTCAGCATATAAAAATCACAGGAGTTGGAAGATGCTTTGGGCATCTGTAGTGTATCATTATACGGAGAGCAACAGCATAAAATAAGAAGTAATGACTGAAATAAAGACGAAGTGTTTGTGCTGAACATACATAGATCTCCCAGGGAATGTTTATGTCTAGAAAACATATTAAAATATGATTATAAACTGAAATTCTTGCCTGGTTTAATTAGTATGTCACAAGGTGCTACAAAAGGTTCTTCACAGCGATGCCATAGAAGAACCAGTTTTGGTTTCCCAAAGAACCATTCAAAGATTCTTAAAAGAATAATCTTTTTATAAAACACTTTGGAAAACATAAGGTCGAGAAGAACCTTTTCAATTTTTTAACACTACACAAATGATTGAACAAAATACAACCAACAGAACATTTAAAAACAAATCAAAATATTTAAAAAAATCGTTGAGATTTAATTATATTATAATATTTCTAAATAAGATTAATAAACCGGATGCGGTGCAGTGCGACAAAAGACAATAGAACGCATTAGAACCCATTATAATTTTTTATTTTGTCCACACTGGATGTACGCGCCAATCGCGTCCGGTGTAGGCAAGGTGTTGTGTCATCAGGAAATGTGTCATATTGTTAAAAGGATAAAAATAATACATCATGTAATGTCTGATCATTTGAGCTGTATTGACCAGCTCTACCCCACAGTGAAATAAAATCAGAGCATGTGTGAGTGTTCATATGTCTTACAGTTATTGTTTATCTGCACTCACTATAAAGGCAAACCAGCAGCCTCCATTGGGAATCCACTGAAACTCCGAACACAGTTCACTGCCTAGAGCCATCCACACATTCATTCATGCTTTACAATCAATGCCTTAACTCAATGCTACACATACACATATGCAACTGTCTGCCTAAGGATCCTCCTGTATTCTGAACCTTTTCTTAAAAATGTACAGAAAGGGGCAGGTTTATTCATACTGCAGATCCGTTTTCATTGGGCCTGTATCACACCAGGGCAAACAATGACTTTTATTTTCGAATGAGCGTACATGTGAAAATTTCATACGATCAAAGCGCTCTGTCAGTCTTGACTGAAAACAGGGGAATGATCTAAAAGCGCAAGAGGCGGCACATGTCAATGCTTTCAAGCCTTTTTAGGGATCTGTAATATTAAAGAACACACAGGCCCGATAATGACTTTGAGCTAGACCATCAAACAAAAAAGATTGGGATTTCATTGATAACACAACAACTGCAGTTTGTCAACACCAATTCTCAATGAAGCCACAGTTGCTGAAATTCATTACAGTTTACATTGGCATCAAGCCATGTGTAAAAAAATAAAACCATCTGCAGTCAAACATCGTAAAGAAAACTTCCCCCGTGCCAACAAACAGCAACAACAAAGGTTGACAACAAAAAGATCAAACCTCACACAACACAGGTACGCTAGAGTCAGCCATGCTTTATGTATTTATGACTGTTTGTTTTCAATCAGTGGTACTACACTGAGCCATTTGTTATGTGTCCATAATAGAAAGAGAAACAGGTGGTGAAAGAGAAATTCAACAACAGGATCAGTGATGTCAGTTCCATCCATCTCCTATAAGAGGGAGCTGCTAACAACAGGCTGTTAACAGAGTGACGGTGCAGAGAGAGGAAGTGTATGATCCTATATCAATAGAACCATCAGTCAAACATGCTCATACAGTGAAACTTACATTAACTTTTGACAAAATGAAGCAAGTTTGGATCTAAACCAAGAAGTTTCAAAATAGTTTGGATTTTTACTTGCCTTGTTAAAGGGATAGTTCACCCAAAAATGAAAATTCTGTTTACTCACTCTCTTTCTTTATTCTGCAGAACACAAAAGAGAATATTTTAAAGAATGTTGTAACAGAAAACCATTGGTCCGCATTGACACGCATTGGTTTTGATTCCATACAATAGCAGTCAATGGTTACCAACATTTTTCAAAATAGCCATCTTCTTTTGTGTTCTGCAGAAGAAAGAAAGTCATACAGGTTTAAAATGACAAGACAGTGAGAAAATTATTAGATGAACATTTCTTTAACAATTTCACAAAAAAGTGTTAAAATTGACAAAACCTTACATATATCAATCACATCAGCTATTTTTACTTTGATTACATGTATTCCTTATATAAAGCAACATATTTGCATGCAAGAACATATCATATGCATCATATGCAAATGTAAGATTTTCGAAAGGGAATTCTTTCGCACTAGCCATAGGCCAACCTTTTATTCTGTTAATAAAAAACAAATACAACTATAACCCAAGGCAAACGTTACATGTCTATTGTGTTTGTGTGAGTGGCAGCTGCAAAATACAACCCAGACCAACAGCTTATAAGCAAATTCCAAAGCGGCCCATTTCGCCTGTGGGCTGACATTCTTGTAGCCGGGTGTGTGGATCATCAGCCACACCTGAAACACTTTATGACTACGGCTCCAGCTAAACCTGAACCAGTCACCTGTCTGCAAGCTCTCACAGCTCAGGAATGACACATTTATTAGCCCACACCACCATCCTGTTTTCTTCAACTCAAGCATAAACTAGTACAAATCAACAACTGAAAAAAGAGGCCTTTAGACATTAGATTGATGTATTTAAACTGGGCCACCAAAGAAAAAAAACAAAGTAAAACTAAATGAATAACAATATTATACATAATATAACTATATATGATAAAATAGCTTACTCGTGTATCTCATGTTGGGTTTGATCTACAAAGCTTTTGTCAAGCTAAGGCTACATGTGGCCCTGGGCCACTTAACCTCACCTCACCACACCGCATATAACTTTTGCAAAATTGCAGACAAAACGTGTGACAAACACGGACTGAATGCAAGTGTTACAGAACAGCAGTCTCAACAGGCCTGCATTGGCTTCAGATCCAGAGAATAGGTTTTCTAGCGGCAAATTTGGCTCTGAAGACAAAGCCTGAATTGTGATGATATACTGCCTATAAATCTGGCCATTCAACCCATGAGCACAGAGAGAAGACAACAGAGAAAATTGAGTTCAATGCTTAATCAAAGCCAGAAACAGAATAAAAATCAAGTAGTAGTGAATTTAGATGCTGTGTATGGATGGGTGAGCGCAAATCTTATGAGTAAATAGTCATAATGGCTTCTGAAGTTTAAATTCAACATGAATTTCAAATGAATGCTCTGTTTTATGAAATATAAAAACATTTCTGTACCAGGCAAGCCATTGAGCTGAATGGAAATGTGAATGAAAGGCTTTCTCCAGGTATTATCAAACTCCTTTCTTCTGAGTCATGTCTGTGTGTAGTGCTTTTTCCTTTCATGCACATGTATACACATTTTACATTATATACACACACGCACAGATGTATATACTTCCCTGTCATTCTCTCTCTCTCTGACTCGTCTCCCATGGATGGTATAAAAATTTATAAACCAAGGGTCACATACAGCATTTCTTAGCCAATGTGAAGAAAGCGGGCTGGTTTTGTTTTTATTTTTTATCTCTCCTTTTCATCTCAGGCTTTTCAGAATGTCTCTTTCTGTGAGCAATTACACACATGCTCTGACAAACAGACACATTGTTTTCAACACTGACAACCTCTGCTGTCTCTCTTTCTCTCTTACTGTCCATTAAACAATAGAAATGGTTTTGGTGCCTGTGCTGGAAAGCAGCCATTTCCACTGTCTTGAAAATTGAATGATGACACAACTGACTTTGTTACCACATTACCAGCCCACAAACAAACATATCACATATATCTTTATTTACGAGTGTAACGCATTGAATTTTAATTTTCTGCGGAAGAAAAAAAGTAAATAAAATAACAAGGTGATTAAATTATGAAAGAATTTTCATTTTTTTGGTGAACTATCACTTTAAATAACCAGATTTGGGGCAGTATGGTGCGGTTCACAATATGGGCAGCCAATATATGTGGGCTGTTTTGATGGACCCCGGACCACCTTTTTTGTGTTTTATGTGTAACAATGCACCAATGGCGGCATCCGAAACACAAATCAAATCTCCAGGTTCCCAGCATGCTTGTACAGTATTAAAAACTCTTGGAATGCCAAGCTGCCTGGTTTGATACTTTATTAGTTCCATAAGGGGAGATTTTTGCAGAATTCCTTTGCTTCTTTGGAAAAGAGCCCACTGCGACAAAAGCAAGCAAACACACACACACACACACACGGTAGAAAACAATGAAAACTAGCCCAACAGAGCCTCATTCCAGACTGACTTATGAAATGATCAATCAAAGAGGTGAAAGCGAACAGCAAACACACAGCGACAAAACACTGGCACAAATCCTCAGGCACATGTTTGAGGTGAACGAGTACACACTGGGGCTGCAGCATCTCTGAGTCTCCACAAATTAAAACTTGCTCAAGCAAGAGGGGTCTGCTTGGCTTGATGTGATGTGACGTGGCTTGGCTAGACGGACCCTCCCCCACCCCTAAACCCCACCCACCCTTTCGGCATTTGTGCGGTGAGGGAAGGGGCGGGGCTACGAAAGGGATATGCACGTGTGCCCTACAAAGGGGGCATGTGTTTAGGGCCAGGGCTTCACTTAAGATGGCCATGGCAAAAAGAACAGCTTTGCTTGCCCCCTGCGTAGCACCACCCAAAGCTGCTTCTCTGATAACATTTGTGTGCCGTACAAAAGCGCGCAATTACGGTCCAACGAGAAGCTCTTTTTTTTTTTTTTTAGCTTTCCCCTTGTGGAGCGATTGCATCCATACATCCTAAAATTTGCTTCCCTAATCAAGACGCGTCACGTGGACCCACCAAACTAACATGACACACAGCACGCATAGTTCTCAATGCCATCTATCATCACCCACTCCAAACCTTTCACAACTGAACAAGCTTCACTCATCATTTATAAAAAACCAGCAGCACTATATAATTGGCCATTTGGCTGTTAGACACTGAAGGAATGCTGAAAGGACATTAGTGTGGTATAGGGGTAACACTGGCCCAATGTGAGGGAGGAGCCGGGAGGGTTAGTCTCTATTTATACACGCTCCTCTCTCGTACGTCCAAACAGCATCTACTGAATCCAGATGTGAAAGGACCAACAGAATAAGGGCTGTGCCCTAGTTCTCTCTATCTTGTGTTCCTCTGTTTCTCATTCACACATTGGAACTCTTGCAGAGAAGATCTGTGCAGACACATCACACGCCTGCAAGGAAACAATTAAGAGGCGAGCTAGCTTCATTTTTGTTTTGAGCCTTGGCTGTTGTGTTGTTGACGGTATTGTGTGCGCCGTTTTAGTGAAATAAATGTAATCGTGCTGATGACATTTCTCAGTCTCAAATTATATACTACATACTGTATTTATATATTTGTCTTCATAAAGGAACAAGCCTTCGGATGAAATGATGCCGTCCATTTATTGAAAATGACATCTACATAAAAACCCAATACAATATTACAGATAATCATTTTTAAGTGTTACAAACATACATCCAATAAAACATTTGATGCACACAGCGCTTACTAGCACTATGAATACAACGGGTTTCAACAAACTTCCAAGGGTGGCATCAAAAAAAAAAAAAAAACATTAAAAAAAGTGTTTGGAACTTTTAGTAATAAATATACATTTTTATAGTCATGCAAAGCTTAAATGTTTTATTAAGTAGAAACTAAGTTTGAATGGGGAGGGTCAAAAAGGTTGACTTATATTTTATATAAATTTTAACCATAAGTAAAAAAAAAATTAACTACATTCATGACATTTTTTTACTAGTTCTGCAATATGAGAAAATTATTTTACTGCACAATTATGACATGCCATTACAAATGCTAAATGTTTTTTTAATTGCTTACAAGTCAAGTAACTCACAACACAGGACATGTCCATATACAGTATATACAGTAGGGAATGAATGTCTGTTAAATGTATGTTGAATGTCAAAACTGGGTCTGGAGCTGTACGTCTGCATTCTTTTTCCCTTCTACAAGACCTGATTCTCTATCAAGACTCTACCAAACCAAAGGATATGGATGGAAACGAGTTTGTGGTGCAGGGTTAAATATGCTCTGACCCTCAACAGATGAATACCCTATTGATCCTGTGACTATTCGATCTGTTGGTAGGTTATGATGATGGCACATTACACCGCTTACTCTGAGGTGGCCTGTAAAACTGAGAGAAACCAGAAGCATCTCAACCGCAGTGCTTTTCAGGAGTGCGGCGCACATGGCACAATGTAGGTCAGCGATGCCCTTGTTTGGGGTTTGCATGAGCACAGAGTTCGCAATGAACAGTGTGACATTTGAAAAATAAGAACTACGGTTGATTTGAAGGCAAGCGTCCCCTCTTCAACCACTCTTACATACATACATGACAATGAACTTAACATCATGTGTGACAATGACAATAGTAGTGTCTTATATTGGAAAATAAATAAAAAACTATGTGAAAAGTTCATCCAATATTTATAAAAAGAGTAATCATGTTTGTAAAAGAATAACATCAGAATCGAAGCACATGCGCGCACACACACACACAGAGACACCCACACATACTGCTAACAATGGCATTACAATCAAAGTGTAGTTAAGATTTCAAAGTACATCTCTGTTTCAAAACCACATGCTCACCTTCGCCATTAAGTCACGGCGGGATCAAACCAGAAGCAGACTGATCCCTGACTGACCAATGAGCAGGCAAGCAGGCCCAGAGAGGAGTTAATGGGCTTAGGGTGTACTCCAGACTAGCTACCGCTCCATTAAGCTTGTTTGACCAGCTGTCCAACTGTCTAATAGCTACTTGACATCTCAACCAACCAAAAGTGTGTGTTATGTTTAGGGGCCAAATATCTCCTCCACCAATCTCTCCATCTGCTTAATCTATTGCTGTATATCCTTCATTTCTATGTCCACCTATGATAGAAGTGTGATCTTTATTAGGTAAGCCAGTTAAACCACAAATTGATGCTCTAATATTAAATTAGTAGATTATTTTATAATAATGTTTAGTACATCATGGTAACACAGTCGCACAGTTGGTAAGTACTGATTTTGTCATCAGACGTGCTTTCTTTCCAGGATTTTGATAATATTTATAATATTAAGTTATCATTTCAACTTGATATTTTAAATTGTGTCAATGTCTCTACATTACTTCAACTCATCAAATTAAGTTAAGCCTTTTGACTATTATATGAATTCAACCACAAAGTTTAAATGACTTGTAAAACCAATTGTATTTAACTTAAAAGCATCAAGCAGCAAGAAATGTTTTACAGCGCAGGTTTTATCGAAATTTCCAAATCTCAACAGATCTCCAGGTTTTCACTGACCGTGGGAACTCTGATAGGGAACTTTTTATAGACCCTGCAGGTAATTTACAGGCATGTGTGTTCAGTTTTCCCAGTACTGGCTTTAAAACTCTCAATTCCTTGTGGAAATACCTTGATCTTTTGTTCCACCTGCTGTTTTCCAACATTTCGCCTCACAGCCACTACAACCGCAACAGTGGCCACTTTAGATCCTTTTCTAAGAGCCTAAGAGAAATAAAGAACACCTGTATGCAGAGCAACAGGGGTGGACAATGTTCCTGTCGCAGGCTTCCCAACTTCCACTGGCTGGTCATATATCTAGTCGTCTCATACGCCTCTCTGGCTTCTCAAATTGCATGCCGCTGTTAGCATGAGTTGTTGTGGAGGAGTTTAAAAAAAGACATGAACAACAACAAAAAACCTATTAATACCCAAATCCATTCATCAATCCTTGTCATCAATACACACCATTACGTACCACTGAAAACTATTACATCTAAGTGGTGCCAGTACCAGACACTTGTCTGTGTACACTTGATTTTTTTAAATTAAAATCAGCACTGATCATTCTACATCATTGACATTGACTTTTGCTCCACTTTAAAAAGCTTGGTTGTCTAAACATTCGCATAACATTTGTTGAACATAATTCGGCTAATTGCGGCCGTCTTGTGAGTGTGTCATAACTCAGACATCCGAATGATACAGAAGCTTTTATCTGGAATGCTTTGAGAGCTATTTCAGAGTTATGTAGGTCTGTCTTTATTTACAGCCCAATTTCCTGAATGGGCGACACAAACATAGGTGGTGGAGCACAGGCCCAATGAGACAGTCAGAGGGTGTGCAGGCATCTCCTCTTACATTATTTTAGATCCAAAAGCGGAGTGAAATTCTAACCATGTACACCCACACAAGCAGTCAACAAAAGGATGTTTTCTGTTAGCACGGAGATACAGGCCTGAAATGAAGTCTCAGTGCTCTCAGTGCAAGCATGAGAGCACAAACACCTGATAATAACAAAATGGGTCACAGGTATAACCGGGATTACAGTGCTCACAGTTGGTCTTCGGCTGATCTACAGTACCTGCGTGCAGTACAGTATGTTTGTGTCCATACACTGGACAGCCAAAACAAGAGACAGATGATTGGACTGGATTATAAAATACAACAGGTGCCGTATGTGTAAACGGTGTAATTGGTTAGCCACTAAAGAATTTTCTAAAATGTAGGTCGGAAGTGGTCACATTCTTAAAAATTAAAACCAATCGGACCAATCCAAATCAAAAGAGAGATGTTTGTGATTAACACCCTAAAAGGGAGTAAGATGGAAGGAATGAGCCGCCCCCCCCCAAAAAAAAACAGATTTGTGTAAAGCCCTGTGTATAAATCTCACCCACTGGAGTAATGTGATGGCGATACTCTGAAAAGGGAATTCAATTTCGTTCAGCATTTTTCACCTCCCAAAACAGGTTATGCAAAAAGAAACGTGGCCACTGGACATCACAGCACCTGCTTAGTCATCCTAACAGTGCCATCTCTGCATTCACTGGGGACTGATGGAGCATCTGGACTGGTTTAAAGAAACACTTCACAAAAAGATTGAATTTACACAACCTCTAACGTCACTTCAATCAGGGGCAACTCAATGTTACTCACCTGCCATTTAGTGTCTTAAAGTTTACCCACCACCCATAATATTATAATATTAATATGCTTATATTTTATTAAAATGAGCAGTAATGTTCATTTTTAGGCTTTTGTGCTCTCCCCTTCAGCTGTGAATACAGTTGAAAAGGAACAAAGTGTTATGCTCAGCATGATGACAATGTAGCCTTACGGCAGAGAGGAGCAGAGGATAAGACTACAGATTAGTGAGTGAAGAAAGAAAAGGTTGAGTGAGGAGTGATGAGAAGAGAAATAAAGTGCACACAAAGGCCATGTACTCTTTAATTGCAAAAAGCTTGTACTTTTCCACCTACTTTATAATGGAAAACAAAACAATATGACAATAAATAAGGGTTTGACTAAATGTCGTGAGTAATTGTGTCCAAGATTTCATTCCTGCAATGCAGAAAACAAAGAATTGAAAGGGATGAAAGATAATTTTTACTAAAAGTGAGAATGGATAAAGGAACAGAAAGAACTAAAGAAGAAATAAATGATAAATCAGGTTTCAAATAAAATCCACAGTTTCCCTTAAAGGTCCAGTTTGTGAAATGTTGCGGCATCTAGCGGTGAGGTTAAGAAATTCCAACCAACACAGCTCACCCCTCCCTTTAGAAGCACAACGGTGGCTGATGAAAGACAAATATGTCGTCACGTTTTTGTTTCTTTGCCGAAGGAGCTAACATATTTACGAAAAACGCGCCACAGTTGGTCCGTTTAGAGATACTGTAGAAACAACATGGCGAATTCCATTTAAGTAGTAAGTAAGTAGTGTATGTTGATCGAAATAGCTCATTCAAGGTAATAAAAACATAACACTTCATTATGTAAGGTACATCTCTGTAAGGTACATTATACATCTCTGAAGACATAGTTATATATAATATATTGCATTTCTGTTAATAGATCCTCCTTAATATTACACATTGCACCTATAAATTCATTTGGATCAATGATCCTGAACAACAATAAAAAACCATTAGAACCATCTCTTATCTATTAGGGGTATTTGCAGCCCTTCAGAAGATATTGAAGAAATAAATGACAACCACGAGAGCTAGATGACGCATTTGATCGCAAAGAGTGATCACTGAAATTCACAGCAACAATCAATCTGTTATCGGCAAGACATTTCCAACAAACCCCACGACAGCACTGATTTACACAGCACTTGAAGAAGAGCAGTGTAAAATAACAACAGGAGGGAGGAATGCCAAGGGAAAAAACGTGAAGGAGGATTTCCTCTCAATAACACTGCCGTAGTCTTGTTTTTCCTGGATGAGGTGCTGTAAACTCAATTAGAAGATTTATATCTGAGGAGCGAGAAGCTTTCCAATCACAGCATCATATTCACTACAACATGCAATGCTGAAAAAAGACTAATAAAGGCCATATTTTTAAAGGTGATTTGTAGCAATTTTGAATGACTATTAGCAACTTCAGGCAATGAAGCGGAGTTTAAATTTATGCAAAAAAGCTGATTAATCTGCTTTTAATGTCAGCAAGTCTGAATGTTTTTAGGCACCTTGAAAATGCTTTTTGTTTTAGAAAAACAGTGATCTAAGGCTCATTCATCTCCTTGGTAAACAAGAGTGCTTGGATTGAGCTTCAGAGCTCAGAATTTAACACACTTCAGGGATTTCGAGCTAAATAAATGGCCTATTAATCTCCACTTTATACATGACTGGCACTGAGCGTTCAGTTTTTTTCTGCGAAGTAAAACATTGTAGCCTAACAAAGCTGTCTTCAGGTTTAAACAGGATGAGTGTGGCACATCAAATCAGAGAGGACAGAAGAAGAACCAGGAAACAGATAAACCAGAGATGAAACATCAGGCAAACGAGGTTGCAAAAGAATATGCCCTTTATTTCAGCCGAAGCATTCTCGCAGGAGGTCCCGTTCGGAGGCGCGAGGCAACACCGGCACGTATTAGCCCTTGTGATCCCCAGTGAGAAATGGCTCCGGTCTCGAGGATGCCCGCAGTCCATCAGGGAGACGGATGCCAAGCAATTAAATGAAACTTGCTCGTTCAACAGACACGGTCTGGAAGCGTTTTAATAACCTGGAAACTATTTAGAAAATGGTTGACGGTTTCGGATGCTGACAAGAAAACAAAGGGCTCCATTGTAAAAAAGAGAGAGAGAGGGAGCATGTTTTCTTCACTGATCAACTCGACTGCCAAGCGGCCTAGGATCAGGGCGACAAACCCAATAGCTGTCACCGCCTCTTTCATCTCATTCCCAGACCCAACTTTAGGGGGGGGACGTCTGGTGAAACTGTCACTCTTATTGGTTCCATCGTAGTGAATACACCATGCTTGCGATTCTGACAATAGTAACACAATTTCAGTACAACTCTAGGAAGCTTCATGACAAAATTGTAATTTCTTTGGGAAGCTAAACCATCAGAGATTCTTTTGTTGGGTGTGTCACAAAAAAAGACAGATAAACATACATATCATCTCCTTTACAGACAGCAGAATACCAGGCCTACAATTATAGACATGGAGAGCCAGGAAGACTCTTCTTACCCGGTTAGCCCTTCTGTGTAGAGATGGTTTTTCTACTTTGCTTCGATACGGTGCCATTACAAAAAGGAGTTTGAGAGGGCACTTTCATTAAAACATTGTTCTCAGCAAATCCAAGCTCACCATTTCTCTCCTCCATCCTTCTTTCCTCCCTTCCTTCCTCTCTCTCATCTAACTCTAGGGCACTCAAGAAGCTCTCCTTTCTGCCGGGACGTGACCCGCCCAGTTAGCTCTCACTTCATAAATCACATGCGGTGTCTGGGACGGCACAGACTTAAAAATACGCAGTGTCGCTGTCTAACTTCTGTTCCTTCCCTGAAAGGGCAGTTACCTCCAATGTGAAGGGCCAAAACATGCTTGCATGTGGCACTTCCCAACACCCGCGGGATCGTGACTGTCTGTTTCCATGGCAGCGGCTGAGAGTGCGTTTGCGGGAGCACGTACGTACATGCGAAATAGATCGAGGGAGCAGACCTTCTCTGAGATGTTTCCTTACAAACCCAAAGCATGGCCCATTGTGTCACTCTTTCCAAGCAGTGATGCACAGCCAGAAAGAACACAAGTTATTCATTTCTTATAAAGCTTATATTGTTTAAAAAGGTGGGGGGCAGGAGATTTGGAAGATTATCTCTGTTTTATGCTTGAAAACAAAACAACATCCTTTAAAGTGCTTAACAAAAAGCATGTTCAAATCCTGAACTTAAAGTGGAGCACAAGCCCATCTCAATAGCATCCCAGGAGGTCTGAAATATTTTCAGCGCATAAGCAGGTATAGCTGGTAAAGTTTTAAAGTTCATTAAAACATTGTCAAGTGTATCACATGTTAGAAAAAAAACTTCAAGGGCATTCCATAACAGAGCATTACCAGACCCCTCATAGAGGCTGGATGAGTCTTTTCAAGCCTGGGCGGCCACCTAGGGCACACAAAAAAAAGCAATGCTCTGGTCATAATAACCGTAACTCAACTCTTTATTTGTCTAGATCCAAAGACGATGAAGGGGAGAAGACAGAGCGAGAAAAAGAATAAGAAGAAAAAGACCATGGGGAGGAGCCTTTTATTACGCATTCCTCATATCTACTTCCCAGGCGACTGGTGAGTTTAGTCGGATACATTATCCCTTTTATTCTGTGGCAAAATATGTTCATATACACTTAAGATATATTAAATACATTGTCTTAATAGCAGAATAATAGTTAGTGCTGCCAAGGAACACCAAAAACTTCAACTGATGTCTGCAGGACCATAAGAAAAAGCACTGAACTATATAATCAAATCCCATCAGTACCGGCCTGGGTTTCATCCTCAAGTAGCCACATGACTCGCTGTTACGGTAAACCCATGTCCCAAGGCGGCAAGATAAAACGTTTTGACTGGGAAACCGTTCTCTACTGTTCAATATGAAACATTGTTTTTTCCCTCTTTACCGTCCCGGGGCATACCACATCCCTAAATATCACTAAACAGAGGCATATTTTGGTAAGCTCCTAAATGACATATTCAATATCGATCCAAAAACACCCTCTAAAATGACACACGGTGCAACACACTGTTTGTCTGAATGTGTGCTGCCTTAAATGGGAGCAATTTTAAGATGTGCAATTCCATACAAATGTCAACCTTTAGATTAAAAAGTTTTTACCAAAGGTTTTCAACATACTGATAGGTCTGATGTCAATATTTGGTGGTTTAAACCCATGTGTTGGGTTTGCAAATTTTAATTCACAGAAATCAAACAAAGTACTGTATGTTGTCTCAAAAA
This sequence comes from Oreonectes daqikongensis, assembly GCA_026939265.1. Taxonomy (NCBI): domain Eukaryota; kingdom Metazoa; phylum Chordata; class Actinopteri; order Cypriniformes; family Nemacheilidae; genus Oreonectes; species Oreonectes daqikongensis. The sequence continues at coordinate 6,000,850 of JAOTQM010000187.1, forward strand.
CATGCGTTCTTTTTTGTCACATGCATAACGCATACATTTTTCTCTCTTTAAAATAGAAAACTCATGCATAGACTGATATTTTTTCTGATGTCTGGACTCTATCAACAGGTTTTAGTAAAATATAAACAGATGATTTAATTTACTGGCAATAAATACATTCTGTAAAAACTTATATTTCAAGTTTTGATTGAAAGTGTCACATCCATAATGCTGGAATTGGCCTGATGTGACTTTTCTGAAAGGATTTCCATACAAATTAAAGCACTGTAAGGACCCTTTTAACAGCACTACTAAATAAAAAAAGCGAAATAAGTGTCTAGATAAACTAGACTCTCCCTACTTCAACGGTTATTGGACAACTATTTAGTCAGACAACCACTTTCACCCATCCGTGAGTCATAAAACAGCCTCAAAACAAACCCTTTGGCTTCTGCTGTTTAAACCGTGGTACAGACAGAAGCACTGTAAATGTTACACTCCTAGGGCATTACCTTTTCTATTCGGCTTAAAAGAAAGGGGCAATAAATCAATTAGCCTGGAATCACACTGGGTTACTTTGCAAATTGCACAGCGGAAAGTCCGATCCACTTCCCAACACCTGCTTTTTGATCCACTGTCTTGTCATTTCCTCTCACAACTGTCTTTTATTTTTCTTATCATTTGCTGGAGGCCATTTAAGTTAGGATTATGAAGCCATATGTAAACGGTGCATGTGAATGACAGATTTAATGTGGCCACTACAGCAACTTGTCCCTGCCAGACAGCGCAGAGATGTTAACCGGCCACATGGGAGAGCAACGCTTTAGCGCACATTTCCAAGGGCCGAACGAAGGTCCGGGAAGATGAAAATCTGTTGCGTATCCGATGTTAACAAGCAGAGGAAACAGCGAAGGGCAAAAGGTCAGCAAGGGGCTTAATCTAATAATCAACTCGCAACAATTGCCCATTTATGTGGGAACGGCGCAACCGTCTACAGGGAGCCAATCACCTTCTGCTAATCACTGTGATGTAAACAAAATTAGTCACTCGTTTAAAAAAAAAAACTGTGAAATAAGAAAGGAGGGGAGACCCTCCACACGGGCAAATATATGCCAGAGAAAAACACACTCCACGGTCCAAATGAATGGCTTGCGTATGCCGAGCGGAAACATCACGAGTCACAATGTTGCAGCCCTGCAGAACAAAGCCGACTCTGTGTCCCACACTACAGGCACGTACGCTCGCAGTCTACACAGTCATGGCGAGGGGTCTCACATCTGGGGCTGGGCTTTTGACGGGAATTACGGGAATTTTTGTATAAACACTCCCATTCCATAATGGCTGCCACTTCTGGCGGCAGCGATACCATTTAGGGGAAGCGTCTGCTAAAAGGTAAACCGCTCTGTGCGAGAGTTCATAGTAGAGAGAGAAAGGAACAGCTCAGAGGGGAGAAAGACATAAACAAATTCATGCAGACCACAAAGCTAGAATACTTTTTAAGGAAATTAGGCATCATTGCTTCTTATGAAGATGACGTGCTAAGCAGCCAGTGTGCCAGGAGGCACAATCCGTTTTATATCTGAAGTGCATATGATGCGTCTCATATCTGTCATTATCATAGGGGTAAAAAATATATTATCGGCCATATCGTATGTATCGGTATATTAAAGCCTATAAATTATATATAATTTCCTCTAGTTAAATAATTTCAAGTCTTGAGACCTGTTAGACTTTTGAGAACACTTGCACTGGAAACCATTTATCTATAAATGTGTTTATTAAATAAACACTATACCAGAAAGGTTCAAAGTTAAAGAATCTTTAACGAGTGTAAAGTAGACTTTGTACATGACTTTCGTAAAAAAGAGAACTAAATGTTACTTTGTTTTCTGTAGTCAATGTTTTAAAATAAAAGCAGTTGTCCACTTTTTCCCTTTTGTTTCAGGTTCAGAAAAATGTATATTTATGTTGAGATACTGTATATCGGCCAATATATCGGTTATCGGTTTCCACTGTTAATGAATTATCAGTTATGGTTATCAGACAAAATTTACATAACAGTGCATCCATTCATTTTTACCAAATTTTAGGAACAATGGATACCTAAAAAAAATGTTCCATCATTCAGACAGAATACATACTGGTTAATAGAAAAAGCTAAACAAAACGTAAGCCAGATCATGAACATATCAACATATCATATATAATATAATGCACAAGTTATATAATAACAACATGTGACCGGCTCACTAAAACATGTTAATGGCATGTTGTAGGGGTCCAGTGTGTTTACATTAGGAATGGGGGACAAATGAGCTAATTCAAGGGTGCCTGTAAAACCTTAAGCAAATGAAGGGGAAAAGAATGTCCAAGCAAGCTTGTTTACAAGTACCTACATGTTTGGCTTGGTTTGCATGCAAATCATAACACATGAGAAGAGCTTCTCATGCAGCAGAAACAGTAAATATGAGTGTAAATATGACAAAACAACTGCATGTATCTGTATGAGAGAAACAAAAACATCTAAACCAGCTCAAGCCAACAAGCGTACCAGAGAAAAAGAGTTTCAAGCAATTGAGATCAATGTTGATTTAATGATGCCTTAAAACAACAGTACAAAAATTAGCACACACTATGTAGAATGTATAAGAAATATGTAACATGAAAGAACAAGAGAGCCGAACATGAAAGATTTGAAGCTTGGTTCACTTGTTACCTGAGGGAAACACACATGAGCACACATACACACACTTACGCACGTACGTACACACACAACTACATATTAGTAATTGATAACGGAGGAGTTCAAAGGGCAGCAATGTGTTTATCTCCCTGCATACTCGACCCTCAAACAGAAGTGCCCACGTAGATGAAAGGCAGTCTAATGCACCATCTCATCATCATCAGAACTCTCTCCAGCCTCACCATCTCTAATGGTGCACAAAAACATGGACAGGAGCGAGCTGGATGGGTAGTTTTACACAACGCCTTCTGGTAACTGGTGACTTATATAACGGATGCTGGTAGCAGGAATAAGAATGCAAGCTGCCAGAAGGATGTGAAGATTGCTTCATGAACTTTATTGGTGTAGAGATGGTTTAATTAATATTTTGAGGCCCATACTGATACCGTCCTGTGCAATACTAAAAATGAATGTCAGAACAACATCATAAAGCTGAGGTAACATTGTTTTCCAGAAGTTGATTTATGTGTAAACTGCTTATAGAGCTCCTGAAGGGCAGCATCTGTGACAACCCAGGCTGGGAATAAAACAGCACAGCTTTAGGTGAAATATCCTCAATAACTTGGACAATTAGTTCCATTATTTTCACTGCAATTCCTTTGCTTTTGGGCAATTGCGAATCTTTGCTTAAAATTCCACCTGCACTAATGTCTTAATATTTGTGCAGTTTTTTCTAGTTTCTGTTACTTTTCAGATGTTGTTCTAAGGGGCCATTCACACAAAACGGTTAAAACAAAACAAAAATAAGCGCAGGCACAAGAATGTGTCTCGTATTAACTATCATTAAGATTATCAATTAATATTTACTTTATTCGATGCAAATGAAAAAGCTGTGAGAGACCAAAGAACAGTCAAGTCCTATCTTAACATCTAGCTTCACATAGAACCATTATTAAAATTCACAGGGCTCAATAGGTACGCTATACCTTAAGACTTAAAACACGACAGTTCACCCAAAAATGAAATTCTTATCTTTTACTCACCCTCATGTCATTCCAAATCTGCATGACTTTTTTTTGAAGATTGAGAGTTTTCAATCATCAGCCCCCATTGACTTCTATTGTGTAGACACAAACCTACTTTTATATATTTTGTAAAATATATTTATTTTGGGGTGAACTATACCTTTAAGATTCCTTTATACCATTCCGTCATTTCTGTTTGCGTCACAATAAACATGGCGTCTGCTCTGACTAACGTCTGTTGGTTTAATCTGGACGCTTTCCCAAATTGGCAGACGAATGACACGCTTCTATTCCAAGGCACACATAATTTTGGCCCAGATAATTTACGTCAGAGATCATCTCCCAGCGGCAGTCGAATGAAAGAAATCCCAGCCGATTGCAGGAAGATTCTTATTCAATCAGTCCTTCCAGGCCTTCAACATGAATCACCCTGTAAATCATAGAGGAGTATATGAATGAAAGAAAACCACACAGGCCGCAGACATGGGGAAAATTCGCCCACAATGCCTTCTTTCTTTCACTTGACCAAGCAGTGGATATAGCCGTGCCGTCGTGCACTCGAGAAATGTCTAAATTTATCTGACACAGTAAATGGCTGGAGTTTGTGTACTGATAAAGGAACGCAGCTGCGCCTTTCCTGACCTTTATGTCGCGTGGTGGGGTTGTCCCAAGTTCGGCTCTCGCTCTCCCATGGGAAAAGACATCTTGGCCTAAACAAGCTGTGGCTGACTGTCAACACATGCATGGATTTCCAGATCTCTCAAGGCTAGCATCTTAGAGAGCGATAATCCATACACATGTGCCCTCAAATAAAGCATCCAACATCTGGCACGCATGTTTATTTGGTCATCACAGTCTTCACTGTGGCATACCATCTGAAGTCAGAGAGTCAGTCCTGTCATTGATTGATAAGCAACTCAAGAAGAAACCAGCAAACAAGAGGTGAAGCCGCATCAACCAGAACAAAGATGGATGGCACAGCTAGCTCTTGGCAAACCAAACCATCTCCACATGCCAACTGGTGATTCCTACGAGAAGTAGAGCTCAGCCAAGTAAGTCCCCATCTGCCAGAAGGGAGCCGTGCCATGCACCCACTGCCACCTGTGCCCATTCAGCTGGACTCTGACAGGCTAAAGATGATATGGCAACAATTATGATTTTTTGCATGATGTTAAACCTTTTCTAAGTTTAACAAGCAGATACAACTATAAGTTATTTGAGGGATGGTTTCTCATAGAAACAAGCATTATTGTCTGCAATTTTTGAATGAGTTTTCTGACATCAACTAACCACCGAGCATTGCTATGTCTATTATTTAACCTTCATGTAGAAGAGTTTGAATTAAAGTAGTTAGAGAGGTTTGAGTAAAGTAATCCTTTAAAATAATTTAAGAGAAATTAAAATTCTCTCAATCACTCTAATACCATACCAGATGTATCAAAAACTATTTTTTAAATAATTTATAAACATATGTCCTATAATGTGAAGGCACATACATCCATAAAAGCAATCCAAAACATATAGACCACTTTGGAAGACGTAACAACGCTGGTCCAGAAGAATTTCCTGTTTTAACACTACACAAACAACTGAACAAAATACAACCAACAGAACATTTATAACCAAATCAAATATCTTTAAGATTTATTGAGATATGTAAGATTTAAAAAATATTAATAATTAAAACTGATAAAGGAAGTGTTTTAGGACCAGTGTTTACATCTTGTGAAGTGGTCTGTGTGTCTTCTAAAGTGAAACTGAAATTTTTGTGAGATTTGTGAGAGGAAAAAAAGAATGTTTTGATTTTATTTGACTAAATAAGCGCTAAATTGAAATAATACATTTAAACGTCATTGGTTCTAGCGTGTCTTGTGACTAGTTGTATTTCTTCACAAGACACAACAGAACCAATGAGATTAAGTTATCAAAGTTCTCAAATGTGTGAATTTAGCACTCTTGTGGCTTAATTTTCATTAAATAAGTTCAAAATATTAATAGTTTTTCCTCACAAACCTATTATTTCACTTCAGAACACATTTCTTACCAGAGTAATTTGGATTACTTATAATGGATGGATGGACTTTTTGGAACTTCAACATTTTGGGAGCTATATTTATATAAAATGACAGATATCTTAAGAAAATCTTTGTGTTCATATGATATGGCATGAGGCTGAGTAAATTATAAGATTTAAGAATGTTTTTTTTCCAGCAAACTATTCCTTGAAACTAATTCATGGTGCATCAATGTCAATACAGACGGAGTAAACATCCGGGCTGTCGTCCAATCGTCAGTGATTAAGGAGTTTAAGAGTTTCAACCAGCTGAGTAACGCCATATCATTTCCTTTGTAATTTTATGGCTGGCTTTCATCTTCACAGTACGTACATGCCTGTGGAGAATGAACTGTTACACATGCAGGGCTTTCATACAAAATAATAAGCTTAAGTATATTATTTATGTTCTGACTCACACACATGATGAATCAAGCATGTGGCTTCTCTCAAGAAAAAGGGGGAAATGCACAACTGCACAAAGTGTATAAACACAGATACACCCATACATATACCGTTAACAAACCCAAAAAGACGTAAACATGTAGATATTAAGCCTCTCAGAGTTGCTTTCATCATTAAATCATTTTAAGAAGTTCTTGCCCACTTCATTCAAAACAAGGAATGAGCGCTTGTAAAACAAAATCCTTTTTTCAGGATTTGCCAAGAAGTCAGCGAGTGCAAAGCATGAAATATGAGCTTTCCTCCAATGGCCTGCAGAATCGCTCAGCTTACTGCCTGTCCTCATACTGCCTCAACACGTCCTCATGACCCAACTACAAACAGAATGCACGAAAACAGACCGTATCACTGTATCGAAACGCCCTTCATTCACAAAACACTACACATGAGTCATGAAACATAAACAGATATACTGTCACAAAACAAAAGTACATAGAGACTAAACAACACTGTAGGGTTGTGTTTTTCTTTTGAATCCCATAAAATCACGATGACACAGACGTAATGCAGTCTTTGGTAAACCAAAAGTACAGGAGTCTAAATGTAACACTGGCTGTACTGGAGGCAATTTGGTTCCACTGGAACTAATGTGAAAGACAGGTGGCACCAGACTTAAGTCATGATATGAGTTACTTCAGCCCAGCTCACGTACTTCTTCCTGTCAGCTGCTCTGTTCTCTCCATCGAGCCCTGAGCTCCACCTCCAAACCCTTCACCGGACACAAGGCCTTCATATCAGGAATCAAATCTCTATAACTCATCCGCCTGACATCACAGGTCACACTACATCCATTAAAGGTGCCATCCATCACTGAAGCGACTGCCAGCACATATGCTGTATAGCGAGAGCAGATGCCATCATTTGGGTGGCTATCATCCATTCAATTTGGTAATACTCCTTTAAGAGCACATTATAATCATAATATATTATAATCATAAATGTGAAACAAACTTTGATATGGTCACAAAATATAAAAACTATGAATCAACTCATCTCTGCAGCAAACGTTGGCTCCATCCCTCCATTCAAAGACCACAAACAGTGTTTGTTCAGACTGACAGTGTCACACTACGCCAGCCCTGCCAACTAGCGGAGGGTACACCCGTGGTGGCGGTGGGAGCGTTTTCTATTCCTGCCACGTAACCTGGACTGAGAGGAATCTGACATGTCGAGGACGTGCCAGCACCCCTGAGCGCTCCAACAGGAAAGCGTAGTATTCGTGCTGATTTTTATGAATGAGCGTTCGAGAGCGGAGGATGAATCACGACTTCTGTTCAACGTTAGCCAAAAGGCAGCAGCCGGATCCACACACACACATACGCACATTCGTGCCTACAGTCCCTGCCCACCTCATACAAAGCCACCAGACGCGACGCTCAGACACACGGGTAAATGTGTAGGGGTGGAGATAAAGCTGTGACAAAGGGAAAACGCAAGGATAGTGTAGGTTTTGCGGTGTACAAAAGAGTCTGCAGTCTATGAATATGCCCACTGAAGTAAATGAAAGTCTTATCCAGCAGGTAACCTTCAGCTAACTGCATACCAAAAAGATAAAAGACCACTTCAAAATTATATATTATAAATATATATTTAAAAATCATTTGTATTGTATTAAAAGGGACAGTTCACCCAAACTCTGTCATCACTTACCCTTGAGTTGTTCCAAATCTGTATAAATGTGTTTGTTCTGGTGAACACAGAGAAAAATATTTGGAAGAATGCTTGTAACCAAACAGTTCTTGGCCACCATTGACTACCATAGTAGGAAAAATTACAATGGTAGTCAAGTGCCCGAGGACTGTTTGCTTTCCAACTTCCTTCCAAAATATATTTTGTGTTCATCAGAACAAAGAAATGAATAAAGCCTCAGCCTTTATGTCACCATTCCACTGATAATTTCCTCCACAGTCTTGTGAAACCCAGTAAAACCAATTGTGCAGGAAAAGCACTCACGGCTGACCTGATTTGGTCATCTTGCCTGAGGACTTCAGCTCAGATGGACTTCACAGCAACCTCTGGGAACAAGCACTGATCACATTACTGGAGGTAAAGGTTTTTTGTCATCCAGAAGAAGAAAAAAAACAGCAATTATTGGGAGGAAGCCAGTACAGTACTCACACCAGCGGCTAAGAATGGGTCGTGATGGTCAACTAGTGTTTAACTGGGTTTCATTTAGCATGCTGGACAGTGGACAGGACTTGCTTAAAACAAATTAGCTGCTTCTTAAATAATACAAAATAAAGTATATCTCTACTATAGCGTTTATTTTGTATACTTGGACATGATAAAAAATGTGACCCTGGATCACAAGCAACACGAGAACATAGTAATAGCCAAAAATACATTGTATGGGTCAAAATGATAAATTTTCCTTTTATGCCAAAAAACATTAGGATATTAAGTAAAGATCATGTTCCATGAAGATATTTTGTCTACAAGTCTACAAACTTTACTTGCTGCTGCCTACTCTTTGGGAATTACCCACTCAAATTTTGTATTCAAGCTTCGAATTTCAGCTTTCAGGTTAATATATTCTTCACAACGTCATTACAGCGGTAAGCCAGAAAGAGAATGTTAAAACAAACCTGTTTCTTTGTAGTCCGGCCTGCTACAGCACCTCTGATTAACAACTTTAAAGGAGATTTTTTTTCAATGTTTAGATTTTTTTGCACCCTCAGATTCCTGAGTTTAAAATAGTTATATATCGGCCAAATATTGTCCTATCCAAAAAACAATATATCAAAAGCTTATTTATTCAGCTTTCAGATGATGTACAAATCTCAATTTCGAAAAATTGACCCTTAAAATTGGTTTTGTTGTCCAGGGTCACAAATTATTAAGCAAACACGTATTTGCACAACTTCTCTTCTCTGGAGATGGAACAGGAAGAAGTCTTCTTAGCTTTAAAAAACATTACAAGTGTAAAGACTCCCACACATGTCAGAACAGGGCCACAGAAAAGACATTAAACCAACCTTACTCATAACCAAACACTGATCTCAGGTTAGTTTTAGAAGCCGAGAGAGGGTTTGTACCAGTCTGGCAGTCAGAGAGCAATATCTAAGCTTATCTGTGCTTTATACAATAAAACTACATTCTCTACATTATGTAGTCTAGCTAAGGAATGTGAACAATCCCAGCAATGCGAGCCATAGAGGATTAGAACAGGTTTGATCTGAAAATCAGCTAGCCTTCAGGGCAACAATAAGAGTTTGTGTTGATGTTTGTGCTAGTATAGCCTCCCGTGAGGCCTGGGGTCTAAAACCCACGCCGGACCCTGTTATCCAACAAGCCTCTCCCCCTCCCATTAGGGGGGCGGGACTGTATGTGTTTTTGGGGATGGGTGGGTAGACACGCTTGTCTGGAACAGAGTGACCTGAGGGGCCCATTCAAGCCAGGCAACGGTGTAGTGCAGAGACAAAATCCACAAAAAAAACCACACACGCATATACACAAAAACAGGCAATGTCAGCAAGGCCACAACCGAGCAAACAACTGGATGGGTCACTAGAGCAACAGGCAGGCAGTGGGGCCTGAAGTGTAAACAGTGAGGAGAGCTATCTGACGGCTAGAGTTGTTAACAGCTTGCGATAAGACACCCGGAAAAAAGAGAGAGAGCAAGAAGTGGCAGTAAAACTGTTGAGAGGGGTCATAAAGAAAAAAACCACAGACAATATAAGCAGGATGGGAGGAGAGGTTGGCAGGCAGAAGGGAGGAGATTTGGGAGGGGTGACGCGTTGCTCCCCCTCTCGGAGGCGGTGGTGGGTGTCTTGTTTTGTGCATGTTATACACTTGACATTTGTGTGACATTTTCCCTCAGCACTTTGCATCACATGAACCCTGAGTGTCCGTTAGAAACCCCCCATCTTACCCCGCTAACACCCCACGTTCCCACCTCCAAAGACCAACTTGCCGTTGCAAAACATCTTAGGAGACAAAGAGCAGACACACACACAAACAAACTAATTATACCAACTACTACCACCGGGGGCACTGTTTAGACAGTGAACCCAACTCTCTCAAATGACCAAAACATGTAAAACTTTGTTACATGCATGCTTGAACATTTGTTAAGTATTTCATTACCAATTTTATAATTAGTATAAAACTTAAACATGCAAAAAGATTTTAGAATGTGGTGTGTCCCCTTTTGCTTTAATTCACACCAATGACAATAAAGAGAACTAAAGTTTGTCCTACATTTAAGAATATAGCAAAGTCCACATAACAACGATAACAATACAGACAAACAATATCAATGGAATTACTTTCGAGCATTTTTTGAAAATAATTTTTTAAACATAACATTATCGTCTGATAGCATGGACACTAATACAGCTATTGTTACAGGTTTTGGGTGTGAACCGGTCTCCAATCCATGTCATCCCAGCATAAACTGAGCAACTTGTGTGCAAATCATCAGATCTTTTAAACGTCACAAATTTGCCTTCGAGTGACCTAAAAACAGTGCACAACCTTGAAAAGCCCACTGTACCCAATACCTTTATTAATCGAGATCTTTTTCAGATTTAAATAAACCAAAAAATATTCATGTGGTTTAAGACTCATTTACTGTATTTTCCAGAAATAGACTCAACAGCCAATTTCGTTTTTTCCATGCTATATGAATATATTTATTTGTGAATGAAATCCACATCCCTCGATTATCTGAAGTCTAAGCAGGTCGGCAAACATCCTGACAGGTCCAAGCAGCGTGAAGACAAACAACATTGCAAATGGAAATTGCATTACAAATGGAACGTCCACACGCTCCAGAAAGACACATTCACACAGCGAGCGCGACGGTATCAAGCGCATGCAAGAACATGCAAGGAATGCTTTAATGGTCTTATGTTTCCGGAAAAAAGGAAAACAATAGCGTTGCTGTGGACCCTCACAACAAATACACAGATGTGGTCTCGCTCGGAGACGTGCACACGCAAAAGCTGATCGTAGATTGGACGCTGACGGCAACTTTTGGTGCAATAATTAGAGAGAGAGGACTGATTCAAATTGACTACAAAACCACTGTGTGCCCTTCAAGAAACATCTGTGTGCATGAAAAACAAGGCAATTATTCTGAGGAGGGTGGAGAAGACTGTCCTACACACGAAGTCCGACAGGCCGCAATGAGCGACTTATAAAGGCCACACTACCATTAAGCCGACAGGTCATTGCAGTTTAGTTTGTTCAGACACTTCAGCGAACCAGTTACTTAAGTTCTCAAAGAAGTTGCTGAAGTGTTTTCTTTATGCAGTTAAGTAAATGTTTAGTTAAAGAGATGAAAATTCTTTTATCATTTATTCACCCTCATGTCACTCCAAACCTGTACAACTTTCTTCTGCAGAACACAAAAGAGGATATTCTGAAGAATGTAGGTAACACTGGCCCTTCCATATTATGAACACAAAAGAAGACGACATGAGGAAGAATAAATTACAGAATTTTCGGGTGAACTATCCCTTTAAAAACTTTTACGTTTTAATGAAGTTATACATAGTGCCAAATATTACATTGTTTGTTGTTATTACAACATGACCAACCCAAAGAAATATACAGATGCAATGCAAATTGGAAATTTTTCTCAGAAATCAAACATCATTCAGCTTTGATCACTGACGTTTCTACAAGAAAGCCATTTGACATCTGTAAAGAAACAAAAGTGGTTTCTATATGACAGGTAGTTGAAACATAAGGGGATGGATATGAAAGTTGCTTCAGAAGCAAAGCAACTGAATCCATTTTGATGAGCGATCACAAACCTTTCGGACTAACCAATAGAACCAGGGTCAATTTTCCTTTCATGTCGACTGTAAGTGCAATTCAAATGATCTTGACTGTGCGTCAGCCTCGACATGAGAAAACAAGTCTCCGGCTGTCTATCCTCACCAATACCTCTCATCAGGTGCCATCTTTCTCACCAACGTTCGTGAGTCACAAACACAGCGCGCTGTCGACAGCTCGTAAAGCGTAGGGAAATGCCAGGCTGTGATTTTCATAGACGAATTGTAAATTCTTTTTGAACTTGCGTGTGGTAACGCTGACAGGAAGCGCACACAATCGGACAGGTGGCGGTTCACTGTTCATTCCAGTAAGGTCTGAGGGAAAAACACAGATCAATCAGCTGGACCATTAGCTTGGTCCTTTCTGCTCCGACTACCAGCCATCATCTTTGTTCAGGTGTCTGAGCCTTGGATACAGGTGACTCACACCGCCCCCACCTCAGTCTGCAAATGCTTAAACAGCATTCAGACACAAGATTACCATACTGAACAGGTGTGCAGGGGAGCAAGTGCTGACACGAAGTGGGCGGCACTGCCGGGAAGAGACTGTATCAGCAACACCAAGGGGAGTAACTGAAAGAAAGGACACTTGCTTGGAAAGTTCCTCACTGCCACGGATCAAATCTCCCGGCAGGATACGTGGCGGCAGACACAGCGTGTAACCTTCATACCTTCCTCGAACATGTCCTCTGCATTATTGTTTGATTCAGAGAATTCCAACAGCAACAATAAACAATCCAGCCGGAACGGAACGCGTTTCTAAGGAGGTTTGATTTCCTTTGTTTGTTTTCAGGCGGTTCTGTGACTGCCTCTCCGGGCCCGGGACATGCACGTTCCGCAGGTCTTCTGAAGGCCAGGGGTGGGAGAGCGCTGCTTCATTATGCTTTCCCACCATTCTTGTGTGCTTGGGAAAGGAAGAGCCTTGAAGCAAACATTCATAAGGGATAGTCCACTTTCCCAGGCATTCCCAGTCAGATGTAAGGGATATGCTGCCATTCACATCTATGGACCTTCTGGCTATAGAGATAAAACGTCAATCCCATCTGAAACAGAGGGCTTTGGGCATTGAAGTAGCACAGAGAAACCTGACCATGGAAGTACATTTTGAGGCCGAAGGGGGTAACCACACCTAACATTCCCAACAATAAATACATCTATACTTTACAATAGAAGAGCTTTGAACCGACCACAGAAATGAATCCATTTGAAACAAGAGGTCACCTCACTTTGTCTGGGTTTTTGAAAGCTTATAATAAAAGCAAATATGGTGATTGCAAACTAATGCAAACACAGAGATATGATAATGCTCTAAGTTTGTAAAATCTATTTAAATTACATTAAAATATATTTAAAAACTAAAAAAAGATTATATTTTTATATTAAAATATATCATAAAAATATTATATACATTATATTGTCAACATACATGTTCCATTCTTGTGGGAAAATGTAACTGTCTTCCAAGTCTTTCTGCATCAACCTAAAATTATTTAGTTATTGCTAACCACTGCAATACGCATACTGCGATATGCACGTTAAAGTTGTGCCGGTATTCAAAAATAATTCACAAAGAAATGTAAACCATTATATTAATATGTTTTTACAGTACGTTACGCAGTAGTTAGTAGAAGACTTGCATACTCTATAAAACATTATTTAATTACATATCAATATAAATGTATTTGTTTTTAAATAACTAAAACATAATTAATATCAACAATAGAGATTTATATTAAGCAAGTAATACAATATTTAATAATATTATTATTAAGAAAATAATATTGTAATAATCCACACAATTTGATAAAAGGCAAAGCAATTATTGTAATATGAAAATTTGATACCTGCAGATGCCTAATGCACATTTGTGGTATTCTGATCTTTTCAATATACCTTGCAGCCCTTACATTACTTTATTAACATGTGCATTTATCTGCCAAAATTCAGTACATTAATTTGCCTGTCCAAAACAAGCTGTCTATCATTTTCTAAATAAAATTGATAAAAAGTCACAACAATCATCAACACAGACAGCCGAAAAGCCAGTTTAGGAGAACAATACAAACAAATGTTTTCTAGATTACCCAATGAATAAAGATCATTCCTTTCCTCCACTGTTTTCTCTGTGCAGCTCCTAAAAGAACATCACCTCAGGTCACAAAACGGCTTGTTTTCTTTTCAGTGAAGGGAGACTGAATAAAGGACCTTCCATCCTCAGCTAATGTCAAAGCCTTTAATGAATTGGTAGACAGTCTAGTCATAACTCTCCCAACAAAACATAGATTACACTTAACAAATATTTACCTGACAAGGCCCTGCCAGAACGACATTCCTCCATTTCCGAAGCAAAGCAAACATCTACACGCTGCAATTTTATCCTTGTTTCATTTCCCCATTTATTTTACTATTCATTCAAATTCCATGTAAATCATAGACGTTAAATTCTAACTGGAGAAAACCCATCAACAATAAAAAACAGTGAGGCTCAAAGAAAAATCTGGCCCTATTAGTCGGTTCTTACCCTTCTGGCAGTGATTCGAGGTCCAGCAGCGGTAGCTGTAGTTATCATTGAAACTGGTCCTGATGCATTGCGGCCGATCCTCCATAATACCTGGACAAACATCACCACACTCCTTGGATTGCTTGTTCCCAGCAATGTAGTTGTTAAACTCTGCATCCATTATGAGCGACCAGTCAACCGAATCCAAGTAGCAAAGCTCCGGGTTCTTTTCGATCCTAATGGCCCCTCTGGTGATGTTGCTCAGGTTGTAAAGACCGATATCTTTCAGGCCGGTCATTTCGAAGATGACCAGGGCGTAGTTGTAGAATAAGTTGCGTCCTCGGATGACGCTGAGGTTGGGGAAGAGCACGCTGAGACTGTCTAAGCCGGAGACACGGAACAGGAGAAGGTAGTCCGTCACCATGGTCAGCTTGGGGAAGGACAGGGTGCGAAAGTGCTCCTGGTTGAGGTTGTTGTTCTTGTCTCCGATGAGGAGGATCTGCAGGTAGCCCTCCACCACGGTGCAGTTCTCCAGCTTCTTGAACTCACTGATGTCATTGCGAATATCAATGTGAGGACCACAGACTGTGAAGGAAAAGAGAATAGTCAAGTTAGTCCTTTAAAAGTCCTGTTTTCATCTGTCATTTACAACTCTTAATAACTTCATCACATAACAACCTGCGTTGTCTAATAAGCCTGTTCAATGTATAGACGGTTTTAAAGCAACAACATAAACAAACGTTACTGCGCATGTGCGTTTTTGTGGGCCAAACTTCTCTTCCGGTACATATCTGCAAAGATTATTTCTGATAACAAGCAAAAGAAATAACAAGTAAATGCCATTAGCTAGTAAGTTAAAAGTATGACTAGTCAGTATTATTTTGGGTTACCAGTAGAAGAACCGTTACTTAAACTTAAATGTGACAGTTTCACGATTCAACTTATTGTTTATTTAATACAATTAATATACAATAAAATGTTCATATAAATTAATATTAATTTAATCAAATATAAATAGTTATATTATTAGCCACTAGCTAGACTGATCAACAAACAGACCGAAAGTTAACTTCTGGCCAGGCGCATGCGTCTGATGAAACCACTACACCACTGTTGGCAGACAGTAACAAAAATAAATAAATATAAAGTAGTATATATTGCAAATATATAATCCTTGGACCTAACCAACTAATACGATCCACACATGCATGAGTGTGATAGCACAAAACTATAAAAACGTATATTAAGCAAACTGAAAAGGTCTTGAAGGATAACGCAGTTAAACAGTAGCGTAAACCTGACAAAAGAGACACTGTGATAAAACCATAATAAAATGTCAGGGAGATTTACATATTTACAGTGTCTACAGGTACAGGAGTAATTCACACCATGATAACAACACAAATGTTGGCCGGTGACCCCCTCGGTAAAGTTACATCTAACGAAATGTCTTGACATATGAGCTCTTTGGCTAAACCTTTTATGTTCTTAGAGAGACTTTTAGGTCAGCCATTACAGGACCCAGCAACCCAAACACACAAAAAGAAAAGTATCAATCTGTATTTACAAACGGTATTAAAATAGCCCACAAAGTGTCCCAGAACTTTAAAGTAACGTGAAAACTCGGGATGGGAGTGGAAAATGCTTTTCCTGCAGAAGAAAATGATTCATGAATATGAATCTCGTCTAAGGTTACTCCACAACCGGTGTGCCAAAAATAGTGTGTTTATTTTAATAAGATGAATGGTCTTCTGACAGTGTATTACGCTCATCCAAATTTAGAACGGAAATGACTGCCACACGAGAAAACAGTATTTGCTTTCCCGTATCATCACAAGTGCCGTAGGGCTGCACTCGGGAGTCATGGAGATGCATGTCTCCTTTGTTTCATTGCGGCATTTTTTTCCCTCCACAATCCAGAGAGAGGGAGGAGAGCCGGAGTGACTCGAACACAAAGACTAATTTGTTTGTTGGTTAAAGAGAAACTTTAGTCTTCAGTTCCGGTTGGATCCATTAATAAATTCAGGCGGTCTGGCAGGAGACTGAAAGAGAGATCGAGAGAGACGGGGAGACACACAGAAATGATGTCTGTCAGCTGAATGACAAGAGAGGGTTCATACCAGACACAGCAGCGTAAAAAAAAAAAACTTGACAGCTAAAAGCTCATTCAGTTACATAAACAAAATTGTCAAATACTTCAACTGAATCCATTAATAGAAAAAGATCTCGAGTCTGAACAATTATGATGCTAAATTGCAATCAAATTTAAATGATGTACATAAAAATAATTTTAAAATTAAAAACTGTGCTTTTTTTTCACTACAATGATAGAGCGAGTTAAAATAATTGTTTTAACTATGAGAAATTAAATACAGACACAAAAAAACTTTTCTTGCCTCACAAATAAACCACAATATGTGCTGAAATAACTGCTGTAATGAAGAAAACAATAAAGGCTCTCACATCTCCAGAAACTGCCACACATGAAGCGTGCTGCCAGCTGCCACAAACATGCCCACCAGTTGACCTCCACATTGAATGATCCAAGGCCAAAGTGCTCACCCAGTTCCTATTCCTCTTCTGAAGATTCAGCTCTTCCGTAAACACAGGCAGTCAAAGAGGCATCTAAGCCCCTGAAGTTGATATTGCTTTCAACAGGTCACATTTTTCAGTCAACACATACAGTAAGTGCAACCGGTTGAGCTCAAAAGAAAATTTCTTCTAAAATTAAAACTACATCTTTTACCTTCGAGAAAGATAAATATTTTCAGCATCTTTAAAAACCTCATAATACTCAACTCAATGGTAAAAGTTGCAGTGCTTTGTGGGCTGATTTAAGAAAGACTATAAATGATCAAGTTTAAAGGTCCAGAGTGTAAGTTTTAGGAGGACCAACTGATAGAAATGCAATATAATATACATAACTATGTGTTCAGAGGTGTATAAAGACCTTACATAATGAACCATTATGTTTTATTACCTTTGAATGAGCTATTTCTATCCACATACACTACAGGTCCCCTTTCATGGAATTCTCCATGTTTCTACAGTAGCCCTAAACAGACAAACTGCTCCACAGAGCGTTTCGTAAATATGTTATCTTCTTCGGCAAAGAAGTGAAAACATGATGACATCTTTGTCCTGTGTCAGCCACCGTAGGGCTTCAAAAGGGAGGGATGAGCGGTGGAGTGAGTCGTTGGTTGCAATTCGCAGCCTCACCACTAGATGCCGCTAAATTTCACTGACTGACTGGTCCTTTAAAGCTGCAATCTTTACTTTTTGCCTCTCTATCACCATCTCTCTTTGAAACTTGCAGGTTACTTTGTGTCTTTACATTTCCCACAAAATCGTAGACAGCACGCATAATAAATCATTTCTGTCATTATGACCTGTTTGGACCACATTTGCCAAAGTAAAATGTCAAAAGCAGTTATGTAAATGTACTTAAACCAGTTGACATTTTCTAAAGAAAAATAATACAAAACAAAGAAGAAAACAATAGCAGGGTTAAGGTCCTCAAATTATTTTGACTAAGAGGATTGAGCTCTGCTTTGAGCTATAATCATCATGTGAATATAATCCTTACTGAAAAATTATGAGCAAGCCTCTCACGCGAGTCAACTAGTTATCTTGCAAATCGCTAGACAAAAATTGCCTGATTGTCTATTCAAGAACAGGAAAAATACGCTGCCTTTACGTTTGTTAAAAATGCCTCTGTAGTGTTTGGCAACAAAGCAAACAGTAACCCAGGAAAGTCCTCCATTCACTGTGGTTTTCACAACATTGTACAAACAGACGGACCTGAAATCCAACTCCTGCTGTTTACATTTGATAACCTCTCACTCGCCGTCCACAGGAATCCTCTGAGATGAACGTGAAAAACGGCTTCTCCGGTGCCCGTCTCCAGATCCAGCCCTTACCGTAGCCTACTTAATCCTGGCCTTCACCAATCACTTATCTACCCATCAGATTTTCTTTCCAAATGAAAAAATATGCCACTATTTATTAGAAACTAAAAGCCCATCAGTACATGTTGTCCTTGACTGCAGCTGTTAAAAGAGAGAAAATGACGACCCTTATGGGAGCGATTTATATCTTCAAGAGATTATCAGAGGTTACTGAAACCGTTTGGAGTAATCGTTCTCGCAAAACAACACAATTATAGCAGTTTTTCAGCACTTGTGACATTTTCTGGTGAAGAGCTGTTTGTTCGAATCAAGAACAAGTTTCCTGAATTATTCCACAAACACAAAAAAACACTTTTCTTGGCCCGAATTCAAAGTTGCCCTAATGTTTTGCATGAAACGCCTGACATTAAGGTATTGAAACCGTTCTGCAGTGACGGGGCACAGGGGAGCATGACCGAGTTCCTCCCGCTCACACCTGCCACCTCAACTGCTGTTTAATCCTCCACATGCTGGAAGTCATCTGACCAGTGGTCTGGTGCTACACTTCCCTTCAATGGCCCTCACTTCAAAAGCACAAGCTCATGTGTCACAGTCCAACCGGTAACACAACACCTCCTGCCCCCTGCCACCCCTTCTATGCTCAACTAGCAAACCCGTCTGAAAGATGGAACCACACGGTATGTTGCTGAGGCAGAGGTTTACAAAAAATAGCAGTCAAATATTAAAGGAAAACCAGTGGTTAGGCTCTACGTTTTCTAATTACTTCGTAGGTTTATAACTACGGTTGGAGTTTGAACCTGTGTGTTGAACAAACAATGAACAATTGGTTTCTAGCAAGGGATATTCTTGGGATATAGGGATATACTCTATATCTAGAGCTCGCATGATGTTTAAGAGACGCGCTGCGCAGCCGGGCGCGAGTATGTACGAGAGAGATGCGTGCATGCCTCAAGTTTAAACAGCTCGCAGGATGTTTTAGGAGACGTGCTATTACAGTGGTGCTGCGCAGAAGACGGATTTCTGCAGTTAGGTCGGATCGAGGTGCTTTGGAACCGCACCAGAGGTGATTTGGAAGCGGACCGAGACCACCTCTTCAGCTGGGTCTCGGTACGGTTGTTTGGTCCGCACCCGAGTGCGATTGTTGTATTCACACCTGCCCAAAAGATCCGCACCAAGGGAGAAAGCAAACTTGAGTTTGATTCAAACAAGACGTGTGAATAGCCCCTAAGAGTGTAACCAATGTTCTTCAAAATATCTTCTCTTGTGTCCTGCAGAAGAAAAAAGTCATTTGAAATAAGGGTGAATAAATTATTAAAGATTAATTATTAAATGATTTTTGGGTAAACTATCCCTTAGGATTGAACTAATAAATAATAAAAATAATCACCTAGTTAGCTAATGTTAATGAATGAGACTTTATTGTGAAGTGTTACCATGAAAAAGAAAAGCAAAAAGGTCACAACGTGGGCAGTTTCCAGTGCCGTAGAACTACATTCCTCATGTTTGATGGGCTATGGGTGGTCGCCGCACAGGCAGATAATCTGTCAGCCCACTTAAACATTTAATTAAGCAACATATACCTCATTCAGCAGCTTACTGAAGCTTTAAGACTGTCTTACTCTTGCAGCTACTATGAAGAAACGCACTAGCGCAGTGACACGAATTCATGGGCAGCAGGAGTGACTCAGAGACGCACCGGATGAGCAAGCACGGACTCTCCCACACAGAGAGCGAAGCACGACTCAGCAAAGCCAGAGCATGGGCTGACACGACAAAGAAATGAAGACAGAAATAATAAGAGAGAAAAAGAACTGTTGGTCACTACGGGGTGAGCCTGAGTCATAGGAAAAGAGCCTCTGAAAAGAGTGGGAAAAACTTGACTACTGTATATCCTGTATTGATATTCTCAACAAGAAATCTATATTTCGCATATACTGCAGCATCAGATCAGCACATATTCAAGTGATTATTTAACCAAAAAAAGGTAAAAAAAAATACTAAAAAAACGAATACAATTCCAAAATATATTTTTAAAAAACGTAATGTACAAAAATCTATGTAATATGTAATAAAAATATAAAATGATGATTTCACATTTAAATTAAAAAACTGCAGGGACAGTTAAACACTTTCAACTTTCGTCATTCTTCATCACCACAATCCTCGCTGAAGCAAAAGGATTTACGTTCTCTGACACAGCATAAGCATTGTGTGTGGGCAGCCTTAGTCACGAGAAGAATGAGCAACACCAGACTACCGAATTCCACATACCAACGTAGGCAAAGGTGGGCTGAGAAATAACAGCAAAAACCAAAAAAATCCACCCACTGTATCTTCCTTTAAGAATGTTTCACCTCAGTGACAGCCGCATCTCTCTCCTGCTTTTCAGAGTCGATGGATACACTTGTTAAAGCAGACCAACGTCTGCGTGTCTCGCATTTAAGTCTAAACTGTTAAGATGAGGCTACACATAAAGGGCTGAATGTCTGTGGATAATAAAGTGGGTGGATTTGAATAATATAGTTTTTAATCTTGACCAGTTATAGCTCAGGGATACAAGGTGCAAAGCTTTGACTAATGTTGGTACTTTTCTTTAGTATTAAGAGTCTGAAGGAATAAGGTTGCGTTCTGCTGCCAGGCTGTCCAAAGGCCGCCCGTGTGAACGGCTAAGACCAATAAAAGAGTTTACAAACTCCCTACTCTTCAAATCAACAAAACCATGTCTGTTTCCCTTGCCCGTGTATTTTTACATGTTCTATTTTCAAACCTCATGTTTCTTCTCTCTCTCTCCCCCAGTGAACCATGCAGTCTTGTTTGCCATGGAAAGTTTACTGTGGTCAAACTTGAAAGGAGGCTAAATTACATTTTATTAGTCTTACCAGATTATTAAAATGAACAGGATGAAAAAAGACCAAAGAAAGACTTCCCAATGAAGCATGGCCATTAATTTAACATGGAATCTTTTATAACCTTTTCACTTAATATAGGAATAAATGTTTACTGAGTATACAGTCTGCAATGGCATGTTACAGATATTTTGATAGCCAGAGCTTGGTGACATACATTACATTTTTTCAGGTAATATTCTATTTTTATAGCAATATTTTCAAATTTTCTCCAAAATGGCTTAAGGAAATGTTCACCTAAAAAGGACAAATCTATCATCATTTACCCACCCTCTTATCATTTTAAACCTGTATGACATATATTTTTAAGAATGTTGCAAGTCAATGGGGACCAACGGTTTTCAACGGTTTTCGGAACATTCCTCAAAATAACTTATTTTGTGTTTTTGCGGAAGGAAGGAAGGAAGCCATACAGGTAAGTGATGACAGAATTTTTATTTTTGGGTGAACTACCCCTTTAAGAAAGAATTTGTACCAATCAGAGGAACCATCACTTTAACCAAAACAACTATTGCCAACCAAGTAATATAAAAATATGTGTTCTATTCACAGTGTTAAATTTATCAGAGCAATAATTTATTCAAAATGTTCACAATCAGGAACTATTTTGAATATTCATCATTGTAAATGGATCACATATCAGCCAACCCTATGACACATTGACATTTAGTTTGTGAAGACAATTACGTGTCATTTGTTTCATAAACCTTACTAATTTATCTTCTATTGACAAACATCCTATTACAAACTATCATTCTGCAGTAATTTTCTATAATTGAATCATAATATACTGTGACTCACTCTGTGTCAGTAACTTTCAAGCATGAGTAGAATCAAACCGGACAGACAGTGAAACTGGGAGTGGGAATGTATAAACTGGTTTTGCTCTTATGGAGGTCAGTGTGCCAGTGGAGTGTCTTTGCAACACATTATAAGAGAGACACACACAGGACAATGGAATGATGGGGTCCAGGAGTGAAACCTTACCCCCCACACACCCCTCTCTATAGGGCCAGTGGTCCTGGGCTCTGCAGGGTGCTGAGAAACAGACCCCCCTGACATTCACAGTGGCCTGGATGTGGGACTGGCCACTCTGGTCAATGGCCTTGAATTGCATCCTAACTCTTTTTGAATGCAAATGTGGGCCATTCTTGGGTTTATTTTCACCTTCATTATACCACAACGCAACCCCCTACACAATAACAATTATAGGCATTTGATGATGCTAAGGCTGCAGGACCCATTAAAAACACAAACATGTACAAGCATAGGATGAGGAAGGAAGTGTGCAAGGACTTAAATATGACAGAGGCAACCGCATGCTGTCATCAAACTGTTTTAATCTGTATGGAGTAACAAAAAGAGCATTGGCAAGGTCTAGTCTGACATAGAGGACCAGTGGGTAATAGGCAGTAGGTCACAATCGAGGTTTAGATTTCAATGTGATTTACAACAAAACAATAAATGGTTAGAGGCTGAGTGTAATGTGCACCAAGAACAGTCAGTTCCAGCTAACATCCCACACAAGCCTGTTCCTGTCCACATTACAGATTGGGTGCTGAAGCTCACAGGGGTCATAGCATTCTGACTCCCCTTTCTCT
This sequence comes from Oreonectes daqikongensis, assembly GCA_026939265.1. NCBI lineage: Eukaryota > Metazoa > Chordata > Actinopteri > Cypriniformes > Nemacheilidae > Oreonectes > Oreonectes daqikongensis. Next base: position 6,023,750 of record JAOTQM010000187.1, read on the forward strand.
TGCTTTATGTTAAAGGAACAAACTGTGAAAATCATGAATCCTTGGCTTAATAACTCATAAGAACTCCTCCATACTGTAGATCACTGGGGATTTGGTTATAGCAGGAGAACAAGACAGCGTGACAACACTAAATCTCAATTAAATAAAACATTTTTGGGCTCCTGCTAATACACAATTGGGCATATTTCTTTAAAAAGCTACGGAGTCTAATTCCAACTATTTGTTACTCTTTCTGGAGACTAAATGGATAGTTCACCTAAGGATGGACTTTCTTTCATCATTTACGTTCCCTCATCCTATTGCCAACCTTTCTGACTTTCAAAAAGATGACATTTTGAAGAACACTGGAAACCAAACAACATCAACCCCTATTGACATCCATTGTATGGATGCAAAACCAATGAGACATTTCTCAAAATATGATGATGACAGAATTTTGTTCTTTGGGTTAACCTAGATAAAACACACCAGGACACAACATACACAACATATTTAACCAAACCATCAGCTCTTTCAATCTGTGAAGTATAGACAAGCTAGCTCAACATTATAGCAACGTTTGTTACATGTTCTTTTTCCAATTTTAAATATGTACATAACACTATTAACCCACACATATTCTCACACATTTAACCACGTTATAAAGCTGATGTCATGCCACAAATGTCAAGGTTCGGTTTCATTTGAAGTTTTCTGACCGTACCAGTTTCAAGGTTCTCGTATCGTGTGCTGTGACCATGAGTAAACCTGACGCCCAAGTCTGTCAACCAAAACATTTGATCATTTCTTAAAATATATGGACCATCCAATGATGTTTAAGCCTTTCTAATCCACTCAATAAATGACATTCTGAAACCATGCAACCCTTTAAGAACAATTTACAATAACCAAAATGGTACTCCAAAATAGTTACTACAGTTCATATTATAATAAAGACAGAAAACGTAAAAGCACAAGGAGACCGTTCATTAATTTAATATGGCTTTACAGTACTGTAAAACCAATACTAGTAGTAACTATAGTGTTTTTGAAACTACAGTTACAGTTTTGTAAGGAATATTATGGAGTAAATTCATGACCACCAGACGTACCTGGAAAAAAAGTGCAGTAGTACCACGACAGCAATGCTGTAGTACAAGGTGTTCAGTTCCCTAAATCAGCCACTGGCTATACGAGGATGATGTGTATCTTGTCATGCCAAATGGCATTTTGTCACAAGTTTTTCACAAACGTTAAAATACAACAAATGTACGCAAACAGCGGAGCACTTAAGTAAAATTCAGAGTTGTACCCACGTTAAAAACACACGTAGTCAGTCTACATTCGCTTCTTTTCCTCACGCATGTGAGACGTGTGGCTTCGACAAACCTTACTATAACGTTTAAAAAACCTTACCGTCTCCGTAAACTAAATATAGCTCAGACAATGTTTTAACAGCTCGTAAGAGGCAAATATGATCATGTAATCTTCTAAACATCAACGTGATCCAGATCATGAATAATTCATAGAAGCTTACTAGACTTGCAACACATCCGATGTCACGACTGATAGGCCCACAGACATGGCCTGAGTCTGAAGGACTTTATATATATTTCATTGTAGTAGTTTCATGGTAGTACGTTTGTTATGAATTGTAGTATCGTGCATTACAAGGCCCGTGCTTGACGGAACATCTAAAGAAATGCATGCAGGTAAACTCATCCACACATGATCACGCTTCAGGTAACGCACATGTGTACGTAAACAAAGCTATGAAGGCAATGCAAGTGTACAAAATGTTGATACGGGGATTCATTTTGTGATAGCAGATAGAGGCATCAACCCTAATTTACCTTCTCCATGAGCACAGCACAGGCAGATGGTGAAGAGAAACAGCACAGGACCCCAAAATAAGGTCCAAACATCCCTCGCTGTTCCAGATCTCATTCCTAATGTGTTCATTAATATCCCAAAAGTAAAAAGGTGGCGTCGCAAAAACGCAAAACTGCAGCCAAATTCGACGCTTCTTCAAAAGTTCAAAAGAATCTGCTTTGGATGGGAAGATAGTTCCTTTACTCGTAAGGATAACGGGAGGCGGCGACGGAGTAGATCAACTATATCTGGTAACTTAAATAATCCTTTTTAATAGTAGCATTAAGATGAATCAAAACATTGTGTTATTCTTGCCAGCAATGCAATGATGAGATCGTGTCTGTGAAATCGTCGGAACCGCGATTTTCACTCGAGCGATAATCTGCATCTTCAGCCTCCATTTCTTGAAAACCCGAGAGGGACGCGCAGCACGACCAGCTAAACTAGCGGTTTCTCCTACGACAAAACACCACCTTGTGAGAATGTTCCAGTGTCGATTTGATGATTCAGATTATATCGATGTAACGTTGCGCAGAAATGTTGAGGTCAGCTTCAAAGACCGCAACGACTCGGATAGCGTACGTATGAATGAAATTGCAGCCCGCTTCAATAAAGCCTCGCGACGGGGCTTGATCCAAAATATCCGCCAGGACAAAAATGATTTCACCAACTGCAACTACCCCCGGCTCACCCTCCCCTAACGTTACCGCTTTCACGCGCTCTCGCTGTCGCGCTGTTTTGCGGTAGGGAAAAAAATAAATTTTCGTGCTGCAAGAATGAGCGGCTCCTGAACGTGGATTTGGTTTTCTGCACACACAAAAATCCAGAACTGTTTAAAATAAATAGCTTGTAAGCCTGGTGCTGGATTCTTATGTCTCCACGACGGCGTTTGGTATGAACTTCGCGACGACGAGACTCTTCTGACGGTCCGCGTTCCGTAAAATCACCGCTGTAAACAAGAGTCGGCTTCTCTCACACTGAAATACACAGAACGCGATGCATCGGAAAATACGAATACATGGGATGGATCAGGGGACCGATGGACACGCTCCGTTCCAAAGCAGAGGATGATATCTGCGCCAAGATGCTTATTGGTATCAAATATCAAGGGGATTGTACAAAAATTCCTAATAATATTGGTTTTAGCCATAGGCTACATAGGCCTACCTGTAAAACAAAAATATGAAATTAGAAATCATTTTATATTTATGTAGGCTAAATAATTGTTAATACTTCATTTTATGGATTATTTAATTAAATGGTCTGTTTCTACAATTTTATAGATGTCAATAGGTATATATAGGGTATATTACTTTATTTATAGGGTATATTCCTCTTGACTTACTATACTTACAACACAGTAAAATTAGTTTTTAAAGTTATTGACCTTAATTCAACAAGGTTTACTGTGAATTGGCACAATACATTGTTGCTTTCATACATTTCATTTCATTTTGGCACTTTAAAACTGAATCTTAAGAAGCTTTTTTAAAAGAAATGACTGTTTACACAAAAAGCTGTAGGCACAATGTTTTTCTGCTGCCTTATGGTCTTGAGACAGTATTGTAGTTTACTTAGTTTGGAAATAAGAGAAGGCATGTAGTGGTCAGCTATAACCACAAATGTTTTTAATTTTTAACAAGACAATTTAACCATTAGATATTTCCAAATGCACAGCTATCAGGCTGTGTCATAAATATTACACTGAACACAATATATGAGTAGAGAATGAATTTTTGAACTAATATTCGCTCCCATTTCATGAGCGTAAACAGCATTCGTCTGTGTCTTTGCTTTGGAGCCTTTAAATGGAAAGATGTACGTTGGACTTAGGTTTAACATTTGTATTATTTACCTCATTTTAGCTTAAACGATAACAAAGTGCTCAACATTTAAATATCACCTATTATCACATTTTGAAAGTGCACATATTTTACCAATGACATAGAACCTTAAAGCTAAAAGAAAACCCCGAAACAGAATTTCATTCATGAACGGATTTACAACATTCACGTTCCGTTCAGTTGTTCGTTGCACTGGGATTATCTCTATTGAACATAAGCCTAATGTTTTTTCTTGTTCGGAATAAAAAACTAAACCTTAAACTTTCTCTATTTTTTGATAATGATATATACAAGTCTCTAAACAGTGTTGAAATGTTTGCATCAAGATGGCATTCTTGACATATGTTGTCAAACTGTGATAAAAACGAATCGGTTGTTATAAGACAATATATATTTGTTTACATTTTCTCAATAACAGTTGTTAGGTAATAAGCGATAAAAACAAATTAATCTCAATCTAAATAAAAAAATCAAACCACATGATTTCTAACCTTCTAACAGACACACAGACTTCTATTCAAATATTTTTTGAGCTTTAGCGTGACTTTGTCTCGTCCAATACACAACGTTGTGTTTGGCGCCTCCACATGTCAAAAAGGCGTCATTTCTCATGTCTCGCTGGCAATAAACAAATCCTCAGGACGTACGCCGATGGCTTTTATTCAAAATCATTTTTACAACAAAATCTTAAACACTACGTAGAGAAAAAACACTGTTCTTTCTAAAAAAATATTGTTAAGACATTTGTCATTTCCTGTCAGTTATTCTACTGCGAGATCACATCCTGATCCCGATGATACATTTCTGTCATCATAAATAGCCTCCCTTATGCAAAGAAAATACATTTTCCTATATTGACTTTCAATATGACAAAATTTTATATATATTTTAAAATAATACATTGTTAATATCTTACATTAAATTGAAAAATACAAAATAAATTGCTTTGATATATTATTTGCTTTCCAGTATTCCCATATATTTGTGTTTCGTAAGAGTTCTGAAAAACATTAATGCAAAATAGTGGGAATCTGTAAATATGAATTTGGCATGGTTTTACAGTAACTTTGGCTGAGGCTATCTGACCACCTTTCTATTGGTTTCATTTCACCCCAGCACTCATGTGGAAGTTAAAGTGTTTGCCACCGACAATAACAATGACATGGTGTTTGTTTCTCATTTTTCTCAAGCTCTGGCAGAAAAGGAATTTAGGGGAGAGTGCAACAATTACGCTTAGGTGAACAGAAAAACATTCCTGAAAATGATCAAGCTACAAGGCAAAAGGGCATGTAATAGAAAGCAGAATTTCATTCAGAAGGGGTGCAGTAGGTTGTTGTCTCGCAGCATTGCTTGGTTTGATAACATGTATTGTTGTTGTAAATCCCAATGTATTTAAAAAACATGAGCCCAGTCGTTTCTATTGTAGATGAGCACTGACTATCAAGTATTTGCTTCCTCCTTTTTTGTAAATAACAGATGAGACATTCCTTGTGTCTGGACCATTTGGGTGAACATTTTTGGGAAGAAAAATGTCTCAGAGAATGTGTTTGCTGCAAAACACACGACAAATAGTAAGTCATGTGCTTTTTTGTTTGTACAATTTTGACCTTGCTAAACAGTATTTCTAAAAATACACAAATGTGAGTCTATTGGTAATAGCTGCAGTAGTTTTGGGAGGCATGGGCCACGGCTGAATTTTGATTTGTCAATTGGATTGTTGTGTTGCCACTAAAAAGCTTACCAGGAATGATCTATTAGTGGCTCTTCCTGAGCTATAGAGATTATCAACAATATATCCAGCACTGATCTATTAATGGGTGTTCTTTCTGTCAATATTTCCACTAAAAGCAATGATTTCTGTATATCGATATTTATTTTTTGCCTGATTTATTTCTATTATTTGCTACCAAGCTACTTCATTCTCTAAAGTATTTTACTAATTCAAATCTTATGGTATAGAGCTAAGACATGTTTTGAGTCGTCTAGTTAACATCTGGTTACCAAAATATTTGTAGTTCTCAGAGTCTACGGGAGTATAAATGACATATTTTTGTCATCTTTCACGGGTTACAAAGTAGGTCAGGGTTCAGTAAAGCCAAGGCCAATGTTTTAATCCTCTTGTAAGGTCTGATCATGTGACGGATTGGAGACTCTCAAGGAATTCTGCACAAACAGTCGGATGACAGAGCAAGGAAAGAAAACATACAAAAAAGCCAAGATCAATGTGTTCTCTGAAAGGTGTTTTGCTTTAAATGTCACTTTTATGCAATATTTGCAATGATGGCAAATATCTCCAATAGTTGAGCACCCGAGTGACAGTCAGCTTTACAAAAACAGATTTTACAATCCAAGCTAGCTTTTTCGAGTGAAAGGCATTTCAGAAATGTCTGCAATTTCTCAGTGGGAAGTTGGTGGTTTTTGGGTAACAGGGATGAAGGAAGATAGGAATAAAACACAAAATGAAATTTCCAAAGCAGGAGTGAATGCAAGTGTCCTGCATTATGACTGCAGTTTAAACAAGGTAAAAAAAATAATTCATTGGGAAGAACAGTGCAATTTGTATTAAACTTATCAAGATTAAAAAAACAAATGCAAATATTCTATATAGTCTTAAAATATGTTTGGTATTTTTATTGTTTGAAATGTTTCTTGACTTTGTTGTCCAGTCCTGGGGGAGCAATACACAAACATAAAGCCTCTTGTTTATTTAAATATTTTACAATATGTTATGATTTACAATATGACCAAATTACCCAACCAGAATAAACCTGAGATTCACATAGCCAGCAGTCACAATGAGGTAAATTGATTATTGAAAATACTAAATGTTGCTTATTTGAGTTTTCTGAGTGAAGGTTAGGGGTGTGGTTAGGGTGGTTAAGGGATAGAAAATACCATTAAGTCACTATAAAAACAATACAATGAACATAAAACAAACATGTGTGTGCTGTTGTTGCCATCTTGTGGATGGTGTGAATAGGACAATGCTCTATGTAGCTATTATGTTTAACAATATTGTTTGATTGTTTTCTTTTCTTTTGTTTTTGCATACTGATGTAGTAGGATCTGTTATATATATCCTTTTTTATGTTATACGTTTTGTGTTGCATGCAAAGCAAAATACTAAAATAAAATAAATTAAATTAAATGGTCTGGGCTGAGGCATTGTTTATAATGAATGTGTATTGTTTTTTAACCTTGTGAAAAGTGCAGCAGAGAGATGTAAGAAAGGTTTAATCCTCTGTTACACACAGAATCACTATCTGTACCTTTCAACAACCTTTTTATTAGTCAGTAAGTGATATATAGATTAGATTAGATTAGATTCAACTTTATATAGATGCTTGTGCTGCAAATTTAGATTTGCAGATTTATTTACCAGAAAAACTATTCATTCATATTATTTAAAGTATCCTTTATATCTCATAACTGAAATAAAACCCATCCCAACATTAATATATATTAAACATTTAAATAGGAAAAAAGTCCTACCCTTATCAAAAATAAAATATTATATTGTACAAGTATCTGTCATTTAATTTAACCTTTAACCAACAACATAGCGAAATAATATATAGGTTTAAAGAATTATAACTTGAGACAGAAGCTAAAATTACTTTCACGTCACAACTCGACACAATTTCGAGCTTTACAGTAAGTAATACAGTTGGCCCTGGTCTCTCCTGTATAATATTAATGAACGTAGTAGCTAATGTACCTTGTACGACTCACGAGACGTAATACTTTTTATATGCTTCTAAAACAATATAGGCTACTTTAAAACATGAAAAGCGTAATGTCGTATAACCACTAGATGGCGTTGTTTCTGTTTAGAAACAGTCAAAAGTTCGACTCAACTTTCAAAATGGAATCCAGCTCTAATTTCAACAACAGACCAGAAGGTAAACAGATCTAGTATGAACAATTCGTCAATCAGCTTCTCAAAATATAGTTTAATCGGCTGGTTTAAGAGCAGATTTGAAAGATCATCGGCCGGCCGCTACTGTTCGGTATGTCACTGCATTGCCAATAGGAAATAAGCCAAGTCATGTCATATAAGAAATAGTCAAAGAAGCGCTTCTTATTCCACGTGCCCCTTCCGTTTGATCACAGCAGTCGTTCAGAACTGTAGATATAAGTGTGCCAGAATGCTGTCATGAAATGAAATGGTCGTGTTGTTGTCATGTCTTATTTAAAGGAGATCTTTACCCGGTGGATGTACCTGTGCTGCATTATAGCGAGCTGAATACGGGATGTGAAGAATACCTGTCGAGTGTTAAATCAGACGGTGCCATGCCTTTCATCTTTCCTCATGGAGAGAAAGTGTGTACCACTTCATACTACTTCAAAGACACACTCCTATTATTTTAGTTGTCTTAAAAAATAATAGCAATAAAATAATAAATAACATTTTTGGTTATTTAATGGTGGTCTATTGTTTCCCATCCACTACCCAACACATTACCAGTGGGAACCCATAGTGACCATTATAGTCCATTAAAACTAAAACTAAAAGCAGGGTTGGTTTTAAGATGAGCCATATTATTTCATTATAAAAATGTGATATTTGTTATTACTGCCGATCTGTAGGTGCAAGTAACTAGTAAAAACATTGGTCGACTTCCATTTGTGAGAGATGAAGGCATGTCACGATTCATTCTTGCCTTACATACACCTGAGGATGAAACCCAAGGTGTCGAGCCTTTTACAGTTTTCTTCTCATTTCATTTACTTTCTGTTTCATTTGGATAACATACAACTTATGTTTTAGTGGTTGCTGTGTACTTACAAGGCAAATGGTGGCCCATTGGTGATGTTTTAAAGACATCAGACAAATCCAGACATGGACTTGTGTTAGTGAGTAAAGCTTGTGAATGTGGACACTGTCATGTTATTAACATTTCTATGAGAGCTCTAACATTCTTCTCCTCGCAGGTGGAATCAGTCATGGAGAGAGTTGTGTTATTCCTGCTCAGTCAGGTTATATTTGGAGTCCTGGAAAGGCCTCTCAAAGATGACCTATATTTTTCTGCCTATTCCCTGTGGGAACACGGCAAAATTCTCTGGCACAACGGAGAAGCGGTTGGGTTTTATACCATTAAAAAAAGGGGTAATTTGTTTTTTGTCATTTGATGGTCATTGCTCAGTCACTTTACAGCAAAAGATATTCTTTTTACTAGGCAGCCTTTGTGATGGTTACACTGGCCAGAGTTATAAGCTCCCAGTGCTGGACACTATGTTTGTCCGCTGTCACTGGAGAAGGACTGGGCTTGCTTTACAGATGCTTGAGGATTTCTGCTTATCGCAACGCACCGAGGGGATTCTGGGAATTAGCTTTCCTATGTCCGCTGGCATGTATGGAGGTTAGAGAGTCAAAGTAAATACTTCTAAGTTAACTGAAAGAATTTTCATTTTTGGGTGAACTATCCCTTTAATATGTCTTGATAATTATGGAATCAAATCTGTCAATGTATTTCTGAGGTAGATAAGGCTGTTTATAAAACAACTTGAATTAACAAGCAGTAACTTGGCAACCGATATTACATGACTAGTACGTGACTTGTTTCGATCATTGTTCACAGTTTGCAAGAAGTATCTTGAGATGCACGAGGAAGAAAGAGATCGTCTGTATGAGGTGGAAGCCCCCGGTGAATGGGCTCAGAGACGCAATGTATGGTTACACATCCAGCTGCAAAAGCTCCCACAGGACTGTCAGGCCTCAGCATGTGAATCGTTTGGTTTATATTCTAAATACTATTAGACTATTGGAATTGTTTTTATTGAACTAGATCGAGACCTCCTGCCCGTTACTGCCGTGTTCAGAACAGTGCTGACAGAATGTTTATTGTTTTGTATTTTTACAGGTGGAGATGCAGAGCAGAGTCCACACACCTTCAGTCATGAAAGCAGGAAACCCGATTGAGAAGAAGAGGTGAGATAAAATGTGTTATCTATAGCTTATTTAAGCTTATCTAAAATGACCAGTTTACTGATAGTTACTGTAAGTCTGATTCAGAGAGTGTAATGCATATATAACCCACATAAACAGATAAAAGATGCATTCCCTTAACCAACAGACTAAATATCTGTTATAAGACTGAACATAAGGAGTTGATGTTGTAAAAATAAAGGTTGTATTCTTATACATGTATGTATGTGTATAATATTTATAGTTATTTTTACAGGGGACACTGGAACAATGTGAATCACTAGTCAGCCCTAAAGATCTGTCAGGCTTTGTAAAGAAGCGACCAGCCAGTCAAACCAAGACCATCTGTAAAAAAAAAAAAGCCTGGACTTAACATTTAATTACAGTGTATTTAATTCATTGAGAGATATCTGACTGTATTCTAACTTAATAAGACACATGGACTTCACTGATGAATGAAATTACTGTGCAAGAATCATTTATTCTACTGTGAAGTACATTTGTTCATTGGACATATCGGTGGAAAATACTATTTTGCTTTATTATGACTATTTTAGTTATATTTATATATTTACAAATTAAATAAACATGTATTTTTTATGTTTATTATAAACGGTATGACTGTAAAATTAAAATATGGAGAAAAGGGAATATTGGAATATACAGTTTAGAAGCAAAATGGACATTGTATGTATGTATGTGTCCTTCAGATACCATAAATTACTATAATAATACAATGTGCAATATTTTGTACTATCTAAAATGTTTGTTACTATGTTATTTTAATTCATATAGACAAATGGTTTAAAATGCCATTTTTTATTTAAACATGATTATATTCTTGTGTGAGTTAAAGGAAATATCACTATGTTTATTTTCATTTGTAAAAGTAAGGCTTTTTAGGGTATTTTTGCAGAGACATGTAATTACCATGGTAAACATAATAATAGCATAATCATTGTATTTGCATTTAATTTGTACACAAATTGTCTATGTTGTGATTTGTATTCAAATTGTGTAAAACAAACATGTGAGAAGCGAAACGTCTGACTATTTGCGCAAATAAAGGGCATAGACGGTGTTCTTGAAGCATAAAATCATTGCGCAAGGAATGTCCCAAAAAATAAACGATTGTATTTTATATCTGTATACATTTTTTTCCATAAAATACAACGTGAATTCAAACTTCGCAGCGTGTAATTATGCATATGAATTATTAAAATGAAAACATTTTATTGGATTTCACGGTGACGTAAAATCAGGAAGTAGCAACGAAATCCGAATGAGAAGCATAAGATGAGTCGCATCTATCACAACACTGCGTTACAAAATAAACCTGTGCAAAATGAGAAACTGTCCTCCACATGGGATCCAATAGTCCACCAGAGGTAATATTTTAACATTTCCAAGCTTTCTGCACAACGCCCTGACCAGTCATAGCGATATCTGATGCACAGCCATAGTGTTCCTTAGCAAAATGTCATATAAATACCATAGTTATTAAAGTTATCGTTGCAAAATCATGTAGGAGTTGCTTCAAAGACTAAAAGAATCTGTCAGTTTTAATATCAGTGTTTTTCTTAACTGTACGTTTTTTTGAAGTATAGTAAGCATGCTACATTGCTAAAAACATGTATTATCACTACACTTACTCGTTGGCTCGCCCATCTAGTTTACTCAACATTTTCACTTTCAGTGGTCGTGGTGTGATTTTAGAGGGAGCCGTCGTGGATGTGTCACGCCATGTCATAACAGATAAGAACAACAGAAAGGTAACTGTTTTTGATTTGTATTTGTCATAATAAGACAAATATCTTATTTAAAAATGTATGCCATGCACGTTGCATATTCTTTTATATAGTAAAAGGTATAGTGAGCTTGGAGTGTGCTCATAATGCTGTGTAATAGTCTGTCTAGTAGATTTTATAAACTGAATAGTCCAAATAATATTTTTATTTGGGTTTATTGCAGGAACGCTACAATGTTTTGTACATCAAACCCAGCCGAATACATCGCAGAAACTATGATTCTAAAGGAAATGAGATTGAGCCTAATTTTAGTGAAACCAGGAAGGTCAACACAGGTTATCTCATGTCATCCTTCAGTGAGTAGCCATATTTGGCCATTCATTTAATCTATTTGTAGATTCTATCTTAATATGGATATTATATTCTGTATATGTATATAAGTCTCAAAGAGGCTTGCTATAGTTCAGGTTTTGGTTTGTGTGATCTTCAACTTTGCAGAAGTGGAGACTAAAGGTGAAACCGATTGTCTCGATGAGCGCCAACTGAGTGATATCGTGAATAAGGACGAGCTGGTTAAAGTAACTGCAAAGCATTGCCCGAGTCAGACCGTTGCATTCTGGATCTCTGAGGCAGAGATGGACAGGGCAGAGCTTGAGATGGGTCAAGACATTCGCCTTAAAACTAAAGGAGACGGGCCTTTTATTTGTGAGTGCTGTTTTGTATGCACATGCTTAAAAGTAGCAGGAACTTGCCTAGCCATCAAAGAAGCCGCTTATGCTGTTCTGTTTGTGTCTGCTAAGTTTCCTTTGCCAAACTGGATGGTGGTACCGTGACAAAGTGCAACTTTGCAGGAGATGAGAACACAGGAGCATCATGGACGGATAAAATAATGGCTAACAAGGCAGATGCGAAGTGTACAGGGAAGAGCAACGGTCAGGGTGAGGGAGCAGATGAGGACGAATGGGTAAGATTCTCTCCGCTGTTGAGAGTAAATTGTTTTGCGCTGGCCAAAGGTTTCAACCAGGAAATGTGTTTATCGTGACCAGATGTGTGATCTTAAAGCCTGTTTTTGTCATTTCCTCCAAACAATTCCAATTTTTTTTATCATAAAGAAGTTTAAGACGAAGTCAAACAAATGTAATGATCCAGTAAATATTGGATGTGGTTTTATCCTGCGAAACTCTAACATCTGTTTTACGCTGTTGTTGGATACTTGTTTTCAGGATGACTAAAAGCACCTGTGAGGCTCCAAGACCGGATAAGAAAACAGCAGTGCCTTGCTCTCCAAAGATTTATTTACACAATGAAGATGTTTTTTATGTGCATGTGTATATTTTTTGTAGGAGTGGCAATCTGTGTATGTGTTCCAGGTCTCAGTTACAGACACCATTGAAACAAGAAATAATTTGTGTAAAAGAATGCACTTTTATTATTCAGATGTTTAAAATAAGCAACCTTTGGCATTGTTTAATATCACAGTGATAAACAAAAATTACAAAAGTTTTTTAACAACATGTACTTTTTCAAAATACTTGTTTATAATCTAATATATTGATACACTGTATACATGTAATAAAATTCTATCATCACAGCTGTACAGTAGCGGTGAAAAGTTGTGGGACACTTGAGCGAAGTATTTCTCATTATTTAAAAACACACTTTTGATCTGATGTGTTTACAAACATACATGTTTTTTCATGACAAAACTAACATTGTATTTAATAAAAAAAAAATTTTTAACTTAACTGACTGAATCATTAAAATAGAACAGCACAGAATAGATCAAAAAAGGTGAGTACACTGAAAACAATAAAATATGTTTTAATTACAACATTATTCCCATAGTTCCCTTTGTTTTATTTCATAAAAGAGTTTATTAAAGAGAAAAATATGAACACACAAGTGAGTAAGTGTCCCAAAACCTTTGACCGCTAGTGTATATAATATCATTTTTGCTTACTTTATGTACTTTCCTACATGTGATTTCATCACTGTAAACAATACTGAGTTAGTAATATAAACTTTTCAAATCTACATCATATTAAACATAATAAATTAAGCTGTCCTTAAGGACTAAGCTCACTGATTTCGACCTCTTCTCAAGTACACACAAAAATGGTGTTTACCCTCTCCATTGAGCATGGGGAATGTATTATGTAGCTAATTCGAAGTTGTTTCCCCACGAACAATTTATTGTGTTGAAAAGCAGCACAGAACCACAGGGATGTTGCTATCATTGTGGAATGCCTTTACATCTGTTTCTCATTGTACTGGCTCCACTGTGTATGCTCCGATTATACAGAGCTCCAGAATCTCAGTGGTTCTTCAGCTCTCCGCTGAACCAGTCCAATACAATCTGCTTGTTTTCTGTCACCCACTTAATATTTGCCTCTGTCCTTTCGATGACCTGCTCCAAAGTGCGACTCGCAAGCTCGTGATCTTTCTCTTCCAGATCCCTCTGTAGCTGCTTCAGCTGTGTAGACAAGTATGAATGTTTGTATAAGATCACTGATGGAAACATGTGCAACATATCATTACAGTTTGAGACATCTAAACATCAGACAGCTGAGTCTGATCTCTCAAATCAACTATTACGTTATGTCATCCATCTACCATAATGCAGACAGTAAATAAATGAAGATTGTTGGGGACAATGGCACCTGCTGAAGTTCGAAGTCCGTGGAGAATCTATTTGTCACGCTATCTACCAGACTGTTGAAAGATATGATTCCAGCTCCGTAACTGCCCGAAAGAGATGATGGTTAGTCATATAAGCATACGGAAGAGTATACATAAGAAGAACTGAGAGATTATCTTTGAGACAATAGGGATTATATTGCCTTTATTGCTGTGAAACCAACCTTTGGTCCCTACATTGCTAATGATCTTTGATACTGTTATTCTTTGGTGTTAAACGTGGTGTGTGGTATGGCGTCGAAAAGTGTGTGGCCCCAAAAATTTTTGCACACTTAAACAATAAAGTAAATAGTAAATGTGAACTAGACGATTTCTTTGGATGCACGCACCTGGCTCGAAGCTAATTTCTTGTCTGTGTTTGTCGATCGGTCTGGCTAGTTTCTAATAATATAACTATTTTTACTTTATTCAATTAATATTAAATTATATTAATATTTTATTGTATTAAATAAACAATTGTTGAATGGGTCGTGTAACCTTGTCGCATTTAAGTTTAGCCAAGTAACAGTTCTTCTACTGGTAACCCAAAATAATACTGACTAGTCATACTTTTAACTTACTAGCTAATGTCATTTACTTGTTAATTCTTTTGCTTGTTATCAGAAATAATCCGCAGGGACTCTATTCTTTGTGGATGTGTACCGGAAGTTAAGTTTGGGTCACAAAAGCGTGCGCAGTAACGTTCGTTTATGTTGTTGCTGTGAAACCGTCTATGTGTGAGCTAAATGAAATAATAATTCAAACTGAAACTTACTCTTGTGTCAAATAGGACCAATGGCCACGAACAAAATCCCAGGCGAGAGGCTGTCCAGCGACATTTTGGCCAATGTAGTTGATGGTAGAGACAACATCCATCTTTTTTATCTTAGTAGGGTCAAGAGTGTATTGAAGGTATCTGTGGAATTACAAATGTAAAAAATTAAGTACAGAATAACTTGTGAGCATTGAGGATAAACTCTTTTCTACTCTGACCTGTTTAGCAACCATATTTCTTTGGTACATGATAGGGCATATCTCAGTTTGTCTTTCTCTCCGGCGACTGTAGCTCTTTGAAACTTTTCCCAGGCAAATTCCCAGTCATCCTCATCCCCTGCTGCTATTGCACTGCAATAGACGGCCCTCCTTAAATTTGGATGAATTCTAAAATGCAAAGAGACCGGATTATTTTCAAATGTACAAGGCTTTATATAAATGTTGTTCGAACTAAGTGATCACAACTCTATTTAAACTTACGGATTTGTGTTATTTCTGAATTCTCTGAATAGATTCGTAGCCATTGATAGACACTCCGGAACGCCATTTCTGCAGGCAACTGTAATAGCATTTACCTGGTTATACCTGAGAAAGCAACACAAGAATGATTGACGCACATAACAAAATGCAGTATATAAAACACAGGAGAACATAAAAATGATGCTTACTGGTCAGTGTGTTTCTCAGGAACGGTTCCATTCTCATTGTATTCCTCAAAGTAATCATACAGTGGTTTAACTTGCTTGCGCAGGTATTTCTGAACAAGACATTAACATTGATTAAGTGCATCTAAACATGTGTTTCTATACTATGTTCATACTAACATAACTCACCGTTATCGGACCGTAGACCTCAGAGCGATCAAACATAAGGATGAAGTAGTCCAGGTTTTTTAGTGCTGACTCCCATGGAATGTACTCGGTATCATTTTGCAGGTATTTGGTTAAACTTAGTCCTAAGGTGACATTGAGACGTCCAGCCCTGGAAAGAAATAAAATAGTTTATATTTGAAGCATCGAATTATAATTTATGTATTAATAGTGAGTGTTGTAATTGGCTGAAACAATATACCTTGCAAGATTAAATGCATCATCAATAAGTTGTCCTCGGTTGATGACTGGAATTACCTAAAAAGATCAATAAAATATCAATAAAATAACAATAAAGCCTATTCTTGATATAGTTTATGTTATAGACTATATTTAAAAGGAAGGGGCTTACATGATGATTGCTTTCAAGTTGCATCAACAGTTTATTCCAGTTTTCTTCATCATAGTTCACACGATAAAACCCAGTACAGTTGATGTTGGCGAGAAGCCATACATCTTCGCCAACTCGAAAATTGGGATTTTTCTCTGTATGCAAATATGATACAAAAATGATATCTTTTATTTCTTTTGACATCGAGTCTATAGAATTTAAAGCTTTAAAGTGAATCTGTTCCTCACCTGGACCTTTGTTTTTCAGTACATACTCATCCACTTGCAAAGAATTATTATATATAATATGAACCTGCCATGGAATTCTGTTGGGTAAAAATATTCAACACATATTTTAGATCAATATTTAGTTCAGCAAGTGCTCAAATGAGTGATACTGTACAAAATAAAATAAAATAAAAAAAGCTGAATACAAACAAGTCAAAATCAAGGTATGGATTCATTATGGTTCTTTGTATTTTGTCTAAAACTCACCCATGTCCCACTGTCTGCTTCAGGAAGAACTGTTCCTGAGAGATCTCGCCCGTCTGGGTTGTAATGGTAATAACCGGGTAGCCCACTTGCTCAGTCCATGTGCTCATAAAGGCTTCCACATCTTTTTTTGTCTCCTGATCAAGTGATGAATATTGTGATAATCCTTTCATGAACTTTTAACTTCACAGATTGCAAATAAAGCACAAGGTAGTCATTTTACCTCTTGCAGACATTTCCAAAGATCTTTGTATCCAGGGTTATTGTACTGGAACTTGTGAAGATATGCCTAAAAATATTTAGAACAATAAAATAAAAAAAATAAACATTCGGAACAATTCTCAGATTTTATAATTTTTTAACAATTTTTTTTTAAAATGAGTAATGCATATAATACATTGACTTACTTTAATTGCATTTATAAATGCTTCTTCTCCTATGTACATCGACAACATTCTCAACACAGCAGCACCCTGGATAACACAAAGCGTGAACGTTTTTATGTATTCCTCCTAAAGCAGGTTGTTATCCATCAACAATAAGATGAAATGTAGCAAAAAGTGGCAACCTTGCTGTAGGTGATGTCATCAAAAAGATCTATGATGTCAGAGTAAGTTTCAATATCACGTTCAGGTAAACTCAGAGGATGGGACGAGTTCAAGGAGTCCACTTGAAAAGCGGAATGGATTTCTTTGAGAACGATCAGATCTTTCTGAAAACATCCAAATGATTACAGACCTATACAGTAGATTTATATATAGATTGGTTGAATTTATTGAAGATACAGGCCTATAGATAATATAGATAAAACAAGGCTAAACTAAACATACTACGTTCCAATCAACTTCTTCCAATCCCATGTATGACATATATGTTGCAAATCCTTCATTCAGCCACAGGTCATTCCACCATCTCATCGTGACAAGGTTTCCAAACCACTGAAATGAGATGTTATGACAGTGTTATGACTTATCTAACAATACCATATTTATGTCCAAGAAGTTTACCCCGTTTGTCAAATGACAATAATATGATAAAGATGTAAAATGGTTTACCTGATGTGCTAATTCATGAGAAATAACAGTGGCCACCCATTCTTTATCAAAGATAGATGATGTGTCTTTCTCAAACAGCAGCCCTGACTCCTGGTATGAAATGAAACCCCAGTTTTCCATCGCTCCATTACTGAAGTCCGGCACAGCAATTTGATCTGCAATGCAACATTTTATTTCAGCTTGTACAATGTGTTCTTCCAACATTAAACAAGTGAGAGTACAATCTTTTCCATTTTACTTACCTAGTTTTTCTAGCGGGTATTTCAAGTCAAAGGTTTTCTCATAGAGATTCAGAATCTTTTCTGTTATTTGAGCTGCATAATCAGCATGTCCAGCATCAATCGCATCACGTTGAGCGTATGTCTTCAGAAAGAGAAGATAAAACACATCTACATGTTCACATGGATGTATGGATTTTAAGACAGCTGATTCTGGATTTAATTCAAACTAAGACAACTTATCCATTGTTACATTTGTGAAATATTTACGTTGAGAAATGAACAAATTAGCTCTCTTCTGACTCTAGTAAATTGAAATTGAAATGTACATACTGTTATTTTTGCTCTCGTATAGTCCTGTTTACCAATAAAGTCAGATGAATTGAATACGGTGAAAGCCAATAGATAGGTTGACATGACAGGGGTCGGATTAAATGTTGTAACAATCCATTCTTCTCCATCTATTATCTCAAAATTTGGCACTGTTGATCAATAAAAAAAGAATTAAAATTGAAATAGAAATTAAGCACTAAACAACACAACAAAGAATGCATTGAATCTTTTTTGGTATTTAAAAATGCCAAAAGAAAATTTGGTTTTGAATGAAATACATTTGATACACTTGGCAAAGCAACAAAAGTAAACAAACAAGACAAAGACATTTCGCAAACTGCAGCAACAGTGTTTTCTGAGTTTGTCAGGATTTCAAGTTTTCAGGTTTATTGTGATGTGTATCTCTGATATTTTGTGATTTTTATTTTTTGGTCATAAATCATCATTATATCACCCTTTCACTGGGGTTTGCCAGTATCTAACCAATAATAAGTATTTTAAAAGTGCTTGTCAACCTTGATAACACAAGATTTAATCGTTTAAAAAGTATAGTGTTTTTTTCCACTTCCTGAAAAGCAGCAAATTTGGACATCCGATGTTTCGGACATATAAATCGCTATTTGCATTCAAGCTTAACAATATTTAAGAGTCAATGTTGCTAACCTCCTGCGGAGTTAGACAGCGCTTTGGTTCCAGGTCTGTGGATAATGGTAATGTTAAACACAGCTTTCAAAGCTGGCTCATCAAAGCACGGAAATACTTGTCTGGCATCTGTTGGCTGCATCTGACTGGTGGCAAGGAATCTGTTTGTGGAGACGTATTTACACAAACAGTGAATACAAATGAGGAAAAAATAATACTGTAGGAATAATATAACAAGACAAACATTAAAACTAAATGTCCTGGGTTTATGTTTTATGACATTTGTCATGTTGTCTTCCCTGGAGAAGGTTTTTGAAAAACGAGCAACAAAACCCTTAGGAGTCTTCTTACAATAAACACATCTCAGTAGTGAACATAAACACCTTCCCAAACAAGCGATACTCTAGCACATGGTGAGCATTAGGAAGAGTTTGTGAAATGTTTGGAAGATTTTCTGAACTGTTTGTTTTAAGCAAATGCATGCTAATTCTGAGTGATATAACTACAAATCATTGATTTTTGGGGGTTATTCAAGTTATCAAACTGTGTTTTTTCACTTAACTAGCATATAGATACAAAAATATATAAAAACAACAGACCATTGCTCAAAGACAAAAAACACACACACAACTATACCAACTTATGGATATAAAAGCAACAGATGATCATTTCATATAAAGCTTTACCTCACTTCATCTTCTTCTTTTCCTTTTATGGTGTACTGGCTCACATAAAACCCACACAGATCATCAAGAAGTTCTCCCTCAAACGCCGTGAAAAGCTCATAGCGGCTCCCGTTTCCAAATAACACATCCTCGAGCTGAATCTCCAGGAAATTACTTTCATTATAATGTACTACATAGCGCCTCACTGATACTTTCTCATTGAAATCAGTGTTTGTCACCCTCACATCTGTGACATTGATGCCCCGTACATGAAGAAAGATGCTTTTGGAGTTTTTGACGCACTTCAACCTCACAGTCGAGTTCCCTTTAAAAATAAAGGATTGTTCCGTGCTGTTGTCAGGCAGCGCTGCGTAAAGGTACGGCTGGAGGACAACCTTGTAGCTCTCTGGAATCAAATAATCAGGGAGCCTAAGAGTTGTCGGCAGTTCGGTTGGGAAAGGCGTTGTAGTTTGTAGAGTTGGTGGAGGCTTTGGAGGATTTCTTTCTGTTTGAATTATGTAGACCACAAGCATTGCCGCAACACTGCAAACAGAGGAGACTGTAAGGACCCCAACGGCAATGGCCAGGCTCTTGGACATGAACACTCCTTTGCCCATGTCTTGTACTTCTGAGAAACCCCAAAGAGAGAGGCAAGCAAAGAGAACTTGCTGTCCTGCTTCAGACTCTGTACCCTCTCACAGATCTTGACAATATATGCATAGAGGCGTCAAGCACCACCACCACGCCTAAGATGACATATCAAGATTATACATTAACTAGCATGGATGAGCCAGAAACAAACAAATATGATGGCATGTCACATGTACGGAGTCTCAACGCTCTTTCTCCTCACATCTGGAATCAGTTAGAATAACAGTTGTTTAGCCTGAGGTAAGAAAGAAGAAAAACACACATATGAGAGTTTCGTTGTCGAGAAAACTCATGCAACAAAAAAGTAAATCTTTTAATTACCCAAATCTGAAGGAATATTTCCATATCGGTTCTCTTGAGTCTTGTTCGGAAGGATACCCTCGGAAAGGAATGATGAAATGTGTTATCCAGCTGTTCGGGCAGAAGTGACAGCAGCGGTGCTGCACAGGAGCCTTTTCAAAGTTCTTCGATGGCACTTTTACTACAAAAATCTGTAAATCAAGTCAAATTCAAAGCATTGTTTCTCCTAGGAGTTAGGGGAGGGGATACAGGCAAGGTTTTGGAATGTCCCCTGCCCCATTTTCCCCTTATTTTATTTTATTCATAACTTGAAAAAAAATGATAGTTACATCATTAGGTGCATCAATAATGGTCAAATAATGTATACGAAAAACGTGTACATCTCCTGAAAACTGGAAAGTTGAAGGTAAATGATATCTTTTATACATGTGTGATTTATAAATCAGCAACCAAACAGAAATGTAAACATTTTACCACCGAGTAACAATTTAACTAACACAGCAGAACCAGTAAGCAACAGTGAACCAATTGTCTAGTTGTTGTCTGTATGGCACATTTGTAAACAAATAAACAAAACTGTGCATATGTTCTTTAGTAAAATTATATACATTTATTGTAGCAGATCCCGTTTCAGTCATTCCACACAATTCTTTCATTCACTGCACCACTGCTGAAAAAAGCACGTTTGAAGGGTGATAAGAAACACAAGTGAAAAAGAAGAGTATTGTGACCTCATGTGGACGAGTATCAAGTACTGCACACAAACCACACATTGCATCCATCAGGTAACAACCTTTACAAAAAAATGCAACAGCAGACCACAACAACAACAACAATACACATCAAATGAATAACACGATTTGGTCTATTAATTTTTGAGGCTATTTCATAAAATCAAAGAAAATAAAGAATGATCTGGGCTGAAAACTTTGTTAAAGGCACACTACTTCTTTAAGGTAGATTCATATTATATAAATGCTTTGCACAAATGCTGCACATGATCTTTTTCAGACTTTCTTTTCAGCCTTTTTATATTATATAAAGAATAACTTATCCTAATATAACAGTTTAAATAATTACAAAGTGTCACTTAATTTGATGGCCCTAAACTCAATGACTCTTATGCCCCAAACATAGATTAACACAGAAGTACAGCACAATACATATTTTCATTCATGTGAATATCCTTAAAATACCAGATCATATGCTTAATAAAAAATAAAATCCTTCCACTGACATTCCAGTTTATAAAACTAAGAGGAATAAAACATAAAACAAAAAGAACAGTCTGATAAGAAAAATGCTTCAAAACAACTGAAATACAAAATATTTAATCATCATTACAAATGTCTGAACTTTTGGTCAGACTGCTGAAAACTAAACACTGAAATAAAATCTGATTCAGAATAGTGACAAACACAAATACAAAAACTATTTTCCTACTGAAACACAAGTGAAATGTGACTGAAATGAGTTCTGAGTTCTTGTCAATGTGATCCACGCTCCATTGGTGCAATCCGCTTTGTCCGGCCCAGAGCTGGTTTCTTTTTGCACAATAGAACAATTCAGCTGAATTCCCCTAAGCTTCTAAAAAATTTACACACCACAACAATGCCTTATTCTTGGACATTTTCTTCATTTTAACCATGATAGCGCTACACACACGCTGTAACACTATTTGACCTGTATTTTATGGTTATAAAAATATGTACATTTCATTTCCTGTGCTGCTGGCTTAGATCATGGTTTGAAGCATCTCAATTGGAGAGGATGGTCGTGGTTATGAGAAATTATATGTTTGGCCCTTACATTTTTAAAGACTTCTAATATCAAAGTGCAGTCAGGATGTAGCTGTGTCCCTTCGGGCCTAGAATTGTTTTAAAATCTCATCTTCACCACAGCCAACTGTCTAAATGCTGAAGACAATAGCAAGATTGCTGAAGGATAGAGGTCAACTCTCTGTAACTTTGCTCTTTCCAGTTTGGAAGGAGTCGTTCATTGTTAAGCGCCTGTAATTTGGGTGTCCCGTCACGTAAGACGTGATACAGGCAAGGCCACCTGCTCTGTATTCGGAGTCGTGTGCGGCGGTCCAGAGTTATGCCCCGAACAATCTTTTTGGCACGCAGCTCTCGCAGTGCTGGGAGGTTAAGGCAGGAGAACACCAGACCACGACTGGGCGAAACATCCAGGAACTCGAGAGACAAGGATTCGAGAGTGTACGAGATGCCTAAATTCCGCAGTGGCACCAGAACGTGAAGCGTAAGGGACTTGAGATTAGGCAGCGATTTAGTCAGAGTCTGTAAAGTGTTGGGACTGACCCCTTTAAATACCCAAAAGTACTTAAGTTCTAAGATGCGGAGATGTTGGAATTGAGTCATCAATGAAACCGACGTTTCGGACCAGTCAAAGTGCAGGCGCATTTTGGTTATCCTGGGGCAGCTGTTCACAAGTTTAGCCAGAAGAATCTGAAAGTTATTGACTTGGTCCATCTTGGTGATGTTGTCTTGATGGGAACTCGAACTGGTGTGGACACGAAGGTCAAGGGGCTCCAGCAGCGTGAACGTCCAGTTTAAGTCCAAATGACTGAGATCTCTGCAATGGATGTTCTCCAGGAGGTGTGAAAGAAGTTCTCCCCACTTATTGCACTCATCTCCTAAATCAAAGCTGGCCTTAAGAGTGAGCAAGCTAGCACCACGGGATATAAGATGGTGGGTGTAATGGTGAACCCAAGCTTTCCAGCGCTCAAATTCTCTGTTGGAAACAAGCAGGCCCTCTTGGCCCAGATGAAAAACCCCACGACGCGAATAGTCGGCAACTCTCCAGAGCTTCCCAGAGCGCACCAGACAACTCCAGCTTGCGCACACAAGCGCAGAGTTGCATTTGTCCACCTCACTGAGGAATGACAGCACGTGGAGTTGACATTCCACTGGCAGTGAATTGAAAGGGAAGTAGTCTTCATCAGTTTTAACCCTTCTCCTTGTGCTTATGGGAACAAGGGCTCTCTTCCTTTGAGGCATGTTGCTCAATATTTGTTGGCTAATTCTTCATGAAGATCATCATTTTGTTGCGTTCTCTCATTGAGAGACTTTTGACTGCACCTTGAAGAAAATAAAGAAACAGTTACACACTGTAAAGGCATGCAATAAAATATGATGACGTCTCTAATTTTGTATGGGATCGCAATGCGACAATTCAATGTACAATTGTCACAAATATGTATGTTCTTACCTTTAACATTGCAAAATCCTGATATGTCAAGTTGATATTATGCATAAAGTCTGCACGTCAACTCCTTTGCTGGTGTTAGAATCTGCACCGTATGGTCCCATTAAAGTAAAACAAAAAAAGCTAGTAACGCGTCGTTAGCATCACCGCGGCCTGACACATATTTATAGACAGATGTAAGATGTCTTCTTCGTTTAAATAAATAGTTTAGATTAAGCTATCGTGACGGCCAGACCGGGCTCTTATTTTTAAAAGAGCTTTTAAATGAATGTGCATTAATCAGCAGTTTCGTGGTAACTAAGCGGCTAAGCTGTGTTGTGTATCCGAGGCTGTTGTTGTTCTACGTGAATGACATCATCAAAGCGCGTGCCACATCCTGGGGTGTTTGTGACTGATCCGAGAACAGAGCTGTAGACGTTATCTTACTTGTTTAAACTGGGTCAAATCGAAAAGGCTGATCCAAGGACAGACTCAACCCGTGGCATTTAAATGTCTGTTGTCATGAGTTTTCGCAACTAGAAATAAGCCCATTGGACGCGGCGCCGCGCAGATCGAGAGCAAAGTACCGCGAGATATATCCAAACGCCGGGCTTTCGACGCGCTCTCGCGGTACTTAAATGTCATATATGTAAGTGCATGCGCAGCGCAGCATAAAGTCATGTGTCATCTTTGCCAAGTTCCTTCATTTCTATATTTTCTACGTTTATAAATTAAATAGGAATGGTTTTACAACAATGTATAAAAATAATGTTTCGAACTGTGCAGCTTGTCAAAACTGCAGGATGTCCGACAGCAGACTCGATACATTGTACACCACTAATTATTAAATACAAATATTTTTAATTAAGACAACGTTAGTTGAAAGTAACCACGTACAATACAAAGAGTAAGTGGCAAAATAAAATAAATGTGTCTACTGTATCATAACATATTTCAGAAGAATACAAATCGAAATATTCACCAGAGGTGTTTCACTTTATTCGTTCCCTTCATGATTAGACTGCTATATTCTTTATCTACATGTGGAAACAAGCGGCCTTGTCATTTGCTGTTCATATATGCGATAATACTCCATACGTTGCTTCTTGCTATTTAATATACGTACAACATTGTGTATTCTAGCAGTTGTTTTAGAAAAAGAGAGCGTCAAGAGTGTGGGGAAAAGTTTGAATTTTCTGAGAGGCGATGGTGCGGCTGAATGCTGGTTGCTGCTCTACGGAAACACAAGCGCACCGAGCCGCAAGTGCACATTTAAAGGAGAATAACAACAACGCTCTCTTTGTATACATCTGAGTTTGCCGAGGCGTTTATTGCGTTTAACCAACACCCAGCTACCTTATCCTTATGCGAAATAGTTATGCAGACAGTTTTGAATAGAGACTAATCTAGTAATCGTCAAATTAGAGCCGATAATATAAACGTTTCAGGTCTAATTCTTTCCGAGGCGGCTCGGTTGTCCTGTCGTTTCTGTTAAGCTGCGGGCGCCATCTTGAATTTTTTTATAAAACAATTCTGACAGTTTTTCGGCGGTGTTGATATTTTTATGATGTTTTTCGCCTCGCTGGACTTTGATGATGGACAAAGATTGACACGGGAGCGAAACAAGTGAGTGTTTTAAGTATTCTGTAACGTTAGATATAATAAGCAAGATCACTCCTTTTCCGGGTGTCGGCTAGCAGTCTCGCTGTTAGCTGCACGTTAGGCCCAGCGTGATAGTCATTTTTGTACGTTAATGTCAATCTTTTTGACATTATTCGAAAAAATCACCTATTTAGATGCAATATAGCTATTTATTAGCTTTAATCGCATTGCTGTCTCTCACGGTCGCGGTTTTAAAGACGTTTAAGCAGCCGGTTCGGTAAGCCTCATTGTTTTGTTAGCTGATGCTAAGCTAGTTAGCGTTTACAGTGTTTACTTTAACTGCTAATGTGGATTAATATTTACGACTAAAATCGCTGCTTTTAACACTTTAAAGCCATAATATTACATCAGCATTTTCCTTAGCAGGTGTTTCAATTTAGCACTCACGCGGTGCTTAAACTTGAGTCGGGGAATTAATATGGTTTGTGGTGGGATTTAAATGCACAGTGGCGGATGGGAGTGTGCTTCCCCACGGTGAAAGAACGTACACTAATGGAGGGTATTATTTATAGTACATGCGTAATGTTAACGTTTTAAAACGTAAGTGAATGTGAGATTATTAGCAAAGCATAACGTAAATTGTAGAGTTGTAGTTTAATTGAAGGCAGTTTTTTACTTCCACGAGGAGCCAGAGGGAGGCGCCCTCTACTCGGTAAAACTTAAAAAGTTCATCAACACAGTTCAAGATTGCAATGGATATTAAGAGATGATTTGCTCATGTAGTATTTACTGTATGAATTGTACAAGAATTGGTATAGGAATTTACCACATTCATTATTGGCTTAAAATTGATAAGCAGCATGTTTCATGTTTGTATTATGTTTTATGCAGGTGAATCAAGATCAACAAGTGTGGTTTGAATCAGAGCACCCTAAGTTTGGCAGATAAGACAGCAGATCAGGCTCTAGCCCAGTTGTTTCTGCTGTCTCCTTGTTGAATGGTTTCTCACAAGCACACGGAAGCTCAATGCGCCTTCTCCAGACAGCCAGCTGGTATGAAGTAGATGGGAGAATCCAAGAACATGGTGCTGAATGGCAGGAGACATGGTAGCAAGTTCTCCAGTAATCAGCCCGTAAGCAAGTCCAGGCTGCAAAACACCCAGAGAGCCCATCTGCGTCAAAACAAGGGCTCCCCAAGTGTCAGAAGATGCAGTCGACGTATGTCCCTTTAATACAAAATAGCACTTGCTTCTTAACACACTTCAAATATTCTAGTTCTGTCCTAAATAAACTTGGTCCAACTTTGTAATATTAATGCTCTGCTAACAGGTTGTGGTGGGGCGCCCCCAGAGGCAGAAAGGCGCCATGTTCCTTCATCAGGAATGACTGCCAAGGAGCTTTGTGAATATGATGATCTAAGCACCAGTTTGATCCTGGATCCTTACCTTGGCTTCCAGACTCACAAGATGAACACCAGGTTTGTCTGCTTAGAGATGACTAGTTTTAAGGACTTGTGGTGAGACTCGACCTTCACGTGTGTGGCGTTCTTATTTTAGGTTTCGACCAATCAAAGGTCGACAAAATGAGCTTAGGGAGGTGATCGAACATTTCAAAAAGCATGACAACCTGGAAAAAGCTTTTCAAGCTCTGACCTCTGGTGACTGGACGAGACATCACTTTCTCAACAAAACCAAGTCCCAAGAGAAGCTCTTCAAAGCGCATGTAAATTAGACACAAACGTTCTTAAAGATGTCATTTCATGATTTTTGCTAAATGCCGATGATCATTCACCTGTTCATTCATTCTTTGTCTCGTGTCCCGACAGGTGTTTGTTTACCTACGTATGTTTGCTTCGGACAGCGGCTTTGAGATCCTTCCTTGCAATCGCTACTCTTCAGAGCAAAATGGAGCCAAAATTGTAGCAACAAAGGATTGGTGAGTTAACAGTTTTGCGTTATCAAATAATCAGTTGTTTTATGATACGTTTACTCAACTTGTCTTTGGCACACTGCAGGAAGAGGAATGATAAAATCGAGCATCTCGTGGGCTGCATTGCTGAGTTGTCTCCCAGTGAAGAGAGGATGTTGCTTCGACATGGAGAGAACGATTTCAGTGTCATGTATTCGACACGCAAAAACTGTGCGCAACTCTGGCTGGGACCAGCAGCTTTTATCAACCACGGTATACTTCTTGATGAAAAAAATGACACAAACAACCTTAGGTATCTTTCATAGTAAATTTACGTTTGTCACGTTTGTTTTTTACAGATTGTAGGCCAAATTGCAAGGTAAATATGTGAGCATTGGACTTTTTATGAAGGTTTACTTGATGATTAACTACAAAGCAGGAAATTAAATTTTGCTGATGCGAGAGGTTTGTTACAGTTTGTGTCAACAGGCCGGGACACTGCTTGTGTGAAGGTTCTGCGGGACATTGAACCAGGGGAAGAGATCTCCTGTTACTATGGAGATGGTTTCTTTGGCGAAAACAATGAATTCTGTGAATGCTATACTTGTGAAAGGTATTGTGTTGCATGCTTCTAATTTCGAAAGCATTTAGGAATGAACCAGGAGATTTTTTAATAACAATTATATAATGCTGCTCTATTTAAAGAATGCTTGGGTGAGTAGTACAAACATTAAATATTTGCTCTGTTTTTCAGACGTGGCACTGGTGCTTTTAAGTCGAAAGCTGGGTTGCCCTTGGAGACCCCAGTGATCAATAGCAAGTATGGCCTTAGAGAAACAGACAAGCGTCTGAACAGACTGAAGAAGCTGGGGGAAAGCTGCAGGAACTCTGACAGCCAGTCTGTCAGCTCCAACACAGAGGCAGACTCTCAGGAACCAACCACTATACAAACATGTAAGACCACTCTTTGAGGTTTTTCATGTCACTTGTCAAGAACGTCGTAAACTTATCCTTATTGTTTTGTGTTTCTCCAGCATTACGGAAGAGGACGTCACAGTCCTGTGTCAAAAAGCCTGGTGAAGCTAAGGCTGTAACAAGGCAAACTCCGTCAAGCACTCCTTCTTCTACCTCATCCTCAAAACGAAGTCAAACGAATATTTCAAGTTTACCAAAGAGACACAAGTCAAAGCAGACACAACTTTTGCCTAAAGGAAAGAGACGTTGTCGAAGTGTATGGACGAAGTGTTCCTCCAGAGTGAGAAATCTCAAGGAGCAGACACGGGACAGGCACTGTTCCGTTCAGGGCTCCGGAGGCAAAGGCGGTGTAGTGCGGCAGTCGGAAAACAATCAGACGTCTTCAAAGGGTGCTTCCTTATGCAAGGATAGCGTACTTTGCCCTTACAGAACTCGTAGGTCCACGAGGACCTCTCTTGGTGCTCAGGGGGCTGATGGCAGCACACAAGCATTAAATGAGCCGTCTAGCCCAGCCACAGCTCATGGCGGTGTGGTCCTCAAGACCGAGCCGGGAGACCTCATCCCAGTGACGCCTGGGCACCCGGTGAACACGCCTAGCTTAGAGAATGCCTGTCCTAAGAAAGGGATGTGTCCCAAAGGAAGACGGACAGTAAAACCGGAAGACTCGGGCCCCTACGGAGAGCCCTTTCTCCACGAAAGCGTGCCTGACCTGCGGCATGCGGTTCGGGCTGCAGATGTAGCAGACTGTGGGAAGGTGGTGCTTGGCCTCCCCGGGCGTCACCAGCACTACAATGGCTCGGCTAAAAGCAGCAAGGCCCTCCGCCGAGGCAAGGGCAAGAAAAAGCGTCAGATCACGCGCTACGACGCTCAGCTTATTTTGCAGAATAACTCAGGCATCCCCAAGATAACACTACGCAGGCGCCGGGACAGCAGCAGCAGTAAAAACGAGCCCAGAGAGGCCAACTCGTCAAGTTCCTCCAAAATCAGCATCAAGTTTAGTAAAGACCAAGAGACGGACAGGAGCAGCTCATATGTGGCCAAGCTGAATAACGGATTCAACCACAGCTCCCACAGCAGCTCCACCAAGCTCAAGATTCAGCTGAAGCGAGAGGAAGACGGCACAGGCTTGCATCGAGCGTACCCAGACGATGTCACCTTGGGGATAGTGCAGAGAGAAGCAGGGGATGAGAACCAGGTAGGTCAGAACGTTGATGTGGAGTCATTGTCTTCTGAGGACGAAGAAGAGGACTACTTTGATAATGAGGACGATTTTATCCCACTCCCACCAGCAAAGCGCCTACGTCTTATTGTGGGCAAAGATTCCATAGACATCGACATTTCCTCCAGAAGACGAGAAGATCAGTCCCTTAGACTCAATGCATAAGCTGTGTAAATATCCATTGTTTCAATCACGTGTAATTTAAATAGAAAATGCAAATGTACAATTAAATCTTGGCAAAAATATCTTTCTTTACATTTTAGTGATGGCACTTCTTTATCTGTTTCCTCACTATGAATATAAATATTGTAGAAAGTGTACAGGTTATGTATGAATCCAAGTCTGATAATGTGCAGATGTTTGTTAGCATTCTGTCCAGCTTAACTGTTTTATTCCATGAACCTCTCGGCTTTGTGTGATAGTAGGATGATCCACTTGGGAATCACATGCATGGTTTCACCTTAGAGAGTCGACACTTCATATTTAAACAACAGTGTTGTGCGACTCCCATAAGCTTGATGTGGCTTAAAGGGATTGTTCACCCCAAAATAAAACTTTTGTCATCATTTATTCACCCTGATGTGGTTGAGAACCACGTTTTTTTCTATGGAACACAAAAGAAGATATTTTGAGAAGATATATTTTCTTTTGTCTTCTGCAGAAGACAGATTTGGAATGACATGATGGTAAGTAAATGATGAAAGCATTTTTGCCTGAACTATCCCTTTAAGGGAACATTTGAGCAAACAATGTACAGAAGAGGGTTGACAAAATACTAAAGAAATTTCTAAAAATCTCCACTTTCATTTTTTTGTATCAAAATCCTTTTTAATCATGTGTCAGATGTTATGGCCATGGAAGGGCTGTGGTGCTCGTTGTAGTGGCCTGGTGCTGGTCCATTAAGATATTGGGCAATTGAATTATTATTCTGTGAACGTCAGACCTAGATATGTGTGCCTAAGGATAAAGTCCTCAAGAAATGAGTTGTGCTGAAATGTCATGAATCAATAATCTGTTTTACCTGAATCTTGATCATTGGGGTATTTGGTACCTCTGATTGACTTTGTGTGCATTTTGTGCTCTGCCTAAAAATTAAAAAAAAAAGGTAAAAACCTAAGATATTTAAAGCAGTTGTGTTTCCATTGTTCACCCTATAAGTATGCAGCTGCAAACTTAGGCTTATTTTGACCCTTTTCTGTTTTTTTTTTCAATATACTTTACATTCTGTAGTGTCAAAGGTCTGCCATATGGGCTTGAAGCTATCAGCTTCTGATGGTCACAAATCTCAAGCTTACAAACTCACTCGGAAGAGCATCATGACAGTAACGATGTAGGATGTATACATAGTCTGGGGGCATACTGTTCACTCTGTATATTCTGGGACTTGTTTTTATTTAACTGTTTTAAGTACTTGAAAACTATAAAACTCATTTTCAAGATATTTTGTCTAATGTTGTTATTTTACGTGCGTTTGTTAGTGGCAAGTCAGATTTCACTCAGTATATACATACACGTGATAGAAACAAGCTGGTATAGTCTTGCTATTCGTTTCTGTGACATGAATAAAGACATGATGCGTTTATAAACAACCCGCTTATGGCAGCCTAAACAGTCGCAAATATGTGATGGTACGGCTAAAGTGGTCACGTAAAACAGCTCGTGTGATTTGACACATCTTCGGCTTATTTTTTTCACATATAACATCATAAATCGCTTTAATAACTCTAGGTTGGTAGTCTATCTGTACTTCCGGGTTTCTTCCCACCTCTGCCTCGCTTTCTATTTCAACATGGCGGCGGAGTAAAATCAGTGTATTATAAACAGCGCATATTATAACAACCTTCCACAGCTACAGGCTATATGTTCCATAACATCTGTGCTTTTTTAGTCTATATTAAAGGTAATGTAATCTGTTAAATAGAACAACATTTTATGTAAATGTAGATTTTTTTTCAATTAAAACATTTAAAATAACGTTAGGGAAACAAACATTTGGATAATTTACGCCTATTTATGATGGGTGGTGGCAGATTTTTGTAGGGTGTTCATCTTCTGTAAGTTACATCATTAACGTTATGACTCGCCATGAAATTATTTTAGCAGATTTTTCCTTTCACTTTCATTTTCTGATTTAAGGTTTATGTTACTATGCACCATAAGTGAATTTTTTACTAATAAAATCTGCATGGGTATTTATTTGTTTACATTTTAACACATTACCAGATAAACAGAAATTTCCTACAGTATGTCTCGTGCTGTTTTAAACGCTTTCCTGTAGCTCATGAGCATGGCGCTATCAATGCCAATATCATGGGTTCGATCCCAGGGATTGCACATACTTCGAAACAAATCTGTAGTGTAATGCAATGTAAATTTGGATTAGAGCGTCTGCCAAACGCGTAAATGTCTCGCAGATATGTTAATGACTCATAGTCATAAGTTCCCGTTAGAGGTCACGTGCCCGCAGGGGACAACTGTCCAAGCTCACACTCACTAGCGTATCACACTTGATTTACAATTAGGCCACACGTGTCGAAAGACACGTATAACCAAGAATCTCAAAATGAACGGAAATACACTCTTCTAATGTAATGCCCTAAATCAACAGATATTTACCAAAACACCCACAAAAACAAAATATGTCTTTTCTTGCATTGACAGTGATCTACATTAATAAGCCATATTTTCGTGCTGTTGTAAAGAATAAGGGGACGTGACTCTGTTGTCCAATCAGCGAGTGGAACGGGCGTGGTCAGATGACGTGAGAGCAAACCGCTTAGACTTCAACTTTAAGTGGGCTCGAATAAACGCGTTTTGATACAGTCTGCCATAGTCGTGCGTAGTTACGTACTCAACGTTTTTGATTTGACCACAATAAACCCGTGCTTGAGTTAGTCTGCGTTTGGAACAGTTACAGCATATTTTACGTTCATAACAGTATCAAGCTGCAAACATGAAGACTAAATTTGTTAATGGCGTGTCTTCTTCGCCTTCAATGTCTCTGGGTTTATTGGTAAGCGAGAATGTACTCGAAGTACAACCAGATAGCGGGACCGACTGCAAAGACATTATCCGACCGGATGAGCCCGACCATCAGACGAAGCATAAGGCGTATCTGTGGTGTAAAGAGTTTCTTCACGGAGCCTGGAAATCCATAGATGAAGATGACTTCCAAATCTCTATCATCAGGTATTATTTTTTGCAGTCCAACTACTCCAAAACGGTGATTATTAAAATTCCTTCATTTTTACGTTTTGCGTTGAAAAATATGCGACGTGTTTGCACGAATCGCGTGAGGACGTTACCTTCCTTGATATGACGCATTGCTCACAATGTATAATTCACGAGATGGTAACGTTAGTGTTTAACATGGGGGGCTCTTATCCCCACGACCGTGGCTGTGTCTTCTAAAGCATTTTATGCGCATACAGTTGCATCTCATTTTCTAGGTTGTCAGCTCACTCGGGTTTGAGACGCGTATTATGTGTTTATTATTATAGTTTGGACTAATCTAGGAGTTCTAAAGAATAACGTACATTAAAAAGTAAACAGATTTATAGATTGTAAAAATTGATGTTTTTATTATAAATGTGTGTACTTTGCTTTTTAGGGGAGGTCTGAGCAACAAGCTATTCCTCTGTTCTTTACCAGAGAATGAACTGAGTCTTGGAGATGAACCAAGGAACATCCTTCTTCGCCTATATGGACAAATTCTGCAGGTGTTTTCTTAGTTATTTGCCTAAATATTTATATATGCATTATTATTGTATAGTTTAGTTGTCTAATCACTTAATATATAGAATGTTTTTTACTTGCTTGGTATACTACCTTAGTTTAGTTGCGCCCAAGTCCTTCATCCATGGGACGTTATATACATGATAGTTGTTAATTCAAAGTTTTATATCTTTAGAAATGAAGGGAAAATCTCATGTTGGATAATTACTTTAATTTAGTTGGATTTAATTACTTATCTTTGACTTGTATTGTCAGCCTGATTTCACTGGGATTTATTACTATTTTACAAGGTGGCAAAATTGTATGAAGTCGTACAATGTCAAATGTAGAAAACAATATGAATATTAAGAAAAATAGTCCCACCCCTAAACCCAACCGTGTGAAAGCAGAACAGACAAATGACATTCATACGAATTTGTCACCTTGTAAAACAGTTCCCTTGAGATTTTGTTGGTATTGTGTATCTGGCTGATAGCTTGAATAACATTATTTTGCCAATTAGCTTATACGGTTAAATAATAATCCACCCAAAAATACCCCTATTACTTTTTCTCCTGTGGAACACAAAAGGTGCAGTTTCTTGAAGAATGCCCTTACAACTCTTTTACATATGATGAAAGTAAATGAGGACTGATTCCAAGCTTACTGAATCCTTACGCTAGCTTTTTGTGTGGATCAGTGCTAAATTTAAGCTGCCTTTCAGTTAAAAACTTGACATTGTTCTAGCTTTCCTTGGCATATAAATCAACGACTAGTTTGAATCAGATCCAGTTTTTATTCACTTTCATTATTATGGAACAGAGTTTTTTGTTCTGTGAAAAAATACAGGTTTGCATTTTTATTTAATACAGTTAAAAAGTGTGTGTGTTATAATGTAAATGTAATATAAACATAATATATAGTCAGTATTTATTTGCTAGATGTAGTGTATTTTCATTAGCTGAATTTCATTAGGAAGGTGGCATATCTCATGTGACAATCTTTCATGGCCACAAATCCCACTTAAGAATAAGTATAAAAACTGCTCCTCAGTCAGAGATTGTGTATTTACATGTAAAAAAAAAAACTCACAAGCGTTTTTACCCTTTAAGTTTAAAGAGGCAGTTTTTGTTGGGTAATGTACCTCCATGGCTGTACTTGCGTGTCTTCTTTGCCGTAGGCTTACCAAAGGAGCGTGCCTTGAGCACTCTTGTTTCCAGGTGATCCCAGCATGCCACTCACGGTACAGTATGTGATCCCTGAAGCCACAGCATTGTCCTCAACAAAGTTTATGCGCTTCTTTAAAGTCTTTGAGAATTACGCACATGGCGTGCGCTGCTTTGTCTGAAGTGTTCTCTGCCTCTTTCTGCCTTATTTTCAATGCTTTAATACACCATTTTTTATGTAACTGGCATTAAAATATTTGGATTTGCAGTATTGTACATTTACATTTATTCATTTGGCAGACGCTTTTATCCAAAGCGACTTACAAGTAGGAGAGCATAACACATTTTGTCAACACACTAAACAGTACTGATAGTTTGCAAGACCATGTTACTAGGTGACCAGAAGGTTGCCGGTTCAGTTCTCAGGGCCGGCGGGTAACGGCTGAGGTGCCCTTGAACAAGGTACCTTACCCCCACTTGCTTGCTTAGAAACAAATGTATAGTATAATGCAATGTAAGTCGCTTTGGATGAAAGAGTCTGCCAAATGCGTAAATGTAAATGTTTATTATGTTATCACAATAGCATAAACGAATGCAGTATGATAATGGTAAATTCTACAATCTATTTTCACTATTCACACTAAACATTAAAATATAACCGATATGTTTATAGATGTATATAAAATCCATATACATTTTCCTGAATAGATAGATATAGTATAAAGAAATGATGGAATGTCCCCTTTGATGTTTGCTTTTTGTAACTGAAGTGACCCTGACTCAGGAAAAAGGCATTCACAAAATGTATGACGTCATACTTGATGAGGTGTTAGCAGGTCCACAGTTCAGGCTCAGAAGTCAGGTGTATAAAAATGGAGACCTCAGACCAAAGCATTATTATTGAGGCCATATTACAAATGACGGGGCAAGTGGACTTTGGAACACAATGATTCACATATAAATCTGGCATTAGGGTTCATTAGGCATTTTATAAGACTTAATTTTCAAACTGAGCACTGACAGTAACCTGAGTTGACCTCTATTTAACTAGACAAGCTTTATTGCCATCCCTAGCATTCACGTTGCTTTTGTGAGATAATGTTCATTACTATGGCCACCAAACCCTCCAGACTGAGAAGTCTTTTCCTTGTCATGGAGGATAGCTTTGTGTACCAACTATTTGTGCTTGGCCTGGTGGAACATGGTTTTCATAATTGCTATTATATAAGAGTTTGATCGCTTTTTGTGGACATTAAAATGACATTTTGAGTAAGAAAACAGGAGATGGAAGCCTCTTGTGCATCCTAAATGTAGAGCTATCAGCCCTTACTAATGCTTGTAAACTTCTGATCATGTTTTATCATTAAATTAGTGTGTTGTTTTCTATGGAGGATTCTTACTGTGCTGACCATATATTTATAGGTTTATAGTGATTTAGAAGTGTCACCATTTATGAAGATCAAAATGTGTACTCATTGTTAGTCTTTGCTTTCTCTCTTATTGCTAGATGTCCTGTAATAAAGGGGATTCCAGACAGTCAGACACTGAAAGTCACTTTCAAGTAAGTAAAATATTAGCGCAGGTCATTTTTGAACGCATGGGTTGTGAATGTGAGCTGAATAAAGAATTATGATTCTAACTCTCTAAGCTTCTTGGAGTGACACATTTATTCTTTCTTTATTGCACCTCATCAGGCATGTTATTATATTATAGACAAAGCTTTTAAAAAATATAGAAATGGAATTGTTTTGTTTACTGAGAAAACGTTAATCCTCAAAGAGGGACGAGCTATTTAGGGCATCACATATGTTTTCTTTGGACCTTTACTGGTTGTTATTTTAAACTTTTAGGTCAACATTTTCCATAAGCACTTGGGTTAGCTTTCTTATTTTCAAGTGGATTGTCTACAGGAGAAACAGGGACACTGGGGTGATTTCTAAAATAAAATTGCATAGACAAAAGGAAAGAATAGACAAATAATTTTATTTTTGTTTGCTAAAATATCTAAACAACCTTAACAAAACAAATATACTTTTAGTAATATTGAGTAATACTTTTAATGCCCTTTTGGGATTTTTTGGCATAAACCTAATTTTTTAGGAATCGTTTTTTTCAAGGGGTAAGTGAAGAAAACGTAAGATTTGTCTTCTAGTGTGTAATAATGATGTATTCACTGTAACATCTCAAGCGTGTGTTATTTGTTCTAGAAAAATGTTTGTGTCGCACACCTACAACATAGTTCAATTTCTTATTACGTTACATTATGTGCCTATGAGTCCCATAGCTGTCGATATGATGTTTATCACAGCATTAACCTCACAGTCTACGGCTCTTCAGTACCATCTTTGCAGCTTTTACTAAATTGTGTTTTGCATGCGTCATTTTGTGTGCATCCATCCAAAGCAGTACATGCAATACAAAGCGGTATGTAGAATGAGCTGTTAATAGTTCCAAGATGAACA
This sequence comes from Oreonectes daqikongensis, assembly GCA_026939265.1. Lineage (NCBI taxonomy): Eukaryota > Metazoa > Chordata > Actinopteri > Cypriniformes > Nemacheilidae > Oreonectes > Oreonectes daqikongensis. The sequence goes on from JAOTQM010000187.1 coordinate 6,060,376, forward strand.
TTCATAGCACCTGCAGGTAGATTCTGTCCTTGTACTGCTGTGTGTATGTGAACTGATCTGCTTCAGTAATCCAGTGATTATGCCGTGTGTATTAAGAGGCATGAAGCACTGGAAAAACCCAGCAGCTGTTACTCTACGGTCACATGGTTAGTCAGGACGGGGGTGGAGCTGGAAACAGGGAGGGAGGAAGAGAAGAGCAGGTGTTGATTGAAAACCAAAACTACCAAAAAATTCCATAAAATATGATTTAGACAAAGAATATAGAGAATCATTAGATTTGTTTTAAAACAAATACAACTTGACAGTGGGGAAGAAGAAATATATTTAATTTAGAAATATTCTCAAATGATCTCAACATTCTTTTTAACATCAATTTATATTGATTAATTATGTTTAGATGTTGTTTTTTGCAGGTAAATTAGATAAAAGAATGAATTCTGTGTAGATTTCTTGAGTGATGCCACAGAATAAAGTTAAGTCATTCTGTACATGCCGTCTGTATTTCAACAAACTTTAAAATTTTCTCTAACATTCCTTCTCCAATGCCAGTGAAGGTGTTTTCTAAGTATGTGTAGTGTAAAGAAGTGTAGTTTCCTTCCAGAACTTTCTGCCAGAATCATACGTCATAGGAATGTTGTAGCGTCCTGTTTTATTTCTGAGAAATATCAAACATTGGGATAAAGGACTCGCAATACTTTCATCTGACACCATCAAATTTTACAATCGTAAAAGAAGAATGATTATTTGAGCTACTGTTTGCACAGTCGATATATGTATACATAACCCTATAACATTATTATCTGTAGCATTACATAATCTGATTTCTTCATGTTGGTTTATTGCTATAAAATTTATGTAAGTTAAATAACATCCTAGATACAACTGTATATTGCAATATTTTCCAGTGTTTTGTTTTTAAGGTCAGTCTGAATTTCCATTGTGTTTAATTTATATTTGTTGTCCCTGCAAAAAAATAATCATCTTAATTAAGGTTTGAGAAGAATTAGAATTTTTTATTATTCACAAATAAACATTTGGTTGTTTTGATAATACGTCATTAAGCAGTCAACATTTATCCAACAGGATTTATGTGACACTAATTGCAGGAACGCTGTAATCTGCTCTTAAATGCCACAGGATTGCAAGGATCTTAGTAACACGTGTTTCAGAATCATTCCCCTTATTTATTTATTTATTTTAATGACAAATTGCCCCCTGAGGGATTTATGAGAATAACAGAATTCACATACATCTGAATAATTCATGTTCATTCATGTTCACCATTAGAACTAGTGCCTAAGGATGAAATGTTTAGGCAATCGTTCAAAGTTCAGCTCAAAGTGACAGGTGACTGGTAAATAAGTAATTTCTTCATTCTTTTTTCAGTTTGAGTTTTTTGAGAAACCAAAGAATGAAAACCGAACTGTGGAACTTGTATAAACTGTGGCAAAGGGATGCCTTGAGCAAATACTTTCCCACATGGGAAGATCGCTGTTTCGCTTGTGCATGTTTACACTCTGCCTGGTCCAAAACCAAGCTTAATGTCATTTCTAGTTAAGCAGCCACAATTAATGATGGACTTGTTTGCCAAGTTTCTCTCTCTCTCTCTCTCTCTCTCTCTCTCTCTCTCTCTCTCTCTCTCTCTCTCTCTCTCTCTCTCGGAACAATCGCTTCTCTTTTTGTTTTCTTTTTTAACTCATTTCGCTTCATCGCTGTATTATTAGAGAACAGTTGGCTTGGGTTCAGACTTTCTTGTCTACACAACTTGAACATTACATTTACAAGTATGACCATTTTTGATCCAATCTGAGCTATTTCAAGTCACTGTATGAATGAGTTCATGCAGTCTGAAGTTAAATAAGCATAGGTTTAATGGATATCAATCCATCAGCCACAATCTAATGTGACATCTTTTGACCCATGATAGCAGGTTTTCATGTCAGCCTAAATAGTTTATTTACTCTTGTTGCTATTTGTTTACAGGGTGCTGATGCTATGGTGTTGGAAAGTGTGATGTTTGCTATCTTGGCCGAGCGGGAGCTGGGTCCCAAACTCTACGGCATCTTCCCGCAGGGGAGACTGGAACAGTTTGTCCCGGTATGTCTTAATATTTGCTTCATCTTATAATAATTGAGGAGACAGCCTAGAGCTGTGTGAAGAACACTACACTTCATGTGTTTTGACACTAATCCATATGAACGTCATGAGAGAAAAGTCACATGAAAGCGTGCAGCCTATAGCAAATATATCACTGTCACTTTGTCAACTGTTTACTGTATAAATACACATCTAAGGCTGGATCTCAACGTATTGTGTTATACAATGTTTTGTTGGTTGGTTGGTTAAAGTTAGCTGGAACGACACTGACAGCAAGTTGTTTGTCCGCAGAGCCGAAAACTGTCCACAGATGAGCTGAGTGTCCCTGTCATATCTGCTGAGATTGCAGAGAAGATTGCCAAATTTCATGGGATGAGAATGCCTTGCAACAAGGAGCCAAAGTGGCTGTTTGGCACCATGGAAAAGTGCGTGATCATAAAACATCGGTTCTGTCAGTCAAATTAAAGCCTGTCCAGTTTGTTAAAGTGCTTACAAATATACATATGCCCGGTGTGTGGGGTTTTGTTTTAAAATGTAAGCATTAATGAGCATTAAATACAGTATAAATATGTTCCATTGAGCTACTGTAAAGTAATGAAACCAAATCAAGGTGAAATTTCTTTGTTCTGCTTAACACAAAGTAACATATTCGGAAGAATGTCAGTAACCAGACCAGTCTCATCCCCATCGACTGTCATAGTATTTATTTTCTCTACTATGGCAGTAAGTAGGGGATGAGATCTGTTTGGTTACTGACATTCTTACAAATATCTTACTTTGTGTTCATCAGAACAAAGAAATTTATACAGGTTGTGGAGGGTGACTAAATGATGACAGAAATTTCATTTTTGGGTGGACTGTCCATTTAAAGGCTTTGTTACAGGTCTACTTAAAAATGTACTGCCTGAATATGCTAGTAATTTGACTTTTGTCTCTAATGTTCAGTTTTATTTGTTCTCTCACTCACTCCACAGGTATATGGATCAGGTACTTTGCCTCACCTTTACCCGGGAGTCCCACCTGCTGAAATTTTCCCACCTTTTGAGCTACAACTTGCCTCAGGAGATGGACAACCTCAAGTAAGATCTCATCTGTATTCAGTTTCAGACAGTACAGCTGTGATTTATTTCACAGGTATTCTGCAAATATTACATGCTAAAGGATTTCAAACTGTTTGGAGATTGTATAATGACTCCTAGCATGACAGTGTGGAAAAATGTTTAAAGGGTTGCTGTTTGTTTTTGGCTGTTGTCTTTGCTCTGGTGATATTAATGGCTGTTTGTGTACACAGGTGTCTACTTGAATCCACTTCTTCACCTGTTGTTTTCTGCCACAATGACCTGCAAGAAGGTTAGAAATCTGCAGATAAGATAACCCCAGATTGTTTTTTTTTTGCCTGTAGTCTTGTTCCTAAATAAGTTCCATTTGTAATGTCATGCGTTCAATGTGTTGTTTTAAACAGGAAACATCTTGCTCCTCAGTGGTCGTGAGGAGGAGGATCACCAGAGGCTCATGTTGATTGACTTTGAGTACAGCAGCTACAACTACAGGTCTGTAATGTTTATAGTCTAAATAAACACTGTCCCTTTACTGCTGTTGCTGTATTATGAGCACTTCTTTGATTTTAAATACAATTGATAGTTTAATTATAGATTGCGTATAATGCAGAGCAGACGATTTAACGCAAATTCGCAAATATGGAGAATACACTGTTACACGGAGCTAAGTACTACACGTGCGCGCGCGCACACAGCACCATACCAAACCCATTGAGAGCGAGGGCTCTCACACACACACAGAACTGTGCCACTCACAAGTCACACGAGATGTTGTTTATCCAGTTAATCGATCGAAGACGCAGTCATTATCACGGATGGATAAAAAATGACAACATGTGACACCAGATATAATTCTAAATACATATACTTGGGAAACGCTGCATAGCATGTACATTGAAACACCCCCTCTTTCTTCCTCTTCGTACTCTTTGTTATGGTTTTTTCCAGATGTTTGATGGGATTTTTATAGTTCTTTGAACTTCTCCCCCAACATCTTTTAGAACTAAATTCGAGCGCTCGATATTCCTGTGTTATTCTAGAACACTGAGGTTTTTTCTGTTAGGTCTGGAATGCTTGGGGAGCCCCAATTCTCAGAAAGCACCTCCAGACTTTGAAGGCTCTGGCAACCAGCCCACGCTGGGCGGTCAAAACACCGTTGCTAGGGTACTTACATTCTTGCACGTGCTCAAACACGTATCATAAAGAACTAGTTTTGTTACAAGGGGGTCTAGCCAAAGAGGACTCCCATCAAGATTAATGTCCCAGTGATGGTTGACACTAGTTATGTTTTGTTTCTTTTCCTATGTACTGTAGTTGACAGTGCTTGCACCAGCAAAGCCTGAGTGAGCAGTAAGAAATGATGCCTGGCCTTCATGAACACAAAGATGTTCACTTTGGTTTCCACTGCAGCTGTGTGCCTCTTTACAAAGAACTACACAGCTTTGCCTTTTTGGCTATTAGGAATGAATCTTCCTCAATTTGCATATCTTGAAAGTAGAAGTCATGAGCTGTGTCTGAAACTGCTTTCTATTTTCTATAGTGTGCTATGTAACCCTTTTTAGGCAAAGCTGTTTGATTTCATTCCAGTTTTTAGCTTAGTCTTTTGGATAACAAGTCATCATATCAATGGTTTGCATTTATAGTCAGTAATACATTTGTTCAATATTCAAATGCTGGGTGGACAAATGGATGTTGATGGATCTCTTCTTTCCCACAGAGGATTTGACATTGGAAATTTTTTCTGTGAATGGACTTACGACTACACGTGGGACAAGTTTCCATTTTTCAAGACCAACATCAAAACTTACCCCACCAAAGAGCAACAGGTTTGTAGAACTGAGACTTCTACCAGCTTTCCTCTTCTCTCAAATGTGATGCCATGTTAATGTCTTTGATTTTTATTTCTTTAGATGCAGTTCTTTCAAAGTTATCTGTTGGAATGTGACCCTGGCTTTGCAAACCTGAGCGAGAAGGACCAGAAGAAACTCAAAGAGAAGATGCTAATTGAAGTTAACAGGTAAGAGACAGAGTCAGCCCCCCTTGTCTCACTTTTTATTTTTGGCATCAAATTTATTAGAACTTTCAATAGGTTACCCAACATTTTATATGTTTTTCTTAAACATGTTAATTTGATGTTTGAGAAAAAAAACTTATTTGACATTCTGTACTATTATATAAATTATAACATAGGCTTGAGTGTGTAAATTCACCTAACTTTGTTAACTCAATGCTCTCACATTTAGATTTGCACTGGCCTCTCACTTCTTTTGGGGATTGTGGTCCATAATCCAGGCCAAAATATCAACTATTGAGTTTGGGTACATGGTGAGTAATGGCAGGAAGGCTGCGTTATCTTTGAGTTTGTATATGCTTATAAGCATTTGATTTTTACACTTTACAGATTTTAGGTAAGTCAAGAATTTTATCAAGAGAGCTCTTCTATAAAGATTCATTACATAAGTCATTACAATATTTGCACTGCTGACAACACTTTGAACTGTACACAAATAGTTGTGAGGTCAGGGTAACATGACTGTGTGATGTAAAACATGCTAGTCGGTGCTACAAAAATATTGTGAACAAGTCTAAGCTGGTTTCTTAGTCCTGCGAAGTTGGTTTTTTTGTAGCTCAGTTGGTAGAGCATTGCACCAGCAACACAAAGGTCATGACTCATGGGTTTGATTCTAGGAAACACATACAATGAAATGGTCTCTCTGCCTGATCCCCTGAAAAATATCTCTGGGAGAACGGCAAACATGGGTTAGGCCTAATATCTAGATTTCTTCCTCTACACAGGAGTATGCCATGGCCAGGTTTGATGCATACTTCGAGTTGAAGAGGAAGCTGAGGGTTTAAAGAAAAGTGCATACATTCCCAATGGACATGGGGGGAAACAACTACCTGTGTGTTGACAGGAAAAGAGCAAAGTAGCATCTTAGAAGAGGATGTTCTGCATCTCATAAATATACCATGCTGCATGGACCAAACTGAATGCAACTTAGCTGTTTTCAAGGGCTCTGGGCATTGAGTCTCCCACATTCTGCTTCTCAGTGTTTACAAGTTAAAGATTTTTATTTTTGACACGTCTGCCTGAGCCACTTGTGATAATTAGAGAAAAACTACAATATGGGAAAAAGAAGGTTCTATGTCACGTGTACGTGTAGGTTCACGTAGAACAGTTGGAAAATCTCTATATGTAAGGTTCATAACAGACCAAAGATTTCCTCTGTTGCATTTTCATTTTGATGTGACTTTTATGTGTTCTTATACTGGATGATTTAACTTCTTTTCTACTGGAATATCTAGTAGTTTTTGGGGTTTTAATTTCAGTAAATCCATGTAATGTGAACTGATAAAGCTATGGGACCATACCATATGTGTACCCTTTAGGAGAGAGAGCGAGAGAGAGACTATGAAAAATTCCATCTCAAACTGTGGAAAACATTATGGTTCATACCATAATCTTCTTATTCACCTTCTGGAGGTGCTTTTATAAGAATTTGCCAAATTTGAGATTTTCGCCATTAGATCTGACTTGATACAGTGGTACCCTTTAAATATATAATGTATGTAAACAGTCAAAGGTTATATTCTAGTTTTATGTGCTATAGAATTCTTTTACAACTAAACAATATTTACTCAGTTTCTTTGAATGTAGTTTTTTAGTCCATAAAGGTGGTGAAGATATTTGTACTTTTGTTTATTATTATTTCTTTAACTTTTTGTTATGTATTTGAAATGTGTGTATTATATTACAATATTATTGTAGCAGGCTGTTTTGCTAACAGTAATGTCAAAGGCACTTTCTGAAGCAGTTCTGCGAATAAGTTCAGTATTTGCAAATGCAACTTTTCTATTACTTTTCTGCAATGGAAGATGTATTTTTCTTAATAAGAAAGTTGAAAGTATTGTGTCCTTACTGTAATACTGTAATGTGATTGATCTCTTTCTCATTCTTACTGTACGAAACCAGCGACAGGATTGTATTTACATTCTGATACACCACAGGTTTCATATAAAATCAGAACATTTAAATATTTATTTACCTGTTGTAGACAAAAAGATAAAGGTGGAAGGTTGAATGTAAAAAAGTATTTGTGTCTTTTGCATTTCAAAAATCAGGTGAAGACCAGATCATCTCGAATGCTTACAATCATCTGTTAACATTAACAAAAAAACACTTATTCTTTCTAAACAAAAAATAACAACTACAACTAGATAACATATTCAAAAGGAAGATCACTTTACAGCATGTAGAATCAATATAATGTACTAATGCTTTGTCTAATATATGAATAAACATCAGCAAAATTATTTTCTGGTTGTGCAGTCTCATGTGTCTCATAAAGCTCCAAATACTGATGATGATGATGATGACAACAGTAACTATACGGTTTCATCGGACGCACGTGTCTGGCCCGAAGTTAACTTCCGGTCTGTGTTTGTTCATCAGTCTGGCTAGTCAGTGGCTAATAATATAACTATTTATATCAAATAATCTGTTGAATTTTATTGTATAATAACTATAATAAATAATCAATTTGTTGAATGGGTTGTGTAACTTTGTCGCATTTAGTTTAGTCAAGTAACAATTCTTCTACTGGTAACCCCAAATAATACTGACCAGACATACTTTTAACTTGCTAGCTAATGTCACTTTTATTTCTTTTGCTTGTTTTCAGAAATAATCTGCAGGGACTGTTTTCTTTGCTGATGTCTGAAGTTAAGTTTGGCCACAAAAGAGCGCATGCGCAGTAACGTTTGTTTATGTTGTTGAAACGTCTATAAAAGCCTAAATTGAATTTATGAAATAAGCCAGGCTAATTCATTGTCAGCTGATTCTATTTATCACTAATGCAGAGGCAAAATGGCCTGTCTCAGGCTTATAACTCTCTCAGGCCTCTGTGACGGGCACAAGGTAGGTTATTCAATTATGGCAAATACAAAGTGCAGCTTTATAAACACTTTTACCCTTTTTTTGTTATACGTATCCAAGTGAATTCTCAGGAGTTTTGCTGGGTGTTGAGGGATATGCCCTCCTGCCTGCCTTATATCTCTTGACTCCTCATGAGTCCCAGACAAAGGCAGAAGCGCAGCCGCTGTAACATTGCCTTTGCACGCACAAGAGCTTGTATAAAAACTTTGTTTGGTTTCATCAAACTGAGGCTCCATTACTATACGCTTTCAGCAAGATTGTATTTGTTAACATTAATAAATGCATTAACTGACATGAACTACAATGAGCAATATAGAGCACGTACTGATGTTAGTTCATGTTATTATTCATGTTAGTTCATACATTAACTAATGTTAACATTTACAGTGTTCGATTTTAAAGCTTTAATAGTAAATGCTGAAATTAACATAATTTTTATTAGCTAATGCATGAACCAATGTTAACAACCTTATTGTAAAGTGATACCATCCTCTCAGTAAAATTGTAGATGAGTTTTCTATAAGCATAAATCACTTAGCTGAGCTTTCACATATGCATTCTTCCCTACAGATTTTTTATGACTCAATGTTCATGTGAGTATCATTTATGTAAAATACCAAAGTTCTGAATGAATCAAAGATAGTTGAGGAATTTGGGCAAGCCTTTTCAACCCTTTGTTCCACTGCCACACCTAAGAACATTTAACAAAACAAAACAAATTGCCAACAAGGATTGACATTTTGTTTTATTTCAGAGCAGCATCAATATTGTCATTTATAATGTAAAAAATAGAAAGGATAGTCTACTATTCTTGACTTATGCTGATACTTATATTATTTATAAGATTAGAACTTTATTAAATGTATTTAAAAATGGAAAATTATATAACCAACATACAGGTTTTATGTTGTTTCTGATCAGATGTTTATCATCTTCCACATGTCAGGGCGCACGCACGCACGCACGCACGCACGCACACACACACACACACACACACACACACACACACACACACACACACGTGCATTGGGATGCATGAATTTGTCATATTTACTTAAGACAAAATTGTAATCGTGAGCAGAATATGACTGATGTTGTGTCGTATAATCTTTCAGAGCAGATGACACCGAGTGAAGCCATTCAAGTGTCCTTGAACAGCAAAGATGTCTAATTGCAAATGTGGGAAGGGGAAGGTTTTTGGCTCTTATCTGTGTCTCTCCAACAACAGATGCCAAAGTGAATTGCCTGGCAGACATTCAGCACAGTAAGGTTAAAGGAGAGCTCAGTCAGGACAGACTGGCAAACACCCACACACTCATTTATAGAAGCTTTTATCTCATGTGGCATGTCACAAAACAAACTGATGACAAAATGAGTCAAAGGTCATTAATGTTAGGCCTATATATCGATGTGGTATTCTGATGTAAGTGCAGTATGTTGTGGCCAGTGATCGGAATGCAGGATTTGACAGGCTGAAAAGCAAAATTCCTTTTCGCGCTTTGTTTGGATTCCTTGTACTGTGAAGCCTGTTGGACTTTAAAGAATGTGTTGGTGATTCAGAGCCTCTAACCAACTGAGATGAATGTATTCTGTCCCATACAACTCAACCATCACAGTTAATGGTAATTAATGGAGGAAAAATAATTTAATGCCCAACTTTTGTTTTCTCTATATTCAGTGTATTTACATTTATGTTATGTTGCTTATCTTGGTTTTGGTTTTTCTATACAGCTGCTTAGATTCAAAGCAAAATTTGCAGACCTTTAATATTGTTTAAAAAGCATCTCAGGGTGAGACCTCAACAATCTGCTTGATAAAATTACATGAAAACATTTCTGCAAATTCTAGTCGAAAGGTGACTACACTGAAGACAATAAAATATAACATGTTTTCATTTCTTTTTCTTTAGAAACATAATTCCCATAGTTCCCTTTGTTTTATTTCATAATTTTGATGAGTTTATTATAAATCTAAAATGTGGAAAAAATATGAACACATAAGTGAGTAGGCTATGTGTCCCAAAACTTTTCACAGCTAGTGTACCACCTGTATGAGAGTCAGTGCTACATATCATGTTATGAAAGCATACTTCATGCAACAAGACCTTATGAATGCCCAGTCTCAGTAATGTCCTCCAATTAATATCATGAATATTGCATTTCCTATTAGAAGGATTAGCCTAATAGCCCTGTGGCACAAAACCAATCTCTCAGGTTGGGTCATCTCTGTTACCTTGGCATCAAAACATTATAAGAATACAATGCATAAAAATATGGGCTTTAAGGTGGAGTATATTTGTTTGATGTCAAATAAATGAAGGGTTTAACCACAAATGTTCTGATTGCCTTTTTATCCTACTATAAAGAGCACAATACAAATAACATTGGCAAGGACACAAACTACAATACTGAAAGAAAACTAATAGCCTACTTTTAAAAAAAAAACTAAAAACACAGACATGACTAGCAGCAGTGATGACAATCAATAAGATTATTCCCATTTGCATTCCTTTTGAATTATTGAAAAAACTCTTGTGTTTAACAAAAGTGTATGATACAACTTTTATAGCCTACATTTTGATGCCTAAACCCCAGAAATAAAAAGCTAATGTTAGTCTATAAACAGACAACACTTTAAAGTCCCACTGCATTTAAAATTTGTATCACTTAAAAGTAATCTTTGAGCTTAAAAACTAGCATATGTAAAAGTTTTGCCTTTATCTCATTAAACGCGGAATCATAAATATCATAAATATGCAAATTAGCTCCGCCTCCACTCAGTCGCACCAGGGCTGTGCTCAGGCTCAGTATCGACAAAACGTTGCAAAACGTTTTTTAAGCGGAAACGGTGACGCGTTGAACTTTCAACCCGGAAATCGCAGCAAAACGTTGCTCACCGGTTTGGGCTCTCACTAAATCCTTGGTGTTTCTAGCTTGAACGTGCCCCAACTCTGCCCATAGATATGAATATGCGAATTTGCTCCCGCCTACACTAATTCGCACCAGCTCGGATTTATAGACACCGATCTCGGCAGTTTCGTTCGTTTCAATCATCTTTCTGTTCATTCACTGGTTCAAAAAACACATTGTGTCTTTGGAACTAGGAGACTGGAAGTACTAAAATGCTAACTCGCTAATTACGTCACTGCTACCAAAATCAGTCAGTTAGGGTTAAACGTTTAACAGTAACAGGCAGTCCCCTCATTCTCTGCCTGCACATATTTTGTTCTGCTTATACTTCTAACCTGTCTCGACGACAATAATATTGTGATTTTGAGGATGAGGATAAGACACAAATGCATTCCAGGCTTCCAAGGCCTTTTCCCCAAATCCCATCGTGACTTTCATTAACAAATTGTGACGAGTCAGTTCTCCAAACAGCCTTGAAGAGAGGGCGATGTAATGCCTGGGAATGGCCTTGAGCAGTGGAGGTGCCATAACATCTGTCAGCCCTGCACATTATAAGTCAAATTCTTGATGTCAGCATTAATCTACTGTCTACTCGGAGCATGGGAATAATGCTGCTTCAGTAGTGACTTCAAACAAACAGGCTGGAGGCTGGCCAGAAAGAAGATTTTACAAGCTATATAGAAGATTCACATGCATTTGGCAGACGCTTTTATCCAAGGCGACATACATTGCATTTTACTATACATTTGTTTCTGGATATGTGAAATCCCTGTGATCGAACCCATGACCTTGGCGTTGCTAGCATCATGCTCTAACCACTGAGCTATAGGAAAGAAGATCTTGCGTCATAGTGTGTGTTTAAACGTTTGCAGAGCGCTTAGGATGCAGCAGTTATCTTTGAGAGATAATCAAAACATTCTTCATTTACTCGTCCCTATTTCATTATAAAGCTCGTATGGCTTTCTTCTAAGGAACACAATAAAATATATTTTGAAGAATGTTGGCGGCCAATTAACCTGGCCCATTGACCTCCATTGTATGGACACAAAACCACTGAGACAATTTCTCAAAATGTCTTCTTTTGTGCTCCACAGACAAAAGTGTTGCATACAAATAAAAAAATAAAAAACACGAGGGTAATTTGTATTTTGGGGTAAACTGTCTTATTAAATGCAGAGACTTGCTGTGTAACTTTAGCAGGTGCTTCAGTGGTTTGAACTGATCCCTGATACTCAGTTTGACATATGTAATACATCTGCTAAAGATCTGGAAATCATCTGCTGTGTTAAAACGTGTGCCAAACATCTTAGAAAGAGCAGTTTTACATCTATTCTAAATCATAAACATCTTACAGATTTCTATTAGATTTCTAAACGACATCTGACGTCTCCGAGACATATTGCAGATGAGCAAACTATGTATTGCAGATGTAAATGCAGACGTCAAACAGATGGAGTGTGCTATCAGGGATGGGTGACCTCAAAAACCTTTCATTTTGACTGAGAATGTTTTAATTTTTTCTTCAGTCCACAATTGTAAAGTTTGTGTTAGTTATTCACAACAGACACAGGATAAAGTTGACAAAAATAGTGTTTTTATTTTAGATTGGATACGTCACAATACAGTGGCTCAAATAACAATAATCACGCTGAATGAATGCATTGTTATAATAAAAATAATTATTAAATTAAAATGTTAAAGGTAAAATATAGTCTCATAAAGCAGACGTGTCAAAAGAACAGACTAAGTGTTAGAGAGCCATCTTGTGGACGTAATTGGTAGCCTAACATGCAGCACACAATACAATTTATGGGTAACCATGGTTGTCATTGCAAAAGGACCATTAATGATTTGTTATCTATATAGAATTCACACTGTTTACAGTGCAGCCAAAAATGCTAATATTAAGTTGCCAAGATTATATATAATATAAAAATCTTTAGCAACAAATGCGACCTGCCATCTGGCAAGTACATGCGACTGCATACATGAATAAACATGAAATTTATGCAGTCCCATGTACTTGCCAGAATGTATTCAGATTAGGATGAAATGCCACTTGGCGATTGGCTGTCGCAGTGATTGCATCATCAACTTCCAGTGCTCGTTCTCTGAGGTGCTGCCCTTCTCGAGGTGGATCTGACCGATCAGGCGCCTGGAGCTCTTCTGTGCAGGGTGCAGGTCATACACAGTGATTATAATGGAGCACTCTCTGATCTGAGGATCTGGCAGCAGAAAAGTGAGGACCTCATTGAACACAGTAACTTCCCAGCGCTTCCTCTGTGTGGTTCTCTGATGTCGAAGTTTGCATTGGTTGCAGATGACGCTGGCTCTGGCATATAGAGCTGCAAATGTACATAATAAACTGTGACATTTTACAATAACCTTCTATACACACACCTATTAATAGGAACAATGATAAATATTGTCATTGTTTTTGTCGATTTTAAATAGAATTGGAATGTACACAACTTTAAAATTGCATTCGTATGTGTAAAAATTATGGCTGTCGAACGATTAATCGTGATTAATCACATTGAGAATAAAAGTTTGTGTTTACATTATATGTGTCTGTGTACTGTGCATATTAATTTTGTGTTTGTGAACACAAACACATACATATTTAGGAAATATTTAGATGTATTTATTTATATTTACCAATAATTAAAAAATATATTGAAATGTTTATTAATTTTTATATTTTTTAATTTTCTTAACTATATGCATGTATGTGTATGTTTTTATAAATACAAAATAATATGCACAGTACACAGACATATATTATGTAAACATAAACTTTTAATCTGGATGCGATTAATCGCGATTAATCATTTGACAGCCCTATAGGAAATGATTTATAAATGCTGTTAAAAGTTGTTTGATATCAGGTCATGCTGTAACAAATGTTAACAGGTACAAATTTATTGTAAACTATAAATAAATGTAAGTCAAATAACAGTAACTGTCACTTAACAGTAAATTTAATGGTTTCACATTGATATTTCTTTACCTTTCTCAGTCTTGGTGGAATGAAAAACTGTTCGGATCTTCAGCACTCCCACCTCCAGCCTCTGAGATGTGGGCATGTATTTCAGAGACAGGAGCACCTCACCAACCAAATCCTAAACACAACAAGTATTTTATTCATTGTCTTAATTCTGATGTGTTTTACTAGAATAAAACTTACTTTCTTTGGTACTTGCAGCTCGTGCCTTAACTCTAGTGGATATGAGATTTTCAGATTGTTTAGGGACGCCCGGGCCTCTCCCAGAATTCCATGTCTTGAGTATTTATCAAAATCCCTAACCTAAAATCATATATGACAGTTGCAACTACGTTCCTCAGAACAAGCGGTTGTGTGTACAAATCTTTTCAGTGCATTAAAAAAGAATTATGCTACAAAACTCACCTCAAATCTAACAGTGACTCTGCAAACCTCCTCCTCATCTAGAATGCAAGAGAACTGATCTCCAAACAGAGGACTGCAGCTCTTCTTCACCAGACGCGTCTGCCACTCATGCAGAACACACTGCAGTGAACTCTGGTCCATGTCTTCTCTCTCCGCCCACAGCAGTCGCACCCAAACGAAAGGGTCCACGCTGCGACTGAAATCTCGCACGGCCAGATCCTGAGCATCCAGTACCGTCACCACCAATCTGGACTGCAGCTGATCATAAAACAGGGAGAAGCGCAGAGATCCTTGAATGTGCTCTTCATCTGGATCTGCCGTGCTGGCCAGATCCAGACTGCTGCCCAGGTTGGTGTATGAGGAGCCAGGGGACAGTTGGTGGTGGTTCAGAACCTCCATCTTATGGGGAGAATGTGTGGATGCTATAATTCATTTTATTCAAATGCATTTGTTTCACTGTCTCTTTAAATACAAGGAAAGCAAACTGCAAAAGGTTTTCATCTAATATGTTTGAGCCAAAGTCAAATCAAGCAGAAACTATGGACACAACTTGAAGTACACTGCAGTTGCTGCATTTGTGGTATGAATATAAAGATGTTTATTTAAATCAGTCTCACCTTGCTTTCTCTTGTTTGTGTAGCATACTGAAAACCTCCACTCTTGGCTGACAAAACATCTGCTAGAAGGAATGAAATGTTGACAGAAATTCTGCATTAACCCCCCACGGATTAGCATGTAAAATGTGTTTTAAGCATTCTTTATATACATACATTTGAACATAATGTTATTATCTTATATACATTTGTGTGGCCAGGCCGTGTGTACCAGTCTTTTAAACTGTTAAAGGTTAAATATAAAAGTCAATATATTTGTTTGGCATGAAACCTCACCAGCTCTTTGTGAAACAGAAAGCGCTGTACAGTAACGGCAAATCTGCCATATTAGAAGGCAGAGGACTATAAGAAAAAGCGTAGCTGATACACCCAAAATACAATATTCAATTTCCTCTGAGAACAGTAGCTGAATTTCTCTGAAGGACAGATCTTGGGTGGAAAAGCCAATCATGTCTTTCTGCTCATAAAACCCTAGAAAACATACAAAACGGGAATGAAAAACACAAAATTCCGGTGTATACAGTCATGGCCAAAAGTGATGTCCAACTTTTGAACATCTATGCGTTTTACTCAGATGTTTAAAGGTGTATTAAAAACGTTGTGTTGTCGTACTTGGAGTGTAAACTGAAGCTGTATTAGATTGTATGAAGAGGATCTTAATACAAAAAAAACAGATGTACAAAAGTGTTTGTGCCCTTACTGTGGGGTTGATCCCAAACTGATCAAATGTATATCATTAATGGACTTTTAATGTTATATAAATGTTATATAGATGGGTCAAAGCCTATAGGAGAATGGCTACAAAATATTACAACACGAGAGGATCAACAAATATTAATAACAGATCAAATTCCAGTATCCAATATCTCAAAAGGTTAGTGTTTTGCCTATTTTATTCCATACACCTCATATCCTGATGATAAGTCTAACCTGAGGGAGTATTAGAAGCAAATATTCTTTTCCAGACATCATGTTTGACCAGTACCGTATGTTATTTTAACTGTTGATATAATATGTTCTACTCCCAAGAAGCCCTGCATGTAATGAATACACTTTAAAAAGAATATCTCTACTAAAATAACAAAAACTGATATAAAAGATAAAAACAATACCTTTTTGTTTTATTTTCCTCCATTATTGCAGACAGACAGAATGGGTCCATTTTAACCGCACAGTCTACAGAGATCACCTGACAAGTGATCAGTAAACACAGAGGAAAACCAGTCTGATCACTTCTTCATTCAGTTTATATTAACCAGCCTTCTTTTCACTGCTTTGTGAATCTTTAGCTGAAATACAAGACGAATGTGGTCTGAATGTAGAACAGCTTGTAATTCTCTCTCTTTGGTGCACTACCAATGTGCAAATGTAATGGCCAGTTTATCACTGCCCTGTATCCAAATAGCCAGAGCTTAAGATTAGATAACTGCTTATGAAAAAAACAGGAAAACCTTCTTTGAACCTTTAAACAATTAAAATATAGTTGTTAAGTACAAGAAATGACAGGCTACAGTATCACAGGGGTGATACTCTGAAAAGTGAATTAGAGCCCAAAAAATAAAGTTACAGTATATTTATTTGTCTACAACTTAATGAGCGTAGGCTTAACAGACACATGTCATTTCAATTAAATATTTAATGAAGAGATTTCTACAAATCATTATAAACACAGAATAGCAATGTGGAGATTTTTGCAGCATCTGTGAATTGCAACCAATGTGCACACGTTTGTTCGTTTACGGTTTACATTGCAAGACATGAGGCATTTTTAGGCAGATGACATTTGCTCTGGTAAAAATGTAATAAACTACTTTAGAAATAAACCAATTACTGCACACACACTCAGACTCAATACAACAGTAAACTGAAAGTCACTTTATCACGTTTTTAGTCAAATTAAAACCTAGTGCTCTAAACCCAGTTGAAAACCTAAGGTAGGCCAGTTAAAAAGGAGAACAGTATTTTACTGGATGCATAAACACCCACAAAACTAAACATGTAAAGCTTTTCATAAAGCATTGATTAGTCACTGAAATATCAGTTACAGTTTGTGTTAAAGGGGATTTTCATTCTAAAACGAATCAGATTTTGTCTATAGCTAATAATGACCATGCATTGACAATTTTTGATCTAATAAATATAGTTTAATTTCTTGGGCCAGGTCAAAATTAGAGTATAATACTAATGTGTATTGCAATTATTTATGTGACATACTAGACATAAGTAACACAACTTTACAATCAATTACACAATAACACATCTACAGCACACACTGTGGTTCATTATTAGTCTACAAAGCAACTTCTCAGCATGAAATAAGTGTCTTGTAGATTTAAATATGCTCAAAAACAGCACATCACTTCTTAAGAGACCTTTGTTGTCGAATCATTAGATGAATAAGAGAGCAATAGCACAGGTGAAATGACCAACATAAACTGGTTACAGTCCTTTAAGAACTCTTCAAGACTCTTTTCATGATTAGAAATTTGGGTTTGAATGGTCTTGTTTACAAAGTTATTTTTCTTAAGTGCAAAAACATGAATTACACATACTGTTAACAGAGATATCAGCATGTAAAACCACTTGTCGGTTTTACATAAATGGTATCCTTTAAAGCCTTTCTCATTTTCAAAGGAGTTTAAAAGCAAGAATATTGCTTTATTTGATCAAGGGTCTTTAATTATTCCTAATGCCAAATCAAGTCAACAGGAAGTCTACACATGAGCCCTATTTCACATCTGGTCCTAAAGTATAGGCAGCAGAGGACTTTAAATCATATAAATGACATTTTTCTAATGAACCCTCCGTCTGCTGGCACTACAGCTTCAGATGCCGGTATTACTTCGTAACGGCGTGGATGGCATGTGCAAGATATCCCACATTTCCAGAGGTCACACCAGCCACAGAGATACGGCCATCTTTCGTCATGTATATAGAAAACTCTTTAGTCAGACGCTCCACCTGGCAAGAAACACAAACACATCAAATTAAAGCCAACGTGAAAAGTGTGAAGGCTAAGGTCTTATCGGCGTTACCCATAATGCAGTTGGACTTTACTTGCCTGTTCCGGTTTAAGTCCTGTGAAGCAAAACATGCCAATTTGATCAATGACGTGCTGCCAGTTGTGAGTTGACCCCTCACTTTTCAGGTTAGACACAAGCATCTCCCTCATCCTTATGATGCGGTCCGCCATGCCTTTCACCTCCTCAAGCCTACCAGAAAAACAGGAAACAGTTTGTGGAGCTCAATTTTTTATTGGTCGATTTTGTAACGGGTCACGATCTCAGGACTCACCATTCTTTGTACAGCTCGGGCGTGCTGAGAATCGTGGAGGCAATACGTGCTCCGTTCATGGGCGGGTTGGAGTAGATGGGTCGTATAAGAATCTTCAGCTGCGATTCCACACGCTTGGCCTCTTCAGCATCCTTACAAACCACTGTGAACCCCCCAACACGTTCACCTGACACACAGATACAGGACTTTTACATTACTCACGGCATCTCAATTTACAAATGCAACTTGTTATTTCGGATGAACGACTATATGCTTACCATACAGGCCCATGTTCTTAGCAAAAGACTGAGAGAGAATAACATTATGCCCCTGCTCGATAAAATAACGCACAGCCCAGGCATCACGATCAATGTCCCCGCTGGCAAATCCCTGGTAAGCCATGTCAAAAAACACCAGGAGATTTCTTTTCTGTTGAAACGAGAGAGTAAAAACGTATCAGTTAAAGTCTGAGAATAATCGTTCTTTTATCTGTCCAAATACAGACATAAGCCACAGACAAGACAATGTAATGCTTTAACTGCACTCAAGCTTCTGAACTTTAATTTAATGCCAAAACCAGTAACCTTGATCAGAGCAGACATCTCTTTCCACTGCTCAACCCTTGGGTCCACTCCTGTGGGATTATGCGCACACGCGTGCAGGACGATCACACTCTTCTCTGGGATTTTCTGATAAAGAACAAAATCATTCAACAGAGGTATTTGAGGATAATGCTCGATTAAACAGTGTCCAAAATCATACCTTCATTCATTTAATGACAAATTCATATTTAGGAGGAAAACATCTCTTACTGAAATATCATCCAGGGCTCCTTTGAAGTCAAAGCCACAGGTTTTTGGGTCATAGTAAGTGTAAGCCTTTAACTGCATGCCTGCATCCCGGAAGATAGGTGTGTGGTTTCCCCAGGAGGGTTTTGGGAGGTACACATCCCGGGCCACGTTGTGGAATCGAGACTGGCCAAGAGAAAAAATGAGAGAGTATTATGAATACTTGGTGATGGTGAATGCAATTTCATATTTCCTACAATCAATAAACAGACACATAAATTACAGCCACTGAAAACCAAAATAAACCATTGAAATAAATACCACAAAGTTAGCCCCGATACGCAGAGATCCGGTTCCCGAGATAGTCTGGACAGTAATGCTCTGTGTGCATAGAGAACTGGCAATTAATAATCAAATCTGTGAAAAAGACTTTCCTTCAAAATGTTTGGTTGTAAAGTACTTACTCTTCCACTCTTTAGGACCTCATTATCGGGTCCAAGAGCCAGCTGAGCGCAGGCCTTTGAAAAGTCTGCCAATCCTCCAATAGGAAGGTACTCTTTATCCAACTTCTTAGCTGCAATCTGGGCCTCAGCCTGAGAATACCAAAATCTGTCATTGGTATTATGTAGGGATGCAAAGATTTAACACTATTTAGATGAAGGGAAATAAATATAATTCTGGAAAATTGCTGTTTTGAATGTAGGTCATCTATAAAAACGGTTAAAGAGTATGATCATATAAAAAAGGGTAATGTTTTACTGTCACAATATATGAAGTGTCCATTGTTAAGTTATAGTACAGGAGACGAGGCAATATAATGTAGCACCTTGCGGACACAGCTGAGGACATAAGGCTTGCCCTGATCATCTCGATAAGCTCCTACTCCAAGGTTCATCTTCTTGGGATTGGTGTCACGTTTGAAAGCCTCAGTGACCCCCAGAATGGGATCAGGGGGTCCCATCTGTACCTCTGACCACCATGAACTGTGAATAAAAGTGACAAAAATATGAGGATACCTTAAAAGCGAGCAAACTGACACTTTCAAATAGCTACGACTGCAGGACAGTGAAAAAGTTCACAACTTGCTGAATGTTACATGAGCTTTGGAGGCAAATAAGGTCAAACACTCCCATGTGTCAGAGTTCAATAGCTGTGATCCCAGAGGAATCTGGAACACTGCCGATGGTTGAAGTTCAGCATCATCACTATATTAAAACAGACCACCTTCTTATCCTGCCACTGAAACACTTGATTTGAGTATAAAATGAGAATTAATAAATCTATCAATAAATGAAATGAATCTACAGATAAAAAAAATCTACTCAAAGATTAGTTCATTGTAAGGTGATTATTATTATTACATAATTTTTGTTCTTTCAACTAAAAGGGATGCCCTTCAAGCAAAGGCTGCAGTTTGAAAAGCATGTAGCATGTCTGTACTTCTGTTCTGATTAAAATGGCCATGAGATAAACTATTTGTAAGCTTGTCAAATGTCAAACAGTAGGCCAAATGCTCTGTAATTCGCTTTAAGTGAAGGGAATAAAATACACCCAAACCCCACCCACTTAAAGCTGTTTAATAAGCCAATCAAATGAGGTGTAAAGATCACACCCTCCGAATCAGAACCAATGGCATGACACGTTCATACACTGCCCATTTCTGTAATGCCAAACATGCTTCCAGTACAGTCATTACAGCAACCAAAGCTACTTCATAATAAGAACATTAAGTGCTCAGTTACTTTGCTTTCATTATTATTCAGGCATTTATTTGGATTTTAGAACACAATACTAAAGACAAAACTTTCTGACTTGAAAAATTTGGCCTAGTTTCTCATCATCAATAGCAGAAAAAATCAAAAGGCAAACATTTACTAATGATCTTTGTAGTACTAATATAATAATATACATGTAATTTGACAAAAATCACACAATGTAAAACGTCACTGCTTCTTGCTGAGCACGGGCTGCGCTGATTGGCTGAAGGTGAGGACGCACCGACGCAGGCAAGATGAGCCGCAACCAGAGCATGTGCTTTTTATTGAAATATTCCACGTCATGTCACACAGATAATTCACAGGTAACCACAAAAAACTTCACACGTGTTAAAATATTGTGTTCTTGCAGTTAAAAATAGCTTCACGTCTGAAAACCTGCTTGTGCTCGACAAACTGCAGTAACAGTGACTGTAATGTAATACTGGCAATAGAGACAGCAGCAAACCTCCATTTTCAACGTTAGGTTTAGTTTATCTCACACTTAACCTTTTATCTAATAATAGATGTGCAATGACAAACAACCCTGGAACAAGCATGAGCGAGCTGTCCTGTTTGAACTTGAGCTCACGACATCTCACCTGTTTGCCTATCTGCTAATAACATTATGAACCTTGATCGACTTTCAAAGTCATATCAATGATCTACAATGATATCTAACAGCGGTCGTGCTTTAAAATGTAAACTCGGAATATTATTATTATAATACAAACTGTGTTCCTTTATAAGTATAAGGTGCGTCTTTTGCATTATAGTAGAGTTTCATTCAGTAACGTTAACTTTCAGCCGTGCTCAGTCCGCTAGCTGGCTAGCACAAGCTAACGTCACACTGCGTGTATACACAAGAAAAATGAAAACCCAGATTACCTCGCACGGAGCTGCAGGGCTCCCAAAGCAGGTGCCTGAGCCCCGATACTAGTCAAAATCTTGCTGGACGTCAACAAGGCCATTGCGCGGAGGAGAGACAAACACACACTGCTTGGTAACTTGAAATTGTAGGTGTGCTGTAGAGCTACTGGGTTATAGCGCCACCAAGGACATTGCATAGCATAGCGGTTGGAGACTAGAGGTAGTACAGTAGGTGGAGTACTGAACTCTTATTGGATTGAATTTAAGGCAATGAAAGTAACAGAGGTTAACATGCGTGACCACAGGACTAGGTAGAAAGTTTGATTTGAAAGATATTCATACCATTGCTATTTCACACGATACTCTTAGGTAATTTTACGAAAATAGCGATGTTGCATGTTTGAAAATAATATTACCATGGTCACACCACCCCAATTTATAATATTGCATGGCCACTTGGAGGCGCTGTTGCAATGTATACACTCAATGTTTGAAGCGCAAATGCGTCTCACTTCGGAGAAGTGACATCTGCTGTTATGTCTTTATATTGCAGCTCTAAGATTTATCTAGTCCTCTACAATATTTGCTTGCAGAATCATTGTATATGCTTTAAATATGGTCATTTCTGACATTACAAACAATTTACAAGTCCTTGGATATTTTGTATTTTGTTCACAAATCAAGAATGAAGCCATACGTCTATAATAGATGAGGCTATTTTACATCCATATTCTTCATCTTATTCTTATCCTTAATTTCTTTATTTAGTAAATTAGCTTTGCAATTAAACACCAAACATATCTGGGGACAATTTTGTATTGGCCGCAAATTAGTGATGAATGAAAATAAATGAATTATCTCAAAAACTTGACACCAAAACAAAGGGCATGTTGTTATTGTCACTATTGACAGATAATATCACAGATTCATCAGGTCTCACAAAGTAACATCCTAAGCTGATATAAAGCCCTCTAGCATCCATATTACAATAATACAAAGGCTTTTATTTGCAATTAGCCTGAATTAGTCTCAATGTACAAATATAAATAAAGTGGATAAATGTTTTATTATGGACGAATGTTGCCTCTTTTACTTTTGGCTGAATAAAAAGGTAAATTGAGCTTTCCACTCTCAACTCATTCAATTACAGGGGCTATATTTAAACATCATCAATAAAAGAACACAATTTTCGTCATTTATTAAGTTAATGTTGAGCCCTGTATAATCACCGGTCTGCCTATTAAAATTTAAGTAATATACCAGACCTTCTGGTAATTGCATTCCAAAAGTAAAACGCAAGGGCAAAGCTTTTAAAATCTGTGACTCTATATGCAGGCTTCACAATATATTTGATTATTTTCAGTTTATTTAGCTTTGAGCATTGTTTTCAACAGTATCATGTGCTGAGAAACAAAAAAAATGCATTATGAAATTGTGAAATGGCTTCCGGGGAAAAATATTAATGTTAGGAATTATATAATTTTATATAATTGTATATAATTAATCAGTGAATTAAAATGTCTAAAAAATACATTGTAATAATTATCATTTATAAACATTCTGGTAATGTAAAAGGTCAATTCCTGTTCTGAGAATCTCTATTTATGAAACCAAAACTGCATTTGGATACATTTTTCATGTTCCACTGATTAATTTATAGAATTTCTACAAACTCTGCTATGTAAGACGAATGTCTAACATATGAATTATTTATTGTGGTTCAAATGCATCTGGACACAATTAGAAAGAAGTTTTACTAGAAATGTGTGGATGAAATGAAGAATGAATAACGTTCTGATCTGTAAAAGGACAGTTCATGTGATGTTAGTTTAGCTTAATTTTTCTTATCATTTTCCCTGTAGAATTGACAAAATATATAAAAGCTGAAACATATTATCCCATAACGTTTATTAATGCTCTCATTACATCTTTGAACAGTATCAGCCAAAAAACACCACAAACCCCAAAATAATTGGGCAGAAATGAATTAAATGATAAATGATATTGAAAAATGTAAAAAGAAACCAAATCGAAAGGAGTAAACCACAAGAATTTGAAGCCAAGCACTTCAAATATATCACATACCTAATCATATATTAGCCATTAGTCGGCAACTCTTTCAGAAAAACTCTTCTTAAATATATAGTTTAAAAATTGAGCAGAGGGCATCATATAGCTGGGTTAGTTCGTAGGCACAGGAAGCAGTGGTGACGGGTTGTGGGAAAGGAAAAGAGGAAAGGAGAGATTTTGTGCGCACACTCTTTCAGAACTCATTTAGAGAAGAGGGGAAGGGGTGCCCGGCACATGCACACGGTAACAGTAGTCAGGCGGCTGGAACGGAGCTGAAATAGAGGTCAGGAAGCCTCGATTCACTGCAGGGGTTCCCGGCACAGAACAATCTCCAGCTCTGAGCGGTACAGTTTCCCCCCGTCCGACAGGGCCATGATGCTCTGTTTATAACCTGTCAGACTCTTAGAGTCCACGTCCTGAAGTTAAACACAATCACAATACAGCAGTCACATGCCTTTGCTTCTGTTATCTGTAGTAAAGTTACAGTATCCGAAATGAAGTTCTGAAACATCATTATTCTGATCTTCTTATCTCACCTTATTGTTCTTCTCATAAAGATCCTTCAGGAGAGCATCCAGCTCCTGCTCATCAATATAGCCATTGCCATCCTTAAAACAAGAAGAAACATATTTTCAGTTCTGATTAATACAGTATTGCACATTCAGGACAGGAGTATAACATAGGACTGTTCCCTTAGAAAGAATGTTCACATGGATTCGGATATTTTCAGATCACTTTTTGGCCTCAATCGTATGTGGAAATAAATCTGATATGAATCGTCACTTCAAAAGATAATGTCGGATAAATCGGAACTAGGCATCATGACCTACAGTGTAAACGGGGCCTTTATTTGCTCTCAGATATTGTGTTTAATATGAGACTGCCTGAAAACATCTTCATGTTAGTTTATTTTAAGCTTTAGATAATCTGGCCCGCATGAACGACATAAACCTGTTTGTTTAAATTAACTGGAGACAGATGGAGATTTGACGAGATGACTGCATTGCAAACAACACTTGTGGCAGTGAAGTAATAAATAGTATTTTTTCGTCTTTCAGCATTTTACTTTGGGATTTCTGTAATTCCTTGTGGTTGGCAGTTAAACTGTTGTAAATGTGCTTTTGGCTTTGCATTTTAAATCATGGATCTCATAAAGGCATTGGTAGACAAATGATAATACCCTCAAGCTGTGGGCAGAGAGACAGGTGCAGGTGCCTCTCCTCATTTACCTGCACAGGTAAATGGGGACACTGTTTTGCATTCAGAAGGCACTCACACAGGAGGCTAAAATCACATTTCAAGCAACACTGGGAGCATTTCATACATATTTATACATTATCATATAGCACTGCAAGAATAAGATAGCTTTGGCAATTCATATCGCAAACGTACTCTACCTTGTCATAGTACATAAAGATGGCATTAAACTGCTCAGCAGTCATTCTGATACCCTGTTGAAGAAAAAGCGTGACTTTTTTAGTAACAAAGAATAGATGAAAGTAAATGAGACTTCAGTTTAGACTTCATTTTGGTCTTACCTGGAACTTCAACAAGAAGTTTTCCTGAACAGGCAGAAGTCTTAAAGTAAACAGAATAATAATTGTCAATAACGATTGCATGTTTTCTCTCAATCTGTTTTTAAAAACATTTCCTACCTTGCCATTTCAGACAGACCCAGTTTTCCATCACCATTCAGATCAAACATCCTGAGCTAAGACAAGGAGTGAGAAAAAAACAAACTTCAGTTTAAATTGATAAACGCACAATTAAACACATGAATAAAAATGACAAATTGTATTTAAAAAAAATCAACCCACTAAAAGATGTTTAAAGTTTAATGCCTTACAGAATGCTGTTGCATTATCCTGATTAAATTAATGGAAGCAAAGATGTTGTAAACATTTTTGTCCAGTGTTTTATTAATTCATTTTGTGTAACTTGCGCTACACACTAGGAAGTTAAGCCTTGTACATACAATATGTAGACACAACTATGGGTCAGTGGTGACAAGATAAAGTTTATATTTGTGTTTGATACTTGTGAAACTTGTGAAAAAGCTTGTTACTGCGTAATAGCTTTTTGGTAAGGCTTACACAGATATGCACATCACAAAGACTTCAGATACTTACTATTGTTTGTGTGTATTCGTGCAATTTCTGGTCATCATAGTGTCTGTTTGCCTTTTTAAGAAGGTCAACAAGGAAGCCCTGTGTGGAGTAAAAGACGTGGTGATGGTTTCATTTATATTTTTAGAGCAATTAAATGAGTAATTCAATTATGTGAAAAACAAATGTAGATTGTCATGGCCCAAGTCAGGGTTTCCATGATCCTTAAGAGATCCTTATCATGTTGCTGTTTTTTATTATTACCAAACCTCTGTTTGGGAACCCGTTATAAAATTATTCACATTATCTGTTGATCCCTTGACTGTCCTTGAGGTCATATACTCCTCGGCGATGATTGCTTCATTTGCTTTGTTTAAAATGTAGTGATTTGTATACTTCGGGTGGCAGCCACCAAACCCAGAGAGATTTGCATAGTTTCCATCTGCCTCATTGGCGGTGTTCTGTGTTCACTATTCTGATCTATTAGTTTGAAAGCAGTACCAGAGGACTTATCAAATTAGTGGCTAAGGGAGCACATTTAAGGATTGTTTTGAACGCCCCTGTAGAGCAAATAATAGAAACCTTACCTTCAGTTCATTAGCCTCGATAAAGCCGCTGCGGTCTGTATCGTATTTCCTCCAGGCCTACAGACGCAGACAAATATACAGAGATACTGTAACTGTTACTGTCTTATTATACTTACAATATATCTGAGAAGTATGAATACTGAACACATATATACTGTACATTTATTGTGAATTCGCCTATTCTTCTTATCCTGATATTCATTGAGACATCAGTTTGAGTGAAGACGGATTAATTTATTCTTATATGAATTACATGGGCTTTTATTACGTCCTTTGTATTTCCTATTCGAAGCAGCTGTGAAATGCCATTTAATGAATGTTTTAATCTAGCAGCTGGCCTTGTTTCCATCACAGGCTCTTATCAAAGATAGATGCTTCCCTCTACAGGTCTGTAGAGAATTACAGCAGCACATCCATAATATATGAATCTGAAAATAGAAGTTTGTACTACTTATTCATTCTATCCCTTTAAAAGGCCTGGCAAGCATGCTGGGTGAATCAAACGCTTGCCTTTTTCTTGCTCCACTCTTTCTGCTTGACATAATATATTATTGACGCAGTCAATTTTAGACAAAACATTATGTATCAGCTCACGATAAACAGGCGTTAAGGAGATATATATATATAAAAGCTGTTATATAAACAAAAGACAATGAACCAGAATGAAATCACTTACTGCCATGAACTCAGTGCTGGATCCCACAAACTGTCTGAAGCAGAGGAGGAAGTTCTCTTCTGTGGGCAAGATCTGAGCCAGCTGATGGGAAAACAGATCAGATTAGACATTCTATTTGTAGTCTGGGTCTTTTTTATCAATAAGTTACAGTGTTAAGTTGAAGTGATAAGTGGTATTACAATTTCTTTTCAGGAAACAAGAATAAAGCTTGTTGAGTGTGAGATAATCTCAGAGGGCATCTGTCATGATGTGTTCCCCTACCTCTGACATCTCAATTCTCCCATCATGGTTCTGGTCGAATTTCTGCATGAACTCTGTCATCCTGTCTTTAAAGTGTGAGGGGTCCTGCATTATGAAAGCACAATGAAAAAGTCTATTTCACATTTATTGGTTATGCATAAAAACTAAAAAACTGGCTTGAAGTAGTAGTATTTGATTTGTATACATTTGCTAAACTAAATATATGGCTATAAGTGACTTTCTTTCCTCTGCAAAAAACAAAAGGAGACATTTTGAAGAAATGGTAACCAAAAACCATTGGTCCCCATTGACTTTTATTGTATGGACCCAAAACCAATGCAAGTCAATGGGGACCAACAATTTTCTGTTACCAACAATACTTATTTTGTGTCCTGCAGAAGAAAGTTATACAGGTTTGAAATTACAAAAGGGTGAGTAAATGATGACAGAATTTTCATGTTTGGGTGAACTATTCTTTTAACCCTAAAAGTAAGATATTTGGTAATATTTGGTTGTAACTAAATAGATCTCATCCCCCATTGACTCCCATAGTATTTATTTTCCCTACTATGGCAGTACATGGGGGATGAGATCTGTTTGGCTACTGACATTTTTCCACATACATTTCTTGTGTGTACAGGTCTGAGGGTGAGAAAATGATGACAGAATTGTATTTTTTCATGTCTTAATGTCTTAATCATACAAGTCTTAATGTTTTACTGTGTAAACTCAGACCATTCTAATAAATTGACTGGTTTGGGTTTATTTAGGTGCTTTTTTTAACACTTAAAATATTTCGGTTTACTCACCGCACCTGCTCCTTTCCGTGCAACCTCCAGCTCCCTGAAGAAGCTCTCAAGCTCACTACCCTCAATGTAGCCATTTCCTGTAATATACGGAAACATGGTTCAGTACTTACTGAGATTGCAGTCATTGATGATGTTTATCATTTTATGACTAGATATCTATTATCTTTAAATCTGTTAAGTAATGAGATTGGCCACTTTGAAGCTGGTTAACTCTAGATTGGTTTGTTGGCTGGCACCCAGATCCACGTACGTAACGCACTTCTTAATTAAAAACTTTTGATGGCTAGCCTCCCAGTTAAGCTTTAAAGGCTTTCTCTATTCCATTTTTCATTTTAATCAGGACCTTGCAGTACAAGCCTTTTAAGGCCATTTATTTGAAAAGACGAAAGCGAGATTCTTCCTGATGCTTTGCGGGATACTGCTGAAACTTAAAATTGCCTCCACAAATATGTGTAATATAACCATCTGGGGTAATTTCCCATGCCAGGAAATTGGCCTTCATGCAAAGGAAATGCATGTGTGCATGTTTAGAGGGGTTTTGTGTGCATGGCCTATTACAACAGAAAGTGACTGTAATGTATGCGAATCAAGGACTACAGGGTATACAGTAGGTTCATTACTATCACCATATTCTCTGTGTTTACCTCAACACAGTCATGTTTGAAATGTCTTACTTTTTATTACTATGATTGTAATTTTCTGTTTATAATATATTTGAAGTTGCTGTAGTGATGCATTCTTTTCTGTACGTTTACAGTTTTTCTGGCCATTACAACGAGTGTCTGAATGAGGAACATTACATACATCGATTTTAGCTGAAGATCTGTGCAAAATAATGAATGTACTACACCACTGGGTGCGATGCATGTTAATTACAGTTTACACACATTGATCCTGTTAAGTAATGAAGGAATGGATTGCTTTGATGCCATCTGCAGACAATATAAGGTTGCTCTGACATTTTGAGAGGTAATACGACCATTCATTTTCTTTGTACTCAATTCATTTTTACATGCATCAAGACTATAGTCAGTTGAAACATCAATGTATAAAGATTGTTGAGTCCAAAGTGACATAATCGATATGCTCATGTGCAATATAGCCCTTGCGTGAGATACTAAACATTCATTTCTCAATTGTGTCTATTGGCACGCCTTACAATATCATCTATCTTCTACACATCTACATATTTTCTGGCATGATCAGCCATCTTGGATTATAGCTCATGTTATGGAGTTGCCATTTTGAACTGTATAACGCATTATAATGTATCACTTCATTGTGTTGTCATGTATTGTACTGCTTATGGAAAAAGAAGGAATTTTATCCATCATCATGCATCACTGGGATGAGTGGTGAAACGTGGTTATTGAAAATGTTATCTTAGTAATGATCAATGGTCCAAAATGAACTTTAGGCAATTAGGTTCCTTATTTTTCTTTGCACCTTCTTGTTCTGTGATGCCTAGTCATGCTATTTTATTCTTTTATTCACAATGAACATCTAAACTTCTAAAGCTTTACGTAATGCTTACACCTGCCTCAAGTCGCTGAACACTGAAACGTGAATTCCTCACCCAACTTTTATTTTAATTCAATAACTTTAATGTTTATTCATAGATAAGGTTCATCTGTATTTATTTTGCGAGGTCGTTCTTAGAATAATATGTAAAATTGTTGAATCAGCTACGTGCATTAGGTGAGTGCGATAACACCAGAAGAGAAACCCGCATCAAGCTGTCAGAAAAGATTATAATGAACATTAATAATCAACGCGCTTTAGTTTAAGTAACCGAGCTAAAAGTGATGATCTGCAGGTTGTAAAAGCTCCAGGAAAACGCTTGATGAATGTGTGATCTTCAGAAAGTGGCCGAGGAGCATCATACGCCCAACAGAGTGATGCGATGAGAGATGTAGCAGGTTGCGTAAAACATACGCAAGCGGACAGCGCTGGACAAAGTGAACTTTGGCTGCCTGTGATGTTTAAAGATGCTGCTGTGTAGGTCACAAGGTTTTGAGGCACAACGTTTAAGATATTTCTTGTCCATAACGTTGTAGACAATGTAATAGCAGAAGAAGTGATAAAACAATGACTCTGCATTAGGATCGAAACGGATATGAAAAGAAATGTTACACTTTGCGCATCTTCCATGCATGGAGAGCAGAAAACGCAAAGGATTTGTGCAAAGTGGTAGTTTAGGCGCTAGTCTATATAATGTTTAAATATTCAGTTACTTCATCTTTATATTGACCAATAAACATGCAATATATAAAAGGTATATTTGATGGATTTGTAGCTAATATTTCCTAAATTAGTAATTTTACATTTTTAGCATCATCAATTCTATGTGAAACCTATTCTGTTAAACAGCAAATTTTTTTTTTAATGTATAAATAGTCAAATGTTTTTTTCATCTTTTTCTTTACGCAAAAAGCAATAAATCTATCAACCTTTGATATTTGTAAATACTAATTTAGTTTTCATTCTGTAAATTGTCAGCATTCAACTTTTTTTGCTCTTGTCTCTGTTGAGAACATTTTCATTTAAGTTTTAATGAGCACTTTCCTCTAATCATATAATCCTCGGAATAACCGCGCATCTGCACTCACCGTCTGCATCAAAATGTTTCCAGATGTCCAAGAACTGGGATGCAGTCAACTCTGCCAAGTTAAGGTGCGGAGCCTGTCCTTTGTTTGCCATCTTTACGTGTGTCTGTCCTAGTATCCACAAGCACAATCCCCGGCGAACTTTTACTCTGTCAGAGTCCAATTCACACTGTAACTCCCCCAGTGCCTTGCAAGGGGGTTTAAATACGCCGAGTGCTTGCAATCCTTCGGTGGTCATGGGGTGGCGCAGTAGTTCCAGCATTGTTATCATAGTCCAAGCACATGCTGGAGAACTTCTGAAGATGGTTAGCTCGAAAAACAGTATGTGGCACAATTCCTTTATGCTTTATAAACTGATTAAGGCATTCAAGCTTATGCTCTCAAACCTAACAGCTACTGACAGAGCATCTGCGGTTTAAGAAAAGAGAAGTTTCCCCGCTTTTTATTTTATTGCAAGAAGCTTGTGGTGAGATTTCTTCTGTCCAGCATCATGCAAAGTGTGTTTATTTCATGCTTCAAAATATGTGAACTGTTTGCTTATTTATTTAGCTTAGTTTATTTGTTTTATTAATCCCACAGCCGTGTTACATTTTCATTTAGGCTAAATTATTTAGTTAATCGAATTTAGCTGCGCTATATGTAGGCTACGTGCGCGCTGTACTCCTATTAATTTTTACGCACGGAAACTATCGCTTAAACATATAGGGTACAGATAGGCTATATAATAATAGTATGCATAGTAGCCTACAATTCGTGTAGAGGAACTTGATATCTGCGTTGGACTACTATTATCTACTCTTTATTCAAATGTGTCAAACTGCTTGTTAATGTGGGTTTGCGTCCTCGTAGGTGCTTTCAAGAGTGCTAAATGACACCTGTCCCTGCGGCATGAAAGCTAATTATTGCACCGCAGTCATGCATGCAGACTCCTGCCTGCACCATAGGAACAGGATACGGAGCGCTGGGGAAAGAAATGCTCACTTAGGGATCCCGGCCGGTGCGCCCTCGCTGTCAAATGCGCGCAAGCGCCACTCACAAAGCTTTAATGCCAATTACAAACTTATTCCTGAAACTGCTCAACCAGGACCAGATTCATTAAAAATCCACACACTTAATCACATTTCGCATATCCCATAGGATTACGAGAACCCCTTTTGGGGTCAGGACGTCACTAATCTTGATTATTTGCATAAACAGCGTTCAAGTTTATTCAATAGTGAGTCAGGTCAGAGGTGATGACTGATATATCCTATTGAGAGCTTTCTAACTGACTGACTTACTCAACTAGCGGACAGTGTAAATCTGGATCAAGACGGCTGGTCTTTGCAACTTGCATTGAGTGAATGATGTCATGGACTGAATTGTTGTTTCTTAGTTTACTTTAGGGCTGACAAAACTGACTTTATGTCTGATGCCGGGTTGTAGCTCCATTTAGGTAGAAACACAAATTCATTAAATATACACTACATTACACATATAGAGAGATGTACAAAACAGTTTACTGCTACTTCTTTATTTGATCAGTCATATAATTCCTCAAAATCTTATCCATACAGAAAAAAAACGACATAAACAGGATTTTATCAATACTTACTGTAAGAAATACAAGCATACTTACAAACTCATTCTTGTTACAGCTTGGCTGAGGTTGAAAGGGTTGCAAGCAATTGGGGAGGTTATTAATCCATACATTTACTCCGTCTAGACAGTGCTGCCACGAGGCGGAGTGTTTCGGAGTGATCCTGAGGAATAAACACTTTCCATTTCTCATTGACTGGAAGCAGCACGTAAATCACTTCCTTTGCAGAAGTCTGCCCCAGCAGCATCTTCATCCCTGCCGAATCTATTTAACACAGCCTTCTGTATGAGTTCTTTTACCATGTTTAAAGGCCCAACACCAAAAGGTTATTGTTTAAATTTAGCCTAATATATCGTGCATGTAGTTGTTTTCTAGTTTTTGTTGAGAAATCAAAAAGGATGTTATTTCAAAAAACCTTATGACAGCAACTGATTGTGAATGATATTGGAATA
This sequence comes from Oreonectes daqikongensis, assembly GCA_026939265.1. Taxonomy (NCBI): domain Eukaryota; kingdom Metazoa; phylum Chordata; class Actinopteri; order Cypriniformes; family Nemacheilidae; genus Oreonectes; species Oreonectes daqikongensis. The sequence continues at coordinate 6,093,208 of JAOTQM010000187.1, forward strand.
CACTATTTGTGTGCACAAGATGTTCTTGGCCATATGTCGTCGTCCTCTCAACAGACAACTTTTCATAGAGGTTATGGAAGGACTGAGGATTTAATATGATCTACAGGGCAAAAACGTCAATCAATATGTTTGAAAGTGACAGTGAACTAATATGATCATTGAAGAATAGTCACTCAATAGCATTTGCCTTGTCACCCAGCTCTTGGCTGGACTCCAGTGAGTTGGCTTTTGATGGGTGAGTTTAGGAAATTCTCTATTCAGCAGAAATGAGTTTATTCCCTCGTCAATCATGGCCCAAAAAGGCATCAAAAGTCTGAAAATTAAAATATGTTAAGGTGTAGTTCACCAAAAATCCACAAACCTTTAGTTTGTTTCCAGGTTAGAATCAGATTTGAAATCCCAGCTTTTAAATGTGGTCTCACATATATGGAGCTAAAGATAATGCTGTGAGTCAAATTCATTTTTAATTATGTTTGTATTGTATTGTTTTCTCTTTTTTTGGTCTATAAATCACTCAAAATGTGAATGCAGAGAGAGTGAGTTGTGACAGTAAAAGGATAAATTAGCCTAAGCCTAAAATTCTTTCATAATTTTCTCACCCTTCTCACCATCCAAATCTGTATGACTTTCTTTCTTCTGCAGAACACAAGACAAAATATTTTGAAGAACACTGTTGACCAAACAACATTAGCCCCTCTTGACTTCCATTGGACACACATCCACTTTTCTTGGAATATCATCTTTGGTATTCCACAGAGGTTTTGACTAACATGAGGAAAATAGATGTTTTTTCATTTTTTTATATAACGGTTATTGCCAACCCCTGTACATTGCGACACCTCAAATATGGACCCCATGCATATTCTCACATACACTTAACTCCTGTACATGGATAAATGAGATCTAAATGAGATGTGGTCCCTCTCCCTCAGTGGATTTCTCTTTTCCAAGAATGTGTATAGATGGTTGCCAAAGTGTCCCTTGGGTGATCTCTCAGTCCTGCCATCTCTCCTGCTACAAACATGATTTGAGAGAGCTGGTGGGAAGAGTAGCTCTCCATCAAACACAGGATTGCAGTGGTTTGATTAAAGTGAAATGAAAAAGAAAAATCATGGGAGCATATACAGCATGGAGGGATGCATTGGGAGGGCGGAGTGTGAAATGCTAAGCCTCTGATTTAAAGCTCTGTTAGATATCACAGATTTGTTTGTGGGGATATGTGGCTGTTTGCATGAGAGAGAGAGAGTTTAGAATGGGATTATTATTTATGCAAATGTATTGTAGTGAACAGATAGCGGTAGGAAGAAACCATTATATCAATGATTCTATTCCTCACGAGTGACTGGTTTTAATAACATTACCGGAGTCTGTGCTAGTGTTTGGATGGTAGAAATCAAACTGAAGAATGTTCAGCTCAAGTGGAAAACAGCTAAAGAGAGAGAAACGCTTTCAAATGATGTAATATGTCAGCGGGAGAAGAACAAAAACATGTAAGATCAAAACAGATCATTACCTCTGACTTCCTCTAGAAAACCATCAAGTACAGTCGCTGCTGTACACACGCCGCTGCATCTTCTGAATATTTTAGGCCATGGTCTGTCACTAATTGCATAAGAGTAGCACATTGACTAATGGCACACAGGGGCTGGGATGGAAGTTTCTGAGAAGCTCCATACTGGACCAAGTCAGCACAACAGGGTTTGCATAAATATTTCGGGAGAGTCTGTTATGTAGGATCTGAATAACAGATTGATCTAAAGCACCGGAAAGGGCAGAGTCATCCTCTGACAGTTCACCCTCCTTTCAAGGAGCTTTTGTGTGCAGAGGTTTACAATCAAGCACATGGTCTCTATCTCAAAGACACAAACTTCAACTTCTTCCTGCAATCGAAAACGTAAATGAGCCATGAAAGGGTCATAAATGACTTTTAACGCACACGATGGAATTTAGAGAATGCAATACCTGTCACAATATCCTATTTTTAACTCGTAAAGCAACATTTTTGAATGCTAAATAGTTTACGATATTACAACGCGGGTAGAATTAACACAATATCGAATATCACGGTTATTGATGATAGTGGTATATTGTGACACCCTTAACCTGTATATTAGATATGAGAGAGCTACAGTGGTTTCTGGATATAAATCCACTACTTACAATTATTGTAATGCAGTTGTAGGCTGTCCGACTGTCCTGTGAACACATCCCTGTATGTGTACGTGTAACATTTTTCCACAGCAATACTTATCACAGCCTTGATGTTTCTTATATTTTATTTAATCTCTATGTCAGAGGTGTGTCTGCAAGATTTATTAATAATGTAGGGACCTGGGGGTCAGGTGGCATATCTAAAACGTTACATATGTTTTGCATAGTATGTTTAGACTTACTGTACACACAACTCTCTATATCATCTCTGACCTATATTAATATCTTCACATTGGAAGTTTATATTTCTAATGACTTATACCTGTTATCAATATAAGAAACAACAAAACCAGGAACAAAGCAGAATATAATTTTAATAATATATTTAGCACCAAACAACATTTTCAGTATATCATATCATAATTTTGTTATACCTTTGCTATGTAAGTATTTGTAATCTATTTGCAGACAACAAAACAAAATGTGTACATTTATTTGGACATATTTAGTCAAAAAGATATTTACTCAAGCAATTCTTATCTTATCTTATTTGTTAGCGTATTGCCACTCTCCTGCTCATTTAACCTCAATACAAATTTAGTAAATATTACATTTTCATTTGTACATCTGAGATAAACAGTTTTTTTATCTTCATGATTGATCTTTAACCCTTCTTTTAATACAGAATTACATTAATACTGATGTTCTGTAATTATTTTCAGTTGTTCTTAACATTCATTTTAATTTCAGGAAGGATGTGACAGGATCACATGTACATGTTATATCCACAACTAGTACAAATCGTTTGTTAGTAAGTACTACAGTACTTACTGTGCTATGAGGTAAACAAATTAATCTAGTCTAGACTCAAGAGGCACTTGCATATAGTTACTTTAACCCCAAAGATACATCAAGAAACATTATTTGTTTCTACATTGTTAGCTGTCCGTGTCTAATCAAAAGATTATAGAAACTTATTATTAAAAGAATTTTTAGGAATACACTACATATTTTGAACCAAATTGCTGACTATCTTTTGGAGGTCTTCGGTTCGCATGCGGGTGGTTTCCAGCACTTCTTCATGATTCACCCTCTCCTTGCTGTCATAGTCGGTCACCACTTTGTTGGTAATAAGAGAAAGTCCAAACACACGCAGCCCACAGTGTCGAGCGATCACCACCTCTGGAACAGTACTCATACCTGCAGGACAATCACAAAGATCTGTCAAATGTGCCTTCATTTACTTTATATTCTTTTCCAATGTTTCTAAATCACCCAAATTGATAATGTGGTTCTTTTAAAAAACTACTATACAAGTGCTACAGTATGTCATGCAGTATGTACCAACAGCATCTGCCCCAAGCATCTGTAGAGCTTTGCATTCTGCAATCGTCTCATAGGATGGCCCGGCCAACATGCAGTAAACACCCTCCTGGAGAAAAGAGGCACATCCGAGTTCCTCCGCAGTCTTCCTGGCCAGTCGTGCCAAGTCTCTATCATATGCATCAGACATGCAAGGAAAGCGTACTCCAAATCTAGAAAGGCATTAAAAGCATTAAAATGACTAAGTCAACATAAGAGTGGCTTTACAGATTAATAGAAAAAGCAAATAAAATGGTGCTTCAGTGCAAATAACTAATATATTTGTATACTCTTGATATAGCCACTGACCTGTCCTCATTGCGACCGCACAGAGGATTTTGACCTGCAAAACCAGGCAGGTTGATGTGGTCTTTTATCAGCATAATGTCGCCCACTTTAAACTTGGGATTTAGTCCTCCAGCAGCATTGGTCACAATTAAAGTCTTAACCCCAAGAAGAAAGAACACTCTTACTGGATATGTGACCTAAAAGTGAAGGAAAGCACGTCAAAGTTGGCATGAAATGGCAATTTTCTGTCTGTGATGTATATATGTATAAGAAAGAATGGTCTATTATGTTATGGTGACCTTTATGGTGACTATAAAATATATATAATATTTTTAAAAACACACACACAAAAACTGTACTGCATAATTCCTAAGTCATTTTAAATAGCTAATGTAAAAGTTTTAGTAAAAGTCTTATTGGACCACTGAATATTCAGAAATGGAACACAAACATGCCTTTCAAAAGCACTGGACAAAGACTTCAGTTACACATATACCAACATGGCTAAGAATCATAAATCACAAAAGCGCATTTATATTTCACTTGGCTTCTGTGAAAAAGGGCAAGCACCAGAGTGCACTTTAAGCACTACATAGTTTGTGCTGAACATTTTTTAACCACAGGCATGATGACAAATGTTTGAAAGTTGTTGTAAAAGTTTATAGGAGGTATTACTAGATGATGGAGCTGGTTGTCAAAGGTTAACTGTGCTTTTCTCTGTTCTACTTAAATTGCTTAGTAACAAATCAAATAGTCAATGGTTAAATACAGAATAACCTTTGTGTTAGTGCTGGGGTGTATATTTGTTAATGAAGAGTTGTTTTTTATTAAACACAAAATTTGGCACATTTCAGTCTAGAGTTGCGTTCATCTTTGCCTCCATCTTTGCCTCAATTTTTCTTGCGTGGGTGGGACAGAATGACTGCTTCAATATCTAAAGATATATATACACATACCTTTACTTTGAGATTTAAAGAATGATACTAACCGTGGCTACATTATAACCCTCATAGAAATGGAAACGGCCTTGCATACAAACACACTGCTTTCCATTCAGCTCTCCAAACACCAGCTGACCTTTATGTCCCTGCACTAAAAAAAAATTTTTTTTTGCATAAGTATTAAGTATTTTCAGTTTATTGTAATGAAAGTGAAATGAACATCAGCACTGAGGCAAATACACAACTACTGGGAAATGATTAACTGAATCTTATTCTAATATATCTAATACACAAACTCAATCAATTAGCTATGAACAATTATATCTTGAAAAACGACAGAAAAATCTCTAACCTGTGCTTTGGGGGAACCGAGGGATTTTCTCATAAGGAAACACAGTCTTGTGATCCAGCAGGTCAGCTAATCCACTGAGGCCTGATCCACAGATGATTGCCACTTTGGGTCTGAAATCTGTATGAGCAAGGAGCCAGTCTGCTGTTTCTCTGTACTCCTCATAGCTGTAAGTGGAAACAAAACATTGTTCTTTGTGTGATATTTGCATACACAATAATTTAGTGTAATTAAATAACAAGGAGTTACAATCACGCTGTTGAATTATCTAGGAATCATTTCCCTATACTTGAGGTTTACTGTTGGCTGTAAAATAGGTAGCTGTCAGAATGGTCTGTTTTGGATACACACACACGCTAACCTGTCATGTGCAGTGACCCTATCAAGTCACTTTAAGAGTGAGGACAACGATGAAAAGCAAGCTAGCTGACAAAAACATATAGAAGTAGACATATTTTGAATATCCATACTGCTTGTTCTCTTTATTACCCATGATATTGTGTTGGAGTATGTCAAATTTACCCTTTGACTCTCATCACATTAAGCTGGTACTTATAACACTCACTGTAGTAAATGATTTCCAGTAAAGTGAGTGTGTAAGCTGCTCTAACTGCTGGTCATGTTACCATTCAGAGCTAATGGACAAGCAGTGGAGATTAAATCAATGTTTGAGCCGCAATATATTATCAATGGACGTCATGGATATTTTGCTGGGTCTTAATTATCAAAAGCAGACCATGTTATGTTATATTAGTAGCCTGAAATGAGCTTTGTCATATATTGGTGTGAAAGAATGAGTCAACAGCTGACAGTGCAAGGGTGTTCCACATTTCATAATTGTAGTCTTTATGTATTTAGTATGACAATGCAATCTACTACAGTAAGCAGTCTGTCATCCATCCAATTTAATTTCTGGTTTTCACCAATTGCCTGTCATTTCCTTATTTAGCCACCATGCAGCTCCCATTATTATGATATACATTGTTATAATCTGCTCATGAATTTATCCTGTGAACAAAATTGACAATACAGCAGGCCCATCCCAAATGAATTGCACATAGTTGGAAAGCGCAGATTTATTATGAGGAAGTTTTTCAAAGCCACAGTCACGAGGTAACTGGGAATATATACGGTAGAGAAAACTCAATGGCCGAGCGGCAGACATGCGCTGTCCGTGGTGCTGCAGGCGGCTGCGGGATCAGCACTTTCAATTCAGAGCGCCTGCACCAGACTGAGCTTCAAACACTGTGTAACAGAAAAGCTCAGTGAAAATGCACGATAGGTATCTTTTTTGTAATCACAATGCTGCCCGTTTTTTACTGTCAAAAGGCCTGCCAACAGGAATGATGTCCTCGGTTGGGAGGGTTTTACACAGGCTTAATCTTTCAGCCTGTCTCTTTAAGAGATAGGCTACGTGTAATTCTGTGCGCACGCGAGCTGAATGCAAGATAATGTTGCGTAACCGTTTTATCCTAAATGTTAAGTCGCTATACATTGAATTTAAATCGAATGTGTAAATAAAGCAGTTCGAAATGATTTCCCCGTTTTTAACATGAGAAGGTGCATAGCCTACTGATGAAAAATAACTTATCGCCATTCAAACAAGAAAAAAGAAATAGCCCTTGAGGATAGAGAATGTGCGTATCATCCAACTAGGTTGATCTGCTTATTTGTGATATAGAGGCTGGATTGGGGTGAAATTTTACAGTTACGAGTGTTTCTACATACAATACAATGCAGGATACTGATTTCACAGGTCCGTTATATAACAAGACTAGAGCTTTGCATATACGTTTCGTCTTACCTGCAGTCGTTGGATGTTGACATGTCCGCAGCGGCTGGTAGCCTACTGAATTACTGCCTATATATTGTAGGCAGCAGAAATAATACAGAGTAAAACCCAGCGAAAGGTCAAACAGGCGATCTCGTGGGAAGACTGGAATGACGGAGGAGGAGCTTTTCTTAAACTCGTTTCTTAAACAGCGCTGGTTGTTTTAATCCAATCTTCTGTCAGAGTGGGCCGCTCACTGACCCGCATTTGAGAAACTGTCATCCTGCCAGGACCAACACAGACGCCTAGTCCTTTTCTCACTGACAACACAGCAGTGTTCCCTCTTTATTTTGTGTAAAGTGGGGACTGTTAATATGGATTTTTTTATATATTGTATCAAAATGAATGTATGAGGTGGTAACAGGCGAATTGTCCCCTTGATGGTTTACCTAGATACAATAATTTTGTTTGTACCAAATATGTAAAAAAAAAAAGGGGGATCATCATGCTGCCATATTGGGTAGAGCAAGTCTGCCCCAACACACACATTTGTTTTTTGGGGGGAATTTCACAATTCCTTATAAAAAAAATCTGACAATAATAAGTAGGCTATATAGAGAATGTTTTTGTACCATAGTTCATTCATAAACCATTGAAACTGGTTGAGAAATGTACATTTTTAACCTGCAGCTACCCATTTACTTGCATGTGTCTATAGAGCAATCTTGCTTTCTCCAAAATTGCAATGCCATAGACATTCAGTGTCCAATGCTGTTGTTGAAAAATACGACAGATTACATTTTACTATGTGATTAAGTAGTCATGTTGCTTTAAAATAAGTCGTCAGTATCCCAATGTATAGTGAGCCCGAGCTTGAACTTGTGTGGACAATTTACTGATTCATGAACTAGGCCCTATAGGATCTGATAAAGTCACACCTCATGAGCATTCATCCTCCCTGTTTTATTGTTTGTGGGATTTTTAGGGCCAATGTTTCAGTGCACTGGACATATTTTTAGAGTAAGAAAGCCCTATAAAGGGCAGAGTCCCTGATTGTTGTCCCGACTACTGAACTGGGAAGTGATTGAGACTCATACCTGCATACTAAGGTATTCATGACATTGGCATTCAGTTACACGAGGATATCTTGTGGTAGGCCTACAGTTTTGGATGGATTATTATAATGTTAATTAATTAACTAATACATGAGTGAATAATAAAGTAAGTTAAACGTTTTTTATTAATTTGGACTTGGTATAATACAATGCAATGTATCAGTGCAAAGCAATGATCATAATAGTCCTACTGTTTGTAAATAGAAAACTTAAATCAAAACAATAAAATGAATATAAATAAGTCATGCAGTGTACACTATGCGGTGATCTCGCATTTAAATGAAGGAAGTGTTCACTTCCAACCGGAAGTAAACATGCCCTACCCCCTTCAAAGAGCCCAGCTTTTGACGTGTAAACTCTAGCGGGATCGCGCAGCTGTGTCTCGTAATTTAAAATACGCTTGACGAATACAAAACAATGACGTCTACTCGTTAGGTTGAGCGACGTTTTGTGTGGTGTTCCCTTCAAATGTGATTTTATTTACAAACGCAATACACACGGAAGTTGAAGGTGCCTTGCGCACTGAACTTTCAGCCAATCCCACGTCCGCCAAACAGAGCACAGTTTGTAGTTTGGTGCTATGGTAACAGCTGCCATGGTAACCACACCAAGCTTAACTGAAGTAAGACTACCGGACGAATATGCTATTAGGCTACTAATGGTGTTTTTTTATATTCGTTAATAATTTCAAGCACTTACTTTGTTAGCGGTGTCGTTATATAATTAATGGCATTTTATTTGTCATGTGTGGAAAAACAAAACTTACGATCTAGCGAGCCAGCATGCGAATATCGTCTAAGCTTACGTTAACTAACGTTAGCCTACCTCCGGATTCTGGTAAAACATTTCTTTTAACGTTATGTATTTACTTTGCTTGCCATCGTTAGTCTTCAAAGGTAACCGAATGTTTTTGCCTCTAGCATCTGATTTCGCCTTAGTTAAAGTTCACGTAAGAAGATGTCAGTAGGACTCAAAACAAATGGGGTGGCACCCCGAAATCCCAAGCTGGTTAAACGGGGAGCCAAGAATGGCCTAAAGGTGAGCATCACACACACGCACACACGCACGCACGCACGCACGCACGCACGCACACACACACACACACACACAAACAAACAAGCCTCACTTGCATTTTCCTTAATATTTTCAAATTTTATCCCTTAAAAATAATAAGAAAAACAGACATTTTAGTCTAAAGGACGTGTGTAAATTTTATACTGTAAATAATAAATGCTTATGAGTCTGTGTATGTTTTTTGCAGTTGGTTCCATCTGTATATGCTCAAGAAATGTCCCAGACTACTGAAGAGCGATTAGCAAACACTTATGAGATGTACCCACCCCACATTCTGGAGCTCTTAGACATGACTGACACCACATATCATAAGGTAGCCTAGCATGCTTAGCTCCAAAGGTTAATGAATTGGTTTGTTTCTCTATGTGACTGGTTCTCAGTAGCAACATATCTAAAGTTGAATTTACAAAAATGTTCATTAAATGTCACACGTTGTTTGCCTCTATTTTCTACAGTTAAGCAGAATGATGCAAACAATTTTTTTTCCTTTTCAGTCTGCACTAGGTCTGCACTTTCAAGTCTTTCTGTGTTTGGAAGTCCAAAGTCAAAAGCCATTTTTGTAGTTTTTATATTTGATCAAATATCTACCTGGCTTGTTTTTTCTAGTTTTCTTCATTAGATTTGGACCAGGCTGTGTTTCAGCCGTACCCATCCGAGATTGTGTTCCAAAACTGTACACCATTTCACACATACAAGGTGCCTTTAGAGCTTCGAAACAGTGACAAGGTAACTTCCATATATTTGATACATTCTTTATAACCTTTGGACTGTAGACACAAGCAGAATCAAGTTCATTTGGACATATTTGTGTGCTTGTGAACGATGGGAACCTCCTAAACAGCTAAGACAGCAATCAAATTTCAAGAAAGGAATAGAAATGAAATATTAATAAGATTTATATGCCTGCCTCAGTATATGAAATGGGGACAATGGCATTTCTGTACATCCCCTCAAACCCTGGAAATTTTTCAGTTACTGAAATTTATGAAAACCTTTTCACCAAATCGAGATTTAGGTTGAATTGTTTCTGAAAATCTTCTGTTTACACTTCACTGTTTACACAAAGACACATTTTGGAAATAAACGAATACTTCACAGATCACATGGATACATTTTTGATGACATTTTTAGGTTCCCCGACTAGTAAAGGTGATTGAAGACGACTCACTTTATTTTAAAGTAGTCAGCCCACTAGATGCTAGTAAGAAAGTGGCCCCAGGCATGGCATCAACATTCACCATCCTATTCACTCCACACGAAAACAAGGTAAAGTTCGTCTTTAATAGACAAATGTTTGTAATATGATAATGTGATACATATGGTTTACACTGTAGGAATATTGGCTGGTACTTTTTTTAAGCGTAAGTATTAGACACAGTCAGTTTCATCTTTATTCTTTATTTGAATGTGTTACTGATTAAAAAACTTCACTTTCACTTTCACTATACATTTAAATAACATGGTTTAAAGGAAGACAAATGTGATTAGTATGGACAGTTTATATTCACAATCATTCATAACTATCTAAATAAATATGAACTCTTGACTTTGCACTGATCCTGTTCAGGTTTTTTATGCAATAACTTTAATTACCAAACAGACTACTTTAATTGTAATAATTGCCAATGGCAGTGTGCTTATGGGCCATTTACATTTACATTTACATTTATTCATTTGGCAGACGCTTTTATCCAAAGCGACTTACAATTGAGGAAAACAGCAAGCGATTCGTCTAAGTAAGCAATATTCACGAGAGGTGCTAGTAATACAAGGTTTCAAATACAACGTCAAGATAGTATAAGCAAGTATATAGAGAACATTAGAAAAGGAAAAATATATATATATTTTTTGCAATAAATGGGGGAGAAATGTGAAACAATCTGCCACACAGTAATTTTAAAGAATCATAAATCTCTGTAACTTTGCTTAACAATAAAACTGAACATCAATGTCAGGTCTCATACTAAAATCTACCATGTTGTTGGATGCTACCAATACCACTGGAGGCTTAGTGTTTCACCACAGCCACTGTCTTGTCCATTAGTGGTTATTCTTCAGTCTGTTACATGGCCTGCTAATCTATTTTTGTTTGGCAAACATTAATGCAGATTGCTTCATCCCTTCATTCATGCTTAGTCAGAGAAAGAAAAGACACAGTTTTTTAATTTAATTTATTTTTCTTTCTCAGCTTTGAAAAGACACGTTCTGTGATAGGACAGGGTAAAAGATGTAGGGTAAAAACTCCTTTTATCAATATCTGTGCTGGTAATTTACAAGTCAGTATTGTGTTCAGTTTAGGAAATCTGTTGTGTTTATTTCTTCGAGCACTCAGTGTAGTATATCCTGGTACCAGGGAGATGAGAATGAACAGACACTTTGCATCCAAAATCAACTTGTTTTTTGAAAGCAATATATAAATTATGTCACATCAACTCTAGAAGGCAGAAAACAGGCAATGAGATAAAAAGAATACAGGCATCCTATTCTAGAAAGACCGCCATGACCTAGAAACCTGCCGAGAGGTGGTCACGTGTTATGGTCATCCAACTGTGAAGACATTTGGAAACCTTGGGAAGTCACATAAACAAAAGGGAAATTATTTCAACTTGCGCCGAACAGAAGGCTTGGAAAGCCTATAATATTTAAGCATTTCTATTGTCCTGTCCTGAATTGTTTTGATTTAAGGTAATGACTTTTCAAGGAACTCTGAAGAGAATCTTCTTCTATACATTATTTCAAATGCTTGTATTTTTAGGATTACATTCACAGACTCATCTGTCTTACTGAACGTGAGAAGTTTGAGGTGCCCATTCGAGCAATTGGGCCTCGTGCCATCTTGGACTTCCCAGATAGTCTGCATCTCCCAGTCTGTCCTGTGAAGTGCCTGTCCCAGAAAACTCTGTTTGTACGCAATATTGGAAAATGTGAGGCAAAATTTCAGCTAAGCACATGCAGGTAAGAAAGGAACATAGAGAATGGAGAAACATACATCAATGCATAATGATATGCTTAAAGGGACAGTTTACCAAAAAATAAACATTCTGTCATCATTTTCTCACTTTATTTTGAAAAAAGTTGATAACCAAACAGTGGTGCCGGCACCCATTTACTTCTATTGTATGCACACAAAAACAATGCAAGTGAATGGGTGCCGGTTAACATTCTTCAGAATATCTTCTTTTGTGTTCTGCGTCATACATAAGTCATACAGGTTTGAAATGACAAGAGGGTGAGTAAGTGATGAAAGAGTTTTCATTAGGATGAACTGTCACTTTAAATGGCAGTTTTTGTCTTGGTGACAAGATATCTATGATTGTTCATAAAATAATGTATGTTCTTCACAGCCCATTTTCTGTGGAGCCTTCAGTCGGGACTCTTGATGTTGGTCAAGGCATGCAAGTTACTCTTCAGTTCTTACCAAAAACCACAGGGGATCACAGTCAGGATTTGCTGCTGCACTACCACTCAGGTACTTACTGCTAATTACATCACCACCAGATTTTCATGCATCACCTGCTCCTCCCACAAACTCCTCCACCACACACACACTGACAGCAACACTGTATTTTACTATGACGTACGTAATTTTAACATGCATCTCCATTCTTCATCCATATTCAGCATCCATCTTCTGAACTTTTACTATAAATGTCTATTAATCTTCATGTTATTTTCTACTGTACTTATATACTGATACACACCTTACTCTTAACTAGCCACACACATACTGCACAGACAATGTAAATTATATTTTAAACTAAAACTAGACTACCCCAGTTTTCTAGAAACTGCATCAAAACTGTATTTTGCTTATGTTTTTATTTAGTGGAATAAATGTACTGTAATTTCCCAGGCTTAATGATATTTTTCCTTTGGCAATGTAGCTAATCTTGCTTCACAGATAATGCAATAGTTTAGGATACACTCTACATTTCTACAATGCTGTACTGTAGGTTAAGTCCTAACAGACAATCAGTTCAAAATATAAAAAAATCACAACAACAGCACTTCACTAAGAGAGTGTGTTTGTTTATACTTTGACACGGCAGTCTGTGCCTGTGTTGTGTGCATGTAGTTCAGTGTAATTCATAATTTGACTTTCGGGGTTCCGTTTGTGCAGGTGCTGTCTCTGCTTGTCTCGTTGAATAAACACATAGGTCTGTTAAAGGCCATTGGCATTAACTTTTTAATACTCACCGTGCTCTAAATATGCTACGTTGAGCCCATCAGGGGAGTATCATTTTTAATTTAGCGCCTTTTCCTGTCTGCTCCTCATTTATGTTTTACACAGAGCATCGTGGTTGCGTGTCCTCATTGGTTTGGTTCTGGGGTTGGCAGAAACAGCTCTCTGCAGTCCCGGTTGCCTCTCAGATAAGCACACAGGTTCTTTGTCTGTACTGTATAGGGACCTTGCATCTTGTCATGCTTTTTGTGATATGAAGGTGCAAAGCTTAACCCAGACGTCAAACTGTCTGTTCTCATAGAGCTTCAGCCGTATACAGTACAACAAAAAGAGGTCCATGTAAAATAGATTTATTCATGTCTTTGATCTCAAGTTTATAGCTATGCAAGATCATTTCAGTGACCAAACAATTTCCTGTATACTATAATGTGCTTAGTTATGATCAAAGGGTTACTATTTGTGTTACTCATTGACAATAAACAAACCAAAGGTTCAATATGAATCGGCAAGTTTGAATTCCAGACTGTTTTGACTGTCCATGAATTATGTACAGCAAAGCTAAAGAGTAACTGAAGCCCCTGTATTCCCTCTGAAACCATCTGAATGTGTTTAATGACCAATAACTTGAAGTTAGTGGAAGCTCTCTTCCAAGCGTCGCAAGCATGAAAGGGTTATCTAATCTGTCCTACATTTTAGAAGCCTCTCAGCTGTTTTGCTTCATATCATCTGCCGTATCCAGGCTGCAGATTTTGCCCACTGACTCTAAAATATGCATAAGGAGCCAAAAAGCCCAAGCAGCAGCTGTGACAGTGGGACAGAGGGGATCCTACCCACTTATACACACAGTATGTACAGTGAAAGCTGCTTATTTCACGGCATGCTTCACAGGCTTTCCCTCTTCAGACAATCGCCATACATACATATTTTTACAACTTTAGCATGCCAGATGTAGTTTGTTCCATGCGAAGGCACTTATCTAATTTCTTATATTTCTCATTACAAACTTCAGTGTATCATATCACACATGGCTTGTTAGCCATTAACAGCGTTCGCATAGAAACAAAATCTCATTATCATGGCATTCAGGCATAAGAGAGGAAGGGGGAGCTGAAAGCAATAGAAAACAGAAGTAAATTTGTGAATAAAAACATATTTTTCAGCGCAAAAGCAAAACAAACACATCAGCGCTCTTGCACGGGTCGTGGGTCGCTTTTTCCATCTGTCTATATCAATCTTTCTTCGTTCTTTTCTATTCAATAGCCTGTCTTGTGCTCAGACAGCATAACGGAACGCATACAAAACATGTCGAGAAAATAAAGAAGATAATTATAGCTGTTTGTGGAATAAGCCGTCATACCTTCATGGCATTTTGTGCTTTAATTAAATTACAAGAGTTAAATGTATGAACTAGCATTCACTTCCACAGATCTTGTAGCTGTTGGTATCATAGTTGTTTTGCTTTTGTGTTATCTACTGTTGGCTTGGAATAGATAATTAGTAGTTGGAAGACTGGTCAAGCATGAAATATTTCTTACTGTATGCTGTTTGCGGATGCCCATATAAGAATTCATATAGTATAGTATATCTCAGTTACGTATCCTTTGGTCTGGAGGACCAGATGTTGTTTGTCTGTGATTGGTTTGTATCTCAATATATTGTAAGATGGCTGCTTTTTTCTCAAGAAGAAGACATTTCCTTATTTCTGCAAGCTTAAGAGTGAGCTGATGAAGACATCACACACACATGCACATGCTGCAGCACTATGAAAGCTTCCCTCATTTCCAATTTTTCTCCTCCCCCCTCTCATGTGAATATAGCTCCCACAATCCCTCAGCCTGCTGGCAGAGGCATTGTCCCATCAAAGACCATTTCCATCTCTCTTTTTCCTCTTAAAGCTCTACACGCAGAGACAGAGGTTAAATGTCTCGGGCTCATTTGTGAAAAGTGATATCGAGGCAGAATTAATCACTGGTAGGAGTAAGAGGATGAAAAGGTGAGAGTGGCATTGAGAGAGAAAAGAGAGAAAGCTCAGTACACTACCTGCCTCCTCCTTCCGAATAATCTTTTTTGGGATGTCATTGATAATTATGACTCTCTCTCTCTCTCTCTCCTCGTCTCTCTCTTTCTTCCTGGTACAGCGTTTTCCTTTTTTCCCCCCTCCCCTTCCAAGCTCCTAGCTTAAACATAAATGCTGATATTTTGCTCAAGGTAGATCAGATGTGCTGAAATTAAAATACATTATTGAAAAGGAACAACACTGTCTGTTAAGAGACATGCTTGCATAACTGGTCAACAACATCCACAGCAGCCCCATAAGTCAGTGTAGATCATTTTGCAAGACTTAAGCAACACTGGTCCAGAAGAACTTCCTGTTTCAGTTTTTTGTCAATTTATAAAAAAATTTCCCACATCTATTATAATTAGTTTTAAAGATATTCTTTTACCATTTTGATTCAGTTATAAATCTTCTCTTGGTTGTATTTTGTTGTAACGTTTGTGTAGTGTTATAAGACTGAAACTGGAAATGCTTCTGGACCAGCGATGTTTACGTTAAGCAAAATGGTCTTTAAGATGTCATTGTTCAAAAACGGTGATGGCTTATTATTTGCTATACACCTGATACAGTTCAGGTCTCAATGGGATTATGTGGGTATTGTTTTAACAATCTCAAACGCCTCTGGTGACTTGTCTGTTTATGTCCAAGACCCAGAGCCCCTGCAGAATAAAGTCATCAGAGAAAAGCATACGCTGAGAAAAATAAAAGTATTCTCTCTAGAATGTGTGCAAGAGTTGCAAACATTTCACATGTACATATATGCACAAAACCTGTATGTTTACATGTACAGTATGTGCACACACATGCATGTATGCCAGGTGAATAGCGTTCATGCTTTCGTGCCAAAACAAATATGTTACAGCTGAAATTAGTTTTTCTGCTGTATCCATCTGGCTATATGAGATTATCTTTTATGATTTTTGTGGATTTATTTGCTTGGTCCTGACGAATTGTCTCATATATTTACCCCTTCTGAACAGCTTTGCATTTATGTTCTTCATCTTTATTTATTTGTCAGTCAGCAAAAACATATTGTACTTATGTCGGCCAGATGCCATATATCCATAACAGAAGTTACATAACCTATGATCAATGTTTACATGGTGTATAGTGTTTTATATTAAAAATTATTGTTTGTCTTTTGGAAAATACGTTTTTGTTCTTTGGGTGCGTGAGTGTTCTGACACATAGACAGGGTGGGGTTGTGAAAGTTCACTAAGCATGAAGTTCCTGCTTTGAATGTAGCCAAACTAGCGAAACAAATAAAACGTAGGTAAAATGGACGTAGACCATCGGCACTGCTGATTCAGGCTCTTGTTTTGAATTTGACTTGTGTTGTGTTCGCTGCTGGTTGGACGGCTGAGGTCATGTGAAGGTTGTTTCATTGGGGAACTCTAGTCCTCATGGGCCTTTAGGTTCATAATCATAGCACAACAGCACCACCATGGTAACAAAAAAAGAACACACATCTCCATTTGTTTACATATAGCACTTCATCCAAGTTGACAAAAAGACCACACAGTTATAGTTTTTTAACTTCCCAATTGGAGAAAATACTAAATTTGGTTAAGGTCTTTATTTTACAAAAGGGTAAACTCACAGAATATAGATTAATATGCCGAAAAAATGTGATGTGTAATATTTTGCCGAAACTACTTAAATTATTTTCAAAGCTGGGATTCAGTTTACATGCCAAGCACAACTATGCAAAATGAATACAAAGTCTTTAATACAATTTTTTAATATTAAAATAAATATTAAAGATGTTAGTTGTCCTAGGACGGCCATCACTTTTGGCCACTACTGTATACTGACTTTTTTTTAAATACTTTGGGAAGGTGTAAAATCATAGAACATATTTCAAAATACACACTAAATAGTTAAGGGCTTTATTAGCAAGTTTTGCACTGACCTTTAACCCCTTTTTCAATTGTGAATTTGTTTTATGTAACAGGATTGGCACAAAACATGTTTTGTGAAATGTTACATGAAATGTTTGCCTTAGAATGAGCTACTAAATAACACAATACTGTGTGCATGTGTGTGTGTGCGTGTGTTGACAATATACTTTTAGGCGAAGACATCAAAATCAGCCTGTATGGAGTTTCCAAGGATATAGATGTACGATTGGACAAGAACTCTGTGATGGTGGAGAAGACCTACATCTCCTTGGCTAACTATGAGAAAGTAACAATAATAAACAGGAGTGATTCCATTGTGCGTTACCAGTGGAAGAACTTTCCCACCCAGGATGAAGAAGAACAAGACAGGTTAAGGTCTGGCTGGTTGAATTTCCTCCAAATTAAAGTAGTTTTACTTTGATGTATATCGTTTTGTTTTTGTTTTCAAATATACAGTGGTGTTTAATATATCTTTAACAAAGTGAGTGTCTAGACATGAATTCCTGTTTCGGCCTGTCCTCTGTCTTTCCTATAGGCTTTCTTCAGAGCTTAACCCAGAAGACGATGATGGGATGGAAAAGTCCCTGACAGAATGCGCTGATCCCTCTCTGCAAGCACGTCTTTCGCTCTTTTCTCAGAGCCTCCAGGAGCAACTCCTGCAAACTCAGCAGCAGCTTTTGGCTCTAGATCGCCAGCACATCATCACGAGGCCCCTGGTGTGTTTCTCACAAGCAGACACATGACAAGCTTCAACATTTCAGTTGTCTGTTTACCACACTGAAACATTACATAACCGGCAATTAAATTCGACACCTAGGATGTCCTCGTACCGTATAACCATATGCCTAAACATATGGTACAAACCAAACTTAGACATCACTGCACTCAGGCATTTTACAAAGATACAGTTTCTAATTAGCTAAGAGGCTTTGTTCCGGAGGTGAGAGTGAAAGATGATGTACCTGACTCAGTGGTAGTTATTATTATTAAGAATGGGCAGCATTTGATTTGAATTGATAACAGTTCAAACTTCATGCATGTATCGACTTCCGAAGTTTATTCATGTGTCTTATCACTAATGTCTATGTCCACTCCTTTTCTTTTGCTGTTAAATTCTGTCTTAGTGTAACATCAATTGCTAATAATCTTTATGGCTTTGATTTTGTGTGTGTCTGTTAGTGGTTATATTATGTCTGAAACCTTGCCAACTGATTATGAGAGATCTGCATCTATTGCTAATTTGCCTTGGAAGGAAATCCACCTCAGCACTTTTCCACATGGCCAGTAACTTACCCTTCAAATGACACATGCAACAGTGTTTACTTTTAATTCTGCCACCTCACTGTGATTTACGGCTTCTTAAAGACCTGTACTGTACAGACACAATTATCCGGTTTCCCTCCTCGCATCCCAAAATTTCCATCACATTGTTTAATAAATTAAAAGGTTTTTCATCATTTATTCACCCCTATGTCATTCCAAACCTGTATGACTTGCTTTCTAACACAGAACACAAAAGAATTTATTTTGAAGAACGTTGGTAGCCAAATAACATGGCACCCATTGACTTCCATTGTGTGGACACAAAACCACCGAGACATTTCACAAAATATCTTTTGTGTTTGAAAGGTTTTGAACAACATGAGGGTGAATAAATGATAATGACAGAAGTACTATGCTTTAATGTGTATGGCTGAAAGAGGTGCAGTTTTTTGCACTTCTACATTTCACGTGTACATGCAGGACAAGCCAGAGACAAAGTGAAAACTGCTTTGATATGAACACCTGTTTACATGCAGTAGAGCTTGATCACATGTTCCCTGTCAACTCTGTGGCTTGCAGGTGAATCAGAACCACCTGTTGACACCAACATGCTGTTGTGATTTAGTTCACTTTTATTTAGTTTAATTGTGAGGCCGAACCCCTAGAGCAGCCTAATTGTAAGTGCTTTGCTCAAGAACGCAAGGGTTTTGGGAGATCTCACTAAGTCCCCAAGTGCATGGGTTGCACCACCTGGGATCACCTGTGAAGTTTTTGTTACCAGCTTTGATCGTTAGGCTTGCACCATTTTGTATGTGTCACTGCCTCAGGGAGAAATGAGTGCACATGAATCTGTGCATGCAAATTGTGGGCGCATATCACTTGTGTTAGTAATTTGTGATATTTGTAATCCAATGGTGTATATAAAGTCACCTCATTACAATGACTGCACTGATATAACATTTATTACATTTAGTCATTTAGCAGACGCTTTTATCCAAAGCGACTTACAGAGAGTTTAGGAAACAATACATTTTTATTAGTTATGCATTTGGAAGATGCTTTTATCCAAAGTAGATTATAATGTAATTTAACTATACATTTTTAAGCTACAGGAACTAAGATCTCTTTAGAGTGGCTGCCAAACTTTGTGGTAGTAGATTTTTAGATATTTTTATTTTTTGGTGACTTGACTGTTTACAGGAAGGAATAATCTGGCCCAACAGCACTGCAGAGGTGACCATCATCTTTAGACCCCAGGAAGCCAAAATCTACCAGGAGACCATTTATTGTGAAATAACTGGTACGTAACACCATGATAACGCAGTAGAATGTTCTGTGGAAACATTTTATTTTTTGTCATTACTCCTATGTGCATACACAATTGTATTGTTTTCTTACAACATATTAAGATATTTGCATGTGGCACAAAGGTCCATCTGCATGGTTTGCATTTATTTGCATGTGGACTAAGGTCTGTCAATATTCTGGCTTCTTGGATTAGCAGTGACCTAAATTAAGACTGTTGATATTGTAGCTGGTGAAACTTCACAGCCGGTTTCATTATGCTAACCTTTCCTTCATTTGCAGAGTATTTGTAAATTGTTTTGTACTTTCTCATTTGAATGCTCAGGTCGTGAACATCGGTTGCCACTCTTCGTACAGGGAGAGAGTATGGGCCCCAAACTGAAGTTCAACTTTAACTTTCTAGACATGGGAAATGTTTTTGTCAGCTCCAAACAGAGCTATAAGGTACCATCATCATTTTACCATTGCAACTAAATGCAATACATGCAAGACTAAATCATTAAACAGAACAAAAGCATGTAGTTGTGCTGGAAGAAAAATATCAATGCATCTGAGGAAAAAATGTATATATGCTGTAAAAACCAGCGCATGCAGGAACCGGAATCAAATCTAATCTAATTCTGACAATCTGCCAAGTGTTGCATAGACTCAACAGCATTTTTAATTAAATAATAAAAGCCCCCTATTATTACAGAGTCTTGAAATAGACCAGTGTTTGGCTTAGTTCGAACACATTCTGTGTTGAATTATGCAAATAGCATATCGTTCCAATTCCGTTTGTTATTTGAGCATTTGCGTGATCCCATTAATAAAATGGTCCTGGAAGTTTAGATTGTTTAAATCTGATTTGGCCCTATGGGCCTCCCTTTAAGGTTGTTTCCAAGTTTATTATTAAACACTGATCCCAGTGGTGAAAGGATGAAACAGTGCCACCAAATACCATTTAATCATATATAACTTAAAGGGTTAGTCAACCCAGAAATGAAAGTCACACAGACTTTGAACATGAGGGTCAGTAAATAATGTCATAATTTCATTTTTTAACATTTATTCCTTGTTATTATTGAAATGCATGGATACACATGAACTATTTACATGTATGCATTTGGCAGATGTTTTCATCCAAACTACTGTACAGTGCATTCAAGGTGCATTTTATCAGACTTTTGCAATGCACTTTCAATGACCTTTTAAGGCATTATATATTATGTTGCTACAGACCTTTTTTATGTATCTGTTTCTCAGTTGGTTCTGAGCAACAAAGGGCTGATAAAGGCAACATACAGGCTAATCCAGCCTAGTACCGTGCTTGGCCTTTGCTTCTCCTTCAGTCCCTCTGAGGGCATGATTCCACCCGGAGCCTGTCAGACAATGGAAGTCCACTTCTTAGCAGAGAAACTGGGCCTCTTTTCTGAGGAGTTACAGTTCAGTGTGGAGGGAAACCCTGAGCCAGTCACCATCACATTCAGGTAAATCTGATCAATCATCCTTCAAGCACTTAACTATGAAAAAGGTATTGTATTTTCCTTGACAGCAGTACGTGCTATTTGCTACTTTAAAAAAAAATCTTTGTATATACAAGATAAAAATATACATAATAAAATGGCTACATGTAATTAAAATAATTTCAGTCTGATTTGCCTTGTTTATTATCATTAAGCTTTCAAACAAACATAGCCTTTTTTCTGATGCAAAGAATGACCCATATCAACAAATCCCCCTTAAACAAAACCCCTGTCATGATCATTACCAAACAGCATCAGTGGGTACCCTTCACTCTGTGTTGTTTTAATCATTAGCTTGCGACTGATTAAATGAATCTTTAAAGGCTGAACCTTAATTAAATAAGTGAAGCAGAGCTCTGTCGAAATCCTTCAAACACACCAGCACAAGCCACTTCCAGTTTGATTAAGATGGATCACTGCTAAAAGTGCTGAACATAGAGATCCTAGAACTACCACACTGCACTGTCATCTAAAAACAATGCTACTCATTTGCCGTTCCACTGGACTTTACCTCAGCCACCCTTTTAGATTTCAATTATTATTTCATGGAACATTTTCTTTGGCCTTCACCTATTATCTGCGAGCAGCTTTGTAAAAGGTTCTGTTTGCTTTCATCTGTTGCAGGGGGTGTTTAATTGGCCCTACGTTCCACTTTAACGTCCCAGAACTGAACTTTGGGGAGATGTCCTTTGGTAAATGCACTTGCAATGCTTCATCAATCAGGATCATTTGTTATTTATTAATGGTGGTTTTGTGTGTTCATTATGTATTCAGTCATTTTCTCTCACTAACCCAAGGGTTTCCACAAACGCTGACATGTTGCCTTAGCAACACGTCAATGGTGCCTATGAGCTTTGGGCTTCGCATCCCCGGAGATGGCACAGGACAGACCAGCATTACCAGTGCGGATCAAATCGCTCAGCTAAACAGAAATGACTGGGCGCCGGGAGAGAATACCGGAGAGCAACCTAAAGAGTTTCTTCTATCGCTCACCACAGGCACAGTTTGTGCTTTAGGTGAGATTGACATCCAGGTACGTTTGCTCTTTTTACTTCTAAGCCAAGTCGTCAACGTATTATCTCATTGAATACCTCAAAGTCATTTGAATTGATTTCCCTATGCAAAAGCACAATTGGCCCCTTGAGGCGATCTCTTCGACATCAACAGTCAAGAGAGAAAGTTTTTGTTTCTGTATCTTCTCACTGTAGCCCTTTAAAGCAGACCTTCAATGCCCAATAAGCATCAGACAGCTCAAACGTTGTCCCTGTATTCCGTTAATAGAAAAATGGGAGGTGGAATATATTGGAAAATGTGAAAATCGCGGCTTCTGCCTCTTTCTCTTTCTCTCTGTGGGACTGTGATTATCTCGCCCATACTCCTTTCACCGGTTGCCAGGTACCTTGCGTACCTGTCATGTGCTGGTCTTTTCCCATCAATGGGAGCTGTCAGCATTTCGGAGGACCTAATCTGTTGGATGTGTCCAGCTGTCTTTGTGCTTCCTGTGGATGTGGGTGTCTCCTGTCAGTGTGCAAATGTGCTTCTCCTGCTCTGTGACACGACTGCGGCTTGCCTTGCTCTAATGAGGCCTGAGCACAAGAATACATATTAGGATTTGTGGTTAGTTGTATTAGTGAAATGTGACAATATTACCAGATGCATTGCACAGCTGGAGAGCAGCCTACTAGACATATTAATATAATACTGTAAGAGAACAGCACCTGGAGGGTGTGCCGCCGTTTCTCTCAGGCAGCTACAGCACTTTTCTTTGTGACAGTTGTCTGTGATTCCATATGTGTAGTTTTATAGTGCTAAATTCACTGCTGAGAGAGCAGTATTGATACTTTTGAAAAACGTACAGTTTTACAAACGGGGTGACTTGTACTAGAGGAATATAAATATAGACAAACAGCTGTTAAGTCTCTTTATAATGTTTAATGTTACTGTTATAATTGTGATTTAAACAATGAAGAAGTAAAGCCAAATTAATTGATAATGTAATGTCTCGTATCATTGTGTTTGTGTTTGTTTGTTTTGCAGTTAACCTTATGCTCCAACACTTTGCAAGACTACAATCTGGCTTTAGTGCTGGATGTTCAGGGTGTCGGCGAGGAAGTTTTCGCTCTCCCAATTAAAGCCAGGTAGAGTATGCATTTTCATGAGCAAAATGAATAATCTCCAGGCACAAAACTTATCTCTAAATGTCTCTGTAGATGCATTGTGCCTGATGTGACCATCGAGAACCCGGTTCTACAGTTCCAGATCGCTTTTCTGGGTCGTGCCTATGAGCAGTCAGTGAAACTCACCAATGACACCCATATACCTGCATGCTATGGACTTCTGCCACAGGTAATTCTTTCAACCAAACAAAAGCATGCGTTTATCCTGGATAACATTTCTGGATATATGTTTTGCTGTTCGACTGGATGATGCGTGCTTCTGTTTCTCTCTGTAGCCGTATGAGGAGGACCCCTGTCTTTTATATTCAAGTGATCATCCGCGAGGGGTTGTTCAGCCCCACAGCACAGTACAGATTCCATTAGTTCTTGTGGCCAAGGCGGTGGGCAGCATGCAGCAAACAGCTCATATTGCCATACTAGGCAGTCAAGATCCACCATTGGTAAGTACGTGTTGCATACTGTAATGGCGAATGCGTTGTGATATTAGTGTTTATGCTATTTGGTATAAGTTACTTGATTGACACTAGTTTGAGTGATATTATTTGTGATGCACTGAAATATTCTTGTTTTTAAAAAAATATTATTTATTGTAACAATATACTAATATTGTATAGTTACTGTATATCTGCATAATTTCATATCACACCTTTTTATTTGTTTTCTGTTTTTTGTTAATGGTCTGCAGATTTGTTAATGTAGCATTTTCTGTTATTTTATGTCATTTGATGGGTGAAATTTCAATGCATCCCTAGATAAACCCATATGTCACCTGCTGCTTCTTTCCATAGGAGCTTCTTCTGTCCTGCGTTGGCCAGGGTCCCTCTGTTTCTATCACTTCTGCCAAGCTGAACTTTGGCTGCATTCCAGTACTGATTGACGTCCCAATGACTTTACAGCTGTCAAACAACTCTCCAATCCCAGCCAGGTTTCTCGCTCAAATGGTGGGTTCTAATGTGACAGAAGGGACCTCTTATCTTTCTTTTACAAAGTGCTTCAGTAATGTTTCACCTTTAGGCCTTGTAAAGCCACACTGTTCACACCTGATCTGCCTGTTCTCATTGCACTTTTCTGAATCTGTGAAATGAAATTCCATCTGTATTGCGTTTTCATTGTTCATTTATTCAGTTAGCTGAACATTTTGATAATTGTCTGCTGATGTAATATAATATATAATATTTTAATTATATGTTGTCCCCCACTCTCCTATGACTGAAAAAGCTGTCTAGAGGCATTGTACATTATGGCAACCATTCTAGTGGGATGTCATCTCTAAAGGGACTTTGTTATAAGTTCTAATTTCTCTTATTTTCTACTTTTCCTTTTGGTCGTTCTATGTTAAATAGTTTTTTTTGATTCCCAGCACTGAAACATTTTGCATTAGACTCCTTTTTTTTACTCCTGAAAGGATAGCATGCCACACACATTTTATGAAGAGATATTCAGGCCTTCTTAGATTGTGAGCTGACACTCATTTGTAAACTGATCCTGTCTTCTCCTGTAAGGCTGTGGACTTTCATAAGCCCAGAGTTTTTACTAAACATTTTCCAGCTTTAGTCGATTCTGAATTCCATTACAGCAGCTCAATAGCATGGCTGAGTGCCAGACAGATGCTGCCAGCAGTGCCATATGAATTTAAAATACTCGAGAACAAATTCTTTCTCTGTTAAGCATCCATCTGTTCCTGTAGTTTCTGATAAACTAGTATTTCTGAAAAGAAGCGTTCTTTTAGGAGACCAGCTTTTAGTTCCATTGCAAAGCTGCGTGGAACGATGAAGTTCAAAGCAATCAATGGTGTTAAACTTTCTAATGCAGGTCTGATCTGATTATTGAAATTTCAGCTGGCTTGTTCTTTACTTGATTCCTCTCTCAAGGGGAAATCGCCCCAACCTCGATCTAGCTCCCTATCGACCGGCTCGTCTATCTCTCTTCCCCTCCACTATCTCTCTCTCTATTTTAAATGGAGACCTACGGAGTGATCCGTGTCTCCCTGCTGACCTGCTATACTCAGACACAGTTCAGATGATAGGGTCGCTCTCTACCCTCTGCCTCCTCTTCCTGCTGAATGTTGAATCTACTGTTTCCTGCTTCAAGGGCAGCCTCTGCTTGTTAATGATGATTATGTTGAGTCACAAGTCCTTACTCTCCTTGCCTTGTTCTGGGACTTTAACAGCAAACTTTGAAACCTTTGTAAAAGTTATTTTAACAAACTTAAACACGGTTTCATCATATAAGTTCAAACTAACCAACGCTTTATTATACTGCAGTGAATTCATATACAAAATGTATACATGGCACGTATGCATTAAAGTATATTTTGAAAGGATCTTCATTTGTGTTACCGACACAGTCAATATTTTTCTCTAGAATTATTCATGTGGTATTGCAGTGACTTACAGTTGAGTGATTCTGAGATATGAGTGTTGCTGATAGTACTTCATCAGTAGTCATGATACACCTCTGTACGCTTTTGCCGGCACTAGACTCCTGGTCAGCGTCTAATACACTGTGTCACAAACATACACACCTGCAGGTCTTAAAAAGATGCATATCAGTCCATAAAGTCTTTTATCGGTTCTGAAAGTTTACTATGTGAGGAGTTTGCCCAGCTTCAGCTCTTTGAAATAATTAAATCTACTTGATCAATTACGGCATCCTGTGGTCAGAAATTTTTATATGATTCCTAAGTAAATTTGGCAACAATAATTTTAGCATTAATCAATATTTGACATCCTTGAATGTATCTGTTTTGTAGGCCGACATGTATTAAGGGGTTAACATAGAGTCAGGTGATCATTGTTAGTACACTTATTTAGTACACTGCACACTGACAGACTGCTCACGTAGCATTTCTCTATGCAGAGAGAAAGGGGACAGATGATAAATGTGCCAAAAGCTATGCCCAGACATCAGGATGAGGCACACTCTTATAAATAAGATAAATAAAACACAATTAATCAGAATCCCTTAACACACCAACATCTATTCTACTAACTCAGACGGAAAATCCCAATTAAAAGTTAATGTGCAAAACATCAATCATGTTGGTGCAGTGTGAAAACGGATTTTAATCCGCCAACAACAGTTATGAAAAGCAGTGGTACACATTATGTTGTTGCTGGGGTGCTGTGTACTTTTGAACACAAGGTTTTCTCATTGTTATATTCAAGGCTGGTATATTCAGGTATATATTTTTTACAATTTTAACAAGTTAATTATCTTATTAAAAAGTCCATTTCAGCAAGAATTCATTTTTTGGCCAGGATTCAGTTTTTAATTTATTTTTTGCAGGATTTTAAACGGCCACTAGATTTTGGATGAGTTTAGCCTATATATATATATAAAAGGAAGCACCATCATAAATAATTGACTTAAAATCTGCTAAAAAGCTGCTTTTCTGTAGTTTGTACTTATACATTCAAAGACTGTGTGTATATACCGCAAGACTCAAGTAGACTGCTGCGTATGCGTTTCAAACACTTGCAGTACTCTGATGTCATGCGTGTCGAAGTTAGAAACAATTATGGAGGCCCCACCTCCACCCTGAGGCCCAAGGCAACTATTCTGCCTATAGGTAGCACCAGCCCTGGGTATATTAGAAATGTAAAGAGAATTAAAAGAATTTATGAAATAGGGATAGAAAACAAGGATGGTTGGCCAAATGTTAGACTCCTAGGAAACATAAGGCACAAACGATGTGTTTACTGCTTTAAATTAATATTTGAAATGAATAACATTTCTTTCATTAGATAAAAATAAATGTGTTAGCAAGATAATCCATAAATATGCATTCACATATACATGCACATGCTATAACTATATGGCTGCTCATTAAACAATCCTGTGGAATTACAAGACAGAGATAAGATATTGCTAAGCGAATGGCTTGTGTGTGGCAGCTGATACTGTATCCCCTCTGAGAGGGAATGATCATTAATATTTCTCCTTACCCACTGTGGGTTCATTTCCCTTGGACATTAGATGACTTTAAATACGACTCAATCCAAACACATAATGAACGTCACTGGCATGCTTTTGTGGGGGGGTATTAAGAACCGATATATTTCATTTATTGTTTTATTTTTATTTATTGGTTGATATGATGACCTGAAGTTATCCTTCACTTTACTGTGATCTACTATAACACGTGTATTTTGGTAGGTGAAGAACAAGTCTCATTGGCGTGTGGAGCCCAGTGAAGGAGAAATTCCTCCAGTGGAGAGTTTGGATTTAAAGGTGATAGCACATCTTTATGACACAGTGGCCTTCCAGGATGAACTACGGCTGGAAATCAAGGACAGTCAAACGTATGCAATTTCTGTATCTGCCAGAGGAAAGGGGACAACCATCGTCATTGACCGACAGTTTGCCCCTAACTTAGATTTGGGCACCCACTTCAGGTAAATATAATAATAGTAACATAATAATTAAACTGTTTATATTTGATTTAATTTACATTAGCATTCATTTATATTACTATTTTATTATATAATAATTGTATTAAACAATTTGTTAAAAAAAGTCAACTTTAAAAAAAAATGTTTGTATATTATTTTTATTAAATAAACATTTTGTTGGATTGGTCGTATAAGGGGCAGTTCACATTTCACATCTTTTGTGCATGGCAGGTAGGGAGCGTGCCGCATCCAGATGAAAACATTTCAACTTTTCAAAATGCTGTGTGCACTGCGGGTCATGTGACAAGAACTAAAGTTTTCCAGAGCAGAGAAACACTCATCGAAGAGGAACAGATGAGCACAGTATAAATTAAAACTAGTAGCAGTTATTGCAATAGATTTTTGGTGCTTAAAATCCATTATCCGTTACTGAAACCTTCTCGTCCTTACGGCAAGCGCAGTTGGTTGCTTAGCAACGGCAGACACAAGGCACTCCAGTGCTTTGGAAAAAAAGGAGAAAGCTGCGCAGCTCAGGTTTTCCCCGCATTTTTAGACGCGAAATGTGAACGGCCCCTTACTTTGTCACTTTTAAGTTTAGTCAAGTAACAGTTCTTCTACTGGTAACCCAAAATAATAATGACTAGACATACTTTTAACTTACTAGCTAACTTGTTATTTCTAATCACATCAACTGGTTTTTCAGTTCTGGACCATGTCAGTATCACTTCAGAATAACAAACCGAGGACGTCGCACTCACAAATTATCATGGACCACAGAAGGATTTGCACAGCTCCACAGTAGAAGCGCAGTATCGCCCATCAAGCCCAAGACCATGAAAGGCAAGAGTCTGCCGAGTTCAATTCATGAAGCCCCAGTCTTCAGGCTATTACCTGCACATTTTACACTTGCCCCTGCCCAAACAACTGACATGCTGCTGGAGGGCTCCTCTGACATCCCCAAGGTACCTTATCCAAGACTTCCTGTGTATGTACATTACATTGGTTTCAACTCTCAATAACCGGACAATTCTTTGTAACGATAAACTTTTAAAAACATATTGGCTAGTGTCTATCCCATCTAGTGTGGCTCATGTTTGAATGCAACAGAGCTAAGTTCTGAAAGACACCCCTTATCCTCTTTTAGTGGAGCTGTACAGAGCTGTGTATTGACATTCTCTCTAGAGCATTACAGAGATGCATGCACCTTTGACTTTTTATTGATTTAATGGTAAGTTAGAGATGAGAAAGGTGAAGAGTGAATTTAGGCTTGCCCGGACTTGTGGCATGCATATAGCCGTCAGTGTGCTTGGTTTCAGGCACTGTAGAGACTTTTTTATGTGTAATGTGTTTTTAAATGTGTTTATAAATGCAGGTGGTTAGAGAGAAACTGGTGTGCCATGCTGTAGTTGGGCGTCAGTATGAGAAAGAGGTCATCATGACTGCGGATGTCACATGCCAGTTTGTCTCCCCAGCTGTAGACATCTCATCCCAGCAAGTCAGCTTCTATGTGGAAAAGGTGTGTGTTTTGTGTGTGTGTGTGCGTGCGTGCGTGAGTGCGTGCATATATGTTTCTCTACTATCAACTTTGCATAAGAACATCCAGGATAACCAACTTTGTTGTGTTAAAGGGGTATAGGGTCTTCCAAACATGAAAATTCTGTCATCATTTTTTAAATGCCACAAATCCTTGTCCAGTCACAGCAACTAAAGCCAACTAAAGATGATATTTTTTTTTTGGAAATGTATCCATACAATAGAAGTCAATGGGGTCCAATGTTGTTTGGTTACCAACATTCTTCAAAATATAATCTTTTGTGTTCTGCAGACAATGAAAGTCATACAGATTTGGAATGACATAAGGATGAGGAAATGATGAAGGTTTTTGTTTTTAGATTAACTTTCCCTTTACAATGCTTCAAAGAATAGATAGCAGAAGCAGACGAAAAACAGACAACTTAAGGAAAAAGAAAGCATGTAAAAGAGGGAGATATTCTTCAAATTTAAATAATTTATCCTTTTAATTATTTACATTGTTAATATTATATTGAATATGTATGCACAAATGTATGTAGACATCCATTTGTGCATTTAGACAGCTAGGTTGCATCTTAGTGCCTGAACATGTACACTATCAAAAGTTTCTTAATTTTTTATGAACCTTGGCATGCTTTGCATGGTGCAGGAAAACTGCATGTTGTGTGAGGCACTGATCAATTCCTCTGTACAACCTCCTCTGTATGAATGATACTCACAATGTAAGCACAATATACTTTGACAATAGATACTGTTATATCTGTATGTCAACCATTAAACATTGACTGCAATAAGACAAAATTGAGACAAAGGTAAAGGTTATTATCCTTGTCTAAAAATCAATTGTTATGTTAGTACGACTCATGCAAATAAGCTATTCAAATGTACCTCTCATTTGCACAATGATTGTAAGTGAGCTGAAATGGCCGATTCATTTCAAACCAAGCCCACAACTCAGCATTGATGTCCTGCATCTCACGTCCTTTTCTGTTGAAAAAAGCTGTATAAGCGTAGTGAGCTCAAGGGGAACCATCATTATAATGAAAATGATTTTCTGTCTGCTTTATTTCACTTTTATTATCTCACTCTTAACGCACACACAACATCCCACCCCTGTCAAATTTCTGTTCACTCGATTTTTGGGCAGTCACACACTTCTTATATCTTCTGACAGCTGCTTTCAGACACATTGCTTCTTAGAACTAAAAATGCAAATGTATTTCTGTGGCATTCTTTTATCTGATTCTGTCCCATCCGTCTGTGTTTTGACAGCGCGTGCTGCTAGATTTACTGAATGCTCCCTTAGTGGAGCTTGGAGGAATAAAGCAATTAAAGGAAGCGATTGGGCAATGGAGAGAAAGATGAGAGAGATGGAGAAGTGGAGGAAGAGGGAAGCCCTTGGGATGTGAGGAGGGATGAGAGAGAGAGAGAGAGAGAGAGAGAGAGAGATTGGCTTTAAATACACTGTAGGAAATGTGTTGATGGGCGACCTAAAAATTGTACTTCATGTAGTAACATATATATGAGTTAGGTTTGCTGATGTCAAAAATATGATTTGCGACTGTATGACTAGTACATTAACCGGAGTGCATTAGAATAAAACATCTAAAGTCATTTTAAAGGGTCAGGTCAAGTAGAAATGGCTGCTTTAAATAAGTTACAACTGCACATTTTTATCTTTTATATAATATATTTCCTTCCTATTTTCAACAGGAAATTATAAGTGAAGGAAAAAAGTAATACAATTTCTATTGGTTATGGATTTTTGGTTCTTCTTCTGTTTTGTTATTTACCTTTTTGTTTTCAGTATGTTTATGGAGTTTGTCTTGTCTTATCCACAGGCTCCAGATGTGTCTCTGGTTCCTCTGTATCAGAGACTGGTTCTAAAGAATATGTCCTCTCTGAATCTCTCATTGAAACTGACCCTGCGTGAGCCCTTTGCACTGTGTGCTTATGAGGGAGATGAGTTGTTTAAAACCTCAAAGGTAAACAGTTTGACATAACACATAACACAGATTAGTATACTATATACTATAGTTGTGTCAGTATACTGTGATTGTAATATGGTTAGCAAATTTTGGATTAGTTATTTATTGCTTAAACAAAAACATGACCCAGTTTAACGGTTGAATTCTTGCATTTTTGTAGAGTCTGGTGTTGGCTGTTGGAGCTGTAGAAGAAGTATGGGTGTGTTTCAATCCCATATATCAGCAGGATGGTTTCAGCCGAGTGGTTGAGGATGTGCTTGAACTCTGTTACCACAACCACCCGCAGCAGGACAGGGTGGCATTACGGGGTGAGGTGCACTTCCCCAATCTTAAATTCTCCAGCACCACTCTTGACTTCGGCTGCATTCTTAACTACACAAAATCCAGACGCAAGCTCACCATGACCAACTGCAGCCCGCTCTGCGTTTTTTACCGTTGGACGTTTCTGGTAGACCGACAGCAATGCCATATTGGGTAGGAACATCACATTAATTTGAACTTCAAAGAGTAAATCTATGCTTAATCTTGAATCTACAAAAATCACTGTGAAGGTGTTGTAATTTAAGAATCACTAATGTGGCAAAAATAATGTTTTCCAAAAACCTCCTCCATGCCAGTTGGAGGAAACAGCCCTGCCCCAAACTCATGCCATTGGTTTAACCAATACTGCTATGTTTGTAAGTAGTTTACTTAGACCTGACTGCACATCATTAGGTAGGCTATTAGTTTAGGATGTTTAACCATTTTAGTCATAGAGTGGATAGATATCAAAAAGCTATTTCTTGTAAATGCATGGGTTTTGATGGCACATCAACCCTTACAGGGGACACTAGTGCATCATCATAGACACTGTCACCTCTTCGGATGTCCAACACAAGGGGACAATAAAAAGTGTAAAATATGTGTAATATGGTTTGTAGTCCTGAAGGCACCTGTCTGCATTTTGAGCTTGGCCTGGCCGCGCTGCGCTTCATTTTAGAGCCAGTGCATTTTTAATGCAGCCAGCCGCAGAAAGCGGCACATCAAGTTTGGACCTAAGCTGATATTTAGCAATTCAAATGCTGCGTAAACAACTTCTTGAGAAAAATGTTCAAGGACTATTGATTTTTCTCCTGACAAAAAAAAACTTTTTGGGTGAATGAAACGACTCTTTCTTCTTAACCCTTGAAGATTAATCAATGTTTTAATTTAATACTCAGATATTAAAGATGGACAGATGTACAGTCAGGCCCTGCAGAATGTGTGAGCAAATGCAATAACTTATTGTAATTGAATAAACGAGTGATAATATATGACGGATTGACGCAGTTGACAGCTCAATCTGTGCTGATGGTATATTGTATAGTGGAACATCATGTAATGAAATAATGGATGATGAGCATTTACAGTCAAATGGAACACTGCAATATGTGTCAAACATTTGATTTGCATTCAGTGCTTTCTTGTGGAGCCATTGAAAACATTGTTTAAATGATGTTAGAATCAGCACAATTTATTAGTGCTTTATCATTTGTCTGTGTTCAGAGGGGATCTTAAGAATACTTACACAAGCTCAGACACAAACCCTGATAGAACCATATATCTAACACCCGCCCAGCTTTCTTTCTAAATCTTACCTGTCGATATCTACGGGTTGGGTTTTTATAGTTTTAAATTGTTGTTTAGTGGCTGCCGTGTCTTGCGTCGAATAAATCGACAGAGCCCTCTGAGCTGAATGCCGCTGCAATTCATCCACTTCCTTACTGCGTGAGGCAATAAGACTTGACCTTTCCTATCAATACAGAAGGGCTTTTCACATGCATTGTCCAGCCTGCTAATTAAAAGCCTATCGGTAATTAAACCGAGGGTGAAACCACTATTATTCTTTGATCCGATTGGCCTCCCAGCACATGGCGGATTTTGAGCTGATGGACGGTCTTTACTTTGGTGTCTGCGGCTGATTGCTTTTTCCTTCATTTTTGGTAGGTTTTTTGATGTGGAGAGCCGAGGGATCGAAGGATTCTCGCTGGGGAATGGAGAGGAGAGCGAGGAGGCACAGTGGGAGCTGTTAGAGACGAAAGAAGCTGACGGCAAGATGGACTCGAACAGGTCCGAGAACAGAATATGAGTTAGATCGAAGGCTGGCAATTCCCTCAGGCCACACTAATAATAAACAGGAATTATGAGGATA
The DNA here is from genome assembly GCA_026939265.1 of Oreonectes daqikongensis. Classification (NCBI taxonomy): domain Eukaryota; kingdom Metazoa; phylum Chordata; class Actinopteri; order Cypriniformes; family Nemacheilidae; genus Oreonectes; species Oreonectes daqikongensis. Next base: position 6,126,734 of record JAOTQM010000187.1, read on the forward strand.
CATATAAAGTGAGATGTTTACTCATCATGTTAGCAGACCTCTGAGTATTACCTCCCTGCTTCATAATGAGATGATGAGGCATAGCCTCCCACAGAATCATTAGGTTGCTCAAGAGCAGATCGGGTAAATGTGTGGCGGGTGTTTCTGGCAGAACATCTGTTAAAGGGGCTTCAGTAGAGTGGCCGCCTTTTGAGGACATCTGCACCAGTCTTTCCCTTCACTGCATTTCTATGTGAAACGTGTCACGGTGCTTGTATTTGAATGAGAGTTACCTGCTCACAAATGCAAACAGAAAGAAAAGCTGTACATTTTCAGATGGAGTTTAGAAGATGGGGATGGTGTTTTCTGCTTATCTATTGTAAGCCATCGCTTCCTGTTTGTAGAAGAAAAATCTGTGTGAACATTAACTGCTTTTTATTGCACATACAACACTGCCCCCTGCTGACTTTGCTTATTAGCATACACACTCACCATAACAACCTGACCAGCTTCAAATACATCTTTGTGTCCACGTTCTTAACAAGGTTTTAAGCTGCTCTTTTGGCTGCAAGGCTGGTACTATGACACATCAATTCCATCAATACACTCATTATCTTGCTGTATTCTTTTCCATTTCCGTCTTTTGTTGAGAGCCCAAGATTTCTTGTGTGAACTTTTTCCTCTGACAAATTATACCCGTTCAATTATTTATTGCTCTCTGTAATTAATGGCCCTCTCGACAGACCCAATTTAATTTCTGTCTGACCCTTTGGGCCGGCAAGAAAAAGCGATAGGTAAGAGATATGGAGATTTGATGCTTTGTGAAAACCCCTTGTAAAAATTAAATGGTCCGTATTTTTGCAGGGAAACTGACATAAGCAAACCTCGCGTAGAAGAGGAGGAATCCAATGGACAGGAGAAGAACAGGAATTACTCGAGACAAAAATCAGCAAATACAGAACTGGGAACCATACCTATTAACCTGACAGCCAAAGGGCATCCAAGTGTGGGTGTGAAAGAGGTATACCTTGCAATTCTCCAAATGTCTGACAAAGTGTGTTTTAATATAAGAGTGAATGTTCCTTCAGTTCAGTAGCTCTTTCTAAATCTTGCTCTGCTATGTGGCAGGTCTTTAATATCTCTTCACTCTATGGAGAACTGCAACCTGGTGACACCAAACTGGTGACCTTCTCGTTTCTCGGTCATGCTGACATCAGTGCTCATGTTTTGGCGTTGTGTGAGGTGGAAGGAGGGCCCACCTATGAGCTCACACTCAAGGGTCAAGCCTCTTCTGTTTCATATTCTCTGGACACAAATGACATTGACTTTGGCTTGCAGGTAAATACAGGTTACACCAAGATTTACTTAGAAGGGGGTCTGCTTGGTCTTTATAAATACAATGTTCTTTGTCCAACATCAGTATTTCTGTCTTGTTTCCTGCAACGGCAGTTGTTTGACCATGTGGCAGAGGCAGAAATCATTCTTAAAAACACAGGAAAAGTTGGCTTTGATTTCTCCACTCTTCCTGGCACACAAGGGCTCTCTGTTGACAAGCCCTTACCTGGTCAACCTCTCATCATTCCAAGCAAGGTGAGACATTCTTCATGTTTTAATACCACAATGACATAGCCCAGATTGAGTCTGTGGACATGTTTTGCAATTTCTATGCTATTTTCAGGTGAAAAAAAGTATTTGTTATTGATAGCTGAAAGCATAATCTTAGGATCAGTATTTATTTAACATGAAAAATCAGGGCCTCAAATATTGTATTTGTGCAAAATAATTTCTGTATACACGGTTTCAAAGCAACAACATACATTTTTTTGCTGCTCATGCATGCTTTTGTGGCCCAAGCTTAACTTCCGGTACACATCCACAAAGAATAGAGTCCCTGCAGATTATTTCTGATAACAAGCAAAAGAAATAACCAGTAAATGTCATTAGCTATCAAGTTACAAGTATGTCTAGCCAGTATTATTTTGGGTTAACCGTTACTTGGCTAAACTTAAATGCGACAAAGCTACATGACCTATTAAACAAATTGTTTATTTAATACAATTATTATACAATACAATATTAATATTAATTAAAAGTGCATCAATATGTCATGGTTTAGATGATTTGATTGGCTGATGTTTTTGCTTATGTTCCTCCACCTGAAGGGCCACCTGAAGCCACATGCAGAATTGAGACTCAGCTTGTACTACCTACCAGGAATCCCAGAGGTCTTCCACGAGACCTTTCATTTGCAAGTGGCCTTCAATGAGACAGAGAACATTACTATAAGAGGAGAGGGTATTTTCCCTCGAGTGTATCTGGACCTGCCTAGAGATCTGAGTAAGTGTTCTTTACTAGGACTTGCTCATATGTTGTTATTGTTGCTATTACCAGTCCTCTAATTCGTTCTGTGCTATAAACAAGAATGACATTTAAGGTATGAGTTTTAGCAGTATGTATTTGAACCCATAACCTTGGTGTTGCAAGCGCCATGCACTGCAAGTTGATTTTCACTTGACGAACAGAAACCAACTCCAGTATCAGATGGAATTTTAAGTAGGAGTTATGTTTAGAGTAATGCTGTTTGGAAGAAAAGTATTGCTTTAAATTATTGTCCAAGACCCATACATCTTTATGTGAGCTAAATTAACCTTAAAGGAATTACCCATCAGACAGTCTGAGGCCAAGATCACAAGACTGTTTGAGATGTATTTTAAATTCCTGAATGTGCTCCAACTTTTGCTCCTTTCAGATACACTTGAAAAGAGGCCAACCCAGTGTCCTGGCTCGCCTAACCTTAAATCAAACACAGTCAGCCTATGCCAGCTCGCAGAGAGGAATAATGGTTCAAATATGCCTGACCTTGAACTGGCTCAGTACCCTGCACAAGAATTCAACTGTTCAATCCCATTTTCAGCTCTGGTCTACAGCCAGAGTGTTATTTTTTTCAGCAACATGTCTTTAAGAGCGGCTTTACTCTCAGTGGGAACTAAAGACTTGTGATTTGGGAGCAAATAGTTGAACTGTGGAGGAAGAAATGCTGTGTTGCCTTCTGATTGCCTATTGATCTTGTTTTTTCGCTTTACTTACTCAATGCAGTTTGTAGTAAAGAGCAAACATTGCAGGTTTTGTTGCTCAATAAATATTTTTCCACCGTGAGGTTAATACTTCCAAGACTACCCATGAGCATACGGAGAAGAGCAGAAATGTCTTAACGTCAAGTCAGACATTTTAATTTTGATTTGAAATAAATTCTAAAAGTTTTACTGTTGCCTGTTGCTTTATGAGCTGTCTTAGAAAGTGTGAAAAGACAAATACCAGTCGAGAATGGCTACATAAAACTGTAGGAGCTCTTACAAAGAGTCCCCATAAGATGATAAGTCAGCAAAAGTAGTCCGGTCTTATGAAGAGGCCATAAAACCTTATTAGATTTTCCTTAATCTTATCATATTTTCTGGCTAGATGAAGAGATATATGGCTCCTTGCTAAACGAGGCTAAAAATCGTGTGGAGAACGAGAAACCAAGAGATGGGGTGCTGAGTAGGTCTGCCACCGATAAAGAGGACTTGCCACCTGAAGATGACTATATTCCTACTGTAAGTCTGTTTGTGTTTATTGGTCATCACTCCACAGTGTCTTTCACTGCCTAATGATGTCATCCATCAAAGCCTAGTTGTACTGACTGTGACCATTATTGCAGCTTTGTAAATATTATATTGCAAATAAATGCAAATGTGCTTTAATCTTGTGGATACTATAAACTGTCTGTGTGTGTGTGTGTGTGTGTGTGTGTGTGTGTGTGTGTGTGTGTGTGTGTGTGTGTGTGTGTGTGTGTGTGTGTGTGTGTGTGTGTGTGTGTGTGATAGTATGATAACCTGCTCCAGATGGAGCTAGAGCGGCTCCTTGTGAGGGAAAATGCCATCGCTGTACAGAAACAGCTCCAAGTCAGTAATCAAAGAGGGACAGCTGTATCCACTAACAGCTTGCTTAAGAAGCTAAACAAGTAAGTCCTTCCACAAAGAAACGTCATTTTCTCTAGAAAGAAAATAAGTGAAGTTATCTCTGACGCATGTTCTCTGCAGGTTAAGCTTGCCTGAATACATACTGGACTTTGGGTATGTCATCATTGGCAGTGTTGCGACCCACATTGTCAAAATAACCAACACTTGTCCATTGCCTGTGTCTTTGAGAGCTGACAGGAGCTCATTGACAGGCACAGGTTGGTCCATACAGCAGACTTTTGCATATAGTACATTTAAAATGGCCAATATGTTCATTTTAGCAAACCATTATAGCAGCAGATATTGTTCTCTTGCTGACTTAAGAAAACAGAGTGCTTTTTTAGGTTGTATTTAGCATGTTGATTTATTGTGATATGGTGATATAATTAGTATTGACTAAAGCTGGATAACCAGAAATGTTCATATTGCATTATTGTTCATTCAATAAGAAACATTTGAACTGTAAATATAAATTTTTATTCCTTCAGGGTTTAGTACAGAATTGGACAGGGTCCAAAATTTGCCCTTCTGTGAGACGGAGACACTTGAGGTGAAGTTTGATGCCTCTGGTGACAATCTGGAACTGGGAAAGATCAATGCCGTTTTGCCCATACAGGTTTGGTGAAAATGGCAATAAAAATAGCTATTATACACAATGAAATGTTGGATAGAAATAATAAATGTAAACTTTAGAGACAAAAATATCCCCAAAATAAGGCATAGACAATAATGAACATTTCATAAATCTGTTACTTTTAATAAAAACACAATAAAAATTAGAAATGTTCTTTTTTATAATTTCTCTCAGTATAGATGTTTTTCTGTGTTTGATTGACAGGTGGTTAAAGGGCCTCAGGTGCATGTGCGTTTATGCGCGGAGGTCACTGTTCCCTCCCTCACAGTGTCTACAGACACACTGCTGTTTGATACCATTCAGTGTGGCTTTTGTCAGGTGGCCACGGTCCAGTTGTATAACCATGGGCCGGTGCCCTGTGAATGGAGCATCAGACAAGAGGAGCGTCCAAAGAAGGTACAAGCCTGTTACACAAACTCCAAACAATGATGACCTGCAGTAATCCTTAAAAACATTTATTGGCTGCCCATATATTACATAGATTCTTGCTCTCACAGTACATTTCACCATCACTCACCATCACAATGAGAAAACATTGTTTGGAATATTGCAGGGAGACCAAAAGTTTTCTCGTAAACCAATAAGATTTATGCATGTAATTTATAGTTGAATAACAGGCCTGTCACACCGACAGAGCACACAGATCAAATTTGACCTGAAGCCTGTAGAAAAGTGATTTCAGTTTTGGGTATTACATTTTGATTACAAAGACAACATTGTTTTCCTTGGAATAGCATGCCTTGATGGATCATGCTTAATAAAACTAGGATTGTGTATTAAGAAAGTAAATAGTGTTTATTTTGATGTTGGCTTCGACACAAATTGAAACAATTCAACACAAACTGGTACATTTTTCATCATTAGTAGGCAGGTTTTGTAATGAGTAATATATACTTAACTCTATAGTATCTATTGGATATAACACTGTCGTTTTGGCATATGTTTTTAACCTTAATTCTTCATATGGCTTATTTCAGGCTCTGGTGCTTTTCTGTTGTTACCTTTACTGTTTTTACATTGTAATAATGTTTGTCTAGTTTATGTTATCAATATGAGTTAAAAATGAATTAATTTCAGATATTGTCTGTTATATGTTTTTAGATTGACAAGCACACCCCACTGTACCTTAGGCGACAGGCACGGCTTAAACAGCAGCCTCCTCCAGTTATCTTTGAGATATTGCCTTCTGACGGCTCACTTTATCCTGGTGACAGAAGAGACGTGCAGGTCAAATTCAGCCCAGCAGAGGGGGTAAAGTCAAACACACATCACCTGCAATTACAGAATTATATTGGTTTCACACAAGAACAAAAGGGACTTTACAGTGTTTTACTCAATTCAGGATTAAATTTAACTAGATTTTCTTCTTGAATTGTCCAGGATCAAACTGAGAAATACACTCATCAATAAAACTGGTGTAATGCCCTTAAACTTATTAGCTCCATTGCAAAACTGAATTTCTTACTAAGCATTTTTGTCTTATTACAAATATCTTGACAAAAAAAAGACATTTAGTCTTGTTTTATAAAAGAAAACATATGCATTTAGTAAGTCCATGTTGTCATAAAACAAGCTAAAAGAATGCCAGTGGGGTAAGAAAAATAAACTTGAATACAAAATAAACTAGTACACTATTCAAGTTTATTTTTCTTATCCCATTGGCATTCACTACATCCACTATATTTCTACTTCTATACAAGCTATGCTCATTCTGCCAAAATCAAAACAGAAAACCCCAAATAAACAAAAGGCTGTCCATTGAAACACTCTTGCATTTGAGTCATTCAGAAATATTCTTTCTTTACTTCAGCAGTGCTCGACATTTTCAAGTCAATTCAATTAACCTTGAAGAGTTCATATTCGGCTAATGGAGTTTCTACAAGACATTTTAAGCACGAATAGAGGCCAAGCGAACAGAATTTGTTGTAACATGAGCTTTAACTCCATTGGTATTTCTTTACACACATAAAGAATCACAGAGCTGATGTTTTCTACAGAGGGCATACAGTCAAAGGCTAGTGATAACTGTGGCTCAGAGCACTCAGAAGATCCTGCTGCTAGCCCAGGGTCAAGGAGAAGAACCTCAGCTGGAGTTTTCCTCTTCAGAGTTACAACTGGGACCCATCCTGCCCCATAGTGATGGGACGGTGGCTGATGTGATTGTCCGCAACCCTTGTTCCTTTCCTGTTGAGTTTTACTCTTTGGATTTTGACAAGCAGTACCTAGAGGAAGAAGAGGTGAGCTTAATGGCTTCACACTGGGTTTTGTTTATTTTTATTCAGATGCATAGAAAAGAAAACACAAACTCTAATGGAGATATTGATTTTGACACTGAGATACTGATTTTGGTTAAATATAGTGTGGTATATATAAATTTTCTTTCTGTCTGTTGTCCTCATCAGATCTTGCGGATGGTGAAAGGATATGATGCTCGGAATGTGTTGCTTCTCCCTCCTCGTGCTCCCGGCGAGTCTCTGCCACAGGAGCTGTTAGACTTCTACAAAGAGTGCTGCTCACAAGAAACCAAGCAGGGTACTGTTTTCAGCAGAGATGATCTATATTATATTAGAAATATTCTACCCCAACAATAAAAATATCTAAGTACATTATTAGATATTTTGCATTTTTGGCACATGGAAGTGAATTCATGGATCTCTCCTTTTTTTTAAGAATCAGAGGAGGGTTTTCCAGAAAAAGACACTAATGACACCGCTGCACCATCTGAGGCTAAAACGGTCAATAATAAAGGTATGAATATATAGTTTAGAAGTGTAAAGTCATTAATTAAGCGCATTTGTTTTCAAATCAGATTATTATAAGAGTATTATAATTTTGTGTGTAATGAGAGTGTATCTTTCTTGTCCTCACAGACCTGAGTAAAGATGACATTACCACTCGCCCTGCAGTGGGGGAACTGGAATACGACCCTGTTTGTAGAGCCATAGCTCAGCACATGGGCATTGATCTTTCTCCAGAGAAAAAGGCTGCCCAAATCGGGGCATTGCCATCATCGTGCATGGCGCTCCTTTGTCAGGTCTGGTTTAAAAGAAGCCAACACAAATATGAAAATGTTAAAAATATTTATTCACTCATGTTCATTTTCCAACCTATGTACAGTAAAGATGTCCTGACCTGATTCACCATTTAATAACTGTATTTTTATGATACATATGAATTGTATATTGTTTGCATAATGCAGAAGTACAGTATATCTGGTTTGCTCTGATACATTGGGGTAAATTATTTAGGCATGTGTGTGCAGGTAAAACAATGACAGCAGTTACTCTGGCTAAGCACTACGGAGTGGCGTGTCTCACTGTAGATGAGGTGGTGCAGGAAACCATATCATCTGGGATCAGCTCCGCAGGCCTGAGGGCGAGGGAACTGTGTGCCCAGGATGCAATGGAGGAGGCTGAGGCAGATACGGTGGCCACACCCGGTCAGGGTCCTGGTGTTCTCAGCGTCGAGGCAGTAGCCAAACACACAGCAGAGGGCCATCAGATCAGTAATTGTGAAGTCCCCCCATCATCTGCCTCGACCCGTAACAAAACCACCGTCACAGGGCATTCACATATAAACAGCAGTTCTGCTGCAGCTGCTCCATCAGTGGTACATGTACTGAGATTTTATTTCTGGTAACTTTATAGTTGCTAGTGGAAAATTAGACAGTAGATGTATTATTAAAACACACACTGCAATCATTTTCATTATTTGGGTATGTATTTGCCTTTTGAAGTTCATTACATTAATCTTGCTTGTGTTTGTGTGTGATGCAGTCTGGTCAGGCACATAGATGTCTAAGCATGACTGCCAGTCAGGACGCTGGAGACCTAACTAATGGCCTTCTGCCTGAAGATCTGCTGGTAGAGATCCTATCAGACAGACTGCAGGTGAGACATGGATACACTGTCTACAAATCAATAATCCAAAGATTTATTTTATTTGTGTCAAAATGAGCAATGTGTTCTTTGTCTTTCATAGCTTAGCGACTGTCACCATGGTGTTGTGATTGACGGGTTGGAGACGCAGTATTGCCGTTCACCAAGTAACACGCTCCAGATCGTCCTTAAAGCCCTCAATAACCGCCGCCATATTTATCTTATCAACCTGTTCAACAGCTACAGTGTCTTTAAGTGCAGGTGGTTCTATTTTTATAGTTTCAGGTTTTCTAATTCAAAAAATTCAAAAAATTCAAAATGATTATAGATGGTTTCCAAACAAACGTTACTGCGCATGCAAGCTTTTGTGGCCCAAACTTAACTTCCGGTACACATCCACAAATAATAGAGTCCCTGCAGATTATTTCTGATAACAAGCAAAAGAAATAACAAGTAAATTACATTAGTTAGCAAGTTAAAAGTAAATCTAGCTAGTATTATTTTGGGTTAACATTAGAAAAATTGTTATTTGGCTAAACTTAAATGCGACAAACACACAACCCATTTAACAAATTGTTTATTAATATTATAAATAAAATAAAGTATAAATAGTTATAATATTAGTCATTAGCCAAACCAATCAACAAACACAGACCAAAAGTTGAAATAATGTTTTGCTAATATTGTGTACTACTTTAGGGAACAGGACAGGTTTGATCAAGAGCAAGAAATAAGAAGACAACAGGAGCTTGAGAATTTAAGAGAAGAAGATGAGACACCTAATGAGGACATAGAAACCAAACCCAAACATCTGCCATTGGTGGAGGATCAAGCACAAGAGCTGGTTAGTGTGAATGTTACACCCACTTCGCAACATAAAAGCTAATTACTATCGTTATAACCAATGTTGCACATCTGCTATCTGACATTGCTAACCTATTCTTCTGTTGTACATTGTTAGCAGTTCAGTGAGATTGATACAGAGCTACCAGCGCGATTCCAGCTGTACGAACAGAACCAGCCGGAACTCGAGCACATTCTTCAGTTCTGGGACCGAACCCAAGGTTTGTTACTGCAACCTTGCATCTCTGAGGTCCAAGAGACCGAGGAGACCACGGAAATCCCGGCCCCCACTTCCAGGAAGAACAAGAAGGAACGAGAGAAGGAGAAAGAGAAGCTGAAGTCAGAGACGGTAGATCTGAAGTCTCCGGTTCCAAGCCAGACCCATGTGGCAGCTGATGGCATAGAGAGTTTAGACAAGATGATGGTGTCAGAGCCAATCCCCAACATCTGGCTGTCTATCCAACACAACAAGAACCTGAGTGGATTTGAGATTATCAGTAGCATGAAACTACCCTCCCTTGAGGAGGTATAGTACTTTATTATTCATGCCTGACAAATAATTTGTTTATTTTTGCTTATTGTTCATGGAGTATCCGGTGAGCTGGTATAAAGATGTCTTTTGTGTATGTTACAGATCTTGGATGAGTTAGGTATGGGACCCAAAGGCCCGCCCATTGCTCCACCTATAATATTCTCCATAGTCCAGTATCCCAAGAAGAGATCAGTGCCCAGCGTTCAGCCCTCTAGCAGGTATTTTACCTTCACGATACCCCCGTCTCCTCAGGACATGGCTGAAGAGAAAAAAGATGAAAACCTGGGTACAGATATTAAGGGACCTGTCCCATCTGTTAAGGTATCTAAAGTGCCCCCCAGAAAAAGGTAATTACTTGTAGCTTATGTTGTGAGTTTAACTGAATGAAATGCAATCTGCTTGGTTCTTACAGGAGGGAATGACAGTTAGTGATACAGGCCAGAGTATTTATTTTGGGGAAGCTCAGTTAAAATACGACAACAGGTACAGGAGGTCTCACACAGACAAAAAAACACATCTAGAACATTTTCCAAGATGTAAACAACATTGGTCCAGAAGCACTTCCTATTTTTGTTTACTATAAAAATGTTAGAACAAAATACAACAAGCAGAACATTTTCAACTAAGTCAATGTTAAACAAACATCTTTATGACTTAATTTTATATGTTATATAAAAAATAGCTAAATATTGGAACAGGAAATTCTTCTGAATCTGTTTAATTTACAGACGTGTAATTATCCTACATGCCTGAATAAAACATTTGGAACCTTTTAAGATTTGGTGACTTTCGCTGGATTGTACCCCCTAATGGAGCAGTTACCTTCAGGATCACATTTCACCCCACTGTTGTTGGAAAATGTGATCAGACTTTCAGCTTTGAGGTGATGGGGACCAAGCGATGTTATCAGCTGCATTGCAAAGGAATTTGTGCTAACCCATCTATAAACAGAGACCACAAGTGAGTATCATTTCAGCACAAAAATATCAGTGTTATACATCTCTGAAACAGATTTTTTTGTATTGTTATTCTGTGTGTTTATGTGAAAGGGTGGTGTTTGCACATTGCAAAAAGACCCTGCGGCCTGAGAGTGGGCTACAGAAGACCTATATCATCCAGTCTAAAGTGTATGACTTTGGACCTTTGTTGTGTGGGAAGACCAGAGAGAGGTATTACATGTTAGATTAACTCTGTTGTTGGTCATCTTAACAATACTAATAGTTATTTCTTTAAAAAATAATGTTTTCTGACCTAAGGTTTAAAGAGAAATTTCCTGAGAATATGGAGAAGTTTGTAATTCATAACAATTCCTTTATGGAGGCTGAGATCCATTTTTACTTCCAACATGACACCAAGGCCACTACTTACTTTCTTGACCCGTCAAATATGACCCTGCAGCCCAATGAGAAAAAAGTAAGTGATTTTGCATTCAAAGCACTATTTCAGGGCATGTTCTGAGCCATATTACTTTGTAAAATGTGACCCTGGATAACAAAACCAGACTTAAGTAGCATGAGAACATTTGTAGTAATAGCCAAAAATACATTGTTTGGGTCAAAATTAGCCATTTTTCTTTTATGCCAAAAATTTATTTTATGCCATTTTCCATGAAGATATTTTGTAAATTTCCTACCGTAAATGTATCAAAACTTTATTTTTGTGAATAATATGCTATGCTAAGGACTTCATTTGGACAACTTTAAAGACGATTTTCTCAATATTTAGATTTTTTTGCACCCTCAGATTCCTGAGTTTTAAATAATTGTATCTCGGACAAATATTGTCCTATCCCAACAAACCATACACAAATAGAACGTTTATTTATTCAGCTTTCCGATGATGTAAAAATCTCAATTTCAGAAAATTGACCCATAAGACTGGTTTTGTGATCCAGAGTCACAAATATGATTTGAATAAATATCAAATTTGTATAAATATTAAATTCAATTGTTTTGTTCACCAACATTATTAATAACTTTTATCATCAATCAAACCTCATTCTGAACTTCAACATAACGTTCAGTTTAACACTAAGAAAGGCTTTCAAACTCTTTTGTCATTAATATTTTATATTCTGCTGGCAGGTACTGACAGTGTGGGCGTATCCCAACACTCCTAAACAAATAAAGGACAGTGTGGTGTGCTGCATCAAGGGAAACCCAGAGCTGGCTGTATTCTCTGTGTGCTGCACAGGAGTCAGACCTGAACTCGAGCTGGACCACAAGCTCCTCCAGTTTGACAAGATTCCTCTGTACAGGTCAGCTGCATTCACTGCCCGCTCGTATTACTTCAGATAGGAACGTGATGATTGCTTGAAACTTGATTTGATTCAAATAACTGAAATCGATTTGATAGGTCACTACCGTCAATAACTTCAATAACACATTATTATAGCGGATATTAGTTTTATTCAGAAGAGACTACTTTTTCTTGAGTGCTTGGTTTTTGTGAGGTTAGATGCACATCTGTGGGTTTCCTACACAACCTTTGGAGCAAATTACCTGCTGTTTTTTTGCCTCACTTGGGGGGTCCTCTGAGAAATCGAATTCCATCCGGATAGAAATTCCTGTGGTTGTGGAATATTACTTTTTTGAGGTTCCTTTGCGTTAACCCTGCCATGTTCTTTGGATTTAGACCTTTTGCTAACTTTCTGGGTAAAAACTTGTCAGTGCTTCAAACACTTTGCATCTGATTTAAAAGAATGGCAACTGCAGCAGCAGCATCACTTTGAACAATTCCTCCTTGAATTATATACATAAAATCATAATTATATCACAGATTTTTAAGTGTCGTTCATGTAAAGTCGTGTAATAGGGTTTGTGCTGCACACATCCATAGCATAGACCTTTCTTAACACCAACATCCAGACAAGAGCATAGAAATACTGTCATGAATTACTCACTCTCTTGTTCCAAATCTGTATACATTTTTTTGTGTGGTTGAACACGGAGAAACATATTTGGAAGAATGCTTGTAACCAAACTGTTATTGGACCCCATTGACTACCATAGTAGGAAAAATTACAATAGCAGTTATAAGTACTCCAGAACTATTTGTTGTCCTACATTCTTCAAAATATCTTTTTTGTGTTAAATGTTTCCTACTATGGTAGTCAATGTGTTTGGTCTTTCTCTGTGTTCATCAGAACAAAGACATTTATACAGATTTGGAAAAACTATCCCTTTAAATTTTTACATCATCTGAAAGCTGAATAAATAAACTTTCTATTGATATATGGTTTGTTAGGAAAGAACACAATTTGGCAGAGATACAACTGTTTAAACTCTGGAATCTAAGGGTTTAAAAAAATTTAAACATTGAAAAAAATGTTGTTAGCAGGCGGCTGCTCAGAAGAAACAGATTTGTTTTAATGTTCTATTTTGGCTTACCGCTATAATAATGTTGCGGAGAATAGATGAACCTGAAAGCAGAAATTCTACGCTTTACGTAGATACCAAACTTGAGTGGGTAACTTCCAAAGCGAGTGAAGTTTGTAGGTGTGTTTCTGGCCATTTTTGTTAGCGATTTTGCTGCATCCACTCACAAAAATAAAGTTTTGATATATTTACTGTAAGAACTTTACAAAATATCTTCATGGAATGTGATCTTTTCTTAATATCCTAATGATTTTTGGCATAAAAGAAAAATCGTTAATTTTGACCCATGCAATGTATTTTTGGTAATTACAAAAAACTCCTGTGATACTTAAGACTTTGTGATCCAGGGTCACATATCATAACACTAAATAAGTAATATATAAAATATTAATACGATATAGCAATTGCATAGAATTTTTGCATGTGAAAAAAATCTTGTTTACACTTTCCAGAAAAGAAACCCAAACCCTGTGGCTGCACAATAACACTCTTCTGCCGGCTGCCTGGAAACTGCGGGGTTTGGAGATGTTCGGGGATGAATTCAGCGTGTCACAAAACCAAGGGATCATCATGCCTCATTCTAAATTCTGCCTGCATGTGAATTTCATGGCCAGGGTCCCAGTCAAAATAAAGAGAGCCATTTGTTTAGAGGTACTGCAACACTGCTGTGGATAAAAGTTTTTCATTTTCAAGGCTTCTTGAAAATATTAAGTGTATTTAATCATAATTCTAAGACAGATATTTTCTGTGTGCATGTGCCTGCTTGTGCTGGGTATGTGTTTATCAGGTGTCGGATGTGGAGGGTATTTTTGGCATTGTTCAACATTCAGAGAACATTCAAGTCATTGCAGAGGCTTATGATATTGCAGTGGACATAAGTCTTCCGGAAGGTACCTGTCTAATGATAGCTCATTTATGCATTTCACCAGATTTCCAGTTGCACTGAATGTTTATTCAGTTAAGTATACATTTACTGTAGGTTCTGAGGGTTCATTAGATTTTGGAACTATCAAAGTATCAGACGAGGTGAAACGGACTATTAAGTTGGAAAACAAAGGCAAATATGACATCGCCTTTAGGTAAATTATCCATTTTTAATCATCTACTTTTAAAGTTCAGATTAAGAAAGTTAACATCAAGTATGTCTGTGTTCTCTCTCTGTTTAGTACATTTCTCAACATGTTTTATTCACAGGTTTGCGCTGAAGCCCACAGAGCCAGGAATGCCAGGTCTGAACTCAATCTTCTCAATAACCCCTCAAAATGGCTGCCTACGCCCCAACAATAGGCCCACTAGTATTCAGATTTCTTTTCAGCACAATGAAGAGATGTCTATCAAAGATAACCCAATCCTTTGTTGCAAGGTCTGTAATCTTACTACTTTATAGATTCTTTGGGTCTCAATCACTATTAATTAAATGCAAATTCTATTAATTACATGTGCAAAGTTTTAGCCACATTGACAACACGTGTTTAAGTTGATAAATATGGTGTTCATGTTTGCATAGTAGTTTTAATAAAACTTCATTAAATCCATTTCAAAAAGGCTTTTCACCCAACAGCCATTTGTCAGACTGTGCACCTCAATGTGTCTCATAGAATGAGACGTCTTATCATTGTGCTTTTTTTTATTAAGGCTTTGCTATCATTGAAGATGAAACTAATGTGTTCTATTGCATTTGCTCCAGGTTATTGAACCCAATCTGGATGGCGGTGAGACCATAAACACTATACCAATCAAAGTGTCAGTCCAATCGTTCTTCTCTAAATATAGCATCAATCCCTCCAACAATATTAATTTTGGCCCAATGGTGTATGGTTCTCGCAAGAGACAGATTCTTACTGTGGAGAACAAAGGCCACTTTGAGATCAATGTCAACATCAAAATGTGTAAAAATCTCGCAGGTCTTGCACAGAGGAGAGGGTACGGCTGTTATTTAATGCATAGAAAGTACCAAAGTCTAAGAAAAATGACATGCAGAGTAAAATGTTTTTCTTTTTACAGCTTGTCAAATAAGAAGACATCAAAAGACAGTAATGCGAATAAACCGCCCAGCGCCAGTGAGTTACGACACACTTTGCACAGTGAGACTGGCACGCACACACAGGTACGAAAAAATATCTCCATATGTACTGCACAGCTATGTATGTTTTATACTCACCAACATTTTGTCTTTCTTACAGACACAGACCTTGAGTGTTTTCTCATTGTCTCCATGCACAGGTGTTCTGACACCTGGAGCTCAACTGCAAGTGAATGTGGATTGCAAGGCAGAGCACGTAGGTAAATGGGTGGAATGTCTGGCTATATACATCTCTGACAGAGACCCCTCTGACAACCCAGATGGGATTCCATACAAGCTGGTGGCAGAAGTTTGCATGCCAGGTTTGTGATTATGAATGAGGCTGAAGTATTGATTATGCATTGATACATTTTGGTAATTGTGCTCATGATTCAGATGAGATTACAAACATTAATTAAAATACATCCAGCAAGCCACATCAATAACACACATAAACAATAAGCTTATTAAAACAAATTATGTTTCAAGTTAAGGAAAAGCCTGAGAAAAAGGTTTTGAGAGATGATTTGAAAGAAGATAATGTAGGGGATGTAAGGTAATGAGTTCCAGAGCTTAGGACCAAGAACTGAAAAAGCTCTATCGCCTTTAGACTTTAACCGAGTTTTTGGAACCAATAGCAGGAAACTGTCTTTGACTACAGGATTGATTTGTTTATCGAATTTTGGATCATGATCAAAAATAATTCCCAGATTCTTAACTTTATCACGGATATTCTCTTGAAAATAACCCAAAATTGGCCTTAAATTCTTCACAAGATGAGGAGGGCCAAACACAATATAGTCATAATTCATGATTCAAACTGTACTCTTTAGGAATAGCGGGCACAGATGTGGCTTCTATCTTCGAGGAGCACCGTATCTGTAAGAACAGCAGCATGCTGCAGTGTGAGCAGTACCGGGACAGTATGGGCATCTACGTGCAGGATGAGAACAAGTTTATCTTTAACAATGTGCTGGTTGGTCGGGCAGCCAAAGCCCAGTTCCGCCTGACCAATCCGGGGAAAGTGGCATGTGAACTCAGCCTGGTGATCAGATCAGTAAAGGTATGTTTGTATAAACATTGTTTAACGGCATCTGTACTGTGTGTCAACCTGTTCTTTTGGTTCATTTTTAGACGTCACCTCAAATTGCAGAAGTTTTCGAATTGACCCCCACAAAGATGTACATCACCAGCCACTCACATGCTTTTGCCACGGTCACCTTTTCCCCTGTGGCTATTCAGACGTATCACGCAGTGTTCGAGGCGACTCTGAAAGGAACCACTAGGTAGTTGTTTCTGGTGTGTAGCTTTGAACTATGTAAGTATTAACTGCATGGTTTACCTTTTTTAATTTACTTTGCAGTCAAGCCCCTAGCAACAGGAACAAAGCTCTGGTATTTGATATAATGGGTGAAGGCAACTTGCCCAGCATCACTGTTCTGAGACCTGTTCAGAGAAGTAATCGAGGTCACCCAGTGCTGCAGTTTAAGCGCTTGTTGGTTGGCCGAGGCCAAACTCTTCCATTAGTGATCAAGAACAATGGAAATGTGCCTGCACAGGTAAGATCAGACTCAACTGCGATTTCTCTTACTTGAATATTCATTGGAATAATCTGTGGTGCTCTGATGTTGGCAGGTTAGCATTATTCTCCAATATCACATGGATGTTTTCACTCTGAAAGCAGCTGCTGGCACTGTATGCCAACTTGCCTCCTCATGCATTGAAGGAGATTCTGGAAAAGGTAAAACGGCCAGCATGCATAAAGGCCCTGGTTACACTTTTGGGATCTATTTGTGGACAGCACTAAATATAGATCTATAAAGTATAATCGTATTTGGAGGTATTTGAAAACATGTGATTTTATGATTCTAAAACAAGGTTTGCCAGTATTGTCAGCTTTAAAAGAAAATGACTGTCCAATCTGAAAATCTATACCATATACTGTACATACTAAATGACATGACTGGGTTTTTGGTTCCTCTCCAGAAACGCAGCTAGCTCATGTAGCCTCTTTGACACTCGTGGCTGGGCAACAAGCAGAATTCCAGGTTGGATTTTACCCAAAGGTGGCCCAAAGGTTTGAAGCCAACATGAAGGTCATGGTGCAGGACAACCAGTACGATCAGACAGTGGTGCAGCTTGTGGGTGAGGGTTACCATGACATCATCATCCTGGACAACATTGGAAGCAAGGTTCAGCAGGAGAGTACTGAAAGTGAGAAATTAGACATGTTTAATGTATATTTTTCTCTTCTTGTTATTATGAAGCACAATATAGGAAAGTGCTGGTAGAATTAAAAACATGTTTTACAACCAGACTGAATCGAATACTTCAAACACACTCAAGCTTAAACTGAATACTACATTTAGCAATAATATTATTAATGCAATAATCATCATTCCTTTTTTGTAGGCTCATCTGATCTTCTGCATTTTGGAGATTGTCACGTGGGCTGCGTTTATCAAGAAACCTTTACCATGACAAACCCAAGCGACTCTAGAGTGCTACGCTTTGAATGGTTTCCCAGTGGCCCACAGCTGAGCTTTTCCCCACAGGTTGGTCACCTACATGCCGGGTGCTCCAAAGCTCTGACAGTGACCTTCTGCTCGGAGCAGCCTGTCGTACTGAACACACAAACGCACATTACCTGTAAACTTAGCAGCATCACATTTCAGAAGCCTATAGACCAGGTCCCAGACTGGGATAATTGTCACAGGACTGTAAAATGGGTGGATGTAGATATTAAGTCTTCACAGCAGGCTGCCAAACAGAAGGTGAGATTCAACAGTGAAGAGCTCAAAGGTCTTAAGTTGAAAGTTACTTTATAAACTGTTCTGTGATCAGGTTGTAGTGACAGACCCTGAGCCGCTTCACTCTGTGGTGGAGAATTCTTCAAGAGAGGTGGAGCTAAAAGTCAGCGCTACATGTGATTACAGCAAATACCAATGTGATACTGGACCCATCCGCTTTAAAGATACAATGCTCTACCAGACCAGAGTTTATAAGTAAGTGTAACAGTACAATTTGCTCACTTTATTGCTCAGAAATTAATTTCCAAATGCTGAATGTTATGTGTGATGTCTCTAGGCTTCAGATGGAGAATAAAGGCAGTGTTCATCTGGAATATTCATGGCAAGTTTTAATGGAAACATATGGAAAGACTGCATGCTTTGAACAAGGAGGTAAACCTTCAACCTCACAATAATTTTTTTATACAATGTACAATCTTGTATGTTATGAAATGCAAATAAAATGACCTGCATTTGAATAATTTATGCATGTGTATCAGGTAGAACCTCTCGCTCGACTCATGGCAGCAGTACACCACTGAGACCAGCAAGTTCTTTGCAGAACGTGTCCTCTTTACTGCTAGGTGACCCAGAGCTCCCTCCTTTCAGTGTTGAACCAGGCATAGGGTCTATCAGCCCAGGGGCGAGTCAAACGTTCCACATCCGCTTCTCTCCTCTGGAAGTGGCTGAGTTTGAGGCCAGGTTGATCTGCAGGTCAGAGACCACAGACCCATAATATTGATAGACACAGTACTATGGATATTTATTTAGATCTTCCTTGTCATTGATCCCTAATTTTTGTGTTTTATTAGCTCAGGCTAGTTAGTGTTTTCTGTTTGGACTAGACTATAAATCAGGCTTATATTGGTACATTACATAACAGTATATGACGCTAACACTCTCTGTTGGAAATGAATAGCATAAATACTTTGCAATAAAATCAGCTATTTTTCATTGCAGTATCCCAAATCTGAAAGATGAGCAGAGTCCAGTAATCTCTGTAAGTGGCCGCAGTTTGCTGCCATACTGTCATTTCCACCTTAAGGATTCAGACTACCTGACTGACAACAGACGTGACCCGGAGCTCCACAGTCTCCTTAACGTGGACCCAAATACCAGGGTTATAGAATTCACTTCAGTGGGTATCGGCACATCTGTCCGCAGGTGCACAAACTTGTATTTTCATTTTCAAAAATGTATACTACATACAGAAGGAAATCTTGTATAGATGTTGTATTATGCATTATTAATACATTGTTTTCTCTCAGGGAATTTGGTATTGTTAATCCTACAAACAAGCCATATTCTTTCATGTGGAAATGTGAGGTCTCTGGCAGCTCCCCTTTCAAATGCTTAACACCAAACAAGTCCATTCAGCCCGGTAAAGAAGTGAAGGTATGTACTGTAGGTTAAGAATTTAGCAGTTTTAGCTTCTGCTATTCGCTAATGTAGCATTAAAGGGATTCTTTAGCCTTGAATCAAAATTTCCCCATGTTTTACCCTCAAGGCATTCTAACTGAATTTGGTTTTCTTCTTGAAGCATAATGCAGTCGGAATTATAATCCCACATATCATTTTACTTCCAAGCGGTAGAATGGGTGCCGGTTGGGGATGGGTCCCGGTTTTTAAAAGCTCCAAAAAGCGCATCCATCAATCAAAGAACTGCTCAACTCGGCTCCGTGATCTTAACAAAGGTCTTCTGAAGTGAAGTCGATGCATTTGTTTAAGAGAAATATCCATATTGACAGCACTATTAACATTGATGTCTAACTTCTGTTATCCTCCGCTGCGTGTGTGCGCGTGAACCTCTTGGCTTGTTTTTTCCAGTAAATAACAGTGACAAAAGCTCCCCACAGAGGAGACGGCATCCCATTGGAAAAAAACGAAAACTAAACTTACGACATTTGCCGGCGCAAACGAGAGATAATGGAAGCTAGACATTATCATTAATAACGCTGTCAATATGGATATTTCTTTTAAACAAACTCACTGATTTGCTTCAGAAGACCTTTTTTAAGACGATGGAGCCGTGTCGACCAGTTCTTTGACCAATGGATGCACTTTTTGGAGCTTTAAAAAACGGGGACCTATCCACTTCCATTCTACCAAAATCATTCTTCCCGAAAAATGGTAATATAACACCGGCTGCATTGTTCTTCAAGAAGAAAGTCATATTCATTACGAATGCCTCGGTGAGTAAAACGTGGGGAAATTTTGATTCAAGCCTGAAGAATCCCTTTAATATCAAACTTTTTCTTCAGGTCTCATTTGAGTACCAGGCTTTGGACCTGGAGCTAGTGGAATCATACTGGACCTTCTTAATCCCAGATCACAACTTGTCTTTGCCCTTCCTTTTGGTGGGGACTGCCAATGAGCCTGTGGTCTATATTGATCGAGCTCACCTGAATCTGGGCAGCTTGCTTGTTGGTGAGGTTTCAATAAATTGCTTTTTTTAATGCTTATTGTCCAGAATAATTCAGTTTTGAGTATCCCACATAAGTATCACCATTCTCCATCGCAAAAACACGACATATGCCAGACAGTACAGCAGGGGTGTTTATGAGCATTTGTGTGCAGGTTTTGAAGCTCATCAGACTATTTTTGTGGTGAATGGTGAAGATCAGCCATTTGGTTTCACCGTCCAGGAGACCTCCTGCCACTCTGAAGGCTTCCAAGAGCACTTGGTGTTAGAGCCCATGCAAGGAACAGTTCCACCCAAAAATAAGTAAGTTTTTGGAGCCGATAGCCTTGTGGTTAAGTGCTCTGACATATGGCGCGGTTGCGCTTCGGGCGACCCTGGTTCGATTCCCGTCTCGTGGTCACTTACCCACCCCCTTCTCTCTACCACTTCGCTTCCTAAATCTCTCTGTCCTAAACAAATAAAGGTAAAAATGCCAAAAAATGTATCTTTAAAAATGAGTTAAAAGTTAAGTCCAAAATTAAGAAGAGACTTGTTTCAGTCCCCTTTAACCTCCTCTATGCTTCTGATAGGATTCCATTGGTTATACGGTTCACTCCCACTCGTGAGGTAGATGTGGCTTTTAATTTGGCCGTGATGGTTCAAAAGAAGCTCCAGCCTCTGACCATGAATGTGAAGGGAGAGTGTTACAGCATGAATGCTCGTGTGCAATATGAGAGCCCAGAGAGGTCCATCGAAGAGCTTTCAGAAAACCATATTCATCCAGTGGACTTCAAACAGGTTTGAATTTGTATGATTTATGCAAACTTAAATTAGTGTGTGTGTGTGTGTGTGTGTGTGTGTGTGTGTGTGTGTGTGTGTGTGTGTGTGTGTGTGTGTGTGTGTGTGTGTGTGTGTGTGAAATCCTAAGATTTAGGACAGAACTTTACATTTTTGTAATCTGTCCCCTAAATAGGTGGAGCTAAATTATAAATCCACATGTTCCTTTATGGTGACTAATCCTGGAAAGTTCAGATTAGATGTTGAGTATGAACTTTCTGGCCCAGCAGTGCTACAGCCCCACCTGCAGGTGGAACCTAAATTCGACACAGTGCCTGTAGGCGGACAGAGCTACTGCACCGTGACCTTCTGCCCTCAGCAGAAATGTGTGCTCAGAGAATTGACATTTTCCATTAAGGTAAAGTAGACTCCTGTTTATTTATTTTACACCTGGTTCCATTTCATTTACATAATTTTTACATGACATTTTACCATTCATCAAAGTTCTTTTCTTTTAACTCTGTTTATAGATAAAGAACGGCCCGACATTCCGTTGTTTTCTAAAGGGCATTGCTCTGGCTCCAGATCTTGAATTTTCTTTTCTTAAGTACAACTTTGGAATGCATTTCATATATTGCACTGGGATGACACCTACTATGCACACACTGATGATTAGCAACAGAAACAACAGAGGAATCAGGTACAGATTTTATATTTAATTGTTTTGTTTAAACGGTGTAGAGCAAGCTTTAATAATGATATGATTGTATGCGTTTAGTCTAGACTGCTTTTTCTCCAACACACCCTTCCTGGAGGTCAGCTTCACCCCTCAGGTCATTCCCCCCGGCGGTTCTGTGGAGGTGCTCTTCTCATTCTACCCACGCAAAGCAGTCCGCTACCATGAGAAAGTGGTTTTTGAGATGAATAAGTGTGCCAAACAAATGGTGGAGATCCTTGGACAGGGGATTGAGATGAAGGTGAAGGGCAATTTGATCTTGATTTAAGTCGTCATACATCCACTTCCTCAATTGACAGATTCTCATGTTTCTTCCTCTTTCGTATCAGATTAACTTAGAAGACCCGGCGCATAAGATAGTCAATTTTGGAACCTTGCAAACTGGCCAGCGGAGTCGCAAATTGGTCCCTCTGGTGAACAACAGCCACTGTTCTTTAACCTTTACTCTCGTTCGCACAGATTCTGATGATGTTCTCCGAGACTCTAGGGTAACACATGCATACATACTATATACACACGTATATTCCACTCCACTTTATGCTGTATATCAGAATAATACAGTCACTTTGCATTTTTAGGTCCTATCTGTGCATCCAGAGGGGCAGGTGACACTGAAAGCAGAAGGGGGCCGCTGTGTGACCGAGCTTGTCTTCTCTCCTGAGCAGCGCATGCCTCCTTTTACAGAGGAGCTGCAGCTGGAGTGTCTGGGTGCTGTGCGCCCCCTGCTGGTCATGAAGGGTTGCTGTCAGGGCGTGGAGGTCGGTTTGGACACAGACTACCTGCAGTTTGGAGCGGTGGTGCAGCGCTGCCAGGCCACGCGTCACATTATCATGCAGAACACTGGGGACATTGGGGCAAGGTACATATCCACATGTTCCACTATCATTGTCAATTTTAATAGATTGTAAGTGTGACAACATAAACAGTTTTATTGATTTATTTCATGTGTTAATAATTATTGTATTACTGTAAGTATGCAGTAATGGATTTTAATGGATTCTCATTAGATTCAAATGGGATGTGAAGAGTTTTACACCAGACTTTATTATTGTTCCTGCTGAGGGCTATGTTACTCCAGGGATGGAAGTATCCCTTGAAGTGACTTTTACCCCCTCGGTTATAAGTCAAGATCTGCGCTACGATGACCTCTGCTGCACTATAGAAGGGGGAAAACCTTTAAAACTCACCCTCACTGGCTCCTGTATTGTCCCTCCGGTCGCAACAGAGGTAGGAGCTGCACAAAACATAACTGCATGATGCATATGGCCAGACAGAGCACAAATCTGCTGCTTTGTACCAAAGCCTTTATTTAACATTTAACAAAATCTTAAGATGACGGCAACAAAATGTTACAAATTAAAAAAAATGTTCATTCAAAACTTTTCTTCAGAAAACTCTTTGAATCTTTGAATAGTTACTAGTGAACAAACAAACAGCATACAAGCTGTCATATATCCCACTCTCTGTCTGACTCTCTTTATATCGCTTATTTTTCTGTCTCTGTGTGTGATCAGGTGGTGAATTTTGTGTGTCCGGTGCGTAATCAGTGTACTCAGGCTGTGACTCTGCCCAGTCGCATTAACCAGCGCTGGACTCTGAAGTGTGTCATTGAGGGAGAGCACTGGAGCGGGCCGCCCACGCTTCTCATTGATCCCCCTCAACAGAACACCTATGAGATCACATACAAACCTTTAGTCATGACTGCAGACGGGCAGAGGCATGAGGTACGACTCTACACCTGATATGGGCTGTTCAATTAACATTTACATTTATGCATTTGGCAGACGCTTTTATCCAAAGCGACTTACATTGCATTATACTATACATTTGTTTTTGAGTATGTGCAATCCCTGGGATCGAACCCATGACCTTGTCGTTGCTAGCGCCATGCTCAACCACTGAGCTACAGGAAATAACTTAATTAAATAACTTTTCAAAAGTCTATTCTATTCTATTCTTGCAGCCTGACAATACAACCACCCCAATACTAATATTAATAAAATAAATCTGCATTATTTTTTGTACGCATTCTACTTCTCTAACCTTTTCTATATTATACTTTAAGAGAAATGCCAAAAATACACATTTTGCAATACTTTCTCTATAGAATAAAAGTTTACAGTGAATGTAAGCACCACAAAGCTTCACTAAAGCACTATCAAAAGTAGTCCAAACAATACCCTATAGATCCCAGAGCTGTGGCACAGCATGTAACACACAGTTTCTTGACACAGCATTGAAAGGAAAGCGGGGTTGAGTCTATATTGCGTCATGTCCCAACCAAAAACATGTTCCCTCTCTCTTTCTCTCTCTCTGAGTATTTCCTGTTACCCTTTATTGTTTAGTTTAGTAAAAATACTCGTGTGTCCTTTGTTTCTGGGGCAGGGCTCTGTGTTCTTCTGCTTTCCTGATGGCAGTGGAATACTTTACATATTGCATGGCACATCTGAGCCACCGAAGGCTGAAAGCACCATCACCGAAGAGATAGAATGCAAAAGCCACCACACACAGATTGTGTCTGTTCACAACTGGCTGCCTAGACCTCAGCGGTACCTCAACCACTCCAACACATACATGTGAAAATGCAGTCTTTACAAAACATCATTCACAAATTCATCCCAAGTCAACCAATATGCAACTTGTATTAAATACAAAAATATGAATACTTTGCAAATCATAAAAAACACTCATACTTGCAAATGTATTTTATTGTAATTATTGTACATTACACATAAACATATGCTCATTACACACGATGAACATGTCATTAATCCTCAAAATACTCATAATGCAGTTACAAAATACAGTGCCTCTTGGGAACTTGCTTTATAATGATCATGACATTTATATTCATGCATTTGGCGGATACTTTTATTCAAAGCGACTTACGGTGCATTCAAGCGATACATTTTTTTCACTGTTTCCCCTGGGAAACACTAACGCATGACACATTTCATTTGAATACCATTAACTGAATTAATAATGTTATTCAACTACATTGTGTAGGTTATGTATTACTATTTCCTTTTTCTATCCCCTCTGCAGGTTTCGTGCTGTGATGGAGCTGATCAAACCTGATCGTTCAGATGCCATTGTTTCCCTAAAGGGCCTGGAATACATTGATGTTCCACCACTGGAGAAGAGGGACTACACAGTTTCCTTCTTTACTTACAAAGAGGGCCAATACAATGCTAAAGCAAGTGTTGTCCCAATGCTAATCTTGCTAATGGACCATAAACATCATAATCATTGCATATTTACTATAGGTGACGTTCAAGAATGAAGCAACAGGTGAATATCTATTCTACAATCTCAACTACAAAACAACACCCCCGGGAGTGATCAGCACTATAGAAATGGTGACCCGGGTAAGACAGATGGCATTAGGATCCGTGGAGGTGGAGAACCCTCTTCTCGTGGACCTGTACTTCTCTGCAGAGTGCCAGAATGCAGATATAAATGTGCCTCCACAGTTCTATGTGCCTTCTCAGTCTAAGGTACTGTACTATAGGGCCTCTCTTAACATCACAATGCAGATGTACAGTTCATAGACACATTTGAAGTAACTACGTAGTTCACTGAAATCTGAAAATGTTGTCATCATTTATTACCCTCATGCCAGCCCAGATGCGATATGCTTTCTTCAGTTGAACGCAAGCTAAAAATGTATATTAAAGTGCCATTGTTACTTTATGGTTCATGCAAAGGAAAACGTTGTTGTTTAGGGTACACTGACGTTTGAATACCAGCCACTGTGTGAGGAAGAGACCAAAGCTCGCCTGGTGTTGTATGCTGCTGAACTCTGCCACTTCTTTTATGAGCTTCAGTTAAAGGCCCTGCCTGCACCCCCCGAGAAGCCCCTCTATTTCAAAGCACCCCTCGGCAGCAGACACAGCATCACAGCAAAATTCACCAACCACTCTCGTGCCAAGACCGAATACATTTGCAAGGTAGGAACCGCTGCTTTAAAGCCTGTTAATTGTTACGTTTCTGAAGTTTAACATAGACTTTTTTAATAAAATCTTTTTTGGATCAGGTGGACAGCCCAAATTTTATTGTGGAAAAGTCTATTAAAACGGCACCAGGCAACCAAGCTGGCACGGACGTCAGTGTGGCGGTTCATTTTGAACCTTGTCAGCTGGGAGAAATCCACAGCCTGCTCACCATCTCCTCAGAGTTAGGAGGGAAGTATGTGTTCCCTCTGTATGGCACCTGCACCCCACCCAAAGCTCAAGGTCCCCTCAACATCAGCTCAGGTTCCAGTGTTTCTATTGCCTTTAAGAATGTCTTTCAACAGGCCACAACCTTCTCTTTCCATGTGGACAACCCTGTCTTTACTATCAAGGGTCCAGAGACTATTTCACCCCAGAAGAGCCAGAACATACAGATTATATTTGAGGGCCCTCCTGCGGGAACCAGGGGCCCGTGTCACGGAAAGCTGACAATTTCCTGCCCGCGGATGGAAGCCCATGGACAAGGTATCTTCTGGATTTATTACTTGAAAGGTTACTGTCCCGAGCTGGCTTCAGAGAAAAAAACATCATAACCAGCAGCAAGGGATGAAAAAAGAAGCATGCTGTTCTCTGGTTTAAAAGCTTCTTCATCATGCTTAAATATTGCTTTCACGCAATACACGCAATAGCTTATGAAAATTGTTGTTTTTGTAACTTAAGAGATATTTTAGCTTATTTATAGTCAGCATTAAATATATAAATATGCTACTGTGTTTTACATTACAATACTAATTTATTGTAAAGACTTCTAGACTAGTAACTGTAAAAAATAAAATATTATAAAAATACAATAAACATTTCTCTTTAAACTGGCATTTGTAACCTGGGTTAATATTTGAAAAATGTCTCTGACTCCTGGTTAATCTGTTTAGTTCCACTAGGAGGTGCACTTATTGCTCCTACGTCACCTTTAACATGTCCCAGCTATTGATGTGTGTGTGCGTGTGTATGATCGCAGTCCTCTACCTGTATCCTAATGTGTAATTGTAGTTATTCGGGATCAATTAGACATGTACATCTGCTATGTGAACTTAATAAAAATAAATTGTCTAAGGTCTAGGTCAGGATATCTCAAAACCAACCTACCAGTGCACCTGACCACATTGGGCTTTTAGCGTTTAATGGAGCTCATTCCCATTGTGTCTTGGGCTGATAAACCTCAGCCACATTAACCAAAATAGCCATTCAGCTCTGTAGACATGCCATGATGTACCACTGAGTTTGTTTATGTGTGGAAATGAGAGGCCTGTCACTGCATTGTACAAACTGCCTGCAAGGGGTGTTGATCTGAGCGCCTCCAAAGACAAGGGATTACCACTTGTTGTAATTATTCGAGCTCCCTTTGTGGGGTAAAGGGAGTAACAGGTTGCTGTGAGTCGCCCTACATTAAAGAGATGCATCCGATGGCTTTTTTCTGTTTGGCTAAATGCCTCGCTATAGGAACGCGAACTGTAGGGGGGGTTGTTCTTGGTGCCAATTAAATAAAGGCCCTTTTAAATAGAATGACTTAATCACCCCTCGTAAAGGGCAGGACCGGGGAGTCTTTCAACTCGCAAAGGTCATTTTAGGCCGTTATAGAGATGTAATGAGGGATTTTCTAATGTAGGGGTACCCACTCCAAAAATGGTAAAGTAGCTGCTTTTGTTTTTTTAACAAATCACTCAACATTTCTGTCGGGGAGGCACTTTATTAAACCAATTCTGATGTTTTTATTCAGATATGGCATATTTTAATGCCAAGAAAATTTGGGTAAACCATATTGGATGTATTTGTGCAGGATGTTTACAACTGCAGACTTAAAAACCCTGCTAAAAAAGCAATACAGATTTTAATGGTTTCCATTACAAATACCATTATGAACCATTAGCTGTTTCCCATTAAAACCATTACAATAATATTTTGTACTGTATGCAATGTGTTTTGGGCCTTATTCCAGTAGGGTTTAATCGTTGGATCAGATTTACCAACAGAACACATTACCAGTAGAGACTCACCCACACAATTCCATTTCAATCAATTAAATTCCCATTATAACCATTAAATGTCTGTGATGCTTTCTATTGTCTTTTTCCAGCATCAAAGAATTTCCTTTTACAATCTGTTGTTTTGAAAATCCTAAACTAAGAGCAAATTCAAATAGGTCAAGAACCACACTGCATCTTGACAAAGTTTAAGATCAGTTGGTGCCCTCTCCCTAAAGCCCAACTGCTCTTTTTCCTTCATTACTCCACAACTAGTCAAAATGAATGACACTTATCAAACTGCTCCAGTTACAGAATGTGTATGACAGGAGGGGCGAGATTTGAGATATATGATGTCACAGAGGAGGGAGGGATCGCCCCCATAGCGCGCAGCATGAACGCTCCGCGGCAAAAGGATGTGTGAACAAGCAGCGCGCTACTGCAGGGACGGTGTCCACAAACTCCTCTACAAAGAACAAGCCAAACTCCGGTCACAGGACAGCAAAGAGCAGCCCAACCTCGGGGCTCAGGAAAGCGAGACAGCGACGGCTGCACAGTCCGGAAACAGCGGCACTCAGCCCGGTGGAATAGACGGGCTCGTCCGCTGGATAGTCACCAAGATGAGCGACAACAAGAGCATCTCAACACGGGAATATGTGAAGGAAGAGGCGGCGATGGCTCAGGAGCAGTTCTTCGCACCGGAGCCACGGAAAGGCATCTCGGTCATTTTGGATGTAGGTGTTTCAGTGTGATTTTTTTTAACGTGTTTCACCACAAATGAATTGCGTGCGGCCGGTTAACTTTGTTATTCAGTTGCGTATATTATGAAGAGTTTTGAGCAATTTGGCGAATCACAACTTGCCAACCTATAATAACTTAAGGAATTACTGTACAGCCAGGAAAAAAAGCACGAATTATTTTGTATTAACCTATTTAACTTTTAACCCAAATGCATTTTACAAAACATACGGCGTTGACGCTTTATTGCAGCCCTGTGTTGTTTGTTTTACATTACGGACGTGTTTACGGAACTTCGCATTTACATAGCTCGCGTACGCGCGACGTCTTTATCCAAATGCTTTTGCGTTTTAAAATCGCGCGCAGACTTTATCTATTCGTAAAAGCCGCGAATAGGTTATCTAGAAAATATAAAAGCGCAAAATAGTTGAGTCGGTGCTCAGCATCCTGAGGCGATAAAACGGTTTCTGCGCTGATTTTATGGGCGGATCTCGGAGCGCGTATCCGTGTACCCAAATCTAAATAATTCATTGCGCTTTCCAGTTATGCTGCGTGGTTGGCTGCTGTGCGGAGGTCTCAACAGTATTGATTTAGTAGGTTAAAGTATTGCCTCAATATTGTTCATCTGTGCTGGATAATAATCAGATTATTGTACCTCTTGAGATTTCGACGTTGCTTTTAGGGAAGTTAAAACATTAAGAGAGCGATAAGAAAAGTAGTTCACTCCCAGACCTAGATAAAGGCTCAGGTATAACGCCCAAAAAGTGCTAATTAAAAATGTCAGAAAAAAGGCACATTGTTCCTGTATCTGAAGGTGAATAAGGAAAAGATTGTGTCGATAATGAGGTGCTGTTGCTCATTTATCTTTATGGATAGTGAGTGTGTACACCAGCTCTCATGGAGACTTGGAATGGAGCGCAGGTGCTTGTACAGGGATTGATTTCTCTCAATGCTTTGTGAGAGAATTCCATTACTTAACTCGATCTATCTCTACCAAATTACACGTTCACTGGCATGCCTGTTTTAGGATCAGCCTTTGCTCGACTGAAGCTCTAGACTGCATCGTTAAACAGCCACGATTTTCTTTAACTTTTTTTCACATTTGTTTACTAAAACAACGTCTAGTTATGAAGACTTGTCCCAGAACGCCTTCGATTCGCTGGCTACAACTCAAGCAAGCATTCACCGGGTGTGTCGATGTCAAATTCTTTCTGCCTGGTTTCTCCAGACCTGACAGCACAAACTAAGAGGAGCACTAATAAGCTGTCATGAAGGAGGCTCCTTTACACAATCTCTTCCTTACATCATCATGTCCAAAACTTTGCAGAGGCTTATTAAGTGAATGTATATATATTACAGGGTTTAATTATGCTTTGGAAAACATGTTTATGGTAAAACTCGACATGTGTGAGAATAGAAAGAGGTTTTTTTATATGAGACTGCACATGACATTTACTAAAGACTTCATCACACTATTGACTTGAACTTTAAAATACAAATATTTTTGGCATTTGTGCAGTGAATTGGATTTGAGCCAACCATAGAGAATCAATTCAATTGACCGAGCGAGGCTAAATATGAGTTCCTGAGAATAGTGCCTGTTGAACATAGCAATCTTTTGCATAAACTTGCTACAGTATATAGACATTTCATTCTTTACATCTTTATTTAGTTATTATTGTCTTTTACTAGGTATTCTGGGTTTTCTGGGTTAAAGAAGAAAAACCTTAGTGCTGCAGATGCAGAATGCAGAACAGTGTGATGGTGGTTTTATTTAATATTGGTGCTTGCTTTCTGGTCGTTCTTTGTTTTGTAGTCTTATACGTTCTAGCTTTTAATTTAGTTGCCCATGATAATTTTCTGAATGATAATTGATACCCATTTATTAGCTTTGTAGATTTTGGGTGTCTGTCCTCCTTTCAAGTCATACAAAGATCTATCATCTGTGGAAACAAACTGGGTCACCTACATTAAATGACTTCATGTTGTCAGAACTTACAAATGGTATTTAACACAAGCTTGTACCTTTAGTGTGTCCCCTTTAATCTCGAACACCTCGGGCAGGTGGAACTTTACCACAAATTGGGGCCAAATAAGGGCCTTTTTTTCTTTATTCACAAACTAAGGACAGTCAGGCTCAGGAGTATTTTAATTTTAAAATATGATGTTTGCAGCCTGTTACCAAAACAGAGTTATATATCATATTCTTGCAATGAACACAAGTTAAAAAGACAATGTTAGGCTAAATATTATAAAATGGGTAACAGGGTTGCCAATTAGGCTTAAATGAATATATCACATTAGTTTAAAACCTATGTTTGATAACAGTTATTGATATAATAATTAAATATCTTAAATATCTATAATGAAAAAAAATATTTATTTGATTATCTAACAATAACATTGAATAACAACAGGGTTGATCATGGTAACATTTCTTACTATGCTAAAAAAGTTTAAGCAATAAATTACATTGTATCTACATTTAACCGTATTATAACATCTTTTTGGCTAAATATTAGAAAGGACTAATAAATGCAAACTGAATTGCCAGCTTCACAGCATCATCTGCCACTGTTATTGTAATATTGCTCTGTGATCAAAGCATGATCTTGACAGATGCAAACAGTTTTGCTTTCAAATATAAAATTACTTTTTAACATTAAATATCAATGCTTTATCCAGATGCTTTGTCAAATAAATTACACTATTGATCAGAGATTAGTAATGCCACAGTTTCCTTGTTCATTCTGTTCCTTTTGGTGGTACTGTAGCGAAAAATGAAAAGACAATGATTGGTCCTCTAGCTGTTTCAGTGGTTGCCTTATGTCCATTTATCCCTCCGGTGTGGCTTTTGTGTTTGTTCTGTGATGGAGAAGTATCCTGACAGCTGAAATGCAGTTAGTTCTCAGAATTGAAACGTCTGCCTGATCTGAGTGAGAACTTGTTTAGACTGTCAGCAGAAGGTGATCGCTCTTTTGTAGCGGATAAAATGAGATGTCAATAAGCGGTTTGATTATGTGATGTTCGACACACAAAGACACCAACATGCGCGATTAAGCATTACCATCCATGTGAACGCTTGCATTTGAATCAGTACATTCAACACCACATAGGAACCACACGACATTGTATTTATTTATTAGTCACTGTGATAGATTGACTGCTGTAAAATGAGCTAATAGTGAGGAATGATTTCCAGCACATTCTGTTGACTGTGCGCTGAAGATTTTCCTGTATTACCAGAGAGTCTTAAGTGCTCCATTTCACATCTGATTGGTCAGTGCAATCTTGCTCTTACAGATGTAAGTACCTCTCTCAATTTCCTACAAACTGACCCATATTGATCTGCAACTTACATTTCGATAGCAATGAAAAGAGATTTTAAGAGTACAGTGTCATTTGTGCTGGTGGTCCTCTGTAATCAATGTAAGGAATAATCACTGTTTCATGTATCAGTCTATCTATAGAAGCACCCCCCTCCTTTAATAGCTTTCTGAGTGGGTTTAGGTGACTGATGGTTGACATCAAACCCTAGAGAGAAAAGCATTTTTAATTACTTTTATTTATTTTTTCCATTTCATATTTTCTTGCTTTTCTACGGTAAATGTCTAAAATATTTCTGGTATTGGTTAGTTTGCTGTGTAATAAAGTCATTAATGATTTAACCTTTATGAGGTAAAAGCGTAGAGCCTTTTTCCTGTAGGTTTAATAATAATTGAAGGTAATTAAAGCACCTAAAAGTTAGTTTTTTTTTTTCATTTCTTTGGTTGAAGTCAAAGTCTCAGGAGGTGAATTTAAAAGAGAATGTGATTAATAATTGATATTAATAAGTTGTATTCTGTGTGTATCATTTCAGATTTTCCGGAGAGCTGATAAGGATGGTGAGTGGGAAACAGTTTTTTCTTTAAAAATGTGATTCTGTTCTGTGAAATCGAAATACTTACTTTCTCATCATTCCTGGTTTTACTTTGCATGCTTTTTATTCTTGTTGAATTATCTCTTTTCACTCACCCTGTTCACCAGAATTGGTTGTTTCGAAAAATGAAATTTCACACATGCAGCCCTCTTTAAAAATGCAATGGTAGTTTTCCATTCAGGGGACATGTGGGAACAGAAGCCCATTGTCAAAATACAGGTAAATCAGTCCTGGCAATTTTTTAGAATCAGACGATTTCTGTTTTGATGCTTGTGTGAACAAAGCTGTATTAACAGCATGGGCACATTTTTGGTTAGAACACACCGATATATCCTTTAAGACAAATAAAAAGCGTTTACATACTGAATATAACAACATCAAACATTATGGACAGTGTGTGTTCATGTACATCCCCTTAGTGTTTTTTAAAATAAAAGCCTTTCTGGCACAAATGACATCACAGGATTCAAGAAAGCAGTTTTTTTTCTAGTTGCATGTGTGAAATGAATACCCAGAATTGAATTAATGTTTTTTCAGAACTGTTTACAAGAACAAGAATAGCAACTAAACATTTGCACCTAACACTTTAACATTAAACCTTTACTTTGTTCCGTTATAGACCACTTAGTGAGATTAAAACACTGGTCCAGCAGCACTTCTGGTTTTGTTTTTCTGTTTTTTTTATCTTACATATATAATTATATCGTAAAGATATTGTCTGACGTTTTGATTTGGTTATAAATGTTCTGAAGTTGTGTTCTATTTAAATGTTTGTCTAGTGTTAAAAAACTGAAACGGGAAGTTCTTCTGGACCGATGTGGTTTACCTCTTCCAAAGTGGTCTCAAATAGCATTAAACTTCTTGACATTTAACATTTGACAGACGCTTTTATCTAAAGCGACTTACATTGCATGACATAATACATTTGTTTCTGTATATGTGCAATCCCCTGGGACCTTAGTGTTGCTAGCGCCATTCTCTAACCCCTGAGCTACAGGAAAGCTGCCCATCTTGACCATCTTTGTAACTAAAAAGAGAGGAAGGAATATTCCATGCACAATTCCTGTATCACAATGCTATTTAACTGGCACCAAAAATGCAAATGCATTTGCTAATTGATTTTAGATTAGCCTCATTATGCAGATGAGTCTCTTCATCCATATTCATATTATGTGTCTGTAGGACAATTCATATTTTTCAGAGAGGCTTTGTTGCATAATTTGACATGCTAAAATCAATGCACGAGTAGGTACAATATTACATTTCGTCCATTTGTATCGTAATACAATTTTCATTTCTTGGTCGTCGGTTACGCGTGAGCTGTCGTCCATCATTATTGGACACAGAATGAATTTAATCCAATTGGTTTTCTTTTGCATCAATCCTCGAACTGAGATGAAACATTTGCAGAAAACTTTTCTTCTTTCTTTTGAAAGGAGAACTCCACACTATGAAACTAGCGCGTGCACCTGGGCTTCGATACAAATAGCCAAGAGAAAACTACAACAAACCATCTTGTTAAAAGCAATAGTTGCTATTTGATGTGTGGCGCTAGCACGATTTGGGTTATTTTTAAACCACTCCCCTGAGAACAGCACGGTGACAACATTAATGAGAGAGAGAGAGAGAGAGAGAGAGGATGCAAGCGAAAGAAAGCAAGACGGTACCACAGGGAAATGGGTGCCATATTGTGCAACATTTTGGCTTCAAAACACAAAACTCTCCAACAAGAGACAAAGCACAGCAATTTAATTTGCCTTCAGCTTTTAGAGCTTAACTCACAGAAGTGAGATGAAACATAATTTGTCTTTCTTTTTTCAAATAGGCCAGGATGCATTAAATACATGCTATAGATCAATTTCTCCTCCAGAATAAAACCATCATACTGAGAGCAAACAGCACCGGCCCGCTGCACGGCTCTTACCGCAGGAGTGATTGGTTACATCATGCGTTCAGAGCGGGCTGAGAGAATCATTAGTGTCTGTTCTCCAGAGGAAATGACATGCTCTTTTGGCCTAAGAGCTTTCACGCAGGCTCGGTCGGCCCGGCTCTGCCTCCCGCTTTTTGATTACTCGGGCAGGGAGCGCAAATCTTCCCGGGCTGTTGACACGGGAGCGGCGTGGCGGAGACCTGCGTGACCCGTCACCTGCTCTGCATCTTCAGTTCGACCTGCTAAATATATCATCGCTTTTAAGGGAGGGAGAGAAGAACCTGTAATGACAGACAAGTGAGCGATAATGGAAATTTAATAGCCCTTTAGTAACTATTTTCAATTCTGTGTTCGGCATTTCTCACATCCAAAGGATCTCACAGGGCATTCTCAGGTGGCGTTGTAGGAAGTAGCAGAAAATGACAGAGAGGCGTTTAGAGGGTGTTTGTGTTGCTTTGTGTATTTTGTGTATTTGCATGGGCTTAGTTCATATGAACCGCTTTTGGGAAGTTGCTCCTGCAGCGTGACGTGACAGATTCCTTCTCAAACTGTTTCAGACAGCATGTGGCTAATTGTTTTATAGTTGTCATGCATGCAGCTTCAGCATTCACATATTATTTGCAGGACTGGAATATTTGTCACCATAAATGACAAAACGGTGATTAAAGGTGCCATAAGCGATTTCTGAAAACTGCAGTTGATATTTAAAATCGACGACTAAAGAAACACACTACTACTCAAAGAAACACCTCCCTGGATTGCGCCGCCCTTAAAATAAAGTACTTGCTGTGCAACACAGGCGTAAAATGTATGTGTCTTTATCATAGCTAAGACCACAAAAAATAATACACACGTAAATACAAGAAGCACAGATATTTATCCGAATCCGAGCAAGCAAGAAAATTATTCCAAAATGTACTCAACTTTCATGCCTCGTAGGTGACTTCTTTTCTTCAGCCGTTGTATTAATCCTTTTACACACAGAGGTCACTACAGTGGATTACAGCCATGGAAACAATTCCAAAAAGAGACCATTCCAAATTTTCATTCAATTCCAGTCCAGTGTATCTTGAATTTCAACAAAATCAGGAGTGACATAAAGTCATCCAACAGCAATGTTAAAGATGACAGCATGACAAGACACATGAAAACTGTGATAAAAATCAATGTTATCAAATTTTTTTTACTTTTCCTAAATACAGGTACAAATATTAATGTTGTATTGCTTAAAAGTGAATATGAACTTGATTTATTTTCAGTATTTGAGGTCTAAATCTTTTCTGTTAGTTTGACCTGTTTCTCAATTTCTGCAAATAAATGCAAATAGAAACAATATTTTCATTTGAAATTTGGTGGAAATATTAGTAGTAGCTCACAGAATGAAACCAAAATAATAATTTTACCTAAACACATACCTATAAACAGTAAATTCAGAAAAACTGAAAATAGTCTTTGAAATGGTCTCTTATTTTTTTTCTGCGGCTGTACGGTATATAAAAATCTCTGAAAAATAGCCTATGTGTGAAAAAGTTTCAATCTTGTTTTATACATGATATATTGATCATGAAATAAGCTTAAAATATTATTGTTTTCTCTAACAAACATTGTTTCACTTCAGAAGACATTTTTAAACCCAATGGAATCATATGGATTACTTTTATGATGGATGGTTGAGCTATTTTGAGCTTTAAAACTCTGACCCTATTTAGTGGTATTACTAAACTAGAAATTTCTATCAAAATTAGTGTTCATAAATGGTAACCTTTGAGTGCATGTTTAAGTTCATAAATGTATTTACAGGCACCAGTTAGGCTTAAATGAGTGAAACTAATTTGGACTTACATGTACAAACACAACCTTCTCATCTCTAGTCAGTCACCCACATCCCTTTAGATTCACCAGTTCTCACTGACAGTAAATGAGTGTGTGTGTGTGTGTGTGTGTGTGTGTGTGTGTGTGTGTGTGTGTGTGTGTTACTGACGACAAATTTGACAGCTACCCCGCAGCATGACAGTAGAAAGGTTTTCCTGCTATAGATCTTATAAAAACAATAGCTTTATGGGTGCCTCAAATTCGTTCTTTGTGCTAATACTCTGCTACATATTCCTGTGTATTTATTTTTATTTTGGGCAGTTTTGTTTATCGCACACAAATCCTGCATCCCATCATTAACACCACATATGCCTGTATTCTCCAGGGGCCGGTTCAGAAGCTATCGCCACCAGGAACATCAACACATGTTGTGTTTACTTTTTGGATCAGTAGAAGCTCATTACTGGATTCTCTTTGATATTTCACCGTGCTTTGCTTATTTGTGTGGACGAGCAGAACGACCAGTCATTTAGTCTGCTGTATTTCTACAACTACATTTCGTTTATTCAGTAATGCATCAGTTTACTCCATAGGAGAGAAAAGAGTTAGAGGCTCTCAATGCACCTTATAACATCACAAACATCAGCGAGGGTCAGACTATCGTATTCACGATTCAATAAAAAATTGTCTCATGGGATAGACAAGTGTCCATTCAATGCATTCTTGAGAAAATTGCCAGAATCAGTAAACCATCTGGGTATTTTGTGCCTGCTGCTTTTTGAATACTAAGGATGCCCACATATCCTCGGCATACAGTACAATAGGCTACTGATCTTATGTACTGATTTTTACATAAAATAGGGAAATAGTAGTATTCAGATGAGTTTTACTTGATTTTAACATTTGCTGAATGTTTCATTTTAACGTCCAGTTTGTGAAATGTAGCGAGATCTAGAGGTGAGGTTACGAATTGCAACCAACGGCTCACCCCGTTCAAGTGCTCACTGCACTGCCTGTCCTTGTTTTCTCTGCCCTACAATGCCTAGGGATATTTCTTATTTAGCCACGGTGATGCCATTTTTGACTTTCTGCTAAAACAAGAAATGCACACCTCTGCGGGCATTTATCTCAGCGAGAGAGTCCGGGTTCTGAAGAGAACTAGGAACATGCACATGTGCCAAATATCATAAACGCTGTAGTGTGTCATGCACGCATGGATGATATTGGACACATTGCATCAAAATCATCTTTTCCTAATGCATCACCTTCATTAACCTCAACACAAGGATTTACAGACAAACACTTGTACGTACTGTACAGGCTTGTGTTGCCATGGGAAATAGCTGTCAAGCTGCAGTCAGCTCTCTTCTACCTTCCTGGACCTTATTACTGCTCATGATGCTTCAGTGCTTTTTCACTCATAATGTTGTAGATAATTATTGTCACTCACATTGAAAAACAGGGGATTGTTTATAGTTTTGTTGTGCGAGTGTGGGTTGTGCTTTGCATCGGGGGTGGAAGTCAGCAGGTGCTATATTAAACCTATATATGCCATAATACAATCATATCGCAGTTTTCTGGGTTTCAAAAGTTTTGTGGTTGTTTCTCATTCATTTTGTTTGTACTTTGAGGTTTTGTGCAATGAGTACTTTTTGGCACTGTTGTAAACACATCAGTGGTTGTGAGTTTGGATTTTAAATGCATTGAGTGTAAATCATTCTAGTGTGCTGTAATGCCACATAGGGCTGTCACGATTACGAAATAATTGTCTATTAAATAAATGCGACTATGGCGATTAATTGTCTGTTTTAAAGCTTTGACAATATAATCTATCAATGACAATTAATTTATTAAATGAAGAAAATACATACTTTAGAAATATGAACATTTTGTAAATAACTAATATTATTACTGTAGAGTGACCTTAACAGAGAAGACTTGAGTCTTTAGCACTAAAACTAGATATGAGGGTCTTGCTGTGTAGACGCAAAATGATGGAGAAATACCATTTGAATGTAACCGTAAGAGCAGATGAAGGACAGTGGATGTAAAATGCAGCAGA
Organism: Oreonectes daqikongensis; assembly: GCA_026939265.1. NCBI lineage: Eukaryota > Metazoa > Chordata > Actinopteri > Cypriniformes > Nemacheilidae > Oreonectes > Oreonectes daqikongensis. The sequence continues at coordinate 6,165,175 of JAOTQM010000187.1, forward strand.
TACTACAGATCACCCTTGTTTTCCAAAGATTCACAATAATTGAGGTTATCTGAGATAATTGTGATGAGGCGATTATTTAATAATTGTGACAGCCCTAATGCCACAGTACTTCTTGGCCTAAGAATATGTATTAATGAAGTAAAATTCTATGAGCGTTTATATGTCACATCCATAATGCAAAATGTCACATCCATAACGCTGGAATTGCTCAAAAGGTTCTTTGATTATTTTCGGGCTCTTGTGACCCTCTGACCCAGTCTATAGTTCAGGGGAACTGAGAACTGTAATTAGGATGAAAATCTATCATTTATTCACCCTCATGACATTCAAAACACGTATCTAGCAATAAAGAAGATATTTTGAGAAATGTTTCAGTGGATTGTTGTGGATGTTCATACAATGGAAGTCAATGTGGGCCAATGTTGCTTCGTTACCAATGTTCTTCAAAATGTCTTCTTTCCTTAAAGGATGAGTAAATGATGTAAGAATTTGCATCTTTTTGGTGAACTATCCCTTTCCAGAACTTATTTCTGAATGCATTTACAGAACACTGGGAGAACGGCAGCTCTGTTCCTCAGAGTAAACCTGCTTTGATGGAAGCTGGCCTGAGATCTAAGACCTGTCCTATTCCCTCACTACTAATTAAATCCTTACTGGGCCTCCTGGAGAGATCTCAGCTTTAAAAATGGCCCTCTGAACAGCAAAACTCACTCATGATGATGCCAACTAGCTGCTGCCTTAAAAAAGGATCTGGAAGATAAATGAATATCCCGAGCACATGTGCTCTGTGCTGTGGCGGTTGTCTCGTGGTCAAAAGCAGATCATGAGAGGAAACAGTTATAGATTAATTAATGTGCCCAAAAATGAAAATTCTGGCATCATTACTCACCCTTCATACTCAGAATGTTGGTAACTGAACAGCAGCAGCACCCATTCACTTCTATGTATGGACACAAAACCAATGCAAGTAAATGAGTGCCAGGCACCAACATTCTTCAAAATATCTTCTTTTGTGTTCTGCAGAAGAAAGAAAGTCATACAGGTTTGAAATGACAAAAGGGTGAGTAAATGATGAAAGAATGTTCATTTTTGGGTGAACTAGCACTTTAAGGCCTTAGATAAAAGTCAAAGAGGAACTTTTTCTTTGCTAAGTCAGCAGGGGATCTTTTTTTAAGTATTTGAAATGCGTTTGGTACCCGCATGTCTGTTCAAATCATACTGTTCCATCCCAGGAGTCTCTGCCTAATTAAAAATACTCAAGGCTTCCAGCTAAGAGATTTGGGTTTGTTCCCATTCTCCAATTGTTTTGCTTTCCACCTCCACCTCACGCTGACTCTTTTTTCTCCCCTCTCTATCTTTGACATTAATGCCAGACTAATTAGCTTTGCCTAAAATTCCCAATTATTTAAAAAGGTGTCCAATTAGTTTCCAATCTTCCACTTGTAAACAGAATAAAAAAGTCTTTAATTTAAAATATCGGAAAACCCCACACTGGGTTGTCTTTATCAGTGATAAGTTGAAGAAATCCTCAGGGTTCGGTTCTCTGTGTACTTTAGGAGTGTGAGAGAAAGCACTGTGGTTGCACGACTGCACTGCAGATGGAAAAGTAGCCCAGCAGAATTGGTTTTAGGGGTTTCTAGTGGTTCAGAGGATATCCCAAAGCATCATGAGAGATGGTCTATTGGTTTGTAGACGTTAAAGGTTCGTTGTTTTTCATGTTAGTGGAAACTCAGGGGGGTTAACCTGACTGACCTGCCGGCCCACGCTTTCGCTAAAGTTGGCTGCCTGACAGAGTTGATGCTTGAATCTCTCTTTAAGATATTTCAGACTGAGCATTAGGGCAGTCTACCCTTTTCATTTGCTATAAGAAACATAAGAAACAAAAAGGCTATTATGCTGTAAAGCATATTTATAAAAACATTTGTAATGGTATGCTATAATAAAGTATCACTTTTTAATTTTCAAGTCACTTTCCTGTTTGCAATAGGATGAGGGTGAGTAATGACAGTGAATTATCTGTTTAACTTAAAATCTATAGACAACGGATTTGCCCATCCGAATCCCCTTCAGAACACGAAAGTGAATATTCTTACATCATTTACTCACCCTCATCCTACTGCAAACTTGTATGACATTCTTTCTTCTGCAGAACACAAAAGAAGATATTTTAAAGAATGTTGGTAACCAAACAACACTGGCCCTCATTGACTTCCATTGTGTGGACACAAAACAACAGAAATTTACCAATCAGAAAAACACATTTTGTGTTCCATTGTCAGATACATTTTTTTTATGATTTTATATGACTGAATTTATATTTGTGGGTGAATTTTCCCTTAAAAAAACTATTCTAAGAAGTACAGTAGTTCATCAATATAGCCTGCCACAACCAAATATGACAATAAAACCAATGTACCCACTTTTATCAGTGGTTGAACACAATACATTAGATCATACCTGTGTAAAGTCATTGTGGTCCTAAACGAATTTTGCAATTGCAGATTGTTACCGTCTGTCTCAGCAGTTCTTCCACAGGGGAGTTGCCAATTGTAACACTACGGTGCATCCCGGCAGGAAAACACAGACAGAATGCTGACAGCATCATCAGTTCACTCACACAACAGCAGGAGTGAAATGGAGATCCGTGGGGATTGTGTGCTATCATAGTCAGTGCAAAACTAAGGGTGCTTGGTGAAAATAGCATTAATTATTGTGCTGTTCCAAAACCTTGATCTTGTTTTAGCTAAATTGTAGTTTAGCTAAATCCCACAGTGCACTGTGACAAGCTACATTAAAAATGTATTAAGAATGGCAGCTCACTAGGTTTGACGTGGAGCTTATAATTGGGTGAAATGCAGGGCGACAGGTTTCATTGTGTTCGAAGAAAGAGACATTTATAGTGCACTAGTTTATTACAGTGAAACATGGTCATTGCAAATTGTGCATCGTCTGTGCTTCTGGTGTCTGGATGTGGTTTGCGGTGATTGTGACGGGTCCCGGGAGAGGGTAAATTCTTCCCTGGAGATGTCTGCGGATAAATATGGAGACCTGGTGGTGATTATTAGGCTGGTGACAGTTGGCTGCAGGTTTTCCTGAAACTTACTGCCAGGTCTGTCGCTTTCCACTGTTTTGCCTTCCAGTCATGTCTTGCGTCTATTGTGAGGGGTGGGTGCTGTCAGTGGTACTTGTTCATGACTGTCACACATACTGTAGCAGAAAACCACATACTGTACAGCTGTAATACACATGCAGAATGAAACCAAAATCCAAGGGTCAGAAAATATAGATGCTATTCAAATTCATATTAGTACAACTTTTTGTAACTTATATGCGTTCATTGTGAAAGCAGTGAATCTTTTTACTTTGAGGGTTTTCAGTCATTCAGTTTATTTTATCAATATGAAGGGTTTAGGCTCATAGTGTTGTTGTTGTAGTACAAAGTAAAAGGAAAATAAAATTTTATGTCACAACTAAAATATTAGAAAATAAAATATTATTTATTGTTTACATTTTTGTCATTTGTAGATAATGTCAGCAGGTTATCTCTCTTTCTCTCTCTCTCTCTCTCACACACACACACACACGCACACACAATTTTATTTGTAAGGTTAAAGAAGAAGATAACATATTTACAAAACGCGCTCTGTAGAGCAGTTTGTTTAGGGTTACTGTAGAAACAACATGACGAATTCCATGTAAGGGGACCCGCGGTGTATGTAGATAGAAATAGTTCATTCTACTGTAATAAAAACATAACGCTTCATTATGTAAGGTCTTCATACACCTCTGAACACATAGTTATGTATATTATATTGCATTTCTATCAATAGATCCTGCTTAATCTTGCACACTGGTCCTTTGAACAGCAACGTGTTCACTTCAAAAGTAATGCAGCTTGTGACCCCATTTAGACATTTTTACATTTACATCTACAAATAAGCAAGCCCGACTCAATTCTCTCACTATCTCTCGCAGTTCACAGCAGTAACCTGTAGACCATTTGGAGATCATTTCCTTGAGCCGGGAGCCTTGAGGTGCTATTTTCAGTATCACACAAATGCTTTCTGGACCACATGACTCCCCGGAGTAAAGTGAAAATGGGGGACTGAATCATCGACCTGACCTTTCTGTTAAAATCTCTCTCCACAAGGGCTGCACCTCTGACTTTCATAATAATGAACCGAACACACAATTCAAAACAACTGAAGCACACAGCTATTAGAATTGAGGGCGACCTCGCTACCCAGCTTAGGAAAAACCTTCAGGATATTAAGGTTTAATGACAGATGATGTGTTAAATGAGGGGATTGAAAGAAGAAAATCATCTCTAATCAGTGCTTATCATAGCTTTTCTTTTCTTTTATAATGTAAGATGTATTTCAAGCATCTGTTGATGACCTACTAGCATGATTCTGATTACACACACAGCTTTTCACAAGAGGATACATGTAGAGCTGAGCTTATAACTAAAATATATTTATATATTATATTCTTATATTTGTCCTTTATAGTTGTGGCATAGAGCATTGTATTGCTTTATGTTGAATGGTCTCAGTTTGCAGTACATGTGGCATAAACAATGATACATTTCAGATCAGCAAATGTAAATGCTCATCATAGTTGAACAGTTCACCAAAAAATTCTGTCTTTAGTTTCTCACCCTCAACTTGTATACATTTCTTTGTTCTGTTGAACACAAAATAATATATTTTGAAGAATGTAGAACAGCAAAAAGTTCTGGGGTACTTTTGAATATTATTATAATTTTTCATACTATGGTAGTCAATGGTGGCCAAGAACTGTTTGGTTACAAGCATTCTTCCAAATATCTTTCTCTGTGTTCATCAGAACAAAGACATTTATACAGATTTGGAACAACTCGTGGGTGAGTAAATGATGACTGACATTTTCTTTTTGGGCTTATAATATGTGCAGTTTTGAGTTTTGTCACATTGATCAATTTACTGCGGTGTATGCAAAGTTGCTGTACAGTACAGTATGTGGTTATCAAACCATTGGCAATATAGCCACAACTTATAAAGCCACAACATTGCATCAGGACAGTGACAGCAGAATTTATAGCTAGTGCTGCAACTTTCTCCTGTAAATCAACCTATAAGTCAATAACTGATGTGAAAGAACATTTGTCATGAGCAGACCCAGACAGAATCTGCATTTTAAGCACTGATGTTGGAGAATTTTAAAGTTTAACAGAATAGAATACTAGACTCATTGTTGGTAGTTGAAAGCATTATCATATTAGCCGTAATTACAGGTTTTCTGTGGATGCAGATTATGTGCGTAGGGCAGATTGTAGACTGTTCTCTCTACCTTAATCTCATTTGTGATGTTACGGTATTGCTTTCCTCTACTATTCCTAATTTTGCTGTATATGGTGACCAGGAGACATTATGGACACCCACTGAAATGTGAACAAGTGACCCTGTTCACCTGTATTCAGTTCTTACAAGAAGCACAGGATTCAGCAGAGGTGGTTTGTAATATATAATGCTTTTCCCCTCGCAACCCCCCATCAGCCAGTTTCCCATGGTTACAGCAAACTACCATCCCTCTATCCCATTAGGCCTTTGGCTCCTGAGGTTGCCATGGTGCCATCCTCATCATCTCCCTAAGCTTGTTTCCTCAGATGCCTGAAGGCTTTAATCAAATGGAAACCCAATATAGGGTCACATCCCTGTCTTCATCTCTTCCATCGGTCCTCTGAGGCCCCAAGTCGGCTGACCCAGAAGTGTTCAATTATGTTAAATGTCTTTATAATAAAAGACAAACAGTTCTTCTTATGCTCCCACCCAAAGCAGTTGATTTTTGTATGTATTCCCTTGAAGCATAAAGGAGAGGAAATTAATTGCAAATTTCTAATCCCCTGCGGTAATAAAGGCAGACCTGCTTGATTGCCACAGTTCTTAGACTGTGGGGGTGTGAAGAGCTATTTAGAATAAATCCAAATATTTCTCTTCACGTCTTCTCTCCGTAGCTCTCCTCTCGCCTCGTCTCCTCTTCTTTCAAGTATTAAATGTGTACATTTGTAGAAGTACCAAATGTATATAAAATATGACTGCAGGACTATAAATAGACTGTTGGTGGGGGGAGCTGTTAAAGTTACTGTAGCCATACGATACTTGTCAAACCATTTGAGAAGATTTTAAACATTTATAATACATTTTAACATATGAAAATACTTTTTCATAGAATCCTGGTAACTGTAGAGCTGTATTTGTAAAAAGATCTTTGCACTAATTTAATAGACAACTTTCTTCTGCTCTTACAGAATGGGAAAGATCTCAGAAGGAACGCAATTACAGTATAAATATAATCACTCGACCACTTTCCCTATGAAAGCTTTTACAGTAGAACAGAACCCCATCTTGATTCAGATCTTTTTTTATATAGTTTTTGTTATTTTTTAGTGCCTTTTACACATGCTACACATTCCACGAGCTGACAGGAATGCATAGGGCAAAGATGGGGAACGGGTTCGGCAAAGGACTCTCGAGTCGGGAATCAAACTCGGGTCGCCGTGAGAGCACTGGCGCTGGCTTTTGGTTTGTGCACACTTAAAGTACAAATGGCCTTATTCCAGATCAAATCAGTGAGTTCTGGAAGATCTTGGTGCAATGCAGATCTTTTTAAACATGTTGAGTTAAATGTATATAATTTATAAAACAAATAGTTCTGCATCGAAATTCTGATTGGACGAGCCAAATTTGAAGCCCTTATGGATATACGATAAAGCCCTCCTGTGATTTCAGATTCTATATTAATGCACAAAGCTGCATTGTTGCTTGGCAACAGAATCTGTCTCTGTTTAGAGAACCCAACTATATTAATTGGCGTATTCCACCATATTGCTACTGTTTTATAAAAGCAATCACATTTGAGGCTATGCATGTACAATCCTCCGCTTCACATTGTGCCTTTAAACATCTTTTATGTCTGGTAAAATCACTTGAATGCACTCTCTTGTGGCTAATTCTTTAATAAAATATGATAAAAATCATACACAAGATTGATAATATTACCCTACACCTTAAAAGGGGCAACTAAACATTGCACCACTTCTTTCTGGTGTTCAGCAGTTAACAGATCCAAATGAACTAAAGCATTTTATCAGGAACACTCATCATTTTTTCTGCAGTTGTTTTATTTGTATATGCATGGTCCCTTGGCCCATATGCTGGCAATCGAAGATGTGAATCTTCTCTCCTAAAAATTAGCCAACTGCAGCATTCAGCTACATATTCATCATACTGCAGTCTGCATTACATTAGAGATTGGATTCCTCCACTTTATTGACCACAAAACAGGCTGAACTTACATTAGCTGCCTGGCAGACTTTTCATCCTTGACTGATAGCACTGCTTTGAATGGTGCAGTGGTAATAGACGCCCCACCCATTTCCCACTACCCCAAACACACACATGCACATGCTCACACACTCTTGCTTAAGATACTTGCAGACCAGTTTACAACTCTGGACCTATTCTGTGAGTGACAGAAAATGATGCTAGCTGTAATTTTATCAGGCTCCAAAGTCTCTTTAAAAAGCTTGTAATCTGTCAAATAAAAACGAGAAAACCACTACACTTTACTGTACTCTCCTGTTAAATTTCATTCTTGCGTCTGGTCCACAGCGCAGCTATTCTGGCCAAGAACTGCCCATGATAAAGATCATTTGACCTACATGAAGTAACAGTTATTTCATAGACAACTGAGTTTACTTTCTTCTAAGTGCCACAAACAAAAGTGAATAATCTTTCAAACCTGGCAATCTTCCTCGAAGGCACTTATTGCATTAACCCGATACCTTGACTTAATTTCCACATGGACCGGTGCAGCCATGACTTCTGGAAATTGCACAGAAGCCAGCCAGATAAGAACTGCTAACTTTCAGATTTGTAGATTTGCTTGCCAATTTTGTGTCTGTCAGCAAATGAACTGTGGGTTGGCCTTAGGCTGAAACTAAAAAGGGTGACAATTTTATAAAAAAAGTTTGTTTTTCTGTGTCTCTGTGGAGGTGATGGGTCGGTGCAGAGCTACGATACTTGAAAGCGTGAGATAAAGATTTGGTCTACTGCTCTTCTGTGCTAATGCACTTTTCTGCCGGCTGGGTCGCAGTAATAGGATTTCCATGTGTAATGCCCACTCAGGCAGCGGAGGTTAATGACTCATTTGAATGAACTGTGATTGAATCAGATTTGTTAGATGAAGCATTAATTGATTCTGTCATTGGTGATGGGGATTAGGATTCGCTCTGATTCAATCAGATTCAGGTTCAGTTCTCTCTACAGTTCTTCTTCTTAATCTTTACTGAGACAAAATGAGACACTTAGCCTAGCCCATAGAGTTTAAAAATACTTTAAACATACAGAGGGAGAATTCAAAGTCGTTTTACGATGTGGCTTTTTCTTATGAATTTATACTAAGTACACCACCATTGGCACAAAAGTAGGCTACAAATGAGATCGTATGAATTTCAATTATATAAATATTTTCACGAGATTTTGTTGATAAACATTAAATGTTAAATGCCTTCCAACTGTCTTATCCAATCTCGAGCAGTTTTGCATTGTGTGAACGGAAAGGTTGGATTCGTGCTGGATTGTGCTGGGTTGGTACACAATGTTTAGAAAAATAAGCCGTCAATTACTTGTAATTCAGATGTCCACGTTTTGCTCGTGTGAAGCTAACCGAGCTCGCTCGGTGAGATCGCTTTGTTCTTTTTCAAAGTTAAAACCAGTAAAATGCTTCCCTGTAGACTCTGCTAGTTCGCTGAGGATTCAGCGAGCTTGAACATTTCGTACAGTCTCAGTCACGACTATTTCTAATTTGGCTCGCTGTGCGCAGTTGAGCTACGCTGTTAGCGAATCAAGTCTATTCTGGAGACATATGGAGGTGGGAGGATGAGTTGGGTAAATGTTTAGCATGTGCTGATGGGTCTTCCCATGCCACAATCACACTGTTCGGACATATGGCTCAATCAAATCCCTGGAGATTGCCAACGATCTTGATGTTTTACAACGACAGACAGAGAGACAGGGAATTTTGAAGGCAGATAGATGAAGTGATGGCGTGACAGGCAGACTTACAGTGAGACGTGCAGGTAGGCCTTTTTCTGTACTGATCATGTCACAGAGGGAGGGATGCTGATCATTACTGTCAGACTGCTGTCTATGGGACGGGCCAGAGGGAGTGTGCGACTTACAGATTAGTTTATCATGTGACTTTATTACTGTAACAATAAGGGGGAGACACACTAATACAATTGTATACCTTCAATGCACTGCAGGACACTTTGGATAAAAGCAAATGTAAAGATCTCTGTAGAAACACAACCTCAGCTATCAATACTCACCGTGAAAAGGGTTTCTGTTTATACTGTGCGAGGCGTTTTATTATAGATGCTGATTGTTTGTACAATGTTCTTATTTGATCTTTTGTTCCTTTTGATGGTGTAATGTTAATCGAGAGCACCATGTGAAGGAAATATGAATTTACATTAAAGTAAAATATAATGTTTGAAGTGCAAGCGTATGTACGATTAGGATATCTCCGGTCCCAAAGGACTGCTCCTGTTCTTGCGGTTACCATGGCAACATGTACCCCAGTTCTCCCCGAAATGATGTACGAGAGATTGGAAGAGACATCTGTTTGTAAGGAGGTGCTAAGGTGTACAGAGGGTATTGGCTGTGAAAAGTGCTAATTGCTTCTATTTCAGAGAAAGCATATAGTCCACATTGATGTCTCATCCCTGCAGACACTTAGCCAAACTTCACCTCTTGGTCCATTTCCACCCCTAAAGCCCCAGCGAGCAGAACTCTATCCATTTCTCAAGACAGAGAAAACATCTGAGCTGCCTGTTTGACATTCTGATGAGCAAATGAGACTTTGCACTTTTACGTCCTACAGAAGACAAGATTGTCTTGAAAGGTAAACCACTCATGTCCATCAAGCAGCATTACAGTAGCCCACCTGCAGTTTCAGTAAGCACAGCGATTTTGCCGTAATTGCACAGCAGGATTGTGTGCACGCTCTTTAAAGTGCACTCAGTAGTTTTGCATACTTACACCTAGCGGCAGTTGTATAGTGTTGTAGAAATAGACCTCACAATATCAGATCTATAATGATATTATCACAATATATTGAAATGTTTTCAAATTCGTGTGTGAATCGTTGCAGGTTTTACGATTCAGTTCGATTTTTCAGTCTGTTTCCCTCAGACTTTTACTGTTTCGGCTCTTTTCCGTTTTTCTTGTCAAAACCTGCGATAAAACTGCACCCATAAGGCACGCGGTCTTTTAAAAAAACGTGAGTAAGGCCGGTTTTTACCTTTGACACCTCTATGTAGAAATGCACTATTGACAGCAAGCCGCTTATTTGGATTAGCAAATTTGTTTTATTTTATGTGGTTTTTACAATTACTAAGTGCTCAGTATTTCCCCCTATGTTACACATCAGTCGCACCAGAAATAATTGAAGTGCATGAGAAACTTATAGAAGTAAGCGTGTGATTCCTGAGCAAGCACTCCTTCCTGAGGAGGCAGTAGAAAAGTGGGTCAGTGCCTAATTAAGGGCTGGGTTCCCCGCACTCCCCAGCCTCACATACTGCAGAGATGTGAAAAGACAGGCACACATACTCGCTCCATATTGAAGCTGGGACAAAGATCTGCTTTTGATTTGTGAAAATGCTGCAACTAGACTGGTTTATGTGCTATTGTGTGTCTCTCTGATGAGTAATGATGAGAGCATTACGGAGGTACAGAAAGCAAAGTCACCGCAATAACACAAGGTTGAATACATGGTGCTTATGGTGTTTATTGGAGAGTGGTTTGCTGTATGCTTGTGTGTATGTGCTGAATGCAAAACTGCATTGACAAGTGGTCCTTGTTTCCCCTAAAACCTGGGTTTTAGAAACTATAATGCAGTTGTTTCCTTGGATCTGGTGATTGGCTGCACTTACTTTCCTATTGTATTTCTGCCTCAGTTTGTCCAAAAAAACACAAGGCTACTTTCAAGGGCAAATGCAGGGTGATGAATATTTAATTTCTGACAGCTCTGAGTACATCTGGGACTCCTGCATCCAGGCTCCCACCTTCTCTCAACCCCTCCCCGCAGAGAAGGAAGGCAATGCAATACCCCTCTAGTTGGATCTCTTTTATTTACCACGTTTGCGTATATTGATCTAGCAAACTACACATTTACAAACCGTCAGTGTTTATGAAACTTGTGTTTATTTTGATATGGCATCAAAAATACCTATTTATTTGTACTGCACCAGGGTGGTTGCATCAATACCCCTGTTGAATGTGCAGTTAAATTGTCATCTGTTTTTTTTCCTGCAGACGATGGGAAGCTTTCCCTCGACGAGTTCCAGGCGTTCTTCTCCGATGGGACTTTGAATGAAGAGGAGCTGGAGAAACTATTTCACACCATTGACTCTGATAACACCAGGTGATTACAGACACATCCATGGATACACGTCCAGACTTCAGATGGTGTTAACTTTGGGGTTGTTTTAAACCTTTGACTTGCAGTTTGATTACCAGACCATTTCAGATGCGTGTGCTTTGAAGCAAATACTACACTCTTAAAAGTGAAGGTGCTTAAAAGGTTCTTCACAGTGATGCCATAAGGGGCTTTTGCACTGCAGGAACGATTTCATAGTTCTAGGATGATTTGCCGAAAGTAGTTGCGTTCGCACCGCAGGAACCGGACGGAATTTTAGTTCCGGATAACTTTTTTGGAGGAACACTTTAGCTCCTTCTCCGAGACAGGGTCTAAACCAGAAGGACAGGAACGATCCGTGACGTAAGCGAATGCTGATTGGCCGAACTTCTGTCGGTGGTTGTTTGTCGATGTTCGACGGACGCACTTAAATGACATTGCTAAATATCACTAAGTAGTTCCTTTAGCCGGTGCGAATGCGATTGGGGAAAATTTTACAAACAGCAGCCCTCTTTACTCGTTCTGGAACTTTGTTCCTGAAATTATCCAGCCGGAAAGCGCCTGGTTCCACAAAAATCCATTCAGTCAAAGGTTCTTTAAAGAACCTTTCTTTCTTACCTAAGACATTTTTGAAAGGTTCTTCAGATGTTAAAGGTTCTTACCATTTAGACCAAAAAGTTTTTTTATTATTATTAGTTATTTTTATACTATATATACAGTATACAGCAACAACAAAAGGGACGTTTATTCTCCTGGAGGAAATACTAGTGCTTACCAAGCAGTTTAAGTGTGAAGTTTTCATTAAGTTGGATTACAGTCTGTACGTTTTAAGCAGTTTAAGCTAAATTAATTGCCATCTCCATTGAAATTCCCATGTTGTGGCCCATTTTGAGGGCTGGCCTCTGGAAGATGCAGCAGGCTTTCACAATCTGGCATATTTCACAGCATCACTTCATCACTGCAGTATAGACGCCTGTATCGGCTCTTTGAAACGCCCGAGTGTCTGGAAATGTGCCCGGTTATGGCGCTGTTCTCCATCATTTGATCATCATCTGATGATTTACCGCTGCCAAGATCAGTAGAAATAATACACCGAATTAACTTTACATTTTTTCTACAGGCTGTAATAATGTGACGTTGAGTGCTCTGTCGATTGTGAATAAAGCAGAATCTGTAATAAGCCTCATTTACATACAGTAGAAAGGATGCTTTGGATAAAAGCGTCTGCCAAATGAATAAATGTGTACTGTTTGTACTGTCAGGGATTTTCAGCGCATTTTAAAACCATGCCCTGAGTAAATTGCAGGTGGTTAGTGAATAAGATGGTGAAATACGTTGCACTAATGTGACAGAACTGTGAAGTCTAATAAAAATCAATAAAGTGATGCATCGCAGGCACTGTGGTTATACTGCATGCTTTTGGGGGGGTTCGGAGACGAGGGTCATTCTTATCTTGCCTAGGATTGTTGGATCTGGAAGGGGGGAGATTTCATTTGAGGGTAATGAGCAAAAAAGATGAAAACAAAGAAACAGAAAATGAATAGGAATGGATCTTTCAGGAAATCATTATGTTTGCTTCTTGTGGGGCAGAACTGTGCTTTATTGTGTCTGTAAGCAGTGCTCGTATTGACTCTTTTGCCTTTTTTGTTTTTACGTTTGGGGGTTAGTAATAAGCTCACTTTTTGTCCACGTGAATGTACAGAACAAGTAGCTTGAAGTAAGGTATAATGTACAATCGGCCAGTTATCATCGCAGAATAAACCTTGGCATGGTGATCAGGATCTTGTATCACTCTAAAGGGTTTTATTTTGCAAAAAGAACTGTCCGACTGTACATTATCCAACTTATTACACGGCTTCTTACCTCATGACTAAATTATTGGACATGAAATATTGATTTGAAATTTTGTAGCCAAATGCTGGAAGTGGCTAAAATTCACTGGGGGATTCTAATTGGGGACATTTTTGCGATTTTAAAACCATAGATGCAGAAAATGACACTGTGTATGAAATGTGCAGAGGCTATTTCATGCATAAGAGGTTGAAATCCTCAACATTTTGAGGTGGAACTTGAAATTCACTGTCCCATTTCCAGCCCTGATACGAATGCAGACTTCCACGAAAAATTCCCGTTTCCTAATGTTTTAAAGGCAAGACATGATGAACACGTACTTTGGTTTAATATTTGTCAATATAATCTAATATGTTATTACTTAGGCATATTTATACTAAATGTATGTGTATTATTAAACTGTACCAGTACAGATGACTCGCAATATACCCGGATGACCATGTGTTATTCGTTTTGAATGGTTGTTTATGAGGAATAACATTTATTGCAATATATCATGTAAAAACATAAATTATTCAATTTCTTTTTGATTTTTCATTATTGTCTTTACCACCATTTTATGACTCTGTGTGTAACACCAAATGTGTTTTAATAACTTAGTAAAGATGACCTAAGTATACTGTAGGCTGTACTGTAGGCTATCTGTCTCATGTACAGCTATCTACTGCCAGATTCTCTCTTTGGCTCTTTCTCTGTCTCACACACCCTGTGTTAGTGTGTGTGTGTGTGTGTGTGTGTGTGTGTGTGAGAGAGAGAGAGAGAGAGAGAGAGAGAGAGAGACAGCTGGTCTCTAGAGGCAGAGGCGCTCCAATGTGTGCATTGTCTTTAATCACATTTCAGAATGAATTATGTAAAAAAGGAGAAGTCTGCTGCTGCTAGGATGTGTTGCTGGTCCAACACAGCCTTCTCTCTAAATAATGAACCACCAGATCCCATAAGAACTGGTACAGAAAAAAGGATGGAGACAACTGCATGATGGGAAGGGGGAGGGGGGAAGACACTGGGGTGAGGGGGAGACTGAGGAGGACGAAGATTCAATGCAAGAAAATTGAGCGTTTTAGGCATGTCACCTTTTTGTTCGTTTTTAAAATAAACTTCTTTTGTGGGTTTTTGACTCATTTCATTTTTATTTTATATAATTTAAAAAAATATATCATTTTATATGATAAAGACTGCTAATGGGTGTGAAGCCGATAGACTATTAACAAAGAGAGAGGCTCATGACATTCCTGTAAGATTCCCGTGAGTCTCCCAGAGGAGAGGGGTCAATGCCACTGAATGATTTGTTAGTGATGCCCTGCACCTGTAAATGTCATGTATATATTTTTGATGATGTTATTTATGCTTCCCTTTGCCAATGGCACCTGTATTTGAACACATGGTCAAGAATAGTAAAGATTTAAGAGGTGAAAAATGGGGGATAGTGAACACAGCTCTCGTATACTTGTACCTGCTGTCGTAATCTCCTATAATCTATTGTTCTCTGTTATGTGCTGTCGCTGGCATCAGGAAGTCTCTGGTCTTTATCTTACTCAAAATCACAAGATAAATCTTGAGCTGAAATATTTAGTTCATTTATGTTTGATGGTTTGAAATATATATTAACACCTGCTATTCATAAGTCATCTATTCATGTATTCAGCTCAGTGTTAGATTTTCTTTTTGTTTAGGCAGGTAATGTAGTAACCTTGAGTTTCATATGTTTTTCAGATTTCAAAGATGCTTAAGGTTTATTCTGTGTTATGTTGAGGATGAATGTGAATAAAAGTAGTTGTAGTTGGTTTAGTTTTGTGAACTTCTACATGCCCATTGATGCTGTGCGGCAGCAGTGATGTGTGAATGCTGGGATTTTCCCTCGGGTTTCTTACCGCTTTCTTTTTCTGCCTCTTTTGTTCTATCTCTTGCTGTCCATTTCCTGTGATGTGTTAGTAATGTTGATACCAAGGAACTGTGTGGTGAGTATCACAACTCAATGTGTGTTCGAATAAAAATGTCTTTGCATGGATTTTTGTTTTATATTTAGTGATTGAGCAATATTGGATAGTCATTTGGATATAAACAAATATATTTGTATATTTATTTAACTATAATACCTTTAGTTATTAAAGAAAAACATATCAATGTTGGAATACACTACAAGACTTTGCTTAGATTTTTGCCCAGATTTTCAGTCTGGAGTTGTTGCATAAGGTCTGCGCCAGTGTGCAGATTTTATCATGTATTGTTTTCTCTGCAAACGTTCAAAAAGTCTGAAGATGTCTAGATTTTAAAAAATCTGTTCGGATGTTTTTGTAAAAGTTTTGTAGTGTCTTCCAGCATTCAGTTGACTGCTGGTTATATTGCCATGGCTGTATCTTAATCCTACTGAGCGGCTAATGTGAATGTACTCCATTGATTTATTGTATTTTGCTTAACCCCAGCTCATCTCTGTTGAGCTTTTCTGTGTTGTTTTAAATATTTCATATTAGCCCTGGTCTGTGGAGAATAAGCCAAAGTGTGTTTTTAAAATTGATATCCAGATATTTTCAGGTCAGATTGTGCCTCCTGTGTTTTTGTCTTATTGTTTGTAGGAGGTGTATAATACTGTCTTCTTTCACTTCTGCCCTCTGTTTATCAGACTACTTTGCCAACCACATGGGGGATTATGAAGGTGTTCTGGCCTCTTTGGAGACCCTCAACCTGGCAATTCTCAAAGCCATGGACTTCACCAAGAAGGTTAGTGCACCAAACATTGATTAAACTGTGTTTCTGCTTGGGCACAAGTGTACCCAGAGGAAACTTTTATTGCTCAGTGCATTCAGTGAGACTTCAGTATGGAAAGCATAGTCCAGATTGTTTGTTTTTGGGAGAATTGCTTGTAAAACTTTAACACATAAGATTTTGAGAGTATTTTTCTTGGGAAATGTCTTGTTGCTGATGCTAGAATAAATAGTTTTGTTTCTTATGTGTGACATTTAAATAAAAGTATGTTTTCTACTGTAAATCTTGCTAGATTACAGTAGCTTGGTGAACGATTGTACATCAGACCTTGCATCTAATGTGTTTGTGCTATCAGACGTTTAAAAACAGACAGAAATCCATTATCTATAAGTATACTACATAAATCCCTCCTCAGAAATAGATGTAGTGAGACAGTCGGGTGTGTGTTTGTGAGAGATGTCTCTACAGATATCTTGTAAAGCTTGGCATGCATATTCTGTTTGTGGTTTTCATCATTAGCAAGCTGGTGTTCAGTTAACACTGCACATTATTGAGCTGTAGCCATCACAAATATATGCCACACTGTCCTTCTGTTTGTAAATGAGTATGTAATTTGATTTATACATAAACCTGCCATCTCTTAGCTCGAAAGCTTTCCTTTTTCATTCTGTTTGTCTTGTGTCATTCTGTGAGTGTTTTCCTTTTTCACAGGCTGGCTGGAGAATGTAATTGATGTTACTGAGGTCTGTAAAATATCTGTTCCAATACAAACTGGGTTTACCTGGTAAAAATGTAGGGGCCGTTTACAGTGGTTAGTGTTTGTGTGTGTGTGTGTGTGTGTGTGTGTGTGTGTGGTCCTGGTAAACCCTACAAAATGTCCCCACAAAGATGGCAATATCCAAAATCGTTGTTCTTGTGGGGACATTTTTTTGTCCCCATGAGGAAACAAGCCTGTAAATCATACAGAATGATGTTTTTTGAAAATCTAAAAGAGCAGAAGTTTTATGTGATTCTTAGGTTTAGGGTTAGGGGATAGAATATACAGTTTGTACAGTATAAAAACCATTACGTCTATGGAATGTCCCCAAAAAACATGAAAACCCAACAAGCGTGTGTGTGTGTGTGTGTGTGTGTGTGCGTGCGTGCGTGTGTGTGTGCATACTCACTTGCGTATCTGGAGCTTCTTGGATCCAAGAGCATCTTCTGTTTTAATGCAGCCTGCTGAAAGCAAATAGACTCATGTGATTCTTTCTCCACCACCACTTGGACATTTTCATTAGTCTCAACATGTGCTTTCTTTTTAAAGTCACACAATTGTAAGTGCTTAATTGGCTTCTGTCTCTTTTTCCATTTTCTTCTCTTTAACATTTCTCCTTCCACCCCTGAGATTCTTCTATATATATATTTTATTCTCTTGCAACCCCAGCAATGTTCTGCTTGTGATTTTGCATGTTCAGACATTGAGTTTAGCTCGGCATAATGTATCATTCAAAGACATTATTAGACTGTGAAGTTCTTTGTTTAAGAGCAAGAATATTGAAAAAATGAAAAATGAAAGCGAGGATGGTTTATTCTTTCCTTTTTAAAAAGAAAAACAAACATCATAAATATGCAAAATGCTGCGTTGTTCTAACCCATGTTTGGGTAAAATATCGACAAAACGAAATTAATTTTGAAATTAACATTTAATACATCCATTTTAAAAAAACTTTTTTTTTTAGAGTGTATGGACTGCAGTTGCATGTTAAAAACTAATAGTTAAAGGGGTAATTTTTTGTAATCTTTCCCCGCCTATTACTGCACATGATTACTGCACATGATGCAAGTTTTGTTTGCAGTCACTAGAGAAAGTTGTTCTCTAAATAAGCAAATAGCAGCCTTTCTTGCATTGATCATGTAACATTTCTGCACAATATATTGCCACTTCCTGACAGATGAGCATGTTAGAGATCTATGATTATTAGCATTTGAAAGACACTGAAATAATTGCAATATTTATAGAGTTGTTTGTATATAAAAGCTCAACCTGCACCGACCGAAACTCACCCCTCCTTATTTCTAAAGATAAACCTGGAAGACGTTCTTGTTTTATTCATTCTCTTTATCACAGCTGTTTCTCTACAGATTCAAACCATTCCTCAGGCTCAACATCATGAGAGACTGTGATGCCTGTCTGAGGGTTAAAAATCAAATAGCCGAGGCTAAAACCAAAGAGGTTTTTGCCAGAGGCACTGCCGTTGATACAGTAAGCGTTACTGTCCCCTTATGCCTCTCCATTACTCACCATCTAGTCCTCTGTTCTCAAGAGAAGGTTAAAGGCTGCTGCTAATTATTAATGTAAATGTGTTATTTTCATTCTGCCCATGAAATATTCATGTTCTTGCACACCAGGCATCGATTTGCACTGGAGCTTATGTGCATTTTTAGTGGCGTGGCTATGTGTGGGGACACACATCTGTTATGACACCGGTCAGATTGAATGATTTATTTGCATGCAAAGCTGGTTTCTGTCATGTGTCATTACACATTCAGATTTTTTATATGCGGATTAGACACATCTCGTCTTTTTTGATTGAATATTGGAAGTAACATAAAAGTAGCCATTTCAGTGGATTGGATGTTTGTCGCAGTATTTCTTTTGTGATCGATACCTTCTCTCTGCTTTGCTAAATCTCTCTGCCGCAAACGGAGAGGTTCCACTCAGCAAACAAGCTCAAGACAGGAGCACGGATGTCAGCACGGAGAACATTTCTCTTCTTCTGTGTCAACCTGTCAGAACGAGAGAGAAAAAGTGGCAAGATTAGAGCCACCGATTGAGAAAAGAAACGTCTTCCGCCGTCAACAGGCCGTATTATGTATACGCACAACTGATTTGTCGTTCTCAGGCAGATCAACCTGACATTTTACTCACTTGCTGCTTGTCCTCTGCGTGTTATGAAGTAAGAAAAACAAGTGCAGTGTATTGTCAGTGATATTGAAAAAGCAACGTCTTCAAAACATCAGCAATGCTGCAGATCACTGATAGCCCATCATGTGTAAAGGGCTGGCAGATGGTCTTTGTGATAGTGTGTCTACTGTATCTATGATGGAATATTCATAAGTGTTGAAGTTAAAAATGTTTTACAGAAATGTTTACTTATGTTCTGTAAAGGAGCAGTGTTTATATTTTAGCGGCATCAAGTTGTGAGGTTGTGAATTGCAACCAACGGCTCACTCCATCACCCCTACCTTTCGAAGCACTACTAGATCCTCCTTAATATTACACTTTGCACCTTTAAAGGTATACCTTACGGCAACAATACTGTCCAAAACCACTCAAAATGAAGAGAATTGTCAGAATTGATTAAGGGGAGTAAATATTATATATATATATATATAAAGAATTTGCTGAAGTTTAATACTTCTGGAACATTGTTTTAATTGGCCATTTAGCAACTGGAAGTGGCTAAAGCAGGATGCCACTGCGGGAAGATGCTACAAACAAGAGAAAACCAGAAATTCATTACACACATTTCATCTTTCCTTTGCCTGTCCTGCACAAACCATTTTAATGAGCTACTCTCATTAGTTCTTAGTTCAGACGCTTGGACTTTACCCAGACATTTTTAACGCTGTGCTTCTTGTTAAGACTTTAAATAGAGAAAGCTTAGCAAATTCACTCCCTGTAGTTTTTTTCTTTTTGGGACAAAGATTTGGTTTTAACTGTGAACAATGATACACTGGAGTTTCATTTAAAGCATCTTTCAGTGTTTCTTCTTGTCTTGTCTTATCTTTCTTCCTCATATATCAGTCTGTCTGTGTATGTGTTTCTGTTTGAGCAGCTCTTTGCCTTTATCCCATTCAAGCTCACTTTCATTGCGCTGTCTGCGTGTTTTCTCATTTGTGGCTTGTGGGAAGAAGAAAACGCAATTGTTCTATAGCTGTTGTTTCAAATGGAAATGCAGAAATTCATGCCAAGCTGGGAGTTTTTGCCTTTTGAACAGGTTGGCTGTGCAGTGCTCCCTGAAGCCTTTGTTTGATGCCGGGGGTTGATATTAATGAGGCTGTCACATGGCAAACAGTAATTATGCATACAGGAAGGGATTTTTGGCAGCTTGGTAGAGTGGGCTGGGGCTATTTTACACAAGTTAGATTGACAGAAGTATTTTTTGTGTTATCTGTAGGCACCTAGGGTCTGAGAGTAACACAATTTCAATCCTCTATATGTATGTACTTTACATGTGGCAGAATTGACAATAAAGCAGACTTCTGAAGTAGATTGAAGGATGTGGCACACGGCTTTAGGATTAGTCCCTAAGGCTCTAATATACTATCACCTGTCAGTTCAGAATCACTGTAAACTTAGCAGCTGCTTTGACGCTGATGTTTGAGAGCTTTCAGAAGTAAAAAATCCCATTTATTTTCTAAATATTAAATGTAGTAGTAAAAAATTGAAAATGTAATAAAAAGTAATAGAAAATGTTCTCGTGTTTCTTTATGATTTACTCATAGCTTGAGCTTGCCCCCAGGCCTTTGTTTCTATTTTAAACATTGTCACTTATAGACCAATGCTGTGAACATCTGAGGTCCCGAATAGAGGTGAAAGATATTTCCTGTAAATAATGTTTTCTTAGCTGCAGGTGGGACGGAACTGCTCTCCTTTCATTTCATGCTGGCCGAATGTGAGGGGGTTTGACCGTTGCCTTATTATGAGTGTATTGCCCACATCCTTTGCTCAGTCACTTACTTGCTCATTTGCTTCTGGTTCTACCATGTCACCTCGGTTACCTAGTTTCCCTGGTAACCACTTATGGCATTTGACGGTTATTTTGGAGAAAATCATGGTGTCTGTGAAGTTAATGACGTATTGCAGCTCTCAGATTTTGTTTCATATCATATCATACCATATCAAAGAAAAAATGGGTTATCAAAGTAAAGTATCTTCTTTTTCCATATAATAAAACAACAAAAAGTATTACATTAAATGAAGGTTAGTATTTGTGTTTTATAGTAAACTACCGTTTTTAATTCTTTATGACTGCAATAAAAGCATCATTTTAACTATGATAAAAAACTTATCATAGTTGCTCTTCATAAAGCTGATGATCAGTTTTGCTACAGAAGATGCATTATAGCAATTACAGACAATGCAAAGTGTCAAAGATAGAGAGTATAAACTAGACATGAATGTGATATTATATTCAGATGCATTGACTCGGTTTTCTGGATGTGCATTTTACTACGATGCATTTCCATTTTGCTCAGATGTAATTTAATTTCGGGCTCATTGGAATTTTGTTGCTGATTAGGTTACAGTGTGAGCTTCAGTATACTTTGTTTTCTCCCATTTGCTATATGCAGCTTTCACACACACTGGGCTGTACCATACTGGCTTGATAAAGGATCTAAATGCCTGCTGCTGGGGAAAGTCCCTTTCATATACAATAACCAGATTTTTTATTTATATAACCATTTTTAATTTGCTCTCTTTTACCCACTAAAGCACAAGTTCACGTTGGATGAATATGTATGAGGAGGCGAGCTTGGAATTCAGATGCATATGCACGTTTTAATGTTTGCCATAATGTTTTTTTTGAGCAGGCTTAGCGCTAATGAACCTGGCTCCGTGTCTCAAGCTGCTGTATGTTATGAAAGAGTTTTTTTTTGCAGCATTCTGCTTTGGCATACAGTAACTTGCTTGAACATAGAAAATAAGAAGAGAAAGGGAAATAATGAGAAACAAAGTTTTTTATAATGTCACTTTTGTATTGCCTTGTTTAAAGGGTGCTGTGTGTAATATTAATTAGGATCTATTGACATGCCGTAATATACATAACTATGTCTTCAGAGGTGTATAAAGACCTTACATAATGAAGCGTTATGTTTGTATTACCTTAGAATGAGATATTTCTATCTTCATACGGGTCCCCTTACATGGAATTAGCCATGTTGTTTCTATAGTAGCCCAAAATGGACAAACTGCTCTGTAGAGCATTTTATAAATGCGTTATCTCCTTCGGTAAAGAAGTGAAAATATGACAAAACCTTTGTCCTGTGTCAGCCACTGTAGTGCTTCGAAAGGGAGGGGTGAGCGGTGGAGTGACCTGTTGGTTGCAATTCACAACCTCACCAGCTAAAATGTCCACATTGCTCCTTTCTGTTCGTTTGGTCCTTGATTCTGATTGGCTGTGCTGTGTCCTAAGCTGTTGTAAAACCTGCACTCTATGTTGCTGTTTCAAGTAACACAACTACATTGTTTGGCGGAACAATAATATTTTTGATTAAAATCATCACATTTTATTTGCTGTGTTTTATTTTATGAAACCATATGAATCCATGTATATGGAATAGCCATTTTATAAAAGCAATAATCCCCAAGAAGCCATGGTTTAGTTTATGACAACAATCCCCCTTAGCTGTTATAAAATGTAAATTTGAGCCCCTATTTAAGTTAGGTGTATTGCTTTTGAAGCAGGAAGTCCTTTCAATATGTTCCAGTATATCCGCCTTGAACTCATTCCTGTATGTAAGGTGTGAAGTGGTAATTTCACAGGCATGCAGAGCTCTGGGCATCACGCTGGCTGGAACTCTCGTCTGTCATTCATTACTGTCCTGAGACTCATCTCTCAGCTGCCAGAGTGTGAAACGCACCCAGCGGTCCATACGCTCCAGTGCAGCGCAGTCAGAGCCGAGGGCTGCCACTGCGCTTGTCTTCGCTTGTTCATTAAACTGCTGAGGCTTCCACTGTAAATCTCTCTGCTCCTGCATTTTATGATGAACTGCAGTCCACAGCCAGAGCCGTTCATCTCCGGATGCGTTTTATAGCTCGTTGCAATGGCGTAAGAATTGTGAACTCGATTGCCTGAATCTTACAGAGCTTTTCATTAAGCTTCATTGCTGTTGAAATTCGCCGTGTGTGAATAATGGTGTCAGGGAGATATGTTGACCCTTACATAACCCTGCAGACCATATTTATTGTCTTTGTGTGGTCCATTCCATTACAATGGTATAGTACGTCAAATTTTGATGAATGGGATGTTTTACAGCAAATACCGTAAACAGACTTTTATTTTGGGGTGAACTGTCCCTTAATGACAGTAATTTCATCTCATGTATTTTGTGGATAATGTAGAAAAGCTGAAAGAAAGTCTGATGACACTTTGTTTTTGAACAGATTGTAAATACTTGCCTCATCACCATCAAAGCTCATGGAAGTGAGCACAAAGCAGCTGGCGCACCTGATTTCCTGACTGCTGTCTCAATCAATGCGCTTACGAAACTCTCCTGCCGTGGCACAGATATGTGGACCCGTGTTTTGCTCATCATCTAAACTAAAGGCTGTCACTGTTATAGTCCTGTCTTTGTGAGGATAATTCCCCAGCATCAAGATGCCTGATTAAAATTGCCTGGAAACTCTGCGAGAGGTGATTATAATTAGAGCCCCTGTTCATGTTTGTTGGTGGTGACTACAACATTGTTCTCAGAAAAGCCTCCCACTGCCTGTGGGGTGTGAAGAAAGATTTACACTTCCAAGTCGTTTTTGTTGTGCGCTCTCCAAAGGTAAACTGCAATTCACTTTTCCTTATTCAAGCTCCCTTGGTCGACCATGAGCCTGCATGAAGCCTAGTCTCGAGAGATGCCCTCAGGAATCCAAATGTCAGACTAATAAAGGTCAAACCCACCGAGCATTTGATTGACATGTATTTAGTGATCTGATTTAATAAGGTTTGCTTAGCGGAGTGATTGAGAAAATAGATCTATTGTCTGACACGTTCTATTAAGTGATTTCTTCCAGAGACGAGGGCAATAAAGATTATTGTTAGGTGCCTCTGCACATTCAGCATATGTTCTCCTTTTCATTGCTGAATTGGACAGCACGACTGAATCAACTTGATTTAAGTCACTGACAGTTACTGCGGACACTGAAATCATGACATTTTAAACTGATTGATGCTTTACATATATTTTAAAAAAGAGCGCTGCGCTGTAACTTGCATTTAAAAGATGAAATGGTTTTCTCACAATTGATGTGTTTGCACCAGCTTTGACATCTTTCTCATTAGCATATTTTGCTGTGTTTAACATTATGAAAACTGTTAGGAAGTAAATGTGATATATTACAAAATGGTCACGTGTGCAGGGTGTGGCAGAGTTACTATAGTTTTGTTTTTAGTTTGTTTTTATGTTTATTTAGTTACATTTTTAGCAATTTTGCTTTTGTTATTTTATTATTTTTTTGTTATATTTAATGTTGCTATATAAGATTAATTTATTTTTATTTTAGTTATTGTTTTTTATTATTATACTTTTAGTGATGGTATTTTAGTTTATTTTTAAGGCAACATTTCAGTTTTTCATTTAGTTTAAGTTTAATATTTTACTTTATTTCAATAAACAGAAACGTTTCTTAATTTTAGTAAACTAAAACAACCTTGGGGTGTGGATGATAGGGGCAATACGATACAATATTTGTGTTCTCATTAGTAAAAATAAGTATAAAAAAGTATATTTTTTAACTAGTAGTTGGTCTTGTTCACAACTTGGTCAAAACAACAACACTAAATAACTATCTAGACCAGAGGTCTCAAACCTTTTGGTAAATGAGATGCAATACATACACTTTTAAATGTTTTAAATGAACATTTCATATATTGTTTTTATTAGCAGTTGATATCCTTTAAAACAAATTGAAATGCATTCATTTTTACCGTATGAAAACCTGGATCTGTTTATAAAATCATCAGTTTGAATATACAGTATATATCTTTCCAAACAAGTTCAATTCATCAGCTGTAACATCCTATTTGTTTCATAATGAATGCCTCAGTCAAAGGAACAAAAAATAGCATTGCCCTTCTTGTAGGGATAAACGCTCCGTCTTTTAGACAACGTCACACTTTATCTATACTTTATGTATTAAAAAAGACTGTCATTGGTTAAACCATTCTCCCTGTGTGGGATGCAGTAGCTGTAGCAGATGAAGGACTTCCAAAGACTTCACACTTTCATGTTCCTGAACGTGTGTGAATGCTCAGAGTTACCGCAAAAGTTCCATTTGGTTGAGACACCTGCAGAGCCCAGTGGAAAAAGATGTGTGTGTCTTTATCCTCTTGTTTGGACAAGCACACATATACACGCTTACACGCTCAATCATTCCTCACCTACAATAGGACGTCTGTATTGTCATCTCTTCATTTTCTTCCCGACTGGGATTTAATCCCGGTTTTGTAAACTCTCAGCAAACTGTGATCCGGTGTTGTGAATGGATGTGTCCCTGGCTGAATAACAGCATTATACCATGACTTCTGTTTTCAGGCTCAGCTAATGCGATTGTGATTGAATCTCTTCCCTCAATTCCCGGAAGCTTTGTCTAACTAGGTTGAGCCGCAGGTTTGGACAGTAGGTGGAAGCGAGCCTTCGCTCGATTCTGTTGTGTTCTGTTATCTTGAAAGGGATGTTATTTTTTCAGTTGTTTACCCTTTTGGCTTATTCTAGAGAACCGTTAGACTAGTTTCATTTAGCGGTTTGGAGACAGCTGGCATGATAATGTCTGCTTCAGATGTTTTGATCAGCAAGAGGTCGCTGCTCGTTCAGAGAGGGAAAACAATTTATTAAAAAGCAATTTAATATATTGGTTTCCAGAGATGAGCAGATGCTCTGTCATTTTTAATAAGTACATTTGTTTGTGTTGTGATTTAAAAAGTATTTCTTTTAAAGGGTAGAACACATAGAAATACGTTCTGGTCATGCTCAGGCACTTTACGATTTATAAGTTACACAATGACAAGGATATTAACCATATTCCATTAGAAATCAGTATGATTCTATGTACAAAAAAAAACTACCCCTCTTTTTTCTCAATAGTGTTTTGGCTGAAACTAGTAACTTGTTAGCACTTATTGTAGTATTTTAGTATTGCCCCTGTATGACATATTGCTTTATTGCTTCCTAAACTCTGTAAGCCGCTTTGGATAAAAGCGTCTGCTAAATGACTAGATGTAAATACACAAAAACAGAATAAAATCTATAATACTTATAGATTTAAAAAACTATTTATCTGAAACTATGATTTTTTTTGCCTCTGTTTTCCTGCTAAAAATGATGTGGAGGATGATGTCATTAGGAATTTTTGTTAAAGGCACTGTGTGGAATGTTTTGTGGCATCTAGTGGTGAGGTTGCAAATTGCAACCAACCGCTCACTCCACCCCTCCCGTTCGAAGTGCTACGGAGGCTGTGAGAGGATTAAGATTTTGTCACGTTTTCGCTTCTTTTCCAAAAGAGATAACAAATTTACGACACATGCTCTGTAGAGCAGTTTGTCCGTTTAGGACTGCTGTAGTAACAACATGATGAATCCTATGTAAGGTGACCCACGGTGTATGTAAATAGAAATAGCTAGCCTAGACACATAATGCCACAGGTGTTGGAATGGACCATTTTTTGGCATCTTATCTAAGATAATAAAAACATAATGGATCATTTTATAAGGTCTTTATACACCTCTGAACACAATAGTTATGCGTATTATATTGCATAGAGCTTCCAAAAAAACTACAAACTGGAAGCAAATGTAATCCCGAAAAACATGTTTGTTTATTTTTTAATTAGAGAAAATGGAAAAATGAAGAAACATCTGGAATATTATTACTTAATAAATTGTCTTTTTTCATGTTAGAAGTCAGTTCATAGCATCTGGTAAAAATCTGTTCAATCCAAAATAGTGCAATTTATCTGCAAGGCATCTTTATGTTTTCTTAATTGAGAATCTAGATTATTTATAATTTAAAATCTTTTAAACATTAAATGTATATATATATATATATATATATATATATATATATATATATATGTGTGTATATATAAAGACATACCAGCAAGGATTTCTACATTATAAAATATGTGGCACAGTATGTGCATATGTCAATATAAGTGCAAAGGTGTGGCGTTGACTTCTTTAATAAATATGCTATAGCTGTAAGCTTTCATCTATTTTAAGACAAATGTACGAGACGTTACTGCTGTACCCAGACATGAACCAATTAATCGTTTCCTAGCAACAGCAGTCAATATGTTTCTTAGCAACAACATTTTGTGATATGCAAAATTGCATTTAAAGAGGCTGGGAAAAATCAGTCAAATTACATGTCCCGATGTAATGTGGCATTTTATTTTGGGTATTTTTTGACTATAACAGGAAACGTTATAGTTTCGTGTTGCCCGCAGCAGCATCCCTACCTCATTCCATCCTTTTAAAAAAGTATATGTAAAGTAAACAAAATGCCTGAAATAAATGACACAGGTTGAAGCGTCATGCGTTTTTCTAATGCTTAGTACATGGATGTATACGTTTTCAGCATGTTTCAGTGTGGATAGGGCGAAGAGCACTTTAAAAATGAAAACCCAGTTTTCAGAGGAAAACTTTTGGACAATGTCTCAGCGGCATGTGACGTTGTGAGGTGCTTCATAAGTTTCGAATTACTTGCCACCGACGTGGAGCCTCTTTCTTCCTGAGCTTTTAGATGATGTAAAACTCTCATTTTCAAAAAACTTGACCCATAAGACTGGTTTTGTGATCCAGGGTCACATAGTCTTTCATTATGAACGGTATATTTATCTTGTATGTGCCATAGTTTATTGTGTCAAGAGCTTGTCTTTATGCATCAGATGCAAAGGTTTTCGCTTTAGCACAGGTGTGCTATGGTGCATGAGTCCAGCATGTCACTCAATGTTATTCAGTAATTCGCCCTATCAGTTACACTTTAAAAAGTGCCTAGTGCATATTTTACAGTAGGGTGACAGACCATTTATATTTTGTTTTGAGGATCTATTTGTTGCTGCAGATGTAATAGAAAATACTGAATATTTCATGATGGATTTGAACTCATATCTCAACCCCATCATGAAGTCTGGGCACCAAATCATTAGAGCAGCTCCAAGCATGATGTTGTCCTGAGAATTCAAACATATTTCCCTGGTTGTGCGCCTCATTACAAGCCAGTGAAGGTTATGTGGTGTTTTGAGTTTTCTTGCCTTCTTTCACACTGCACATTGATTCATTTAGTTTAAAATAGCCGTGGTTTAAAAAAGTTTAGAGACTCTAGTTTGCTTTAAATAAGCATTTCTGCATGTATTGTGGCCATTCCATTGCAGTGTCAGTTACATTTTTCTGAAGGACATAACATATTTACACACTCTGTAGAGCAGTTTGTCCGTTTAGGGATAATGTAAAAACACATGGTGAATTCCATGTAAGGGGACCTGCGGTGTATGTAGATAGAAATAGCTCATTCTAAGATAATAATAAAATAATGCTTCATTATGTCTTTACACACCTCTGAACACATAGTTATGTATATTATATTGCATTTTTCTCAATAGATCCTGCTATATATTACACATTGCACCTTTAAAATGTCACTACTTGACAGAATAAAACAAAAATGATTATTTCACTTAAACACACACCTTAGTACATTTGGAAAACCTAAAATAGTTTTGGAGCTGTCTCTTATTTTTTCTGCTGCTGTATATATTCCATTAAATTAGATTTTGGTACATGCTGTGTTTGTTTTGGGGTGGACAGTAAGCCCTGGCTCCCTGTTTGCTGATGTGTGTTAAGGCCTCAGTTGAGCTGCTGACCTAGCATACCACTAGCATAAATCATGCTGAGCCTTCCCAGACATCACCATCAACACCTGGTGGCTTCTTTTTCAGCCAGGTGGACAGGACAAGCACCAGCATACCCTTAGAATAGAATGTTTATTCATAAGCACAGCACCAGTGCCAGCAGATTTTTTTATTGTCTTTTCAGTATTACTCTGGGCCATCACCATGTTAAGATATAAAGTGTGCCACAAATCGTAAAACAAAATGCACTATTCTATATAAATAAATAATGTGAGTATTGTGTTCACACTAAAACGAGTGAAATGTACAAACTGAATGTAATTGACTTGTGTTTGTAATGCTTTTGACATCAACAAGGAAACCGTGTTCATACAATATTCATACAATAGTGCATTGCTGTTAAAGGGGAAATAGAAATAATTTAGAATACATTTTTGCTGCACTGTCCCTTTAAGACACTTTTAAATTGACAGATCAACAATCCACCCAAATTTGTATTCTTTTACTTTCTATGCTTTCTGTTTTCTTGGACTGATGGAGCACTACAAGCTGTCAATGCTCCCAATCTACTTTATTACTCCTAATGTACCGTTTTTTATAAACTGTTGTACTGAGTGTGCATGACATTGCTGCATAATTTATGAGAGGCCAGCACTGCAGTCCAGTCTTTCCTGCCAATGTTGCCTTTTCATTTGGATATTCAATGGCGATCATTTAGGATGGCCAGAGTTGATTTAAACGCTGACCGTGACAGTCTTTTTGCATATCAGTGCATCATTTCAGAACAGTTTTGGAATCCCTTGTTGTGATAAAGTGAAAGACTAGAAGTGAACTCTTTTTTGTAATGTCCATGATTTGGGTATTGGCTGCTGTGGTTGAGACAGTGGCTCTTTGTTTTATTATTATTTATTTTCTTTGCAGCGATACCAAATTGTGAAAAAACGCTATATAGAATAGTATAATCCATGTGTTTAAGGCTTAAAAAGTTGCCTGTCTGTATACAATTACACACTTAGTCCTTCCAATACAATCCTGTGTGACATTCTGCTCACATGGTGTAAAACAGACCCAGTGTTTGCAAAAACAGTCAAAATGTCACCAGATCAATGTGTGTCGGCTCCCCTGATCCAATACCATTACTAGCTTTCAGAATATAACATTATTCACCTCTAAACCCAAATATTCTGTCAGATTTCCAGCAATTTGTTGATGTATTATTTATCTTTGTGAATCTCAGAACATTGGCACCTCTGGACCATGCGTTTTGTTGAAGGGTATTAAGCTGCGGTTTCTAAAACAGGAGAACTTGATCAAATATGCATGTGTAAAATGCTTTGTTGGTCTTCTCATCTTTGTTGCTTCCTGTCTCACTTGCTTTATTTCTTTCTCACTCATTGCAGGTGTATGAACGGGGAACTAATGTTGAACAGTTTGTGACCCGCTTCCTGTTGAAGGAATCAGCCAATCAGATTCAGTCTCTACTGAGCTCTGTAGAGAGTGCCGTGGATGCCATTGATGAGCAACATTCATCTGTGGGGTGAGAGCTTTGTTTGAGATGTCTTGTACATGACTGGCATTATTCTTGTAATGGAGGTTATTACATCCTCTCAAAACTCCATGGCGAATGATGTGAACTGGACATAGTTCATAGTCTCTTCAATATCCGGCCATGATTATATCCATAACTGTAGTATTTAGTGTTTGATTCAGCAGATGCTTTTGTAATTAAAGTGCCTGACATTACACTAATTGCATGATTTCAAAGACTGATAATATGGATGATAATAGAGCGAGGTTGTAATTTTAGCCCTGCGCAGAATGCAGAATGCAGATTGCAGAATGCAACCTCTGTTGTTGCCTTGATAATTGATTATTGAGCTGCCGTCACACATTTGAAAAACATTTGCTCAGTGAAAATTATAATCATTAAACCGTTATGTAGTAAAATGACAGCTATTGCAGAAAAAGATAATCAAACACTTTTTATTCATGTCCTTGTTCTCCCTGTTCTGACCTAGATCCTACCCCAGTAAGACTAGCCCGCGTGTTCCAGATAGACGCAATGTGGCCCCGGTGCCAGATTACCCTCCCAACAACAGAGTCAGTGCGAAGGAGAGCATGAGGAACATCAACACAGGTGCAGGTGAGACTCGAGAGTTAAAGCTATTTAAAAGAGTGCATCCGAATACCCACTCCTGAGTGAAGAGCTCTTGAATTGAGTAGTCTGTATGGTGCTACTTTATCATGAAAGTTTCCTTGTTAATGGAGCAGTACTGTACAAATAATATTCAAAGCTACTAAGAATTCAAAGCTCTGTAAGATTTGTTTGCTTTGTGCAATAATTGCCTCTGAAACTTTATTTGTAGGTCTATTTGGATAAATGCATCTGCTTAATATAAATAGAACTATGCAGTAGTGAAGTGTGAAGAATATTTTTATAAAATGACGATCGTCATGGTTACTTACAGCATCTTGAATCTTATCAATTTATATACTGTATTGCATGAGGAGAGACTATGCATTAGACCTAATAAACAATATTAATATTGTTTATAAACCAGAATTTAGAAATAAAATATGCCAACATATATAGTAACCATTAAAAATATATATTTCCAGAGACATCTCACATGCAGATTCAATAATAAGAGAAGCATATCTGTAAAGTCTCCACTCTTTAATAGAAATAAAGCATCTGTTTGTGAGAGCAGTGCCAGCTGTGATGTGAGGAGACTTTCTGAACAAGGTTTGATGAAAAGCTTGAGATAAACATCAAAATTAGTTTCTTGCCTCAGAGCCCTTCACTTTTCCCAGCCATCTCTAATTTATTTCCTAATTGATATCATCTCAGTCACTTAGGCACAGAGAAACGGGATCTTCACGGAGGTGTGGCTGCTGTTCCTTAGCCAGGAACTGTGAGATGCAAAGATTACCTTCACTTGTATTACTGAGAGCGATTAGCACATAGATGAGAAAGAGCATTTTAGCTGCATTTTTCAGTACTGTTTCTTTTCTAGTTTTTTTTTGCCAGAGTTTATTGATGCACTTGTTTAATGGTCTGTTTGATGAGACGCAAATTACTTCTATTCATCATTTGCTTTTCCCCCACAAACACTGCATAAATCTGTGCGGTGCGGTACGGATCTCCTTTATGGCGGTTGAGATTTGGTGGCCAGCTGCTTTATCATACCCAACACCCAAGTTAAATTCTGTCCATGTGCTGTGTGCTCATACTCCTTCTCCATATACTGTTCATTATAAATGAGATTTGGGACTGAGCTCCAGTAATTTATGGAACTATCCTAAAAACACACAAAAACAACACTGTTTGCGGGCCAAATCAACGCATACACCACCAGCTCATGACAGCCCTGCGTGTATGATGCAACTGGAGAAATGTGTGAGATTTTAATGAGAGGGCAGGAAAAGGTTTTACTCGAACCGTTCCTGAGCTTCAGTTAGAAGTTACAGCATAATGGAAATAAAACTTTTATCATGCTTCAGTCTTGTAACACTGTATAAAAGCTTTGAGTAAAGAACAGAAAACCAAATGGTTTTTATTTGAAGCAATGCTGTTGTTTAGAGGCTTCTGAGTTTACAGAATCTGTGAGCTGTTTCGTTTGAGATATAGTCGAGGTGATGAGACGTCTAAGCAGAACGTATGTATAAAGCTCTCACTGATGTGCACATGTTTCATTGATGGTAATTAATATAGATCTCAATCGTGTATTGTAAAGTGGTCCTGTCCAATACAGAGTGACATAGCAGTGCTGAATCAAAAGAACTCGGTTTTACGGGCTCTGTTCAACCGCTGGCACTAGTTTTAAATTCCCCCCAAGGCACAGATAAAGCTGACTCGGCTCACAATAAAAGCGCTATTCCAGCTGTCAACACCTTCATGGAGAGCCGGGATTGGAGAGTCCAAGATGTAGTTTATGAGCACCGGCAAGAGAATATTGATCGATACTTCTGCTTCACGCGTGGCACCTTTTTCCCATCAGTCAATAGCTGGCGTTTCTCAAAATGATTTCCTTCTCTCACTCTTGTTTTCTAGCTTGCACAAACACACACACACACACACACACACACTTAGTGATAGATATGATTCCCTTCATTTAAATTATAATACTATACAATGTATGTTATTACATTTATGTATTTTGGAAGACACTTATCAACTTTAAGACCATGTTTACAAGATGAAAAGTTTTTGAAAAGTTTTACGTACACATGACAGCGTTATCAAAACGATACACGGATCCAGGAAAACGGACAAAAAACCCCGTACATACACATGCCTGGCCAGTGGAGGGCGATGTTATACATACACAGTTATGTTTTTAATACCCTTGGTCGACGTATATGTGTGTTAAAAGTCTGGCGAATGTAAATAATGTGTCTCTGCTGGTCATATTGGTGCAGTAAATCCTCATTTTGCTGGGGAAACGTTAATACAGAGTCGAGTACTGGAAGCCGCCATTTTGTTTTGGTTATACCCGCGCGACTGAATGTGTAATACGCATGCGTGTTACGTCATCGTTTTCAAAAAGTTCTGTCTTGCAGTTTACGTGGATTTTGCGTTTTCGGTCCCCCAAAACGCTGTTTCCATAAACGAACAAATAAAAAGTTTTGCGTTTTCATTTGAAAATGATCTTGTCTAAACTGCCTTTTAGTATGTGTTCCCTAAAACTCAAATCCATGACCTTGGTCAATATGACTAGCATGAAATGACATTTAGATGTAAAATTAAAAAAAATAAAGTACGTATGTGGCGTAAGCTGACTTCACTGCCAAATATTCTCATTTGTTCTAGTCTGAATACAATGTGTTGTTTTAAAGTGATATAATCATTCTTTAAGGACTGTATATCAGCACGCTGTGTGTACGGATGTAACAGCATTGTGTCCATTGATTTCCATAAAGACATATTTATCACTATAAATCACTATAAAATCACATTATATTTAATAGGGGACTAATTTGACCCATGATTGTTGTCATTGACTCACGAAAGAAAAAAAGGTTTCAAGCCCTGTTCACTCGGTCCCCTTATCGCCATGGTAACAGTTTATGTGTTCCAAAGTGTCTCCCGTCTGCATTATACAGGCCTCATCAACACTAGGGAGGTGTTAGAGTCTAATTGGTTTGGCACCTCAAGTGGGGCGGATTTCAAAGGCAGGAAAACCTTTTGCCTCATTAATGGGATGTGTCATTGCATAAAGAAATAAAGGGAGAGTGGAAATCATGTTAAACGCGCTCTAATTTTGGTTTTCAGTGAAACGCAATATTCTTACGTTCTATTCCCTAACCGTCCCTAATGATCACCGTTTGGTGTGTAACGCTGTTGGCGAAATTGCGTAACCGATCAATATAATGACTGCAGCTCGGTAATAATGCCTGAACATTTGATTCACTCTGTTTCATTGCTATGACAGCCACTCACGACAAGAGTTTTAGGTGCCTGGTTGAGTTAAACTTCATTGAAACTATCTGCAAATTATCCACTGGATCTCTGTTTCTGTCTCTTAGGAGCTGTGGAGGTGAGAAAAGAGGGACTTGAGGCACAGATCAACCGACTGGCTGAGCTGATTGGACGTCTGGAGAACAAGGTAAGTGCTTCGGCTTATAACATCGAGCGGTCAAGTGTTGCATGCTGAGAAGCGTTTTATACGGCAAGAAGTACAAAATCTGTAGACTTGTGCAGTTACAATCCAGTGTATAGAGAGATTTTGGTTTTAGTCCATCTGCTAGTGTCGAACTGATCGATAAATGCTTACCTTAAACTAAAACCATGGATCATGAATTTACTTTGGACTCCATCCTTGCATGCTATAAGAGTTGTAAAATTGTCGTATTTTGCATCTTCAGCTTTCTGTTTTCTGTTGCTCTTGCACATCCACACACATGCACACATTAAGATAATTACACACATTCATATATAGAGGCCTGGGATGAGAGTCACATTGCGTTTACAAACCCACTAATCTGTTTTCCTATAGTTATTACTTCCATTGCTCGGGTGGAGAGCAGTGAGGGGGGGGCTGTAAATGAAACAGTAAAACAAAAAAAGCTATTAAATAAATCTGACAACCAAACTACCGTGTTTAGTAGATTTCCAGTTTTACTCTCTGACTGTGTTCACTCAGTTCTTGCGTATTGCTTCTGTTTTTGCTCTCACACTTTCCTCCCCATGATTAAAAGGTTCTTTGTGTTTAAAAACAGTTCTATTTTTAGATACTAAACAAATGTGGCACTATATTTGGTTGATTGTGTTTGAGGGGAGCTTGTTTATTTAGTCTTGTCAGTAAGGATATAAGCAGATGCTGACTTCACTTCAGTGAAAGTCAGCAACCCTTCATCCCTCCATCTCCACCTTGTCTTAACATTCAACATACTACATTTATCTTAATCAAATAGGCCAGGAGGGTTTTTGAAGCTCATGCCAAATTCTGTGAGAAACCACATGTGTTTAAAGGGATAGTTCACTCAAAAATTTAAATTCTGTCATAATTTAGTCACCTTTGAGTTGCTCCAAATCTGTTTACATTTCTTTGTTCTGATAAACAGAGAAAGATATGAAAAGATACTACCATAGTAGGAAAAATTACTTTATAATTTATTTTGTTCTGTTGAACACAAAATTAGATATTTTGAAGAATGTAGGACAGCAAAATGTTTGGGGGCTTCTTTGTCTACCATTATTATTTTTCCTACTATGGTAGTCAATGGGGTCCACCTACTGTTTGGTCACAAGCATTCATCCAAATATCTTTCTCTGTGTTTAACCAACCAAATACATTTATACAGATTTGGAACAACTCGAGAGTGAGTAATTCATGACAGAATTAAATGTTTTGGGTGAACTATCACTTTAAGGACAAAAAATGAATTTTTAACCCAGTGTTGGGTCAAAAGAGACAAACCCAGTCATTGAGTTAAATTAACTTAGAAAATGTTAATATTTGACCCAGCAGTGGTTTAAAACAGACCAGCATTTTGGGTTGAAACGCCCATCATAGGTTAGTTTACAACCTAACAGTTGTGTTCAGGCACGTGCAGGGGGGGTGAAGGTTGCTTGAGCACCTGCCCCGTTGCCCAAAGTGCCCTTTTTGATGCCCAAAGTGCCCTTTTTGTGGCCGATATTGGTCAGAAAGTCTTGAGCACCTGCCCCTCCAAAGGTCTATGCACGGCACTGGTTGGGTTCGTTTATACGCTGGTTTGAAAATAACCCACAAATTTAGTGAGTGTAGTAAAAAATGGGTCCTGAAGCACACCCAGTTAAGCTACTATTATAATATTAAAAGTAATAGAGATGGTTAATACTGCAAATTTTGGCAGGCGGTTTTCTGCAGTTTATTTCAGAAACGAATGAAGGGTTATCTGAGTTTGGCAGCAGAGGGTTTAGCTTCACTCCTGTGGCACTGAGAGGTTTTGGTGCTGGTCCAAGCGCAGATTAACATTTAATACATGTACATATGCACACTATTATAAGTCTGCAGAGAAATGTTCTAAAGAGCTTTTAATGAATTACTTAAAAATGAATGAAGAGGTTAATTAGTGTTTCACCAAAGAATGATATATCAACCTATGCCATGCGTTCTGTGGGTGTTTTGTTCTAACTTTTGTGTTAAAAAAAAAGTGAAACAAGATTCTGGACCAGGGTTGTTTACATTATGCAAAACGGCCCACTAGTTAGCAAGATTTAGCATGTGTGTTTTTTTTTAGATGAGCTATGAAATCTTTTGCAATAGTCATCCTTTAAGCCAGCTTTCCAGATTTCTGAGATTCGTGACAGTTTCTTCTAGTTGCCATTTCAAACTTTTCTGTTCATCTGCTCCATTTACTGTAAGATCTGCCAAGGTCAATCAATAAAAGCCTAATGCACACCTGGGTCTGTACAGGATTCAACACTTGCTCCTCTGAACGTCCATCCTCAGAACCTTCACTTTAAATGAAGTGTCAAATGTAGCACCGTATGTGTGTTCTGTTGTTTCTCTTTTATGTTGCTTTTGGCCAGCATGAATTAGGTGACCCTGTTTGGCTCAGAGTTGGAACAGTCATCAGAGGGCTCTTGTTGTCTGCATAATGCCCCCCCAACTCTCCCGCTGCTCTAAGAAAAGCTTCATTTCCTTTATACATCCAGTTGTGGCGTTCCCCTGCGCTCCATCTCTGACAGTGTGCTGCCTGTCATTCTGGCTATTCTTTTTGATGGATAAGCCTCCATTGCTTTCCTCTGCGAGAGAGACAGCTGCATGAATTTATGGCATCATTACCGGCCATTATGTATTCTGTCATTCCATGATGGGGAGGAATGTTCTCCAGCATCGCCATTCATACGGATGAACTGACCTAGGGACACCATTATATTTCAGGTTGTGCAGAACATATGCTTTCTCAAGAATGCTTTTAAGAAATAGTTCAACCAGTAACATTTTTGTCATTTAATAGCTGGTTCCAAAACCATATGACTTTCTGTTTTCTGTGCAACATAAATTTTGTGCCAAATGTTTACAATACTTATTACATACAGAAGTAGAGACTGGGACTGCTGTGACCAATAAAAAAATAAAGAGCATTGTTACTTGCCATTAGGCTAGTTCATTTGATTTAATGCACAGAAATTGTTTAATAGTTTTAGTAAACTTTAATAACTTTAAGAATGAGTAAATAATAATAGAATTTTGATTTTGAAAGTTTCCATAGGCAGTTCTTTTCTAAACCGACAAATGCATAACGCCTTTGTATTTGGAATATATATATCTTGGCACTGATGTCCCAAAGATTTATCTATATTTTGTGCTTACATTCATCAGCATAAACATCTGTTTTATAGTGTTTGCATCGGGTTAACGTACACAGAGGTGCATAGAACGTTCTTTTTTTCTTTCTTTTTCCTACTGTTATATTGAACAGCAGGCAGATGTGCTTTAGTGTCTCATCTTCTATCAGCTCACTTCATTGAGTGTTTGCAGGCAGACAGCATCAGTCAGGGGCGGCTGAGGGGGAAAGTGAATTCACTAGTGGCTTTTCTGTTCTGGTTTGTGTTGCAGACCGTTTGGTTTGACCTACATCAGCGACTAACAGACACTGATGGCACAACTAGCGCAGTAAGTACTAAAGCATGTCTTATACCAGAAAGCATGGAAAATACTCAAACACAATGCATGACCAAAAATCACTTTTCTCTTTAGTGTTAAAATAAAGCAGTTAGTTCGCAATAATAAATAAATGAACCCCTCTCACAGAAAAGCTGCCACCTATTTATTAAAATTCAGGAACATTCGTATATCAGTACCAAGTCTGTGTGTTTAATACAATCAGAGTTGCTCTGGCCCCTTAAAGATAAGAAGCAGTATCACACTAAACCATGCCAGGTCACAAATCAGCGCAGGTAGGCCAGATGATACACAGCAGGGAATGCACAGAAATATCATACAGTTTTGGCAAGTTAAAGGAATAGTTCAGTTGTTCCAAACCTGTATAAACGGCTTTGCTCTGCTGAACAAAAAGATAAATACTACCATAGTATAATTATTTAAAAAAATATCACATTTTACTAAATTTTATATAATTAGTTATTGTGATGTTTGGTAATAATTTGATTTGTCTTTCTTTCTCTTTAATACTTCAAAGTAACTAGGCTGGACAGGTTGTCAGCTTGCACCAGTCTGTATTTTCCAAATAATATTTAATTCCAAGCAATATATTTAAAAGTTTTAATCTAATAAAAGGATTTGTTAAAGGGAACCCTGCCTATATAAATTCATCTGAGCTCTCCAGTGGTGAGAGGCTCAGTGTCCAGCACACAGATTCCCATCAAATTTACTGTCATCTTATTGTCACTGGGGGATCAGACAAAATTGAATCACTCCCTTATCATCTATTAATCCTTGTCAAATTTCAAGACAAGTCGTAGCCGGTAGCCTTGTGGGCATGTGCGCTTCGGGCTACCCGGGTTCAATTCTCATCTCGTGGTCCTTTCCTGATCCCACACCCTGTTCTTATGCATCAAAGCAGTTGTGCTTCACTTTTATGTGTTTAAATATCTATGAATGCATATATTAGCATAATTATTGCAACTTGTAAATATTTATATTAATCCTTATTTGAACCCATTGAATGCATAGAAAACAATGCCCTTAGAAGTCAATAGCAGATCGCTGATGGAAAGGAAAGTCAAGACGCTGCAATCCTCCCTTTTATCTCTCGTCTACAGAGACCGGACTAATGACTGATCAGTCCAACAGCCCTGTGCATCTGTTAGCTCAGCAGTTTACTTTATAGGCTGTATTCACTGACTTAAATAGTCTCCCACACCACCCGCAGTGCTTGTCTAGATTGGCATAGAGGAATATAAATGAGCTGTCGGCTGATAAAACCACTGAGGCTGGAGAGGAAGAGAGAGTCATTTGAGGAGGTTATACAACTACATATCTGAAAGCCCTTTTTGCTCATTTAGAGCAAATTGTCATGAGATGGATGCAGACAGAGAGGGAGATCTTAGCTGCTTTTATCAGTACGCTGCCATTTATGTGCTCTAGACGCAGTGCTTTAATCTGGTATTAACAATGCGGCTAATTTAAAGAGATGCTGAAGTTTAAGAGCAATGTTTTCAGAGAAAAAGAAAAATGGGGGCAGAAAGATTGCAATCAGAAAGAAATGGGATGGTATTCCCCAGTTTCCATGGTAACGGTGAAATTTTTCTAACCCTCTGAAGGTTTCTTCTGTTTTTATGGGCTCATACTGTACCTTAGACTTTTTTCACACTTATATGTGTGTGTGCGTGAGTGTGTATGTTCATGCACATGTGTGTGTGTGCGTGCGTGAGTGCGCGTGGTTTGACTATTTTTTTATGTGAATTGAAAATAGACATTTGGAGACCATATATAATATAAACTAACCAAACCACCTTTTGCTTTTGCTTTGAATGTGAACCTAATCATGTAAATGTGTTTTTTGTATCATTAGCTTAGTTTGAAGACCTGAGTCTATGCAAGGTCCTCACTTACTGTATATAGTGTGTGCGTGCTTGTGTTTCCCAGTCCGATGCATAATGTAGAAGTGAAGCATTTCCACTCTGCATGTGTTTTTTTAAGGTTCATTAGTTTAGCTTCCCTTCTGAGCTTCATTGAAACACACAACATGTGCACACACATATACATATAACACACTGAGCACATTCAGCTGACGATGCTGTCAGCCAGTTCTATCTGAAACTCAAATGAGAGAGTGTAATAAAACCAAGAAATATTGCTACAATAAATTAAACCAATTCTTACCAAAGTAGTAGAATTAAGGATTGTAATAATACAGTGAATTCACACTTATCCCACACAGCCCAGAGACTCTAACTTGCTTAGTCTGTCAAGCTCTTTTATCATTTTATTCCACTGCATTTGATCTCATTGAAACCTCTTGCTGTTTAAACAAGAAGACTAATGAAAGACATTACAGAAAGCAGCTACAGTGCAGTCGCATGTCGCAATTGGATTTTAAATATATAAGCGGTCCCATAATAATTCTTATGTGGCCTTCAGACCAGGCCTCCAGTGGAGATGAATGGGAAAATAGGATGATCCTGATTGAGTTTTGTGTAGGTTGGGTAATGTAGTGTTTCTGATTGTGTTGTTGGGTGATGCTCTTTATTAAGTTCAGGGTTTATTAGTATCAAGTCTTCAGGGAGCAGGAATGTTGTCAAATCAAAGTGCCTGTTGGTTTCGGTTAGATTTATCTTTCCCACCTACTGGGAAAAATACATGCTCTATTAAGAATGTGACACCTTAATTATAGCATACGGTGCATGTAGTTTACAAGAAATACCCTGACATCTTCAAACACATATGCTTTTGCACTATTTCATGCTTGTTTATTAAGCAATATGCCTTATATGCTTCTCAGAAGCAGTTTAGTAAGAAAATGTTATGAATAGTCAGATGTGTGTAATATTTAGGAGGATCTATTGACAGACATGCAATATAATATACATAACTATGTGTTCAGAGGTGTATAAAGACCTTACATAATGAAGCGATATGTTTTAATTACCTTAGAACAAACTATTTCTATCTTCATACACCGCGGGTCCCCTAATATGAAATTCATCATGTTGTTTCTACAGTAGCCCTAAATGGATAAACTGTTCTACAGAGCGCGTTTTGTGAATACGTTATCTCTTTCAGCAAAGAAGCAAAAACGTGGCGAAATATTTGTCCTGGTTCAGCCACCATAGCACTTCGAAAGGGAGGGGCGAGCGGTGGAGTGAGCCGTTGGTTGCAATTCAAAACCTCACCACTAGATGTTGCTAAAATCTCCACATTGCTCCTTTAACAAATAAACTCTAGCCAGTGGTTATATGCAAATATCATTAGAAGGGGTTTATCTATTATAATTCCAGTGTCATTCGTGAAAGTGGCATGTTCATGTACACAAAATAGCGACATGCATATAGTGTGACTCAAATGTGGATGTATTGCAGTGACAGTGACATGTGAACAATTATGTCAAAACCTGCAGCAGTTCTGTTTTAAATCCATTAAGTTTTAGATTGATCATGTTTCAACACTTATCCAACTAACCTGTTGTAACAGTATCACTGTTTGTGCTCTGCCCTGAGATATTTTTTACATTCCTTTATTTGAGTTAGCCAGCCACACTCCCACATTTCAACCACCGCTTGCATTAAACTGGGAATTAATTAGTTACTTAGGCGATGGTCCAAAAGACTTATGAAGAGTCTGACTGTATTGATTTTACCGTCTGCTAGTGCATTTATTTTTCCTTCTCCTCGAGGAGTAACTCTATGCGGTAATACACAGCTTGCAGATCTTACGTAACTCTCATAGTTTAATATAGATTGTGATTCTCAGGATTAGAGGGTCAAAGCTTTTAAGGCAATTTCAAAGGTTTTTCCGAGGCGTTTCTCAAAAACAAGGCTTGTTTCCAAATGATTATAACTCACAGTCAATTGAGGAACCCGTCTCTGATTACATTCATTTTCTATTAGTATTCTTAAACATTGCATGCATTTTAATTATAATTTTCACATCACAAGTCATACCCAAAGTCCCTACACACTCACAAACTTCATTAAGTAAATTGTTAAAAACGAATCTAACAACATCTCTACTCCTTTAATGAACTTCTCTCCATCTCTCTCTCTCCAGTCGCTGTACCTGATCCGCCAGGAGATGAAGGTTTCCCAGAAGCAGCTTGGAGAGTTCTGCGAGGCCCTGAAACAATACCTGAAAGATGTGTCTACTCAGAGAGACTGTTTCCAGTAAGTTAACTAGTTGTTTATCTTAAGCTTGACCTCCTAGTGACTCTCTTTTCCCTTTATGTATCAATCCATTTTATTGAATTTGCCGGGTAATCCAGCAGTTATGTGACAGTGCGAATACAAATCTTTGCTGTGCTTTGTATTTGTGCTGTCAAACTGAAATGCCTAATGTTTTCAGCTTTTATCTGCTGGAGAAAAAGCACATCGCTCCAATTAAAACGGTGTCATCAGATGCACGTGCCTGGTCCGAAGTTAACTTCCGGTCTGTGTTTGTTGATCAGTATGGCTAGTGGCTAATAATATAACTATTTTTATTTTATTTATATTAACATTAACATTAATTTATATTCATATTTTATTGTATAATAACTATATTAAATAAACAATTTGTTGAATGGGTCGTGTAACTTTGTCGCATTTAAGTTTAGCAAGTAACGGTTCTTCTACTAGTATCCCAAAATAATACTGACCAGACATACTTTTAACTTACTAGCTAATGTCATTTACTTATTTCTTTTGCTTGTTATCAGAAATAATCTGCTGGGACTCTATTCTTCATGCGTTGACATCTCAAAATACATGTAACACCATTTTGCATCATACTATGATGTTTGAAAATGATGCTGATGGGGTGCAATAAGACCGTTTAGCACCTTCATTAATATGCATCTGTGATTGAACGTCCGTGTTGAAGTACATTACATTACATTTGATCACTTTTCCTTCTGTGGTTAAAGCTCGAAGAGATCAGAATAGTGCTAAACTACATCAAAATCAGTAAGTTACCAAAGTAAGACATTTTAGTCCAAATTCCTAACCCAGATAGAAATAGCATGAGAGCATTTTTTGAATCCCCATGATGAAATATTCATGTAAGAGCAGCCAGCAAAATAGGTTCTTTTGTTGTGTTTCTTATGGAAGTTCCCAGACTCTGGTCGCTGAGAGCTTGATGGCAGTATTTTGTACTGCTGTCATGGTTTACATCACATGGTGAATAATTGATCAGTTAGAGCATCTGCAGGCTTCTACTGAGACCCCTTGCTGCTGAATTGACGTCTCTCTCTAGCATCCCTGCGTCTTATATCGGACTCTCTGGTCCTGTAATTTTTTCTTTTTATTTGTTAAACACCTTCAGTTTTAATATTTAATATTTAATAATGTTGGTTAAGTGACCTAGTGGGTATAGTGCACATGTTCACAAATGTTTGCAGTGGTTCTCATGCATTCGACGGCTGGAGTCTAGCTCATCCCCCCAGCAGCTTTCTCTTAAATTCCTGTCACATTTCAACTGTCCTTATGAGGACTAAACAACTAGTTGCATCAGGTTTGCTATCTCTGATGAAAGTGTGCAGAGGTCTGTGGGAATTGTTAGAACTAGCTGTGAAAGAGTTTAGGCCGGTGTCAATTAATAAACCAGATGCTGGATTGAATTAAAGCTAATCATTGTTTGGTTTTATGGCCTGAAGGGGTGCAGTAACAGTAAGCAGAAATATGTGAGGAGTTACTGCCATCAAGTGGAGGGACATATAGTGCAATGGATAATTGAGTGTCTATAGGAACCGAGTAAATGGTCTCATTATCTTGTAGTGCTTCTCATTGAAGACATCCTTTTGTTTTCCTTATCCTCTGTGCGTGTTTGTTTAAGATTGAACACATCCGCTTGCCGGTCTGAAAAGTCTGAAAAGTGAAAGTGTGTAGTGTTGTTTCTCACCGCTTGTGTCATTCTGCAGTGTGACTGCTGTACGGCTGCCTGATGGACTGTCCTTTGTGGTCTATGAGTTCTGGGATGGAGAGGAGGAGTGGAAAAGGTAAAACCTGACACAGTTTTTATTCTCAGCGTGAATCCCTCTTTACTCTAGTTGTCTTTTATTGTTAAGGATTTAAAGAATTTGTAGCAGTAGAGGCATTGTGCATTTTTTTCACCCTCAAGTTAGTTCAAACTCTTTCTCCTGTGGAACCCAAAAGAAGATATTTTGAGAAATGTCTTGTTAGTTGTGGAAGTCAATGGGGGTCAGTGTTGTTTGGTTGTCAACGTTCTTCAAAATATCTTCGTTTGTGTTCTGCTACAGAAAGTCATACAGGTTGCTTCAAGGGTGTTTTTTTTATATGTATATTACACATGCATCTTATCTTTTTGACACTTGCCATGTACTGGAACAACATTATTTGTTTTGGTTATCTAACGTCACTGCTTTTCTCTCAGGCACCATCAAACGGCAGCATGCAAGGCCTTCCAGCATGTGAAAGTGGATACTCTGTGCCAGCCTGAGGCTGTGTCTGCCGTCGCTGTGCCTGGTGAGTTTCGGTGGTGTCGGCTGTAGGGGCTGCTATGGGCACTGGCACCAAACTGCCCTTTGATGCCATTTATTTTTGTCATTGTAGTCTGGGGAAGGTTGACGTTCTTGTATTTCAAAGCTACCATGTGCAGCAAAAGGTCTGGCGATGTAGTTTAAACTAGCCAGGATCACCCACTTAGACTGAAATATCCATAGGACTGTCATTTTAATATAATATAAGTGGCATTTTTAAATAGTAATAAAACATTTTATACAAAAAATAATAGATTGACATTTTAACATTTTAAAACAGACTGTATATTGCCATTTTTCTGTTATATTTCAGCATGCTATAAAAATAAAAAAATGTAAGCAGAGTTGTAATCATAATACAGGCAGTTCAGCCATTAAATATTTAGCACATTTTAATAATGATTGATCCACTCTGACCATCCATCTCTATTTCTAGCCGCCTGGTGCAGCCTGAGCAGAGACTGATGAAAAA
This sequence comes from Oreonectes daqikongensis, assembly GCA_026939265.1. Lineage (NCBI taxonomy): Eukaryota > Metazoa > Chordata > Actinopteri > Cypriniformes > Nemacheilidae > Oreonectes > Oreonectes daqikongensis. The sequence goes on from JAOTQM010000187.1 coordinate 6,209,853, forward strand.
TGAGCCAGTCTGCGGGTGGAGCGATCCCGCCTTATGCCTGAAAACCCTCCTCTGCTCCTCTGTTTCCAACCCCCCCATACCTCTGTCACAATCCCTGCTCTCTCAACTCACCCCTTTTCTCTCTGCTCTCTCTCTCTCTCTTTTGTATTTACTTGTTTACACAGTATCCATTTGATATCGAGCCAAAAGTACAGTGTCAACTGCAGAGAATGTTGGACATAGAACCCATTCCCTATTCTATTTCACTACTGCAGCATACAGAATGACGTTTAAAACCTCCCGAAAATGTTTGGGACCTGCACTTGGTTGATGCGTATATATTCAATATCAGGAAAACCACAAAGCATTTGCATTTACAGTATTTACAACTTGCTTAATCAGTCTCTTGTAAGGCTGATTTATTTCATCTTATTGAACACATGCATACACGTGACGGTTTCCAAATGGTACAACTTCTGAGAAGACAAAACTGTGCAGTAAAGTATTGATACGGCTTGACGATGGATAATAGAGTTCTGTGATGTGATGCTTGTTATAGGTTATAAGTTGGTGTTATAAGTACTTTGAATTGAATGTTTTTGAAGCGTGGAACGCACTGAGCCATGTAGAGCGACTGGTGATATTTTTATCAAAACATTAAGCATGATGCATACTGCTAGTCAAAGGGCCTATAATCACATCATATACCAAATAAAGATCTGGTCCAGAAGCACAATATACTGTACTTGGAGTATCTTATGAATAATGTTTACTTATTATGAGTGATTAGTATTGAGGACAGAATTTTGTCGAGTATGTTGTTTATGCTTTTTGAGTGTGCATATATAGACCTTGAAATGCATAGATGTGCAGAGTGACATTGACTGATAGTAATTCATCTGATATTATTGACCATTTTAGTAAACATTTGGCACCAGATTATGCCTCAGGACAAGCGACATTTACGTTCCTTTGACGACGTCTCGAAGTGAATCGCATTAAACACTTCAAGCTTGTTGAGGAGTAAATCTAAGGCTGTTATATCTGAGCACAAAGACTTCGGTTTGGCTCAGTGTATAACAATTCAATACCCGACAGAACAACTGTGGCCCAAACGGCAACATTCCTTTGTTCGCTTTCCCACCAATCCTGCCTTCTGTTCGGTTTGTTGATTCCTCACAGTGAGTGCATGTTACACATGAATGTCCAGTAAATTATTTGCCGTAGAATTTAGCTATGCTACTTTAAATGGATTTTGTGCATTTCTTATTTTCTTTTATATTGTTCCAGTAACGGAACAAAAATAAAAAGTATATATATATATATGAAATGAATCAAACTTAAAACACGAGCAGTCACTTTTAATGGCATTGTTTGATGAAATACTTCTTATACTCTGTATGTTTCTGTAAACTGGCTTTCTCTCTTATGAGTGTAGAGATTTATTGCAGGGATGCAAAGTATTATATTCGTCTTAAATTTGTTCAAATTCTAGATTATGTAGAGTGCTGCTATTCAATAAAGTATTAAAAAAGGACTTGGCATTGTATTAGTTTCTTGATTCAACTGCACAAGAATATAACCTGCAAGAATGATTTTACAATGAAGTTTTATCATGTACATAAAAATATTTCAATAGTGGTTTAAGCTCACAATTAATAATTATTTTATTATAAATAATAGAATAACATTACTCACTTATTGTTAAATCTGTAGCATTGCTTTGATGAAACAACAGTCAAAGAATGAAAACAGCCACAACATTTACTGTAGCACATTTAAATGTTACCTGCATGTTTATGAAACTGAGCAAGAGAGGCATTAAAATTGTGAAACATTTTTAAAAAAAGACACAATATAAATATTACAGATGCACATCATATTTTTCTAAGGTATCACATATAAAGGTGGATTATCATTATTACTTCATTTGTGCAGGATTGCATGAACAACTGAATACAATTACTTCCAAATCTGCCATAACTGTTAAACTCCAAAAGTTCTGGAGCCATTTCTAAAATTATTACCAATAATTTGACAGTAAACTTTTTTACAGTATTGGCAAACATTTTTATAGGGCGATACAGACTGCAAAAGAAATTTAGAGTTCATTTAAAAGTTGCATGACTGCGATCGAAGTGCTTTGTCCAAAGATATAGGCGCCACAGAACAGTGTGATCACTCCCCAGGTAATAAGAAGATATCTGAAAAAAAGATAATTATGTGATGAAATAAGTATTCAGTAGGCATACTACATAAGCGTGTCTCAATTCTTTTCTTCTCACCTGAGTGTAGGAGACACTGCCTCCGACTGCACAGCAAATATCAAGCAAAGCCCTTCAAAACAAATCCACACACATAAATACCATTACCATTATACGATACATATAAAAACAGGTGGAATTACCTGGAAAAATAAAGATGAAGAAGGCACTGATTCCCCCAACAACACTGATCACTTTGCTAATGTCTGGAACAAAGACTGCAATGACAAGTGTGACTGTGACCCAGGCTGTGGTCAGGGCAACACGAGTTTGGCATTCGTAGGATTTAGTCACCACTGTGTGTTTGCGTCGGCGCTTCAACAATGGATCCTGAATTACAGATCTACATATACACAAACAATATTCCAATGCAAGTATCACAATGAAGTAATGTACCATGTGAATAATGTGATTTTCTTCCCACTAATATTGTGAGATACTGCGATGCATACAGTACCTTCCAAGCAGGACAATGATAGGATAGACTGTGATGATTGAGATCCCAAACAAGAGCCTGGCGATGATCATTGTTGTATCGCCCCCACTGTACGACATGAGAATATCAGGATCAACATTCTTCCCAAACGTCAGGTATCCGTAGATTCCTACAAAATAGTGCAGCATTTGTTGTATTTTTAAGAAAATAATCTGACATGGAGCTACTAGTAGGACTAAATGCCACTGGTATGCTACTATAGTCAAGTGTTTATATGTAGTTTCTGATCTGTGTACAGAACCAAACTGACCAGTGAGAGAATAAATGATGAGGCAGATGAACATAGACACGACAGAAATGAAGACCCAGTGTGACAGCTTCCTGTTCTTCATATTACTGTAGATAGCAATACAGGCCTCATGACACTGAAACACAGGTGACAAAACATGACTGTGTTCCAACACCAGGCCTCCAGAACACATTGCCTACAATAAGGTCTCAAAAAGCTTTTCCTTTAATGATGAGAAAAGAAACCTCTGTCCACACCAGCTCATTTCTCATGAATTCCTCTGTTGCATGGTTCTTTTTATATCTACTATTCCCTCTTCTCTCCATCTCTGACTCATAATCAATCAGCCTGAGGCAATGGACACTGAATTATCCTGCTCTCTGCTGTGCCACCACACTGGACTTTTATTACATTTCTGACAATTCCCTATAGTTTCCATGATTACAGAAAAACTCAAAATAAATCTCACCTTCTGGATGAAGAATTTTTCACTTTTTTGCATCTGACCAGACCATAAATTAAATTAAAAGCATAAAAACAACAACACTTGGCTAGAAAAGTGTACAAGACCTACGGTCTTTAGAGAATCAGAAATATCTGGCCCACTAACCTGAAAGCCAAAGCAGATAGTCGGGACAACGCTGAACATTGAAGCCCATGAGCTTATTCTATGTAATAATAAAAAATAATGACCATCACACAATTTCTATTTCATTTATTTATGATTTATAATTTATCTAAGCACTTAACATAAAAACAACTACTAAGATGATGCTAAAATTGCTGTCATCCTTTCTACACTTTTCTTTGAAAGCTTTCTAAAGGCTGGAATACACTACAAGACTTAAATTCTGAACAGATTTTTTAAAAACTAGACATCACAAACAGGGCATCACAAACTACCCATAAAATCTGCAGACTGTCGCAGACTGAAAATCTGGCCAAAATCTGAGCAAGTCTTGTAGTGTGTTCCAGCCTTGAGTCCAGACTTACCCACTGCTGTAAAGAGGTGACAGATTGATCTCACGGACCGGCCTCGTGTGGTATTTCACAGCGATGGCTACAGTAAGATACGCAGCTGCAAGAGTTCCAATGACACTAAGCAAAAGAAATTCAACAAACCAGAAAAATATATATTTAAGGGATAAAATGTAACATAAATAAACAGACAATGACACCAGGACTAACATCAGTCTGAATACACACTATTCTGCTTCATATGACTGGAAAAACCTCTGATTTGTGAACCGACTCAAAAGAAAAACATTTTTCACCTTGTATACTTCTGTATGCTGATCTCCTTAGGTACCGAAAGAGGGAAAATGAGAAAGACACACAGGAGAAACAGGGCAAATCTCTGGTCTGTGTACCAGTGGTACGGCATCTCAGATTCTGGTGAGCCCGTGATTAACTCATACATGGAGAAACACACTGTGGAAAAATATATGGCTATATGAATCAATACAAGAACTGGTTATTTTGAATGCAAAGGCCCTCTAGAGAAATTAAGACACAATGAAATAATGCTTACATTTCTGAAGCTGGTCAGCCACTATGACCAGGAAAGCAACAGATATGGTGAAGAGATTTAAGACATAGCAGATCTCACAGAGCTTGCCTATGGAAGGACCGCACATATACGTGACCACAGCCTGATATGTATTTTGTCCGCTTATAGAGGACGCATAGCCCAGGATGACCAGACCACTGATGAGGAACACAAGAGAAATCTACAGAAGAAAGTCATATGTGCCATATCTTACAGTTGTCAAAAACACAGATTTTGGTATTAAAATACAAATTATGTTAAAATGATCAATGATATAAGTTAGTAAAGTACATCAGATATTCAAACAAGAACGATTTGCATCGCCATAGTTTTACTACAAATATATTGGTTCAACTATGGTTACTGTAACAAAACAATGGTTATCTAAGCATCTACTTGCCAGTTCCACGGTGACAGCGAAATGAATTCCTCCAGCTTTCTCAAACGCCCAGGGGAAAATAAGAAGTCCTGCACCCAGCGCGGACTTGAGCATGATGGAAATCGCTCCTAAAGAACCTAATTTTTGTCCATCTGTGTCCAGCGAGGATTTGGTTAAAAAGGTGATGCTTTCTATTGCCAGTTCTTCCATGCTTGAAACTGCGTGCGTCTGTATGTGCAATGCACGGTGGGAGTTCAAACTTTTGGTCAGGTGAAAGAGGCGTGGAGGTTTGACTTCGCGGGGCAGATCGTTCAACGAATGACATCGAAGGACCGCGAGAGCGAGTCGCATCAGTCTGCGCAACGGTGCACGAAGTCGAACACACACTGTAAAAAATGGCTTTCTTACGTAGTATTTTTTTCTTGTTTTTCAGTACAAATGTCTAACAATTCTTAAATCAAGATTTCTTGATGAGCAAAATGACCTAAGAAAAAAGTCTTGTTTTTAGGCAAAAAATATGCAATGTAAGTAAATTTGTGCTTAAACAAGCAAAAAAATCTGCCAATGGGGTAAGAAAAAAACTTTTAAGTTTAAGAATTAAGTTTGACCTTTTTCTTAGTCACTAAATTCAAGATTATTTTTCTTACCCCGTTTTTTTTTGTTGCTTGTTTTAAGCACAAATTTACTTACTTTTCATATTGTTTTGCCTTAAAACAAGACTTATTTTCTTAGGTTATTTTGCTCATAGTAAGAAAGCCCTTTTTTGCAGTGCACCTGATGGCTGTTGCTTGTTGTAACGTTAAGTCTATTTTAAAAAGAAATGACGTTATCCTGTTTATTTTGTGCATTGAGCATGTTAAATTTGCACACAGTATGCTTTATGTAATTTTGAAAAGTGTTAACTAATGCCCATTATTATTTTCCCATTATTAAGAATGATGATTAGGATTAGGAAGGCACATCCAAAATCCGACTTATTTAGCTTGAATCTTGGGGAAAAAACGTGGGAGTTATGAAAGGGATAGTTACCCCCAAAATGAAAATTTGTCATCACTTCCTTTTTGTCATTTCAATCCTGTATGACTTTCTTTCTTCTGCAGAACACAAAAGAAGATATGGAATTCATAGGTTATTTTCTTACTTTGTGTAAACCATTAAACTTCATTTCTGTTATTAGATAGAATTTAACATAAAATTGATCATCCTCTTTTAATGTTTCATTTATGTTTTTATGTAATATTCAATATAATATTTTGTCCAACTCGTGACATCTTTAAACATCAAAAGACAACTTTCGAAGCAACAGTGTGAGAAGTCATTTGTCTTTAGGTCATGTGTGTGCAGGATAACCCACATTTCACAGCATGCTTTCCAGGACACTGGATATGTTTGAAGGCTTGTGCTACAAGCTTACTGTCACTGGACATCAGAGCCCAAGCTGACATAGTCAGAACTATTGGTGATGAAAGTCACAAGTTGGGAATTCCTAGATATGGGCAACAAGTGGGACATGTGACTGCCCATATGACAAGATTTCAGGAAATCCTTTTAAGCACAGATAACTGGTCAGACTTAGTTCTCATGTTCCGTGTCATTAACCTCCATTAAAGTTTGTCCCCAGACAGAGACCGGTGGCATTTTCACAGGCTTTCCTTCCCATTAAAAATGGATCAGCACTGAGATTTAGAAAGAGACTCTGATGGAATTAGTCAATTTTACACAGCCCTGCAGGCAAAAGAAAGCACAGGCGACTACAAGGCTGCTTAGCAGACAGTGTTGATGGGATTTAGAATGAAAGTGTGTTTATTTTTGTCTGTCTATACCAGCATTCAATTACAAGACTAGTGGGCGAGTCTGCTGAATGCTTTTGTATCTCAGTATATTGGATTTATTTTCCTTGCACCTAGTATCAGTATCATTGACCTCAAAAACTGATTTAAAAAGTCTGGCACAGAAATGATGTTTACTGATATTAACTGTGGTGGGTCCCTTGAAACACAGACAGCAAGTTACAATTCAAACATGCTGCCCACAGTTAAAACGGTTAACATAAACTCAAAGAAATTTCTCTGACTCCCTCCCTTTACTGTCCCCAGTGCAGTGTGCATACTTCATGACTCGAAGAGAAGATAAATAACCGGACACAATGCAGACCAGCTATCAAAAATGTAATCCACTACTGGTCGATCCCTTTTCAATAAATGCGTTTGTTACCTATTATGAAGATATTTCACATCTAGTCTATGCATCTGATAAAGACAACTACAAAAAGAGATGGACCCAAGCCAAATATGGCACAATATTCTGCCATACCGGCAGACTACACCAACACTGACAGCTTCATTTATCTTATGCAAACAAAGGACAAATGGGTTCATCCATCACTGACAGCAGCAAAATACAGAACCATTCTATAGCCATATATACCTGACCGTTTACCCAAATCATCCTTTAGAGAAACAAGATGATAATTGTTCTCACCTTTTCTTTGAAACCATTTTCTTAAGACTTTATTTCACATCCATTACAAAGACAGAGACAGGTTTTCTGCTTTATATCAGATGGGATATATTTTAAACATTGATTCTCCGCACCAACAACATTGAAATCCTGATGGCTATTTACAAAAGATGTAAGCACACGCCCATTTTATAAAAACACATTTTGACAGATTACAAAAACAAGGACATATGGAATCAGTTCAGTGTGTTGATCAGGTAAAATGAATGGCTGGTTTCTGTTGTCCAATTTGACATACAAAACAAGGATCAATAGTAAACGAATCGTCAATAAATTAAAAAAACAAAACATTCCTCCATTTGGTCACTGAATTGAAAGGCATTTGTATAACAAAGACACGGGAACACTGATGTCCAGGCGAGGCTCTTATTTGGGCACAGGTGGCAGGTTCATCATAAGAACATGAAACCTTTCAGAGTTCAATCTCATCATCACAAGCCCACAGCAACACACGCACACTTCAGGGAAGACTGTTCCCTGTTCGTCCAGATGTGGTATGTGCCTGTGTGGCCGATCATACTGTGGGGTTTCGTCCTGGGGTTTGTTGTGACTGTTGCTGAAGGTAAAGTGGCCGTTTCACTCTGGGTTTCCTGCGCTTGGGTTTGTTCTTGGCCTTGGTCAACTGCACCACGAAGAAGGAAAGGACAACCATTGCACCGAGAAATGCAAACACTGGGATGGTCTGACCTACTTCTTGATTATAGCGGCCTGGCATTATTCCTGAAGAAAAATACAAAAGAAAAGGCAATTCTGTAAGTCATGTTTAAGATTTCAAAAAGGTTATTTTCTGATCAATACTTTTCCTCACCTCCTGGGATGTCCCATGCTCCGCTTTCCCCAGGAGACAGGGGTCTAACCTGAGGCCGATATGGCCTCATGTTAGGCAAAACCACCTTGTCCAGGTCCACTGACAGTAGCTTCTGGTGCTTCCACAGATTGCTAATAAATGGAAAAGAACAAACCTATTGTGACACGACAACATTATAGATCATTTTGATCTATAAATAAGATGTATCCGTTTACACTGAATGGCTCAGTTTTCAACTGTACTGACCTAGGAGCAGTTTCATTAAGTGGTTGGGGTTTAGCCCAAGACAGATGAGGGCATGCAGGCAGTGGACGTGGTTTAGGGTCACCCAGATGAGCCTCCAGCACTTTGGAGTAACGGTAGAGGTGGTTACCTTCAAAAGCAAAAAGATTAGTACTCATGAACAACCTGTCTGTAAACACACAAATATATACTGAAGCGTACCTTCCAATCTCTGTGGTAATGGCATGTCTGTGCCTGTAGGTGGCACCATTCTGTTTTTAGAGTGGATGAGGCTGGGTGGAGTCATGCTGTAGGAAGTGTACTGCAGCAGAGCATCCAGAAGCCAAAAACAGTCTAAACAGAGTATACGGTATGTGTCAAATTGTGTACAGTCCATCTCTCCACACCAATACATTGAATATACACATTCCTATACATTACCTTTCTGTCTGTGACTGTCATCAATGCAGTTGGAGTCTCCATAGAGTGCTATGCGCCCTCCCCCCTCAATGGGTGTTTGATAGAGTCCAAGCACAGGCACATTATCCACCACTGCAGTCTCTTGTTTCAAGACCTCCAGTCCTAGAAATGTAAGGATGTCAGATAACATGGAAACAGCATGGATACAGTCTCCAAGGATACAGCAGTGAAGTGAGGTGCATACCTTGATCCTTTAAAGTCTGACCAATAACAATCCCATCTTCTGGAAAACGAGCGATGCTGCAGCCAGAGGCATAATACACTAAAAAGCAAAAAACAATACATATGATATAAACACATTATATACATACATAATAATAACTAATCTGTAGACAGCTGTTTGGTATAATTGTGTTTGTGCAAGTTTACTGATGTAATTAGCAAAACAGAAAAAATAAAAATCATCTTACTGTCATGATCTGCCATTGTGAAGTCTCCCTCATATAGGCCATCACTAAAGGCCATACCCCACACAGAGATCAGGTCATTCAATGCTGGCACATTAGCGCCACCTGTGTCCGGCATCCACCATTGCCTGCAAAAGCAATGGACGTTTTAACATTTGATAAACAAAACATGCTCATGCCAAATAGGGCACTTTGCTAAAAACCCCATTTAAAAAGTACTTGTCAGGTCTAATAATTAAAACCAAACACTTAAAATACTCTAATGGAAGCACAATTTAATTCACATTAGGACAGGAAAAGCAGATGGTATTGGAAAATTAGACACCCATTACCCAACCAGACATTAGATTATGTAAAACCACAATTCATTAGTGTAGCAATTAATGAATCTTGACAAGTTATTATTTGACTGTTTTTACAACAGCATAAACTATTTTGCATTTGCAACAAGGTTAAAAAACCCCACACTAAAGCTTTTAGGATTCCGAAAAGTAAAAGCAGTTAGTACATAAAACAAATATTTTTTTCTGCTTTATTGTACATCAATGGTCAAACGCAAAGAAATTTCTGTCATGCTGGGGTAACGCACAACACAGGTTCCATGTCCATAACAGCTCAAGTACACGCTGACATTAAAGCAAAATAAGGGCAGCAGACCAAATCCTAAAAAATGGTCCTAAATCCTAAAATTGTACATTTATCCAGCATCATCTGCAGCACACTGGAATATTATTTCAGAGACAATAAGACAAGGAATGATGTAGTGTTCAGTACCTGGTGTTCTCATCATAAAACTTGACTTTTCTCATGACTGATGTATTGTACCAGTCACTGAAGACGACGAGAGACAGCCCATTTTCTATGTCTCTTCTCAACTTTGTGATCTCCTCAGGAAAATACTCTTCCTCACTGTCCACCATCAGCAAAGTCCCTAAACACAGACAGGCATTCCAGTTCATTTAAGCAGGTCTATAAGTCTCATTCTACTACTAGACTACAAGGTTCCTGAAAGCCATTCATCCTTTATTAAAAGGGTGTCCGTGGATTAACACTTACCATACTGACTGGCATCAAAGCATGTGATTGGTGCACCCAAAACCTCAATAAAATAGCCCATGCTTCGAAGGTGCTGGTACATGTCTCTGAAGTTAGTATGAATGTGATCACCATTCCTTAAAAAAATGAGATAAAGAATGTCATTTAAAAAATGTTAACAAAAAAACTAAATGGATATTGAAGGTGTAAAAATGCAACTGTAGCTCACCAGTCAAGAGGATCGTTCTTCATGCGCAGGTTATCTCTGGGAAAGTAACCAGGTGGGTAGCGAAGATTATGGTACTGATCCCAAAGAATTCGTTTACTACGTGGGGGAGTGGGGACAATCTTCACCTTCACTGGTAGCTTTACAGTGGATGTCATCTCACCACCTATTGCTGACTGCACACAGAAAACACAGAGACCATAGTAGGTCACAGTCTGCTATTAAACTGCTTAGAACTTTTAGAAAACATATGATCTTCTAAAAATCACATGTACCATTACACAATCTACACCTTATAACTTAACAGTTATGGTACGAAAGACCTTCATACTGTTACTCACATCATTCTCTGCTGGTGATGTCACTGTGAGCATGACATGACCCTGAGCAATGCCTTCCCATGATGCAGCTTTCTTGGCCACAGATATGGAAACAGCCAGGTATCCAGCCCAGGGCCAGAGCACAGGTGAGTAAGAAACTGCAACATCCACATAATTCCCATTCTGAGGAATGTACGGCTGCCAGATGGGCTGGGTCAAATAAGAAAGACGTCTTACACATCTATAAAATATCGCTTGTTTGATGATTCCATTTTGTGTTTGTTACCTACTTTGTCCACAATCCTTCCTGTCACACCCATACCATTTAGAATGGTCACATTGACAATAGTTGGCATGCCACCATAATAAATTGGTTGGGAACAGTAGGGCCACATGTACGGGCACTCGGTCAGATCTATGTAGCTAGGGCTCAAGCTGAAGAATCAAAACAACATCAGACATTCATAGGATGAAACCACACTGAATTGTGTTAAATAATCAGGCTGAAAATAAGGGTGCGACATCTGAATAAAGAACGCGAGCAGAACGCAGGTCAATAAAGAGGGTGAATGGTATGAGAAATACCTGGCTTGTGGCTTGTAGCTGTTAAGGATCTGGTAGGCTCTGAGCAGATCGAGTTTGCCATGGCCCTGCTCAAACATGTTAACACCCGGAAGTCTGCGAGCTGATGCGATCAGAGCTTGCTTCATGCTGGCTGGGTTTACCAACTCTCTGTTCAATACAGTGCTGCGAGAAGAAGACATTTAAATATAGTTAATATAAAACAAAGTGACATAAAGAGTCAAGAACTATACAAGACTATTACAACATGAGAGCAATGTTGTTGTATCATGCCGATCAAGGATCAACAAACAAAACTTGACAAAGAAACACATGAATTTAAATCCCTACTGCATTTGAAAATAAACCTTTGTTGTCCACAGTCACCAGCAAGTCTGTAAACATCAAATGTAAAACATTCTGCTCATTGTTTTTAACGTTCACCTAGCCAGCAGTGTGACAGCTCCAGCCACCACAGGTGACGCAACACTAGTGCCCGAGAGAGAACGGCAGCCCTCCTTCAACCCTGAACCACGTACACCAGAACCATACGTCACGATGTCAGGCTTCACCCTGCCATAGCCACCCGGCAGCTCCTGATGAACAGATAACACACCAGTCAAAACAATGATGAAACCCAGTCAACACGAGAGACTGACAGAAACTGTGATGAGTGGGAAAGAGTGCAGTGTATGTAACAGACAGTGCCTGGAGACAAGAGTCAAAATTCTACAATCATTTATGGCCTGCTAACACTGCAATTCTATGTAAACCACACATACGGATTTTACTTTTTACTTAATAGATTTTGTGCAGGATTTGAAAATTACAATTGTGGCCTTGAGCAAAGTCTGTTTGCTAAGCAAAACTATGCAGTGTTTACTTGTGTCTGTCTATGTTCTATTGTCTGTTTGTATAATTGCTTGTAATTAGTTTCTGTTTATTACGAACTGATCAGTAATTTACCTAGTAAAATCCAGATTGTTGAAAACTCAAAGGAAAACTTTTCAATTTATAAACGTGGCCTAAGACAACTCTATACATTATACACTTACAAAACCTATGACGGATTTAAAGGTTTAATAAAACTGTAACATAGTCTTTTGAAGTGTTCATAACCCTTTAAAGTCCATTAAAGCTGCAGTTTTGCACTCAAGGCGGCTGCATGAAAAAGGTGTAAACGCACCCATGTTGTCATGCCACGAGATGAGAACCTGGCAATGTTGTCCTCGAAATCAATCCCTCCCACACCAATAACATCCATCTGATCTGCAGGATTGTTCAGAGTCCTGGAAGACACAAATCAATCAATCACAACTGTTGGTCAAATGTAATTTAACTTGTCCTTGGACTGATACACTCACCCGTACAATGGACCATCATTGCCAATAGCAGACACCATAATCACCTTGTTGGCCGTGAGCTCCCAAACCTTGTTAGACACAGACAGGAGAGTCGAGCTGTGAGAATTAACTGCACTTTCCCCCAAGATTTCATTTGCTTCCTTTCTGTCCATACCTTATCTACAAACGGATGGTCCATGAAGTCTGGTCCCCCTATACTGAGGTTTAAGACATCTATCTTCTTCAGGATGGCATAGTTGAAGGCATCTAAAAACCAGGAGGTGTAGGACACCTAAAGGAACACAACCAATCAGATTTAACACCAAGGTACTTGCAGATGGACGTGTCACAATACAAATCTTAATATGTAGATTATGTGTGATACCTGGTTATTGGTGAAAACCCTGAAATATGTAGCTCAGAATCAGGGGCAAAGCCCTGGCATTCTCTCATGCTGGCGATAACCCCAGCCACAAAGGTACCGTGACCCAACCCTTAAAAAAAAAAATGACAAAGACAGTTTAGTCAACTTCACAGAGAGCTCAAAAGGAAACTATTCATGCATAAACCAACAAGACACTATGAGAAGCCCTACCATCATCCAGTGTTTTCTCATTGGTCCAATTGGTTCTTTCCTTAACATTCTTAAAGTGAGGGTGCTTCTCACTCAGCCCAGTGTCAAATACTGCTACCTTCACTCCAGAGCCTGTACAGCATCACATACAGACAATACAATGCATACTTCTTAATCTTATCTTTTAAATATGATCAGAACTAATGTAAAAAATCTCACACACACACACGCACGCACCAGTGTGTCCCATCTGCCAGAGCACATCTGCCTGCAGTATCTGGGCGACGTGTCTGGGGATGGCCCGTAGAAGACGCCGACTGGAGTGTCTGCCTGTGGCATGCCAAAAACCAGAGCTCAGAGACAGACTGGTCCTTCGAAGGGGCCTCGATGATTGCCATGACTGCCACTTCTGAACCCAGCGCGTGTCATTGCATTGGGATCCTCCATCAGTGCCCGCTGAAACAGAAACGAAATGACAAAGATGATAAAGCCCACGGTGCATTTCAGACTGTGGTGCACACCTGATCCCATGAACCAAAACGGAAAACTTCAAACCTTTAAAAATGGAGCTAAAAATGTACAAAACACACCATCAACAACTCCATTAGTATTTTAATTCCCCCCTTGAAAAACAAGTGTGTGTGAGACGTAACACCACCTTACAAACACATGAGTCTTAACAGCAATCTCTTTTATGAGAATTATGTTTATCATTATGTAGATGAGAGATGGTGAAGAGTGATAAAGCTTTGATATAGTGCAGGCGCGATGCTTGGAAAGGAAACGTAGGCGTGTGAGCGTGGCTGAATTGCAGAGCTAACTGCTTCGACATGTCAGGCTTCCTCTTGGGCTGATTACTGTTCATTAATTCCCCCTCGAGCCATACATACCAGACTATAGCACATACTGCAATTATATTACATATCAATCTCTGGCTTACGCTCTTGTACAGCTGACCCTGACATCATAAATGATAATTACTTGCATATATGCCCTTTAAATCATGACCGGGTTTATCCCTAAAGGCACTATGGCTTCTCTGAGAGGAACATAAATACATCATTAGCTGTTATTAGTTGGGTTTGTTTGTGTCAGATATCATGCGAATAAAGTGAGATTGAAGAACAAAGATTACAAAAGATACCTGGGCATGTACTGCAGACTGGTGGAGCCGATAAATGGTCATTTTTAAAGATAGTAAAATCAGGCCGATAAATTATAAATGTTATATTAATATTGAAATACTGCATATCGGCCAATATATTGGTTATTGGCTACCATTGTTAAAGACTTGTTAATGGCTAAAATGTACATATTAGTGCATCCCTAATCCATACGTTGCATATCCATGGCAATATACAAATCAGCACGTTACGTATGGCAGCACAACAATAACACAGAATCCCATTGGTTCGTGCATGTCTTTAACTAGTCATCTTATGTGTGTTTAGTAGTAAGACATGGAAGTACCAATGACATTCGATGTTAACAATGTGCTGCCATATTTGAACTTGATAAGATAACATGACGGTATTTTAATATAAAAAAAGGCAAAACTCTTTAACTGAATCATTAGAATCAACCAGTGAATCAGATCGATTCAAACATAGGAGATGTGGACTGAATCAGTCAGAATATGCACTTCCTCACTAAAACAGCACAGACCAAAGTAAGCATGTTTTGCATTTAAAGTTACAATACATATGCAATTAGTTAAATTTAAACAATATGCCTGATACTTTTATCAAGTGATTTAAAGTGCGTTTAAGCAATACATTAGATCAGTATGTGTCAAACCAACAACCTTTTGTGCTTCTACTGCAATGCTCCACTAGTTGAACAACAGGAACAATTTTAATGTTATAAACATAAAAAGCATTGGTCGTTTTTATGTTGTTAGACCCACCATAAAAACAAAATCCTAAAGGAAACAATTTACAGGAGCACTGGGGCTTGTGTAAAGGGATTGAGGATTCTGGTAAAGGAAGGTGTTAACAGAGAGGAAATGGTTGTTATTATCCAGGATCTGAGCTAGTAAACAGTAATCACTCTCCTGGCGTTCCAAACACTGACAGTGAATTTGCATGATGGTGAGACTTCTTTTTTAAAGTCTAGCAGTGGGGAACTCACTGAGCAAAGACACAGCAATCTTTCACCTCAAGCTCTTCTGAGAGCCATTTCCTTCACCCCATGCAGTATATAAACATTACCAATTCAATTCACCGCCTACTGCTGCCGCCTTCCTTCCCCGCAGTCACCGAAAAGAGCCAAATTTATTACCAGACATTTTAACTTGCACAACAGCTGCCTGTAACCTGTGAACAACACTGCAGGGTTCAAGTGTGACCTAAGAATTTATGAATACACACTACACAAGACACACATACAATACGTGCTGAAAAGTTTCTAAGCTACAGCAATTTGTGCTATTATATGGGTTTGACAAAATATCGATTTACATTTCATTGCATTTGTTTTTCTAATCCTAAAGTCATTACACGGTTGGGAAGTCTGACTTTAAAAGCAATCCATATGATCTGGTGTCACAAAGACATTCAAAGCACAGAGAGTTCACAGAGAATATTTGAGCAAATATTTTCCTTTTGGCAGATCAAGATGACCAAGCACTGGGTATGAAGGTATGTAAGCAATAAAAAAAGGGTGGCATTTATTGATTTTACTTAATTATTAAAGAAAAAAAGTTTATAAAAATGTTATTTCTGTAACCATTTAATAAACACAATAATCTGGAGTTCAGTGGTGCCCATATGCTGAACGTGGGCATTTTGAGGAACAACTTACAGTCAACCAGTTTGAGGCTGCGGAGAACCATGCGTTGTGGCGTCACTCTTTTGATGTAAGGGTGATCCTGCAAGGTGAGCAGGTTGCTGTGGGCATCCTGCCGTATCTCCACCACCTCAAAGTCGCTGGGGTAATCGCTGGCGGGATTGTTCCGCTGCACGATGCGCCAGTTAACAGCCTCCACATCCCGCAGGGCGCTGCTAATGAAATGCTTTCGAGCCTTAGCTGTGAAGTAACCGTTAAATGCAACAATGTATTCTAGAGAAGAGATTAAAAAAGAGGAAAAACAATTAGATAATTCATAATGTGATCGCACATCATTAATGCTAGCAACTTCTACAAAGTAAATCCAAACGCAGATAGTAAATGAAAAGAAAAAAGTGTCAACTCATCATTCAAGTGGCTTAAGCCTGAGTCAACAATTGTAAAGCATTATAATAAAAAATACAGGTTGTGAATACAACAGGGTGAATGTAGAAGAACACCCAACACCCTGCTTGAGTTTATGAAATATATTATACATTAGAAGATGGCACAAAGGGCGCATTAATAGATCACAGACCACTGGATACCCACACACACACCACACCCAGTGTAGTGAAATGTGGACCTTTAAAACAACACTGGACTGAGATGAAGTTAGGAACGCATTGCCAACACCCTGGGCCGGCTGCCAGCGAATGCACACACACCCCATCAGGGCATGGATCTAGCCAATGAATGGGCAGCCTGCTGACAAGAGCTGCAGTACAGTGGAGTACATTACACCAGAACACAGAGACCTAAAGCTCTCACGTTTTATCCTGCCCTAAATTAAAGGGCAAGGATAACAGCTGCTTTAAACACACAATAAACTCCATGAATGTTCCATTTTCTGTGCTATAAACTTATTATCAACACTCATAACTAAATTACAACACTAAATCATGCACTAAAATATAACATGCTGTGGTATATGGGCCATGAGAATTAGGCATTGTTCTTGTGGTTCCAAACCAAGAGCATCCATTTAGACAAACTACATAAAAAGCCAAAATCTAACTTTTGTGCACAAAATAAAAAAGTATCTTTTTTTTTTTTTTTTTTTTTTAAGATTTTTCTTAAGAATTTAAAATTATATCTTTAAAATTAAAATCAGTTTTTTTCCGATTCTGAATCCTGATAATTTGTTTTATTAAAATTTGAAATCAAACAAATCAAATATAAAAACCCTAGATCAAGATTAATACAACTCTGACTTTTAAAACATTCTCCTCACTAAAAAAAAGACTTCATACTGTATACATTTACATTACATTTACGCATTTGGCAGATGCTTTTATCAAAAAAGTGACTTGCATTGCATTATACATTTGTTTCTGAGTATGTGCAATCCCTGGGATTGAACCCATGAACTTAGCGTTGCCAGCGCCATGCTCTAACCACTGAGCGACAAGAAAGCAATACATGAGCAAGTCAAAAGCTGCAAAAATCCCAGTGGAGCGCCCCAGTGCTGTCACACTACATATCAAACCTCTGGGATGGCTATTAAATTAAAGGGACTTAACTGTTCAAACAAAATCACATACCTACACTTATCACAAAACCCAACAAAAACATGCAATGACATCACTTACCATGTTTAACCACTTTGGTAGAAAAGTCCAGTTTTAAAGTGAACTGTGAGCAGTTTGGGCTCAAGACTGTATCGGCATCCAGGGATGGAGGAAAGGGAGTGGAGAAAGGTCCATTCTTTTCCTCTGTGCCCACCAGAGAAAACTGACCAACTAACATGGCCACAAGCAAGCACAACCCCGGGATCATGGCCCCTGTGGTACGTTTCTGTTCATTACCCATCAAGAGATGCATGTGTTCTTAAAGGCAATAAACAAAAGTGTATTTGAAGTTTTTAAAAAGCGTATGTCCCAAACATAGATAGCCTGAAAAAAAACCATGGCTCGAGTTCATTTCTTTCTACGTTTTCTCTCCATTGTGTGTTTGTGTTCCAGTGGAGGTGATCAGTGTGGCAGTCTGAAGAGAAGGAGAAGGGCCATTTTCACGTGTGAGAGAAACAAACTACAGTAGATCAGGAGGGGTATTCATCTGGTGATGGGCTTCTTCAAAACAGTCAAGGTGTTTATCCTCTTCCTATATACAGACATGACACAAAACAATAGTTGAGCCCAACAGGTATTAGAGACACATGAACAACAAAAGGCTTCATCTTCAATTCAATGATTTACACCAATGGTTAAGCATGTTATCATTTAACTTGTGCAGATAATAATGGTGCTATCAGATAAAACCCCAAAGCTGGTGTACAAAAAGTTGGTTAAAGGTTAATAAATCAACCTTCAATCAAAATAAAAACATTCTTCCAACTTAACTAAACTATTAAATATCAGGGCTGTGTTTTTCTGGCAAATACAGTCTCCCACCTACAGGCACAGTTCCAGAGACTATTTTCCTAACTCCAGGCTGTGAACTCATGTCACACAAGAGGTGGGTTTACAACAGCCTTGCACTGTTTTGTATCTTTCGATATGCAAACCACATGGCTCTCAAATCAAACGGACTCAAAACGGCAATTACAGCTGCATAAAAAAAATATGAGGAAAAATGATAAAATTGTTATGATTTATAAAGCATATAGCAAATTACTATACACCATCTCAAAACAACAATTACAGACATGCTTGTGTATTAAATCAGAAGTGTTTTATTCAAGCTGGATGAGCTTTGATCATCTTAGTTTAAGAAGTTAGCTTAACTGACTGTACTTTGTTTACCTGGATTAGTTTTAAATTGGGATTTGTCTGTCAAAACTAGAATGTTAGTGTGAATGCTGATCATTTGCCAAAGGCTAGATTTAAGTTTTAAAAGTGTCATTTACTCACTAAAAGAGAAAAATAACAGACCGACTGCATGAAAAGAACGTCTTTATCCGTAAATGTAACAAAACACAAGTATACAAGCACTACCATATGGTGACAACTTAAAAACAAAGTACATCTTGAACAAAGAGTTTGATTGACACATCCAGTATACTGAGGTGGATGCAGCTTGAAAGTAAAGCACGGACAGGAGGAGTATTTGACTGAAATTATGTGATACTGTCCTGGCAATAATACTTTGCCTGCTATTCAGATCGGAAATGATTAAACATAGAAGTTTTAAGAAAACATAGCTGACTAGCTAATGGCAACAACGTTAGCAGTCTTGCTACATATAACCACAACGTCACTTGAGCTGCGTAAAGCACTCTTTAAAGAGCTTTTCCGTTTACTCCTTAGTCAAAATTCCCTAAAGGTGACACAGTTTTGATAGTAATGTTTTTCACACTAAAACAGACAAACATGTGGCCTCGCTGCCACCCTGCTACACGCTAACAGCTAGCATAGCATTTCCTGCACACACACTATCAACAACACTACATAATACTTACTCTCTGCAGGATTAAAGCTGATGATGGACAAAACGGTAAACTTCTCGTCTGAATTGTTCTTTTCTTGGCCTCAATACTTATCGAAATTGTACATAATACTACTCTTTCATCCTTATGGCGTATGATAAACACTCTTCAACTCATTTGCTTCAAGACTGTAACGTGAGAAACTGGTATTAAACAAAACAATAAGTAGCCAATCCGCGCTCGTCGCGTCACGACTCCACTAGGGTGGATCAGAGCCAATGGCTCTGGGGTGGACGAGGGTTCCGCCAATAGACAACGTTTAGACCTGAACGCGTGTATGTGATTGGTTATTAAGATAGCTAGACACAGTAAAACGATTAAATGGATAATATCACTCAGAAATAAGCCACCGTGGTTTTGTTTTTCAGCTTGTTTATGTTTTAGGTGTCAGACATGAAGGTTAAGCATGATTTACAATAAAAAGACACAATGTCCTCCAAGACTTTTTGACCTGACAGCAGTAAATCAGATTTGATGTTTGGCTGATGCTCATGTAAGCATTAAACTTTATTTTTCACTTTATTAATTTACTTTATTAAGTTGTGTGTTAATTCAATTAAACTAGAACTTA
Source organism: Oreonectes daqikongensis (assembly GCA_026939265.1). Taxonomy (NCBI): domain Eukaryota; kingdom Metazoa; phylum Chordata; class Actinopteri; order Cypriniformes; family Nemacheilidae; genus Oreonectes; species Oreonectes daqikongensis. The sequence continues at coordinate 6,230,069 of JAOTQM010000187.1, forward strand.
ATTAATGTGATTTGTGGTTTAATTTAATACCAAAAGACTCACTCCAGACATTTCAAGGTTTAATATTAAGTATTTAAAAACATATCATCACATTTTAATGAGCAGCTATAAAATAATAAAAATCAGTCAGGCAGCGCCATGAGGTCAAGCAGCATTAATCAATGTTCAGATGGGAGAACAAATCCTGTTTTTTAAACTGTTATAGTGTTATAAATTCTCTTTTTTTCCCCAGATCCCCAGTTGTTGCCAAACAGAAGTTTAAATACAATCATCAAATCCAGCTTGTGTGTATTTTAAACTTCCGTTTGCTCGCTTGGTGAGCCACAATAGCATTTATTTCGCATCTTCATTCCAGCCGAGCTCCTCGTGCTCCAGTGGCTGTGACGTGACACACTTCAACATCAGCCCCAAGCTTACGTAGCTCATCCAACCAGATCTGTTGCTTCGGGGACAGACGATCATTAGGGCCCTTCACTTCCACCAGCTAAAGGAACACAACACAACATAACATTTTTATTCTTAGCACATTGCAAATGAAAACAAAAATATAGTTCCTTTAGGACACTAGCATTTGGATAATAGTCAAGTAAACAGACATTAGCTACAGCCAGTAAATAACATCGCAGACATATTGTGCGAAAGTTTGACGGTTTCTTTTAGAAAAAATCTGAATTATTTCCTCACCTTGTACTTTCTGTTGGAAGTATTCCAGACTAACAAATCTGGAAGTCCTGCTCTGCAGTGCCTGTAGTCTTTTGCCATTCTGAGGACCACACTGCTTAAGAAATTGCCACCCAGACATGCCACCAGACTCTATAACCGTAGAAAGAAAATACATAAAAACATGCCACCACAGGCAACACGTTTTGCCAACCAACGCTTAACCAAAAGCAGGCAAAGCCATTCACACATGACATTCTTGGTTTATAAAGAGTCCAAGAGAATGAAGCAAGACTCATGGGTCTCTTGAGGGATTATTTTAAAATAAATATTTTAACATAATTAATATTTATAATAATCATGATCATGGTATTTGCTAATATATGTTACAAGAAAAATGATTATTCCACTTCAAACATCTCTTTAATTCATATGTGACAATATCTGTGGTTACTTGTGCCTGCTGTAGAGAGGAGAAGAGTTCCCAGTTTAACAGCACACACACTTTCCCTCTTGCCCGTTCCATACATCAGCGATCAATTCCTGCAGCGTCTCCGCAGATGCCTCGCGCAACATCTCCAAGCGAGACTCTATGGCTTCCCTCCGGTTACCATAGAAACAATCAGTGTGCAAATCCAAAGGACAACTCTGGGGAAAGAGCAAGGAGTGGAAACCATCATTGTTCTGAATTACAGCGGCATGCCCTGTAGCAGTTAGGCATGACCCTAACTGCTCCTTAATTCCTTTGTACCTGGTAAGGGTTTCGGAAGACATCAGTAACCCCATTCATGAAGATTATGTCCCACATGAGCAGTCCAAACAGAGCGGAAAATGTAGAGCCTTCTCCATGAATGCCTTAAATAGCAAACGCATTTCAGCAACACATCAAAGTATAGGAGACACGGGGGAATGCTTTCTGAATATAGAATTTTTTTTTGGATTGGTTTATACAAGTGCATAAACATTTCATACAATAATTGAATACATTGTTGTTCTGATAACTGTCTCCAAGTAACTCAATGCCCGTAACTTTCCTTATCATGGTGGTGTGCAAACAATGTGCTGACAGACCTTGATCAAAACCCAGAGTTCTATAGTGTGCCAAAGCCAGATCCTCAACAGAGCACATGACCATAGTGTCGCTTTCCGTCCTGGAGCCTCCATCCTCATTGGCTGCTCTTAGGAACACTGATTTGCCCATGCCACCCTCATGAGGAAAAAGCTGTCCTTTTATCGTCACCTGATGGAAACATACCTGCTATAATGTTGTGTACCACACATATTTTGTAAGATGTTTTCATATGGATATGAGATTTAATCTCATTCATACAGTTTCTCCCATACATTAAGTATTTAGTAAATAATATGATGACAAAATAGTATGCATTACATCACTGTGCCATACTGTATATAGCAGTAATATCCCCCAACAAACATGTACTCACATGACAGACATCTTGCACATGGACAGTGGGCAAATCTTGTAGCAGCAGGCGATACTTTTTAAAGCTAGCAGATTCCTTCATTCGTGAAGCCCGTTGATTAAGTGATAACTGGTGCCCTGTTCGAACCAGTGGGTCATTGAGTCCATCCCGAATGGCACAGATGGCCTTGATATGAGAAATGTCATCAAAAATGGCAAATATACGTAGCTAGACAATATATATATTAAAAAAATTTAATTTTATCTATGAAGTGCATCTATAGCTGTTTATTCAGTCTCTTGATTTCGGAAACCTGTCCTACAGCCCTACTTTGTGCAATGTAGGTTTGTGCAATGCAATTAGTGTTTAACACCAACCCTAATCAAACACACCTGAAGCAGCAAATAAGGTTTGGATTAGTTGTTTGGCAAGGGTTGGATCTATTCTCTGCAGGATAGCAGAGCTCCCAGAGCAGGACTAAAACCATTGATTTATGGTACCTGCTCATGTTGTTTAAGGTGCTGTTGGAGATTGAGAGCGAGCCTGTCCCACCATCGCCCCCTGCTGTCTACACAATAAACGGACTGAGACAGAAGATTCCTGAGCTCCTCCACAGCCTCCTACATTTCAGAAACACAATGGTAAAAATTCAGTGAACTCATGAAAAACCAGTGACAAGGACAAAAAGTGTCTCCCTGATTCTTTTATAATTAGATTATGTACACAAGAGCAAAACACCCACCTCATAGTGTCGAAGTCGTTGCAAAATCTCAACTCCACGAGACAGTATACGAGTGTAGGTCCAACCCACAGTGAAACAACGCAGGAAAACAGGCAGGGCCTCTTGATAACTACACACATACACAAACTACAGATTTCTATCACATTGTTGAAAAGTAAAAAATGTCAGTTAAAGATACTTGATTTAGGTCAAACCTTAAATCACAGGTGTGTTTAATCTCTTGCCAGATGGCCTTTGCTGCTGTATAGAGGCCATGGGCGTCTTCCCAATTGCCTGCCTGCATTGCAGCAATCACTTCCTGCAGAGTACGCATTGCCATCTCATACCTGTGCAGGAGAACAAAATCAAACATTATAAAAAAAATCAAAACATGAAATAATCTCGAAGCAAAAGAGATTATTAAATATAATTTTGGTGAAATGTTATCTGAATGTCTAGATCTATTTTTATATTTAAAAAAAAATCAAAGATGACCTGATGAGGTCATCTCTGTCCTGAAACAGCCTGGCTGAACGATGCACAGCGTAGTCTGGGAAAGCAAGGCGACCAGAGTTTACAAGCAGAATAGTGTAAAGCTGCCCCTGACCTCCAGCGGCCATCTCCTCCTCTTCCAAAGTGTCTGTTAGGGAGAAGAGGAGCAGCAGACGGGAGAACACTGCACGAGATCTGCGACACAGACGCACACAGGAGCCTGCTGCCTGTTTGGCTCTTCAGATGAGGAAAAAACACTGTTAACAATGCTTGAAGGACCTTAAGTGTGCACTAGAATCACTTTAATCACAAAAGAACATGATGAATAGCACAATTCTATATTTTAATTTCTGTGAGCTTATTTAGCTATATTAGTCTGTGTTAGAGAAACCTCTTGAGAAACTTGAGCCAGCATCTCCTTACTGAGCTAAATGTATTGGTCATGCATGCAGCAGCTTACACATCTTACCTCTTGAGTATGACAGGAGCCGTGTTGTTTTGCCCACCAAACAGCGACCGCTGCTTCCCCAACTGAAGAAGTCCCTCTACCAAATGCTGTTTCTGGGTCCCGTTTGCTCCACGCCCAAGGTGGAACGTTTTGGCCAGGTTTCTAAGCTCAGGTGCAGGCAGCAAATCCAAAACTGCATGGATGTCATGAAGCTCTGATTCTATTAAGAAAATAAAGCCATGAGCTGTAGATAAAGGCGATTTGTGCATCTTAGTTTACCTCAAAATTCACTCACCCTCAAGTAGTTCCAAAAAAACTTTGTACTGTTGAACACAAATGAAGATATTTTAATGAATGTGGGAAACAGTTCTGGGGCAGCATTGACTACCATAGTAATTTTTTCCGTATTATGGAAGTCCATAGTGCCCCAGATTAGAAGCATTCTTCCAAATATCTTTCTTTGTGCTCAGCAGAACAAGAAAATGTATACAGGTTTCGAACAACTTGAGGGTAAGTAAATGATGACAGAATTTTCATTTTTGGGTGAACTATCCCTTTAACATTCTCCCAATTCAGTTTCTTATAGACTACACTGCAAGTAAAACATCCATAGGTTGATTTCCCCCCAAAAGTGGCTCATTTCAATAGAAATACTAAATAAATTCTGTTATTAAAAAACTCCCTGGTATGCTCTTAAGAAACTGTCAAATCACACCACTAACCTGTTTGCAAGAAGCCACAAGAAACCAGCTCCTGAACAACAGAGCCCAGATCTGAACTGATCTCAGTGTATTCCACCTTACTGACCTGAAGCCATTTCAGTTTTCTTTGGAACAGACGTACATAAAGCATCTGACCAGGTGCTACAGGACAAAAAGCGAGAGGTGGTGGACAGTAGTTTAAATATGTTGTCATTGGACTGTAAACTACACAACAACAGAAACACTAAAAAACACAAGCAACAGCAGAACTAAGATACAAAAGTGATTTTTTAAAATTGTGTCCTTTACCTGATAGTTTCTGAAAAGTGTAAATGGTCGAGAAGTCATCTTCATTGAAAAGCATCCGATCATCCTCGTTCTCCAACACTGACTCCAGAACAGTCCGAAAGTTCTGCAGGTAATATGGTTGCCTGGTGCTTTGATTCTCTGAACCTTCTGTGGTTGTCACTATACTAAGCAATTTGGGCTCATCCATTGGGGTGGTACCCTCCTTTTTCTCAACATCTTTGTGAGAGGTCTCCTTTTTGGTTTGACTCGCTGACGATGAGACATCAGAGACATTAGATGAAACCTCGGTTTGATCTGAGCCGACATTAGTTTCTTGTCCTCTAAAGATTGGAAATTGACTTTTGTTTTGTAAAAATCGACTTTTCTTGTGTACAGTGACAGTTTCTGTGTCATTTTTCTGATCCTCGTCGGATCTTCTCTTCAGTACTCTGGATGAGGATGGAGATTTCCCTGAATGACAGGCAACACTACTGCTTGATGTTTCTGCCACAGATTTCTCAATACCGTGTACTTGATGCTGGTTAGAAGCTGCAGGTTCAGATGGAAAAATGTTACCTGTCTCCACAACACAGGAGGATCTAGACTCAAAAGTCATGTTTTCTTTCTGTGAACTGCTTAATTCCGCATTGGTCTTATTATCTGCAGAGACGCCCAAGGTGCTAGGAAGTCTAGGGGATCTTCTAGACAGTCTAGAAGACAAGCTTCCAAGACCAACCGTCGTAACCATCTTAGCTTGCAAATCGGTTTCAGACAAATCGTGCTTTAGCACACAGTTTGTTTTAAAATATGGACTTATATCTGGATTTTTCTGACCTTTGTCATTCCTCTCCTTTTGACTAACCGTGCCATTGGAAGGCGTTTTGATAATTTTACTGTGATTGTCTTCACTGACACGCAACGCATCTTCACATGCATCCTCTGTAAGAAACGTCTGGCACTGTGAGTCTATGTGTTCATTGATTTTATATCGAGGTACGAGTTTACCACACAGAGGGCAGGCAAATTTACATGGGGGTGTATTACTGAAAAATGAAGTTAGAGAACCAGCCTTGCTCTCACTGATCTGTCTCTCTTTGATTGTGTTGGACTTCTGGGTCTTTTTCTTTGTCACTGAAAGTCTCCTGGAAGAACCTCTATTTGATGAACCGCCTCTCCCAGCCTGAGACTCCATAAACTAGCTAACGTTACACCTTGTATGAGAGAGATAACATTGAACTAGATGTGAGACAAACTTGTTTCTAAACCTGTGAGAAGATACGGAGAACAAAAAAATAAGTAAGTAAAGGACAGTCGCAGAATTCAGTTAGAGGAGACTGTTACAGCATTCATTGAGGATATTCTGCAACTCATTTCATGTGTCGTTTGTTAAAATGTTAATCTTGACAATGAAGACAGAATTAGCCACGCCATAAATTAAATAAGATTAAAAACATCCGTGCGGGATACATACCTTAAATTGAGATTTTAATATATAATAAACTGTAAATAAAACTGAAGATAAATAATACGGACCTGTCTGGCTCTGTGGGAAATGTGAAGCAGGCTGCAAGAGTATGGCGCCATATTTTCTTCTTTTCAAAATAAAAGTCCAGTTGAAATCTCTTTGGCTCGTTTTGCCAAGTCCTGGCGGTTTAGTTTACATTATTTATCGAATATTATGGAAATATTATTTAATTTCACACGCAATTTAGGATTATGCCAAGACCAAATTCCTCTCTCTTGTCAAAGTGACATCAAAATATAGAAAAGCTACTGAGAAACCAAGTATTGACTTGTGCTATTCTTACATTTGACACTATTAATTGATAATAAATATGAATTAACATTACAGAAAATATATGGAATGTCACATTACTATTGCAAAAATGGTTCAAATCTGATTTGGTTCATTTTTTTTTTTTTAAACAATTGGGGTTTGTGTTTGGAAACAGAGTTAGCTATACAAACCTAATGATCTGCTGTTAGAAAGGTGCAAATAAACATTACTATGCAGGCATGTCATATATCTTTAATTCACTAGTTTGATAAAAGGTAATAAACATTTTCTACTATCAATCTTCATTTAAAAACAACAGAAATAAAGCATTTCTTTTCAAAAGACATTGGCGTTGGATTAAACCCAATAACCCAGTTGCAGTTTTATTGCAGCTACAAACACATTACTTGCATGTTGGTGAAACACTAAATCAAACATATTTTTGGCACTTTAAGACTTACAACAAAATCAGATTTGAACAACAAACACTCATAAAATAACTATTCAAAAAAACTATTTGGGGTATAGAGACATACAAACAGTGGTCTTCCCAAAATATATAATTACTTTTTTGACATAAAGATGTATAGGCATTTTAGTGGCTATTACTGAAAATGTACTGTATGATGCATATATGACCTCTCATTTAACAGATATGCCAAGTTTTTAAATTTCTAATTTTTAAATTTAGACAAAAAAAATCATTCAAAATATTTTACAAATGGTTGAATTTATCTAATAAACATAACCAAAAAGAGGAAAATATATTTTATCTAAAGTTTAAGAGAATTACACAAGCACAAACATGAGATAATGTAAAAGTAAAGAAAGCTTGGAGTATTTCTTCTGTCATAAACAAAGCATCCAAAACATTGCTATTTTATAAAGATGTTTTCATCATTTTTAAATGAAATTAATTTCACTTACTGTGAGATAGGACAGAACTCAAGTACATATTGCTTTTTCCCTTCATTTTTATATATAGTTTTATAAAATGTCACATGAATGTATTAATTTAAAATATATATTTTGAGAATTCCTAATATTATCACAGTTTAATTATTTTCACGAGAAATCATGTTCATGTTGCACCTCATTCAGGCACACCGGAATTTCTTTGGCATATCTTTGCTCATTTCTGACAAAGAGGGTGAGCTGTCACAAGTCCTGATGATGGTTCAGTGGCTTAAAGAACAACAGCTGGGTTAAATGAAAGAAACCAAAGCCGAATTTAAAGCCACCCACTGTCAGAGAGTAATCAATAACAGTTAGTATGATTAATGACCAGAATGCATGTTAGATCCAATAGCATAAGTCATGAATCATCCTTTAAAAACATGACTGCCACAATTGTGCTAACAAACTAGTTAAAATGGCATATAGTGAATTTGTTCACCGACCAAAAAAAGAGCTCAAAAGCCTCAATCTACTTTACTTATAAAGCATTATCGGTATATTTTCAGACAGATTTTAACAACTGATATTAACATTAGGATCTATACAAGCAGGGTTGCAGAAAAAATAAATGTATAGAACAATTGTAGCCCCTTGATGTCCAAATTTGTTATAAATGTGATTTGTATGCTTACTTTTTCTAGGCTATTTGATTTGTTGTCAATAATGAATAAACAGCACATTTCCCCTCTCAGAAGAGCAAACAACTTCATGAGTACCATAACAAATAATTCACAGCAAAAATCAGGAAGATCTCGAACAGCAAACGTGTATCATCAGTCCTTCCAGCAACGTAAAAATTCTGTTCAACAGATACAATCAGATAAAAAAATGAATGAGACACGACAAAAGAAACACCAACAATAAATAAATAAAACACTCACAAAAAAAGTAACAGACAAGAGAGAAACAGCAGAAAAAGAGAAAACAAGTGAAAGTTCCAAAGGAGGTTTTCTTCTAATTGGCTCTGTGATGATGGAGCAGGAAGTTGAATTAAGGCGCAACGTTCTCCAATGTTTTAGTCATAGAGTCGACCATTACACTGCTGCTGGTATCTTCGGTTGAGTTCCCTCAGCTCTTTCTCGCGTACGCGCCGCGCCTTGCTGGATTTCGTGGAGCGGCTGGAGCGAGTGGATTGGGCCGATTTGGTGCTGTGACAGCGTGATGATGCTCTCTTCAGGAGGTTCTGGGAAATGGATCGCTGCAGGTTCTTCATGGAGGAGGAAGCAGCCATGCTGACAATCCAAGGGTGTTTAAGTGCCTGGCCAGCAGTCAGCCGTTCATTAGGATCCACCGTGAGGACACGGTCGATAAAGTCCTTGGCGAGGTTGGAGACACTTGGCCATGGCTGACAGAAAGAGAGAATGATAGAAAACAGGGATTAATAAAATACAGTAAAATAAAAGTCAATTCCTCTAAGATTCTATTATGTTACAAACTGTGAAGTTTGCCTTTAATATTAATCTGCTTATTCTTTCTGTTGTCCGTGAACACATTTATAGACGGAAATAAAACATGCAAAAAGCAGTCAACTATGACAACTGCTGATATTGGGGGGCATAATTCAAGTTCAGTGAAACATAAAGACCGTATCACCTGTGCCAGGTCAGACCAATGGAAATGTTTTAGCAGAAGACAACACAAAAGGTATAAACTAGTTAAAGTAAAATTTTCACTCCTCCAGGCACATCTTTAGATTAGCAGTGCATGTCCTTGTATGTTATCTTTCCTGTAGCTCGGTGGTTAGAGCATGGATTAGCAACGTCAAGGTCACGGGTTTGATCCCACGGATTGCACATACTTAGAAACAAATGTATAGTAGATTGCAATGTAAGTTGCTTTGGATAAAAGCGTCTGCCAAATGCGTAAATGTAAATGTAATGTTACGACAACTGGCCACACACTAGCACGTATAAGAGAAAACAAAACATTGCTCGTTTTTGTTGGTTAGCATGACTCCTCTAGGGCTTTTCCCTGTAAAGTCCATATTCGTCTTGTCTGTGACACACAGCGGCAATGAGGCCCTGACACACACACACACACACACACACACTCTCTGCCAGGAACTCTGCATCACACACTTACGCAGGGGGTTACTGGGGGATAACACTCGATAATAAGACTTGTGCTGGTTATCGTCCAGCTAACACAAACACATATATACTCCCAAAAAGGCAAGCACATGCCATTACAGAAAAACACGCATGCAAATATACGCACGATCCACAAATAAACACGTCAAGAAATCCGAGAATACAAGAAACATTTGGCAATAGTTTAAAGTGTCCGAAACAAATTCAGGACTTGTGATAAATAGAAACAGAGCACATGGAGGCAAAAGCCAGACAGAGAGGCAGGAGTCAGGACTATTATAGCCTTTTGTGTTCTGCTTTTGTGATGGTGGCTTTGTTGAGTATATTTCCATTGAGGAATGCAGTAGTGAATGGATTGAGTAAAAGCCTCAGTGACCTCAAGTAGCTGTAGAACAGTAGACAGATTTCTTTGCATGTTTAGTTTTCAATTTTTTTGCCAGTTAAGTATTGCATAAAATAAATATATTTATCTTCACCAATTTTGTGCATATCTTATCTGACATTTTTTCAGCTACCCATCTCTCAAGCTATCAGTAGAAGTATCAGCCATTAAAAACTAGTAAAGAGGACAACATCTCTTGCATAATAATCGATAGACACAACAAATCTTTTACGTCTTTCATAGAAGTTTAAAATATACATACACAATAAATATTTTACCATGCAAATAAACAGCACATGGATTATGGTACACAAACAACACAGATTCGCAAATTAAAAACGAAATGATGTTCTTTTAAACCATTAATAGCTTCTATTAAAAACGAAATGACATTCTCTACAGATCATAAAACAATTGTTAATATTAATTACAAATAAAAGAAAATATATCCATGTGTTTTATATAAAAATATATGTTTGTGAATAAATAAATGTTAATGTAAAGTGTACTGTTGCGGAGTCCTTACCTCCCCCGAGAAGCTGTACTTCCCTTTGAGGATCTGTCGATACAGGCGCATGCGATTGTCATCCTCAAAAGGCATGGTGCCACTGAGCAGTATATAAGAGATGACCCCCAGTGCCCACATGTCTACCGCATTAGTATATGGCTTCCGGACAAGAATCTCAGGAGCGATGTATTCGGGTGTTCCACAGGTAGTCTTCATCAGACATTCGTCACCTTTCTTCCTCGTGCTGGCCAAGCCAAAGTCTGTGATCATGATCTTGGAATCAGCACCAGGATGATAGTAAAGCAAGTTCTCAGGCTTCAGGTCCCTGTGTGTGATGCCCAGCATGTGAAGGTACTTCACCCCATCAAGAACCATCTGCAGGACCCGTGTGGCGTCCCTTTCCGTAAAGGACCCACGAGCGATAATGCGGTCAAAGAGTTCACCGCCGGTGGCCAACTCCATCACCATGTACACCCGCTCGGCTGTCTCAAAAACCTCCATCAGCTGGATGATGTTGGTGTGACGCACACGTCTCAAAACGCAGAGCTCGGATTCGCACACTTCCCTGCCTTCACGATAGCGGGTCTCGATCATCTTGATGGCGTACGGCTGCCGCGTGCTCCTGTGTTCCACTCTTACCACCCGACTGAAGCTGCCCCGACCTATCAGAGCTTTGATGTCATACTTAGCGGTCACTCGAGGGTCAAACTTGGCCCTGTATTTGGCCACTTTTTTCCGGTGTGGGTCAGCGGGCTCTTGCTGGCCGTTAGCCGGCGGAGGGGATTGACTCACCTTTGCGGCAGCCTGGCACTGACCCTGACGGGATGGTGAGCTTGTTTTCTCAGTGCCACCTTCATATTTGATAAAGTTTTTATAGACATCAGTCTGATAAGGCTCTACCTTTTTGACCAGGTCTAGTTGGACATCGGCAGGTGGTTCTGGGAGGACTTTACTTGTCCTGCACCCCATCATGTCAAAATCCTTCGTTTCTGTTGCCAGCAGCACATCCTCATCTCCCAGGCTACATCCAAACTGTGCACGGTGCAGTGTCACACCGGCAAATGCCAAGAGGAAACCTACAGTCCGGCACTCAGTGACCTCAACAATGAACACTTCACAACTGTCCGAACTTTGGAAAATGGGAAATTTGTAGTTAACCTGAAATAAATGAGAGTAAAAGTCATTTCTCACTCTCTCCTGATGACTAATAATTGAAAATGTAAAAGAGCATTGAAATACATTTTAAAGGACTAAAAAACAAGACATTTTAATAATGAAAAACATTTTTCCATCAAAGCTCAAAAATATTTTATTGGACAGAATGGTGAGACTGAATTGTTTTTAAATAAATATATACTGTATATAATAATATTATGTATATATTTTAGGACATTTTAGACATACAAACAGATGTGCACATACAATATTTATATATTTTAATATCCTACTTTATCCTTTTCCTATAACCTAATATCTATACCACATCACTGTTTATTACTATTGTAATATTGTATATTTCATGTCATACATACGTTTATGTAAATGCCAATAAAATATTTCAATACATTTGGAACATATAGATAATCAATGTAAAAAAAAGTGAACGTAGAGATGGATATTATGTACATAAATAGCAGAAATTTATTGACGTTACATTTCCTGTTTGTATTATATTTTATGGTCTGCTTGCAACAAAATATACACTGTATAAAGTATGAAATAATTTTTAACACTTTAAAAGTATTGAAAGTTTTGAAGCTGTTGGAATAACTTACGCGGTTTACAGTTACGCTGTACTGAGTTAAAACTGTATGTGAGAAAAGTGAGGTAATAAAACGAATAACCTACATAGCGCTAAACATAACATTAATTCAACGTTTCATACAGTAATGCAGTTATTCTGCACAGAAAAAAACAACTTTACCAGACTGCAAAATCGAACTGGGCCCCCCACAAAGACTCAAAGTTAGACACTTGTTCACTTCTTCACCGCTTAAAACAAACTTTAAACGCTCTTTCTTGTAGTCTGTTCGCCGCTAGGCCTTAACCTAACTAGATAAGTTACACCGCGGTTGTTAAAATCTTTAAAATGTTTAAAAGTGACCGATATAGCGGATTTACCCCATAACTCTCCGTCCAGCAGAAATCAATCGTTTTCTCGAGGCCCGGATCAACAAAACAACTAAAGCTTGATGGTTTTGGTGATTATGCGGCTTTTAAGACAACAGCGTTTACTTAAAAGCAAAATCGTAAACTTTTAAAGTCGAAATTAAAGTTATAATTACCTCAAGAGATGTTTTCTTACAGCCGACGGAGGCAGCAAGAGGGCGAGATTCCCAGGGCCAGCCTCCTCACCCCAGTTTCAGCTCCTCTCTCCATTTTACCGCAGATTTACACAACTTCAGTCCGAGTACAAAGATATGAATCTCACAGTGGCAGCCAACGCGAACATGCTGTGGCCGAAAGTATCGCTTGTTAATGTTTTTATCACTTCAGCGAAGAGACGAGTTTGGAAGAAAAGTATGAGATTGCCTGCTTGTGGACGGTGTTTTTGGAGTGGGACCACCTTTTTTCCTGTGTAGACCTTCTCTCTCTCTCTCTCTCTCTCTCTCTCTCTCTCTCTTCTCTCTCTCTCTCTCTCTCTCTCTCTCCTTTTTCCTTTTTTTTCTTTTAGGAAAGACAAGACCTCCGCTGGCTTCGACCCCTGCAACAAATATTGTGATCCTCGGAAACAAAGTTAATCGTCTTCAGTTTGAACATAAAGACATAAATGCAGCCTACATATGATATCTGCTATCTTAATGTACAAATAATATAGGCTACATTAAACATTATAACAATGTGGAAGAATTGACTCGTTTTTGTTGTTTGCACTTGTATAAATAATTCTAAATAAACTTTTTTACTGCAGTGTCATAACATTATTGTTTCTTTATTTTGTGATACTTGAGAAAAGCAGTCTAAATAAAATATCATACCGGTACATGATGGTTTTTTAAAAACATTTTTTATACATATACAACTGCTTAGAATTGCAGTATATTAAGGCTATAGAACAAAAAGTTATTTTCTCCTTGATTTCTCTATCTTTGTCTTTGTTATTTTGAAGTTTGCACTTTGCAGAAGTACTTGCACTTTTAAGCAAAGCCGGCTGAAATTGTTTAAAGCATGTATTGGACATTTTGGTAATATTACTACAAATATAATTTTCTCTAGCGCTATAAAAAGTTAGCTATCGTTATAAAAATATTTTTGGCGACTTTTTAATATCAAACTTTTCCCACTTTACTTTTCGCTTTCAGGACTTTTATGTTAGAAAAATCTGCCTTTCACTTACCGGTTTATCGAAGAAGCCCGCTTCATTTTGCAGTTAATCCCTACTACTACCTATACTATTCAGTCATTCACTATTCAGTGTAAGATGTAACCTTTTAACCCTTTATAGTTAATATCCACAAGAGGATAATGCATAGTTAGTCATTATTTTCGCCATGCGCGCCATGTTATGATGTTGTCATTATAAACACTTTATACAGTATAGTTGGTTAATAAATAGAATATTATAGTTATAGTTAATTAGATTAAACCAATTATTCGGTCTTTGATTATGAAACAACAAAGCTGAGTGAGACGGACAAAATTCACACAACAAACATCACATGTTGTTTTACGTAACCACTAGATGGCGCTGTTCTTCAGGTAATGTCAGACTCTAAATGTAATTCCTATGATTGTGATTATGATGTGTTTCATGCTTGCTGTTGTTATTCCCAAATCAAAGAAATGCATTTAAAGAATTTCTGAATGCAAATCTTTGGGAACACCTAAAAGCTGAGAAGCTGTCACCTATAGAAATAAATCCTTGTGCTAATAATGCTACTATCAGTTTCTATGTTTTATATTATTTTAGATTTGTATCACTTTTACTGAAAGCTGATTCCTCACTTCACTGACTTGCGACATAAATTCTCAAAAAAGTAATTACGTCACGATTGCACCAATAGGGCAACATAGTGATATAATGCAGCGTAACATCTAATGCTCAGAGGAAATGCCACTGGATTTGTGTCACTGCAGTGGAGAAGGGGAAAAAAGCCATCAGTTACCGGTAAAGGGCACTAAGTATCTAATTCTATTATGCACATACAATAGACAAGCAGATGGGAAAGTAATGTGGACTTACAGTGCAGTAATATTTGGGAGAAAAGAGAAACTGACTATTTATTGTCATTTAGACATCTGTGTCTATAACTGTAGAGGAAGAAGGTAGTCACACCTGCAGTCTTCTTGCATCGATCTGAACCTCAAGAGACATTACATTACATTACACAACAGATATAGGATATATAAATGTATACATTTGTATGACTATGCATGTTTTGTATTATATTGCGTGCAAATCATGTATTATAGTGTACATGTTGTACAGTGCTGTACAGTATCTCACAGATGCCCTCATGTGTAGCATAAAATGATGGAGGTTTACTTATTCACAGTCACATTTCACGCGACGCCTCGTGGAATGTGGTTCTAAATGATGGATAAAGGTTGTATGGCTCTGCTTCCGAGTAAACTGTGACTGATTTCTTCAATGGGAAATTGACTTTGTCACTCTATAATCTATGTTTGTTTTTTAGATTTTCATAACAATATGCACGGCAGATCAACAATATCAGCATGATTGATTGCTTGGCCTTCAAAGCTGTCTCTCTTTCCTTCCCCCACTCACTCATCATTCATTCACACACTCACGTTCTTTCTTTCAGTTGCTCTCTCCTTCCTTCCTAGACTCTCTCCCAACTCGCTATCTACCCAAAAAGGTCAATATCATCTGTTAAATCCAAATATGCTGACTGCTGTGCATTATTTATCAGTATGAAGATAGAAACAGCTCTATTAAAAGCGGCTCTGACTCTTCCTCTCTCTCAATTATTCTCATGATAATCAGTCTTACCCTGTGGTGCTGTCAGGGCTGGAGGGCTGGAGCAGGCAATACGGGCACTAAATTTGGCAGTCGTTTGAGTACCAAGTCCAGTTTTAATTTGTTTAAAAACATTCCTCAGTGATGCCCTTGTTCCTGTAGCTGAACTGGTAGAGCATTGCGTTGTGGGATTGATTCCCGAGGAACACACATACTGATCAAATGTATATGTAAACGTAATGAATCTTTTGGAGCTGGGACCGATTCTAGGACCACAGGTGCATGGCCGACAACCATTCAAGTGATATTGATAGGGCGCCCAGAGCAATAGACAGTAATGTGGCCCGAAATTATACAGCACTGTAAAGCAGACAATCATTATTCTTTCATTTCAACTGTTCATTATGCATGAAGATTAGTTATTAATATACTCAAGTATTTGGCGGATGAACATCAGACTCAGGACTTTTGCACTCCATTTCAACCTGAGTTAGACCAACCTGATCTCACAGTAATTCGTAACTATTTTACAAAGTGGCTGATTCGAATGTATTTGTACTATGTGAAACGTATGAGACGGTTTCATAGGATGCATGCGCCATGGCCCAAAGTTCACTTTCGCTCTTTGTTTGTTGATTGGTCTGTTTAGCAAATAATATAACTATCTATACTTTATTTGATTTAAATTCCTATTAATTTATATTAATCATTTATTGTATAATAATTGCATTAAATAAACAGTTTGTAAAATTGTATTGTATTAATTTGATTAAATGTGACCCCTGGACCACAAAACCCGTCTTAAGCAGCACAGGAACATTTGTAGTAATAGCCAAAAATACATTGTATGTGTCAAAATTATCAATTTTTGGTCTTTTACACCAAAAATCCTTTGGATGTTAAGTAAAGATCACATTCCATTGTTCATTTCCTACCGTAAAAATATAAAAACATTATTTTTGTGAAGAATATGCTATGCTAAGGACTTTATTTGAACAACTTTAAAGGTTATTTTCTCAATATTTTGATTTTTTTGCACCCTCAGATTCCAGATTTTCAAATGGTCGTATCTCAGCCAAATATTGTCATATCCTAACAAACCATACATCAAGAAAAAGCTTGTTTATACAGCTTTCATATGATGTAAAAATCTCAATTTCCAAAAATTGGCCCTTAAGACCCTTATCCAGAGTAACAAATATACAATTTGTTCAATGGGTCGTGCAACTTTGTCGTATTTAAGTTTAGCCAAGTAACAGTTCTTTTACTGGTATCCCAAAATAATACTGGCTAGACATTCTTTTAACTTACTAGCTAATGGCATTTACTTGTTATTTCTTTTGCTTGTTATCAGAAATAATCTGCAGGGACTTTATTCTTTGTACTGGAAGTAAATTTTGGGCCACAAAAGTGTGCATGCGCAGTAACATTTGTTTATGTTGTTACTTTAAAACCAACGCAATCTCACGGCGAAATTAAGTATTTTACAAGGTGGCTAATTTTGGCTAATTCGTATGAATTTGTCATATTTTCTGGTATGATGTTACACGTAGGGGCGGGATTAGGGGTGGGCCTTCAGTATTGCTTAATTGTATGTTTTTGTACGACTTACAATGTATGAATTCATACGAATTTGCTACCTCGTAAAATACGTACGATTTCCCGTGAGATCAGGTTGTTAAAACCCTACTTAAGCCCCTCCCCTAATAGGACCCCTAAATCTAACATCACTAGCGTGAAAGCAAATCGTACTAAAAACATACAAATAAAAAACCATACAAATAAGATTGTACAAATTCATGAACACCTCTAAACACATTCAAACTCCTGTGAGATTGTGTTGGTTAAACTGTTCATGTTAGCAGCAAAGCAAAAGTGAATTCAATACACTGCATCATCTGCCACACGACAGACTTTAAATTCTAGACCCATTTTCTTGCAGACTTGCTATTTTTGGTTCACGCTAATATTTCTCAACTTTAAAGGTAGCTCGGGTGGCTCCCCAGACAACAGAATCAAACTGAGATATAGTTGAGGTTTCAGAAGAAAAGCATCTTTGGGTAGGAAACCTCTCTGCCCTGGATATGCTTTCAGGCACTAATGGGACAAAGTGAGTGAGTCAAAGTGATTCAATAACTGAGTTTCATGGGAGCAAAGTAAAATCTCATTTCTGACTGTGGCGCTGCAAACCGTGTCGTGTTCAATGACCTCTGAGTAGAGGGAACATTTTGTACAAGTATAGTTTTTTAGTGGTGGGCCGTTTAAAAGTGTAAAAAGTAAAAGCGTGGTAGGTTTGTGCAGATTGGAAAATATTAAGAAAATCTGTCATCATTTACTCACCCTCGAGTTGTTCCAAATCTGTATAAATGTCTTTGTTCTGATAAACACAGAGAAAGATATTTGGAAGAATGCTTGTAACCAAACATTTCTTGACCACTTTAGACTACCATAGTAGGAAAAATGACCATCAATTACAATCAAAAGTTTGCTTTCCTTCAATCTTTAAAATATCTTCTTTTGTGTTCAACAGAACAAAGACGTTTATACAGATTTTTTTCCTACTATGGTAGTCAATGGTGGCCAAGAATTGGTTACATTTTTGAGTGAACTGTTCCTTTAAGGTTTTTAAACATTATTGTTATTATACACAACAGCATCCTTACAGTATTTATTATATATTCATTCAGAAATTAAATATTCTTGCCACATATGATAAATGAACAATTAGAAATCTTTAAAATAAATATGTTTAATATGTGCTTTTTTATATTGAAGCAGGGTGCATATTGTCTTTATCATCTTCTGGCCACAAGTCACGTTGGTTCCACATGTATAAATAAATGATCTGGGGTCTTTTTCTCATACTAAGCATGCACATTATTAAAGGTGAATAATGTCTCAATAGACGTGTCTCATTAAACATAAGGCGTCTGTCACCCGAATTCACTATAACCCTTCAAAAAGCTAATATCCAATATTCTGGTATTTTTAGAAAAGTTATTTTCAGCTCAGCCTCCTATTTCTGTTGAGTAATGTAAATCTGGCCATATATAACCATAATTCCTTGGTGGGTGAATTAGGAATGATCTTTATGTCCACACAAATGACACTTTAAATGATCAGGGCTTTGTTTTAAAAAGTGCATTGTGGACAGCCAATATAAAAAGAAGAAAGAACTGTGGGAAATAGGTTAACACCACTGGGATCATGAATGGCCGTGTACTGTATGTCATCTTACAAAACAGGTCATTGTATGACCATGATAACTACCGTGTAAATGTAGCCATCACACTTCAATGTGTGCCGATGGTCTGCGTGTCTGTCCTCCTAACCAATATCCGTTTAACCCATCCCTCCTGTAGTGCCAATAGATTATTCATTACTGTTTTCCTGAGCGCGAAGCAATTGCAAGCCCACCACTGCCTCCTGTGATTTCCACCGGGACTCTTCCAGGGACCATTCTTATCTCAGCAGGGAATTAAAATATGGCAGTCGTGAAAAATGAATCACAGCTTTGTATAAACAGAACACGCACGCATGCACGCACGCACGCACACACGCACACACACACACATTGAAAGATATACAGTTAGTAACCCCTGTCCTCTTAAAATCAGAGCTCCACTGAATAATCTGTAGGTAAATGGTATTTTAATACATATATAAAAGCACACGCTATACATTATTAACTGATATGCATGTATATGTATATACATATACAAACTAAAAGCAGCAGGATCTGAAAAATTGGCCCGTAGGGAAATGCGAGGCCATCTTAATATTGATTTAGGGATATAGTGACACCCAACATCGACCATTAGAAAACATAAAACAGACTTTGCTTTCAAATCATACATTTTTAACAGTCGTGTTTTGTAGAATATGTAAATGCCGAGTTTCTGCTGATGCTTCTATTAAAAAGCAGAAAAAATAATGATATATAATTCAATCGTTTCAATATATCTATTCAATCTGTTCATGCCCCCATGTCCCATATATCCTCCCCCCTCTTTTTTATCTCTTTATATAGCCCAACCCATGTTTTCTCACATTTCATTGTATCAACCTCGACACATCAGACTGACCCTCCATTCATTTCAGATGAATCAATCGCAGTGAAAGGGACAAAAAGAAAAAAGAGAACCAGGGCCACAAAATGGAGGAACAGGAGAAAGAGAAACGAATATACATTTTCTCTTTACTTCTCTTCTGCTCGAAGAGAAAGAAATCCAGAAAGTAAACTAGATTTAACCCCTTGGGCAGAGTTTTAATAAGGGAGCGTGTGCTAGTTTTGCTAGGAGCTGGAATGGGCAATATCAGGATTCCTGAGTGATAAATTACCTTTTTGTCTTCCTGAATTTAATGAGTGAATATGGAGAAGGATTTCTAGGGCTATTATTTGCCGTGGCACGTTTGTGCTGGTGAGCAAAGAGCCACTGATGTAACACTATGTCTGATTCTAATTGAAAGAATTTATGATTTAAAACATCAGCTATGCTGTGCGCACAATTGAAAATGTGAGAATTTAAAAGGACAAAACCATCCATCACACTTTATACTGTGAAAAAAGGTTCTGTGAACTTTGTTAATGACACAAATCTTTTAAGTCAAATAAATGAAATCTTCTTAGCTGTCTGGGATATCTAATTATTTGTTCATTGAAAACAGCAGGAGCCATTAAGGGGGGAACTGGGACCATTCATGGTGCGGGTTACGCTGAGCCTGGTTCGAATTTGGACGATCTCACTTTCGTATCTATTCAGGATTCAGGAAGCTAAAGATGACATGGAATTCAAAGCAGGATCTGAGCAAATTTTAGACCGCTCTTTTTCAGATGATTCGTAAAATATCACCTGGCCCTCCCTATATAGCATTAATGTGACAGATCAGTACAGCTGCCAAACGCAATGGAGACGGGCTGAGAAGTGAAGGGTGAAATGTGATCAAACAGCTCATCCTCCCCCAATCAATCAGAAAGGCCTCTGATTAATGCAAGCAGTGTTATAGTCTGGCATGAGTCTTAGGAGAGAGTGTGTGTGTGTGTGTGTGTGTGTGTGTGTGTGTGTGTGTGTGTGTGTGTGTGTGTGTGTGTGTGTGTGTGTGTGTGTGTGTAACATCTGCACACAGGGCACTGGCCCAGCAGATCTCTTACCTAAATCAAGCACAAACTGTCTGCTGCACTACGGGTGATTAATGTTCAGAGCATCACCACAAAAATGTGAATGTTTCAGATTTCCAGTAATAAAATCGTACTGGATGATATCAGAATAGTTATCTGACAATATACTATCATATACTGTACTGTAAAAATACTGTAATTTTACAGAATTTTGTATTTTAAAATAAAATAACAATGAAAAACATGTATTGTTACTTGACAAATCTTATTTTACCAATAAAAATAGTAAAAAAACTGGGGCGCCAGAAATATACTGTAAAATAACAGTTCCCCGTAAATTGACGTGATTTTATGTGAGTTGACTTTTTTAAAATATGTAACGTGACCCAAAAATAAAATAAAACATAGTTGACCAGCTATTATAGCTATTACGTTGTTTAAAAGCATGGTTAACTAAAATGTAACAAACCTAACATGGGTTTAAATTAACCTATGCTGGGTTCTTTCAACTCATGGTTGGGTTTTCCCCTGGAAAATTACATGTTTTCCCAGTTTTTCAGTAATTATCTGTAATTTTACGGTTTTGACAGTATTTTCAGAAATAAACTGTTAAAAAATCCTTTCAAAAAACATGTGTTTTCTCTATTCTAAACCAGTGGTTGGATTTGTCCATATTTTATCCAACTGTTAGTTAGGGTTTGTTGACAGCTAGTAGCTGCTCTTAGATGATTCACCTTCTCACAAGAGCTAATAAGCAGTTTTCCTATAACTGTTTTATAAACATTTTAATTTAATCAGACAGCCTTGAACATTATAAGCAGAATGCACCACAACACCAAGGAATTACGCTGCTTCCAGGTGTGCTGCCATGGATAGCCTGTTAAAACAGACCTAAAGAAAATGAAAAATAGTAAGCTTTCCTGCTATTAAAGCTCCTACGTAAACAGCAAGCAATAAAACCACAGAGCATCCACATTAGTCTTTACACTGTTACTGGATTACTGTCAGAGCATTTATCATCAGCTCACCACAGAGTACACAGACAACATCAATAAGTATTCCAGCTGCCTTATTGCAACACAATCCTGGCCCAGAGTCCCATAGAAAATGAACTGCACTGACTTTCAAAAGATATTAGTTCAAGGTTTATGTACAGACTGCATGAATACTAATTGGTTAAATGCATCCTTTAAGCACCGACGCACACTCACAAATGCCCTATAGCATAAAACAATTGGACATGATATGTTTTTATAGCACTGTTGGAGTGTTTGGAGGTAATCTCTGTCTTACTAACCGAACGGTGGAGTTGTGTTTACAAAGGCATCTGTGACCATGACCAATGAAATATTAATATCTGGAAGAGGTAGAGAAATGATGGGTTTAAGAGCTCGCACATAGAAGCTGTGAAACGTGTACACCTAGTGAAAACGTGAGAAATGTTTGGACATAAACCAAGATCAAATCTAAGTTACTGTATTGACCAGCACCTTTTATTTATAATATATGGTATATTGGTATTTAGCAAATAGTTTTGTACTCAGTTTCACGATGAGACAAAATGTTATGAAACAAAGGGCATTTAAAGCAAATAAAAGTGCAGTATACAATGTGACCACATTGCAAAATGAAGTTTTCTGGTTATTTCTAGTTACAGCATGAAAATAAGTGATCAGCAATATAGACGGTTTCAAAGCAACAACATAAACAAACTCTACTGCGTACGCACGCTTTTTGGGCCAAAACGTAACTTCCTATACACATCCGCAAAGAATAGAGTCCCTGCAGATTATTTCTGATAACAAGCAAAAGAAATAACAAGTAAATGACATTAGCTAGCAAGTTTGAAAGTATATCTAGTCAGTATTATTTTGGGTTACAAGTAGAAGAACCGTTAATCGGCTAAACTTAAATGCGACAATTGATATTTAATCAAATTAATATACAATCAAATTCAACAAATTGTTTATTTAATACAATTATTATACAATAAAATATTAATATAAATTAATATGAATATATGACATATTATTAGCCACTTGCCAGACCATTCAACAAACACAGACCTGAGGTGAACTTTGGGCCAGGCGCGTGCGTCCAATGGAACCGTCTATATAAGATGTCAAAATCAAAGAAAACACACTTTTCGACAGAAAACCTTTTATACATGCAGTTCATATAATGCACCTGTCAAGCAAATTATAACTGTGTTCATATATAAATAATAAGCACTATTTTGACATACACTGTGACGTCTGTACATATTAGCCCTTATGTTATTTAGAATGTGACATTTTTTACGATTCTTTTACATTTACCGGCTTTGACAACAGATTAACGAGACTTTTAGCAAAGAAAAACACATGTCAGAACATTGCGAGACTGCGTTTGATTAATCAGCAACAGCTGTCTGAAACACTTTCAGAAACAATATAAAAACAATTTCTCACTCAAACATTACCAAACAAAAACGTTGAGACGTACAGTAAGTGGCAATTCCCCCTCATTAAAGTTCTTTGACTAAATAAATGGCTTTTGCCCTCCTTATACGTTTACTGCATTGGTAAACATGATTGATTGCCAATTAAATCTAAAAATTAAACATAAATCACATTGACTGAGAATCCACTGAGCCGAGCAGAGCCGGCGTTGAGCGTGTAGATAATGAAAGCTGATCTAGGCAACAACAGCACGTTTATTTTACACGTAAAATCTTCAGAAAGGCGCCGTGCGCTCATATTTATGACATCAGTTGTTCAGTTCGCTCTCATTAGATGGTAATGAGTTGCACATAAACACCGACGGTAAATGACAATAAATCTGGTTTGTATAATATACTCATTTAGATCTATGAAATAAGCTCTTCTTTACAGCGGTTCGGTCGTATTTACAGTATATTCGCATCATTTTGTAATTCAAAGCTAATATATTGGTTCGTAAATGTGTGTCATTACAAATACATATTTTGAAAAAACAAAAAAGTAGCTATGAGGAATGTATATGTGTGAGATTATACAACATATACATTGTACTCTGACCAACATCAAATGAACACCAGTTTCATGCTGATTCACATAAGTGCAGAAACAATCGTGTGCTGTTTGTTCAACTAAATCAATGAGGTTTAAACCGTCACCCGAAGGCATTGAGACACGCACCTCAAAGTCTGATGAGCCTTTTCTTGAGCACGGCCCGTAGGTGAGTCGTGTTGCTTAGATTTACTTTTATTTGTAGTAATCCTTAAACGTAATCCTCTCAGGGGTCTATAAAAGAAGATTACACCACAGAGTGAAGTAATGACATTTGTTGAGGGCTCTTTACATTGCTTTGATACTCACGGCTGACGCTACCGCAGTGCACTCATTTCATTTTCTCTCAGATGAGGGTGTTCACATGTTATGAAATGTCTTGCTGTGTTTGTTGTGATGCTTTGTTCTTGCTTTTTATTTCTGTTTTGTGCCTTAACATGAATGTGGTTTTGTCTAACTTAAACAATGGGGAAATATTTTGTGCTTCAAAACATTTGTGTTCATCTGAATACATCTGGTAAGCATCCCCCGTATGAAAATGACTTTCCTTTTGTTTGGAGAAGTTTGACTTGCAACCAAAAACACATCTTATTATTCATGAGATCAAAACGAGTCGATATTTATGTCAATGTCCTGGACATTTAAACTTTGAGGTGAGTCTTGTTGAGAAAGCAGAGACGTGTAATTATATCCATGGAAACAGTAGTATAAATACACAAAATAAGGTCAGAAGGTTAAAATGGGGCAAGTTATGACTAGCGTGTCCCTTTAGCGACTCCTGATTGGTCTCATCCGGGCTTTGAGAATCAGAGGCGGCTGCTGATTGGCTACGACTAGAGCACATCTCATACAGGTTTCCAGAAAACTGCATCTTTTTGGACTCTTGTCTCAGAGACTCCCACACTGCAGCAGCCTCCTCTGGGCAGCCGGCCATGGCCACATTTGCACAGTCATGAAAATTGTCCCAGGACCTGCAACAAATCAAATTTAAGGTTAATGTTTAGGATGTACAACATCTAATCTACATGATAATGAGTGAGAATCTGTGATTAAAATCAATCTGAAACCTAAAACATCCCTGATGTAGCCATAATTTACTATGAACAAGGCAGTCCTAAAGTCGGTAGTCGAGTTTGTCATACTGTATATAATAATTATAATACTGCTTTTAAGTACTTGACATCGGTATGACTTTATTTCTTTCTGCAGAACACAAAAGAGGATGAATGTTGGTAAACGAAAACCGTTGGGTCTCCATTGACTTTCATTGTATGGACACAAAACCAATCCCAAATGGTTTCCGTTTACCAACATTCTTCAAAATATCTTCTTTTGAAAAACGTTTTATAAAATTATAAACAACTGAGAATTAAATGCATGACATTGTAGTGTTCAAACTGATTTTAGTACATTAAAGTAAACTAATGTAACTTTTTTTTATACCAAGCAAGTATTTTAGGGTTTCTGGTTTCAGGGAATTCCCAAAAAGTCACAAGCAATCAAAATGAACCCGTATCAAGTGCTAAAACACTGCTTGAGTCATAAACTGATATGGGCTGAATTCACATCCTGTGGTTTACAGCCATAACAAATACACAGAGGCATCCTACAAACGGCTAACAATACACTTTTGTGAATTCTAGAGGCACAAATACAAAATATGATGAATATGTAAAAACCTTTGAAAAAGGTGCAATGGTAGGTGATGTGAGAAATTGGATTTTGTTTTTATGTTAAAACTCTTCTTAAGTGAAAGGATTGACGGACAGAGACTATTGCCTCTTTAAGTGATAAATCACCCATTTAAGTGTTTATTCATCATCACATCATTCCAAACCTGTATGACTTTCTTTCATATATAGAACACAAAAGAAGATATTTTGAGGAATGTTGGTAAGCAAACAACATTGGTCCCCATTGACATCCACTGTATAGACAGTGAAACATTTCTCAAAATATGTCAGGTTTGGGAAGAAATAATGCAAGAATTTCATTTTTAGGTGAACTGTACCTTTAAATAATGATGCATTGCATGGCAGTTCATAGTGCAAGTCTGTCCTTCAACAACAATGCATGTCATTAACAAATTATTTTTGTTAAATAGAACGATTTCAGGAAATGTCATGGCATGCAAGTTCTTTCCCTGACATCATCGTCCTGGAGGACAATTTCCCTACTTTTCTTAAAGATCCCTTGACAGAAGATCAGACCAACTTCTGGAGAACCAGCATGTGACTGTTCACATACCTGTGTTTACGCATGTGTGTACACGATCACTGAGCTCAGTGTCACGATGAATTGGTACCTTAAGAAATAACACTGAAATATCCGTGTTAAGCACAGCCGTGTCCCTATTTGGCTTAAATGCTAAAGGTAGAAGCAAGCGATGCAGTTGTCTTGATCATGATTCATTCAGTAAGTGGTGTAAACAGGCGATGTGTAACTGATCGAGCCTGACTAGAGGATAAACAAGAGGCTGTCCTCTAACAACACCATGCTGCCACACAATGAATACTTAAAGACTTCCTGCAGCTGCCGGCTGTGACATAATATAAAGTCACATCATAGATGCATGATCTATAGAGTGCCAGACAGGAAGAGACAAATATGGAAAGAGAGAGAAAGAACGCGAGAGCCACTCTTTAATTAGAATATTCACTCGAGCACACAGAGGAGAAGAAAGATGAGTGAGTAGAGAACGAAGTGCAGAAAAGGGCAAGAGGGAGAGTCAGTAAATGAGATAAAATGAAACTAAACTATTATTCTATGAGGTGTCATGACAGTGAACTGTTGTAGTCTATATCACAAAGTCTTCTGTGACATCACAGCCAAGCATGGATGGCAGTGACTTTGAGTCGTGAGCGAGGTGTTTTATCTGAACATAATGACTATAACTACTGTCCTTCTGTACATCTCCATATTTTGTGATTGTTAGTTTTTGTCACCCTTTATGTTGTCACAGGGTTTTGCAAATATCTAGCCAATAAAAAGAAATAAAAGGTGCTTGTCAAATTTAACAACACAGTATTTCATCATTTTAAAGGTGCTGTGTGTAATATTTAGGAGGATATTTAGGAGGACAGAAATGCAATATAATATACATAACCAGAGGTGTATAAAGACCTTATAATGAAGCGTTATGTTTTTATTATCTTAGAATGAGTTATTTCTATCTACATACACCGCGGGTCCCCTTACATGGAATTCGCCATGTTGTTTCTACAGTAGCCCTGAACGCACAAACTGCTGTACAGAGCGCGTTTCGTAAATACGTTTTCTCCTTCAGCAAAGAAGTGAAAACGTGATATGTGTAAAGTGTTTTTACCAATTCCTAAATTTGTGAATCTGAGTGAATTTGTGAATATTATGTGTTTTATTATAATATTATGTGTTATAATTCAATTCTTCACTTAGATAACCAAAGTTTATGGTGACATGTTTAGCCATTGTTAATAAAGCCAAATCAATAATAACCAAAATTAACAAATTAATATATAACAAAAAACGTTTATGTATTATCATAAATATTTATTATTTTAGTTTTTTGTTGTTATTATTATAGTGAGACACACCAATTAATAACTCAATGTGACAATGTACTGATGTTTCTGCTGTTGTTTTTCCACTAAAGATGGATCATCCTGAAGGATAATGTCATTACGAAACTGAAGAATATTACAGAAGACTAATCGCATGGAAAGTGAAAGTGAAGACTAAGGAAAATCCAAAGTCAATACCAATTACAAACAACATTTCCATAAACGCATACAAATTGTGCACTGCTGTGATGCTGGAGTTGAGAGTTGCTTTATACAATATATTATGAGGATTTAAAGACTCTGCATAGTGAGGATGACCTTGGTGAACTCATGTGTACATGTGTATATACTGTACATTCATGCATTTGTGTGTCTATAGGGGGCTTTTGTCTTACTTGCATATCGAGTCAATCTCCTGCGTGTCCTCGCTGACAGTGAGACTGTCCCCCAAAGCAAGCAGGCACTGGGCGAACCCTTTATAGATGGAGCCGCACTTCCTGGTGGCTGCAGCAGAACACGGACTGGAGAAAAACACTAGAACAAACAGAGACACACAACATCACTCACTATATGAGACTCTTAAGAAATGAAGATGAATAGACATGTGGAATGAAAAAGATGTGTAAAGACGTGCTATTCAAAAATATCAGACATTAACAAAAGAAAGCATTGAGACTTATCTTCTGACTTTAAAGAATACCACAGAATTTACATTTACATGTCACTGTATTTCTGTATATATGCATTTACAATTTTGTTATTTTGGAAATATCTACAGTACTGAAATATTTCAGGACTTTCTTTTTAGCGAAATCTATTCAAGCTTACAAATTTTACATTGGTTACAATGGGGAATTGTTGCTCAATGCACAAAACAATAACTTCGGAAATGCAACTTAGCCCATTAAATGTTTTTCCCCATTGTCGGGTGGAAAGCCTTCCAGTCGGTTTTTGATTCATTTATTTCCAAAAGCTCAGATACAAATTATATTTCCCCAATTCACACAGATTTCCCAATCCATTGGCAAGGTTTTCCGGTAATAGAAATGCCGGGTGACATTGAATGGCTTTCACTATAAAAACAACCAACAACAGGCTTCAGTGTTTCCACAGTTGAGCACGTGGGTTCTTGGTTATTTATAAATGGTTTATAGAGAGGGTTCTAAGCTTCATTGTTCGAATGAAACCTTGAGGAAATAAAGGAAAAAGTCAATATGTTTGAATACAATAGACACATCATTGAAACATTGCTTATGTGTATATCTACAGTGGTTTATCTGGTTCTCTTCTCTAGCAGCCGTCTCTCCATCTCCTGTTCTCCACAGCTCATACCTATTGACATTAAACCTCAGATGGAAGTAACAGTGAACCCAAGTGAGATATGCAGGAGATCTTAATTGGGTCAGACAGCAAATCACCAGCACTCTCCAAAGTCCCTTGAGGAAATGCATGATTAATATTTGATAGGCAAGAGTTTTCTCTCTTTCTCTCTCTCTCTCTCTCTCTGCTTGCTTTATTTCCACACTACTGCAAACCTATTGATTTCCAGCAATGTTTGTGCAGTGAGGTCTAAGGATTATTGGTTTCACTCATCGCCATCAACATTTAATGAAGATCTGGAGCAGGAAAGAAAACCAAGAGCTGCATGAGAAGACAAATCATTCTTTCAGGATTACTCAAGTCAAGTCAGGTAAAGGGAAATGACTGCAGAAATGACCAAAACTGATGTTCTGTGATGATTGTCAAGGGAAACCCTGGTTAACTGTCATATGGAATATGGAAACCTCACAGCCCTTTAATGATATGGCTCATGCACCATTAAGATGCTGTACTTTAAAAAATGCATTGCATTCAAGGCCAGCAAATCTAATATGGAAGTCCATTTGGCCAGCAAATCTAATATGGAAGTCAATTTAACCTCTCTATGATTAAGTAGTTAATGCAATAAAAAGAACCACAACAATATCTATAGTGAAATGTACATGCTGTAAGCCCAAATGTTGTTTGTACTAAAAAAATATTATTGGGCCTATAAATTAAAAATCTCCATTTAGGTGATTTGTGTTTGCTTTGGTTAACATGGAATCATGGAACCCATAATAATTCAAATACACATCAAATGTATTCTTACATTTTGTATTTGGGTAGTCGACAAATAAATGTGTAAATGTGTTCTATGGTGTGACAGCAAAAAACTTTTTTTTTTCTCTTATGCTTTTTGATATTATAAATATATTATAAATATAAACATTTTATATATATTATAAAACTTGAGACCTGTTAGACTTAAATAAACATTATACCAGAAAAGTTTAAGAATCTTTAACTAGCGTTTAGTACATGAAAAAGAGAACTAAATGTTACCTTGTTAATGTTTTAAAATAAAAGCAGTTGTCCACTTTTTGCCTTTTTGGAAAAAAAATACTAATAATATATTATTATACTGTATATTGGCCAATATATCAGTTATCGGCTTCCATAGTCAAAGAAGTATCAATTATGGGACAAAA
Organism: Oreonectes daqikongensis; assembly: GCA_026939265.1. Classification (NCBI taxonomy): domain Eukaryota; kingdom Metazoa; phylum Chordata; class Actinopteri; order Cypriniformes; family Nemacheilidae; genus Oreonectes; species Oreonectes daqikongensis. The sequence goes on from JAOTQM010000187.1 coordinate 6,259,635, forward strand.
TGTACATATCAGTGCATCTCTACTAAATTGTAAAAATATAAAACAATATATTAATAACAGTCTGTTTTCTAAATTTTGCTGTCACACCATAGGACACATGTACGGTACATTTGTCAACTACCTATTTATGAATACTTTCAATAATTTTTTGTATCATAAGATCATTAAGTACATAAAATAAGCACAGAGTTTTAAGCATCAAGTTAAGTTAACTTAAATATGGAAGTTTTGGGAGACCTCATTATTCAACGTCTTATATTTTTCAGTGCACATACAAACAACGAAAGTGAACAGACTGAGAGAAAACAAGAAATCTAAAATGCAGATATCCTCTTTAGATGAAAACCGAGGCACTACAATGTCCGATTACATTTCTCTGAATTTTTACTTCTTGCCTTTCAAGAGACCTGAAGAGCGGTATGCATTAGTAATGTTATTACTGATATAGTGCTGTCCACCCACACACGCCGTGATCTGGCCCGGGCCTGTGACCCAGGCGGCAGACTCGGGGCTTGTTTGAACCACAGCATTAATTTTTAATCTGTGATGCCAGAGATCCATGGGGAGTCCACGAGGTTCCTTAATAAATAAATAAAGGATATAAAACAGAGCACTTGCACGAGAGCGACCTGCAAAAGAAAGAAAACCCAGTTTATGTTGCTTTAAGAGGTTGTTTTAGCTCAAGTTGTACAAACCGTCATAGATTACAAGGCTGGTGTTTTGATGATTACACAATCTATGATGAAGCAATTTTACATCATTGTTTTAAAAAGCAGGTTATGAAACCTTGAAACAAAAAACCCCATTGTAATAAATAATGTAGTGTTTTAAGCCCCATGGACCACTTAGAGCAACACAGTTGCATAATCCCGTGTCTCTAGAGAGGCACAGACACGATGAGGTTTAAAGAAAGTGAAACTGCCTGTCTCTCTCTTTTTCCCTGTCTGTCTGTCTGGTTTGTAGGTCTTTGTTATGTGTTTTAGTCATTGCTGATCGCTCCCTGTCATTAATGTGTTTATTGTTGTATGACCATTATGATAAACCTGCATATTGTCAAATTAAAGAGCAATAGTAATAGTATTCCACAAGATACAGATACACTCAGATGACCTCTGAAGCGTGAAATGGGCAAGTAATGTTGTAGGTGTAGGTCACACATGTGCCCATCTCCTATTTATGAGGCGCAATATGCGAAATTTAGCCAGGCCAGTGCTGAGCGAACACATTCGCCGCTGAGGTTTGCCACACCATCCCACAGGCATCCCATGGGAAGCATATCAAAATAATGAAAAAACATTTTTATTTGTCAGTTTCCGGATTTACATATACAAGCGCGGCGGTGAATGCAAATACGTAGCGCTGGAATAGACATGCAGGCACACTGCCAAAGTTAATGTTTGCAAATTTTTGCGTGTTTAGCTTATGTCTAGTGAACTGTTGAAGATGTAAAATGAGAATATGTGTAATTTCCAGATGATCGGCCAAATGAACAAATGGATGTGGCAAACTCAACAGGCAATAATGAATAAGAATGTTATTAAAAGATTGGTTTGTTTAAAACGGTGGACGTAGTTGATGTCTAGGTACACATTCATGGTAAAATTACACAAAAAGATGTTTAAAATGAGTATTCAGTACCTGAATGAAGCATCTGTCAAAAGGAACATTTCTTAAAACATTTGCTGAACTCAGATAAGACGGATCAAGTGAAAGCTAGAGGAGACACATAACACTGATACTTTGTGTGATGTAAGACACAGTATTGGGCAGAAGTCATTAAGACACCTCAATGTCTGCAGGGAACAGAGCTCAATCAAAAGCACCAGGACTCAAGGGAGACACTTCATTTTATATATATATATATATAGCAGAAGTGTTATTCCATTCATTTTCTACACCACGTTTGAGCCATGTGGATTTGAAAAGCAACTTATATAAACTGTTTCAAATATAAAAATATATTCAATATTATATAAGGTGCATTAATACTGCAGTTCACTAAAATTCATATTCAAATACACTCTTAAAAATAAAGGTGCTTCAAAAAGTTCTTTGATGCCATAGAAGAACCTTTTGGTTCTATAAAGAACCTTTAACATCTGAAGAACCATTCTGTTTCACAAAAGGTTCTTTGTGATTAAAAAAGGTTCTTCAGATTATAAGAAAGAGATGGTTCTTTAAAGAACCTTAGGCTGAATGGTTCTTTGTGGAACCAAAAAAGGTTCTTTTATGGCATCGCTGTGAAGAACCTTTTAAGCACCTTTATTTTTAAGAGTGTATTTAAGATTTGGGGGGAATACAGTAACCCTACTGATAAAAACACCTTAAACCAGCCTAATCTGGTTGACTGGTTTAAGTTAGTATCCCAGTTTGAACAGCTGAACACCAGCTTGGCCAGGCTGGAAACTTGCTTGTCTTAGCTGGTTTAAGCTGGTCCACACAGCCTGACAAAGGTGGTCAAGCTGAAAAAGCTGGTATTCCAGCCTGGTTAAACTGATGTTTAGCTGGTTTTGCCAAAACCTCTCGAAAACCAGCCTGCTTAACAATCTAAAACCAGTTTGACCTGCTAAAAAAAAGTGACAAAAACCTCTCGAAAACCAGCCTGCTTCACCAGCTTAACCAAACTGGTTTTGGCAGATTTTTTCCAGTAGTGTAGTAATAATATTTTTGTTTTTATTTAAAGCATAACTATGCTTTAAAGAGCATTTGTGAAATTATAAAATATCATGTCTGAAAACAATGTTTAAAAATCTATTCCTAATCTATAAATCTATTTATACAAAATAAAAGTCTCTAATTTCAGTGTGCCACATATAGCACATGCAGTATGCTCCCTGATGTTTGAGGCTTCTCTCTGAACTCTTACTGTGTTTAAAATCAAAGGCTGTGTGTGCATTGCTGCAAAGTTTTCTTGCAGCACTATGGCAACTTTTCCTATGGTAACTGTGGCCCTTTCTTGCGTAGCATCGTTAAGGGCGACAAGCTAATAAGCCTATAGCGGTGGTGACAGCATAGCGTGCGAGAGGCAGGAGCCTCTATTCCCCGAGCTGACTCTGAAACAGTGCTTCCAGCGAAACAGCCTGCAATACCACAAACAAATTCTGATAATTAGCTCATGCCAGCAAAGTCCCCTTTCCAAGTGATTGGTTAACCTCTCCGGTTTTCCATTCACACCTTCTTTCCCAGAACGCTGAATGGAGGGAGGATTGCGGGGGGTGAGAACAAGCGTGTTCGCCAGCTGTTCATTTCTATCATGAAAAAGAGAACCCTGTAAATTGAGACTGTAACATTTTGGTTTTAAATTTACAGAGTGGAAAGTATTATTAAGAGACTCAGAAGGAGATACAGACAAGGGGACAATATTAATCTTCTTTAATGAGGGAGAAAAATCATGTTTGACTCGACGTGACATAAGTAGCAATATAACTTGGCTTTTCTAGCCCGGGTCGTTCTCCAGGTGAGGACGACTAATTGGAACAAAATGGAACTCACAAGAAGGTGGCAGACGGGTTTCCTGCTTGTTAGTACAGACGTTTCATCTTACTGTTCAGTAGCTTCGGCAAAGAGTGAGATATAGTCACCGCAGCACCACAGCCGGCGTCATCCTCTTTGTTTGGCTTAAAAGATGTTGTGCAAACCAGCCGAATGGCATAAAAGAAATAGATCTGTCCTACCTCATCCTTGCATGCTGGGAAAACTATTTATTTTGTATTGCTTAAAGGCCAACGGTGAGAAGAAAGATGTTGAAAGGAATCTTTCTATTTTAAATTTTGTTTTAACGGATGTTTTTCTCACACACATGCCCTCAAATACTCCTGGAGATGTGACTCACACATAAACACGCGAAATTCCCAGAACCCTTTCTGCTGTTTTTGCAATCCCAGTGGCATTGTGGTTTCATGTGGAGACAAAATTGGCGGTGGGGGTGAGGAATGCAAGCAGCCGACGTATTTTAATGTGCATTACTTTGATTCCAAAGACACTACCATAGCCAGATACCACAATAACATTCACTCACATGTGCGGCAGTGTATCGCTTTAAATGTGGAAGTGAGAGAAGAAAAAGAACAAATGAGACGAGACGTGCTTTTAATTGTATCTCTTCATTATCTCTCGCTTGGAACGGAGAGGATGCGAGGGTTCAGCGATTACATATGATAAAAATTAGACACGCAGACGCTCGCAAGGACTGAAAGAGAGATATCATGCTTCCATTGGCATTAACTTGACAGCTGCTATCTGTCCAGAACAAGGTCACAGTGAACCTACACAGATGGAGGAGCTCCTTCACTGAGACCTTTCCTTAAATGATGTTTAAATTACATTCCCGGTTTGGCCTGCTGGATATGCTTAGTAGCAAAGACTCAATTAAAACAATTTCATTGTCAAATACAACTTTAATCTGTCTTTTTTTTACTTCAGGTGTGCTATGAAAGCATTAAAGTCCATATAAAACAGTGTTGAAATGCGCTGTACTTTTGTTATTTTCATATTTACTTTCAAAAATTATTTTTTGGGGGAAAAATAGACCAGAACAGGTGAGTGTGGCCTATATATGATGACTTGGTTATTTCGTTTTGAGAAAAACATGCACCAATTGTTCATTCACAATAAAACCAATACATTTGTATGTGTTGTACAATCTGCTTTCATTTGGCTGACACTTTTTCCAAAGCGACTTACATTGTGTTACACATTATACATTTGTTTCTAAGTTTGTGCAATCCCTGGGATCAAACCCATGACCTTGGCATTGCTAGCACCATGCTCTAACCACTCTATAGGAAAACAGGAAAGAGCAAAGTAAACTTGAATTAGTTACTTAAAAAAGGGTCAAACTAAATTCAAGTATATTTTTCTTATACCCCATTGTCAGATTTGCTTGTTTTAAGCATAAACTTACTTCATTTTTATATTTTCAATTATAAAACAAGGCTAAATATCTTAGGTCAACTTCTTTGTCAAGCAACTGTATCCTGAGTTAAGATTTTGTAGATATTTGTACCAAAAAAAAAAGATGCTTAGTAAGGATTTTTTTTTCGTCCAGTCTGCGTTTGGGTATAATATGTGACCCTGGATCACGAAACCTTAAGTCTTAAGTAGCACAAGAACATTTGTAGTAATAGCCAAAAAATACATTGTATTGGTCAAAATGATCGATTGTTCAAGTAAAGATCATGTTTCATGAAAATAATTTGTTTATTTTCTACCATAATATTACCTTTTTGTGAGTGGATGCAGCAAAATTGTAAACAAAAATGGCCAGAAACACACCTACAAACTTCCCATGAGTTTAGGCTGGTAAGACAACACGCATCAATACAGTAAATATAGTCAATTTTGATGTTTTGAATATGAATCATATTTGGCATCAAAGAAATGAAAGAAAGTAGAAATGCTTGAATTGGCCATCTCTACAGCACTGTTCATGAGGTTTCTGTATCCACTTTACATAAACAGATTGTGATGTCCATGTATTTATATGAAAGTCTTAAAACTATCTTCTTGGATCCTGGATCACAAAACCAGCCTTGTGGGTCAATTTTTGGAAATTGAGATTTGTACATATTCTAAAAGATAAATTAATAGACTTTCTATTTGTGTATGGTTTGTTAGGATAGGACAATATCTGGCCGAGATACAATTATTTAAAACTCAGGAATCTGAGGGTGCAAAAAATCCAAATATTGAGAAAATCGTCTTTTAACATTGTCCAAATGAAGTCCTTAGCATAGCATATTACTCACAAAAAGAAAGTTTTTTTGATATATTTACAGTAGGAAATTTACAAAATATCTTCATGGAACATGATCTTTTTTTTTTGGCATTAAAAAATGGCTCATTTTGACCCTTACAATGTATTTTTGGCTATTACCACAAATGTTCTTGTGCTACTTAAGACTGGTTTTGTGATCCAGGGTCACATATGGTTATGCATAAAAAAGCAAATGGAAGCTGTTTATTCAGCAAAAGAACTATGAATAATAGTTTTTATTCTAAATCAAAACCCATTGACAGGTTTCTGTGATTTCCCTGGTCTCTATTGTACCCGCATCTAATAACTGCACTCAAAAATCCCCCAAAAAGCTGTAAATAAACAATCCAGTAAACTATGTAATATTCCAAAATCTAATCTTCTGCTAGTCCAAGAACTCGGGTTGTGATTAAACAAGACAATATTCAAGCATTCAAAGGCATCTGTGGGGAACTAGGGTGTTGTACTTTCTGGAAGCAAAACACCATCGGTGTGAAGCTGTTGAAAACATTGGTCATGTTTAAATGAATGTTTGATGCTCTCACACACATTTCAGGCAGATGGTGAAAAATTATGAACGTATTAATGCGGCCCTAAGATCAGACTCACCCTGTACTCCCATGAAACCCATACGAGAAAGCGATTCCCAAGAGCCTTTTTGATCATATGCAAATGTTGTTTTTAAAACATTCTTTCATCTGCCCATGTTATAGTGAACTCAGTTTTCTTTACACTCAACACAAAAACCCCACATGAAGAGTCTGTAATGCTAAAAGTGAAACAAAGCAAAATTTGCCTTCCAAAAATAATAAATGTTATTTTCAACCGATTATTTGATGCTGATGAGAGCACATTTCTGCAGTGCTGTATACATAGGATAAAAAAGCATTAAATAAACACACTGGGGATTGTGGATGATCTGTGAGCAGGGATAAGTGGTTCTCAATTACATTACAATAGAGCGGGGTTCCGGAAATAAAGACCCCATTCATTTTCTCCATAGAGAAATTGATTTTGAACATTAAGGGAAATGTTTTCAGACACACCTACAGTATCATAAAGCTTGGAGGTGTATATCTCTGTATAGACTATAAACCAGTGTGATGAAAAACTAAACTACCCATAATCCTAAAGACAGATCCACCAATCAGAGAAAGGTTTGTTACCTTAGAAACAGGAAACACACATAAATAGCTCTGCCAATGAGCTCTGCGGCTGTCATAATTAAATCAGTGTAGTCTTAAAACAACTTATATAATATTTTACATCCATAATTAAAGACTTTAAAAGTTTTATAGTACATCATCCAGTTATATATCGATTGCTATGCTTCATGAAATGTGTAACTCATTCCTCTGCGAAATAAATGTTTCAGTTTGGAAATGATTGGTTTGGTTCAAGGTTTACAAATTCCTTACCCTGCAAAAAAAGCCTTGCTTAATTGCTAAATCACCATTCAAAACTGTGTTTATAACAAACTCTCTCAATATGCCTCTTTTCATTGAAGAATGTTTTGAAATTTCTAGAGCAAATAAACAGGAAATACATTTGGAATCAAGGATGCTGACATGTTTAACCCTTTGTAAATGTTACATTTACGTATTTGACAGACGCTTTTACCCAAAGCGACTTACATTACATTATCCTATTCATTTGTTTCAGAGTATGTGCAATCCCTGGGATCAAACCCATGACCTTGCCGTTGCTAACACCATGTGCTCTAATAACTAAGCTACACGATGATAAATCTACATTTATAAAATTGACCTTATAATGCACCTTATAATTCGATACCATAAATGCACCTTGTGGTTTTGCCCTTCTATGTACGCCAATTCGCCGAATGTTAAAAAATGGGAAGCTGTACTATAAAAAGAAAAACAGCGCATTTTACAATGAATCTCATAAACAGGGTTTAAATGTTTCTTCTGAAAGAGGCAGCAAGGCTAAGTACCAAAAGCCCCATACAAGCTTTTTACAAACCAGTGAGTCATAATATTTCAATGATATTTACCAAGAAGCGGCCAGGACACACGTTTTATTTTTCATTGAAATGTTGTTCTCTGAAATAGGCCACAATTGAAGGTCTTTCAGTGGCCACTTGGCATTGGCATATAATTTTAACAATGGCTGAAAAAGCAATTATGCTATTGAACAACAGTACAAAATCTCATGTTTTTCTGTATTGGGCAGTGCAGGATGCTTTTAGGATGATCAAAGAAACACTTTTTTGTGGATGATCAAAGAAAATGATGATAAACAATAAAAAATGATAAGCTGGACCATTTGAATTTATGATCGATGAAAATGTATAAATGTAAATGTCTAGCTACCAAAACTGCTAGAAATTGATCCAAGAGTTTATGAATTAATTATTAATTAATAACTACATTAGCTTTAATTTGTGATAGCAACTGGTCTACTACAAAAATATTATATTACATTAATATTATATTATAAAATTATTATTATTATAAGTTATAATTAGAGAAATTTCACTTAAAAACTAAAGTAATCTTAAAAACAAAACAAAACTAAAAACAATATCTTAAAACTATAAAGACTGAAATACACAACTAAAATGGTAAACAAGTTTTGCAGCCCTAAGATTAAAGGGATTTGCATTACACTGTACAGTATATGCTGAGAGCGGACGAGATTCAGTCCGAGCAGTTTCGAAGGCTCCAGGCCTAAAGTAGACAGAAGCATCTGGCAAAACAGCTTTACATTATTTACAATCAAAACTTAACAGGGGAATCCGCAGTGCAACACCATGAAAAATTCATGCCATGAAATTTAAAAGGTTACATAGAAAAAAAATAAACAAGTGTGAGCAGGTCTCTTGTGCATTCAATGAACAGTTGTTACTTTTTAAGGCCCTAACTGACCAGAGAGACTGAGTTGTCAAGGTTTACAAAAAAAGAACAAATTAAGACAGAGCCACTTGTGTGCTGGAGTGTATTTTTGAAAGGAACATTATATATTATAGACGGTTTCAAAGCAACAACATAAAAAACGTTACTGTGTATGCATGCTTTTGTGGCCCAAATGTAACTGCGGGTACTCATCTGCAAAGAAAAGAGTCGCTGCAGATTATTTCTGATAACAAGCAAAAAAAAATGTAAATGACATTAGCTAGCAAGTTAAAAGTCTAGTCAGTATTATTTTGGGTTACCAGTAGAAGAACCGTTACTTGACTAAACTTAAATGAGGCAAAGTTACATCCAATGAAACCATCTATAGATGATATTTTCCAGTGTCTGGTGTTCTTTCAGGGAACTCTTTCAAGTTAGTCTACAACTCGGAGCACTCGCTGGTGATGCCCATTCACATTTGTGCCATTAGTGTTGTCATGACATTGGCATTACAGCTAAAGTGACAATAATTCTAGATGCCATGACCAAAGATTGCAGATTTCAAGTGCCATACTTATAGGAAGCAACTGGCATTAAATGGGAATGCTATAGGAAAGCTCTCCCCGGGTATAACAGACCTCATTGGGTTTCACACACTCACATCCTGAGCGCCACTAATGGGAAACACTCTGAGGCGTTGCAGTTATCTCTTTACATTAACATCTGTAAACATGACGGAAATGCTTTTTAAATTCAGAACGACTTCCTAGAAGTAGACATTGTTCGACAACACTGACCGAACTGGAGCTATACGGCTGAATATTCTGGTGCACAAAACCAGAACTCATACCTCTGCCTTAAGACATGAAGACAGAAACCAAGTTATTTCTAAAAGTACACCCATTGTTAATATAAATAGCCCGCCCCGTATCGCACTCAGTTTCTCTTCATCTCTTCCAAGTTCACGGCCGTGAGAACACAGAGCCTTGCTGAGATGCAGGTTAAGACCACGCTGAAACCATTTTCCATCCGCCAAATAAATGAGCTTCCTGCTAAGATCAATAGAGGCTCCTCTCAGCTCCCTCTGATGGAGAGTAAATGCGAGATTCATTGCACTGGACACTAACACAGTGACCCAGTCCTGCTCTAATGAGTTTTTATCGACTTCAACATTGAAGTTCGCAGCTGTAACTTATCAGGGTTAGTGCATGCTTCCAGGCATAGAGTTTGGTCTACGGCCAATTGCAGCACTCCGCTCTCAAAAGGCTGCAACATCATATTCCCGTCTTGTCTAAACTTTGTCTTTCCGTGTTTTGTGTTCCGCAGATTATTTGTCTCCCGTTCCACTCACTTCAGATCATCTCCATCAGACAAATGTCTGAAACTACAGAAAAAATCTAAGCGCGTACCTGTCGCTGCGCAGATGGTTCAAAAGGTTGGCCATTGAGGGAGCGCTCAGTCAACTGTAATCAAACAAACCTGACAGCCATATTTATCTTTCCATACGTCCACCTCCACAAGACCAGTGAATCCGAAAAAACCAACCAAAAGGACTGTTTTATATCCCTCATGCTCGATTATTCTATAACTCCCAATAAAGAAATACAAGTTTCATTTCAAAGTCTTAAAGTGCAGAGGATGGGATGATCAAATCTGGCACGTTTAGCTTTAGTGTGCCCTGAGGGACGCGATGAGTCTTTGATGCAGATATTCAACCCACACCACCTGGGAAACAGACTGCAGTGACCTTGAATATCTAGTTAAAATCGCCAATGCTCCCTATCCACTGCAGAATCTGTGTGCAATTCAGCTCGCTTTAATTACTCTGCAATTTGTGTCATTGTCCTACTCTCTGTCTCCGTCTCTCTCTCTCTCTCTCTCTCTCTCTCTCTCTCTCTCTCTCTCTCTCTCTCACACACACACACACACACACACACACAGGCACACGAATGCTCACACCAGTGAATCACTCAGGATTCATTAGCGCTAGAGGACACAAGTTCCTGTAACTTCAATAGAAGTAAGTCACTTTTCTCATGAATATTCAGTGTCAGTGTCAGTGAGGGGTGGAGAGTCGAGGGAATGTCACGCCTCAGCTTCAGGTTCATTTTAAAGCACTTATTTTGGAGCTAAAGCCATATATAGCGTCTATAATGAAAGACTAGAGAGTGGGAGGACTCATAATGTCAATTTATATGTCTTTATAAAACACATATAAAAATAAAAGTGTCACTGTTTTGGGTTCATGAGTTCAATTCTCCGAGAAGTCACAAACTAAAATGCACCTTGGAAGTGTTTGTCTAATGTAGATAAACAATTACACATGAACATTAATTGATTTGCAAGATTTGAATGGATGCATGTGTGATAAACTTGGCAGTAAACATTAGCGCCCTAGTTTTCCTTGAGTTTCACTATCCTTACCTTAGAAGTCACATCTACTCTTTTCAATGCGGCAAACTGTCTACAGAGCACGCTTTAAATTTAAACCAAAGACGTCTGAATGTATAAGTGAGGTTGAGAGAGAAGAAAAGAGAACGGGATTCAGAGGCTTTCTGATTCTAAAAGCGAAAAATCAAATATTCCATTTAAACTAAATCTGAAATTCACACCTCTCAGTGTGAGGGTTGTATATACAAAGATAAAAAAGGGCTTATGACTTTAATATGAAAGATTAATATCAAACACATTGTATCAATATATCAAAATATAACATTAAACAACTAGTTGTTTTTATTATATATGCGTTATAGACATATGAAGACCATAGTTTTAAAATGTGATGCAACACATTACCAGCTAAAAGCAATTTGTCTGTTCATGCTGAACGTGAAACTCCTGCACAAGACCACCACACTATCACTATTTTTTCACTTGTATCTCATGGAGTATTATGTTTTTCTTTTTATTTCCCTTTCGGCAACTTCTGACTTGGACTTGCTCTGCTTCTACAATGCAGATTAAGCACAGCATATCCGCCAATCATTGAATTAAGCTGTCACCTGCCATATTTTAACACACATTTTAAAAACAATATCTCACAAAACCCATACCCAGGTGTCAAGTCTGCTAATCTCATTTTAAGTCTTCTCAGCGAAATACTCCAGCTACTCATCAGTCTTCATACAGACACCTGTGCCAACATCCAACAAATCTGATCGTCTGCCTTACCTCTCTTTGTCTACTGCAGCTGTCCTGTCAAACTTTAAGGCAAGTACAAATGAAAATGATCTCATCATCTACTTACTCTTATGACATCCCAGGTGTAGATGACCACTGATAAGAGTTTCTGATACAGGACTACTACACCTTGCTGTCTAACAGAAGGTAATGGCTTTCTGCCATACAACAGTTGGCTGAAAATGAATGTTAATGGATAAAAAAAGTTGATCTGCATCATTTTAAGACTTACTGGCCTTGAATGGACAACTTTTATGATGGATGCATGTGCCTTATGAGTTTTATAACCATTTTTCATTAATTCATTGAATTCATGATGGACGAATTGTTCACCACAAAAACTATTTGTGACATAACAAAGTAAATGACCTCAATGACTTCAATACTCAAGGAATCTAGACATAGAAAAGTCAGAAACTTTCTACCAGTGTCATTCCTTTTCACAGCAAAAACTGGCTATGCTTTAAAACCGACTAGAACTTTATGAATAAGCTTTTAAACTCCGTGCTGTACTGAAACTACTCTATCTTACTTTAACCAAAGAATTCACATTGACCCGAGTGCCCTCAGCTTAACATATATTTCCAAAAATTCAGTGATGTCATCCCCGCTTAGACTCTCAGTTTCTACCTGCATAACAGCGCCGAAACAGCAGAAATGGCTCACTCGTATGGATCATGTTATCCACAACAGACCGTTGAGGACTGTCTGCCAATAACATAGCTTCTCATATTCCTGTTATACTGATAATAGGCTATGCATTCTGCATGCTTCACTGGCATGAAACAGGATGTCTATTATTCTCCCCAAGAGCTGATCAGCACTCCTTTGGCTATAATATATCAATTTATTCATTTGGCAGATGCTTTTATCCAAAACAACCTACAGTGCACTCAATGTATACATTTCACAGGAATCGAAGCCGTGACCTTGGTGGAGTGAACTATAAAACTGTGAAAACATTTGACTCTCCGGCCGCACTCCGACAAAGCCACAAGACACTCCTCTTCATCTATATATATATATATATATATATACTGTATATATATACCACTTCCACCAATGCTCGCTGTCTCATCTCGTCTGTAGCAACTAAGGATGTGTTTGCAATTCTCTCTAATATTGCACTGTCTGTTTATAGCTATATATTCTTGTAACTTCCAGTAAACTATATTTTCCTTTCATCGTCAATTTATTTTTGGCCTAAAATATAAATAGAATATGACAACAATGTGCTGTTTTTTCCTTTTATCTAAATTACATAGTGTTAAAATTAGTAAACGGTTTGGGTGCATTAAAGACTAAAGACAGCCTGGAATATTGAACTTGCTATGTATATTTGTGTAGATATGTTATATGTGGAGAATTGTAGCTTATATTTTGTGGCATTTGAAATGAATGACAAATGGGGTGTCTTAGCAGTTTGGTGCAGTGGTAGCCTACATGCTTGGACAGGGAGTTTTGTGCACCTGTGGTCTGATCTGTTGTGACAGATATCTGAAGAAAACCACAAAGTCAATGTCATCTGTACTATACTGTTTAACAAATGGGATGACTTGTGTCACTATAAACAAATGCCATGTGATATTAAGATCCCTCATGCTAATTGAAGGTAATGGTTATAAAATAAAAATTTACTAGCTACCTGTGACTGTCACCTACGCCTCAACGATGTATGCGCATGCTCAGAAGTCAATTGCTTTAAACGCTTATCGATTTAGAATACAAAAACACTTGCATAATATTTCAATTAGCCTACTTGAAGTATACCGAACAAATAGCACTAATAATTGTTTTGACTTGTGCATCTTTGTCATATTTAGTTGCGTAACGGGTTATTCTCAAAAGAGAATATCTGTGAGGAACAGATGCTTTTATTCACGAATTGCTCTCTCTCTCTCTCTCTCTCTCTATCGTTATGTTTGTTGTTGTTTTTTACACAGAGACTAAATCCTCATGGGAAATAAAGTCACATCCATATTTGCACCGACTCCAGAGACGGAGAAACGTCAGCGGTGCCCCGGCAACATCCAGAGCTCCTGAACTCCTCGAACCCTGAACTCTGCAGCACTTCGGACACCTCCACACTCACATACGCACAATTGTATCGATTACTACGAGCCAGTACGTTTGGTTATCTCTCTCGAAACGAGAAAACAACCCATGCACATTTCACATGAACAAGCATAATCCGATAAACCAGAATCCTTTCTTTAATATCGCGCATGTATCGCTGATTCATCGCGGTTTTAATAAACCAGAAAATGCAGCAAATTCACTCAGGTGTGCGTGAGCGCGCGACCGTTTCCGTGTAGGTCTACACGAGGAACATGTCCTGTCCTCGACAAAGAACGAAAGAAAATCAATGAAAACAATTTAGTAAATGTGTGGCATCAACTTACGCAGATGTAAAGCAACAGGCAAGATGAGGCAGGCGTTGCAGAGATGTGTCATCCTGAACAGATCCAGACGAACAGAAACTGAAGATAGTAGAGGTGTGTGTGTGTGTGTGTGTGTGTGTAGTTTATAGAAAGTCAGTGCATCAGCTCGCATTGCGCTGGAGAGATGAATGATTCACTAGCGCTCGTATCTTGTAGTAAAGGGGGAGGAGGCTGCGGGTCGTGTGATGCTCAACAGAGATTTGTCCGATGCAACTTTTCAATATGCTCACACATACTACACTTTCATTAACAAACACTGCATGATCATCAGTGGCAATACGAAAACAATGATTCAATAATGAAAATTAATGTTAATAATATAATACAACATTAGAATCGGTTCATCTATTATGTACATTTACAAAGATTACATTTGATGTTTAATGACATTGAACAAACAAATTCTAACAATTTTACAACCAATGAACAATACACCTACAGCATTTATTTAAGCAATAGTTTTTTAAAAATATTTATCATTTACCTCATGTCATTCCAACCCTGTATGACCTTTTCTTCTGCAGAACACAAAATATATTTTGAAGAACGTTGATGACCAAACATCCACTTTTATCGTATATGTACAGAAAACCACTTTTATATTTCTCCAAATTGCTTTTGTCCCACATACGTTTTTACACAATCTCATACAAGTTTTAAATGTCATAAGGGTGAATAAATGACCTTTATCGTAGTATATAAACCTAAAAAGAATGTAAAAAAAATATGTTGCTAGTTAGTGTTAGCTTTTAAAGAATTTTTAAGTAGCCTAATAGTTTACCCAAATATTACAAATCTGTCATCATTTACTCATTCTCTTGTCATTTAAAACCCATTGACTTCTATTGTATGAACACAAAACCAAGTGAGTGCAAGTGAATGGGTACCACCATTGCTCAGGGAACAAGCCCAAATACTACATAACCAATATGGTTTTCTCCATAAAGGAGGATGACTTAAAAAAACTGAAATATACCTGTCGCAAAGCAAAACACAAACAGTCTTAACTGAACATTGAACAATGTTGTTTTCCTTTTTTATTCCAAAACGTCTAGGATGAAAGAAATGTGTAAAATATACAACATATTTTGCAAACACAAGGAACAAAAATTTAAACACAATGGAAAAATTACAAACAATTAAATTGTCAAACAATCTGAAATACATACGTCTTGAAGGGGAAAAAGGTCGTGTTGTAAGCCTCAGACGTTCAAGGCTATGAGTATTAGTACAGTAACTCTAACAACTTCAGACGCGTCTAAAACAGAATCGATAACAGTTTATCTTGCACTGCAATTAAATCCTTAAAATATTACCCACTTATAGCTGTTCACATCTGCAAGAGGACGCTAACATTTCACCGGAAACAACATAAAACTGGACAACTTAACCAATCATGGGTCATCTTTGATGGACACCATAGCAATTTAGGAAAAAAAACAATGGAGCCAAAGCAGGTTTACAGAGCACTGAGGTCTGAGCAAACAGTGGCATGTTAAGTTTGTAAAAACAGGTTAACTAAGTTTGAATACATGGCTCTCACCAGTAGCATGCAAGCATGCTGAGTTTAATATATTCGTATTAGTGCCTTAGAATTACCCTCAATTACACAGCAGGCTCATGTCTGTTACAAAGCATTTCTTACATTTGAGAATAAAGCAAAAGGACAGATGCCTATACCCTGTAAAAATGTCTAAATAAGCCACATTAACAGTTGCGAATGGCTATATGCATAGAGCTCCAAAAATAAAGATGACAGGAACGTATAATGTGTTTACACAAACACAATCAACAGGGCCTTCACTTCTCAACATCGGCATGAAACTTGTAAGAAAAATGGCTGAAAAAATAAATGCAGACCACTTTAGTTCACAGCACTTTTAACAAAACGATTTTGTAACAGACCTGTCCATTCCTAACTTTGTTTCTATGATTTTGTGAAAAATAATATTATAACACACCAGTGTTTGCGGCCTATTTGTAAGGGGCTGAGGACAGATTACAAGTATCTGATACACAAGTCTGATAAGGCACTTTTTTGTTTGTTCACTATCTGAGGGCCAATATACTCTCTCAATGAAATCCAGCTCTCATTCTAAACTCAAAAGACCAGATCAGTTTCAGCCACTTTTTTCACCTTCAAATATTTGGGGAGTACGAGACAGAACTGTTTTACGTGGAAAATAACATGTCCTTTATAAAAAGAAAAGCCTTGTTGCGTTTGCTGTAGTGTAATGTCACAAACTGAAAATCACAGCAGCAGCAGCATATAAGATTAGAAAGATACATAAATGCCTGCCCTCTGGAGACTTATGGCTGTACTGCAACTTCCAAACAGACGACTCAAAGCTTCTTTTAAAAAAAAGGCTAAATAAGTATGTATGTGAGAATTTCTCAATTTAAGTCTTTTTAAATATTTACCAGCTGACTGAAAAACATATGGGCTTATTTAACAACACTCCAGAAGCTGAAATGACAGAACAAAAATCTGACTTTGACCTTGTGTATCGTCTCCCACTTGCATTACTGTCTCGAATCATGATCAAAAGCAAACAAACTCAACAAAAATTTAAGGAGCATATCATGCTCCACTTCGACAAGTTTGCCAAACGATTACGAGTGGCCTAATTATAACCTGAAGCAATAAAGAATGAGGGTAAATGCTCACAAGGTGATGATAATGTCTGTTTGCAGCATCCAATAGCATTTCAGCAAAATAAACAGGTGGGCATTAAGTAGAAAAGGCAGGATGATAAGATCATCTGTACAACAGAAACTGTGAGTGTTCACATTCAGTTTCGCCCTCGTGTGATCTCCCGTATCAACAGCCTTCTGAAACTCAAAGTGCTGCATACAAACTGAGGATAAACTTTCACTTGTGCAGAAAAAATAAAAGCAAGTTGGAATACAGAATCGTCCAAAAAAAGGTGGGGAGATGTAGTCCAAAACCAACATATATCAAAGTCTGAGTCTGGTCTACAACTCCCAACAGAGCTTCTGAGATGGCCAATAACCTGCAGGGCATAGAAAAGCAAGTGAACAGCAGTGTGGGATGTGAGGTCATAATGACAGTCGATGAGAACAGTGACTGAGGGGTTGTGAAGATGTCAACTGCCCCATCCGGCAGGGGAGGGAGAGGAGGATGTCGGGTCAGCGCTGATCTCTAGTGATTGACCAGACCCTGAAGCATCATCATGAGGCGCCGAGCACGCTTGCTCAGGGGACTTTGGGCGTCCTGCTGCAGGAAGTGGAACAGCTTCTGTCGTACCTGGGCCAGCACTGCTGACATGTGGTCTCTGGTGACTGGATCCCCATGGTCCAGGTTCATCACGGCATCCTCCAGATAGCTACACATGAATGAGAAAGAAAAACACTTATAAAAGATCGTTAAATAACTGCTAACATCATCGCTACCATCGTTTGCGTCATGAAGATGCAAATATTTTCTTCTCCCATCTTAACAGGCAGTTTTCAGTTTTTAATAAACCGAAGGCAGGGTTTACATCATTTATGCTATCAAAGCGTTTTTAGGAAGACCAAGATTCTTTTAATCTCTCCTTTTTAGATCGCCAGCTTGCTTTGAAGCTAAATCTCATTACTATCGGAAGCACTTTGCACTAAGGGTGAGGATCAGCAGGGACCTGGCGATATGATATTTTACAGATATCTGGGTCATATGATATTATAACATTGCTTTATTTATTTCAAATTATTCAAAACTCATTTGCATTGTATGTAAAGCATTCACACTGAATTACTATAAATGGTGGTCTATATCCTTTTTCTCGACAGCATTCATTTGAAAAAAGTGACAGACTCACGTCAAAAATATTTTTGCATTATTAGGAAAATCCTGTGAAGAAAATATTTCTCCTCCCCTAGTGTGCACAGAGCTTATTACTATTAAAATTAAAACAGCATGAAACATCTGATCTTCCAGATATAAAATCAACCAATCTCATCTCTGGCCAGCAAACATTTGTTCCAGTACCGTAATGCAAAGCTGATGTTTTTTGATAGCCGTACTAACAGAACATGTTTGTTATTTCTTTATACACTATTCCAGTGTAAAGCATTTCAGTCTTCCCTCCAGGCTGCTTGGGCTTTATAGAGTCCAACAAGGATTAGTAAAACGCCACCTGTCTGGGAAAACTATGTCTTTAAAACGAATAGATATTGCAGTATGACATCACCAGAGACTTAAGCTAGGTTCTGGACAGAGGTCATGTTAATTACCTTACAAGCCATCATTAAGTTTAAAGCTCTCGATTAAAATAGGAAGGAAATGTAATACAATGACCTTAATATCCCCAGGACTTTGCGGCATAGTCCTGTCCAGATGGCTAAGCTTTGATGCTTCATATCAGTTTGCTCTATTTTCACATGTGTAGGCCCTGTTCCAATTCACTTAAGCTCACAGTGCTGTTATCTCAACTATAATCTACCAGCCCTGAGAGACATTTGTTTCTCTGTGCGGGAAACATCGCCGTTCGCATCAGCCCTCATGTTCTGCTCTTTCGCTTGCAGGGTGAAGGCTAAATCAAGACACATGGAGCTGGGTGGTGTGTGATAGTATTACTCACCCACATGTAATTTCCAAACTTACTTTCATCCACAGAACGCAAAAGAAAATATTTTGAACAACGCTGGCAACCAAACAACACTGACTTCCATAGTATGGAAACAAAATCTTCTTTTGTGTTTCAAAGATAAAAGTGTCACATACAGGTTATGAATCACATGAGGTAGAATGAATGACTTTATATTTGCTCTCCCTTATATATAGACCATAGCTATAAGCATGTGACTTTTTCTCACCTGAACAACATCCGTATGCCCCCACAGAGAGGGGACACACACTTACAGATGGTAATGCATTTGCACATATGGCCAGTATTAAACACTAGTATTTTAAAGTGTAAATCAGAGATAGGACTGGCAGATAGAGCCGTTTATAGCAGTAAAGGGACTTGGCAGCACACATGCAGAGCATTAGTCTGTGATTCACGGGAGTTGGTCCCATTCCCCCAGTAGAGAAGTCTACTGCAGCCCACGCTGTTGAGGACTTTAATAACTGCAGCCCAATGCAGCACTGCCACAGAAGCAGGATGTCCCCTTCACACAAGGTCATCCAAGTAAAGGGAATGGAAAGGAAGTAAAGACGGCACCTAAAGTCCTTTGTTCTTTGATATCAAACATCTTTTTGTCCTTGATCACACAAGTCGTACTGTGGATTATAAATAAATACTTAAGTGTTCAATCATGAAACGCATAACGTGCATGTGCATACTTATAGAAGCTCCAAACACAGCAGGTGGCGGGAACAGCTTGTATGTAAAGGACATACAAATGAACAGATATGTAAGATCACGATGAAGCCAACTGATATTTCAAAAAACCCACCTGATTTTAAGCTCCGTGCGTGTGCTCAGGTTGGTGGAGAGCTGCTGGATGAGGGACAGGAGAACAGCCTGATGGAGCGGACAGGGCTGCTGGCCAAACACCTGCTGAGAGTCGACGGTTTCGCACACATACAGCACCAGATTGAGGTCTGCTGCAGACAGGGCCTGCAAGAGATATCAGAGATGTGTTACGAGAAGACCGAGAGAACATTTTGAGACTCATGCAAGTTTAGTGGTTACCTGTTGGAAGGCCTCATTGAGTTGGCCCTGCTGTAATAACTGCAGAATGCTGGCCTGCTGGGCCTGGTAATCAAGATGCGCAGTGGGTACAGGTGTTCCTGCGGCCGAGCGCATGGCCTGCATGATGCTGGAGGTGACGGCGGCCTGCTGCTCTTTCATGGCCAGGCTCACCTCTCCTTTCACTATGCGCTGCACTTGAGTTAAGATGGAGTCCTGCAGACTGCAGAGAGGAAATTTTCTTACTACGCAAACTTGAATGCAAAATACAATTCCTGTGAGGTTGCAATGCACAAACTGATTCACTCTATTTTAACATATGCCTGTTTGTGTATCTGTCTGTGCAAGGACACTGCAGAGCTCAAAATGGCTATGCATCAGCAAACACGACTGAATAAGGCTAACCGAGTTCTTCAGCGCACACCTTAATGCAAATTAAAAGACAATAACCAAATTGCAAAATGAATCACCCTGCGGCTTTAAAACAAAGCAATACAGCTGCAGGGATTTTAATAAGTGGGTTTAATATTGAATATACTGCATTTGTGTGAGAGGGAAACAAACAAGCTTCATTGGCAGAAATTAAACCCTGGATTAAGCTGGGTACCATGCACGCCGACCTATTTGCAAGGAACTCAATGCAAAGGCTAAAAAAAAAATGCTTGCTCTGCATGAACTCCTGAATCAATCGCTCTCCCTATGCTTGCAGTTAAGTTTTCCATAAGTGAACAGAAAGGGAAGATAATAACGATTGGAGTTTTCTTCCACTTTTATCGATTGAAGGCAAATTCCAGAAAGCTTTGAGTCCTGTGTGTGGTGGTAAGCCTTACTTTCCCACGATCATGTGGAGCTGACGCTGAACGTCAGAGCACACGCTGGCTGTCACAGTGGTGGCCAGCTGGTCTTGGGAACTCTGGAGCGTGTCAATCATCTGTTGCAGCTGGCCAATCACAGGATCCCTTGCATCCTGGTCCCGCTGCTTCCTGTTCGTGATGTGGGTTTCCAGCTGCTGGATGTCTGTAGGGGAATGTAGAGTACATGAGATTTAGTCACAGCAATACATTATAACATAGCAGCAGAACAACTCAGACTGCTTGTTGGAAGTTATTTTACCCTTTAGTGTTTATTTCAACCAGTCATTTATATTCAAGATAAATATTTTCCACAGATCTTTCTTTTTTAGTACATTTTTTTTTTTATAAACGGTGATAAAAGATAAATATATAAAAAAAACACAGTTTATGTTGCTTGCAATTGGGGTGAAGTAAACATGTACTTAAACAAAATGTTATATCTGCAATTTAACTACTTTAATTTTATATAATTTATATTAATTCTAAATCATATTAATATTTTATTGTATTAAAAAACAATTTCTTGAATGGGTTTTTGTCACATTTAAGTTTAGCCAAGTAACAGTTCTTCTACTAGTAACCCAAAATAATACTGGCTAGACATACTTTTAACATGCTAGCTAACGTCATTTACTTGTAATTTCTTTTGCTTGTTATTAGAAATAATCTGCAGGGCCTCTATTCTTTACGGATGTGTACCGCAAGCTAAGTTTGGGCCATAAAAGCATGCATGCGCAGTGAATTATGTTTTTTTGTTGTTGCTTTGAAACCATCTATAGTGGCTCTCACAAGTGTGCACACTTAAGTGTTTTTTGTGGTAGATGTAAACATAAAAAGTGGTCTTACCACTTATGCTTGACTTGCTAAGTTTATTAACACTCTCAATGTTTATTTCATCAAGCACATCTGATAATTTATCATGATGGTCCTTACACTCATTGGTTCCTTGTTTGAAACTGTCATTAATCTGTTGAAACATGGACTGACAGCCTCTCTCAAACACAGGCAGAACAATGCTCTGGAACGTCTCTTTGTAGGCTGCCTGGATAGGGCCCTGCATGGCCTCAGCAGCAGCACGGCCAATGGCATCTGTAGTATTCTGTGAACGGAATGACATGACAGAAAAAGGACAGAAAAATAGAGGTGTGAGGAGGTTTGTACCTTTTCTGTGTTTTACAATGAATTATTCAATGCCAAGAAACACGCATCTAAAGCAATTCTTTTTGAACTGCTGTTTATAATACATTTCTTCTAACAGTCATTCTTTTAAGACTTTGGGAAACAATATTACACAGTTCTGATAATGTAGCCAAGAGGTTTATTGCAAATTTGTAGAAAAAACAAGTTCCCAGGCAGCTAAGAACGTAAGTCACTGACCTTGGACTTTACAACTTTGATGACATTTTCTTTCAATGTTCCTTCGACCGCAGTTAATTTGGCAGCAATTGTGCTGCTTAACTGGCCCGTCACGGGCTCCAGACTCTTCGATATGGCTGTATAAAAAGAGCAAAATAACAATGAAATCAATAACTGTAACCTTTACCACTATTTCTTCATAGAAAACAGCTAAATTCTTTGTTGTCATTCAGCGCTAAAAGAGAAATGCTTGTAGGTGTGGCACTCACTCTGTGGGACGGTCTTCTTCATTTCTTCACGCACGACTTTGTCCAGCCGGTTGGACAGACTGTTGTTCAGTGTCTGGGACAGCTGCTGAACCAGCTGGTCTTGAAGCTGTTGGTTCCGGCTTTGTCCCTCTGCCAAAAAGCGGTCCATTCTTCTCTCTATATTTTACCAGCTAGTTAAAGCCAACCACAAACTGTTCCAAAGTGATCATCATTGTTTATCGGTATATTAAAAAAAGATACAACGTAATTATAAAACGGACAGTTCAAGTTGATTAATGCTGTTTGATCAATAGATGGTGTTTATTCACTATAATGAATTATTAAATTATAGCATTATTGCTTTTAAAGAAACATGCTTTATAAATTTCAACCATTGATATTTGTGACCGAAATAAATTAGAGCTATTCTTTTAATTTTATTGCTTCATTTATCTTCATCTAGCGCTAATATTTATTCTGGCTATGAGTCGCCCCCTAGTGGAAGGATACGTTCTTGCTCCTGTTGCGCCAGCATTGCGTGCTCGATGTGAGCCATGATTGAGCTCTGTACAGCATCCATGTGATTGGTGACTCTCTGCAGCAGATCCAGCTGGTTCTGTCTGAGCTCAGCGATCTCCCTCTGCTGGCTCCTCAGCATCTGCAAGAGTTCGTCCTGCACCTCCACGCTCATCTGACAACACAACAGTCATCTCTTACGCAAGCTCAACAACTCACGGGGGTGCTAGACCGACGTCAGCACAGTCTTAGTCAAAGCAGAACATTCAACTACTGAGCTTGGCATGCTATTCATTGTTTAGATCTCCACTGAGTTATGTTTAATTCATGTGATGAATCAGACACTGAACGTGCATTTGATACTCCGGCTCAGAGATTTATGCATTTTTTATGGATGCTAAAAAGCACATTCCAACAGTGATGCAAAAGATCAACAAGGCTTACCTGGCTGTCAATCTGTCTCGACTGCAAGGACTCGCTGAATGTGGAGAGAACCAAACAAGATCTAATCAGATTGCGGCTAAAAAGCTCAATGCACAATCCCACATCAAACATTTTACACATAAATACACATAATCAGAGTATTTCTGTAGTATCTGTGTGGCAATCTCACCCCTCATCCTTCTTGCTTTTCCTCTTGAGTTTAGGAGAACTGCGAGGTGACGTCTTCCAGTCTTTAACAGGAAGTCTGTGAGAGGCCCGGGGGCCACAGTTGCCAGAGGATGAAGCCAGACTGGCAACCTCATCATCGTGATCACTGCAGGATAAGCAAATGTCAGAGTATTCAGCAGCAATCTTGGTAAAGCCCTGGGGCAGCAACATGGTTTCTAATCTGACAAAAATGTTGCTTCTTAAAGGGCAACCCATCCTTTGGGGCTATTGAAAACATTAGTGATTAAAAATATTATTTACCAAACTAAAGCCATGACTACTGACACATAACACAGAAAATGACACCCCACATAAAAGTATGGTTAGGATTTCTGAGTTAAAGGGGTAGTTCACCCAAAAATGAAAATTCAGTCATGAATTACTCACACAAGTTGTTCTAAATCTGTATACATTTTTTTGTTCTGATGAACACAGAACAGAAAAGATATTTTGACGAATACTTGTAACCAAACAGTTCTTGGACCCCATTTACTACCATAGTAGGAAAAATGACAATGGTAGTTAAAAGTACCCCAGAAATTTTGTTATCCTACATTCTTAGAGTACATTCCACAATATCATAAACATTACATTTCATGCATTGTGTAATGTTGCCGCATTTGAAAGTAAGCAGTCTGCCAAAGTTGTAAATCTGAAGGTGAACGAATAACAAAGTTATTAGCTTGTAAAAATGGGAGTCGACTCTGAATCACGCGAACGAGTCGTGACCTGTCCGAAACTTTAACCCAAATCTATCCATGTACATAGAAATAGTCCCCACCTGCTCGCGAAAACTTGAACACACACGCTAAACCAATCACAGCAGACTAGACCATCTGACCAATCACAGCAGACTAGACCATCTGACTAATCACTGCAGACTACGCTAGCGGAAAGGCGGGGATTAGATCGATGAATCGCGGAACTAATCATTTGAGAGTCAGTCAAAAAGTAAGGTAATAAAAACAGCTTATTATTACGAAATAATAGTGTTTTTACACCATGTATGTACATAAACCTGTGGTCGGACACTCAACACACCAAAGTAGGCATTTAAAAATCAGAAGCTATTTACTCTTTAAAAATATCTCATTTTATATTCAATTCAAATTATAAAGTAATTTTTCCTACTATGGTAGTCAATGGGTTTGGTTACAAGCATTCTTCCAAATATCTTACTGTGTTCTTCAGGACAAAAAAATGAATACAGATTTGGAACATATTGAGGGTGAGTAAATGATGACAGAATTTTTATTTTTGGGGTGAACTATACCTTTAAGATACAGGTGATGCTCCAGACTGTCACTTACCTCTGCTCTGCACTTGCATCCTGACTGTCATTCTGTGTCAGGTGATAAGTGCGTCTGTGATAGGGTGAAGAAATGTGTCTGTCCTTTATCTCCTCCCTGGAGCTGAAATGACAGTCAAAACAAATGTTTAAGAAATACTTAATTTACTCATATGAGGAATTTTTTACATCTTCATTTAATTTTCCATAAAACAACAGATGGTGATTACCATCTGTAAATATACAAAAAAACATAACTGTGACTACTTTATGATGTCATGAACATCTGATTTAATAAAAAAGAAATTCAATTAATCTTCACCTCTGCTGAGACTTTCTAAATAAATGTGGTGTAGAATGAATGGCAATAATGTCATTGTATAAAATGCATGAATCTTTAAAAATAATTGTTTAGTTCCACATAAAAATGAACATCATTATAAGCAATAACAGAATTCTTATTCAATTTCTATAATTCCTTGAACCATAAATGTAAGCTCAGTATCCATCAGCCCTCCCCACCTGGTGCTGAAAGATAAGCAGACTAAAAACTTCCCAGAACAAAAATCAATTCACAAAACAGATAATAGCTTTTCATACATACGGGAACAGGCTCTTACCAGTCTCCCATCCCGTTGTCTCTCAAGCTGTTACGAGTCTCTCGCGTGATATCCGGTGCAGCCGGCCATGAGTGGTTCACGCTGCTGTCTGAGCATGATCCTGCAGCAGCAGCAGCCGCTGCCGCGTTCTCCTGCGACAGGGCGGTCTCCAACAGGGAGGGTGTGTTGTTGAGTCTCTGCTCTCCATCCACGGAAGCTGCGCCCCGCTCTAGTAGACCATGGTCAGCACCGCTTCGAGCTCTCGGAGACAGCAGGTGGAGGACAGACGCGGCCGACGCCATGCTGTCCAAATGCAGGGAGGGAATGGAGTTGAGCGGGTCGGCAGAGGCCCCGGCCAGACCTCTCTGCAGGGTCTCGGAGGCAATCTCGGGGATGTCCTGGGACATGGCCGTAGATGCCGAAGAAATTACGTCTGGAGACCGAGCTCTGGTCGGAGAGGCCTGGGGGACCATCATGGGATCTATAGCCTGGAGGTCAAGGGAGAGAGGGAGATTCGGGGGAGAAACCTGTGGAGGAGAGGGGAAATAAGGGAGGGAAAGTATGTGAGAATAAGGAGCGGCTTCGCATAGCAGAGATGCCTCTCGAAGAAAAGACTGAGAGAGAACCAGTGGGGGAGAGATGCTCTAACAGGATTTAAATGGAGAGGTGGATAGAGGGTACCAGATAAACAGGAAATGTTAAATTACTTCTAGGACTTTTTTCACACTGCACTTGAACTTTTTGCCAATATATAGGATTAATTGTAGAGACTGGCATTTTCCATGGCATTCACAGATCAAACACGACATGCAGTTTGACAGTGCATCAGTACCTGGATGTTTTCTCCGAGGCCTGAGATGAGGATGGAGCTGGATCTTGGGCTGCTCAAGCTTGCGTTGAGGGTAAAGCTGCTGCTACCACATTCCACAGACATTTTGGGACTCTGAGTCAGATCATCTCCACCCCTTCAGTAAAAAACAAAAGAACAATGCATGTTTTTATGAGTAGTCACATTTTAAACGTGTGCTGAACATATTTATTTTACACTAAAAACAAATATCCAAGCCTGATGATCCTTCAACAGATGATGTGGAATCTCTCACCTTGCCCCGCTATCTGAACTGCTCATAGCTGTTACTATAGTCAGGCTGCTGGCGCTGCTGCCAGGAGAGGCGGGCATCTGTGTTAAAAAGAGATGGATCAATAATTATTATTACTGGGAAGATCTGAAGGCTAAAAGGAAATCGAGTGCGAAGAGCTTACTGAGGTGCTGGGGGTCATGAAGGCATCCGGCGTCATGAGTTTGGGAATGGCTGATGGAGCCGGACTCATGAAGTCAGCTGGAGTTGGGAGAGGCAGAATCTTACTCAAGTCATTCTGTGATCCACTATCACCGGACTCTTTATCAGAGCTCATGGCCTCCACGTTCAGGTCTGCCATGGGATCTGAGAAACCTGGGACAAATGCGGAATAAAAAAAACAGGAGTTTAATTCTAATGGTTGCAAAATTTGTAAGCATCATGTAAAGGTAATGAAATAAACCATCTCTATACTCACCAAAGTCATCCTGAGGTCCAGGCGGAGGCATGTAAAGGGAGGATGACTCTCCCTGATTGGGCTGGAACCAGATCTGAACGTCCTGTAGTGATCTGTGGGCATAAGGGAGCATAAAAAATATAGTATGAAGAGCTAAAAAGTAAATAAAAAAAGCCTAGTTTCTAAACAAACAAAAACTACAGATGCACTGAATCTGAATTACTTACTTTGTGTGCACACAGTAGAGTTTAATCTGGATTCCGGATTTGGACTCTGAAGGTCCTTGGCTTCCTTCTGTTAGAACAAATTAATACAGTACGTTAGAACAAACTCAACTTGAACATCTAACAAAAATTAAACATTTGCACAGGCAATGCAAGCATTAAAAAGTAAGGAAAACTGACCTGTCGTCATGCTTTCACTTTCCTCATCCGGAGGCAGAACCTCTGTGTGGCGCAATCGTGTGCGGGTGACATCCTGCACGCCAAAGCTAAGCACCGGGTGTGTAAGCAGAAACTCTGAAACCGCAGTGAAGCTGGCACGACCTTTTTCCTGATCCTGTAGCAGCTCCATTACATACAACACCTAAATTAAACACAAAATAACAAGTTACTCATAACCAGGTTCTCAGAAAAAAACATATTGCACATTCAGCTACACACAGATAACCCAGCTTCAGAAAAAAACACTTGAAAATAAAAACCATGCTCTGCTGGGCACAGACACTGTTAATGGAAGGATGTTTTGGAATGACTATGAACCCAGCCTCATAAATCGTAAAATAAAGTTTTACACTCCCCCATTGACCATTTGACTATTCTGAATCCATAGCTGTTGTTAGCTTGTTGTAATAGCAACACTGGCCCAACTTCAAAAAAACCTATTTAGCAAAATGTCGGCAATCCAACAGCACATTTATTTTTCTACTTCCTGCACCTATTCCTGAAGGTGCTGTAATATTTTAGAAATGAAGTTGGAGACACTGACAGTATATCTTTGTGCTTTTTGAAACCATACAGTGATTATATGAAAGACTGCTATATATATATATATATATATATATATATATATATATATATAATTATATAAAAAGAGCATCAGTTAAAAAAATATACAAACAAGGGGCTCTGACCTTCCTTTGCACATCGCTAAGAATGAGAAGCTCTGCAGATAGGTCCAAACTGGCCTTAAGGCTGGGTAGCACACTACTGTTGAATGGATCTGGAGAAAACCTGAAACAAACAAGTTCTTCTTTTATTCATACACATTTATTATAGACACCTAAGCAATAGTGATGGTGTTATATTAACACTAAAATGACAACAAATATGTCTTAAGTAGCACAAGAGCATTTGTAGTAATAGCCAAAAATACATTTCCTACCGTAAATACGGGTTTTGTAAGTGTGATGCAGCAAAATCGCTAACTCAAGCTTCGTATCTATGTAAAGCAACAATTTCAGCTTTCGAGTTCATCTATTCTCCACAACATCATTACAGTGGTAAGCCATAACAAGAGTTAAAACAAACCTGTTTCTTCAGCGGCCTGCTTTCACAATGTTTTGATTTTTGCACCCTCAGATTCCAGAGCTTTAAATAGTTATAACTCGGCCAAATATTATCCTATCCTATATCAATAGAAAGCTTATTTATTTAGCTTTCAGTTGATGTAAAATTGACCCTTAGGGGTCTACTGGTTTTGTTATCCAGGGTCACATATAGCTCAAACTAAATCCCATTCCAGTTTTCTGTTTAAATGTACAGACCTGATGGTTTGTAAGCAGGTCCATGAAACTGTGCACCACATCTTCAGCTCCAGATTTTGATCAGCTCCAGTGATCAGGAAGCGCCAGAACGGAACGCTTAAGCACAACAGAAATGACTAATCATTACAAACGTCAAAACGGCACAATTGCCAAGACACAAATATGTATTATAAAGCACTGTTTCAGATATTCTAATGATGTGAGATTGTGAAAAAAACGTTTAATCATGAACCCTGAGCATTGGCTTTATGAAAAGAACCCAATACTCACTCCGGGTCTTGTTTCTTGTGGTTGTCACAAAAGAGAAGGCAGGAAAGAGGCCGTCCATTATGTGGCTGCCATTCATGCAGGCATCTGCAAGAGAAGCAAGGTTACTGTGCTGCACTTTAACTGTATTGCATGTTATCAATTTAGCCCTAATATGAACTTTTTTCTCACGTTATTTTCTCACAGGGAATCCGACTGAACACCATACACCTTGGAGAATCAGCTGTATTAAACATATACCTGGGTTGGTCCTGTCCCTCAATGTAGATCTGCCAAAACTTTACATATCCATCATGACTAGCCGTGGCCAGGACGGTGCCGTCAGGGGACAGCGCTCCCTCGCTAATGCGCTGCACAAGAACAACGTCAAACATCATTCCGCATAACTCATAATGATGTGCCTATTACATCAAATCTACTTCCCAGTTCCCATTCAATTAACACAGCATTAAAGACCGCATGTATAGAGAGAGGCAGGGCTTACTGCTGCGTGTCCTCTTATGGTGATGAAACCCTCTTTCAGGTCTGTGGCATCCACAGGCCATGAGCTGTTATTAGATCGAAGGATATCAAGATCCCAAACCTCAGCCTGCAGGTACAAAAGAAAATCAGATTATCAAAATGACAGCATAAAAAACATCTAATCTAGTAGCAATCTAGGAACAATACTAATAATAAAAATGTCACACTGTACAGGACACATACTCTGTCTTCATGAAGCAGAGCTAGCGTCTGACACATGTCTTCTGGGTTCTCATCATTGTCCTCTGGGATGAAAGGACACCAGATCAGTCTGCGGTTTGAGTTTAATGGGGTGTCCTCAGGCCTTCGGATGTGAACTATCACTTCATCTCTGAGAGACATTGACGTTAAGGAGAAAGATCACAGTACACCTGCTCACTAGTGCATCACTCTACTATACTACATGCAGAACCAGGCTGAATGAAATATAGTGGGGTCAGACATCATAAGATAAGATTTTGTCACCTAAACTTGGAACATATAAAGAAGAATGGCATATGATCAGTTGAGTAAAAGAAAAAAAATAATTCAAAAGAAATATAAAGCTGAGTTTGTACAAATCATGAGCAGATTACTTTTTTCGCACAAAGGATACTGTATATTGCTGTTGTGACTGGTGAGCTGCCAAATGAACATGTTTCCAGCCTCATCCACGCAGCCCAATAGGGTAGAATCCAGGTGGGCGAACGCAAGGTCTGTGACTGCACCAGTGAAGCCTTTCAGCAGGGAGCGTTCAGTCGAACCCAGCCGCAGCACGCGGATCATAGAATGGTTGTTGGCGCCTGGGAGCAATGACAAATTATCTGAGTACACTATTCATTATTAAACTATCTGAATCCAATCACTAGTGAAGTACAAAATATTGAAAAGAAGCTTTGAAACATTGTTAAACCTACCTCTGATGGCATAAGCCAAGTATGAATTGGACACAGCTATTAAATTGCCATAGTAGTACTTGTGCTCCCAGTCATATTTGGCCACAGGCTGAATTTTAACCTAAAACAGATATACAGAAAACATTCAGCATCATAAACCATATACAACTGTTACTTTTCAGGATTACACTCCATTTGAATCACTCTATTACTATTCCTATTCCTAATTAATGGATTTAAAATAACATCCTTAATAGGTCTGCACAATATTAGGAAAAACCTGATACTGTAATACTTTGTTTTTCTGTGACATTAATGTAGATGGCAATATGAAAACAATTGAGGTGGTATTACTTATCAAGAACATTTTTTTCGTAACTGTATGGCACCACTATGTCTTGTGGGAGGTTAAATGTTATTCAATCTCTCTGCTCTCTTTGGTCATTCTCATCATTTCTGTATCCTCAATATTGCCATATTACTGAGGATGCAGTTCTTTTTTCAACCATACTCTCCATTTCTGTTTTTTTCCTGTTCCAACATCCAACAATGTGCAGCAGCAAACTTTGTTCATAAAAAACAAGGAATCGGGAAAATAAATCGGGAGGTTAAATACATCATATCAGACAGATACAATCCTAGTGTTTCTTTAAAAGTTATATGGCAATTTACTTTACTTTACTTTACTACATTAAACGTTCTATGACATGACTATTGCGAATGCACACATTGCATTGTTTATACAAAAAACATTATTGTACAGCCCTAACCCTAAAGAGATAACAATGAGAATTTTCTGCTGATAAAACACTGAATTTCCAACCCAAAAACATGGGAATTTCAAAAGAGAAAACCTTTTGCTCATCACACACCTTGTTGCTACCACGAGCCTTACTGTCAATACTGGAATCATGACTGGACACAATTTCCACATTGTTTGCTCTGATGGAAACACAAGTGGATGCATCATCTCCTGAAAGGCAACTAGACAACAACAACAACAAAATATGACTCAATTAAGAATTTATCCAACAAAATAGGAAAAATAAGAATGACAGTGTTGGGAAGCAGTAAAAACATA
This sequence comes from Oreonectes daqikongensis, assembly GCA_026939265.1. Classification (NCBI taxonomy): domain Eukaryota; kingdom Metazoa; phylum Chordata; class Actinopteri; order Cypriniformes; family Nemacheilidae; genus Oreonectes; species Oreonectes daqikongensis. The sequence goes on from JAOTQM010000187.1 coordinate 6,291,063, forward strand.
CATGGTCTGTGTGTCCTGCCCATTGAGCTTGTCTGAGTTGTGGATAGGCTGCTCCACCGGTACTGTTCCAATAAGCTCAGCTCCAAGAATTCCATTTAACTCTCCATTGAAAGATATTTTTCTCTTGCTCTCAATCAAAGGCTCTGTGAAATCGTATGAACAATAAATTAAATAACAAAACTAACTCGTCTATGAAGATATTTTTGTCTGTCGTACTGACGTCTTTATAGCTAAGCTTGTGACAACTTTGTTTTGAGGAAATAACTCGCATTATGAACTCTCTCAAACAAATCTGCTAAAAATAGTTTTTTTTATAGTTTTCTAGTCAGTGTGACAGAGTATAAAACTTTGAACTTTTAAATAAGATCTTTACTTGATGATGAAAAAATAAAAATACTCTCTGCTATATATCACTGCTAGCGCCAGAAACGTTTAGCTCTAACCTGCTACATTAACTTTACCTATCACTATTTCCTCTTTAAATTAACCACAATATTTCACAAAGCATGATGTTTCTCACTAATAAAATGTCATTTTTGAGCGAATATGGTCAAGTGGATCGCTAGTCCTGTCGCTGAAATCAGGCGCTGCGCAACATCATCGCGCCGCGGCCTAGCTTCTCTCTTTCCCGGCAACTTACCGGCCAAATTTGCGGGACGATCCAATTTTAAGATGTCCCTGAGGTGCTGGGTCGCGCCTTCTATGTCCATGTTGGAACTGGAAGCCATAAAGTAGGGAAGGGGGGCTGAACCTCTAGAAATAGCCTAATTCTCAATAGTTTATTATTTTGTGTCTGAGCTTGCCCGTAAAGAAAAGCTTGCAACCTTCCCTCAACTTCCGTTGAGTGTTCCGCGCATTTCGTTCCGCCTCCTCTACTGGTAGGAATTCTTACGTTCCGGAACCAACGATTTGAGTTGAATGTTTACATCACCGTGAAACTCTAAAATGTAATTTAAATTAAATGTATAATCTTTCTTTTTAGAGACATATAATACATCTAAAATAAATTTAAATAGTTTCTTATTTATCATGTTTTATCCCATTTGGTCGGCGGCAAAGTCCCTCACCAGAGTTTTATACATCAGACAATATAGCAAGTTGAGCCTCAACTTGCAGAAATAACAATATCATCAGATTTTACTTTGATCTTTTTTATTTCCACATACATAACTGTAGTTGTCTCTTTCTCTTGCTCTTGCCCTTGAACACACAATGAAAGTGGATGTCTGCTGGCTTGAGCAATGTCATGTACAACGTATAGTTCAGAATATCAGACAAGGTGGTGACTTTCTACCTATGTTCTTGCAGTTCTGTCTGGATCTTTCAGTGCAAAAAGCTACAATGCAAAGAAATCTATTGAAAATATTAGTACCATAACTTGGCACATAACTAGGCCATTTTCAAGTCCTAAGCAAGAAACATTTCTCATTTAGTGTAAACATCTTGCAAAATTAAGAGATCATCTCACAAACCAGTATCTCTCATTTTTCAGGCATCATTGATGTTACCACTTCTTGTACTGATAATGCCTAAGTAAAGTATCAATATGGATGATACAGCAGAAAACCATAAACACTTTTGCAATGTTTACGTATAAGCTTATACAGTTTCTAATAACCTATGAAGGGAATCCTTAATTAAAACACAAATAACATTTTAAAGGGTATTCAAATTGTTGCTTACATTTATTTTTGTAAATCTAAAACTCTAACCTTGTTGAAAATTGCTTTATTGATGTGGGGTACCAGAGGAACTTTAAATATGCACATACTCTTTTCAACAAGAGCATTCATTGATAATTCTGCTTATTGTCATGTAAGTTACACAAAACATGACAAGTTAAAGAATAATTACATGTAATCCACCGCTTGGTTAAACTGCTACTCGTAACGTTTATCAGGCACTGCCCCGCTCTACCAGATGAGCAAACAGGTTTTAGTCAAAGACAGCTGATTCAAGACAAACTGGCCACTTGCAAAAGGATGGAACTTATTTAGTAGAATCCAATATGAAGTAGTATCATGAACAGGCAAGCACAGAAAAGGCAGATGCAAAACCAAACAGGGGGATGAACAAGATGATGACATTGTTAAGAAAAAGTCAAAGGTTTTATTGTGTATCGTGGCTTTGTAATTATTGTCACAGAGAGCAGTGAGCAGAAAGTGGGAAGCACACTGGTCTGAGGGGGGGAATTGGGATGGTGTTCTTTGGATCACTAGAGCAACCTGACATCACATTGAATGGAGACTCCAATTTTTAAGAGGGTCAAAAAAGACTTTAACTTCAATGAGCATATTCTAAAAACAAGCTGAAAAAACACTTTGTACTTAAGCAAATACTGTAAGACGGCTGTTATCTCACAGTCAAAATCAGCAAACTAAAATTGTAAATATCAAGGTTAGGCTAATACGTTTTTGTCCTGGTCAGGGCGTCCTCTGATATTTAAGCTCCCCATCAACATGCAGGTTGGCGAAGGAAAAGAGTCAGTTTGATGTACGTGTGGGCTTTCAGCAAAGAAACGTCAGTTTTGGAGTAGAGGCAGTACTGCATATGCCTGTGATTGACTGCTGTAATCCGGTGCTGTTTTTCTTGAGTGTGATGAATGAAAGGCCGATTGACAGGTTCAGGCATCAACAGGGCAGAACCCCATCCTCCACCTTCCCCCACTTCCCTCCTGCCAGCCATGGGGTATTTAACCAAAATTGTGCAGCGCCAGGCGGAACATGTCATTGGTGCAAACCCACGCCTCATTAATGTTCTTCAGGATGAAGCTCTGATGGAATCCCATGATGGGGTCATCATCTGCCTACAAAGTAGAAATACAAAGAACAGACTTAGATGGAGTTCTTAAAACTATTGCACAACAATCGTTTTATTTTATTATTTCATTACACACATTTACTGTTGTGACTTAAAAAAATAAAATAAAAGATCTTCGTGGTAGCAAAACCCATGCAAGTTTTGGCTACTGTTAACAGTCAATTCCTTTTCATATATAATTTTTTTCTTCAAAAAGTGAACTGTCAAATTTTTTACATCAATAGAAACACAGCTGTGTTTGGACATATGAGCATCTGTAACCGTGGGCATAACCAAAGGCTCAATGTTGAGACAAGTTTAACATCATGCAAATGAGCAGCAAAGACTACCAATGTGAGAACGGTTAAGTTCACGTGATCAACAATATCTGTGATATACTGTAAATGTAATCGAACATAGGCAAGACAGAGAGGTTAATGTCATTGTGAGAGATTTTACCATTCTATATGGATTCTATACGTTCTATACCGTATGGATTAAACAGTGTTTTGTAAGCGTGAGCCTACTAGAGGTCAACATTACAATGACCTAGGCACAAGCGATTTATATTCAGACACCAGGAAAACCCGACATGCCATGGCAATCCCACCATACTAAATTCACAAATATGTTGAATCTGCACACAGCTTAAGCCGTTAGTACAGTGGGCTTTCATGGAGCACGTAAACCCAAGTAAACTCCTTACAAACATTAAGAGAAGGAGGAAAGGCCATGTGACCACAGAGAGTCTTTAAACTCAAAGATTGTGCAGGGCAAGCCTGAAGACTTCGTTGGTGCAAACCCAGGCAGTGTTGAGACATTTCAACAGAAAAGTCTGATGGAAGCCCAGCACCTGGTCATCATCAGCCTGATGGACAAACACACACACTACAACTCTGAAATATCTGTGCTTATGAAATCTATTGCTATGCACTGCCATCCCATATAAGGTGGAAGAAAAAAGCAATCAAGAAAAGTTTAAACCTTCTACGACCTTATCAATTTAACATAACAGTCCACCCAAATATGAAAATTCTGTCATCATTACTAAGGTTGTTCCAAATCTGTATACATTTCTTTGTTCTGCTGAACACAAAAGGAAGATATTTGGAAGAATGTCAGTAACCAAACAGATCTCATTCCCCATTGATGACCAAAGTATTTATTTTCCCTACTATGGCAGTAAATGGGGGATGAGATCTGTTTGGTTACTGACATTCTTACAAATGTCTCCCCTGTGTGTTTATCAGAACAAAGAAATGTATACAGGTTTAGAACAATCTCAGGGTGAGTAAACAGTGTTCCCCTCAAGCAGTGCAGCAATGGCTCATTGGCAAAGATTAGAATGAATAAATTTAGGTCTAAATAAAATACTTACTTTTAATTGGCCTACTACCATACTCAATATGCAGCTATCAGGGGTGGGCTGGTGGTCTTGTGCTGTTATGCTGTGGGCTATTTTTGTGAAGGGCAAGCTCTGGAAAAAAAATATTTAAGAAACACATGAATACATTTACTGTTTAAACCTTACTACAAACACATAAAGTAATGTAACAAAAATACACTTGCTGGTAGCAACAAATCAGTGGCAGCTTAGTTTGCATAATGTATGAAAATGTTAGCAAATAATAGTACAAAAACATAGATATCAATTCAACGTACAAATGATAAAAATTCTACAAATGTATCATACAGCGCAGAACTGGAGGCTATAAAGGGCTACTAAAATGCTGGTTAAATTTTCACCCCCAATTTCTTTAGATTTACTATTCACTTTTGCATTTATTTGCATGTCTGATTGTGTGGTTATTTGCATATTATATGCTCTATTACATTTTTCAGCACAGCCCCCTCTCAAGACTGAATCTGTCAGTTGCCATTTTTACCAAATACTTACGGAGAGCTTTTCGACAATTGCTGCTTTTCCCTGGAATTGCTGACCCTCCCACGTAAGGCATGACGCATCAATCTAGGAAGAAGGACAGCATGGAGATAAACTAAAGAAGCCAATCTAAAGGCAATGAAGAAATGCTGTGGCCAGTCTTCCTCACATATCAACAAGATGTAGGCTATATAAGTCACACTTATCAGTCACATAAACTTCTGGGGAATTTAGACAATCCACAGGTAGAAGGACCCTGACACATTCACTCTCATGTGAAGGATTTTTAAAAAATATATATTTGTTTGATGGATTTCCTCAACAAATATCCTACAGTATAATTAAATATCTAGTAAAAGTATTATTAAACAAAGTATATGTTCCTCCAACTGTTCGTTTTAACATTAAGAATCAAAGTATGAGCACTTTAGGCTCTTTTTAAACCACATTTCTGGCCTGAAAAGAATCCTCAGTTGAACACACGACAAAACTTGTTTGTTACTGGCCATCTAGCGTCACTCTGCAAGACATAAACCAGGGAATGGTTTGAACACTAAAATGACGGCAAGAAAAAACTATCCTGAACGAAAGGATTTCACAAAATACTCACATATATTGATCCAAGTTGAGTCCTGTCTGTGTCAAACAGCTGATAGTAATGTTGCACAAAGCTGGATCCTATTTGTTCCCAAATCGGCTTGTCTCCCATTCTGATTCACCCTGCTACAGGCACTGGTCAAAACAGAATACATGCCATTTAATGTACAAGACCGAATGATGGCTGACAGCCATTGACAAGACACTAGAACACATGTAGATCAAAATCTCCAGGATACTTAATGTATGAGCTTTCTGACATTATAGGCAATGAGCATTAAAATACAGCACAAATGCAAAAAGGGGTTGAACAGGCTAGCATGCATTAAAGTCCTTATATTCTGCTGAGGAACTTTAGGAATCTAACACTCTCATGCTCCACCCTTTCAAACACCATATACATCTGTCAGCAGTTTTATATATCGTGGAAACAAAGCTTTTAAACTTTAACAGATCATTGCTGAAGATTTTATGTGATTCAGTATGTTTTATTGATGAGAAATATCTACAAGTACTCTTTGTTTGCATGCGGTCGTACAGTAAATTGTCCGACTGACAATAAAACCTACACCCAAGATATCAGAAATTAATTTCACTACATAAGTCAAAAAAAGAAAACAGTGCATCGAATAATAAACTATAAAGTCATTCAGCTAGCCATTCTAAAGAGGCCATGGTCTTTTTACCTAGTTTTTTAGCAAGTCATAACTTTATACAAATCAAAACACAGCAAAAAGGTTTGTGTTAAATTCACTCCTCACAAACGGCAAGATTTGTTCAAAGAAAATGCTGAAAATGAAGTTAGCATGCTAACATAACTGGCTAGCTTCCATCGGGCTTTTTGCTAGTGATTCATTTTAGCTTTAGCCGTAGACGTGCTAACACTGGCATGTCTGTTTACAACGAATTCACCGGCTAAACCCGTGAAGGAAAAGTGGTGTTTTACGCTGAAAAGCCTGTTGAAATATAGATATGGCTTTAGCGTTTGAATAAGGACACCAAAAGCGCTGTCCCTCATTTCTAAAAATATCACAGAGCCATTTAAGCTCCGTGCAGGCGCGAGACTCTCACGCGGCCCGTACAAGCTCCTGTCCTACAACATAGGCGTGTCCAACTAGCTAGCACTCCAGATTATTCTTATCTTGTGTCCTTCTTTGTTGCATAAAGTAGTTATAAAGTAGTTATATGCATCGCAAATATAATGCTAGCGTTTATGTGCTATTCGAGGCCAATGCCTTACCTCCGTGAGCCCTAAACCGAATCCCCGGTTCCAGTTATGGCGATTCCAGCGCGCGGTGAACAGAAGTTGAGCGGCCTCCTCGGCTAGAGCATGCGCAGTGCGCTTACACACGGGTTTGAATTTTGCCAGTGGAAGTCTTTGACAGTCAGACAACAGATTGTGCGTGTAAACAGTACCAAATCTATAAATAGTGCTTTAAGCAGTGTGTGAATCCAAGAATAGTACGCTTTTCATACTCACAAATATAATCCACCGGGAAAAAAGCGTATTTAAACAATGAATCAGATATTTGCAACCTGTTCGAAATAAACATTAATGAATACATGCGGCTGTTTAATTTGTTATTTCTGTTTCATTAATTTCAACGGGTCCCACAAAAGCAAAAAAATGATCTTCCTATTTAATTAATCATCATAACATAATGTAAAAAAGCAATAAACACGACAGGTAAATAAATACAAATGTACAATTTATTGACATAAATAATGATCAAGTAACCTGTAGGCAGACAATACACATTAACTTTAAAAATCATTATAATAAAAATATCTCTTATCTGGTTAAATCATTAAAATGTTTTTAGTTTAGTTAATTTTTTGACAGCTTTAATATGTAATTGTTTGTATGTTATTTATGTAATTATAAAATATGCATAATATAAATTGCTATAAAAACATCACAGTGCAAGAACATCAATGTGCTTGACTAGACAATAGTGTTTATTTTGTTTATTTGGGCCCTGCTCTTTTCACATCAGCCACAGAGAGATGCTGTAGCACAACCTCTGTGTTCACATCTTGATCCTGGAAATCACACACCTTGGTCTGAAAAGCTAAACTGAGATTCCAGTCAAGAGATGCAGAATCTAGTGAGGGATCAATGGTTATGAAAGCCGTTCTTAGGTCTTCTGCATTCACTGTCCTAGTTTGATGGCATTAAAAACAAGACAGAATTCAATTACTTTTGCAATTACCTTTGTGCCACTGTAAACTGGAATATTTGAAAATGTAATTTGTAACTCACCCTTTCCCTTCTAGTTGTATTCTCAGCTCACTGATGTATTGGAGTCTTTCGGCAGTAGCCTGTTGTTTAACTAAACTCAGGAATTCTTTGTGCTTCCCATCTGTGTCCTGCAGTGGGAACAGATAAAATGATGCTGCTTCACTATACATATTTTTCAATACTTCAATATGTTTTTGCCTGATGTATTTATTAAAAATGTTGAAACTGACCTCTGTAAAAAGTGTCTGATAAGCTATGCATGCCCCATTACTCTCTAGCTCTGTGTGAGCCACCGCCAACAGCTCCTGTATGGCCTGATCTGACTTCAGGGGGAAAGCTTTCCTCAACGCTTCACTAAAAATCAGAATACATATTACAATAATCCCACTTCTTTTCAAATCATTATGGTACATTATTGTAGATATATTGAAACCAGAGGCATTTTTTGCTTACCTAAATTGTAAATCAGTTAGTGAGCCACATTCTTTGATGTCACTTTGAATGAAAATCTTGAGCAAGTGAGACAGCAGCCGTGTCTGTCCGTAGTAGATGCTCTCATCCACCTTTAATCAACAATACACAGCGAATGTAATATAAAGTTAAAATATAGTGATCTTATTAAAATAAGGTCATAGCTCTAAGCCTTTTGAATGCAGCAGAACAATTAAATATGTTTTTTGGCTACTTTTATGAGGCTTCTTTACAGCCTATATTTATATAGATTATGCACAAACCTTCCCAGTCAGGATGTCATTGAAAAGACAAATAAGATCATCACTGAGATTGTTTTTGATGCTTTCAATGAAGCTGTAAGCCCACTGTCCTGCCTTGTCCTTAAACTGATCTACAAGATAGCTGTGCAGAAACACCTTCAGATCTCTGCAGTCATCATTCTTCATTGAAGAAAAAGAAAATATAATTATGAACACCAATGGAAAAATGTATACCTATTAAATATATAATCTAACTGTCCTTAAATGTTTATTTTGCTCACAAATCAAAGAGCATGATGGTGTGGTATACCTTTTCATTCTCTGCAGTTTTTTCCCTCCAGATATCCTTTGTAATTCTAACCACTTCAGCTTTTTTCAGCTTGAGACTCTTAAACGTGCCCTCATAGCGTAAATAAATGGGGACGTCATCGGAGAAGCCCTACAAAATAACTTGAGTTTAACTTAATAATGTTGATGCTATCACAACAAGCATATTGTAATAATAAATTAATGTTGTGATGTGAATACTTACAAGTCCATTGAAGAATTGGTCTGGGACCTCTTCTTTCATCTCCTGCAGCAATATCTCCAATTTCTTTTGGCTGGATTGACCTTCAAAGAGTCCTGTGCAACGCTCACTGCCCCCAAGTATGTCTTTAACACATTACAAAACTACATCTGCTCAACTATGCTATATAGAGAAAAATCTGGCCAATGATTGTACTGTACAAAATATTAAGATACCGATACCTGAACATAGTTCCCAGTTTGGTCTGGGAGTTGTAGCAGTGTGATTGTCATTTGAGGCATGTTGCAGTGAATGTTTTGACTGTTGGTTACAATATACAACAATATAAGAGATAAATGCAAACTGCACATTTGAGTTTATTATTATTATAAACCACTTTGAGGCTCACCTGTCGTTGAACTTCAAGCAATGTATCATATTCTGTCTTCATCTGATCAAAGTCTGCCTGTAAGGTTTCCAGCTGCAACAAAGATTTATATCAAACATTGAGTCCTGAGGGCTTGAATGGTTTGACCTACACAATAACTAAAATGTAAACAATCTTATCTCTCTGGTTTTAACATGTTCTTTGGGTAAGTTAACTCTACTGGGGTTCTAAGTGAATGTTGGAAAAGTTATTTCTTTAACCTTTTTTAGAGTCTCCTCATGAAAGCCATTCAGGTTCTCCCAGTCTCGCCGAGGGACCACATCATCATATTCTGCTTGTAGGCGGTTAAGCTCAACCTGTGCTTTGGTAAGATCCTCTCTACACACTTGTAAAGCCATCTTTACCATCACAGGATCCTCAACTTCCATCTCTGGAGGAACAAGCAAAGCTTGACACCACTGCCTCAGAACACAGAAATGTTTTACACCTTTTTTCTCACCACTCAACCTCACTCTAGTTCCTTACTTTTTTGAGGGCATTCTTCAAAAACAGGTTTTTGGGCATCAGTGGCCATCATTCACCTTGAAAGATTTTTTCCTTTCCATTGGTTTCATGAACAAAGGCTATATATTGCTAGTCATTACCTTCATTTCTGTCATCATCTTCAACATCTTGGCTTTGCATTGTGCTGATTTTAAGGATCAGCAACTTTCGTGCATCACGTTCCTCCCTGTATAACTCATACTGGGTGGCCAAATCATTTTTTAGATGATCAACCTGTTAAAGGCATATGATACAACAGCTCCTATATTACAGGATCAAAGCAAGCGTCAAGGCTTCTCCAAATAATTCAGGGTAGCCAAATCTCCATAACATCAGATACAATATACAGTAGGTACAATAACAGTAAAATCAACTCCACCTGAATCTGCAGGGCAGATTGTTGCTCATTCATTCTCTCAATGATGCACTGCAGACGCTGACACTCCTGCTTCAGAGCTCTGATCTCATCCCTCTCCTGTACCATCAGATCAAGAACCCTCTTTTCACATTGTTCTGAGACAAGCACCAGCTTCTCTCGCAGTGGTAGCAGATCCCTGATTTGTTCACGAAGGCTTGCTGGAGGAGACATTAACACTACTGTTGTAGAGGTTGAAGATCAGAGCTGGATGCACGAATGTTGCCTCCCACAAAAAATGTACATACCTAATGTGATGTCATACTCCTTTTTGATAGAAGAGAAAATAGGCTTGTATGTTTTAAACTCATTAATTAAATACCCAAAGACTTCCTGGTAAACCTTTATCATACAGGGAAATAAAGAGGCAGCAAAATTACTTCCATAATGCAATGATTGGTAAAAAAGTAATAATAATATATTCTATGTTCCTCTAACTAAGATTCAGTATAATATATGTAGTCTGTTGTGTATATATGTTAAAAAAATAATAAATAATAAACCTGAAGTCTGAGCTCCTGGATTTTTGGGTCTTGTATGTCTAAAGCTTCTATTTCTCTCTTGAGATAACATTCCAGGTGCTCCAAGAAACGTGGCCTTGTAAGAGATCTTAGTACATAACATACACATTTTGTCATTCGTACCATTAAGACATTTTGTATTTGAGTAGATGACAACTACAGCACATACATAATTTTTATTTAAAAAGTCATTTATCAACCGTAAATTGTGAACTTTCCACTCATCGTGAATTCTTTTGTTTTTTTATTATTCAGAGAAGCCTAGAAGCTTGCTTTGAATCTGTAAGATATTTACATTCTACATCCTACACCCTAAAATCATCAAACACTTTATAAACATATTATTATCAACTAAATACTGACGTCTACCATGCCCGGTCTGAAGGCTGCTTAATAGTTTGGTGTACTAAATAACATTAACCATTTTAAAACACGCATATATCTTGCCTTTCAGAATGTGACGGCGGTGGCATGTTAAATTCTTTCCGTACTGACATTTTGAATGATTTTTGATTATGGTAATCTAAGTATATAACAGTAAACGTCTCATCGTTCGTTTAACTGAAGCTCAAACAGCGTGGTATTGTTGTTGTTTGAGGGGCGGTTGCTATGGCACCACAGGACCCCAGAAAAGACCTCTCGTTTGTAGGTGTCCGTAGCGCGCCATTACGGAAAATAACGTAACCGGTCGCCTTAAAACTAAATATTTCAAAAGGAATGCAGTGAAATATTATCTAAATGGATATGCATGGTTCTTATTGAGTATTTTAAGTATTCAATGTTGTAAAGTGTTTGGTGGGAAGTAGCGGTGGTCTTTTTTTCCCTCCTGGCAATAATTAAATGGCTACTGGATTACACCACAGAGGCTCTTGTTTTTCTAAACCCATCTGTTTTTTAGACAGTAGAAATCCTCAAGGGTGCGTTAACAAATGTTAAACAAAATGTTGTTCAACTTGATCAGTGACCGTAGGGTTAGAAGTGTGTCACTAATTAGAAACTGCGAAAACGTAACACATTTGTATATTCTTTGTATAAGGAATGTTATTAAAAAATAACTCGTTGCTTTTGCAGTATAACTTAGACCAAGAACTCAAGTTGGAATAGGGCTTTCATGAAGTCTGTTGCGTAAAAAGCTAAGAGTGATACAATTATATTTTATTACAGCAATGTTTCAGCACGTGTTTTATTAAATGTCTGGGGGAAAAAAACCTTTGGGATTCAAATAAGATAATAGTCTAAACTAAGTAGTCTATTTTTTATGAGCGGTGTTCAAAACTACAAATCCTACAGTGCGTTTTACAGCCCTGTCCTCTTTCCGACGGACTGAAATGTAATTATTTATGGGTCATGTAGTGAACGGCACTTCCCTCATGTCATCAGTGTGCACTGCGCAGGGCTTTGTGCTCAACTACAGTACCCACACGTCACTGTAGAGCTGCTGGTTATCCGGGGATATCTCAGTCTAGCGCTCTCTCCTTTTTAGCGGATTGGCACAACAGGGTAGGATTACTGGTAGGAATAAAAGCATAACCAAAAATGGCAGAGCTTGGAGCGGGGAGTCTGCTAACAGGAGATCCTGCTTTTAATTATCAAGAGCATGAGCTAAACGAGCGTTTGAAGCGGCTGTACCCGGCCGTGAATGAGGAAGAGACCCCCTTACCCCGATCTTGGAGCCCCAAGGATAAGTACAGCTACATCGGGCTCTCACAGAATAATCTGCGGGTGCATTACAAAGGTATACAGATGTGACACACGCTACAACATTGCCGAGCTGTCAGCTCATAGGCCTTGACAATCCATCCCGGTGGTAATGGGTGTTGTGGTTAGCTCCACGATCTAGCTTGAGCTGCTTTTTTCCGTACCCTTCGCTTTGTTGTACAGAAGGAAAAAGGAATGTCCAAACGGCTTGACATTTAGCAAACAATGTTAGAATTCGGCTAGCGAGAGTAGCGTATGTGCACGGCTAGACAGCTCATCGCGTCAGTCCTGCTTTTGGACACCTACCTCTACCTATGGCAATCCCGAGAACATGGAAGTGTTTTTGCTTTGCCAAGCTTAACTCGAACGAATCCCTTTCGGTGAATTAGTCGAGGCTGGCGTTAGCTAGCCACAGCACAGCAATAAATGTAGCAAAGCAGCTACAGCGTTGCAATGCATTGCAAATCGCTTGTTGAGTTTACACCGCATTGCATAAGCGTATTTGTTATCCGCTAATAGAGATCGGATGGGTAATACAATGACACACGCCACACTATAAAAAACTGGAATTAACTTTTGTTTTTAGCTTGAGTATTTTGGGTGTCTTTACGCAGAAACCTGCGTCTTTTCATGGTGTTGTTATAGCCTGTGCATTTGACGAATAATACGCATTTAATGAATCGCTCGACGTAACGAATTCGTTATCACAGTGAATCCGAATTCCACAGCACTCGCTGTGTAAACAATCGTGGCGTGACTGCGACCCCAGTCAGTTGCGTCAGGGGGGTTCTGAATGGACCCAGTACAGATGCACTTTGTTGAACAACTGTGTACATGCTTCTAGAGCACACAGTAAAGCAGTCTATTTTAAGAACCATCACTAAGCACAATCCTCATGCAGCGTTTGTAACACTCTACTCTTGTATAAGCACATACATGAAGCCATTAGGCTTGTATAAAGGCTTTACTGTGTTGTCGGAACAACACAGACCCCAGTTATGTTTAGTTTGGGCTCAGTTGTTGGTGAATGGTTACTCTGAAGGCACCTGCTTGTGATTAGATTTTGCCGTGTGTCAGTGGCCCTGTTGTGTAATGCAGTGGGATGGTGACCGTTTGAGGGTCACTGTAGCTGTTTATTGTCCTACATCATGTGTTCTTCCATGCATGACAGCTGTCAACTAGACAGTATGATTGTCTTTAAGGTTTACAGTAATAGTTTAGTTTCATTAAACAATGTACATGTACATTAGCAGCACATTATTTTGGTAATGTACACTGCTTTGTGTTGGTGGAAAATTGTACCTCATTGGCAAAGATCTTCTTTCAGGGCATGGGTATGTTTACCACTGCTTATGGTGGTTGATGCTTGCCACTTATTGTGTATGGAAAACTGTAAACGTTGAAAGGTGATCATATTTTTTCTGTAGAATGAATTTTGTAACAAAATATTTGAAACCGCTCAATTAGTTTCTTCTTCGATCATAACCATTCTCTTATGATGATCCATTAAATTTATTTTTGTACCTCAGACAAACTCAGTGTAAAGTGATGTTCAAAGCAATACAGAGCAATATTTGTTATGTTACATTATATTAGTTTGGCCTTCATTTAGAAAGTTCCAGAAAAAATTAGTCTATCTTTGCATGATGAAACAAGGTGAAAATACACTAGAGGCCCATCCTCTGTCTGGACCTCTTTTACGCTCTATCACTGTGATGGAGCTGTTGGCTCCTTAAAGGGATACATCACCCCAAAATACATATTCTGTCATCATTCATGCACTTATTTTTCTTGTGTGCAACACAAAAGTAGACATTTGAGAAGTGTCTTAGTGCTTCTGTAGTGAAAGTAATGGGGTCCAATGTTGTTCTTCAAAATATTTTTCTGGAAAAAGTCAGGTTTGAATTGACATGAGGTTGAAGAGAGGAAATGGCACAAATGCAGACATTGTATATACTGTATTCTACTGTTCTGACACCATGTTTTGTATGATTTATGCAAGGAAATAAAGCAATCAAATAAAAAATGCAAATATAGAACAGGTAATTACTAAGATTCTTGCTACATATGTGGTTTGGTGGACTGTTGTCAGTTTCCTGTGGCGGGCTGTTGCTTCTCTTAAGCTCATTGTAATGTTTGCCTATAAAGGGGTTTTGGTTGTCTGAGGAACAAGTCATGCATGATCACTAGGTGTGATGACATCACCAGATCCACCTAGTGTCTCTGTAAAGCCCTTAACATAAGCACAACACTCACAATCTTCTCACTCTCTTTGTTCTCTCATATTGTAGATTTTTTTCTCTTTTCTCTTTGTCTGCTTAGTTGATGTTATGGGTGTTAGCTGTAGCTTTGTACTACTGACATTGTTTCCCTTACATGTTTTGACAGAGGCTCTTAAAGTCCCCATGGTCTCAATACTGCAAAAATGAAAGAAAGTTTTGCGGTTTTAGTATAAATATGTTAGCCCAATGTTATCTATAAACCAGTGTGCTCTAAAACCTTGACAAAGTTTCGAAGAACACATTTACATTTACATTACATTACATTTATGCATTTGGCAGACGCTTTTATCCAAAGCGACTTACATTACATTGTACTATACATTTGTACATTTTTTGTATAGTAAGCAAGTGGGGGTTAGGTGCCTTGCTCAAGGGCACCTCAGCCGTTACCCGCCAGACCTGAGAATCGAACCAGCAACCTTCTGATCATGAGTCCAACTCTCTAACCACTGGACCACGACTGCCCACAGATGTAACATTTAGATGTAAGCATTCAAAAATTATAGTCTCTTACTTTCTCCAGTACAGTTCAACGATTTTTATGACATCATTCCGCACTTCAGCTTCTCGTTGGATTCCAGGATAAAGTAAATTTAACACTATTAGCTATTTTAAAAGGGGGAGGAGCCAGTAAATATGTCCCACCTTCCTGTTTCAGTGAAAATGACTTTGTTATCAGATAGCTGTACAATTCTGTTTTCTGTATGTAAGACACAGACTGTGTGCATATTTTATTGGTTTTATCAGATAATCATAAAATGGTTATGGACATTTTTCACAAAATCAAATTCACAAAACAGAGATAATGGTTACATTAACAATGCAATATAGGTGTTAAGTACAATTGTATACATTATGTATATCTTTTACTTTCATCATTTGCTCATACATGTCATTCCACACCTTTAGGACTTTTATTTCTTTTGCAGAACCCGAAAGAAAATAATTTGAAGAATGATGGTAACCAAACAACATTGAGTTCCATTGTATGGACACCAAACAACTAAGACACGTCTCAAAATATCTGTTCCACAGAAAAGTCATATACAGTTTTTCAACCACATGAGGATGAATAAATGACTAGAACGTTTTAATTTTGGTTGAGCTATCCTTATAACAAAACAGGATAATGTTGCATTCCAATTTTTTGCATATAAAATCTTTTAAATATAGGTTTTATATACTGTATGCAATCATGTTTTCTTGATAAGTTGAAACACGATTTATACATTTCTTCACAGATTTGGAGAGATTCACACTGGTGTCATGAGATATTGGTTCACCCCTTTACAAAAACAAGTGAAACACTCAGCACATAAATAAAGCTGTGCTTATGCAGATCATACCATGAAATGATGTCCTACACAGGATTACAGCAGTGCTGTAACACGCAGCAGCCCTGTGATTATGCACTGCAGAGGAGGACTTTGTAAAAAGCCATTTGTGTGTTGTGCTTTAAACATGTTTGGGAGAGAGAGAGAGAGAGAGAGACAAGGAGCTAAAGAAGGCGAGAATCAACCAGGGTCGTCTCACTCTTCTGGGTTCCTAGAATGGTGTGGTCATGGCGTGATGTATAAATAGATTTGAGTGTGTGAGCAGGGGGCAGGGATGAGCATGTACACATGAGCGTTTGTAGTTTGTGTGCGTGAAGAGAGAGTCAGGGATTTGCACATACAGGGTCGTGTGAGCTGGGGATATAACATATTAAAATAGGTCTTTTATGTGTGTTGTTGATTATTTGGCAGACAAGGCTATTGTGGCTTGGTAGCAGGATTTGGGATGCTATAAATAAAGGTGATTAATATTATTGCGGTAATCAGAGATGATGATGATGAGGCTAGGTACATACACAGACAAGTTAAAGGAATAGTTCCCTAGAAAATGCAAATGGATGCATAATGTGATAAAACTTACTTTCTTCAGGCAAACACATTAAAGGAGCAATGTGGACATTTTAGCGGCAAGGTTGTGAATTGCAACCAAAGGCTCACTCTCCCCCTTTCCTTTCAAAGCACTATGGTGGCTGACACAGGACAAAGATGTCACGTTTTCGCTTCTTTGCCGAAGTAGATAACATATTTACGAAATGCACTCTGTAGAACTTTTTGTCCGTTTAGGGATACTGTAGAAACAACATGGCGAAGGCAACCCGCGGTGTATGTAGATAGAAATAGCTCATTCTTAGGTAATAAAAACGTAACGCTTCATTATGTTATGTTTTATACACCGCTGAAGACATAGTTATGTATATTATATTGCATTTCTGTTAATATATCATGCAAAATATTACACACAGCTGAAGTTATATCAAATATTATCCTGGCTTTCATAGCTTTGTAATGCCATTGAACTGCATCCAAAGTTTAGCATGCCAAGGTCAAATATAGGTCAAAATTATAGATTTTTTTTTATGCCAAATGTCATAAAGATATTAAGTAAAGCTGATGTTCCATGAAGATATTTTGTAAATTTCCTACTGTAAATATATCGAAACTTTATTTATGCAGCAAAATCGCTAACCGAAATGCCCGGTAACACGTCTACAAAACTGTTTCTTCTTAGCAGCGGCCTGCTACAGCGCCTTTGATGAACAAATTTAAAGGCGATTTTCTCAATATTTAGATTTTTTGCACCCTCAGATTCCAGATTTTAAATAGTTGTATCTCAGCCAAATCCTGTCTTATCCTAACAAACCATATATCAGTAGAAAGTTTATTTATTCAGCTTTCAGATGATGTAAAAATCTCAATTTCGAAAAATTGACTCTTAAGACATTTTACATTTTAAATTGGTTATAAACATTCTGTTGTATTTCTGTTGTATTTTGTTCAAACGTTTGTGTAGTGTTAAAGAACTGAAACAGGAAGTTCTTTTGGACCAGCGTTAAACCAGTGTTGTTTACGTCATCCTAAGAGGTCTATATAGTATGTGTGGGTGCAATATAACCACAATGAGTATGTTTCCTGATACATACATCACTAACTCTTGAAAAGAACAGCAAATTTCCTGCTATTTTTTATTTATTGACTTTAATTTGGCAGCTCCTCAGTTCTCAATGTCTCATACTGAGAAATCTCAGCAGGAGCAGTATGATTTCTTGTCCACTGTTTCTTGCACTTTGAGGTTTTGGACATTATGCGATTTCAAGCGCAGGGTTGATGTTTTGCACCAGGTGTAAAATAACCAATGCATGTGTCGCTGCTGATTACTTGTGATCGGATCATCTGAGACCAATTTTAATACCAGATGTAAACAGGGTATTGCTGTAAGAGAATATCCCATGCTTATTACACGCCTCTCTGGAATACTTAATTCTGATTGGTCAATCACCTTGTCCAACAACCTCATCCAAGTGTGATATTAGACAATACATCATTGTGATAACACATCACTTAGCAGGAGGTATCGTTGACAATCCTTTATACGCGCCCTTAAAACTTCCCTGAACCTTGTTATTATTTATGCAGACAGTCATTCATACCAGAGGCTGTGTTTGGCCAGTGACTCATTTCCCTCACTGTTTCCGTTTTGTTCACAGGCCACGGAAAAAACCACAAGGATGCAGCGTCTGTTCGGGCCACCCATCCCATCCCTGCCGCTTGTGGCATCTACTACTTTGAAGTGAAGATCGTAAGCAAAGGAAGAGATGGGTAAGTGGCGACAGTTCTTCTACTGTAACTGGGGAAATATAGAAGGCACCTGTAAAGAGTTTGTCATTTTTAGAAAGCTCATCTTCCATCTTTCTCTCTGTCTGTGTTTGCAGGTACATGGGAATAGGACTGTCTGCCCAGGGGGTGAACATGAACAGACTGCCTGGTGAGTTGGCAAAAGATCCCAAAGCCTACCCATCACTAGCAACTAGCACTAGCTAACTCAATACTGGGCTTTTGTTTGGTTTCATTTAGGTTTGTTCAGAGAATTGTCAGGTCGATTTAAAGGTTAAATGGAAAAAGAAGAGTATAGTAAAATCTAGTTTATCTTTCCAGTGATGTTTTCTTTCTAATGTCAGCAAAAAAGGAAAGGCTACTACATTCTGATGGAAACCAACATTCCTTTTTCTTTCCAATAGCATAACCAGACAAATCATTTACAAGAACAAGACAAATAAATAGGTTATACATTAATAATTTACATTTCACTGACTTTCTGCTTTCTCTTTGAGGTTGAATTTCTTTTCATTTCTTATACAATTTACAACTTATCACAGTCAGACTGTAATTAGGTCTAAAACAGGCCTCAACATGTCCTAAAAGAAAAAAGCAGCTGCTCTGTGACCTTGGAAACGCTGAGACATCTCAAGGATTTTCTTTCTTTGAATCTCACAAAATTACTGTGTAATGTTTTTCCTCACAAAGTTCCTAAATAAAAGAGGGAGAAAGGAAGACCTAGGCCTCATGATTTGTATTCCTCAATGGAATTGAAGTATTGTGACATTTTTAAGGCCCTACTTAGGTTTATAGAGTGTCCAACAACACGTAGGTGTAAAAATACTGGAAATAAAATTAGAACTTCCAACAACTTGTTCAAGTGAATCAGAGTCTACTCCTTTTTTTTCTAAGGCAATAACTTTGTTATACGTTCACTTTCGGCTTTACAACTTGTCAAACTGCTTACATTCACTCACACACAGCAACATTACACACTGCATGAACTGTAATTTCAAGGATATTTTTTAACTTGCATCTAGAATATTCCAAGATCACAAAGACTTGATTAATTCATAAATAAATGTTCATATTAATGTGTAAATAAATCTGAAGCATCTTCTGGATCAGATCTTTTAAAGGCATTTCCTCAAACAAACAAATTTAACAGGAGGCACAACTTGTTCTATTAAGTTGACACAAATAAATTAAATAACCTGTTTTAAAATAAAATAGATTTAGGAGTGCACTTTCTTTGACATCCATAATATTTTATAGATGCTATTCCTACAAGTTGAAGATTATAGGCCCACAAGTGTCTGACTGACAGCCTTTATTGAGAGAGAGAGAGAGAGAGAGAGAGAGAGAGAGAGAGAGAGAGAGAGAGAGAGAGAGCATTTTGGGCACAGTTGAGGTTGTTTCAGCCTCCATGATTTTTCTGACCAATAAAATGATTCTGTCACCTGCTTATTGCCTTCCCCAGCAATCTAGTGAATTCTGCATTTCCGTGCTGACTATACCTTCTGTTCATTGACCCCTGTGCCATGTGCTTAAACCTCTGTTGTCCGAGTGCTTTAGAATATAGTGAAATGTGAACTGGTTCAAGCATTTTCTAGCATGGCTGGTCTAGCTTTTTTTATGGAGCTAGGCTCTTCACTGGTGTAATAAGTAGAATATATTCAGTTCACATTTAAAGGTATTTAGACCTAATGCTCATGTTACAAAAAAATCTTAATGTCTTTTTATATTTACTTTGGCTAGAGACCTTTGGGTCCTAATGGTTAGGGCCAAACTAGAAGGATTAACAATGAAGTCTATTTCTAAAAGGTATTTAAAAAATATAGACAATAAAGGATTAAAGTGATAGTTCACCCAAAAGATGAAAATTCTGTCATCCTCTTGTCATTTCAAACCTGTATGACTTTCTTTCTTCCACAAAACGCAAAAGAAGATATTTTTAAGAAAGTTGGTAACCAAACAGCAGCGGCACTCATTCACTTCTATTGTATAGTCACAAAACCAATGCAAGTGAATGTGTGCCAGTTAACAACATTCTTCTAAATATCTTTTTTGTGTTCTGCAGAAGAAAGAAAGTCATATAGGTTTGAAAGACAAGAGGGTGAGTAGATGATGAAGAAATAGTCATATACAGGTTTTGAATGACATGAGGGTAAATAAGTGATGACAGAATTTTTATTTTTGGGGAAACTGTTTAATGTGACCTTCATATAACTATATGAAAAGATTTAAGATTTTAATCAAGTATTAATAAAAATAAAGACCTATGACATAAAAAACTATCCTAGTTTACTTCAGATATATAAAGACTCAGTTTTATTGACACATGTAGCATCTATCAAGATAGTAGCGCTTTCCAAATGAAGCTTATGTTGTCACTAAGCATGTCCGCATGTGTGTATGCGTGCAATTTAAGTGTAATGGTTTTACGCGCCCTGTCGACCTCCGTGTCTCTGATCCTATACTGGAGCCCTGCCCATTTCATTAGCATGAAGGGAACACTGAGCCCTGCTTTAGCTGTAATAACCCTGCCCGCTCGGCTCTGCAGATTAATCTAATACCCCACCGCATCCCACACAACAAGCGCCCGCCGCCCACACGCTCTCTTTCATCACTGTTTGCATCTGTTCAGTTTGTCATTCAGATAATTCACTTGTTTACTCTTTCAAAACCACATAGTGACTGAAAATATAATTACAATACCATTTGTTATCATGTGGTGATCATGTTTGTATCTATGAAGCCGAGTCAGATTTAAGGGGCGGTCGGTAATGGAGACAGGCAGACTGGCTCCTCCTCTTGGTGGTTTGAGGCAGCATGTGGCTTATTGGTGTTCTAAAATGTACATGTCTCGGCCTACTGCTCGCCAAATGAACTTCAGAATGGACATACAATTTTTTGTTTGTTACATTTAAATATGGTACTTGTTTCACAGTTGGAAAGGGAAGTTCTGCATACTGAATGGGACCCTCCTTTATAATTTTGTTCATTTGCTCCGTGAATGCACACGATAAACAACCACATATTCTTTTCTGCACAATTATCAGAATGGCTTTCATCATTTATGTAAAAAGCTGTGTATTTTATGACACTGTAGTTCAGATGGCGTATTACCAAACTATCAAATGATGGGGTCTGACTCATCATGAGTAAATCAGTACAGAGGCAGAAACAAAATTCTTTTCCACATGTCATATACACCCACTGAATTTAAGCACTTGTCATTTAGTACATTGTCACATCTATATCATGCTTATATTCTGTCAACTACAGTGTACAACTCTCAACTTCATGTAACATATAGTTAAAGGGATGGTTCACCCAAAAATGAATATTCTGTTTTCATTTACTTACCCTCGTGTCATTCCAAACCTGTATGACGTTTTTTCTCCTGCAGAACACAAAATAAGTTTTTGCTGGTAACCAAACAGCATTGGCCCCCCTTGACTTCCATTTTATAGACACAAACCACTGAGACATTTCTCAAAATATCTTCTTGTGTGTTTTACAGACATATACTGTATACAGGTTTTAAACCACATGAGGGTAAATAAATGACAGAATTTTTATTTTTGGCAAACTATTCCTTCAATCATGTGTAAATCCATTCAACAGGTTGCACGCAAAATAAAGACCAACTTATTTAATTACTCTGTTTCTCCTCTCAGGTTGGGACAAGCACTCCTATGGTTACCATGGTGACGACGGACACTCCTTTTGCTCCTCAGGGACTGGCCAACCGTATGGGCCAACCTTTACAACGGGTGACGTTATTGGCTGCTGTGTGAACCTTATCAACAACACATGCTTTTACACGAAGAACGGGCACAGTTTAGGTAATAGTTATTTTATTGTCATATTAACTTCTTTATAAATCAAAATAGAGTAGATATTCTTGCCTTGTTCTAGGTAGTGAACTTACTTTCTAGGTAATGCAGCTACTAGTACTACATCTCTGAATCCACATTACTAAGCAGCCGTGATTTTTTTGTGTTCTTGTAGGTGTGGCGTTCACAGATCTCCCAGTAAGTAAATGATCTTTTCTCATTTATAAAGATGAAATTTAATAAACACATTTGAAAATTCTGCGTTTCTGAACAAAGTCAAGGACACCTAAGCAGTCTCTCTCTCTATTCTTTTCTGGGTCTCATTACAGCCTAACCTGTACCCCACAGTAGGGCTTCAGACACCAGGGGAGATAGTAGATGCTAACTTTGGCCAACAGCCTTTTGTGTTTGACATTGAAGACTACATGAGCGAATGGAGAGCTAAGATCCACAGCATGATCACCCGCTTCCCTATCGGAGAACGACTGGGAGACTGGCAGGCAGTGCTGCAGAAGTGAGCAGCCAGTATTAAATAAATTCCTGGAAAGCGGTCAGAATGATGAACTCAAAAGTAGCAATATTGATCAACACATGGACTTTGCTTCTTGTGTGTGTGTATGCAATGATGCAATGACGTTTGCATGCAATAACATGTAGTGTTAGTTTTTTATCCAAATGTTTCTGCTTTTAGTGATAATCTTTGTTTATAATTCCAGCATGGTGTCCAGCTACCTGGTGCATCATGGGTATTGTGCCACAGCGATGGCCTTTGCCAGAGCCACAGAGACCATGATTCAAGAGGACCAGACCTCAATAAAAAACAGACAGAGTAAGATGCTCAAACACTTCATTTTGTCTTGTTAATGAGTTAAACATTTTTCCATATCTTACATGGCATAAGAAAATATTTTATTAGGAATTTAGTGTTACCGATTAGAACCGATTTTTCTTGAGCACTGAAGAATTTACATATAACTTCTAGGTTCCTTTTATTTTGTTCCTATTTTGTTCCTATCAACACACTGAATATTTAATGTTCACTTTAATTATTTTGGACTGTGTTTGCTTAAGCTTGTTTAAAGCACATTTCATTCAAAGCCCTCGAAGGCATTAAGTCTTGTTATGTATAATTTTTCTCACAAAGAAAGGCAAAGTCTATGTGATTATGACTGGAAACGGGGTCATAATATCAGTAATCTAATTTTCTTTGATCTTTTGAAAAGGAAAAACATAAAATGTACTCCTCAGATCAAAAAGATGTATTGAAACTGAACTGCATAAAATTGCCTCAGATGATTGTTTATGCATCATTCATTTATGAGCGTATTACTGTCCACTTAAAAGTGAGCCTACTTTTCTCACCAGTTTGAACGGTACATTTCAATATGGATTTACTATTATTTAAATATTTTCGGACATTTCCAATTGCCATTTTTGTACATAATGCATGCTTTCTTACATGCAGAATTTTGCCAAAATTAAATATTACAAGACAACTAATTTTGGAAAATATTCACCTGTTCACGTGAATATTATATGACATTATATGAAGATTATATGATGTTTTTATAGTTTAGACATTTCATTTGCACATCTCTTGTTTGTGTTTCACAGGAATACAGAAGCTGGTATTGGCAGGACGTGTTGGAGAAGCTATTGAAGCTACACAGCAGTTGTACCCCGGACTGCTAGAACACAACCCCAATTTACTCTTCATGTTAAAGTGAGTTTTTCTACAAACACAGACTGTCTCTGTGCTTGTCTCTACTGTATGTGTGGAACAGAAGAGGAATTGCTTAAAACCTCAAGCAAGGTGCAAGTCTAATGTTCCCTTGGGCTAAAAGCACTTTAAAGTGCAACCCAAACATCCAGGTCTGAGTTATATAGTGTGAATCTGCTGCGATAACACAACACCTGAGATTATCTTCAACTCGGTCTGAAACAGAATGAGGCTTTCTAACATTCCCAATAGCACTGCTAGATAATATGGAAAAGGGCGAAAAAAGGGAAATTCCTGTTTTAGATGGATAGGTTTGCTTTCGGCTGATGGAGTGAATTAGTATAAACAAATTTCATGTAATGATGTTTGTAATGATGCAGCATGACTTTGGAAATATTTATTGGCTGATATCTGGATACAATGTTTTTTGACCTAAAATGAACTGAAAGTGAAGAGTTCTTTGAACTTTCTGTTGGCAGCAAAATATGACTTAATTTCAAGACGAAACACATCACTTTGGAAGTTAACTTTAGACCAGTATATACAAATATATGTATATACTAAATATGTACATTAGCAACACTATTTGTATAAATAATTGTCTGTAGGTCTGAATTCAGACTGTTGTATTTATAGGTCTTGTCATAGCATGTGTCATTATATGTAATACATACATGCATACATACATAATAAATTCCAGCCTTGATATTTTAGCAACAGCAATATGAGATGTTAAAGGTGTATTGTATCATTTCAAATTGCCATCACAATATTTGACAGAATAATCACAGTAGGACTCGGCCAAATCGTGCAGCCCTGGTTTTGTCTCTCTGTGGGAAGGCAGCACCTAACTCCTCTCTCTCTGTGATGGAGAGAGTTGAATGACAAGCGGACAGTTTAATGGGTCGCTGAGCCGGCAGTGTCAGTCAGGAGGCATAATGGATAACAGAAACCTGGTTGTCAAGCAATTTAATAGATTGGCAGGTCTGAACTGAGTGTTTATTGGCGAATGTGGGTGTCAGGTATCGGGTCTGAACAGTGATGTTGTTGTCTTCCCTCAGGTGTCGGCAGTTCGTGGAGATGGTCAATGGTACAGACAGTGAGGTACGGTGCTTTAGTGTTCGCTCTCCTAAATCCCAGGACAGCTACCCCGGCTCCCCAAATCTGAGCCCACGGCACGGAGCTACCAACACTCACTTGCACAGCACAGGTAACATACCCACACACAATTCAGAGACTGTCTTATAAATCAAAAAGTTAATGTAACAAAGTCAAAATAACACGAAACTAACGCAAGGGGAGAGGTTTGTGAAAGACGCATCCCGTGGGAATTCTGTGGGCTCAGATTTCCTGCTTTAAGAGCACACACTCCACAAGATGTAGAACAGATGGTTTATTGAATCACTCACACAGCAGTGGGCTGGATTATGCAGTTTCATAATTTGGCTGATAGACTTTCATTCAGTCTCTCTTTATAGTTCTAATGGTTTTTCTCTCTCCTCGTGACTCAGGAGCGGACAGTCCCACATGCAGTAACGGGGTCACTGCTCCTAACAAAAATAAGAGCCACAACAAATACACAGGCGTAAGCTCCGCCTCCTCTTCTCCATCCTCCTCCCCGTCCTCCGTCAATTACTCCGAGTCAAACTCCACTGACTCCACCAAGTCGCAGCCCCACAGCGCCACCAGCAACCAGGAGACCAGGTCTGTGTATGTGATTAGATACGTATGCAATACATCAAATTGAATCAAGTGACATTCATTATTGATAAAGATAAGTACAGCATTGAATAGGCTTTACAGAAAAAGTGGCTATAGGATTAAAGATGACGGAGGGTCCACCTTTGCTTTTGACTGTGTATTGACAGTGACAGCGAGATGGAGATCGAGGCAGAACACTACAGCAACGGCGTGGCAGAAACCTCAACTCGCATTATGAATGGAACATACAAACATCAGGAGATCCTGCAGGCAGATGACAGCAGCGTTGGCAATGGAGTAGCAGGTACTCGCTCGCACGTCAAAAAATGTCTTGTTCATTCTCCATTCTGATGTGAGTGGTTCTGCCGTCCCTTTATTTCCCCTTGAGAGCTGCTAAATTCAGCTCTTCCATAATTCAGCCCATTTAATGTTTCTTTTCCAAGGCTACAAAAGGAAGGGGATGATCTTGTAGTTTTAATGGTAGCCTGACATCCACTGTTTTAGGATTGTTTGGATGTTTCCAAGCATGTGACTTTGTACTGTGTGTTTGCTCGAGCAAACCCTGGACCACAAAACCAGTCAAATTAAAAATGTATACATCAGCTGAACAAATAAGATTTCCATTGATGTATGGGTTGTTAGGATAGGAAAATATTTGGCTGTGATACAACTATTTGAAAATCTGGAATCTGAGGGTGCAAAAAATCACAATATTAAGAAAATAGAGGCGCTCTAGCAGGCTGTTCTAAGAAGAAACATGTTTATTTTGACACTCTCTATTGCCTTACACTGATGACATTGTGGAGAGTAGATTAACGCTTAAAGCTTTACATAGATACCAAACTTGAGTGGGTAATTTCCAAAGAGCGTGCAGCAGCGAGTGAAGTTTGTAGACGTGTTTCTGGACATTTTCGTTAGCGATTTTGCTGCATCCACACTGCAATGTTTTAAATATTTTTATGATTTTTTGGCATAAAAGATAAATCCACCCATACAATGTATTGTTGGTCATTGCTACAAGTATACCTGTGCTACTTATGACTGGTTTTGTGGTCCAGGGTCACATTTTATCCACACTGTTAAATCAAAGACCTTCAATTATTTTCCTGTTTGAATAGAAAACTCTGGAAAGTGGAAAGCTGTCTTGACATTAAATCACAGAATAAACCCTTGGCAGTATTTATATCCCCAGTGACTGGCTCATTAATTCTAATTTCTAATGAATAAAATAGAGCTAGGTGAGTTTAAAGTAAAAATGAAATATGTTTATCATAATATCGCAAGCATCTTTGTGTGTGCTAGATGACAGCTGCAGCTCCAGACAGCTGTGTGGAGGAAACCAGGAGGCCACAGAGAGGATGATCCAGTTTGGCAGAGAGCTTCAGGCCCTCAGCGAACAGCTCTGTCGTCAGTACGGCAAGAACGCCACTCACAAAAAGATGCTGCAGGTAGGAGAAGTGAAAGGAAAAATGTGGATGGCTTCACATATTTAGGGAAAACTTTAAATATTGGTGAAGTGGTCTGACTGTACCTAATGATTTGTCAATGAAGTGGCAATCAAATCTGAGCAAGCAAACAATACTTTCCTTGTATTACTCGGACCCCGGCTCTGCGCTGTGGTACTTCCTCCTGTTTGTCGCTGATGATAATAGACACGTTAGAAGTGTAAAGGTCATTAGCTCTGCGGGTAGCCATACACTTGAAGCCTCTGTGCTCGCTGCTTAGTGTGTCTGTGTGTATTTAGGATGCATTCAGTCTGTTGGCGTATTCAGACCCCTGGAACTGCCCCGTGGGCCAGCAGTTGGACCCCATGCAAAGAGAGGCGATCTGCTCCGCTCTCAACAGTGCTATTCTGGGTAATGTTTTCTGCTGAGATCAAACACGATTTTGATCTTGGCCTCAAATTTTAATGTAACCATAGTAACAGAGGCAGATAAATGAGCTAAGTAAGGGGCTAAGTAGGATGGAATCAATATTTTGATCATTCCTGTATGTTTGATAGTTAACTTCTCTTTAATTCAGAATCTCAGAATTTGCCCAAGCAGCCTCCTCTCATGCTGGCTCTGGGTCAGGCCACTGAGTGTGTGCAGCTGATGGCCAGGGTCCGCTCTGGGTCCTGTTCCTTTGCCAGAGTTGACAACTTTTTGCACTAGCCCCGGTCTCCAGGTGAGAGCACACTGCTATCTGCTGCTGATATGACTTTGTGTGATCTGTCTCACATTGTTTATTTGTTGTCTAGGACCTAGAGAATTTTAGGATGAAATGCATATACACTACCGAAAATGAATGAAGAAAGCGTGCCAACAAGTACACAAAATAGATCCTTTAATATTGTTTAAAAAGCATCTCAGGGTGAGTTTGATAAAATGACAAGAAAACATTTCAGAAAATTTTTTAGGCAAAGATGACTACACTGAAGATGCTAAAATATAACACGTTTTGTTATCTTATTTCTTTTTTTTTGTTTTATTTCATAATTTTGATAAGTTAAGTTTTATTTTATAATGTGGAAAAATATGAACAAGTGAGTTTTCTAAAACTGACCAGTTGTGTACGTTGGACAGTTTGTTACATCAGTTATTTTTTTTTGTTTAGATATTTATCTACTATAGCCCATTTAATAATACATACATACAATAGTGCTATTGTAATATTTTTAGAAATCAAGAATCTATTATCCACTAAAGTTATTATAGTTTTGTTTTTAGTTTTATATGCTTTTATTTTTAGATTTGTAGTTTGTTAATTTTTTAGCAATTTTGTTGTATGCTTTTGTCATTTTATTATTTTTATGTTGCTATATAAAATCTGTCATTTTAGTTTAGTTTTTGTTTATTAGTATAATTTGAGTTCCTAAAACCTAATTCAGTTTATTTCTGAGGAAAATTTAAATGATTTGTTTAGTTTAAGTTTTCCAATCATTTTTAGGCCAATATTTGATTTGATTTTAATAAACCGAAGCGTTTTCAAAAAAAAGTATTCATTTCATTAAACTAATATAACCATGATATCTACACGTGTATATTTCTCCCAGGCAATGTTCGGGACAGCTAAGAAGAGGACATTCTCCATGACAAGAGCACGCGTTTGAATTGGTGTGTTGCTTGCCGTTTGCCAGAAGCAGCCGAGCAGAACGAATAGAAACATGAGAAGAGAGGCTTCTTTTTAATTTAGTATTATTAAATACAAATTGTGTGACACTATTTAAAGCGAATTAATTATTCTGTTTATCTAGTCATTTTTATTTTAGTTTATATTTTGTCCGTTTGTTGTGCTCATCATGAAACAAATCAACTTCCCTTTTTTTTTGTCATGGGTGAATTCAGTGCATAGTATTTTAAACACACCATATCAAGAACACACAATGGTAAGCTCCTACTGAAAATATGAGCTACATCCTCGGGTTTCTCAGTCAGAGCTCAGGTATTTCGACTAATGTTTTGTCGTCGAGAGCGGGATGTTTGCAGAAACAGATGTTGCTTTACCAGACCGTGTGGTTTTTAAAGCAGGTCCTTTTCTACATACTAGCACATTTTGTTTTCGGTCGACTCGGTGCCCCTTTATGAAACTGATATTGACGTTGCGCATACGGGAGTTCCGTGTGACACCAGCACGAGATTCATTCGACACAATCACACAGTGACGACGCAAACTTGGGTCCAATATTTTCAACTTTTCCCAATGATCTATTTCACAGTTTTATCATTTTAAGCGCAGTTGGTAGCCTATCATGCATATAGTTCTTTTTAAGTTGGGTATATTGAAGTTAACGTGATTTTCAGATTTTTGTTTCTGATAAAGAACATTATAAGGTCAGTATAGTTTGATCACCGAGACGAGGCTTGCAAGCTAACTTATACTGCTTCTATACGTTTTATACCCGTGTGAATAGTGTCACTGTGTTGATAGCCGTGTTAGATTTCCGATTACAGACTGTCACCGTTTCAGCGTTTGTTATTGGTTGTTTCATTGGCTGTTAAGTGTTTCGTTTCCATTGGATGCACTGTACTTCAATGAACGCACGTGGCGCATTACTGTATCCGTCTACCTCTCCTCTTCAGAAATGGAGGGGCAGAAAACTTGCGACATGCAAGACATTTGACTGACCCAGGGCTTCTACAAATGAACAGAAAACGCTAACAAAACGTGTATTTATTTAGTAACTAGAAAATCACAGTTGTCTTCACCTCATATCAGTGCTGTTTTGTTTCATTCCCAAATTGTTCTTGGCCTTTCAAAGTGCGATATTAACAATAGCTCAGGCACTTAATGCTACTTTTAATGTATTTTTAGCAGCCTGTTTTCTCTTGGTTGTGGCGTCTTTTTTTATTTTACTCTACTGGTCCATGAAGGAAACTGTCCCGACAATCCCACACGTCGACCCAGCATTTCACTCAGCCAGCGCGCCGTCGTGGTGTTGAATGTAGCTTTAGCCGTTTTATTTCCCACTTTTTGCTGCTGGCCGTTATGAGATTGTTTGTTACATTCCCTTACACCTGCACCTGTTTTCGTGACTTCAGTTATACCTCATTTACTCGGACTGTGCTGTTAAGCTTGTTGTATCATGTCAGGTCTTCAAATGGGAAAAAATCACACGTCATGAAAATCGAAGCTAAAGGCAAGATTATATGACAGATTATGTGTCTTCACACAGCCTGATCCCCAATATCTCAGTCAATTTATTTAAACATTTCACTCAAGTAGATGGAGTCAATCCGATCATTACATGGTGGTTTCTTGTTGCATGGGGACATCACGTGTACCTTTAATGTCTAAGTTTGATACAATATGGCTGAATAGAGAACAGCTCGTACACCTACTGACCTGCAAGTTCTAGATCTTGGGGCGGCTTTTTAATGCCAAACGTTTTGGAACTCATCGTAGTCTAACCACCTAAAACGTGTATAATGTCGTTTTGAAATAAACCATCTTAGAACTTAATACCGGCTTTAAATAGGGACCTACGTACATATGCGGAAGTGAACAAAGTAGCCAAAATCCTTTGTCATGCGGTGATGTTCTGGTCTCCAGTGACGTGGGGCGGGAGAAATGAAATGGATTACAGCAAGCTGTGCACAATTTAATTCTATTATTATTTTAAGTTCATTTGAGTTTTATTTTAGCAATTGTGAAATGAGTTACCCTCTACTTAGCATGAACCTTTAAAAGAACATAAAAAAGAAAAACAATAAAAAAGAAAAAGAGACATACCTATGTACTGGAAACATGATAAAGAAATATTGTACTCATTTAATTTTGACAGAATTATTTTTATTAAAATACACATCCATGAGCAAAGTCGTGTCTGTCTTTTGTATCATTTTGCAGTCTTTTCACAAAACAAAAAATAAAAAAAATTCACAAAAATAAACATCTCTGCATTAGGTTGAACTTCTAGTAACTGATACAGGGACATGTTCTTTTTGCACTGAGAACTGTGAAAAGAAAAACATGCTAAGCATTTTTATTACAAATTTGATTCGTGTTTTAATGCATTGTGTTTCATGCAAAGGTCATGAGGGAAAAAAACTTTATAAAACATAGCCAGGTTCAAAGGTCCACATTTTTTGGATTACTAATTATTCGTAATGTAATATTTTCTATTGGAGAAGTCATATATAATTCAAACCACACTATCAGACGGCTTGATATTTATATTTTATAAATATAATTCTATATTATGCATAATGATAAACAGAATAAATGCAGAGGTGATGAGATGAAGCAGGTTATTTGTTTTTCTGAGGCTTTTCTCTTCAAGTGCAGGACATACATCCCTTATTTTCTCTACCATGAATTGCTTTGAGAAAAAAAAAATCCAGTTTGTTATTTGCCTAAAGGTTTTAGTTTTAAGTGACAGATGGAACAATAATGGTAATATAGGCATCATAACAATAACTAGTTTTACATTAAAATTAAACATTTTAACTTTAGTATGTTAATGTTTTTTGACAGATTTGTATATGTAGTGGGTTTCAAGTCTTTTGCCATTTTCTTAAAGCAATTCGTAAACAATGTTCATGCTGAGAACCACTGAGGTGGACTAGACCGGGTAAGACCAACAAACAAAACAACAGAGGGCGCCATTTCTCTATTCAGAGGCTTTGAAGTATATGCTGCCTTATGTACTGTATAGGCTCATCATCGTAATGCTACATTGTCAGTTATCGTTTAGTCTAAAGTAATTGTATTTAAACATGCATACATTTTGTGACCATACAATAGAAGTCAATAGGGCCTCAATGTTGTTGGGGCAGTAATGCTTTTCAAAATATCTTCAATTGTGTTCTGTAGAAGAATGTCATACAGGTTTAGAATGAGTAAACGATAAAAGAATTTTCATTTTTGGGTGAACTGTCATATAAAGTTGTGTAATGTAAATGCATTACGTAATGATATATTTAGCACGATTAGTGCAGTTTACATAATAATCACTGAATTCTTTCAAAATAAGTCTTTCTGGTTAGGAAAACAGACCAATACATTTTAAATACTTTTATTATCTTATAGAACAGTTTATAATCCGCATATAACATTCACAGTATTGTACACCTCGACCCATCTGATTATAATAAAAACACAAGCTTCTAAAGATTTGTTTTGTTCATGATACAGAGAAATAGAAACCACCTCTCCAGAATTCTAATATACATACAAAAGTACAAGAATAAGAAAAATATTTTCCATATTTTACACATATATAAAATGCTCTTTTTATAAAAGGCCTCCTAGTATACAAAAGTCTCCATCATTTAATATTTCTATTTATACATATACATACACAAAAAATAATGCTCATGTGGTATTATTGGTGCTTGACCGTGTGCTGTTGTGTGTGTAGATCAAAACATTGTCTGTTTATATGTATGAGAGAATATGCATCGCTTCACTTTTTCCAGAAGAAATCCAGACCGGCACATCACTCTCGGTTTCCTTTCACCAGAAATCAACAATAAAACAGAATTCAATTAAATATCACATCTCTCAAGAAGTCTCAAATCACTCTGTGTTACTCACAACAATGTTGCTGTGAGTCGCTGGGTGTCAGTTTTGGACATGTTATGTCTAGACCTGTTTAAATAAACTGTGTTGTTTCTTCGACTCAAGGCTACTACAGTAAAGTCACTTTCGCAGTGAAGTTACACCTCATTTGCTGATCGAGTTGAACCAGAAAACACTTCTGAGCCCACACCTTCGATCACACCCATCGAATGACATGTAAAGATTTGCTTCCTCATTATATTCATTTAAATCTTTCTTAAAACTGAATAAATATAGTAGTTCACTTTATTTATCCCCAGATCCAGTTTTGCCTCAGCAGATCAGGACAGGACATGTAAAAACCAAAAAACAGCCTCAATCTGATGTGCATGGTTTGACAGACAGCCTTTAAACCCTGGAAGTCCCGAGGCAGGTATCTCCACAGTCTAAACACGCATTCACCTGGGAAACCTTTGCCTAAAGCAGGTTCTTCTGTTCTGAGGTCTGTTAAACATTAAAGAAACCAATACACGGTTCCGAGTCTACCCTCAGTGCCATTTCTGTAAGATTATACTGTATAAATATGACTGAACACACACATACACGCCGCGGTGAGGAAAGCCTCACAGCTCTGGCCATAAGGAGTGAATTGTGTGCAAAAGAATTCTGGTCTTTCCAAACATGAAAGGAATTTCCTTTATCTTACAGAAAAACAGAGCGCACACGCAGACAGAGGTTACGTTTTTTTTGCAGTTAAATACATAGATTCCTATTTTTCTGGAGGGGAGAAAAACGAAGCTGGATTAAGTTAACATAAAAGAGAAAACCTAAGCGTCCAAAGTGGTTTCTTAAAGCAATAATTCCCGATTGGTGTTAGAAAATGCAACAGCAGATGAGAGTAAAGGCTATGAAAAAGCAGGTTCATGTGAACCGTGTGCATCTCATGAAAATATCAGAAATGCAAATATTAAGGATGTGCCAACATGGTACATAGGCTACACTAGCATTTGAATAAATGCACCGTGACAGCTGCGAGGGAAAATAGGTTTCAGTGCCAGTTCACAAAGGCAGAGTGGTTTTAATGCTACGCTTCCTTCACTGTCTCAGGTTCTAAATACAGCAGACATCAGACATCTGAATGGCTTGTGAGATGATACCCAATAACACCACTTTAAAATCCTCATCTTGAACCGATTTTGAGGCCTATGTTAAGGTAACAGAAACCATGATCAGTATATTTCAGGTGATATGAGCAACCTGCACCTTTATCATCCGTCACCATCAACGTGAGAGGAATCATAAAAAAGTCTTGGTATCACGAGGTGATGCAATCTCCTCCCATCCTCCGAGATGTGCAACCGATAACACGAGGCATCCAGTAGTAGCTAGCGCACTTTGTGTTTGAAACACATCTCTGCGAGATGAAACGGTTGTCCGAACGTTGACTAAGGCGAGATAAGTGGAGAGCCGTAAGGCACTTCCATAATGTGACAGACCCACGGAGTGTATTATGAACAGTGTGTTGTGTTGTGACCGCAGAAAATATTTGTTTGTAGAATAGAAATCTCCTTCATTTCTTCATGAATGTGCATAAAGTCGCCATAATGCGCCATCATGGTCAGTGACTGAAGTAGCATACCGACTCACAACGTAATAAAGTTTCCGTCCTCTCGCATGCTTTCCTGGCTGCTGCTTGTCTTTGTGGGGCTGCCGTTGTGTGTAGGTGTGGTCAGAGAGCTTAGTGAAGCCTTGCTGTCTGACAGAGAGCTGCTACTGGGCAAGGAAACACTTTGTGGGAGTGGCCTGTGCGTAAACGCTCCTGATGACAGGGCGGTACCATGACTGCCGTTGCCATTAGTCAGACGGTGTGGCATGTATGAAAGCAGGTTGTCGTTCTCTATGATGAGATCGGTATCGTCGTCGCTATCTCCCTCGGCCACGCTGTTGCTGTTGCTGTACTGGCTAGCGTTCTGCGAGGCGGGGCTGGGGGCGGAGTCGTGCGAGAGGGCGGAGCCTACCGACCCAACCGAACTGTTGCCCGCCGAAGTTTTACTTGCACGATGCGTGGTGTTGTTACGTTGATTGGCAGGTTTCACCGTCACGATTAAGTTGTGGCTGTTGGCAACCATCATGTCAGTGACTTGATCCAGAGACTTCCCTGCCACATCGATACCGTTCACCTCCAGGATCTCATCGTTCACTCCCAGTAATCCCGTGCTCTCAGCCAGGCCGCCCTTCACGAGACGTGAGATAAAGACGCCCGGAACTTTCTCCACTCCTTGGGGAGTGACGCGAACGCTGACGCCGTCGCGGATGTAAAAGCCAAGAGGTTTGTAGGTGCCGTGTTTGTGCAAACGGACACGCAGATGCGTCTCAGGCAGGATGTCCACGTCTATGATGGACGAGATCTGACGGAAATCCTGCGGAAGGCCGATGAGCAGCGCCGGTTTGGACTTGGACTGCTGTGCTTGACGCAGACCTGCTAAGCCCTTTTTTCTTCTCTGAAGAGACCCTGTTGGGAAGGGTATGGGGTCATCTTCATCTAAAGATGAGAGAGAGAGAGAGAGAGAGAGGGCATTGGTTATACATAAAACGCAATCATATAAATACATAAACACACATCATACAACTTATTTTATAAGTTGTAAAAACTCCTATTAAAAAATGTTTCTATAAAAATCTATTTAATATGAAAATTTTTAATATTTTATTAAAAATACTTCTATAAAAATCGTTAAAATTATATATTTTAATTCCTATGAACAATCTATAAAATATACTTTATGAAAACATATTGTAAAATATATGTAAAAAATGTTTAATATATATTTTAATATCATATATTTTATTTTATAAAAATATATCTATTTGATAAAATTTATGTAATATTATATTTTATTATTATATATTTTATTTGATAAAAAACTAGTACTTTTATTAAAAATATATTTAATACTATATATTTAACTTCTATAACAAAATCTATAAAATATATTTTATAGAAAAATATTATAAAACATAATATGCAATATAAAATATTTTAATATCATATATTTTATTTTATTTTAGTGAAATACTACCATAAAAAATCTATAAATTTTTTTTTTATATATATTATATTTTATTTGTTACAAATACTTCTATAAAAATGACAATGTCTTATAAAATTTCTACCATAATACATAAATATTATACAGTACACCTAAACAGTTTTAAAAGTGCTACAGATAGACGAAAATTTAGATTTTAAATTGGTCTAATCCCTTTCCATCCAATTCCTTCAGTCATAAATCAGTTCACTGGCATAAAATACTTATTTTCAATGTCCGGATTCAGTATGATACTAAAAAATCTTTATATCAGGCATATATAATAAAAGAATAGAAAATAATTGGAGTGGCAAAGATGGATGAATGCACAAACTATAATAAATCTGTCCAAGGCACTTGGAATAGGTCAAAGGTCATAAAACGGAATCAGATTAAAGGCAGATTTAATCAAAGCTTCTCTACGAATACATTATATTCACTGTAAAAAACATCCACATGATCACAGCTGATACATTTCATGACTAGAAAAAGGCAAAAACAGGACTTGTGTTAACCGATAGGCAGGTAACAGAGAGAAATGTGGTGGGAGGTAATACGTCAGCAGTGAAAGTGAATGTTTTGGGTTATTTTAAAATAGCAGCAGGGGTTTCGAGCGTGAGTCTTTTTGTGATCATGAGAGCACAGACTGCTGGGAGTAGAAATATCAGGAAGTCATCAACACCTTTCCTTCAGTCTGCTGACTAACATTAAACTGTGGGTGTGTGATTAGATTTTGTGAAGTGTGCATTTCTATAGCCTAAAAAGAAGCATACTAGAAAGCTGGTGCTTGCCTGTCTAATCTGGCCCATGCGTGGATGCTAAAATCTTCCAACTGACCTTATAAACTCCAACAACATTTTATTGATTTCAAACCATCTGTGCAGAGATCTCATAATAAGGGATTAAATGAATTCGACTAAGACTACAAAGTCCAGTATTCAGTGTACAATAGATTAGCAGCTCACATCTAATTAATATCACCGGACCCCAGGGGCCTGCTGGGTAATGAACTCTGACCTCGTGCTCATATGGAGAGACGTGCACAGCACATGATGACACGGGACAGCAGACATGACAATAGACAAATGTTTTTGTGTGACCCCTATTTAATTGATATAAAAGAGTTCCTTAAAAACACAGACGGTATCGTTGGATGTGACTGGCTACAAATGGGTGTGTTTGTAAAAGCTATTAGTGTAAATGAAGCTTATATAATATGCAAAACACTACATTAGTACATTAGAGTGTCTGGACCCCTGCAGAGAGCAGGGCAGCTTTCATTATTAAACCAGCTCAAAGGCCGGAGATGAAGAGAGACATGCCAGACGGGGTACCCGGAGAGGGTGTGTGGGAGGCAGACGACCGGAGATGTCAGAG
This sequence comes from Oreonectes daqikongensis, assembly GCA_026939265.1. Lineage (NCBI taxonomy): Eukaryota > Metazoa > Chordata > Actinopteri > Cypriniformes > Nemacheilidae > Oreonectes > Oreonectes daqikongensis. The sequence goes on from JAOTQM010000187.1 coordinate 6,328,008, forward strand.
ATGGAGCTTGCTTTAGGGTCTTGGTTAACATGAGAGGACCGTACACAAACTAATGTCCCACATTCCTTTGTGTTAAAGACAGCTACAGTGCTAATGTTTGGGTGTGTGTATATGAGGTCTAGAAATGTGGTATCTTGTAAACACCATCCCAATTAGTGAAATAGCATGATGCATTGCTTCGAGATCAGAGGCTAATGCATTGTGCTCTCAAGGCCGATTAAGATATACCATCCCCGATTTCACCCGCACACACACCGATGTCCAAATACACCGCTGTCTACAGCGAGATTGAAAACCCACTCATCCCCCCACAGGAACAATGCATCTTGAACCATTAATCACTTAACCTGCATGTCATATAACCACACAATACAAGTAATCAAATGACCCCACTTAAATTTAATAGGTTTCCAAAGCAACTTCGCATTACTGCTGCAAACCTGCCAGATGAGTGTTGTGCGGGATTTTTAGTTTGCAATGCATTTTTTACTGCGATTGACGGATGTAACAACCATTTCTCAGATTAAGCCGGTCTAAAAAAGTTGAAGATTGTATTACCAAAAACCGCATGCGTTCAGACAGAGGAAGACTTTTAAAAACATCAGTTTAAAGGATTTTTGTGTGATTACTTGATATATATGTGACCCTGCCTGTGACAACCCAGCTAAAGTTCTTTTTTGTGATTTACCATTTTGTACATAAAATCTTTCGACATGATGTAAACAACATTCTGTGAAAATATAACATTGATATTTCTTAAATATTGACCAAGTAAGGCCATGTCAAATATTATAATCATACTGAAATTAATGGTTTAATCAAACTTTAATGCTTGTTATCTCAGAATAAGATTTTGAGCCTGGTATTTAAACACTGGATCACATATATTTATTAAGTTTTATTATTCCTAAAAAAACAGTTTAGTGGAATGAAAGACTTAAAGGGACAGTTCACCTTCATTCATAATTTATTCACCCTCATGTTACTCCATGTATGACTCTCTTCTGCAGAACACAAAAGAATTTTGGGCCCCATAACCAAACAACATTGGACCCCATTGTATGGACACAAACCACTGAGACATTTCTCAAAATATCTTCTTTTGTGTTCCACAGATAATATATTTGGGGGGTGAAATATCCCTTTACTGTCTTTTGAGTCAGAATTTAATTTAGAAACATTTCATTCAGTGAAGATTTTGCCAGTGACTCAAGACTGAATTCATGGGTCTTTATGAAGGATTCTGTATTCTGTATCCTGTAGCTCAGTGGTTAAAGCATGGTGCTAGCAAATGCCAAGGTCATGGGTTCGATCCCAGGGACCGCACATACTTTGAAACAAATGTATAATATATAATGCAATGTAAGTCGCTTTGGATAAAAGCGTCTGCCAAATGCGTAAATGTAAAATAACAAGTACTTTGTTTATGAATTAGGCCGCACAAGTGAAAGCAGCCAAGATGCATCATATTCCCATTATTCTGCAGCAAACTGTCTTTTCATCCCATCAAATACAACTCATACTGCAAACTCACATCTCTGGTAAAACATTGCATTATTCAGAGCAGGCATCTAGTCTAAACAACAGTGAAAGGTGCATGTCCAACCCAATATCTGACTGTAGCGAAAATCATTCACAAGCACCTGAAAAATACAAAAAAAACCTAAAAACGTCCTGCCAGGCGTCTGAGGCCCGCGGGCACAGACTGAGCTCAGCTTTGTGAACATTGCTCTCTGGATTACAAAGATACAGAGAGACTTTAGAGATTTCCACTCCTCTCAGACAGCATACTGTTCTCAACATCTGTGTCTGCATACCCACTAAATAAATATGTCAGGCTTGGTCATCATAGTCATGGAAATCATTGTGTTTATTGTACTTCGGAAATGAACTTGCTCTCCGTTATACTGTTGTTTCTGCTACACTCAGAATCAAGTCTACAATAAGTCCATAAAAAGGTTGAATGCCAAAATATCAAAATGAAAGGAACAGTTCACCAGAAAATAAAAATGCACTCAATTTACAGCATTTCCTAGCATGTTGATGTTTGAAGATTGTGTTCAACAGACAAAAAGAAGTCGAATGGATACACCTGGAATGACATGAGGGTGAGAATATTATGAGAAAAGTTTCGCTTTTCAGTGAACCTTCCTTTTTAACTAAAAGAACAAAATTTACTTGACTATACATTTCTCTTTTTTATACGATAGACGACTTTATATAACAAGAAGCCTTCAACAAAACCTCATTTCTTTTCACTCCACTATTGGAATCATTATTTCCTCTCAGGTTCCTGGCTGAAGTTTATTATTGTAGAACAGGATAGCTTATTGACACCAGGCAGTGTGTTATGCTAGTATAGGGTAGCTTATTTGCCCAGCGTTAACACCTAATAATACGATGTTATGGCAAGGCTGGACAGCTTATTGACTGCGATGCTACACAGCACATGCGTGGGTTATTAGTGCAGTCATATCTCATGAATGACTGGAGAGCGAGAGTCTCTCACCAGCAGGGAACAGCTGCTGTGTGTTTGACCGTGCTCATATGATCCTGCTTCTCTGTACTGAGAGACAATGTATCTAATATATACACAATTTACCTGCTGTCAATCAATGACATTCTTTATTAGTTCAACGTGTGAATTGCATTTGCTTAATGGGTGATATAGTAATTGTTGACCAGCTTGTGGTCTGGTCTTCAGAAGCATCCCTTTTGCCAGGATTTCGGACAATGTTTTCTCTGTCAGTCTCTCTGTTGGCTGAAGACAGGCACAGAGCACAGGTGGACAAGCTTGTCAAAATGAATAAAACCGAATGACAGCTGATGTTGGCCAGAGAGAATCAGACACCTGATGCTGTTAGAGGGAAGCAGGTGACACGGCTTTCTCTGCCGAGTCTGGATCTCATTACCTTCATGGCTTAGCCGGGAAGTGTCTCTTATGGTTTTTGCCAACAAACCATTATTTTACTTTTTTTTAGTTATTGTACTGTTGTATATGAAGAGTAAAACAACATCAATATTTAAGTCACAATAAACAACTTTTAATAATATCACACGTCGTCATCTATTGAGTGAAGGATGTGAGCCTAGTTCTGCTTCCGATCCACTTCCTCTTCCCATCACTCAACAATTCAACAGCACAGCTTATGGATCTGTTTGGGTGTGACCGTCTACGCGGGTTTACACACGAACACATGATGCGTGTGTCTGACCTCATCCTCTGTCCACCATCTGGAGACTAACCCTTAGCCATATGGTCTTCATAGTAACGGCAATCCCCAACGACACTGTCAAACGTGAACAAGACTAAGACCTAAAGACCCGAGACTGAAGAATGAACCACATTATTGAAGCAAATAAACAAACATCTATTCAGTCTTGTAATGCAGTTATGAATGGTTGATGGTGTAAATGCACTGTATCGGTGTTCTGATCAAATTGATTTCAATGCTTTTAATGTGTTTTATTATTTTCTGTGGGATTACATCATCGACTGATGAGAGTTGGAAGTAATCCCAAATGATTCATACCAACAACAAGCACACATGCATCTACACGCACACATGAAGTATCCCTCTATTTGACAGTGTTTAAAAATCTTAAGAGATCAATTAAAACACACATACTGATAAAAACGTACACTGTACTGGACTGGAAGTCACTTTGGATAAAAGCATCTGCCAAGTGCATAAATGTAAAAGTGTAAATGTGAAATAATAAAACAAGTTATGAGCAGCCATTGAAAAGAAAAATCCCTGTAGAAACAGCCACTTACTGTTTACATTTTAGCATTTTTCTATTTATTATTTATTGTAAAAGGGACAATACACTTTACTTAACATTGGGCACTTAGGTCCATCATGTAATTATTTTAGATTCAACTATACAGGCTTTTTATGGCAGGTTGAAAAAAAGGTAGATAAATACATAAAACACTAAGAATCTTGTAAAATCATATTATGGCAATTGAAGCATTTAGCAGGCGTTGACTGCTTTTGTAAGACATCTGCAACTGCAATAACGTAAAATGGCCTCATGGTCACAGGTGTGCATGGTTCAGCATTTTTACAAAGGTTTTAAACTCCTCTCGTCCAATCGGATTGTAGTAAAACTATGAGTTGTAAAAATATGGAACTGCATCCAAGCACACTGAACCTGAATTCAAAATCCTGGCCAAAAATACCTGCTCGGGGATCAAGCAGCTTTTGTTTTACTCCCACATGCTTTGAAATGACATTGTAAGTTCTCGCTCTCGAACAAAGAATCCATCTACGCTCACTTCCTCCCTGAGCCAATGAGGATATACAGGTTCTGCTTCCTACTTCTCCCCCTCCCCTTTGACATCACTGAAAACTCTTCTTCACTACTCACTCATATGTTCACCTGTGTTCTCCTCATCTTGCATGTGTAGATGGTTTTATCGGATGAACGCACGTGGCCTGAAGTTAACTTCCGGTCTGTGTTTGTTGATCAGTCTGGCTAGTGGCTAATAATATAACTATTTATATTTTATTTATATTAGTATTTTATTGTATAATAATTGTATAAAATAAACAATTAGTTGAATGGGTCGTGTAACTTTGTCGCATTTAAGTTTAGCCAAGTAATGGTTCTTCTACTGGTAACCCAAAATAAAACTGACATACTTTTAACTTTTTTTATTTCTTTCACTTGTTAAAAGAAATAATCTGCAGGGACTCTATTCTTTGATTTGGGCCACAAAAGTGTGCATGCGCAGCAATGTTTGTTTATATTGTTGCTTTGAAACGGTCTATAGATCATTTCTGTAGTGATGTGTACATTGCTAAATGTCATGAAGGTATAAAAAACAGCTATTCCCAGCACTGCAAAAACTATCTGAACAGCTCATCCTCTCCACAATCCACATGTCAACATGTCAGGTCGAGCATTCTTTGTATTTTACACGCACACCCTCATTTTCAGTATAATTTCTGTGCTCAGGTTGCAATGTAATGCATATTTATCTGAAACACATTTAGACAGCATAGCACAAATACAGTAGGCATGACCCATCAACCATTTTTCATAGCACTGGATTCCTAAACCTCACTCACAAATGGCACTAATAATAACCTTAGAATGACAAAACATGCGTGCCTCATGCAGGGAGTGGTGCGTAAGGCCAATATCAAAGACCTGGTCTAAGATTAGCCCCAACCAGTTTAACAAGTATACAGTTAAAATGGGAGCAATGTCATCCCAGTCACAGAGTCTCGTCTCTTTTTCCATCCCAGCTCCAGAGTTTCTCTCTTACTCTGTTATTCTCTACACAGTACCTTCCATTTGTATGGTTGTCATGGTGATTGGCAGTATGATACCGCACCTGTGACTGGTCAGCCCAACTCAAACCAGACCTTGTTCTTTGATTTGCTCTCTGATTGCTTTTGGCCAACAGGTCAGTTGTCATCAGGTTGCAAGGACAAAGCATACAGTACATCTACTGAAAAAAATCATATGTAAATATTGATGTGTTTACAGTATCTGCCCTATAATAACTGTATTTTAATGATAATAAAAGTGCCATAAATGAACATTTTTCGTCTAAATGGTTCCATAAAGAACCTTTACCATCCGAAGAACCTTTCTGTTTTACAAAAGATTCTTTGTGGTGAAAAACGTTCTTCAGATTATAAAAAGCTAAGGAAGCAAAAATGGTTCTTTTATGGAATTGCTTTGAAGAACCCTTTAAGCACCTTTATTTTTAAGAGTGGATATGAACTCTTCTATAAAACAACAATGTATAGAAGTCAAATGTGTAAGAAGTCCAAAAAAGGAATAAAAACAGAAAAAGCAGTCAATGAGTGTACCTCAGACTTCAGAAGACTGAAAATTGATTATTTTAATGGTAAAATTAATTAGATTTTAGTAAACTATTCCATTAAAAGTCCATAAATAGGAAACAAAGACAAGCAGACCGAGAAAGACCTAGACTCTGACAGCTTTGCTAAAAAAACAAATCAAGATTCTACAATGTCCTACTCTCCCTCCATATATTCTTTTCCTCTACTACACAGGACATGTTAGGATGATGTTTCCATATCATCTGTTATGTCAAAACAAAAACAGCATGCAAGGAGCATGTTACGCCGACATGCCGTCCAGATAACCCTACGCACTATACATAGCATACTCATTAAGCATAGACAAGTGCAGGCATGAAAACACATGGGCCCCAGGGTGCAGAACAGCTGCTGAATGCTGAGATCACGGTGCCCAGACAGTATGAGCAAGGTTGGAAACATCTTTCCCATTCTACCACTTTCTGCTAAAGCCAGCATTATAGTCAATGAGATTTACATCTGACTGCCACATACAAATCTCTCTCACTTATTAGCCAAAGACACATTGTTATGTCCCTTCCACAAGAGGTTTCTGCCAATAGATGCTAGCGGTTTCTAATGAGGCACATAGTTATTCTTCAATACCAACACACGCACTTCGCTGTACACCTCTGAGACATGACAGCGACAAATAAAATCTCTTGGCTCTAGGGTCTTTCTTCAAGTGTCAGTCTTCTTATTAAGCCATGTGCTCTCAGTGTGTGGTGAAATACAGAGAGTCGAAAGCTCATCTTGCTCTGAAATACTTCAGTTTTTCATCTTTCTATCGTGATTTCTCTTGACGTGTCAGCTTCGCCGTTGTAGCTGAATGTGTCACACACAGTTCAACAACTTAGCTGTTTAGACAAAATGTTAATAACGTCTCATTTGTAAGTCACTTTGGATTAAAGCATCTGCTAAATGAATTAATGTAAATGTCACTGCTTGCACCACAATTTAAAGCACTCCTATAAAGCTCTCAAAATCTTACTGATGTTAAACAAAAGCTTACGGAGCTATGTCTATTTACAGAACTAAGAAAGGAAGTGCAGACATTTCTCCCCAACAAATATTCATAAAAATCATACAAACACTACTAATAGCCAACCCACCCCATCAAGAAATAAAATGTCTTCCTTCATGCTGCTTAATTTACCTTTAATCTAAATGTATATTAAAACCACTCAAATTTCATAAAAATTATGCTTTCCCCCTATTTAAGGTTTCATGGGTTTGTCTAACTGGTCCCCATCTGTCCAGCAAACACTCAATGCGATGAGCTCATACTAAAAGCCAGATCAATCTCTGTCTCAATGCCCCATTCAGACTCAATCTAAAAGCCCCGGTCAGAGATATCCGGGTGGGGTCGAGATCTAATTAGGGACCTCTGATAATCCCACAACACATCCTCATGCCCATCAATCCATGCACAAGCTGTCTGATACATTTAGAGTTAGCCAAAAAAACACATCTGTGTTTGTTGCAGTGTTTATATTGCGTTACTGTTATTACTACAAATGCAGAATTAATATTTCAAACTAAATAAAAAGTCAAGTATTGTGATTCATCTGTTTAAGGTTTAAATAAAGAACATATTACATATGCAGTTTTACTTTTCTTGATGCATAGTGAAACAATACAAATACAAAAAGTATGTTAGCTGTCTGCTAAATGGATAAATGTAAATATAAAATGTATTACTTTCTTTCCTCTGCAGAACACAAAAGAAGATATTTAGAAGAATGTTGTTAACTGGCACACATTCAGTTGCACTGGTTTTGTATCCATACAATAGAAGTGAATGGGTGCTGCTGCTGTTCAGTTACCAAAATTTTTTTAAATAGCTTTGCAGAAGAAATACAGGTTTGAAATGAACAGAGGAGGATAAATGATAACAGAATTTTCATTTTAGGTCAACTATCATTTTAAGGTTAAAGGCTGCATGTGTTTAGCAGTTCTTTAGCAGGGTGGACATTTTTGTACAAATACGCAGACAGCGTTGCATTGACGTATTTAAAAACAAATTCCTAAAAACGTGTCTAGCCAGTTGTTAGTTCCTGTTTTTTTGTTTCCTTTGTTGAAACAACATGTCAGCCATTATGATATCAATCTACAGTAAAAAGCGATAACAACGGCAACGTGTAAACTACACAAATGATTTAAATGCTAATATCTTGTATAAATAAATTCACTCACTGAAAAACAGTTACTTTCATTATATAGGCATTTACATACAATAGACTGAAAAGTTATTTGTATATTGCAGCCACACTGATTGTATGTGTAATGTCTTTGCATTATAAAACAACAAAGTATTAAATCGAACAAGATGATGAAATTTAAATGAGAATTGTGGTAAGTTTACAATTCCAGCATATTACAATGCTAAAGCCAGACTTTAAACACAGACATATGAAAGAACGAGCTGACAACAACAAAATAAAGCCATTACAGCAGAAAAATGACATTTCTCCCACTGAGCAGATGAAGCTGTAATCTACTGACAGGCCCCAAAGACTGCTCGGCTGCCACTGCGGTAAGCCCCTCTGAAAACTCCCCCCACCTTTCAAATTAAACAGATCCACACTTTAAACCCAGAATTGTGCAGCAAGGTTCTGAGGTACTGGGGAAGTTGGTACAAGGATTGGGAAAGGGGGGCTAATCTAAAATCCTTTAAAACAGACATTTACTAATACCTTTGGCCATAAATAGACAGCTTTTATTGCCTCAAACTTGCACGCACGCAGGACCACAAGACTCGAGTCTTGTGTGGACAACAAAGAGACACTTATCTACACAAACAAGATATAAAATCCTAAAAAAGTGCACTGTAAAAAAAAATCCATAAAAAATTACATTTTCTGTCAGCTGGAGCGACAGAAATATACCGTAGATGAATATACTGGCAAACGAATAAAATGTACTGTAAAATGAAAAATGTTCCTGTAAAATTACAGGATATAAGCATATATAATAAATAGTTTTCCCCATTTTTCTTGTAAATTTTGCGGCCGTTTTCTGTAATTTTACAGTTTTTGACCATATTTCATAAATAAACTGTAAAAGAATCTTTCTGGCAGCTGAGGTGCCAGAAAAAGTCTGTAAAATAACAGTGTTTCCTTGTAAAATTACATGTTTTCCACGTTTTTCTTGTAAATTTTTCTTGTAAATCGTTTTTCAGAAATATTATGTAAAATTATGTAGTGTGTGTGGATAAAGTGAATGGGAGCATGTACATTCTCGAGCATCTCAAGACAAAAACTGTGTAAACAAATACAACACGAGAGGAGACTTTACCTTGCTTAAGAAAGTATGTTTTTGCATCATTTAACATCATCTTAGCATTCACCAGACTGTCTCTCTTGTCCTTTAATTGCACAGGAAATAGTCGAAATGTCAATCTCCTTAAGAATGGGTCACAAGTCATTAGAAAAATATGCAGTTTTAGACATTGCTAGTCACTTCTGGCACGTGGTGCAAACTAATATTTCTGAGCACCAGTTGGACAGCAAGGCAGCAGAATTGAGATTCTTGGCTTGCTACCCATAATGCACTTCAGCCTCTGATGTTTGGCTCGGACAGATACGTCTGCTCTTCAAAGGCAGGGCCTGGTGCCTGACTGTGTTGACTGCCTTTCAACGCAACATATTGTTTAAAAAATGCTGCAGTGGTTTCAGTTATGGTCTGGTTAATGTACGTGGTGGATGTTATGTAACTTATTTGTTTTCATACTTAGACAAATTGCATTACTCATGTGCAACCCTATTCACATATAAATGGCAGTATTAGTGTAATTAAGAAAAAATATCCAGAGCCAATTAAAATAACTATTATGATAATTTGTACGTGCCTGATTTATCACCAAAGAGCGTGTAAAAGGTTTGTCTGCACAAAACTGAATAAATAGGAACCTTCTCATTACGCTATTACAACAGTATGTACACATAATGAGGTCCATCTGTTATGCAAATTAGGATTATGTAAAACCAAAGGATTATTTCTGTCTCTTTCCCACATAAAGCATCATCATAAAAGGTGTAATCTCCTTGCATATTTCCTCTCTCTTTGTTTTATATCTTACCACATAGTGGAAATGATGTCTGAATAGCCATATTCCATAAGTCAAACAAGAGGCAACCCTACACACACCCATATCTGCAACAACTAACCTGTCTGAAAACAACTCACCCTGCCATCAGTACATCAGTTTCTGTTGTAATACACCTGCCATTGCACTGCATTCGTCACATTTGATGTTCTCATCCAACCGTTCATCACAAACCAACAAGGTGCACGAGCACCTGTGTGATTACGTGTGTGACAACTTCCTCAGATAAGGATAAAGATAACCAGCATCTATCTTTAGACTTTTTCGGACATTCAGATATTCCAAGGCTCTAATGCTAATAATTTAGAGATCATTGGTTCACATGATGAGAGGTAAGTGTACGGTAGACTACGGTAGCCCATTTGTTAAATGAGGTTCAAATAGTAGATTTTTATTCATATAGTTGAACACGAAATGCAATGTTAATCTGATTAATCTCTTGCTAAATGAAATCATTGTCCTTTTAAATTACGACAGGCCTTTAAAACTCAGAACAATGGTGCTCAGTTCCCTTCACAGTGGATTAGAACAGGTGGCGTAAACAAACAGAACAATGAAATGAGGAAGAAAGATTTGACAACGAGAAAAACATTCGTAATAGCATTTGAGAAACATTTCCTCAATGCCGTGGTTCAGATTCAGCTTTGATAAAACTCACTGCGAAATGACATTAGGGATGATTAAGAAACAGGAGGTGGTGAAAATGATAAAGGAGCATATATACACGAGAGAGAGAGCGAGAGCGAGAGCGAGAGAGAGAGAGAGAGAGAGAGAGAGAGAGAGAGAGAGAGAGAGAGAGAGAGAAAGCGAGAGATGAGGGTGTGGGCTTCATCACTCCTCCGCACAGCTATCAGACTCAGCACCTCGGGGCTGGCGTTGTGCCAGAACAGCCATGAAACCGAGATGGGCCTGACTGGCACCACCGAATGCTGCCGCCCACCTATCAAAACATCTCATCACAGCCCATAACTGTCCTTGTGTGGAACATCGCACTGCCGAGGTGATTTTATATTCCCTCTGGAATAAAATAAGGTTAATGTCATACGCCAGCGTTTTGTAATCCTACATACTCGCTATGCTGCGTTATGCTTCTTATCCACATGCACGATGGATACGTTTCAAGCAGAAGACTGAATCTAACTGGATCAATCTTCAGTGTCCTAGGCTTGACCTGACCTTGATAAATTGGATACTAAAGGTGAAGTGTGCCATTTCTGCACTGCTAGTCAAAAAAACAAATCTGTCCACCATTATTTGGACAAACAGCAGTTCCGCAATTTGGCACTAAAATCTTTGTTTCAAAACGGTTTAGCATCTTACCTCTCTTTTGAATGATAATCCGAAGCAGCGGATTGGCAGAGGACAGTGCTTTGTGGAAGTTGCCATCGTTGTTGATCGGAAGTAAATCTCCATGAATGTCGGCATATCCCAGCAGCACATCCACTCCGGGGATCCGATGAATGGTCTGCAGCAGCTGGTAGAATTCTTGGAAGCCTCCGGCTCCGTTTCTCTTCAGAGCGAACCGTCGGTACTCCGCCTCAAACTGCAGCACAACCACAATCACATTACACATACATGACATAACACAAAACAAGCTCTCAGTTCTACAGATCAATCATGACTTCACCAGATTACAACCTCGTAAGATAAACGAGTTTTTTGGAAATAGTATTTTTGATTGTCATGTTCGAATGGCTTGGCTGAAATGTAACATAAGTAGTGACCGAGCAATTTCATTGGCTCCTGCTGCTGTAAAGCCTTCTGATGTGCACTTGCTGCTCCACAGAAGCCATTAAGGTGAAAAAAAGAGCAGCGAGGTACAAGGAAAGGGTCAATCTAATCAAGTACTCCAGATAAAGAGATGAGAACAGTGGCATTAAAAAGCCGAGCTTCTCCGGGCCACACACACAGAGTGGATGGGGAATTCATCTCAAGAGCTCTCGACACGGCTGAGCATACTGGACAAATTCTGTCCGATTTATGAGGAAGAATTGGATTAGGCCAATGACTTCTTCTCCATAGTTAATGACGGACAGTGTGTTATGAACTAGAAATGGAAAATATAACTTAAAATCAAAAGGAAGGGATGTATTGTACATTATTTAAATATAAAGTTGTTCACCAAGTCTTAAGGAGTCATGTTTCTATTCACAATTCCAATATATGTCTAAAACTTTCTGGACATAAAAAAGATGGCCACTTAGTGTCATAGGCAACTTGTTTGTCAATACACCAAAATGACCAAATTTAGTTATTATTCTATAATATTCTGTACTTGTTTTGCAAAAATGTCAGAAGCAAGGTCACAAAAAGTTCTTTAGAGATGTTATGTGTGATCACTACAGTGACACAGGCGATCACAAACAACCATACCTTACATACTTCACCCATGATAACACAAGCTGAAAATTGACATCACCTCAACTCAAACCTTAAAGCACTTGTTGGCTAAAAATGCCATGGCAATGAATAAGCGATAAACTGAGACAGAAATCAAAAGCAAGAGCGAGGCGAGGCGAGCAATTTCTTCCAATTTCCTCTCAGGAAGGGAAGAGTGTCACTAAACACTATACACTCCCTGTAATGAAAACCAGAACCTTACGCAGGAAAGCTGAAGTGATTAAATTAACCGGTTCAGGCAAAAATAACAAAAAAGACCCAAACGGTTCACATTCAGCAGTACTTCTGCTCTTACTGTGACCTGCAGTTTTATTGGAATCCAAGTAGACTTCGTTTTATCTTCTTTTTCGCACTCATAGATTTATTGCCTACCTAATATTTTTCAATATAAAACATCCTGCTCTGTTTGGAGGATTGTGGATGATGTTTTCCAGCAAGTACATTGAGCACACTGTCAACTCCAGAGAAAGGAAAATGTACTACAGTCAAAGTTTAGTAACCATGTTTTTGGTATATGGATTACTATTTGTATTATAATAGTTTTTATTACAAATACCGTGTCATGGTTAAACTATGCTACCTGTGGTATGACAATAGTACATTTGTTGCTACTATGATTTCTGAAGCAAAACCATGCCTAATATTCCTAAGGACAGTGTGTGTACATTAGGTCGTTAGGGTGGCTGTCTCGTATAGCAATGGTTTGTTTACTCATCTGCACAAACTGAGATTTCGACAGAAGCTATGACATTTTAATATAGCCAGCTGTCAAATACAGTTCATACTCGTTTACTCTTCTAAATGAAGAATACAGCCGAAGCGCTCGACCCAAAACAAAGTCCTCTATTCTGGCTATACACCATTAACCAGGGGGTAATGTAATACACAGCTCAGCTAATATAATTCAAGTCTCTCAAATTAATCTTTATGATGTGATTATGCCAGGACTGCGGGATTTGGTTCTTTGTTAATGATAAGGAGCATGTATAAATGATCCACAGGGCCCAATCGCCTCATTGCGCACGTCTGTGTATTTGTACTGTCCGTCACACTGCACCAGAAGCGCACATCACACCACACAAACCGGACACGGAGACCAGCCGTGGTCCTAACGGAGCACCAGCCAAACGCCTCCGAGTCTGACACAAACAAATCTGCCATTAGCACCATCAGCGTTTCTCTCTATGGGTGGATTAGTACACAAACACCCGCATTGATGCCCCGGATAGCGTATAGAAAATGCGCCGTTCCCCCGTGGGGCGCTGCGTAAACACCGGTGTTTACATGCGCACGCTGTCAAACGCGATATTTACGGGATTGACTTACTTTGCTCTTCACCTCGACCACACTCTCCTCGTTTTTCAGCTGCGTCCTCTGGTGATGCCGTGACATGTTTGCGGTGTATTCCCACGAGCGGTATCACGCGAGAGCGCCCCTACGTACACAAGTAAGCGGCCGGTGGATCAGTCGATCGTTTGCGCAGCATGAGGAGGCTGACAGACGCGAACCGCAGTACTGCTTCCCAGGCACGGACTGATTTGTTAGTGCCGTTCTCCCGGTTGTGGGCGGGACCAGGTGATTTCAATAACAATGACGTCAGACGGACCCGCCTCTCGAATGCGTGGTGGGGTTGTGCGTAATGTCACATGTAAAACCGATGTTGCTTTGACCTCATGTAGGGTGGGATGTGAGATATTAATAAAATATATTAATAAACGACAATATCAGATGATGTCATGATGACCCAGTACTGGACAGGACAAGCTCGGGAACATTCCTGTGAAAGTGTGGAGAACAGTGTGGAAAGGTTTCTTTTGGGGTTACTTGCTTCCCAACTTTGTGATGTAGAGACGTTATCTCTCCCTAGCGCCAGGTGTATATGCATCCACATCTGATGATTTTTATGATATTTGAAACTTTGTGGCTATTTTTCTTTATACCTCTTAGATCTGCCTTTCTTTCAATGAATGATTTAACAGCAGACCTGCTATAATCGATACCATTACGTGAGATTCTGAGGAGAATGAACGTTTAGAAAGGTTTAGCATGCAGGGTGTAGGGATGCATGGTTTCTTTACTCACCCTTGTGTTGTTCATAGCGCACTAGAGGGAGGGATATTTTAAGGAATGTTGACATTGCACTTTTTAAATGGTGACCAAGGTTGAACTTTTTGTGTTGTGTGGAAGAAAGTCACACAAAAATGGCAAAACAGGATGGTGAGTAAAATGAAATATTTTAAGTCTTTCAGCGTAATGGTAACAGGTTCCAAAAAAAACTGGATTATGAAACTACTAACAAGTCCATTTGAGTACAAAATGTGACATCTACTCACTACACGATTTTATCTTTGGCGTTCCTGACATTTACTGCTGTGGGATGCCCACTGGTTTTCATTAAGCTTTTCTTTTTTGTTCGTTGTTGTGTGTCCAGTTTTTCAGCCCTGCTCACCCTCACCCTGTGGGCCTCAGTCCAGCTCAGATGATGATAGAAAGCAGAAGAATGCAGGAATGTGGGGGGAGATGATAATCCTGCAATTTTACTGGTTGCTCATCATGACGAGTTCTTTGATCCGCTCTGCGTCTGGTGCGGGACCAACGTTTTCCTGGAATATAGAGAAAAAAAAGAAGTTTGAATGCATGCTTCATTTTTTCACCTAGGGAATGGTGACTCAGCTGACCCGAAACGGATTGAAACTGTTTGGTTTGATTTTTTCCTAGATCATTTTTAAAAGTTGATTTTCATTGAAGACATTAAAACGACTGGAGAAATGCCTGATATCTGACCAAGTTCTCACCTGACTGCATTGATAAAAATGTATTTAACCTGCCAAACTAGATGTTTGTTAGATAAGTAGCCACTGGTCTGTACGGTGACTCAGAACATATAGCCTGAAAAACAGAAACTAGAACAGAATGAAGTTCTCTCAGTCATGACTCACTGTGGTTTTACATCATCACAGGAAGTGACATCACACAGATGGAGCCTCCATCCATATTACTGACACCAAAATGCTCAAAGCCAAGTGGTGAGCCAGGTTTTTCTGTGAGTTAGACACATTCACAAGCAGATGGCTCTGAGCTCTTACATTCTGTATGAATACATTAATTCTATATAATACTTGCCTACAGAATATTTTGATTAAAGTCATCACATAGAGCTGTGGAAGATCAATTAATTTGCCTTGTAAAAGAGAGAAACACATTTTAACTGCTTAGGTGATGAAAGCTTTAGAATGTGAGCTATTCAAAAGGGGTCTGGTCAGTACAAACTGATAAGATATGAAATACTCCCATCACTGGTTTTCCTTGGACCTCATTTAACCAGGAAAAAAGGGGCGAAACTCCACTTGAACTCAGGAATCCGAAGTGTTGTCATCTTGTCCTGAGCACATGCAATTCTTCAGAAGACTTTTACGCTGTTGAGGTTGACATCCTAAATATTAAGTTTCTATCAATACAATCTGTCAGTTTTGATGTTTATAATGTCAAGAATTTAAAACTGGCTGTAAATAAAGTTTGCAGCCCTTTAGGCTGGTTTAGAAAAGCGACATGACGATAGAAAAAGGGCATCCTCTTAACAGGACAGATCTCGTACACCCTGTCTCTTTATCTTGAACAGGTGCTCCTACCTCATGGACAAACATGTCTGGAATTTCAACAATTTCTCTATTCTTTAACCACACAGAAAGTTCACTTCTGATATTTATATCCTATTGTACTTTGTTGACCTGCCTTTGAGCATTCACACAAAAGAGCATTGAAATAATTTAGCATGAATAATGGTGATCTAGACATGCGAAACCAAAACAAACATTTACAATTTAAATTAATATGCATCTTTTTCTGAAACAAGAATAAAACAACTTCCTAATATAAGTGACATGTTACAGTTGACCAGACTGATCATTTTATCAGTATTGACAAATGTTCATCATTTATTCAGTTATCAGATCACCAATAAAACATGAGAACACGAAGTCTTGCGTTGCATTGAGGAGGACTGAAAATGGCCCGGTCAATATAGACCAGCGTTCATTAATGTTTGATGAGGAACACGACTGGTGATATTTTTAATACTGAATAAGAACCAGGGACACTCAATACTGTTACGCTGCAATGCACCACTGATAAGATCTGATCTTTAAAGAGCAGCGTATAGGTTTTGAGGGAAGAGATGTGGAACATTTGTGTGGGTTTTAGAGGTGTGCGTATCTGTGTGTGAGGAATGCTGCCAGACCGGTCGGTACACTCGGCTTTGAAGACTGTGCATTCCCCTGGTTCTTCTACATCCCTCAACAGGTTACCAGACCCAGGCCGTCAGACTCTCAGCTGCCTACCCAGCATTCCAGAGGCTTTAGCTTTAATAGAATTCATGTCATGATTGGCCTTTGACTTGTCACAAGACTTGTAAGAACACGGGCCATGGCAAATATGAGTGTGCTGTTTGAATGCAGAAATGTAGATGATCTAGTGCATACAGGGCTGGATGTCGTGGAATCTAGATGGATGTCCACCTGTGCATGACCTGTGCACATACCCGAACATACCTTGCCTCCTGGCAAGTTTGTCTCTATGGCTATTTTAAAAGTTAAGACAACGCACCAAAGTCGATTTGTTTATGGTCGACTTGTTTATGGTAGTCATTTCCGCTTTCCCAGACTGGCAGAATTGTAGTCGGTATGATCAAGGTAAATGAATATTGGCCACAGGCCTCCCTCCTGAAATTGGAGCGCTCAAACCGGAATGTGAGACGTCACCTGGTCACCATGGTTACATGTCTGTATCAGCTCTTTGTCCTAGTTTAAGAGAAGAGGCTTTAGTGTGCATGTGCTTGTGAAAAGGTATGAGAGCAAGTGCCAGAAACATTTAATAATGTGTTTTGTGTCTAGACGTCATTTAAAACGGGCACTTAAAGAGAAAAAAGATGTAAAAGAAAATTACTGTGTGGATTTAGAGATGTCTTTTTTTTTTAGAGATGGCGTTTCTTGACCACCAGTATAACTGGAAACAAAGTGGCCATCATCTGTGTTTAATCGAGTGTATATTATTGAGTCTTTTATCAAACAACCTTGCTGACATAAGTACTTCAATTCTGCCACCTAGCGACCAAAATGTAAAATTATTTTTAATAATTTAAAATCTGCTTTAATCCAGATCAGTTTACAGTGCACCTGACAAAATATACATAATTAGTTCCACATTTTCGACAAAGTCGCTATTTGTAATGAAAATATATTTTTGCTTTTCCTCAAAAAGTCAAACCATTAAGTTACGTTGCAGATTTTTTTCATTGTGCTGCAACAATGAAGTAACATTAAAGCTAGAAGCATGTTTTGGAAGTAGATGTTATTCAACTCTTAACCTGGTTGTTCTTTGACTGAAAAACTGCTTTGTGGACTCAGGGAGGGATTCATTAAGTGGTAGCACTCGGTAAACCTCAAAGAGATAAAATATCTGATACTCCCTATCTTCTCCTCTACACCCAGGGAAAAGTGAAATTAGTTTTTTTATTGTCATTACATTATTTGGCACATAAAAAGAAAATAAAACATTCTTGAATATATATATATATATAATATATATTTTATTCATAAGTTTTGCTATGTACACTGTAGCATACATTGTACATCTGTAGCGTACATCCAAACATTATATAAAGATTATTCTCAACTATGCGAGAAGATATAACAGAATGATTGATACACTATACTTCACTTTATACAATGTGTAAAATTCACATAAATGTGTAGTCCCATTCTATACAATGCATCTATATTGTATCTAATTTACATGAATGTGTCTTGGGGGAACATGCAATGAGAAGAAGTGTAATTTTTATAAGAATATTACATTTTTCATTGAAATATTGATATATAATTCCTTTCCCTGTCCATGTGTATGCTATAGTGGACGTATGGAATCAATGTCCTGATTCGTGACAGAAAGTCCATAACAATTTCCAGAGATGTTAAATTATTACATACAATTTAAAAATGAAACGAATTGATAATTCTCATATTTTCATGAGCGTGCCTCTGAATAGCCCAGAAAACATAATGAAGACATAAACTTCAAGAATATTCGTGTGACTTATATCATACATTTTTAATAGTACATGTTTTCATAAATACATGCATGTCTGTGCACTATTGCTATGCAAATAAGCCGATCAAAGTCATTCTGCAATAGTTTCAATCATTGTAAAATTGTGAATCGAAACTTGCTGTGCAACACAGCTGTTATTTGTGCTGTAGATAAAGGGTGCATTGTAATACATATTTCTGACGTGTGAGATCTATTGTTTATGTTAGATACAGAGATCATGTTAAATGCAAGACCTATTTATTAATCATTGAGGAAATATTATAACCTTTAACACAACAAATTTTTATGGTTAGTCAATTATTTGAAACTCTTGCAACAGACTCTGAAATAAGACCTTTTAAGTTCTCTTGTGTGGTTTGCATGTGTTACTTCCTTATGTTTCACACGCATTTCCACATCTGACTGGTTATGTCTGCGGCATGTCTGAGGAGCTTTTTGTGTAGTAAATAAAACAGTTTAAATTCATCTTTAGTGTAAGTGGATATCAAACTATATGCTCGCTGATGTTCCTGCATAGCTTCAAACTTTAAAATGATCATCTAAAAAGGGAAGTTAAGAGTAGCAGCTGGTGTAACATTTCCCTCCAATGTACTGTACATACTGTTATTATGTTAACAGAATTATTATTTTCACATTTGTAAGCTGCAAACTTTGGATAAAAAACATGCTAAGTGATAGATGTATATGTAAATGTAATGCAAATATTTGACTTTCCTCTAGAAAGAGGCATTGTAGCCTGGGAGGGAAGTTGTGGCATAGTAAACATTCACAGTAAACTTTGAAGAGTTAAAAACTGATTACTCCATAACAACTGATCACTCCCACACGTCATGCATGCATACACACTTACATACATGCACATGCATTCCATTGGAGATAGGGTGTAGTGGCAGGTCACAGACCAAGTCTCTGGCTGAAAATGGCATGTAGAATATGTGACAGTGTTCTGGTGACTGGATCAAACCGTGGAATTGGACTCGAGTTGGTTCGCCAGTTGGTTGATTCACCTTCAGGTCCAGTTAAGATATTTGCTGGATGTAGAGAGCCGAATGGACCGAGAGCACAGGTAAGAAACAGAAGAAGGTCGTACATGTTTTCAAGCGTTTTTATGTGTCATGCTGTTTACCGGAACATTTCATTTGAAATGTAATGAATTTTAAATGTACACTAATGATGTGATAAATGCTATTAATAGATGTTATTGACTGCTGTGAAAAAGATTGTATTGACATTTGTGAAATTGAAATGTTTTAGTTTCACATAGAAAACACAGATGACTCACTATGACAATGCCCAACTAGTTGAGCAACTCTGTCTTTGCTGCTCCTGTACTGTATAGACTCAGGCTGGATTATGACGTGTCTGCAAAATGTGTCATTCAGAAATTTTTCTGAGAATCATATTTAACTACTTTTGTTTCAGGAACTCCAGGAACTAGCTCAGAAGCACCAGGATGTGATCTCAGTTGTCCAACTTGGTGAGAAATTCACATGCAAACTGAATGATTTTTTAAATGAAATTACTATCATAATAAACAGAATTAGCATTATTTTATGCTGATATATCATGGTGTGTTATTAACAAAATGTTCTTTCTAATTTCTCAAGACATTGATAGTCCGGCTAGTATTACAGAGGCCTCAAAGCTGGTGGAAGCCAAGCTGCAGGACAAAGGCCTAAATCTGATTATAAACAATGCAGGTGTAAATATCCCAGGATCACTAGCAGACACTGGGAAAAGTAAGATGGTTGACGTGTATACAACTAATGTTGTAGGACCCATGCTCGTGGCAAAGGTGGGTACGCTCTCAAAGACCCCATTTGCATTCTTCACTTTTTTTTACGTTATTCCAGTAGGCTACATAGTAGTAAAAGTATTTTCTTGCTCCAAAATGTGATTCTTCAATAGTAAACTTTTTGTATCTTATATCAGAAACATAATTTTTTGGCTTAATCTTGCTGTGTTTCAGTATATGGAAAAATAGTGTACTTTTAAAATAAATATATATACTGTGTTGTCAAAGATGACAGGCAATACTGTTTTGGTTAGATATTTGCAACTCAGTGAAAAACATAAAGGGTGAATAATAATAATGATTTACGGCAAAAAAATAAAACCCACAAAATATGGAGATACAAGGTTTCAGAAGGAAGTACAGCAGCAACATGTTTGTTTATATATGCTTCCTTATATGGTCAGGATTTCCGCCCTCTCCTATGCAAGGCTGCAGCTCAGTTTCCTCATCAAAGCATGTCTTGCAAAAGATCAGCTATCATCAATGTCTCTACACTCCTGTCCTCCATCACCATATGCCCTGCGAATTTCTCCCATGCTCCAATGTACCCCTACCGAGTTAGCAAGGTACCCCTGTTCTCTAGGCCCTATTACTGTAATATAGCCCATATAGTTGCTAATATTTCTTTATTTTGTACACACACTAGAATTGTATTGAATTCCTTTATCTCACCTAAGGCTGCACTGAACATGTTAACATGCTGCTTGGCAGAGGATTTGAAAAAGGATGGCGTTCTTGTTATGGCCCTCCATCCAGGATGGGTTCAAACACAGATGGGAGGTTCAGAGGTAATTCAAAACCTGAAGCTGAGTTTGTCCTTTAAAGTTTAGTTTTTGGTTTACTTTCACTGTCATCCTCACATTTGTCGTTTTTCTCATGGCACCCTCAGGCTCCCCTGACAGCAGCTGAAAGTGTCAAAGGCATGCTGGATGTCATCACAAGCCTCACAGAGAAAGAAACTGGAACTCTGTTAGATTGGAAAGGCAATAGCATCCCATGGTGATTGCTTAACTCGTATTGTGTGTCAGTTATCTTGTGTTTAACATACTTCCACATTGTTGTCTGCCTGTGGTTGTGTTATGTCTGAATGTGTAGTCACATGTGCGTTATGTAAAATATAGGCTATCAATTAAAAATCTTAAAAACAGTTCATTTATATTCGTGTTACAAAGGGCACACATTCTTGTCATAATAACAAGCAAAGTAAAAGTATGTCTAGTCAGTATTATTTGGGTTAGTAGTAGAAGAACCGTTACTTGGCTAAACTTAAACGCGACACACGACCCATTCAACAAATTGTTTATTTAATAAAATTAATATGCAATAAAATTCTACAAATTCTTTATTTAATACAATTATTAGGCCTATACAATAAAATATGAATATGAATATAAATTAATATAAATAGCCTATAATATAAATTGTAGTCAGACCGATCAACAAACACAGACTGGAAGTTAACTTTGGGCCAGGTGCATGCGTCCGATGAAACCATCTATAGTTTTCATTAAAAACCCTAAATAAGTGCCATTATAACCATTAAATTAGTTATAATTTAGTTAGGAATTTGGTTTTGGATGGGGTTTTAGGTTTGACAAGAAGAATGTCCCAGGACATTGTCCCAGTTTTTAGGAAAACAGTATTAGATAACAGTATTAGTCTTTCTTTCGTATTTAATAAGTGTACCTATTTGTTGTGATCTTGTTATTTCGGTAAAACATTTTAAATTATGTACAATAAGGAAGATGAATTTGGAACATTTCGAACATTTGTCCAACTCAGGTGGACAATAAAGCACGCACAGAGCGCCTTCTAGTGTACAGCGTCACTATTTACAGCAGCCTGAAACCGCTTCCGCTTGCATGTTAGTGAATCACGTGGAGTTCAAAGTTAAAGGTAGGCTAAATATAGTTATTTTTATTTTAGCTCGTCTGACTGAATTCTTAACTCTGTTAAGTAAGCGTGTTATCACAAAGAAATAACGGTAAGTTAGATCGATAATAGTAGTTCAAATGTCATCATCACAGACTCAGCAGCCCATCCTGTTGAACTGTTTAAATAGGTTTAAGGGTAAATCTCATGAAAACACGTCAAGGTTAAATATGTGTTTGGCTAATCTCAGATTTATTAAAAATGTGACAATACAACAAAATCCATTAGTTTTCTTGATTTATGCGACCAAATCAATCAAGCTGACAAAAGAATCAATGATTTCAGTGATTCATTGACAGGTGTTGTTCCGAAATCTGACTCCCCGGACAAATCATTCTCCACTCGCGTGCACGCGCATTACACAGTTGATAGGCGGAGTTAATAGCTGTTTGCAGTTATTTTTTACACTTCTAGGACCAAAATTGAGCATGTAAGCGTTATCAAAACGCTTAGCAGTTAGGATTTAAGATGGGTTAAGTAAATAAAAACTTAACAACTTGGTTGATCGATTTAGCTCGATCGACCTATAACTCCGTAGCCTATAACTCACCATGGATTTATCATAGTAAGTCTAGTAACCAGTTTTTTCATACTAATTTAGATTCCCAGTGTTTCACACTAAATATCATTAAAATGTGCTTAGCCTACTGTTGTAAAGCGTGGTTGATTTTAATAACAACAATAAAGCGCATAATTTATCTGTGCAAAACTATATTCATATCTAGGCCTATATATAGATAGTAGGCCTACATAGGCTGTAAGTTTATAATGTTCTCTTATAGAATACGGTGTAACACAGTTTGTTGTACTTCTTGTATGCCAACATTCATTCACTTTTCAATTTGTTCTTCAGCATTACATTTTTGTAGGGCAAATTAAATTAATATTTAAAATTACAAAATAACTATTTGAAGTTGGCTGCCCTTTTTATATAAATGAATAAGTTTTGTATTAGGCTATAACAGGCCATTCTGGGTTATGAAGACAACACTTGCCCAGAGGCATTTACTATTTTTATTTAGTTCTAAATATTCTATGCAATGTATTTTGTTCTAAGCTTTGTGTAGTGTTGAAAATGAAACAAGAAGTGCTTGTTAATTATTTGACAGGTAGCAGTTATGCTCACTATAGATCTTTAGTTGGTGGCCTCATAAGCATGAGTTTTAGTTTGAATAGAATGAGCTTACCGGGGCAGTAAAACAACTGTTAAAAATCAGATTTTTACCTTTACCTCAGATTAGTATTTGGCTGTAGCTTCAATAAGGTGGGTTTACTGAAGTGAGTATAATATTTACAATGACAAAAACATACCTGTTAAAAATGTACTCCCCTTGTGTATCTCAGATCAATATGGTCACAGGTAGGCCTACATCACATATAGGATAATGACATATCTTAGTATAGAAGTTGTAGCTTCAATAAGGTGGGTTATACTGAGGGGAGTATAATATTTACAATGACAAAAAGGGGAAAACTGGCTGGTGTGCACTGTTGATTTTTCATTAACTATTAGCTACTTCGTGAGCTACTCCCACTTGTCCTGTAAAAGACACGGACAGGAGGGTTTAGTTTATTTCAGAGTTGAAAGTAAAAGAGGTGAGCACGAGCACACGCTTCTGGTCTGCGCAGGGTGCGCGCTGCCCGTTCTTTTATTAACAATAAACGCGCCACTGAAATTCATTTGCCTCACGTTTACGTTTATTCCTTCACACGGGAGTCGCTTGGATATACGAATACTGTAAAGGTAGGAAATGAATTCATAGTGAATAAACTATAGCCTAGTTAGAGAGCATGCTTTGAATCTTAAAAAGTAGCTATTTTATTTATGTGTTAACTATGTATCTCTATGTTATTCATTTCTTCTCTGAATTGTTTGGCATCGCTCACTCTGACATGTGTGGTGCTGTCGAGTGTTTTATTTCTTATCGTTTATCATCACTCGTTTGGCGCAGGGGGGAGTTTTGCGGCAGCCTGGGATATTCCCGATATTCCCCACCTATCACTCCCAGAATAAAACATAAGCTGTCATAAAAACCGAAAGTTTGTAAAGTCTCTGGGGGAAATAAAAAAAAAAAGAAATGATTTATAAGTGACCTTTTTTTGTGTGTGGATGTAAACTAAAGTAGTTTGTTTGTGAATACTTTGACAAGCTCATAATTCAACCTTTTAATATTTCACTCTTCTCAAAACTGTGGGTTAGGATAATGATAACATTTTACTTCATTTGAATGTCACTGAAATCAAAATGGACACCAGAAACATAAAGCTTGTGTTTCATTGTATTGTGAAGAAATGTAAGGCATATTTGTGTAAAGTTCCTACATGAGTCTTTACTTCCTTGAGAATTTGATATAGCTGTGGCTAAAATAATATATTACACTGTTAGCTTACAGTATCTCTTCTGAATGAACACGGAAAAAGATATTTGGAAGAATGCTTGTAACCAAACAGTGGCCACCATTGCCTACCATAGTAGGAAAATACAACTTTTGGGTGAACTATCCCTGTGTGACTTCAACAATTGAAGTCATTTAGAGATGAATGACTCTTTACTGATATTTTAAATGTAGTTATTAAAGTCGAGCAAAAACCTCAGCTCTACCCCTCTATCTGTACAGAATGAGGTGGGTCTGTGTTTGTTCAGTGGGCTCCTCCTTATACAAAAGTTACTGATTGTGCAAGTACATTCACAATATGAACACAGTAGTTCAAGTGTAATCTGCAATGTGTTCCTGTAACTCAGTTGGTAGAGCATGATGCTAGCAACACTAAGATCATGGGTTTGAGTCCCAGGGAACACACAGTGTGCTAAAATGAAACCTTTAAGTTGCTTTGAATATTTTGTCCGTTGAATGTGTTCATGTAAATGTGTAAGAATGACAGACAGTATTGTTGCATTTAGATGACAAAAGTTAGTAACATGATTTATTTCATGTGCATTATGAATGTATACAGTAATTTGGTTTAATTGATAGTCATAATCAAAAAATGTTTTTAAAAGAATTCTTCTCTTCTCTGACCAGGAGAAAGTGATTTGGCCCTGGGGATTTGCTTTTTACGTAAAATGTCACGGTCACCCCGACCCCCGCTCAAACACCCATACGTTTGCTATATGAATTTTTTTTGCTTTAATGTTATAGAAACACTTTGTCAAGGCTGCAGCTCTTTTACTGTACGGCTTAGAAGAGACCTTTGGCTGTGGGCTTGTGTTGCTTGTCAGTGATTTTGGCAGCTGTTCCAGCAGGTCTTCTCTTTGACCTCGGTTTACTCGTGGTCAGCAGAAAACAAACAGCAGTGAAGGGAAAAAACAACATGACACATTACATGTAGATCACTAGGACCAGAGCTGTGTTTAACTCTCTGAAACTAAATAAATGTTATCTTTTCGTTTGTTCTTCTCACACTTTTGTTTCCTCCATGGTTTTGTTGACTTTGTTGTACATATGCTCTGCTTTTTATCTCAATCTAGTCCCACACATTCCATATGCTTACAATAATGTGTAACACTTAAAATTCCTTTGCATGTTTCTTTGGACATGCTTTAAGTTTTATGTTCATTTTATGGCTATATTTGAGAGCATGTGTCCTTCTCTAAAAGTATTGATCACATTTGTAAACACTAATGTGCTGTAAAAGAGAATATCCTTGTAGTTCTTCTAATAACATTTGTAAAAACAACATTTGTAAGATCAAAATTAATTTTGCTTTATTTATTACCTTTTTATTTTCTTTATATATGCCATACATTTACATTTTTAATACAGAACCAAAAAAAACACGAATTTAAATAGATTTATAAAAACAAAAACGGACATATGTTAGTTAACTTAACCATCTGATTTTAACCACCTATATTTTATGCCTTGGATGTAAAAAACTCTCAGAGAGTCCATCTCATTAATAAATCTCGCTGTATAGATATAGGTTATAAAGTGTCTTGGGAATATGTAATGCAGAGATATCGACAGGCTCTGCAGTTAAGAATGAATAGTGTCTATGCAGTTCACATGACCTGTAAATCATTTGAGAGATGTTACATTCTGAATCGCCAAAACCAAGCAA
Source organism: Oreonectes daqikongensis (assembly GCA_026939265.1). Lineage (NCBI taxonomy): Eukaryota > Metazoa > Chordata > Actinopteri > Cypriniformes > Nemacheilidae > Oreonectes > Oreonectes daqikongensis. The sequence goes on from JAOTQM010000187.1 coordinate 6,354,253, forward strand.
ATAATATGGAATATAATAATATAAGTGAGAAAAGTTGGCAGGAAAATCCCCATTATGCGAGGCAGATAGAGGGCTGGTTGTCGGCGGTTAAAGGAGGAAGTGTGTATAGGTACAGATGTGCAGGGCGCTGAGCTTCTTCCTTCCACATCAATGGCCAAACACACTTTGTAAAGCAATTTGAGCCTTTACAGTGTAGTCTGTCTCTTTAGTCCTATCAAACATGCAGTGACAGCATTATTTGACTCAGAACCTGATCTGTTAACTCTTTGAGATCTGACAATGGCTTCACCAGTGCAGCAACATACTGTGAGACTCCCACGCCGGACTTGTTTTTGGTCTTGTTTACAAAGTCTAAAGTTATTTTCTTCCATGCAGTGTTTCAAGTCTGACTTTGATATAAGACATGTGACAGAATCGAGCTTTGGAGTGATGTGTGGAATACAATGACAGGAAACGTTTGGTCATTTTTCCCTCTGCCCTGCAGTGTTTATAATTGTCTGCATTGGCCTGACGCTTCCTGATAAAAGGGCAGGACGGACAATGAATAAATACTGCCGCTTGAATTCACTTAAAAATGACCAGTGGGGCTTTTCTGATGCATGTTAATGGACGAAAGCATCAGAAGATATATAGATGATCAGAAATATAAGGCTATTCATTGATAGTTGAAGTGTTTCACAGGGTAAAATGCTTTTACAAGCTGTTTTGTGTGTGTGAAAGATAAAGAATGCTTTATTCACTGCTGTATGTATAAAAATAGCCAAAACAGTTTGGATGTAAGTTATACATGAGCCTATTTACCAAAGCAGTGATTAATGGATGAGTAAATGAATAAGATGGTCTGTAGATCATATTGTCCAGTAGAGGGCAGTGTTGTATCTGCTTTATCTTTGTGGTTATTTCCATTAGAGGTAGAGGTCACAAGTCATGATTGTCATATGATTATATTTATTTTTCATAAGCAAATGCTTTTCTGGTCCTTTTCTTTGTTGTTTTGTCTTAAATTAAACAACTACATGAACTGGTAATGAAAAACACACACATGACGTGCATTTTGTCTTTGCAATTTAACCAGATATGAAATATCGTCTGTCCACTTTTAACATTTTTACATTTACATCTTTTTCAAATAACTTCAGTCAGTATGTCTGTGTTGTTATTCCTCCTGCGTCTCTGTCAGAGCCAGTATGAGTCAGTGCGGTATGTCACATTACCAGCCATGTGGGGTCTTTGCAAAGCTCAGCTGTTTATGGGTGTGACGTAAATGGAAAGAGCAACAACCAGGATGAAAAGCACCTATGGTAAATGAAAACAACTACATCAACACAACACCTGCACAACACAGCTATTATAATGGAAGCTTTGTGGGAGGAAGTGAGACATTGTATTGTGGGTAGAGAAAGATAACATTCACCTCTCTCTCTCTCTCTCTCTCTCTCTCTCTCTCTCTCTCTCTCTCTCTCTCTCTCTCTCTTCTGTATTATAGTCAAATCACACAGTTTTACAATTTAACAGATCATGTTAAACTTAAAATGTGCACCGTACATCATAAAGTTCAGACATACCACATCTGTAATTTGTTTGGCAGCTTCTTTCCTCACATGGCTGCCATTTAAGTCAGAGAAATGATAAACATAGGCTTCATAGAGCATTGTAGCTCGGAGTGAACGGAAACGCCTCATCACCAGGAAATGGTCCCAGAAAAAGGCAAATTACAAATGCATTCTTTGTTTAGCCTTCTGTGTTTTCTGTTTACCGCAAAATGGCATTATTTGGAGCTATTTCAGGGGCCGACGGGTGGACGCTTGCAGGGTTTCTAAATACAAAGAGTGAAGGAGAAGATATATGACTTCATCTGCAGCACCAGAGAAGTGTTAAAATCATCTGATTTACATTTATAAACTGAATATGCAGATCATCTGTCTGGACGTTTCGTCTCTCTTTTTCACTTTTCTTTCTCTACAGAATGAATTCAACCAAGTGGCTCAGCTCATGCAAAAGAAACAATGTGCATGAGCTCATTGGCAGCCATGATCTTACATCCTCAATGCAGACTTTGCTTCTATTTTTCACTTTCTCTTTCATTTCTGCCCCCCACCCCCTCATTCATTACCATCACTTTTCTCAGGATAACAGACACTCAGCGGTTTCACTGCTTTGAATGGGAGCATTAAAATGAGACCGGGGGAGAAACCTTTTGTTGGAGTTTAATTACCGGGCTTGGATCAGGACCACGCTCCACATGCTTGGGTTTGGGGCGCTGGCTGCGCTCCACACTCCCACCGCAGGCCCGCTGTCAGTGTCCAATTCTAGTGAGAAGTTTCCTTGTCACCGAGTTGTGACAGGGAGTCTGAATTAGGTGTATTGTGAACTGAATGGTGATGTGTGTGATATTGTAAAGTTACAGTAAATAAATATGCAGATTTACGTGCATTTGCATCTGCCATCTAAACGGACAGATCGGATATTCCCCTGTCAATGCGAGTCGTATGTCATTAAATAAGTGACCGTGGCAAATGATGTCAACTCAGGTGGACACCATGAGGTGGTAATAATGCAACAAGTTGGATGTCAGCTACCGTAAACCCTAAAGAAGAAAAACTGGTCATGCCGTTTTCACTTCCTTTTCTGGTCAGTATGTCTACCTTGGGTTGTTTCGCCGTGTATAGTAAAAAATGCATATATTGGCTACGGGTCACTTTCCAAAGTTTTGTAAGCAGGTCGTCAAAAGAATCTGAATCCTATATGTCCCAGAACATACATATTCTGAGTTTGTTTACGTGCTAACTATGTCCTCACAATTGGGGTCACACGTGATGCCATCGCTCACACTTCCTCTCCGCCTGCCGAGCAGCGTGCCCAGGGGAAGTGACCAATCGGCAGATTATTGTGGCCTGGTCGGCAGGGTACCACCCTGCTTTAATCTAAAAGGAATTTAGCTGGAAAGACTGATTATGTAGGCTGAGGGGGTCAGCGATCCACCCCCTGGGTCTCATGTCCTGCCTGAAGGTCTCAGGGGTGGTGGGGGTATTGGGTTTAGTGTCACATATAGAGTACAGACTAAAATATACTGGATTGCGCAACTTGTCTGGTTCACACAAAAATATATTTTCTTGAACATTTACCCTGCAGAATATGTAAAGATATTTTGAAGAATGTTGGTATCCGAACAACATTGGCCTCCATTGACACAAAACTACATTCCCAAAATATCTTCTTTTGTGCTCCAAGAAGAAAGAGTCATATACATGACATGAGGGTGAATAAATGATGACAGATTCTGTATTTTCCAGTGATGGACTTTTGCCTGGTCTAAAGTACTTCTATCTTCAAAGGTCAATAGAGTACTTGCTGGGCCCTAGAGAATAGAGTAATACAAACAGTGGATATTAGCATCCCATAGTGCTCCTCTAGGGCCAATTTTAGTCATCTCTGAGACCTTTATCTCATATGCCCATTTTAGTAACAGGATTTTCTGCTCTGGTTGGACACTAACTCTATTGCCAATATAATATCTCATCATATCTGTATAAAAGCATGGTGAGCAACAGAGTTCTCAAGTCCTGAAATGAGGTCTTCCGAGATGACTGACCCAAATAGACTATCCCATGCCACGGGGTACAAATTTACTACACGGTTTCCATTTCTAGCCATCATTATATGTGATTTATGCGCTGGCTAATATGGAGTGTGATATGCTGGTGTGCTTGTTATGTGTGATATGTTTGTGTGTGTAAGTTATGAAATGCAAGAGTACCAGATGGATCGAACAGGTGGTGTGTACTGTGTGTGTGTGGGGGGGTTAGCACGCATTTCTCTTTCTTTTGCGTGGGTTGGCTTGTTATGGTGAACGAGTGGGTGGGCATTCTAAAAGGGTCGTGGACAAATGCTGCGAAGGTTTTGTAGTGCTTTACACTTTTCTGTGTCTGCCTTTGAGTGACTTTAGTTTAAAAAAACTGTAAATGTCAAAAAAAATGATTTAAAAAAAGTGTTCTGAGGTCTCTTTCATGGCCACTAGATAAACATTTCAATAGTATTTCAATAAGCATTTTTTGTGTTCATCATGTTTTTAGTTACAGTGTACGGATGTGTTTTACAGCCTTTTGGAAGCACTTGGTGAGCTGTGGCAGTAAAAAATAAACCCATTACCCCCATTACAAAACTCCTCCCACAAACATAAACTCTTACATACTAGCCTTAGGCAGGAATACATAATCGACCAAATGAGAGGGGATGCATGGAAAGAGCAACTTTCATGTAAGCGTGTTTATAAATATATTTTTATATCCTCCAGTGGCACGCCCTTGCTAGATTATAAAAACGCATGTTTTGCATTATCATTCAGGCCCAGGCTGCCTTGAGAAGTAAATATACCATTGCAACATCCCAAAAATGAACTTGGGAAGCCAGTAAAATAAGAGAAAGAACAAGGCAGAGAGAAAGTGATGATCAGTCGGTGCCTCCACCGTAAACGTGAACGTTCCCACAGGGAGTCTGAGAGGCAGGTTGCATGCACTTGGGTTCAGAGGTCAATGAGCATGGAGATGGGACGGGGGTTTGCGTTCAAAGTAAGATTGACAGCCGACAACAGAGACTTTCTAGTGCAGACAAGAAGCCAGAAAGCAGGGTTGATGCTAAACACCCTTTTAATAAGTTATATGATCAACACAGGAAGAGGAGCATGTGTGAAACCATACTGTAAAAAATATGTTATACAGAACAATCTTGTTGTTTAATTGCTGAATGAGGATTTTGGAGTCTCGATAACAGTGCTGAAAAGTATTTTAAAGGCATAGTTTACTGAAAAATGAAGATCACACTTCCAAACCACTTTTCATCCTCATTTCATTTCAGTTATGAAGATGAATAATTGATGACCAAATTTTTATTTTTATGTTACATGTATAAGTGTTCTTGTGTAAGACGCAGGCCATTAAAGTCTATCCAATGAGGAACTCGCACGTTTTGCTCCGTCAGCACATGGCCTGGATTTAACTTTGCATTCTGTAGCCTAATTACATAATTTAGGTGCTATGATTTAGCCCGGGGCAGTGGGTACATTGTGGTGCGCTCGCCCGGGCTAACCCATAGTGGGGGTGAATAGATGTGGGGGTGCATGCTGCAGTGATTCGGAATGGGTGAGATAATGGCCGGATGGGTTTGAATAGGGGGCAAAAGGGAGGGGTGAACAGAAGGGTTATGGGTGGACTCCATTGAACTTCTCTTCAGGGTCTGGGCATATCTTTTGCTGGCAGGTGGTTATGTCGACCCTCTCATCAAACACATGACATCACCTTTGGTACTGCCAGCAGTGTTGCCGCAGCAACAACCTGCCAAGCCTATGAGATCAGTCACAACTTTTCTGGGGCTCGGTGGTGACTTCAGCTACAACACGTGGCAGATCGTTGGCATTACAGCTCTTGGATAGATCTTTTGGATAGACTTGTGTACAGTACAAAACTTTATACCCATGTTCTTTAAAGAGTAGTCTTGCAAAAATGGAAATGGAAATACATTTTATTCATCCTCATGTCATTCCAAACACAAAACAAGATATTTTGAAGAATGTTGGTAAGCCCTCCCTGACTTCTATTGTATGGAGCCACTAAGACATTTCTCACAATAATTTTATAATAAATAATGACATATTTTTTCTTTTTGGGTGAACTATCCTATCAAGGTTTGTTCCGGTAGCATTGCCAAACAGATTTCTTGAAAACTCTGATCTTACATTAGTCCTAAACCGAACTCACATCACTGTAAACATCACATTTTAATAAAAAAATGTAAATATATAGTTTGTTGGTTGGCTTTTGAACAATGACAGCTCTCGGTTTGCTGAGGTAGACATTTCTAGTGGCACATTATAAGGTATGTGAATTTTTTTAATATTAACATGGCAGTGGTTTAAACTTTGCCCTAAAACATTTCCAAATATATCATCAAATAATGACAATTTCTCATTCTCTGCCCTTCCACAGTTCCTATTTTTATCCTTGCTACAGCCTTGCTAGCCTAATATTTAACCTGAAGCTGTATTCATTGACAATATACACTGCAGGCTATAAACAGGTTTTTATATTTTTATAATGACAATACTCTTTATGGCTTAGCATATAGCTGTGCATGCATTTGTCAGAATGATGTTTTTCACCTAATATGTGCATTAAGACGTCTCATGTGTGCATTGAGAGGCAATGCATCTTTTAATAGTGGTGATGCTGGGGAAGGTGGTGGGGGTGTAATTCACATATCTTGGTTTCACTGAATGAGTCCAGGACAATCTTTGTCCCTCCCATTGTCCCTTCCCCCTATTTTTGGTATGAGACTCGTGAATGAAGTGTACTACTTAAAAGTATTATGTGGGTGTGTGTACAGTTAACGTTTCTGAAGGAGATTTCACATCCCTTCTCCTGCCTGATACTGGCCTATAACGTCCGTGTCTTGCTTTGTCCCTCCATCTCTCTTAAATCAAACAAGGGTGCGCTTTTCTCGATACTCCACGCGGGCCGCCGGGGTGTGAAGTGTGAAGTGGGCACGCTGTGGGTGGACGTCTTTTCATTTGCATGTGTTTTGTCCACACCCCTTGCGAGATAACGACAGGACCAAGCCTTCAGCGTTGCCTTCAGAGGGGGAAAGTGACACACGGCTCGCTTTTGCACGCGGTGTGGAGGATACAGTGTAAATATATCGAGGATACCTTGCGCTACATTGCGCGTTGTTTCGCGGGGAAATCATTTCCGTCCATTTCTTTGAAAGTATCAACTCGTCTCTCGGATTTGGATTTAAACATCGATGAGACCAACCCCGGCTACAGACATGTATGTACTTTTATTGCTTAGTAAACCATTTTAACGATGTGCGTGTCCTATAACAAAACCTTTATTGAGTATCGGTTTGTATTGTAAGCGGTTCACTTATAATATGAGGAGAAATCGTAAGCGTTACGCGGAATTTACATTGGATAGTAAAGTATGATGCCAAGACGTAATGACTGCGTTTACTGTAAATTAAGATACATGACAAGGCTCAGTGCATATTTAGCGTAATGTTACCAATTATTTATATTTTCTGTGTTTTGCAAATCACTGATAGACTTGCTCAGAGCCATTGGCATGGAGGAGACAGGGAGTGAGCTCAGTCTTCGGATTTGATGACAAAGAAAGCTTTGTTTGCTGTTTGTGTGTAATAGATGTGACAGAAGAATCTCGGATATTAATACTGAAGAATCATAGCGGAAAGTATTCGTGTTGAGTTCAAGCAAACGTAGTTGGTAAAGTCACACTCGTGCTGTGGGAGCAGATGTGTTTGAGTTCTCTTCCACTAGCCTATACGTTGCATTTCTAGACCTCAGCACTTTGTGTTATTGCTTGGATGCCTTTCATTTCTCCATTCTCGTCCTTGCTTATACTGGGTTGCTTTAGAGAATATCCCATGGAGCTAATCCTCCACAACCTAATCCCTCTGATTTTTCCTTATGCAAGGGAATGCAGGCTAGCCTTTGAAGTAACTGTTACTTACTAAAATCTAAATATTAGCTGAGGTGCCTGTAAATAAGCAGTTTTGATGTGGAACAGCAGATGTCAGTTATTCACAGAGAGAGGAGTAGCCTACTGACAGTATAACCCACTGGGACCATTTTAGATGGTCTGAGGAACAGTGTCCTACATTCATGTCCTTTCTCTGTGTTAGATGTTAAAAGAAACCTCAAAATATCCTCATTCTTTCAACGTGCGTGTCACTGTTCTGCGTGTTGCGCTGTGAGGTTTTCTGTGAATCTTGTGACTAACCGTGAGACAGCTGTACCAGCAGTTGTACTTTCTGGCTATGGGAACGCTTTCGGAAAACTCGCAGGCTTGCGAAAGGCATCACGGGCCACACAATCTGTCCTTTGTGCAGGGTTGGATTGACTTGAAGGAGCCTTAATTAGCTAATGATTTGATCAACTAAAAACATGGAATTGATAAGCAAAAGTGTGTTGGCAGTCAGGTTGTCTTTGGTGTTTGTTAAAGAAACAGTCGTTACAGTTTTCAAACCAACATGACTGTGATCAATGATTGTGTTTAATGTAAATATGTACTCATTGTAATGTCTTAATGTTTGCTCATACTCATGAGTCATATAGTTGCACATCACAGTGGCTCATCCAAAACGATAAGTTAAATGTGTAATGTAATTCTTGAGTTCACTTGATATAACAAACCTAAACCTACATTAAAGGTACAGTGCACCCATAAATAAAAAATGCCATAATTCTCCCTCATGTCATTCAAAGCAATTCGGTAGTTTTGTGTTTATACAGTGGAGGTCAATAGGGGCCAATGTTGTTTGGTCACCAATGTTCTTCAAAATATCTCCATTTGTGTTTTGCAGAAGAGAGAGAAAGTCATACCTGCTTGGAATGACACGAGGCTGAGTAAATGATGACATTTTTGGGTGAACCATCCCTTTAAAGGAGAAATTGTTTGCAATGTCTTGTTTTCCTGTGTTTTTGGTGTGTTACAAGTTGCCCATGCATGCATTAGACACGTAAAATTGACAAAATCAAAGTATCAGAACAAAATCTATATTCTTTATAAAAGCGATTGATCACCCTGAACTAATCCGCTGGTTTAATCTGACACTGCTGTTATTCGCGTACTGTGTTTGCACTTGTTATGAAACGAAACGTCTCTGAGTGAGAGAAGCGATAAATTGACACTCGGCCTCGTCCTGGAAGTTCCGCCTCACACTGGAGGTATTTAGCCATTCACAACGCACCGCTCAACTGTCCAATCAGAGCACACTGCACTTAAACGCACGAGCGAGCCATGCCAGATCATGTCATTTCAGAAGGCGGGGCATAGAGGAGATACTATAATGTACGGTATGTGGGAAATAATGTGTTTTTTCCTCCTTACAACGTATAAACAAACAATAATATTGGTTTTAGCTTGGCAAAATTTTTGTAGGTGGTTTAGGCTGGTCTCCCAGCCTGGCCAAGCTGGTGCTCAGCTGGTCTTAATGTACAGCTACCCCTTTAAAATCAGACAAGCTAAAACCAGGCTTTAAAGATGTTATTTCAGTATTGTAGCTAGGCAATGTCAGAAACCAATGCACATGCATATTTTCCTTCCCCTTTCTATCTACACACCCTCTCAAGCTTATTTTCTTTCTTCATTTCCTTTCCCCAAAGAAATGCAAGTCCTCCCCGCAGAGGAAAGACTGTCTGTCTGACCGTTCTGAAAATAGGCACACCTTTAGCACAGACCAGTCGAGTATTACTGGCTAAAATGAATGAATCATCACACCAACTATAATTTGAATGCTGCCGCTGGCTTTATGTCAGAGCTCTGTGACCTGACTTGCTCTTCAAGACAACACAGAACCAATCCAAATGCTAAAAGCTGAAGGTTAATTTTAATTGCATACAGTTTGGTGTTTATTCCGTATGTTGTGGTGCTGGATTCTGTTTCTCAGAAATGGATGTAGCTGCCAGCATCCGTATAATTTTTTATCTTTTATAACGCTTTCCCTTCCTCCTAGGGAAAGCAGATAGTACATTAGTTTTTCTTCTCGTTGGCCACACAGTCACCAGTTTCAGAGGAAGCAAGCACATCTTGCAATGAGTGTCTGGATCTGTGTAGGAGGCTACAGATGATTTTGTGCTCTTCTGTATCTGGTTGCATACTATTTTGTGGGAGCAGTAAATGGTAATGTGAGTTTTCTAAATGCTGTATGATCCTCTTGTATTCATGCATGGTGCATATGTCAGGCCAAGATACTTTTTTTGATCATTTTTCAAACCAACTCCTATGGCGGTGCTTGTTGGAGACTTGCATGCAAATGTCTCGTTCTTTATAGACTGATAATAGTACGCACTGCCCTCTATGTTTAGACACACAACACATGCACGACTTTGAGCAGACGTGATGACGAACTGTTCAGCAAGCGAGTCAAATGTTAATCCAGTAACCGCTCTGTCAAATTGAGTGAATTATTTGCTCGAGAGATTTAAACCGATAGTTGAAGAGTTCACCAGTTTGACCGATTCATTATAACAACTCGCCAATAAGAGTTATATGTTTCTGAATCAGACTACAGTAATGTAGGTACTATAAGCTGTTTGCTATGTTTGAGAAAAGCCAGCTTTGTAAAGACAGCCTGGGGCTTGTCCTCTGGCTGTGTGACTCCAGTTGTCAGTTATCTGTTGGATAAACAGGAAGCTGCTAAAGCTGCAGAGGTTTGCAGTGGAGAATGTAAAGTATAAAAGTATTAAGAATGCTTAGCAATGTCGTAAACCACACACACACTAACACACACATGTAGTATCGACCAGGGGTTTTCAAACTTTTTTTAGGGACCCCAAATATGATGAGACATTGCGAGGGACCCCCTTTCTAAAATATATATATCAGTTTTTTTGTATAATGAAGCATTTAAACTGTTAGACAAACAGTAAGTGTGATATTATCAAGACAACATATTGTTTGTAGAAATTAAACTGTATTAACCTTTAGTACTATAATTTTGTACAACTTTTGCAGTCTTTTGTTTCTCAAAAATCTTCTGGGGACCCCTTAGAACATTCTGGAGGCTCCCTGGGGGTCCCGGACCCCAGTTTGAAACCCCTGGTATAGACACAAGTAGTGTAAAAATTTAATCGAGGAAGATATTCTTGAGTGAGATGTTATTTAATACACTTAATAGGCAGTATATAGTTTGGGAAACTTTTCATTTGCATTTCTTTCCCATGTTATAATCTGTTATGTTGACTTTGCAGAGTGGGGCTGTTACCACGCAGTATTACGCATGTTCTTGCCAAAAGAGATTTTTGAGGATGGTTTTGTCATTAAATGTTCATTTCTCTCTCTCGTTCTCCACCTCTTTCAGAGCATCCACCCAATCATCTGTCCAGCATGCCTAACTCTATTTCCTGAGTGTGGATTTGCTGACCACCTACACACGCAATACGACTCAGTTTTCTGACTGAGTAGGCAAACTAATTTCCAACGTCTCTTGAGTGTGGGACTGTTTATGATGATGTCATTGGAAAGCAGAGACAAACATATGTTTAGATGGTTTAGAATAGGAGATAATAGTCTTAACTATTATTGAAGTTTTAATAGTGGAAAATAAAACTTTTTAATAAAACTACAAACCAACATTTGACCATTAACAAATTTTTATTCATGTAATTTAAATTGTTATATATTTCCAAACACAGACAGAAAGTTAATTTTGGGCCAGATGCATGTGTCTGCTGAAACAGCCTATAGAGAATTTAGGTAAAACATACACACAAACAAATTGTTCTTTATTTAATTGCTGAAAATGTTTTTGTCACACATTTGACAAAATAAGTCAAAAATAAGCAAATCAGTATTCTGAATAGAGAATAGCTGCATGAATTTCTCATGGTCATTTGGGCGTGAATCTCATGTGAATTCTCACATGAAACCTATTAAATCACAAGTGAAACATGTGGTGACGTGGCATGTGGTGTCCACCAGTGATCTGATATAGAGGCCAAAGACAGACAATACAGTTTGATTTGCTGGAATTGTTCTTCATTCCAGAAAAAATACTTTGCAGGTTAATAAGTCACCTGTTCCTTCATGCTCTAATGGTTGTAGTCACACTCATATTGTGTGGGCCGTTACATTAGGCTAGAACTTTGAGCAATGTCTGGACGTTTCACAGTGATAATGTGCCATTCAAATAAACCGCTTACATTTGGCAGACATTTCTATCTACATCGATTACGAATCAGAAGGTGTGTTTTTGCAGAATCAAACCTACAAGTGCTAGGCATATTTAATTCAACCCCGGGTGACTGTGTTTAGTAGATTGATATATCATCGGCATATCATTAAACAACATCCACAACATGCATCAAAGTTCAGTGCATGTCATAGCTGAGCTGTATTTGGCCCAGTGTACTGTGTAATTCCTGGGTAGGCTGTGCATTATAGTACGGCATGTATTTCTGGAGTGTATCATTACGCTGCGAGTGAGAGAAGTGTTATTATTCAGGACAGGAGAGAAGGAGCATCTGCTCTTGGTGACTCACTCGCTCCCAAAGCACATTCACACACATGGGCCTCATGGCTGCACAGATAAACCAAAATCACCACAAGCGCACCTACCATAATGGGCAAACACACATATGTGGTTGTCATTTGGTCTGTTTTGTTTGGTAAAAGTATAGTATTTGCAAAAGCAGAACTATATGTATATCATGTATATGTACAAACACGCACCCAACAGGATCATTTGTTGTGACAGATCACTTACACCTCGCCAGTCTGCTCTCTAAGTTAATCTGCTTACATCAGCCTACTTTGGAGCCAGCGGTGTCATCTGCCACAAACACAGTCCAAATGTAGTGCCCCAGATATTTAGATATAGGATATGCATTTATCTTTTGATGAAATAAGACATCAACCTGCTGAATGGTCTGTACTGTTTCTCATGTTGACACACAGACCCAAATATGGTGGGAACAAGGCGCACAGAGTTGCTCTTAAATTCAGAACACGCTGGTGTGTCTTATGCATAATAACCCCAATGGCGTGCAGAACCTTAAGAAAAGGTCACACCAGCTAAAGATCTTTGAAACCCCAATAATGGGAATACGTGTATGTATTTGGAAAACATGTACCATTGCTATATATCTTATGGTCAGACATTATGCATTCATAACAGATTTTTGCTTGTATCGTGTCATACGAAATAATAAACTGTCTAGCCAGTTATATGACTTTAAAGCTCTGCTATGTCTCACATGGGTTTAAACAAACAGGAAGTGAAGGTCTGATCTCTTTTTCCAGTGGAGCTCTGAGAACCCGTAGGCTTTAAAATGATCACTTCACTGTTTATTAAATGATTCCAGGGAGACAAAAACAACCTCCTTAAATGCTACACATGTGTTTGTATCAACACATATAGGTCTTGAGCTGTTTTGAACCCTGATATCCTTGGACAAGGTCAGAGACTTGAAGACCACTCGAATCCCATTACGTGCTTATGGCTTACAACTCTTAATGGGAGTTAGTGGATGGGAAAGTAATGTTCATTTATTTAAATGGTGCATTATAGCACACTTGTAAATATCTGTGTGGATATCTATTAAGATGGATATGAGCAGTTGTCATGTCATGTGTGATGCTATACTTCCAAAACATGTAAAAACATGCACACACAAGTCTTGTATAATTATTCATTTGTATAACATCTTCATTTTGTGTGTATGGGGTATTTGTATTTAAAACATCCATTTGTCACAAATTATTTAAGTGGACAATTTGAGTAAATGGTAGAGAAGGTTATTAATGATCAAATATAGTGATAAATGTAATACATTTTCCATGTTGAAATGTGAATTTGTTTTTGTCATCTACCTTTAATATCTCTAGACATCCTCCCTTCCTCTTCAGAAAATTCCAGGAGCTAAGATTATTTTAAATTATGATTACATTGGTTTGCATTATAGAAAAAAACAAATGTGTAAAAATTTCAAAGGAACATTTGAAATAGATCTGCTAAAAAATGTGAACACATTGTATATCAGTGCATCGTCTATGCTTCTGTATTTTAATGCCACTGGGTAAAGCCATTGGCTCACTATACTTCTAGAGTAGACTATAGAGTGATCAAGTGACCTATAAGCCTCTTAACATCCAACTGGGATTAAACAGAAAGTCTTGAATTCATGGGGGCCAAAACTTGCCTGTGGAGCTGGGATGATTGACATCTGAAGTAGCAATATACTTTTAATATTCATAAAATGTCTTTTCCCAAATGAAGTTCTAAACGTAGGTTCAGGAGGATCCTAAACATTCAGTCCTATCAATCATCATTAAGAGCGTATATAAGCGGCAGTCTCAATGCTGACCAAACGCTAGTTCTTTCGGCATCCCTCCTCCTTCCCATCTCCTCCTACCTTGCTCTTATTTTTCCTCTGTGCAGTCTATTACAGGAAGGGTTATGCTTGGTGCTCGAGCCAAGCCTCGGGTTCGAGCCCTCTTTGAGGACAGCAGGTTTTGTTTACCATTATCTAGCAAGACTGAATGGGCAGGCAAACTTTTGAATACAGGTTTGGAACGACTAGTAAGTGAGTAATTCATGACAGATTTTTTATTTTTGGGTGAACTATCCCTTTAAGAACAAACTTTCTCAAATTTTTGAAAACAAGTGTAAGTCCTCACACAGTGCAAGTATGGACTTTTTGGATTGTTGTTATACATCCATCAGCAGTCAAGTCAGCAGTGGCGATAAGTCCTCTTGTTCAGAATGCAGAGTCAGGCGAACAATTGCGCGCCTCCATTGTAAACCACAACAACTCTTCAAATGGGCAATAAATGAAGAATTATATTCCTCCTCTGCCTCCCTCACTTCCTCTCTCACTTGTGGTTATCGTGTGAAGGCAGGCGCTGCAGGAAATGAGCATCATATTGGCAGAACATTAATCAGTGGCTGTAGCGAGACTGTGTGGAGGGACCAGAAGGACGTGATGCCAAATGAACATCTGTATTTGACTGTCGTAATCTGCTTTGTTTGTTGTCAACATTTTAATTGAGATAAGAGAGAATGGGCCAACCATAGCCGTTTACTGCTCCTGGTGAGCATCTAGAAACTGAACAGCTTGGATGATATGTTCAGGAGTTGGTTTGATTGTTTAATTTGTTCCATTTTTAGCAAAACCAATAGTTAAATCTTTAAACTTTTTGGTTTGCTGATAAATCATATTTTCTGTACTGGGTACCTCAAAGGGATCTTTGGTGTAAAATATGCTGATTGTGTAAATGGCAAACACTGGCTAAAGTTTGAAGGAAAGTTTAAACTCCTTCAACAAGTGATACGTCCTCTACTAAACTCTTAAGGTTAAATTGTAATCCTGTGTTTGTGTGTGTGGCTAGCCAGGGATATTCCACCTGCTGTTCATTTGTACTGGTCCAGATGTCTCTACCTGTGACTCATTGTAGAATCATTGTAAGCACCTTTGGGACATGACTTCATTAAACTAAACATCTGGTATTACCTTATGGTACTGTACTTATTGTAAACCACAATGCCATTAGTTATTTGACAGTGTCCACTAGAAACTGTATACAAATAGCATCTATTGTTCCTTCATGGACCTGATTTGTCTTTTGCAAAGGAAATACACTGTCACACTATTCTTGTTATATCTGTTTTAAAGTAAATTCTGTCATCATTTACTTCCCTCTGTCATTTCAAACCTGTATGACTTTCTTCCTTTCGCAAAACACAAAAGAAGATATTTTGAAGAATGTTGTCGACT
The DNA here is from genome assembly GCA_026939265.1 of Oreonectes daqikongensis. Lineage (NCBI taxonomy): Eukaryota > Metazoa > Chordata > Actinopteri > Cypriniformes > Nemacheilidae > Oreonectes > Oreonectes daqikongensis. The sequence continues at coordinate 6,369,539 of JAOTQM010000187.1, forward strand.
GGGACACATTCGCTTGCATTGGTTTTGTGTCCATACAATAGAAGTGAATGGGTGCCACTGCTGTTTGGTTACCATTTTTTTTCCAAATAGCTTCTTTTGCAAAAGAAAAAAAGGTTTGAAATGAGAACGGGGTGAGTTAATGATGACAGAATTTTCATTTTTTGGTGGACTATCACTTTAATACTCACAAGCTAGAAAACAGAAGAATTAGTCTAAAACAAAGTCTTTAGCAAACTTAGTGGGCAAATATTGTCACCGCAGACACATTATGAATTTATAATCTAACCCTAGTGTATTATGTATGTTCAATTGTTTTGTATGCAGTGTTCTTATCTGAGATCAGACTATAATGGTTGGACAAACATTCAAACAGACAGGCAGTGCGACAGCTTCAAAGCAGTTATTCTGTTAGTGCTGAGTGAGCGATCAGAGCTCTAGACAGCCATCTGCGTGTGCCGATGACAGATTCCTCTTCGGTCTCACGGATCACGACAGGTTACTAATCACCACGGCAACTTCTTCTGAACTATAACCACAACCAATCATTTACCGCCAAGCAATTGCTGCCGGTCCAATCAAACATTATATACAGATTGTATAGAAGATCTTCTGTGTGACATGAATCTGTTTACGTGATGTGTTTGATTTGTCTAGAGGAAATCTAGATGAAAGATGTTTGGGAGTATTAGTCGTATGTGTTATTAATTCAAAGATGTGGCAGCAAAAATATGCAATGTGTTGCCCGTTCAATGTAGGGCTGCGATGCACTTTTATCTAGGAAAACGCATTAACATTTAATTTTCTTGAAAACCGCCTGTCGAGAAGGTCTCAGCCAAGATAATTAAAATATAAACAGACTTTCAACACTGCACATAACATGCATGAATAACAGTTAAAGACTTTAGAAATGCAAACACTGCTTCTGTAGCAACAGTGAAAGATGGGAATTCGAGCTTAACATCTAAACATCTTATTAGAAGCTCATATGAGGAAACTGTGACTATGTGTGAAGTCTAAGTTTACTTCACAAAAACCAGTCATACGATCTGCCTGTCTCAAGCACTTCCCCTTACTCATATTCTCACTTTAACATCAAAGACATGTTTGTTTTGACATGTCATTTTAGCCATTTAATAATAAGTACTACTGTTATTGTCTGGAAGCCACCGCATATCTTTAAATCTGCCAAAAGGGATGTCCTTTGGGGGTATTTGCACAATAAATGCCCCCTCAGGTCAGAATATGAGGTTTATGGTACAAAATGGAGAAAATGCTAAACTTGGTTAAAGGGTTAGTTCAACCCAACATAAAAATTCTGTCATCATTTACTCACCCTCATGTCATTTCAAACCTGTATGACTTTCTGCAGAACACAAAAGAAGATATTTTGAAGAATGTTGGTAACCAAACAACATTAGCCCCTATTGACTTTCATTGCATGGACAGAAAAAGACATTTCTTGAAATATCTTCTTTTGTTTTTAGTAGGCTAGTTAATTATTAGTATACTGTAGCTTTTTTAAATTGACAGGTCTGGATTTAACAAATTAATATTCTGGGTTTGAAAAGGTTTTTCAATTGAAATAGTCGCTGTAGAACCAGACTTATGTAGTCTTGAAACCCTGGAAATCATATGCTAAATATGTATAATGTGTGGTCATTTTAATGTTAAAACCCTGCATGGAATTTCCAAACTGAATCATCTTTGATGAAGGCCAAGCAGCCAAAACAAAAATCACATCAATTAGATTGTGATCAGATTTACAGTATGGTGCATGACTTCAGGAAGAAGGGAAATTACCCTGACGTGTGTCTGAATATCAATGGGAATTGTTTTTAAACCAGGACCAAATATATTAAATAAATTAAATACTTTGAAATATAAGATTAAATGTAATTTGTTCCGCATGAAGAAAAACACTCAGTATTATTTACTATAGTAAAATTCTATACAGAATACATCAAAATCATGTACATCTTGGATGGCATTATGCTCAAAGAACTTGAAGTGAACCATTTGTTTAAAAGTAAAAAGTTCTTGTGAAGTATAACAGACCAGATGTGATTGTGTGTAAAATGTGATTTGAAAATGATTCCGTTTTTTGATGATTCAAAAGTTTTTGCTATTTGTGACATGGTAGCCATGTTATGTAAATCTACAAATCGTCTTTATTAATAGCTGGAAAGCTTGAAACTTCTGGAACGACTGTGGACTGTGTTTATCATTAAGAAACAAAGCACAAACCCATTGCTGGAAAAGGGAGAGGCAGGAAGTGTGTGATGTCAGACCGGGAAGTGAAGGGGAAACAGAAGGAGGGGAGGAGTGGGCTGCAGGGAGGGTGACGGCCTTCCCATTTCCTGGCAGCTTCTCTCTTTCTCTCTCCACCAGTGATATGAGAACACGATTAGAGGATGAAGACTCGCTAAAGGCCACCACAGCTGGAACTGTGATTTATTTCTGTCTCAAGAGTTTCAGGGATATCTGGAATACGTCTTGTTTTATTCGGCATTTCTCAGACGACACTGCCAAACATGTACTGTGGATATGGAGGTACTCCATAACTCTTAAACCTTTGAGAGAGTGTCAGGCATGGGTGCATAAATAACAGGTTTTCAAGATATATGATTATTGAATTTGCCATCTAGTTAGCTTGATTTTTTTAGGTGTCAATGGCAGTACTCATGTTGTAGAGTTGACAAGTGTGAGTAGTTGTGTTGTAATGTCTTAAGGTTTGTTGTGGCTGGAATAATTCATATGTTCAGTGAATTGTCTCCTCTTGGTTATTGTAGAATAATGTAGAAATGCTTTCTTTCAGTTCTGTCTCCAAATTAAAAACTCATCAGCATTGGCTTGGGTACATTTTGTTTGTACTCTCCAAGATAGCTGACAGTCGTAGTTAAAGTACACAAGAAAAATGTGCCACTGTTTGAGGCCATTCAGCATACCACTGCTCTCAAAACCTACAGTGAGATATTTGATATGGGTGCTCGGTCTTGCTAATGCTGGCAGCTGTAGTTAAGTGAAAGTAAATAGAAAAGTTACTTGATACAGTTCCTCACACCAAAAGATGTGCTTGTTTTACAGTGTGTAAGAATGTCAGTGCTTCAGTTGGTTTTGTTATTGTCCAGCACGTTTCTGTCCAGTTTTTATATGTTGCGGTCGAATTTTGTCCTGCTGGGAGATGTGTTCTGATGTGATGGTTTTGTGTCACGGACTGGAAAATGAGTGAGAGTCAAAGCGTGTTTACTTTGGGCTACGGTTCAGCCTGGAACCTCGGGGTCATCTTGACCAAACACGCAGGGAGGTCACAAAGTTTAGCGTATCCCCCCAGGGCTGTAGGTCTCGTTTTCTTAAAAACCTCTTGATGCAGAAACAGTGGTGATCTTCACATCAGACCACATGCCTGGCCAAACTTTAGACAACTTCATGTGAGTGTTAAAAGAATTGGGTTATTAATGATATCTCTTAAGTTGTAGTAAGGAGATTTGCATTGGGGGGGGGGTTGAAGGGAAACAGAGTGAGTTTCTTGTTTCAGCCTATGGCTCAGATAATGAAAGGAAGGATACACCGTGTGGGGCGAATGTTAAGTGCTCAGGGATTTAAAAAAAATCACATGACTATTATTAAGGCTCATGGTGTTTGTTTGTCACATCCTGGTATTGAAGAAAGGCTTGTGCAGCAGCTTTTCCTTATGATATGTTTATCATAAATGAGCATTTATCAGTGATGATATATTGATTTATAACACGACGCTGTGGAATACTTGATTCTGATTGGTCAGTCGCAGTGTTGTGTGGTATGATATCCCCTGACAACAATCACTAGAACTGAAAACACACCGCTGATCCAGGTACTGCGATTCATCTTGTCTGGTGCTGCTTATGTTTAATGCTTGACTTTTCTGTCTCTTTTTTCATAGCAGTCAATCACAATAGCTCATATCTTCTTATACGTAGTTACAAAGCTTTGTTTTGTTGTCATCTAAGTAGGGGTCAGGTTACGAGGGCAGGGTGTTAAGTGGGTTCAGAAAGGCACAGGATTGACCCCAGACATCAAGCTGTGCTGTTTTGGGAACCAGTCCTTTCTCTTTGCTTGTTCCCAGAGAGGTTATTTTGGACACAGCTTTAGGTCTTTCACTGTGTACTCCAGTTCTCCATTCGTGTTTGTTTGATGGACACCAGGCCCTGGTAATCTCTGATATGAATGGAATGTGTATGAGAGCGAGAGGCTACTGGCTCCAACATAATGGATGTCCTGTCATTACAAACCACGAGCGAGAAAGCACTAGAATGCTTGCTTTTATGTTACAGGTGCTCTCCCTAACCACTCCATCCGTGTTAACTGTGAAAAGGGCGCATTTGTTGAAACCGAGCCTGGTAAATCAGTGCACCAATTTGGGTCGGTGAGAGAGAGTGCATGAGGGTGTTTATGTTGGGTTGTAGTTGGATCGTGCTGGGCGGGGGTGGAGAGCCCCCAGGTGCTTTGTTGTTCTGGAATAATCCAGGAATAAGGTCAGACCACCACAGCGGTGTAGTTAGCGTGATGCATGAGCGTCAGGAGACCAGACTCGCCAACTTTGATTGTCATAAAAACAGTTGACATGTATTTGTTGGAATATTTTGTACAGAGTTGGATAGGTGGAACCCAGCACAGAGCAGCAGTTGGAAGAATGGTGTTGGATTTCGTGGAAGATTTCAGTTTGAAATTTTAAGCAGTTTTTAATAGGAATTTCAATGCAAACCATGGTAAGGGAGAATGTGTCATTTACCGTGTTTACCTGGTGACACACAGGAGGAAGGAGGACCATCAGAAGGTGTGCATATATGTATTTTTGTGTGTGTAGTAGTGTTATGTTTTCTATTTGTTATGAGATCAGTGAGAGAAAGAATTCTCTCTGCTTGGTTTTTGATGTTCGTTCTGAAAATGTCATTTGAATTGAAGATTGTTGCAAACAAAACTTTAGGAATTTTAGAAATTAAGTGACTTGACACATTTTGACACATCATGCTATGTCATGCATTTGTTCAGTCACAAAGTTTGCAATGCCTCCAGGCAACTATTTTAGTCACGCAAGACTGAAATTCTATCTACAGATTTCTCTAAAATCACAATCAAACAACGTATTTCTAATCAACAGTTAACCTGTATCATAACTTTTAGTTTTTTAAACTTAAATTGTGCTAAAAACAAATTTTTTTGCTTCAGAAACTGCACAGGTTGACAAGTGTTTCATGAGCCAGAGAATTTTCTTCAGTCTTTATCAATTGATGTTTGGCTGTTTTTAACAGAAGGTGGGACTTCCTTTGGTAAAGCATCCATATTAAGTGTTGCATTCCCCTCCATTCATAGTAAAAGCAGTGAAATTCAGTAATGTCAAGAAGAGAGAGGTGAGCCAATCTGCCAGTGGTTAGCTGCAGACGTTATTTTTTGTCTTGTCTCTACAGACGTTGAAATATCCTGTGGGAAATGAAAAAATTCCACTTCCCTCAACGTTGAACTGATTCCCCTCCTCCATGCTTGGCTCGCATTAGCACAGAGGTTTTTGTTTCACATCAGCATCAACATTCTCTAACCGTGTTTACACACATTACTGATGTTCAGACAAACAAAGACAGAGTACTTTAATAATTGAAACTAAAATGCTTTAAAAGGGTTAAATCCTTGCCTTTGTTCAGGAATTTCATTTTTCATTATTCGGTTGAGCTATTTATATATGAAATTGAACATTGTAGCTGACATACTCTGGTCAGTACAGGATCTTTAGGAGCTTCATTAGTTCAGAACCTGAAGTAAGCCAAGCTGAAGCTCTTTACAAAGTGTAAAAGTTAGGCCCGGGTCATTTCCTGTGTCCTCTCCTCAAGGTTTTAAAATAAACTCCAGCTTCCTTCCTCGATCCAGTCATGCATTCCTGTATCCATGGACCTGCCCATCTCTGTTGAAGAAAACACTCTGATCATCTCATTCAGGGTCATTTTAATGACTAAAACTTGTGCTGACGTGTCACAGGCATGGCCGAAATGATCTTGTGGACAGAAATACGCTGGCTCACTCCTCAGAATTGCACCTTCGTATAATTCTTTGTAATGCGACTTCAAAGCAGCTTTTGATTTAGCCAGTTTTGCTTGCTTTGTGTTTCTGTGGTAAGATTAAATCAAGCCTTAATTCAATTTCAACTGAAAAGAGCTTCTAACCTGCTCTTACGGAGCTGTGAAGAATATTAATGTCATTGCAAACAGTATTACAATATTCTGTTTTAGCATGAATAAAACAAATCTGAGATATTTATTGGATTAAGGCATTGACATTTTTACTGTACTGTAACTTACACAACTTATTCCTTGTTGAGGAAATTGCTGCTAACTTTCCTGTACACTTATGACCTCATCAGTCACTTTCATTTATTTGCACTATAGGCCATCCTTGTTATTCTAGACTAGACATTGTCTCTGGACTGACTTGGTTCTTTGGCCAGATAATTTGGTCCTGTATCTTTCCTGTCAGGATTTTGGCTTGTTGTCCCAGCTGTGGGCTGAGTTGGTCCATTTGCTTTCTGTCCTGGCATGATTGGTGTGGTGTTATGTGTTATCTACACTGTCCTGTCCTCCCACACGCTGTCCACAGAGTGTTTTTGTAGCTGTGATGTCTGATAGGGTCGTGACAGGGTCCGTGATAAGAGACCTCACTGATTTCTTTACAAGGAACTTCTTGTATAGGCTGTTATCTGTGCCGGAAGACATGATTACTTTCTCTCCCTCTCTGGTTATGATAACTCAGGATGGGCAGTGGTTTAATAACAGGTGTTGTTTCTGTTATTATTGTATAGGACCATGTTGCTAGAGTGGCTCTCCTCTGTGTTTTTAAATCCGCTACATTATTTAAATATTAGATTTATGCACTTTCTACTTGTCTGCAGTGTCCTCAGACTCTAACCTCAGTCTATGGGAGGACTGTCAGGAAGTCATTACATGTATGCATGTTGCTAGGCAATATCAAGATGCTATCAGCTTTGGTCTGAGGAAATATTTTTCCTGTCAGTATCCATGTTATGATTTATGCTAACAACTTTTGTATAGTCCTTAGTCAGGTTGGTCTGTATGTAAACCTTTGAATTGAATGAATGTTGATGACATACATTGACTAGTGCAGGACCTTTATATGCGTCTGAGCCAAGCTAAAGCTTTTTATCACAAGCAAAATCTGTACTCTACTTAAAGGGATAGTTCACCCAAAAATCAGTTACTCACCCTCATGTCGAACCTGTATGACTTTTTTTGCAGAACACAAAAGAAGATATTTTGAAGAATGTTGGTAACCAAACAACACTGGCCCCCATTGACTTCCATTGTATGAACACAAAACCACGGAGACATTTCTCGAAATATCTTCTTTTGTGTTCCAAAGATGAAAGAATCAAATACATTTACTGTATTTATATGTGATTGTGGTGTTATAGTGCAATACCACATTTTGACCATGCTTAATCTCTGTTTGTTTGCAGGGAGTCCCTCCAGAGCTGTGTCCACCATGTCCCTGTCTGTGCGCCCTACACGCAGGGTGCTCAACAGATCCATCACTAGAAGCCAGTCCTTCGCCGGAGTCAACTCCTACGATAAATCTTACAGGTATGTAGAAACAGTTTTCCAAATATAAAAATCGGAACATTCTTAAAATAAAAGATTTTTCAGATTGTGTAAGTTAATTTTTTTTTAAATACCCAAAACCAAATAGAAGAAAACTAAAGATATATTTTCTAAAGTCTTGATATCTTATGCAAAAGTACATGTATGTTCTTAGAGTAAAAAAGGTCTAGTATAAAAAAATATGCATAGTTGAGGAAATAGGTAAAAAATATATTTTATGCAGTGCATCCAAACATGAAACAGCTTTTAGAAATTAATGTTACCATGTTCTGATGTACATATAATGTATGAATTTGTTGCATTTGCATGCATTTGATCAAGTAGACTCAAACATGACTACACACAGCACACTAAGAGTTAATGCATGCGGAAACCAGCACATTCATATTTCCCCATTCAGTTAGAGCCAAAGGCAGTTCACATCTTTAGAGGGAAGTCACAGCTGACAGGACGTCCTGCAGACCCAGCATATCATTTCCTCATAGCTGCAGGAAAGTGGACATTTGTTATTGACTTCAAAAAGGCTTCATTTTAGAAAAATAGAGGAAATCTGGATGTTGTAGCCATTAGATTTTAAGGTTACAGTTTTTTTAAATTCTTTTTATTAAACAAAACTTTGACTTTCACTTCCGTTTTTTGTAAGTGTATGTATGTGTTGTTTTCTGATGGTGAGTATGTGGCCTCGTGTTAATTTTTCAGAAGGGAAGAGTGGCTCTTCAATGCTGACTCTTCTGGTTCAAGTCATTTGACTCATTCGAACGCATGTGAAGCTCGCTGAAACAGAACAGAGACAGACAGCATGAAACATTAAAGAAGAGCACTAAGAGGACAACTGAGAAAACAGATTAAGAGCACCAGACAGAATGAAAAGGAGGTTCGCAGGTGTTTTAAACAACAAGCATTGAAGAACAAACCGAAACTGTTACTGTACCTTCAGCTTAACCAGATTTGTGACGTCGTAGCTCAGTTCGTAATGCTTCATGCTAGCAAAGCAAAGATCATGGCTTGAATGTACTGGAAGACACTTTGGATAAAAGCATCTGCTGAATGCATAAATGTAAACGTTAAGGCACTTCACTTTTTTTATCTGTGTTATATTGAGCTGTCTGTCATCTTGAAATGATTAAATGAATCAGCACGAGTGCTATTTTAAAACACTATTGATTTCGATTGTTTATGTTGCCACAGCCTGTCTTAATATCTCATATTGCATTTATAGATTGCGTCTCATATTTAAAGGTTAAGTGTTTTAAGTCTAGTATACTTCATTGTGTATTAACTTAGGATGAAGTATTTTAAGCTTTATGCATTGGTGTGTTTTAGGCCTCTCTCAGTATTCAGCACCCCAGCGTGCGTGAGGAAGAATCCCTCCAGAGGAAGCAGAATGTTCACGCTGTCCACTAAATCACCTCCTCCAAAGGTGCCTCAGCCCGAGAGGCTGGATGAAGTATACGAGGCCCTAAAAAGAGGACTGCAGTATGTACACTCGCATAAACACCCACACAGTGTAAATATGCACACAGACATTACAGTTAATTTAAACACATAATACAGTTTGTGGTTATTAGTTACACACACAGAGGAGCTATTATAGAATTTACTTTCACAGTACATTAGTCACTAATAGTGATATAGAAACTGTTGTCTGATTTATTCTGCGCTTTTACAGATCTTATCTGCAGGTCCATCAGATGGAGCTGGACAGTCTGAACAGACAAATGAAGGAATCCAAAAGAAACTCACGCTTGGTAAGTGTAAACATGTAAGCGAAAAACACATTCAAATGTACTCAGTTGTGTTAGTTTAGTTTCAGTTGTGTTGTCACTTTTTTATTTATTTAACAGAAAATCAACACAAAATTAAACATAATCAGTGTTTTCCATTTATTACTTACATTATGGTGGTACACCACAATTTCATTGTTTAGGTCAAACATCTTCCATTCGCAGTCGACACACGCAGGGGGACTTTTGTTCAGAAGAAGTGCATTGCGACAAACCTAGCTTCTTTTTGGATAATTTTCATTAAAAATGGCCCTAGAAATAAAATATATATACAAAAAAAGTGTTGGAACGAGAGAATTAGGTTTGCTGTAAATTAATATAAACGTAACCTAAAGCCATTTTAGTAGTTTCATGTCGTCTTTCATGGTACTGAGCATTTTAATTTAGCCTTGTTTGAATATTAATATGACATCTTTCTGTTGTTTTGCCGCAGGGGTTTTTGTATGAACTTGACAAGGTGAGTTGAAGCTGTTTTGTCTGTTTAGAATTGAGAGCATTTACATCTTTTGTTTCATTTTGTATCTCTGATGGTGTTAAAATAGTAATTATTATGAATGTAATATTGTGTTCCAACAGCAAGTAAAAGTGATTGAGCGATTTATGAGACGGCTGGAGTTCCACCTCAGTAAGGTAAGCCTGCTGTTTAACTGAAATATGCAAATTATGTGAATATGCAAATATCTAATGGTCAATGCTGTTTGAGTCAAATGATATAACCCCAGCAAAACATCATCTTTGTCATGTGATGTTTATGTATTTCTTTGTGTAACCCAAATTGTGAAATGGAATGATTTGCACGTGTGTACACAACAGGACGTGACACTTGTGAATTTGTGCTCGTGTGTGTACACAGTGGTTCTATCGTCAAAAAAACACAGCAGGTCTGTTCTTGTTCAGACGTCACTGTGTTAGTGACTGTTCTTGCACGGCAGCTCTGATAACAGCATCCGTACGCTTGTGTTCATGCATTCATCCACATACGTCTCTGCCTGAAAGCTGATTTTTCTGATACTCATCTGTAGGATATACATCGACCCCGAGCACACACTCACAATCACATCTCCCCCGTACACACGCACAAACACACGGCAGGGGACATGGGTCACAGGCCAAGGACGGCTCCGGGGCTTCTTGCATTCCTGACTCGTTTGGGGAGCGGTTAAAGCCTTCGCTGGACCTGTTGGAGTCTAAACTAACAGCCTAAACTAAACTAAGCCAGCTGCAATGCAGGAAGAGACCCTTTCTCTGTCCTTCTCTTCCTCCATAGCTCTATTTCATGTGCTATGAGTGTGTGTTTTATGGGGGATAGCACAGCAGGGGGGGCTACTTGTGCTTGTAGGGTGAGATATGTTGGGCATTTATGTTATGGATTTTATGGGAGTGGGGGGAAGTGAGAAAAAGCCAACTCAAAATTAAAATTCTGTTGTTTTACTTCCGTCATATGCACGAGGAGAAATTCTAAAGACTGCTTATGCTGTTTTTTTATATTAAAAATAAATGGTGACTCATATGGGTATGGAACATGAGGGTGAACTGTTTCTTTAAGCAGCTGTGCTGAGGTGTCATTTCAATGCTCCACCAAACTTTTAGATACTTTATAGTAAAGATGGAGTTTAGATATTGGTTATGGTCTAAATAAATACATGTGAATGGAGAGCCTTGTTGTTATCAGTTTTGTATTAACAGTTTAGGCGGTGTCATAACTCTGTGAAACTTCTGACTGTCCCGCTGACACTCTGCCAGTTAGTTGGAACATGCTTACTGAACAACTCCTAACCACCTCCAGATGGGCAGAGAGAGGAATATTTTCCTTCTCTCTCTCTTTTTCTGTCGTTCTTTCATTCTCTCTTTTAGTTATTGCAGGAAACCTTTTAAGGCCTGCAGACTGTTTGGCTCACCTCGATTTTCTGCGTGTCCGTGTGCATATCTCATTGTTATTTTGTGTGTGTGTGCGGCCAGTATAATTCTTCAGTCATACTCCTTAAATGCAGATGTAGATGCACTTATCTAGCTGTCTAGATCGCGAGAAATTATATTTTTAATAAGATATGTTTTTAAGTAAAGCTAATTTAATTAAAATTCAGAGGTGGAAAGTACTTTTTCAAGTATCTGTACTTTTTGGAAATGTTTTACTTCACTACATTATAAAGCATATACAGAAACTTTTTACTCCCCTTATAAAAATTCACCATGGTTTTACTACAGTTACTACAGTTTACTACAGTTTTTCAAATACACCAAAAAACATGTTTACTACATTTCATAAATACATTTTTACATGTTTTTTACCTTTAAAACTTAAGTACATTAAAAATCTACTTTCTAATATTTACTCAAGAAAAAATATTGAGTCAAATTTGTATGCACTTAAGTATTAAATGTAAAATATCAACATGTATTTATCAAATTTAGTTGAATAGAATGTGTGCTATATGCTTTCTAATGTAGTGAAGTGATACTGTATTTGTCCAAAGTGAAAACACTGATGAAATATAGATATTTGAAAATGTGTTTGAGAGAAAAAATACTTTTATTTCCCACATTTCTTAAAATTAAAAAATATTTTAAATCTGTAAACCACATTCACATTTTTGTACATTTGTGAGTAAATTCTTTAGCCATTTGGAATATGTATATACACATTCATACACAGAGAAGCTTTGTTTTAAGGTAACTTTTAAAAATTACATTCTCGCCGATATTCAGCTGTATGTGACATTAATAATGTGAAGCTGAAATTTCATAAATCCTCTTTTGCTAAACATTACTTCAGTGAATGGAGCGTTTATACTGTTTGCATTCATTCATGCTTGTTTGCAGAGGATCTCTGAAATCTAAAATACAGAACTCGTGCTGTGACAAAGTTTTGAATAACAGTTTGTCTAAGCAACTTTTGCAATGTGAACATCTGCCTAAACATTTATATTTCTCTAAACTCGACAGCAGTCTGGTATGAGAGGATTTAACCGTTTCCTGACTCATTACTGACTTACAGATCTGCAGCCCTGTTCAAGGTGCTGCGTATAGATTAATACAATCTAAATGACTGTATTGGAAACAATGAGGCCCAGCAGGAAATACTTAGACAATAAACGACTAACAACAAGAAGTTGTGGTTTGTGTGTGGAGTTGATTAAACAGGTCAATGTCACCATCTGGATGTTTACTGAAGTGCGGCTACCTCATTAAATCATAAAAATACCAAATGCTACACAAGACATTCCTTATCAACACACATCAATATTACACTTGGGTAATATAGCTCACTGATTTTAATAAACACTGTGGTGTTGTGTGTGTGTGCAGATCGATGAGCTTTATGAGGCCTACTGTATGCAACGCAGACTCCGAGACGGAGCCAATAAGATGGTGAAAGCCTACACGGCCTCTCCAGGAAGCAGGGAGGCCCGAGAGAGTCTCTCTGAAGCTAACAAGAGCTTTAAAGAGTACACAGAGGTAAGAGGGTGTGGGTGTGAGAGAACAGCAGGAAGGAAAAATATGGTTACTGTGACAGTAAAGACAAGAAGATGACAGGAAAACCATGTAGGTGGAGTTTACGAGGTTACTGAACTTTAATTCTGACCTGAAATGTAACTAAGAAAATAATGATCAAAAGGTTATTATAGAAGATGTTTCTCACAACCATCATCGGTTGTATGACATTTTCAGGAGGTTGAGGGCTGAATACGGTTTAGGTCACATGATTTTGTGTCCCTACAGATGGATACAGAGCCTAGAGAGAGAACAACTTGACTCATTCGATATGCTTTTGGAAATAATGCAGGCAGGCAATTTGATTAAGATTTTATGGCTTTTCCCAGTCAAGTGCTTTTCATTAACCTAATGGTCACAGCAAGACCCGCATTTATCTATAGGAAGAGAAGTCTCCATAAACTCTCTCTCTCTCTCTCTCTCTATTGCCTGCCACCTTACTTTATTTTCCTATGTGTATTTACCCACTGTATCTCTTTCTATCTCTCTGCAGAATATGTGCATGTTGGAGAGTGAGCTGGAGAACCAGCTGGGGGAGTTTCATGTCAAAATGAAGGGTAAGACAGAACTGGCCTTTAAGTCTTTCTTGAGCATCAGGGCTCTTTATCAACCAGATTCATAATACTTCACTCCAGGATGTTTTTGAGGGTGGCGCCGTACCATCTTCCTGACAAAATGTCCTCATTTTGACCATATTTTCAGAGTCAGCTTTAGTTTGTAAAGCAAATGGTGTACCTTAAGACCCATTTAAGTGCCTGTTTTTTCAAAGCATACTTTCAAATGAAACAGGAAGTTAGGGCAGGACATATTAAGTGTCCCCACCCACTTTAAAATAGCCATTAGTGTTTTGTTGTGAGTTGTGAATGTTTTGGAGCACAATTGTTTATAGAAATCTTTATGACCAACATATTATGGCTGTATTTTTTATTTCAGGGGGACTTTTAAAAACCGATGTGTGTTTTTGTTTCAGGATTGGCAGGTTTTGCTCGGCTTTGTGCAGGAGATCAGTATGAGGTGAGATGTTTATGCTAGCGGACTGTTATTCCTAATTTTTGTGATCCAGTTAGTTCCTGGTGGTTAAAATCAAATACCTGCCCCCTTTTTGGCTCATTAAATCTTTTTCATATTATGCTGCAATGACATCATATTATTCTGCTTTTTGCTGTCATCTGTACCACATATATCAGTCAGTAGCTGCTGAAACCTTGTATCTCCATATTTCATGATTTTTATTTCTAGCCATAAATCATTATTATTAGTCAGCCTTTATGTTTGTCACTGGATTTTGCAAATAACTAACCAATAAAAAGCATTAAAAATCCTTGTCAACTTTGACAACACAGTATTTAATCATTTAAATAATGTGAATTTGGACATACAAGGTTTTGGAAGGGCAGAAACCATGATCTATACCCATGGTGCCCATTAACAAGTTTTGAATTAAAGTGTCTACTAAATGACCCAAATGAGAATATAAGGCACCACATTAGCACCGCTCTCCACACCTGCACTTTGCAGTAAAGAACAGATTTGGGAAAGCGGAGGATAATTAAAGAGGGGCGAGTGCTAATGTGTCGGCCCCGTCTCCACCTGTTTAACATGCAAGAGCTTTGGAGTGACTGACAATGCAGTGAGTCAGCACAGTCTGCTCAGCAAGAGCCCACAGGGATGTGACAGAAGGGAGGGGGTGAGAGGAGAGGAGAAACGATTCGAGAAGATCTTAAGATAAACGAGAGAGTGGGCGGAAGAGATTTATTTTTTATTTCATCCCATCTGTTATTTTTTTTTGTTCTTTAACTTTTGCGGTTCAAAAACACACAAAGCCATGTTTTCTTACTCCTCTCTATCTCAGTAAACTAATAATCAGTTTTAATGTTGTTTTAGAGCTTGACTTGGGATGTATTTTCAACTTGATTTGGTGCTTTAGACAGTGCCAGAGATTTAGACTTCATATGTAAACATGATCTCGTTCCTCCACAGATCTTTATGAAGTATGGCCGCCAGCGGTGGAAACTGCGGGGTCGGATTGAGATCAATGGCAAGCAAGTGTGGGACAGCGAGGAGATGGTCTTCCTCCCCCTCATCACAGAGTTCCTGTCTATAAAGGTTGTGTTTGCATAAATATACAGTCACGTTGTTTTTCTGTTTTTCTCACGCACACAGTCACTCTCTGTCTTCTTTTTGTCAGTCACGTCAGTGTGAGATATGAATGCACATAACGGCAGTGAAGAGCAGCTTCATAATTATTTCATAATCAAAATTATGAAATGCAACAAAGGGAACTATGGGAATTATGTTGTAATTAAAAAAATGTCAAATATATATTATATATATTATATAAATATATATATGTTATATTTTATCGTCTTCAGTGTAGTCATCTTTCTTGAGGTCTCACCCTGAGATGCTTTTTAAACAATATTAAAGGAGTTTTTTCTATTTTCTAATTGGCTGTTCTTTCATAATTATTCAGTCAAAGTTATCCATTTAAAAATAGATTATTAAAATAAATGTTAGTTTTGTCATGAAAAAACATGTATGTTTGGAAAATTATACTTTTGTCTTTTAAACTAATTTCAGATATTTAAGCAAACACCTCAGATCAAGCGTTTTTATTTTAAATAATGAGAAAAATTTAGAGACAGTTGGGGTGGTTTACAGAACACAGAGATTAACAGAAACAGAGTGAGATTTCAGGGAGAGATAAAGAAAATGTTTGTCAAAACTGTATTGGATGAGTGTGAGAGATGGGCCTGTTCAGTGAATCAGGATGTTTAAAGGGACAGTTTTCCCAAAATAAAAATTCTGTCATCAGTCAGGACCTCATGCAAAAAGTTTCACTGTGTTTTGCTTTGAATATTCTGTTTTACTGAAAAACATATTACACGCAGCATTTCATGTTGTCATTACGTTCCCTAATTTATGTAAGAAGTAACTCCTGATGTTGGCAGTAATTCAAGACATTTTGTTGATCATTAGCGGTAATGAGGACTGACTGAATATCTTCGGTTTTGTTGTCAAGGTGACAGAACTAAAGAGTCTGGCCAATCACGTGGTGGTGGGATGTGTGTCGTGTGAGACAAAGGACCTGTTTGCTGCCATGCCACAATCTGTGGCTGTGGATATCAATGACCTCGGCACCATCAAACTCAGTCTAGAGGTCTCCTGGAAGTAAGTACAGTACAGCACTGGGGATTATTTTTAGGGGATGCACACAAAATGCATCTTTAAACAAGTTTGAAAGCAAGCTGTATTTTGCCATCATAGACATTTTTCCCCTTTTTATGTTTGTAGTCCATTTGACAAAGATGACCAGTCGTCCTCGGCTAGCACAGTAAACAAGGCTCCTACTGTCAATAAGCGCTTCTCTACGTACAACCAGAGTCCTCCAGACACACCTTCTCTACGAGAGCAAGCCTTCTACGTAAGTCCAACTTGCGTTTCGATACATAGACGCACTTTTAAATCTCTCTTGACCTCCGTTTTCATAACTGCACTTTGCTTCTGAGATTTGTTGGTGTTTAATGTGATCTGAATTGATTCAAACAAAGCATTTTTGCTAAGTGCATCCGACTCTAATGTAAATATGCCACTCGTCTCTCTTTTCTAATGGAGAGCTCGCAGTGCTCCAGACCCATAAGATTTCATTTCGAGGAATAAGCTCCACGTACATTTGACAGCTATTGTTTCTCAGAAGTATTTTGATCCCGGGTCACGGAAACACATCCATTTCATATCAGCTGTAGTTTTACCAGACCAAATCGTATATGGTTGACTTGTTGGATAAGATCGGCAAAAGATGTGTCTGGCAACAATCAAGTTTATGTTTAGGTGACAGTCAGTTCTCACACACAAACTCCCGCTAACTTCGTGCAGACGGCTCCGCTGAGCATGATGTCTAAACAACGCTGGTCCTTACTGGATTTGTTTCGGGACACGCTGACAGAGAAACTGACTCAGAGCTGCTCCTGCAGCGACGTCACCTCGGTTCGCATGGGGTGCTCTCTGCCTTCCAGCAATGTAAGTGCGGTCAGCCCGTAGCACTAGCGTGTCTGTAGCCATATAGCTTTAGTTAGTAGTGCGTAACTGGATGAAAGGGCGTGACTGCTGCAGGACATGAGCGACATAAAAAACAGGTTTGAATGCTTTTATCATAGTTGTAATTAGCAGTGTCTACGGTTCTAACAGATCTTGGATTTTAGTTGTAGTATTTTTGTAGCGTGTAGTTATTGTCAGTTGTCATGTCATGTAATTAAATGGATTTTTTGTGCATGTTGTCTGAATGTGAATGACATCTTCAGTAATACTTTCAGAGACCGGTGGTGTTGTTTTGAAGGGTGCTCACATTTGTCCAGTGAGGCAGAGAGCGACTGCAGCAGAAGTTAATTAGAGGGAATGTGTTGCTCTCTGGGCCTGACGCCAGTCTGCTCTGTGCTATAATGATGCTCTGTGTCAGAAGATACATTGCTAATGCTGAGTGACAATGAAAGCACTTTTGCCATAGTGTACTCCTCGCTTCTGCTAACTTATCTGCTGTCTGATTTCAGTTCTCTTACATTAGTTTAGTGCAGTAAGAAATGATTACTTTAAAGAAATAGTTCACTGAAAAATAATCTCACAGTTTACTCACTCTCATGCCATCTCTGATGATATCTGACGATTTCTTAAGTCAAACACAATTTTTTAATAAAAATAAATTTTACTTTAAATAAACATACAGTATAGAAAATGTAAACACTGGTCCAGAAGCATTTCTGGTTTCATTTTTAAATAATTTTTTTATTTTTAAAATCTTGCATATATAGTAATTTCTTAAAAATATTTGTTTAACATTTTGATTTGGTTATAAATGTTCTGTTAGTTGTATTTTGTTTAAATGTTTGTTCAAACTTAAAGTTCTTTTGGTGGTCTATATGTTATAAAATAAAAATAAAAAAAACCACATACAGTGTGTCATGACACAAAAATCAATTAGGTTTAAGGTTGACATGTCACCATATTTTAATTTGGTTATTATTTCACTAAATAAGTTAAAGTATGTATAGTTTTCTCATACACACCTATTTTCCCACTTCAGAAAGTGTTTTTGGAACATCCAAATTTTGTGACATTTTTCTCATTAAAAAAAATAAAAATAAAACGTTGTAGTTGTAGATCAAATATTTAAATATTCACTCTTAACGTGATTATTTTTTTTACATCATGGTGTGCTTTTGATTGTCCTATGTACAAAATAATAAATTAAGTAGTACAACTAGTAGTGGTGAAACGCATTGCGGTGGATCCGTGATCCGTATGGAACGTGCTCTACGGTTTGGAATGCATGTGACCAGAACCAGAACAGAGAGAGAACGTTTACCGTCTACATTTCTGTAATTTCATAATTTCATTCTTCCCCTCTCACACCCACAGAACATGTTGAGGAGACAAGAAGAAATTGAGAACGGGACCGCATGGTCAAACTCTTCAGAATCTTCAGACGATTCCTCCAGTCCTCAGCTGTCCGTGGGAATGCGGCACGCTCATAAGAACTTAGTTCAGCCTGAGGTACAGTCCACTCCTCCTACCATCGAAATCTCCTTCGCCCCCCGCGAATCAGCGACCTCCACTCCCACCCGCCTGGCCAATCAGAAGGAGGAGGATGAGGATGAAGAGGATCTGAAGAAACCCGAAGCTACCATAATAGCTGCCACCATTGCACCTGTAAAACAGGAAGTGCCCAATGGTCATCCCCGGTATTCTCGCTCTCTCAGTCACATCAGCGAAAACAGTGCGGACGGTGTTATGATAGACAGATTGTCTGGGGACTCCGTGGAGACCTCGATAGTCTCCTCGGTATCAGAAAGTGACGATGCAGCGGACGTGCCCCACAGGGCTGAACCGTGTATTGTTGAACCAGAGACTCCTGAACAATCCTGCTCCGCTGAACCACAGAACTGTACAGAAAGTAGGTCATGCAAAGAGCAGCAAGAACTTCCTGCAGAAACCACAACATGTGGCTCAACTACGTCTGAAAAACCAAATCCAGAGCCCAGGTCTAGACCCAGCTCTGTCTCCTATACATGTGGCAAAAAAGACACTTCCCCTAGTGCTTTGACACGGCAGGTGGACAATGAAGCCAGTAGGACTGATTCTTCGGCACAAAGCCATGAGCCGTGCTTTGCAAAGACAGAAAATAACAATCTGATAGTCGAGAAGTCTGCTTCTTTATCAGACACTAGATCGACAGACAGTTTGGAAGCCCGGTCGACAGAAAGCTGTCTGGAAGAAGCCCTTAGTGCTGTTATGTCTTCCCTTGATGATTACAGAGGCCAGTTTCCAGAACTGCAGGTCCTAGAACAAGAACTGAAACTGTTGGAAGAGGTGCTTACAGTAAGTGTTACAGTATGTTAATAACTGGGGGTTTGTTTAGATGTATGTACATGCACAGGACTCTCTTGAGACTCGTGACATTGCTTTTGCAACAAGTATTGTATGTAGATTTGAGCAACATTTTAATCTTTTATGGGTTCAGAAAGGCAGGGTGGTTGAGGAAATAAAACATTAGCCTCTGTCCCTCCCTCCCAGCATGCAGTGGGGCTTCATAGAGTGAGGGTGTAGCGTTTCCTGCTCGCCCAAGTTAAAATATTTTGAGTGAAAAGGTCTTTGGGTGTTTCACTTCTGCATATCCATGACTTACGATAACCATCATAGCTTCAGAACCAGGTCCTTGGTTTGAGAGTTTGCTCTTTAACTGTATAACAATAGATGTGTTCTGGTGTCTATAAAGGGTGGGTTTTCCCAGTACACGTTATCTTACTCGTAGACTAAACTAGGGATGGAAGTAGCTTTTTTTTTTTTTTACCAGGGCTTGCCTTTTAGAGAGAATTCAGTCAAACACAAAGAATTTTGAGAAGTGGTTTTGTGTCCATACAATGGAAGTCAATGGTTACAACGTTCTTCAAAATATCTTCTTTTGTGTTCTACAGAAGAACGAGAGTCATACAGGTTTGATTTAATGAAAGAAGTGTTATTTTTACTATTTACTATTTTACTATTCAAATTACAAAAAATACAAGTGTTTTTTGGTACTATTATCTTTAGCTCAGCAACTAGGAGTATGGTAATAGGGCTTAAGCTGTATTGACCAATCAGCATGTAGATTCACTTCTTTAAACATTGTCTAGATTTTACACATTAAGCTTTTTAACATTTTTAAAAAATTTTCTTCATTTAAAATGGTGAGGTTTAATGTGGATGTGGTTGTTGTTAATGTGTATCTGAAGGTACGGAGTCGCAGTCGTTCATCCAGTGTCAGTTTGACGGTCGAGACCGCACTTGGAAGCTTCGACTTTCTTAATACATCAGACCTGGATGAAGAGGAAGAGGAGGACGGTGAGAGACAGAGTGTGACAGACAGGTTAGAACTTGAGAAGCATCTCATCTTACTGTTGTCATATGATACTTTACAGGAGATAAACAAAATGTATCTCTTTATAAATGTTATGTTACACTACTACCACCTAGTGCTTAAAATAAAAATAATTTGAGTAATGATCTTTTTTTTTTGAGGGTGTTGTCATATGATTTATTGGTATTTCCCTTCTTTTATCTGACACGTGTTTGTGTGTTGTGATGGGTACAGCGCAGAGGAGCGTCCCGCGGCTGTGGAGAGCGCAGGGGAGGATGAGGGCTGCGAGGCGCCAAGTTGGGACACTCCCTCTACTCCTCACAGCACGGGCTGCCCGGCACTGGATCACACCCTGCTGGTTCATATGAAGAACTGCAGCTCAAAGATGCTGGTCAGTTACTACAGTCACTTCTTGTGGACTTATGTCTCTAAAACACCTGGAACAACAGAAAATATCCACACTGTGCATACATTTCTTTGCTGTTTTACCATAAATATGTGGAAATGTTGGGGTGCAAACAATACTATGGTAGCACCATGGTAAAGTTGGTATACCATTATTTGATATTAAAGATGGTTTTCTCTACTGTTTTATTTTGTGTACTTAACAGTAGTTTTCTAGTTCTTTTTCTATTTTTTGACACATCTCTTAAACTATGACTCATCTGTGTTGAACTCTTTCCATTCGTGCTTTGTATGTTGTTATTATAAACAGAGGTTAGGCACGTTCGGGCCTCTGCGCTGTGGGGAGATGTACGCTCTCGATCATCTTCTCAGGGAGGCACGAGTCCTCGAACTCATACGATGGGTTGTCAAGGACTCAAGGAGTGGGGACAGTCAACCAGAGGAGGGTAAGATTTGCTGGGTTTGGTTATTTTCATCTGCATTCTTTGTTTTATTTCAAATTGATGTGCATTTCTTATGTTAAATATTTTTTTATATACATCAGAGTATATTTTGTATATTTTCATCAGAGTATTATGTATATTTAACACATCCTCTTTCTCTTTGTATCTTGGAGCAGTTGTTCCTCAGTTAGATCAGTGTCAAGGGGCTGTGTTGTTATGGCGGCAATGCACGGATGGCTGCAGTGTGTACAGCACATCCACAGAGACCTTCATACAGGCACTCGGCAAAACTTATGCCAACAAACTCCCAGAGAGAGGGGCCGGCTTTTCAGATACAGGTATATATGTGTTGTGTGCGCACCTGTAAATCAGTTGTTCTCAACTCTGGCCTGCAAGAACCGTTTTTCTGCCGAGTTTAGCCCCAACTCTGAAAAAACACACCTGAAGTCTTCAGCAAAAGATGTGTTCAACTGCGCTGATTGATTGGCGTATCGCATTAAAGTACCGCAAGAGCGATTCTAAAGCATACAGAGAAACGGTAACTTATGGCTGTGCGATAAATCAGAGATAAACCGCACGCGATATGGCGATTTATTATGCGCAGCTTGTCAGTGAATTTTTGTTAAATGCTGCTGCATCTGAAAGCCAGAGGGCGCTCTCATGCAGAAACTCCAAATATGCACTGCAGAAAAAGTACAATGACACACGTAATCCAGGAAATGACTATGGGCATGTTTCTATCACTGTTCTTAAAGCCTCCTTAGGTATATTTATGATAAATAAAGTATATTTATAATGATAATGTTTGACGGGTGTTGCTTTTTCATATTTATACACAACTCAAACTCGCGCTGCTTCTAGATCACAGAGCCAAGCTTCACGGACAAACTGCGCATGATACATAGTCGCATTTTCCTACAAAGTATGTCTTCTTTCAAAAACTGTGTCCTTTTTTTATTTACCTTTTTTAAAATAGAAAACTTGTGCATAGACTAATATTTTTCTGATGTTAAGACTCTATCAACAAGGGTTTAGTCAAATAAAAACAAATGGTTCGGTATATTGGTAACAAATACATTCTCTTGAGTGTTTATATGTCAAATCCATAATGCAAAATGTCATTCATAAGACTGGAATTGCCCATACTTTAAGGAGAAATTTAAGGAGGCTTGACAATTAGCTTACTAATAACGCATATAAAATATTACTACAGATTTGGATCAACAAATATTAATACATATCATATTGTAGTCAGTGTAGGTTTTATTTCCTGATAGCTTTTTGTTCTTCTATGCATTTTTGTATGTTCAAAAATCATTTTGTATGTTTTGTCCATTTTGTACCATACAGCTCATATTTTGATGCTTTTATCCAACCTGAGGGGGCATTAAAGAGCAAATTCTGTACGAACATGCCTCCCCAGATATCCTGAAATCAAAAAAAGCTGGGTTGATTCAATAAATGCTTTTTGAAAATTTAGTGATTTCTCACTAGTTATTTCTCAAAATGTTAGTACCATCAAGGCCTCTGACTAACCCAATCTTTAAACGTAGAAATGCTGCGATTATGACATGTAGTCAAAGATCTGGCTACCTGAGAGCAAGTTCTCTTTTTTACCTTGGACCGAAATCTCTGAAATGACTAGGTGATGACAGTGAACTTTTTGTGTGCTTTAGTATTTCTACGTCTGGTAGAGCGAATCCTTGAGAGAAAGTTGCCCAAGCGTGGAGGAGGTGCGGCCAGAGAGACTATCACACTCTTTCAGTTCTGGAGCTACCTGGAAGCGGAGGGAGTGAATGACCTGGACACGCACATTCCTGAGCTTGCTGAAGAAGGTAAGTTTGAGTGTTGCATAAAAGGCGTTCACGCTGACAGCAGTATGTCATATGCATTTAATGTATTATGGAGCTTGGGAGAGAGTAATACGAGAAATGTTTGAAAGGTCAATTATGTGTAAATGTAAATGGACTACAGCATTAAATTCTTTTTTATGAAACACAAGCACTCATTAGCAAGAGTGATTGTGCAACACATCTGGAGTAGTATCGACCCCTCCCATACTAACGCCCCTATTATCACCCCGTTGTGGTTTCTTGCTGTATTTTTCCATTTCTCCCCCACCTCATGTATTCACTCCAGTGTATGTTTCGTCCGTGTTAACCCCACGTTTCTCTCTTCCAGTTTGGCTTGTTCAATGCCTGCAGTCTGGTGATCAGGATGTTTTGGTGAAGTCCTTGAAGAAGCCTCCAGAATGCAGTCTGAAGAGGGAGGGCCTGCGGGCAGTCAGTCTTCTGCTGAGAGACCCGAGGGGAAAGGTGTGCAGTGCAGCCAGCTCCTTGCTGCGGAGTCTAGCTGACCAGACCCGTCACAGGGAGAGGGTAAGCTGCTGCACTTTTGGATCCTCTCACAAGTTTTGTTTTGTACGTTTGAAGGTGAATATTTTAACAGATTTGCAGTGAAGGTCAAGAAACCTTCTGAAAGACATTTTGAGCATTCAAGCAAAAAAACTTTACATTAAAGTTGTAAGAGATCAAGTATTTTAGCAAAATGCAGTCAAGTATTTTACATATCTCTGTTAGGTTGCCTGACTAGGACCAGTAAATGTAATCTTTCTTTGAATGCTAATCCACTCAATCTTTCTTTCCCAGGCGCTGGTGAGCTGTTTAGAGCTTTTGGAGGATGAGAACATGGAGACGCGAGTGTGTGGATGTAAAGCACTCGCTTGTCTGAAGGTCAGTTTCTGCATAATTTATTAAACATCTCATTATTAACCATGTCAGAGGTTTATGTCTGTTCTTCAGTGACAGTAAAGGATGCTAGTGCTGCTAACATGTAGTTTGTAATCTGAGTGAGAATCTGATTATATACAGCATCATACATCAGTGTAAAATGCCCCGCTGTCTGTGTTTGTACATCATAGGCTAAAGAGAGCATTGAGCAGCTGGTGTATCTGTGCAGGACAGATAAGGAGGATGTGAGGGATGCTGCCAAACAAGCTCTTCTTGTGCTAGGTAAGCAATGGCATAAACAACAGGAACACTAGGAAGGATCAGGATTTTACAGAGCTCCCATTCATGTGGGAACTAAATAGTTTTATTTAATTGTTTAATTCTGGAAAAGTTATAATAATTGCTTTAGTCAACATACCTACATGAGATATATGAGATATTTAATAGATGTAGGTCTCAGTTATATCTGATTTTAAGCAAAACTGTTATATTTTCGTTGCAGTGATTTGATTTACAAGTTAATTTGATTAAATTAAATGATTCATTATCGTATCAATCTTGATCAAAATGACCTTTTTAAAATCTTATCCAGTAAACAAAAACATCGGGAAAATCATGGAAATGATTTCATCCTCATTTAGTTTCCTCATCATATCAAGTTTCATTCATTGTATTCACAGGTGAGGAGGGGAAACTAGCCCATCGACACATTGAGTCGTCCCAAGATGGAATGTCCCACCTTTTTGCACCTGGCAGTATGGCCAGTACAGCTTTCTAACACATTCAACTGCGTGATCAGACTCATCAGAGAAAAATGTACTTGCGCCTCAGTATACTCACTGTCATGACAATGCCAATTACAAACTATAATGCACACTATTAAACTATCAAGAGTACAAGTGCGGTTTCAAATGACTAAGCAGCGATCACACTCTCACAGAGTGTGTCACCAGACATGGACATATACAAACAGCGGACAAGAGGATTTGTATGTCAGCCCGTTTGTTATTATTTTTAGGATGACCTAAGATGAACTACTGTAATGTGATATAGTAAGATACATAGTGAGTGTGGGGTGGGAATGGGTTTATAAAGAATGTTTTGCTGCCTTATTATTTGGCCCAAAGGTGTTGCCTTCACGATTCATGAAAGCTTGGCCCTGATCAGCAATACGAATGGTGACCGTATTGGCCAAGATGGGAAATTAAAGTGTTATTTTCACATTATTGATGCAAGTAGGCAGAACCCGATTGTTCACTTTGTAAAGAGTGCTTACGAGTGTGTACATATTGTTTTGGAGAATGTATGTCGGTTGTTGGGGGTCACATTTCAGAAAGTAGGATGGAGATTTTGGAAAGAATTTCCTTAATCCCCAAATATCATAGGGACCTTTAAATTGCCATTTAAATTGTAACAGTGCCATCATTCCATGTCATATGTTTAATAATGGTGCAGATTATATATCTATATTCCATTGGAAGTGTAAATGTTTTGTGTTTAAGTTTAAATGTTAAAATACTCAATTGCATCTGTTTTGAATCACCATGCACTTCATTAGATCTAAGCCACTGGTTATCTCTGCTGTAAAGTGGTGAATCTGTTTTCTTGTTATTATTTCTATAGATGTCACCATTATTCTGAATGAAAGATGTAGACTGGCAAATTTGGCCTTTTTTTGCAATAGTTCCAGACAAACTCTCCATGCTTGTGATCTTTTGCCATGCTTAAGCAGAGCATTTCCACAGTGCTGCTAGACAAAGGCTCTGGGTTGGAACCAGAGATGGTTAACTTTTACATTATATCATTTTAAACTTTTTCCAGACTTCTATTGACAGAACGCCTCTTCAGTGTATAAGTGCCTCAATTTAGTATGGGGAGCCAGAGAGTGAGATAGATATTATTTAAAACTCAAGACTGTGGTGTAGGATTGCAAACCGCAGAACAGATTTAAATATATTTTTCATTATTATCTACAGATTGTGCAGCATTAAAGAAGTGATTTACTTTTTATTTCCTCTAAATATGTATATTGTCTGACAAGGATTATTGCTGACATCAGCTGTAAAGGAAACTATTAAAACGATGAACACTAAAACGTGGCTGCTGTTTCTCTTTTTTTCGATTTTACAACAAATTGAAAGTTTTACGTGGTATTTTCATGTACGCGCACGCACACAAACTCAGACGACAACAACAGAGATGTCAACCTTTACCCAATAAACCGACATCTGATTGTTCAATTATCACGAAAACCATTAGATTACACAACCGAGTGTACTGCTTACACTATTCGTTTATACTATTAAGTGCTTATTTGTTACTTAAACGATTAGAATTCAAACCCCATCAAATGCTTTTAATAACGTAAGACATATGACGACATATTTCTAAAAAAAAAAGCCCACATCCGTATTTCAAAAGTAGCGCCCCACACGGCCAATCCGCACAGTGCTTCTGTTTACAGCCCTCCCCCTCGCCACCGCCTCCCATCACGACGCGCATGCGCAACAGCCGCTTAAGGCCGCCATTTTGTGCGGAGCCTACTCTGCAAAAGCGGGAGAGGATTAAAACCGTCGGAGGTGAAGGACGCAATTTTACTCCGTCTCGTACTGAAGGAAGAACAAACCCTGGGCTTTCTGTCGAATTCAACGCGAGAATAAATCACCAAACGCAGGTAAAACAGCACTACTTTTCCGAAAGGGGGGAGTTTGCAGGAGCTTTAATCGGCCTCTAGGTGTCACGATGGGGCTCCCAGTCCAGGCGGCTGGCGGGGGGTGTTTGTCTCCCTCTATCGTTATCGAAAATTTAGCAAAAAACATTTATAACCCAGAAGTTCGGGCTTCTGCCCGACTATTAAGCACTATTGAAACTATATCAGACGGCATTTCGCACAGATGACCTATTTTAACGCTAGGATGTTTGTTTCAATCTTTAGGCCAGGCGTCCATTTTCTGTTTCTTCTCTTTGTTTCCTGTCTTTAGAAACCCGCCGTTTCTGCACGCGCACTTAGCCAACCAGCTAATATGCCTTTCAGACTTCACCAATTTTCGTTCATACCACACCCAAACAGTCTAAAACAAATACGTAAATTTACAAACAACATTTTGCGTAATTTAAAGCAACAAAATATATTCATTTCACACCCATCGTCGTGTTCGCGCCCCTCTTCGCGCAGTTAAACTCAAAACCAAGCCGATGAAATATAAGCTCGATTTGGTGAAAATAAAGTCTCAATACCGCGGCCTTACTGTACCGTTTGCTCTCCCATTACGTCTAAAAATGCGTTCGAGAGTTTAAATAACGTAAAATACCAAGTTTGCGACGTTGTACCATTAGTTCCGTTCCTGCTAACGTTAGCGTATTGCGCAGATTCAATTCAAACGAGGAAGATACCGTTGCTAAATGATACCGATGGCCATTTTCGATAAGTAAGACAGAGCCATGCTGCCTTACGCTCCCGGACCCGATCGTGTACCGAGGGTTTAACGCCTAAAACACAGCTGAATCGCCGCAGTCGTCGCACTCCGCCCGCTCTTATTGAAAGACTAACCTCAAGCAACAAACGACTGAAGGGATAAAAAACCGAGAGAGCTCCCTCTACAACCCGACTGGTAGTGGTACAAAAACACGATTAACCATCTCAGAATGCCCTCTTGCTGTGGAAAATCATAAGCGTGTTTAGAACATGTGGAGGTAGGGATAGTGGACATGTGCATCGTTTTGTGGGTTTAATGGGTTTGCAGCGACTGGTTGTTGCGAATGCGACCGATCATGCATATCTAACGTTAGCAAGGAAGTAGAAGTGAAACGGGCGAGATAATGTTGGCGCCCGATCAAGAGTTCGTGGACGTTGTTTGTATGTAACTTAAATGAAAGACGCGTTTAAAGTTTTGCTGATTTTGTGTTTTTACTCTCTTATATTTTTTTTATTTGTGTTTTGTAAGCACAAATACTTGCTTTTATTACTGTTTTGCGAACTGCATTTATTATATGAAAAGCCAATGAAATTATTACACTTGTGTTTAATATTATGCAGCCAATAGGCAACAATCATTATGGAAACGCTGTTATCCAATCTGTATGAACTGTGAATGATATTGAATGTTAATGCTTTTCCCTTAAAGCAAGATTGATTGTCTGATTTATTTGCATCCCAACAGGTTGAGGTAGTTAGTAAGAGTTGAGAGTCTTGAGACAGGTAGCTCATCGGAGGCAGAAAGTGGTGGAGGCACAGGGGTAGAGATATGAAGTATTCCATTTTGGTTCAGGTAATTTCACAGCACACCAAAAAGTCATATAAATGGCAATGGAGCTGTCAACTAACTTGTTTCTATTGACATGATTGATGTGCATGTAAGTAGACACAGTTGAGATCACAGTCAGGTAGGATCAATAAAAACACTTCATTTGGTGCTAAGTTCAAGTCTTTGATCACTGTAGGTAATACCCATGGAAGGGGGACCGACTGAGGCAGTGGTGGAAGAGGCAGGGGATGCTTTCAAGGCGAAGGAATGTAAGACATACCAAAGGCGACGAGAGGATGAAGATGTGGGAGTTGAACTGTTACAGGCTGCTGGGTTAGAGCAACCCCAGGCTGAAGGAGAAGCTTTAGTGGAGGCCCAACAGCAACTGGTTGAAGGTGTAGTGAATGTCAACAGCATGATGGTGATGGACTCCCTGGACCCGGCCTTGCTCCAGATGAAGACAGAAGTTATGGAGGCCGCTGTTGGAGCTGGTGCCGCCCATGAAGCTACTGTCACCACTGTGGACGACACTCAGATCATCACCCTACAGGTGGTAAACATGGAAGAGCAGCAGTTGGGGTTAGGAGAGCTGCAGCTGGTGCAGGTGCCCGTTTCTGCTGTGCCCGTCACTGCAGCAACTGTGGAAGAGCTACAGGGGACTCTGGTGGATGCCACTGCCATGCCTAAAGATGGAGAGCCAGTCATCTGTCACACCTTGCCACTGCCTGAGGGTTTTCAGGTTGGTCATAATTCACACTTGGGTTGTTACAAGTTGATTTTGTGAATCAGGCCTTAACAAACTTAGACTATGATTAGATCATTGTAAATCTAAAGTTGATCATTTTGTCTAAAGGTGGTCAAGGTAGGTGCAAATGGAGAGGTGGAGACAGTGGAGCAGGATGAGCTCCAGGCCCAAGAAGAGCAGCCTCAACAGCAGGTGGAGGAGGAGATGGCTGAAGCCCAAGCTGATGACCCCTCCTGGGCCAAAGATCCAGACTATACACCACCTGTCAAAAAGACCAAGAAGACAAAAAAAAGCAAGCTGCGCTACAACACGGAGGGAGATAAGGACATGGATGTGTCTGTGTATGATTTTGAGGAGGAGCAGCAGGAAGGACTGCTCTCTGAGGTTAATGCTGAGAAAGTTGTGGGCAACATGAAACCACCCAAACCAACTAAAATCAAGAAGAAGGGTGAGAACATACTCAGAATTAAGAGGCACTTGTTTGTCTAGTAAGTTAAGAGGAATTACAATTTTCTTTTGTGTGCAGGTGTTAAGAAGACATTCCAGTGTGAGCTGTGTAGTTACACTTGCCCACGACGCTCCAATCTGGACCGTCACATGAAGAGCCACACGGATGAGAGGCCTCATAAGTGCCATCTGTGTGGACGAGCCTTTAGGACTGTCACTTTGCTAAGGAACCACCTCAACACCCATACAGGTACATCATCTCCAGTACATCTGCTTTACAGTTTGAGAGTCTTGAACTTTTTCATATATATAAATGTTATTCTTGACAGGCACCAGACCACATAAGTGCACTGACTGTGACATGGCCTTTGTCACCAGTGGAGAACTGGTGCGACACAGACGCTACAAGCACACTCACGAGAAACCATTCAAGTGTTCCATGTGTGACTATGCCAGTGTGGAGGTTTGTTTGAGAGCACACTTTTGTTTTAGTGTTGATGTCATTTATTTTACTTGTTGATCTAAGTTGAGCCTTAAACTTGATATTGCAGGTTAGTAAGCTGAAGCGCCACATTCGCTCACACACCGGAGAGCGTCCATTCCAGTGCAGTCTGTGCAGCTATGCCAGCAGAGATACCTATAAGCTGAAGAGACACATGAGGACCCACTCAGGTCAGCAGCACATATTTTACGTGTTTCCTTACTTTCTCTCTGTTGTATAATTGCCTAAACTGACTTCAAAATTCCTGGTGGTTTTACAGGAGAGAAGCCCTATGAGTGCTACATCTGTCATGCACGTTTCACCCAGAGTGGTACCATGAAGATGCATATCCTGCAAAAGCACACAGAGAACGTGGCCAAGTTTCACTGCCCCCACTGCGATACAGTTATTGCCCGCAAGAGTGATCTCGGTAAGACCCTCTACTGTTACAGCTTGCTTATACAATATTGTCATTGTTGTGGATGTTCTTTTGCAATATTAACTTAAACCAGTCGGATTCTCGGATGACACAAGTTACTTCTTTCTCTGCAGGTGTACATCTCCGTAAGCAGCATTCCTACATTGAGCAGGGCAGGAAGTGCCGTTACTGCGATGCAGTGTTTCATGAGCGTTATGCTCTCATCCAGCATCAGAAGTCCCATAAGAATGAGAAGCGATTCAAGTGTGACCAGTGTGACTATGCATGCCGTCAGGTTTGTGAATAAAAATAAACACTTACATTTTTTTCTGTTTTGAAATTCAAAATTTGAAAGTTTGTGTACCTTTTGCTGACAGGAGCGTCACATGGTCATGCATAAACGCACCCATACCGGGGAGAAGCCATACGCGTGTTCCCAATGTGACAAGACATTCAGGCAAAAGCAGCTCCTGGACATGCACTTCAGGCGCTACCATGACCCTAACTTTGTACCTACATCCTTTGTATGCACCAAGTGTGGCAAGACCTTCACTCGCAGGGTATGATAAGCTCATGGAAGCGTTTTTACCTGTGGATGCATTGAAGAGTATCTAATGAAATGTTTTTGTGATTGATTGACAGAATACCATGGCCAGGCATGCAGATAACTGCACCGGGGTGGATTCTGCTGATGGAGAAAATGGAACCCCACCCAAGAGAGGCCGTGTTGGCAGAAAGAGGAAGATGCGCTCTAGAAAGGATGATGACGATGACAGCGGTGAGTGCCCTGGCTATGGCAATTTAAGTAACTTGTTTTAACATTAAGGTTTTTGTTTATGAATTCTACTAAATATGAATGAATCCTAGATGAGCATGGAGAGCCTGATCTGGATGACATTGATGAAGAGGATGAGGATGAAGATATTCTTGATGATGAGGATGATGATGAACACATGGATGTGGAACAGGCTCCACCCAGCATTCCCATCCCTGCTCCAGCTGAACCTCCTGTCAAGAGGAAACGGGGCAGACCCCCCAAGAATGCACCCAAGGTTTCTCCTGCCAAGCCTGGTCCAAAAACCACTGCAGGTAATACATGCAGGGTCACTCATAATGATGACTTAATAAATTCATGTGTAAAAGATGCAATTGAATAAGTGATGTTTTCTGCTTGTAGCTACTGCTGCAATCATTCAGGTGGAGGATGAAAGCACAGGGGCCATTGAGAACATCATCGTGAAGAAAGAGCCCGAATGCTCTGATGCTGTTGCTGCTTCCGCCCAGCCGGTGGTGGAGGAGGTAGAGGCAGTCGAGGCTGGTGTAGAAACAGTGCAGATAGCCGTCCCTGAAACCGCACCTAACGGTGACCTTACTCCTGAAATGATCCTTAGCATGATGGACCGGTGATCTGGGGACAGACACATCTCCACACACAGGCTGATCACACACGCTTGCAGAAATACACATCCCTGTATGTGTCCCTTAACTATATACACACTTGCTCACATCTTTGTTCTCACCTCTTTCAACACCATGCTTTTTTTTTGTATCCTCGTGTTTATACCCAGATGTCAAAGCAAATTTTAAAGACTTCATGTTGTACTCCTGTAAAACCCAACTAAGCTTAGTTCTTACATTTTGTCTTTCATAACATTTATACACACGAGGATCTCAAAACCGTGCATGGGAACGCATTTTCCTGTCATAGCATAGTTCTGCTGACGAGTTTTATTTTTGCTGTGTGTACTTTGAGGAGTGAGAGCAGGAATGCACGGCATCTCAAGACTTGTGTGGTGTGCTACACACATATAGACTTATCTTTTCCCAGCTAACCTGGCGTGTTTGTTTTCCTAATCAGACATTGCCATGGCAGTACTGCGAAACAATATCATTTTGTGCCTGGTCAAGCCTTGATATCTAGAATTGCTGTCACTGCTGTAGAAATGGGTGATTTGACCCATCTGTCCAAGAAAGACCTTTCAATGTTTGACATTTTATGATGACATTTATTCGCTGTTTGTTCCTCGTGCTCTTTCACTGATTACAGGTGATGATGTTAGAGAGAGTAGATATGTAGCCATCTGATTATCAAGCCAGGGACATCCATCCATTCACATGTCTAAAACAGTTGATGATGTACAAAAAAGGTAATCTTGGCTAGTCTTGCTTGTAAATAACTTTTATTTTCTGTTTTATTATGAACATTTTAATCTTTTTCTAGCGATTGATGACCGGAATGCTAGGGCAATGGCTTTTAACCGTAGTTGTTTGGAAACATGCCACGCCACTGATGGCTTTCAAATTACTAACTGGAAAAAAAATTAAAGCCTAAGGAATTATGTAGGCTGCATAAACCCCTTTTCTTTTGCTCCTCCTGTAACTTAAATCTTGCTTTTCAATCTTGCTTGACTTGCTGGTGCAGGAGGTGTTGCTTCATGACAAAGGTGAGCTTTTGTCACCATTTTTAAGGTGACAAAAGTTCTATATGATGAATTGGCCTCCATGTTGGATTTTGTTCTAGCTTTGTGAAAGGAAGAAAAGGGACAGAACTGGGGAAATACAACATGCATGTCTCATAAATCATTTGAAACTTTTGTGATGTGGTTGTGTTCTCTGCAGCCAGCCCTCAATATTAAACTGTCCTGAAATTTAATCAAAAGTACGATTATATTTCACAGGATGCTGAAATTGAAAAAGGTGTCTTGCAGTTTACAATAAGTTTATCAGAACACATCTAATTTAAGTAGATTAATATGGCTGTTTGAGGAAGATATTTTGATACAATCTGTTTCTAGAAGGGGAAGGTTGAATAGGATATTTGTAAAAAGTTTGTCACTTGTTAAAAAAAGCAATGTCCTTTTAATTTCTGATCTCTTTGTTTTTCTCCTTCAGAATGATGTTTTCCTCCAACATGTAATTGCATTTAAATTGCTTTCTTTTTTTAAGCTCTTAAAATTCTAGGTTATATGCATTTTGTTTTTTTTACCTAGCTGTACTGTGTGAATTTTACAATGACCAGAAAAAACAACCTTATAAAGACATTTATTATGGCTGAATGGGGCATAGAGGGCAGATGAAGAAAGATGGTGTGGGGAATGTATTGCTGTACAGCTAAATAAAAAAATATTGTCCTATGTTGGTGTTTGTGTTATTTTTTTCCCATATGTATATAATTTGCAACTTAAAGCTGATGCAATGCCTCTTTGTAAAATATTTTGTGATTTGACAGCAACCACTGGAGCTGTTTCATTAGGCCTGTAAGGTGAATCAGTTTATCGAACAACTTGAATTACACCCAAGCAGTTATTAAAATGAAAATTAAATGTAGATCCTGCACATAAGCTGGAGAAGAAACGTGATGACTCCCTATTAAAAAAAAAAAACTTCCCAATAATAACAAATGTGTTGCATCATTAAATATTGAGAGGTTTGTTGCTAATATTTGGCTTAAATTTAATGTAATGTTTTGCTGCCATGCGTTGTAGTGAAAGTTGCTGAGTAAAACGTATCTGATTGGTTTAAAACTCAGTTTCAAGTAAACATTTTTTTCTCACCAGGAGATGTCGAGCATAGAAATGTTTTTTTTATTTTAAATCGTTTCAAGCTGTAACTAGGTAAGTATGTGACTAAAGCTGTCACTTTTGTAGTGTACTACACTCTTAAAAAATAAAGGTGCTTAAACGGTTCTTCACAGCGATGCTTTGGTTCCACAAAGAACCATTCAGCCTAAGGTTCTTTAAAGAACCATCTCTTTCTTACTTTTTTTTATAATCTGAAGAACCTTTTTTCATCACAAAGAACTTTTTGTGAAACAGAAAGTTTCTTCAGATGTTAAAGGTTCTTTATAGAACCAAAAGGTTCTTCTATGGCATCAAAGAACCTTTTGAAGCACCTTTATTTTTAAGAGTGTATATGCCTATTTCTGACTAAAGGCTTTATTGATTAATAGCATTTGCAAACATTGTCATTTTTGCATTGCATTTGTGTTGGAGTTACTCTGTGTGAAACTCTGTCATAGGATGCTGTTCATGTTGTTCAGGTGTCACATCCTGTCTCAGACCTGTATTCTCGAACTGTGGTTTTCCCCATGTGCATAAATCATAAAGCAGCAGGATGTGTGTATGTACGAGTGTGTGTCATTTACAGTTGTAAGATTTGCTATCGTTGATCTAGCCTGTTGCCACCAGTAGACTGAACACGCATTATGGCAGCACAGACAGAAGTTCCCTTTTTTCTTAAAGGTATGGTTTAAACATACTACTGAAAAATAAATAAATAATACTTTATTCTAAGATACTAAAATCACTGGTTTGTCTGTTGAACAGAAAACAGTTTGGGATCATTAAAAGCTTTTCTTGGTTTATGCATGTGCTATATGTTGCTTAAATGTTTTTTTTACAGAGAGCATAACCAGGTACCTGAAGCCACTAAGGGTTAAATTCATGGGTTTGGTGCATCTCAACCAGTACAAGGGACGAACAGAGAGCAGAGTGTTGGTACGCCAGTCTTAACCCTCATACACAATTTTGTAATGCGTGTCATAGAACATAGATACTTTTTTGTCAGTTTGTAATGTAAAAACAGACCACCTTCAAAATGTGGGATTAAAAACATTACTAAACATCCAAGATAATAACGTGTTTAGGATTGAAATGGAAACAATGTTATAATGTAATATAAATAAACAATATTGATAGTCTTTGTACAAATAGTCACATATCAATTTAAGCTTATTGAAACATTTTAACATCATGTTGGGGATTACCTGGATGATCAGGACCTGACACATTTAATCTTAGTTTTGTAACACAAAACTCCAGGATTCCTGAAGACAAAAATTACTTGACTAACTTGTAAGACTAGTCTAAGCAGTTTATGCAACAATCCCCTGATGTCACACTTAAATACTTCATTGTTTTACTTTATTTTATTTACTTATTTATTTATGGCATAGTATAGATCACAAGTTTTCAATCAAATTGCTCAGCAATACAACTGAAAGCCTTGAAACTTCCAAGCAGATTTGATAGTAAAACTGAAAGGAAGTCATTGTCATTTTTCTCAGCAGATGGCGCTAGACGCACAATATAGCTACACCTGATATTTACAATCTTTTCCTGTTTTTGTTTATGACAGGCGATGTCTCAATGGCGGGCTCACTTATTCTTCAGCAAACATCCAGTTAAGGTGAGAAACATTATCATTTAATCCTGTATTACAGCACATATATCTAATTCTAGGGGTGTCAATCATTCAAACAAGAGGACATCTTTATATGTATTAGTAAGTGATGATCGATGCCACACATACACTTTTAATACACATAATGTTTGTGTACACTACTGTCTGGTGATGTGATTGATCTTACAGTATAGATATAGATTCAAAGGCTCATATATACAGATATGACTCCAAAATTGTGATTTAAAATTGAATTTATAAGGCGCATTTAAAACTTTTCAAATGACGTTGCATTACATGACACAACTTGACCAATGGGAAACGAAAGTAACATGGACACTTTTCAAACAACCTTTGATAAAATTAGATAAAGTTTTACACAAAGTTCAAATAACTTTCCTGTCGCTAGACCTATTAGAATATGATATATTTATGTAGGCTATCCATCGTAAGCGTGATGATGTACACCTGTACGCCACCTGTGTTATGTTTGAGTAATTGACTTCATATATCAACTAAAGTTTATATAGTTGAAATATAATAATTGAAAGATGAAAAGTTCTGAGTAGGAATTAATCCAGTAATCAATATCAAAAAAGTAATATAATATACAATATAATTGATTAAACATCTAAATTGCTAATAATGATCAATTAATAATATTCCTGAATTGCATGATTAAGTCTAACGTCTAAATAGTTTACCCCCCAAAAATCCAATTCTTTCATCAACATTTCACACAAAAGAAGATATTTTGAGGAACATCTTGACACAAAACCACTGTGACATTTCTCAAAATATCTTCTTTTGTGTTGCAATGACCAGATTTTTACATTGTAGCTCAATGTCTAAATGGCTAATGTACTGTACAATACCAAGAAACCATTCAACCAACGGGACATTGCGATGTTAAACGTATAAACAGAATATGAAGTCAATTCTCCCATTTTAAAGAAACAAGGAAAGAGCCAAAAACCTGCAGCTAACCTTGAGCAGTGCCATTTAACCCGTGGCATGAAAATATGCCGCCGATAAAGCAAACAGTAGATTACCAGCAGGAAGGTCAGTAGGTTACGTCCAGTATTAACTCACAGTGCTATGAAATATTTCTTTGTTGAAATCAAAGCCTAATGAATCATAAGCCAGGATGAAGATTTCACCTCATGAGAGCTCATGTACATGCACTGTATGGCTATTTGTACTGCGCATGCACTTAGACACTGAATGTGTGTAACACAGTAGTACTAGTTTCTGAGGAAAAGCACTTGTTCCAAAGCTCAACTTCTGTGTTTGAGTTTCAATGAATGACCCAGCCTCCCAGACACCCACCGTCTCTTTTTTGTTAACTTGTGAGTCACAGTATTTCCAGTGTTATTTTGCTGCATATGCATGCCGAAGTGTTTGTGCTGTTTACAACAGTCAGTGTCTTTATACAGGTGGAGAGCTCGTTCAATTATCTAGAGATCTATGCCATTATCATTGAGAGTATCGAACAGGTAAGAGATCTGAAACAACATGAAATAATCAAATATATTAACTTAATGCAAATGTATTAACAAAAATAAAATGAATCTTCATTCATACATTCCTCATATTATTCAACAACATTTCTAGTAGTAAACAGTATAAACATTGTTCAATTTAATCTATGGAATTAAAAAAACATTTATTATTAAACCAATAGTCACCTTTCTACTTACTTTAAAATGTTACATTTATCCAGCACAAGTTTAATGGTTGGGATCATCCGATCTGTCTTTACAAGTGTATGTCTTGTGGTTTTTAGTCTTGTAGGTTGTTATCAGCAAATGAAGATGTCCAGCAGTATATCACTTTACAAGGATACTCTGAGAGACAACCATGCACACTGTTCATTCATCTTTTCCCTTTATATGTGTGTGTCAGGTGGTTATCGAGACAGACAGGCAGATCTACTCTCTCAACCTCATGTCTGTGCGAGACCTGGAAGCCGTGGTCACTCAAGTCACCGCTTCACTTAAGAAGATC
This sequence comes from Oreonectes daqikongensis, assembly GCA_026939265.1. Classification (NCBI taxonomy): domain Eukaryota; kingdom Metazoa; phylum Chordata; class Actinopteri; order Cypriniformes; family Nemacheilidae; genus Oreonectes; species Oreonectes daqikongensis. The sequence continues at coordinate 6,406,945 of JAOTQM010000187.1, forward strand.
TTCCCCGATTCATCTCCAGGGTCAGTGAGTGATCCATCACAGCCGATCCGACAGATGGCATTACCTTCAACACATGTAGTTTAGTGCAGTTTTAGTTCTAGAGACTGTCATTATGTCAAATGTTTTGGTTGCCTACATCATAAGGTCTTTACAACTTTGACTCATTTCTGCTGGAAAACCTTAACAGATTTATCTGCCCACAAACGGAACAAATATGACCTTTAAAGTAGTCACTATTAAATAATGTGACGTGCCAACATGTGGGCAAGAGCAGGGATCACACTCAAATGTAACACTGGTTATAGCTTAATGCACAATGTATCTGCCCCATACAAAATAATAGTTTTAGTCTTGTGTTTTATTCCATGTAGGTTTGTAATTGTATTACCAGTAAATAAACCATACATTATAATCATACAGTATATCTCCTTTATATTATATATTGGGCTTGATTTGGTGTATTACATAAATATTGCTGTTTCTGTGACATGAATGTAATATCAACCTTTTTGTACGTCTAGTTCATTGTACTTTATTATTTGACATTTGTAATTATCAAATATGTTCAAAAACTACATTTGATAAATAAATAGGCAATAACCAAACCTGGTACATTTATCCCTGATCCCCCTAACTGTTCATTTGCTAAAGGAGGAATACATTTAATGTTGTTGTATCCTCGTTCATCTTTCTTTCTCTCTTTTAGGAAGCTATTAAAGAAAATCCCCCCCGACCTACAAGAGCGTCTGTATAGTCTTGCCTCCAGAGTAGAAGAACACATAAATGGAGCTGTTGGCCCATGTGGTCAGATGATTATGTCATCACTGCAAACATACTTGTCATTATAATCATAAGATCAGGACAGATGAGCAGTTTTTTCTTCCTCTTTGATCCTGCACAGGAGGTTTCTCGGACACATATGCAGCATTGTGTGACTTCAATGAATTCCCATGTTGTGAGGAAGTTCAGTGGGTGTGTGATGTGTACTACTAAATAGCATCACGTTTAAAATATGAAGATATTGGTTGAAAAGTATGTTTTTTTATGAATATTGCTTTTGTTGGTTTTAGGATGTTGACAATATTTATCACGTTCAAAACTGTCGGGTATTTAACATCATAGACTTCAGTCATTTAGACAACAGGTAGGTCAAACTGAAAAAGTGTATTTTTATCATGTACTTGTCCAGTATGATAATAAAATATAATTTCTTTAATTCTTTAACAGAGACTTGGCTTTAGCTGTAGGTGCCCTGTCTTTCAACCAGTGGTTCATCAAGCTATGCAGCAAAGACTTCAAACTGGTATGTATGAATACTGCAGGGTTATGCAAAATTGTAATAACATTAGGGAAATGTTATTTGGGAAAATTAGGGTACATCCTTAACATTTGCATCCATGTTTCTGCAGCCTTGTGTAATATGTAAATAAAGTGAACTACTAGAATAGTCTGTATATGACTTTAGTCTTCATCCAGCTTAACTTTAGCCAGCCATGTCAAGCTCTTTCCTGGCTATGATAAGGTCAGATATGGGCCATGTGCCAGAGAATAAATAGCTTCTGTTGGTTCGAGCATGAGGCATGACAACAGCACAAGACACACTCAAGGGCGGCTTAAATCGTCTCAGTGTGATTTTTCTCATTTATATGGAGAGAAATAGAGAGACGATTTAGAGAAAGGTGAAACGATGAAAGTCGCTTTCTCGAGTCAAGGACGAACTGGAGAGCTGAGATGTTTTACATTCCCTGACCGTCAATGTGCCTCTCTCAAACCATGGATGGATATCAGATGTCATTTTAAATTTTGATACCATGTGACAGCCAGTAAAACACTTAGTTCAGGATTATACTCAGGTTGGTTGCAGATCCTTATGAAAGAACAGGTGGATGTTGTGGAAGGAAGGAGAGTCAAAACAAGAACCATCAGGGAACCCATGAAACAGAATGCTATGTATACCAGTGAAAATGAGGAACTAAGTGATAATCATGAGTTACCAAGAGAACACGCAACAAACAGGAAATACACACTGAAAGAACCGTAGGACATCAAGTGCAAACTGAACATCCTGCACTGAGTTCTGCACTGCAATAAGTCAATTTCTTACTTGGGTTTTTTGTCTCTAAAATTCTTAAATTAATGTGTTTACTTTCAAAGCAAAAAGACTTAAGATTTAAAAATGTAAAGATCAAAATTAAAGGTGCTCTGTGTAATATTTAGGAGGATCTATTTACAGAAATGCAATATAATATACATAACTATGTCTTCAGAAGTGTATAAAGATCTAACATAATGAAGCGTTATATTATCTTAGAATTAGCTATTTTTATCTACATACACCGCATGTCCCCTTACATGGAATTCGTCATGTTGTGACTACAGTAGCCCTAAACAGACAAACTGCATTTTGTAAATACGACAAAAAAAGGGACGACATCTTTGTCCTTTGTCAGCCGCCATAGTGCTTTGAACCAATTAAGTGATCCATTGGTTGCAATTCACAACCTCACCATTAGATGCCATTAACATTGCTCCTTTACAAAATATCTGACAGTGGACTAAGAAAAATAAACTTAATTTAAGTTTCAACTTAATTCTATAAACATAATCCAAGTATATTTCTTACTTTCTTCAGAAAAACAAGACTTATGTTGTTTTCCTTGTCAAATAAATGTTTCTTTCTTTTTACATTTGTACTGCAAGACAGAATACAAAGAAATCATTTTTTGACCCTCATCTCCCAAAATGGGTTTTTGAACAACCTCTGTTCTTTGTTCCCCAGACACCTGATGTGCAAGACCAGGTCCTCTACATGGTCACCAGGTCCAGCTCTCTGGAAGAAGTTTGTCTGGAAGCCAGCGGCCTCAAAATGTGAGTTTACTCAAAGCCAATCCAGGTTTCAGATGCCAACCCTGGAAAGAAAAACATCATGCTATTCTATAGCTTAGGTTATCATTTACATAACTGGTGTGGTCCTCACTATTTCTTGTTGTAAATATTATTAATTTACCAACTTTCAATCCTGCTGCAGGGATTTTGCTGTTAAGATGTCCAACGCTCTGCGAGACAGTTCTGCCTCTGCCATCCATATCATCAACTTGTCAGTCAATGTTATAGAGGACAGAGGTGCCGACAATATATATTCCCTCTCATCTGTGACTTCAGGTCTTTGTACACATTGAGTCGATATTATACAGAAACTGTATTCAGGTTTGGTTGTGTCCATGTGCCCAGGTGTGATTGCTCTTAGTCAAAGCTTGGGCAAACTGCCCCGTGGCCTCAGTCAGCTGTACCTCTCAAAGGTCTCCCTGTCTCCGAAAGGTACAAAATTCATCTCTTACGCTCTTTTTACAAGTATGAAGCTGTATTTCCATTTATTTAGGTTTGTAAATGGTTGGCAGAGTGTTGCTAACTAGTTGCTAGCAAACATTACTTATGCAAGTAATAAAAAGTAGTATCTCTTTTGAACTTCATCTTTCCTCATGTTGCTGTAGGTCTGGGTTATCTGGTTCAGGTTCTCCACCAGAGCTCATCTCTCAGCAACACTCTGACCCACCTGGACCTGAGTGGAAACACTGGTTGCCTGGCAACAGAAGAGGCTGTGGTGAGTGGGACTGGTTACAATCAAACTATGTTTCAGTCCATTAATTTTCGGTTATGAGGAACTATTAGAAGTGTTTGTTCTCATGAAGCATTTGCCTTGTTTGATGGCTGAATCTAGTTTTTGTTTAGCATCAGAATGGCTTTATATTGCAGGAGATAAGTGAATGGACAGATGGTGTTGAATAAATCAGTGTCCTTAAGATTAAATGGAGAATGTAGTGATTGATTCAAAGCACTTGTAATTGCTCGATGCCTTAAATAAATGATACATTGTCTAAATCCTTTGCTTGTCTTTCTTGTAGAGTCTCTTTAAATTCCTGTCTGCTCCTAATGCTGTTTCACATCTGGATCTCAGCTGCACAGACTGTCCACTTGACACAGTGAGTCACTTCACAGGATTCCTCTTTTAGACTTCTACAGAACTGCATTGTATCATTTTTGTGGTTGCTCTATTTGTAGTATTAAATGAATCAGTGAGTCATGTTAAAGGTGCAATGTGTAGTATTTAGCAGGATCTATTGACAGAAATGCAATATAATATACACAACTATATCTGCAGAGGTGTATAAAGACCTTACATAATGAAGAATGAGCTATTTCTATTTACATACACCGTAGCCCTAAACGGACAAACAACTCTACAGAACTCATTTTGTAAATATGTTATCTTTGTCCTGTGTCAGCCATCGTAGTGCTTTATAAGAGAGGGGTGAGTTGTGGAGTGAGCTGTTGGTTGCAATTCAAAACCTCACCACTAGATGCAGCTAACATCTCCACATTGCTCCTTTAACTACATTATATTCATTCACATTGTGTCCAGTTAAACTATTTAACTATTGAACTGATTTGTTTATATTATTGTCTAGCTCTTTGTTTCTCTTTCCGTGGGTTGCTGCACTACTCTTAGCTACCTCAACCTCTCCAGAAACACATTTTCTCATAGGTAAACTATTCAAACTTATCATGAATTAAAAGCATCTACATACAGAACGCGTACTGATCTGTGTGGCTGTTGCAGGAAAGTGCGAGAGGTCACACGCAGTGTCATGGATTTCTTTAGCAAGAGCACTATGTTGAAGTACGTGGGATTGGCTGGAACTAAACTACCTCCAGATGCTCTCAGGTATGGCCTTTGTGATTATTACTATGTACATGTGTGCTATAACCTTTTTTAGTGCAGACCTTGATGGATGTTTAGCATCTTTTGGCTTCTGGTCTTATTATTTTTGTGTGTTTTGAAGATTGTTACTGCAGGGCCTGGCCACTAACACTCATCTATCTGAGCTGGAGCTTGACATCAGCTCCTGTGAGGTACACACACAATCGCATGTTATGTTTTATATGACATCTGCTTTTTTTAATGGTACTAATTGTAATAATACATTTGACATACATACTGAGGATTACTCAATTATTTTACTTGGGCTAAATTTGAAATTTTTATATCTGAAATAAGACATGTTTTTGTTCCTTTATGTTATTGATGTAGTGGAGACATTTGACCCACACAATGACATACAAACACATCCGCACACACACATCAAGATATGGCAATGTGCAAATGTTTGTTTTTTGTGTGTGTGACTGTGTAGCTGAGGTCGGCTGGAGCTCAGGTGATTCAGGAACACATCTTCGAGGCCAAGGCCATTTGCAGTCTGGATATGTCTGACAATGGTGCAGTCACTTTTTATTTTTATATGTTTCTCTCGCTGCCATGCTCCATCAGTGTCCCTTTATATCTTTCTCTTTCTACCTGTCAGATTTGTTATATTGCTGTCATTCTCACAGAGAGCTGCCCTCTCCTAAACTCATATCTCTCTGTCTCTCTCTCTCTCTCTCTCTCTCTCTCTCTCTCTCTCTCTCTCTCTCTCTCTCTCTCTCTCTCTCTCTCTCTCTCTCTCTCTCTCTCTCTCTCTCTCTCTCTCTCTCTCTCTCTCTCTCTCTCTCTCTCTCTCTCTCTCTCTCTCTACAGTACTACAGTGTCTGACAATACGTCAGATTATAAATGTCTAATTAATCGATACATTGAAGCAGAGAGAATAATAGACTAATAATAGAATAATTGTGTCTGTGTTTTTGTCTCTAGCTTACTTTAACAGCTTACACTAGAGGGCATGTGTCTTAAAATGGCACCATTTATAACATAGTTGATGCTCATTTAGTTAAATGTTTTATGATTTAAGCCATAAAACATTTAACTAAATGTTTGTGAGGTTGTGAATTGCAACCAACGGCTAACTCCACCGTTCCCCCCTCCCTTTCGAAGCGCTACGGTGGCTGACACAGGACAAAGATCTTTTTCGCTTCTTTGCTGAAGGAGATGGCGTATTTATGAAACGCGCTCTGTACAGCAGTTTGTCCATTTAGGGCTACTGTAGAAACAACATGATGAATTCCATGTAAGGGGACCTGTGGTGTATATAGATAGAAATAACTAATTCCAAGGTAAAGAAACATAACGCTTCATTATGTAAGGTCTTTATACACCTCTGAAGACATAGTTATGTATTATTTATTGCATTTCTGTCAATAGATCCTCCTGAATATTACACATTGCACCTTTAACTAGTTTTACAGCATTTGAATAGATGTAACAGTTTAGATATTTAAATTAGTAACTTGCCTATTGCTTTTAAAGTTGAAAGCTCCTAAAACTTTGTTAAACGTTGGGAGTAGATGGACAACATAAACTTGAACCCATTGGAACTCAATGGACTGCTGCAGGGCTATCACACTTGTCTAAACACATATCCAAACACACACAGACAAACTAGTGCCATTGTGAAATAAATTATTTGAATGATCAGAGGTGACCGGCTCCTCTGAAGTTACTGTTTTTCTGCCCCTAAAGACTTTTGACACCTATGGTAAAAGTCACTATAATAAGTGAAAAGTAAACAACTGCTAGTAAAAGCCTTTGATAAAATGGGAAAATATAGAAAATAATTTTTAAATAAACATTTTTTATTTTCTCTCTGTACCCCGCAGGTTTTGAGAGCAATATGGTTACTCTAATTCTCTCCATTGGTCGCAGTCAATCTATTCAACACCTGTCAATCGGACGCAACTTTGCCATGAAATCAAGGTAAAGCATGGATTCTTTACATTGTTTAGATTTTAAAGATGATGTGTGTGATTTTGGAATATACTTTTTTCATACCCAAATTAATATGCATATCTCAGTAAGACTGTTTGATTATGACAAAAATTATAATCACAATGGTTGAGATTTCGTTTTTTAAGTCAATAAATAGATAAATTATTAATACATAAATAACACATTAATACATAAATTACAATAAACGTAATCACGAATAAAAAATAAATGCATAAAATAAATAAATCAAAATATAGTATAAATGCATGTATTCAAACAAATATTATTATGAGACAATCCTTGCAAAAGGGAATGTGGCACAATAATAATAATAAGTTTTACCTGTTCATAATTGTTGAAATTGAAAATCAAATTAATTGTACAGCCTTACATCTGTTTCAGTATTTCCATTTGGTGATATTTTATCTTTTGTCAAATGGCACAGAAATGACACACTTCACCTTTAAAAGCCTTATTTCATTTTTATTGAAATCCTCCTGTCAGTTGATCTCTCCAGCTTACTTTCTCCATATCATCTCCTGCTTTCATTTATATTCCTGAGGAATGTTTTAAACACCTCCTCTTTCTCTCAGATCTCTTACCGATGTATTACACCGCCTCGTACAGCTAATTCAAGAGGAGGATTGTGTGAGTACATCATTTGTAATAAACACACACACACACACACACACACACACACACACACACACACACACTTCCCATTATTCAGTCATGGCTATAAACAGGCTCTCCCAATCGGGGTTTGTATTATTGCAGACAAAATCAAAACTTTCCCCTGTCCGCCAATGATCTCAATATCAACCTACAGACCACCGATCTTATATAAAACCATGTGGAGGAAGAGCTGCTGTTTGAAGTCTACAGTATAACACATACAGGGTGATGTTAGTGTGTGTTTGCCTGAGTTTGTGTCTGTAATACTAGAACCAATAAAGAGAGGAAGTCCACAGAGACGGCCCCCCTTTCTCTCCCTCCAGCAAGTTTGGAGTTTTAATTACCCAGAATCCCTCTCCATCAAGACACGCCCGGGCTCAGTAATTACACAAGCAGCTCACAGACACTACTCATTAAAATTCACTCTCAACTTTATGTAACTTCATCCACATGATACTGAGAATTTATGTTCGCCGAAGGATCGACGTCGGCCTCCTGCGACCCAACCTGATATTCAGTTAAAACATTTTGATAGAAATCTTAATAAAACCTACAACCCAAAATGAATGACCAAATCCATAAAACTGATTACAGAATGTCATGAAATATTTTATGCATATTGTCTCATATGACGGTGTAGTCAATATATGTAACAGACACTCTCTCTTTCTCTCTCTAGCCATTGCAGTCTCTTTCTGTGTGTGATTCCAAGTTAAAAACGGGTACCACCATCCTCATCAACAGCCTGGCGAGTAACGTCAACCTGTCCAAGATTGACATCAGTGGAAACAGTATCGGTGACATGGGTGCAAAGATGCTGTCAAAGGCCCTTATGATCAACACCAATCTAAAGTAATTGTTAAGCATCAATGTTTGATTTCAATCCTTAATTTCACTATTATTTCAATGCTTGACATGACCTCTACATTACTTTACATTATGCAAAGTTATTATTTGTAGAAATCACAAAAAAATATCCCAAGCAGGGTCACATATTGCCTACTCATGTCCCAGAAAGTGACGTGTATCACAAATTCCTAACATTAACTGTGTTGTTTGTTGCTTACGGTGAATTGATATTTTGCTCTTTGACAGAACACTGGTTTGGGACAGAAACAATGTGACTGCGGGAGGGTTTATGGATGTGGCCAACGCCATGGAAAAGTATGACCGCCTTTTGAGTAACTTTTTAGGAGCAAAGATTGGCCTGTTAATATCTGTTTGTATGTTCAAACAGGAACACAACACTACAGAACATGTCGATTCCAATGAGTGATGTTTTACAATCGTATCGAAACAACCCTGAGAAAACAGAAGAGGCTCTGCAGAAGGTTCGTGCCATCTGCCAGTACTGTAGACCATTTTGCAAAACAAAAACAACACTGGTCAAGAAGCACTTTCAGTTTCTGTTGTTTATTTCATATATATATATATATATATATATAAAATGAAATCTTAATGATGTTCATTTGTATTCATTTTTAAATGTTCTGTTGGTTGTATTTTGTTTTAACATTTGTGTAGTGGGAAAAACTGAAACAGGAAGTGTTTATGGACCGCCGTTGTTTACGTTTTACAAAATGGTCTATATATAAACTGAAGATGACAGAAGATGATATGCAACATCTTTGTCTTTGTGTGTGTAGATTCAGGCTTGTTTAAGCAGGAACAATCGGAGACGGTGTAACACTGGTGAGGAAATGTGTCATCTGCAACATGAACTCAAGACCACACGCTCTGAACAGGTTTGACTCTGGAATAAACTGCCAATATACACCTTTATAATATTATAGATCAATATGAAGATACATTTCTAGACAGTATGCTAAGAGTCCCTTTATAGTCTACTCGGTGGCCCTGGGCAACTTTTTCTAGTTTTTACTTACAATTTACTTACAGTAATTGAAAAAGTGGGAAAAAAATTTGTTCTGCTTTAGTTGCAATTTAGGCAAATAACTGGTATTTTTCAGACTGGTTTAGCACTTGTGTGTTATAAAGTAACCAAACAGGCACTATATACTATATATACATCACAATATATGTATCAGATGCTTTGTTTTAGGTCATAATAAGAATCATGAATTTCTGTCTGTGTTAAGTTGGTGCAGGATCTCTGTAAAAAACTACAGGACAGCGTACATCCTCTAACCTGCTACAATATACAAGAGGTGCAGTCAGACATATTGTTTGCAGAGGAAACGCTCCAGCATGCAAAGACAGCCGTTAGTGTACGAGCTTACACATCTACATGATCTCCAGATTCTCAATGTGATCATTTTATATGTATTTTGGATTTTTCCCCAAAGTATCACTGCAAAATAATGACGAACGTTCTAAGATCTTTGACATTTGTGCTTGTCCCTCAGTCTTTTGTAGGGCTTTATGAATTAAGGAGGGCGCCCTCTAGTGGTGACATGCTGAAACACATTTTCATTGACACTGCTAAAGCCCTCAAGAGTGAGATCACTGAGGAAATCCAGGTGAAGTTTTATCATGTTTTAACTGTTGTGTTCACCCAAAAATAAAAATCATGTCATCATTTATTCACCTTCATGTCATTCAAAATCTGTATATGACTCTTCTGTAGAACACAAAAAAAGATATTTTGAGAAATGTCTCAGGAGTTTTGTGTCCATGTAATGGAAGTCAATGGGGGGCAATGTTGTTTGGTTGCAAACATTTTTTTAAATATATTTTGTGCTCCGCAGAAGACAAAGTAATACAGGCGAGTAAATGATGAAAGAAATTTTGTCATTGTTAATCAGATTTTCTTGTGGTGTGCAGGAACTGGCAACTACAGTGCTGCAGTCTGCGCAGTCGACCTGCCCCAGAGTCGTCCAGAGGTCAAGTGTCAGCGAGCAGCTGGCAGATTGTGTGAGCAAGAAGATACGCCATGCTGCAAATTTCATTCAGAACACAATGCAGGAGGCAGAGAACAGCATCAGAAACAAACTTAGGTGAGACATGCAAATAAATATAAATATGCAGTACATGTAACAATGATAAATACTATATTATAAAAATAATACTGCTGCATGTACACTAATAAGACAAAGACTATAAGATTAAGTGAGGCAGCCATGTTGAGATCACATGACCAACCAAATACTTCCTCCTTCTCTTGAACACCCATCTTTTTAGACACTTCCACTCACCAAATGCATTATAGTTTGCAAACTTGCCTGTATATACTTCATTTCTACAGTGACAAAAACATTCGCTTTTGCGTAATGTGATGTATGCGTCACTTTAAGTCAAGTTCATTGTCATTTTGAGCAACGCACCTTTGAGTGCACTTTTAAAATCTGTGAATTGAATAATGATTCCCTGAATCTTGAGTAATAGTTTTTGTCTCTCTCAGTGAACTGAAACTGTCTGTCAGCGTCTCTCTGGTGGAAAGTATAATTGATGAAGTTCTTCAGGATTTATCAGTGGCTCAGGAAAAGCTAGTGAGTGTTTTATATTTGTGATTGTATATATTTAGCAAATGAGAACTGTGTGATATGTAACATATATCTCGCTTGCTTTCAGGACAAGCACATGAGGGAGTTTTCTCAGTCCACCAATATGAAGGCCAATGTTCCTCAGCTTAGAGTGATGGAGCATGAATTCCCTACTGATGATGTGAGTCAGTTCAACACATACTCAGGGTTCTTTTCACTTTCAGTTTCCACGTAACAATGTGTAAATGATCAATTAAAGCAATATGCCACTCAGGCATTTGTTGCAGTGAATTTTTTTTATCAATTCTTGTTCGACTCTTTATTTTATCATTGGTGATTATTCGTTTAGCAGACACTTTAATTCAACGTGACTTACAAATGAAGGAGCATTTAACATTTTTGCGTAAGAGCCAAAAATAAGGCAACAACAGCACAAATAATACCAATGTTTATTTGTTAATAATAATAATAATACTCAGAATACAATTCTGCAAGATTAATATTATGAATAATTTGTATCTGAAAATAAAGCGATGCCCACGTTTTGAGAGCACATAGTAAAATTACTTTTATTCATATTTTTTCCATATTCTTTCTCAATTCAACATTTTCAGTTTGGTTGCAGATATAATATTTATAATTATATGTTTTAGTCATCATTAATATATTAATTAATGCATATGTAATGTATTTATTTTTTAATACTTTAATACTTATATTCAGAATTATTCAAGATTTGTAATTTTGCACATATCATCAAAAGAAAAATACATTTAATTGATATGACTTATTTTTCCTATAAAAATTATATTTAGTTTCTTTTCATGGTTTTTCAAATCTGTCTATCCTGTTTCAGTGGTTAGATGTGAGTTTGATTTCCGTCATGTGTACAGCTGTGCATTAAGATGATTTTCTCTCTGCACGTCCCCAGTACGTCCCAGTCATCTGCAGGGGCAGCTTCCACTCCCGCAGCATCCGTCCCGCCCCGTCCATCAAAAGTAAGTCCCCTGCTGACAGTAAGAAGAGCTTCTTGTCAACTGGCACATTTCAGGTTGTGCCCTCCTAAATCCACTCCCATTGGATATAACTTACACGGTTGACATGGCCGGTTGTTATCGGAAAGATGATTGGTTTTAACAAACCCTTGCAGCAGACACCACAGCTGTTGAGGTCAGAGGTCATGTTCAGGTCTGTTTAATTATGCAGTCATCAATGATGTCAGAACTGATGGGTCGGAGGGTTGTCAACCACCTTATCTGAGCTACAACCGGGATGTTTGAATATTGAACTAAGTGTAAGTCATTTTCAGCATGTCTGATATTGTAAGACACAAATCTACTATTTCCTATCATTAATTTCCAATTTTAATAGAACATTCGGACCTACATTCCTTCCCCATCGAGTTTCTGTTTTACTCGACTTCATTACGGAAGTAAATTGGGTTGCATGTTGACTTAAACATCTAAAAAATTAATATCACATAAGAGTTCTTGTGTAGTCGTGTGCGATTGTGTGTATGTGATGAAGTATACATCAGTCCCAGTGTGCACTTCAGAGCCTTGTTGTCTGTGAGCCCGGGATCCCCTCTCCTGGGATTTCCCCTCCTTGTCCAATTGCTTGTGTCTCTGTGTGGTGTGTGAGAGGGTGGGGGGATTTTGGGAGGTCTCACTCTGTCTGTAGACTGAATATAATCAGCTGTATGTCACACTGCAGGCAGGAGCTAACTGGAGCATAGCCATGTTACTCTCACACCACTGAGCCCTTCAGACACAGGGAGGGGTCCCACCCGCTTACAACCGTAACAAAGCGTCAGAGCCCCACCCCCTGCCCTCCACCCTCCTCTGCCTTTGCTCTTTTGTGTATACCTGGCCTCTTATTACAGATTTTTTTTCTTGGTTCATCTTTATTGTAAGTTTGTATATGAATCTCATGAAACCTGTCTGAGTCATATTTAATCCCACAATCCAAAGTGTACAAACAGGAAATAGAAAAACATTTAGACTGTTAAGTATTTAAATGTTATAGTCATCTTGTTTTTTTTAAAATAAAAGTGTAAATTAGAGTTTTTGTATAACACGTTAGGTTGTCACAATGTACCAGTATTAGCGATAACTATATTAAAGGAGCAATGTGGAGATTTTAGCGGCATCTTGCGCTGAGGTTGTGAATTGGTTCACTCCACCTCCCTCCCCTCCGTTTCGGAGCACTACGGTGGCTGACACAGGACAAAGATGTCGTCACATTTTAACTTCTTTGCCAAAGTAAATAAAGTATTTACGAAGTACAGCAGTTTGTCCGTTTAGGGCTACTGTAGAAACAACATGATGAATTCCATGTAAGAGGACCCGAGGTGTATGTAGATAGAAATAACTCATTCCCAAGATATTAAAAACATAACGGTTCTTTATGTAAGGTCTTTATACACCTCTGAAGACATAATTATGTATATTATATTGCATTTCTATCCTCCTTAATATCACACACACCGCCTTTAAAAACACTTTTATTGATATTTTGTTAATACAACACGTTATATTGTAAATAATCCAGTGCAATATATGGTTTGATTTTGGGGTGAAATATGACCCAGACATGTTTTCTTGTGATCATCAGTGATCATCATCCCAGGATTTATCTTCCTCTTTTTTCACTTCCAACCATTTTTTCCTTCATCTTTCTTATCGTCTGCTGCATATAAGAATATTCAGCCCTCTCCTTCTATCTCTCTGAACACCTCTGTATATTTCCTCCTCTCTGTATTTCAATTGTACATATATGTATAAATATACAGGATTCATTCCCACCCTCTCTCACTATCTCCCTCCGTTTTCCCTTATATCCTCTCTCTCTGCAGGTCTGTTAGATTTGGAAGGGGAACAGCAGGCGCGTGTGGTCGCGCATCCTCAGCAGGAGGTGGAGAAGAGAGCAGGAGGGGGAGGGCTTCAGGTCTCCGGAGTAGGAGCGGTGGAGAGGAGGCGGGCCCTGTCGTTGTCGTTGGCGACGGGGCCGTCGATCACAGCAGCAGGCCATCTGATGCCAGTAAGCCCCGCCTGCTCGGGGAGAAAGGCGGATGCTGTTGCCGCTCCCGCTGCTACTGCTGCCGCTCTTAGCAACAGAGAGCCCCGGCGCTCGGAGCCTGCACTTCCTCAGCCCCCTATGGACCTGCCCATCGAAGGCCACACATTGAGGCACTACACACGCTCCAGGCCCCGACCCAACCGCCGGAACAAACAGCCTCCCAGCAAGTCGCAGGTAAGACGGGTGCACAACCGGAGAGGAGGGTCGAGAATGGGAAGAAAGGAGAGAATTGAGGCAGGGATGGATGCGGCTGAGAGCCGGCTGAGAAGGGGAGAAAGAAAGAGATGTGGAAATCTGGGGAGGGAGGGATGGAGAGCCGGAGGTTGCCGTCTGATGGCGGAGCTCAGGTTGGTTCATCCGCAGCAAAGCTCTCGGCACCCCCAGGGTCTCTCCTCATTTTTCTCTGTCTCTCCATCCTAATGTTTTAATGGTTGGTCTTGGTTGCGATGATCTAATATGTAGTGAGAGATGCTCAGAATGAGGATGCTGCTGGGGTGGGTTGAGAATTTTTGGGTGTGTATCCTCCATTGCCTTTTCGAAGGCTGTGTGTGTTTGTGGTGCTCAGCTGGGTGGTGTGTGCACTGTCAGAACAGGGCACAGTTTCTGTCCACTGGTTATGGACGGTTTTGCTCGGTGTGACCGCTGTAGCATTTTAATTATTAATGCTTCTAGATCAAGAAGGGTCTCTCTCCTTGTCTCCCCTGCGCTCCCTCTCTTTCTTTCATCAGGAACGGAGGATCCCTCTATTGGTGGCATTCCAGTGTGTGCCAGAGTGTGGGATTGAAATCTATTTATTCACCATCTGTGTGTGTGTGTGTGTGTGTGTCCACCTTCATTCTTGTCATAGCTTGATATCTCTGTACATTCCTTAAAAAGCAAACCAAATGTTTGTGTCGTCCTTGGAACGTAAAAACAACCCAACTCTCCGTTACATGCGAGAGGTTTTAGCGCTGTGTGAATGAGATGTTCAGGTCGTGTGTGACAGTCGCTGTTTTTCTGCTGCTGATGCTGCAATGGCTGCGTGCGGTTGCGCTGGCACACGCACATCTCCTGCGATTCCTGACGTTCCTGTGGAGTCACTGTCTGTGTTCCTGATATGAAATATTACGATTTCTTCATTACGTGTGTTGGAGAGAAAGAATGATCTCATATCTGCGTGTAGCGGTTACACTCGCACATCCAGTGAATGGTCACTTGGTAAATGGTTGTCATAGTGATGGGTTCTGAATTGTAGTTGCTCACACACACACATGCCATTACACTAGCGTGTGTCTAATGTGCATGTGGTATGTTTATTGATGGCTCTATTGTGAGGTTTTGTGTTTGTCTATACGCCTGTGTTTGATAAGGATGCCGTTGTGGAATTCTTTGTGTTTCAGTTCATTTTACATGGTTGTCTGTTTTTTTTTTTCATTGGTATGTTAATCCTTGACAAGCAGTTTACAGATTTTACCAGTGATGTTATGCAGTAGTAATGCCATGGTATTTTGTTGCCATGCATGATGTCATTTTCATGACATTTAACATTTTTTACACTGTAAAAAATATTTGCTGTGGTTATGCAACAGTTTGCCAGTAACTTAGTGTAGATTTATATTGATCTAATTTATTGGCAACGGTTTGTTCAAAGATAAATGAACATTAAACATTAACTTTACAGAAAAAAAACTATAAAATAACAGCCTCATGCAAGCATTTCTGGGAACCAAAACTAAATAAAAAACCCAGAAAAAGGTTCATGAGGATTTTTGGTTCCCAGAATGCTTTGCATGAGGCTGTTATTTAATAGTTAATGTTTAAGGTTCATTTATCTTTGAACAAACTGTTGCCAATAAATTAGATAAATATAAATCTAAACTAAGTTACTGGCAAACTGCTACCACTAATACTGTAATTTTTACAGAATTTTTTAACAGTGTTACCCTCTGACAGTGTCTGAAAACTTTAATAATCTTCTGTATGATAACATTAGCCATTGGTCATCGTGGTTTGTATATGATTGGATTTCCTGTATGTTTGAGCTCATTCCATAGATCTATATGTGCTGTTATGTGATGTCATTGTCTGTGTATAAGAACTGTTTCCGTGTTGTCATGACAACCATGAGTGTAGTGCTGAATGTTGTCATGACTTCCTGTTGGCAGATAGCAGCCATTAAAGTTTGTATCCTCACACAGTAAATGACAGGGGTTATCACATACTGATACATTTACTGATAACATCTTCACATACAGCGTAACCATGGCGACAGGCGTGTGTGCTGTGTGTGAGGGACAGTGGAAAGAGGGGGGATTTTAAAAGAGGTGTTGTTAAAGGGATAGTTCACACAAAAATGAAAATAAATCATGTCATTCATAACCTATATGAGTTTCTTACGTATGCGTAACACATAAGAAGATGAAGAATGTTGGTAAGCATGAAACATCTTTGCAATAAAAGCGAATGTTGACTAAAACTGCCAAGATTTTTAGTAAGTAAGAATTTAAAGAGTAAATATTTTGTGATTTTTAAGGTCCTACTTTGGTTTATAAAGTGTCCAACAACACGCATACAAGGTGTAAAAACACGTTAATTTGCTAATAATAGGCTGTTATTATAACCTTACTTCTTAAATGATTCGTTCGGCAAAATCAGTCACGGAAATGAAATTAGAACGTCCGACGACTCTTCAAGTGAGTCGACTCCTTTTTTCCCAAGCCAATAACTTTGTTAAAATTCACAAGCGTAGGTAAATAATGACAGAATTTTTAGGTAAACCGTCTCTTTAATGTGTAGCTGTAGACTGGTATTTGTGCTTGTTATGGGGTGTATTCGTGTATGCGCTTCTGAGGTCATTGTGCAGTCAGGCAGGGCAGCTTTTTCAGAACAGACTCTCTGGAGAGTTTGGCGCCACTGTTATCACAGGGATGGGATGAGACTGCTGTTGTCATTTCCTCAGATCACCTGAATGTATGTGTGTACTGTATGTTGTATGTTCATTCTTTGATATCAGCGTGATTTGTTGGCAAGGGTGTGTGTCCATATTGTGAGATGGTGATACTTCTTTGCTGGTGAAAATCCAATGACAGGTGGTGCCTCAGGGAGAAACTCATATGACCGGAAGAGAGACGATGACATGATGGTCTAGCGTGTGTGTGTGTTTGTGTGCCTTTTTCTATAGCTCATTTGACTTTTACAGGTAGTTCTTCAGTTTTCCCTGAGATTTTTTACAAAAGATTTAAATATCACCTGTAAGTCAAACATGCCCTTTTCGTGTAAACTGACAAAGCTTTTTTGTTGTTTGTTCATACTAAATTTATAATTGTTTGTCAATTTTTAAAATTATAATCACTGTATGCCACAAAACCTTTTTTTGTGTTGCACAGAAAGGTTTTGAACAACATGAAGGTGATTAAATGATGACAGCACTTTTATTTTTAGTTGAAGTAACCTAGTGGCAGCCCTAAAACCTTTCTTACAAACACCTCTAGATAAGAAGCACTTTTTGGCCGATGGTCAAGAGAAGCCCATCCATGTGATGACCCTTATTACCTTCTAAAATTCTCTCAGTGATCTCCTGCGATATTTATTGTCTGCCAATTCTACTGAACAAGACAGTCTGTTCCCTACTTCCCAGTGTGACAGGTATATTCCAGAATTTTACTTTCTGTTATACGACCACACACCAATCCAAGTCCCTTAGATTTTTTCAGAATTAAAAGAATAACTTATCAATGGAATATTTGTGGAATATTTCCACAGATTTTCCACGTAAAATGTAAAAAAAACCCCCGAAGATCGCAAATTTACAAGAAAAACGAGGTAATCATGTAATTTTACAGTAGAACTGTTATATTACAGTTCTGCCAGAAGATTTCTTTACAGTTTATTTTTGAAACATGGTCAAAAACTGTAAAATTACAAGAAAGACCCAAAATTTACAAGAAAAATGGGGGAAACAATTTATTATATATCCTTATATCCTGTCATTTTACAGGAAAAAATAAATTTTACGGTATATTTCTGTCGCTCCATCTTTTTTTTTTTACAGTACAGAGCTTATTCAAGCTACAATAACATTTCTCTGTAGGTGTTTCAGAAAAAAACTTCATTGAATCAGATTGAGTCACTTAGATGCAGTACTGCCTACTGAGCTTGTAGTTTCACTGTTGAAAGACAAAAAGCATTGCATTGGTGCAGCAGTGCATCATAAACAAGCTCATCTCCCATACTATCTGACAAACCAGCAAACCAGATCAGCTCAAACCAATAAACTAGCTGATTTACAACCAGGACAATATCTAGACAAAGGCCTGTGACATTCTGGGATCACTGTCTCAGAATGACACCATAAGATATCATAACACTGGTCTCAGTTCAGAGTTTAACCCAGAGGTAAAGCTGGCATTAGAAAGAACACTGTGTTCACTCCTTCAGTCTGTATCTCTTCTTTATCCACTGAATTTAAAGGGGAACCGTCAAAGAAAATCCACCACAGTGTACACAAAGCCATGAGTCAGGACATGTGAATTGGACATCTTTGATCGGCGTGTTAGCTTCCTTCTTTAGCACTTGATCCCTGAACAGCCTCCTATAGGACCCAAACCGGAAGAGTCTCATATCAACATAACACAATCTATATGTCTGTTTATGGCTATATGTGGAACAGAATATAAAGCCTGGACATTTTTACGACGTTAAACAAGCGTTGTTTTCTGGTATTGGTATATAATTATGTTTGAGTTGCGCTGTTCATACAGTGTGTTTTGTAGGAGAATATGATTGTGTGTTATTGAGATGTGTGGGAAACACCTCACGACGTAGCGCCTTCCCTGCCTCTCTTTTTGAAGATGGAGTGATGAACGCTTTGCCTTCCCATTGGCCGAGAGGTGCTAAATAATTTATAATCCGCTCCTCATGCGGTGTGCGGCGGCTCATTTGCATACGGTTGCTATAGCTCTGCAGTGGTCTCTCTCTCTCTTTCGGTCTCTCTCTCCTTCTCATCCTGCAGTACCCAAACTGCCCGAAGGCCTCACCGTCTGTGTAGCAGCAGGAAACAGGCAAAACACACAGACTGGGCACCCTGTGTTTTTGTGTGTGTACAGTGTGCGTTGAACCAAAAGATACTAATCTGGCATTGTTGTACAGTTGACGTAAAATCCAAGTGTACTTTTTCTTATATCTTGTTCATGACTTTGAAATTGATGGATTCTAATGAGATTGTATTAGTTTGCTTCATCTCTGAAATGAAAAGCCTCTGTCCTCCAACCACCACCACCAGATCTCAAATATTTTTTCAAATAAAATAAAAATAGTGAATTTGTATAATGCTTTTATATCACAAAATGTACATTTGCATTCATGCACTTTTATCTCCAAAACAACTTACAATGCATGTAAATTATACATTGTATCAGTATGTTTGTTCCCTAGGGATCGAACCCTTGAAGTTTATGTTGCCCATAATGCTCTATTGAGCCACAGAAACAACAGTATGTAAGTTACAGAAGTGAAATGGATTCTTAATGCCGTTTCATGTTAAGTAAGGTTTTAAAGGTCTTTGTCTTCTGTACAGCTGCGGAAATTATTAAGAGACCGTTTTAAAGCATCATTTCAGTTTTTCTGAATTGTCTATTTATATGGAGGTGTTTAGGTAAGATTATCATTCTTGTTTCATTCTGTGAACTTCTAACAATATTTTAACCAAATTTCAAATACAAATATTGTTTCTATTTGCATTTATTTGCAGAAAATGAGAACCGGAGAAACAGGTCAAAATAATAGGAAAGATGCCCTGTTTTTAGATGTCAAATACTGAAGTGACAAGTTCATATTCACATTTAAACAATGCAACAGTGATATTTGTATTCAGGAAAAGTTCAAAAACTATTTTTTATGTGATACCCTCAATTCGTCTTTCACATTGCTGTTGGATGACTTTGTCACTCTTGAGGTATGATTTTGTTAAAATTTAACAGACACTGGACTGGAATGACAACACATCTAGAAATGCTGGTTTGAAATGAAAAGTTGGAGTGGTCTCTTAATATTTTCCCCGATTTAATTTTATGAATGATATTGGCTGAGCACTGGCATATCTGACAATAGATGACCTCCATATCGGCTATTACTGTAGCTGCATGACATATTCACCACTGATGAGCAATCATACTTTCATTCTGTGTGTGTGTGTGCGCTCGAATGTGTGTGTGTGTGTGTGTGTGTGTGTGTGTGCGCGTGCGTGCGTGTGTGTAAGGGGTATAATTGTATTAGGTGATGGGGGAACAGACAGAGAAATTGAGTTGGGTTTGGCTCTCTGGTGGCACAGCATGGGCAGATGTGCTTGAAGACAAATCCATGGCAAGCAGGTTTGCCTTGCCTTGTCTGCCTTGAGTCCTTTAAATCTGTGTTATTCTAAGGACCAGCCCTATGTTGTGCTTCTGCAAATTAAATTAAACATACTGTACAGCTCAACTGTGTATTGCTTTAGGACAAACTATAGCTTCAGATTCACATATAGGTTTAATTGAGCGAATGACCTTGTGTTTGTTTGTTTGTTTTTGTGTGTGTGTGTGTGTGTGCAGGAGCAGGCAGCTGAGAGCGAGAATGAGGCCAATGAGAACATGGGGAGGGTTGATGAAGGTGTAGAAGAGTTCTTCACCAAAAAGATCATCCCTGATGATCCCCTGTGAGTACACAACAACACAAACAAATACACCGTGAATACCTGAAAAAAAAGGGTTATTACTGTTTTCATCATTTTCTTAAGCAGTTTCTAGTATTATATTGCGTTTAGCTTTTTAATATATTTAGTTTTGTCAAAAGTAATACTGCTACTGTAATTTTAATACAATTAGTTAAACAATAAAAATAATCTGAACCGTCTAGTGGTTTTTATACATGTTTAGTTTAATAACATCGGCTTGTTAAGGTCTCAATTGTTATTATACTAAAATACTGTGTATCAAAAACGAAACAAAATTTGATCATGTTTTTTTGTTTAGTAGTCATGAAACATGTATTTTAGTTTAATTTCTTTTTTTACACTTTACATTTGCTTTTCGCATTTCAGTTAATGAAAATGTTTTCATTTACCTAGAACTCGATTCTTGTAACCACAGAATATAATTTTTATAACTCGTGATCTTGCTAACAAAGAAATGTCCTTGCTGGTTGTCAAAAGACATTTCCCATCATGCCTCTCCTCTCCTCGTGTTCAGAAAGCACCAGAGGGAGGAGCCCCTCATTAAAGCACAACCTGCAGAGCCCACGTGTGTCACCACAACCGCCCCTCCCACCACCTCCACTACGACCCCCATCCCCACCACAGCCCCCTCCAAAAACATTAAGAAGAAGTTCGGTGACTTTTTCGCCTTTAAGAAAGTCCGTGCGGGCCGAGGGGCCAAGGGCGAGGGCGGTCCCGAGGGCAAGGTCAAAAAGACTTCCATAGCGGATCTCATCCGACCCCTCCGGGAGGCGGCGCGTGCGGAAAAGGAGAGAGAAAGGGAGAGGGAAAGAGAAAAAGAAAGGGAACGGGAACGGGTGAAAGAGAAACAGAAGGAGAGGGAAAAAGAGAAATTGGAAGAGGAGAACGTTGTCAAGGCCGCCACAGTCACCATTCTCACCATCACGGATTCCACACCAGCTGCACCGGTCAATGAGGACAAACTGTCACCCCGGGCTCCTTCACCTGTTCCCACACCTGCTCTGACCCCACCTGCATCCACTCCCACACCTCCCGCCTCCTCCCCAGGCCAAACTGAAGAGGTCCCGGCACTGCCACCCGATGCACCCTCCATCCCCACCAAAACTCCCAGCCCAGTCCCAGTTGTGTCACCCTCAGAACGAGAGAAAAGCAGGAGCCTGGAGAAGAGCCGCACCCCAGATGGAGAGCGGAGGCCCAAACCCATCCGTCGCTCGCTTAGAGAAGGAAAATCGCAGTCTCTCATTCTGCTCTCAGATGTCTTGCCAGAGCAAGACGGCACGGCTATGCACGCCAAGGTAAGTAAGCACTGGTGCTGGGTTCCGATTGATTTAGATGTTAAGTAAATGAACGTCACGTTTAGACCGATAGATGTGGATTGAACAGCCATTTTGATATGATCTCAAGATATTGATATCAGCATTGGCTGTGTACTAGTCTTTAATTTGAGATTGGCTTAAAGATGTTTAGTTACAACGGATAGAATAAAAAAACTGTGGCAGTCTGAAATGTCTAAAAGTACTTTTGTAGACAAAAATATAAAGTTTCTTTAATTAGAAGACTTTTTAAACATATTTTTGTAATGGATGACGAAAAGCAAATAATGACTAAAAAAGCCAATAAGAGCCGTTCAGCTTTAAGAGACAATAGAATGATTTTGCACATTTCTGTCAAAGTGGGACTACTTTGAAAATGTAGAAAAAATTGAAATGTAGAATACGTTTTTTGACTGGTAATGTATAGATGGGTTCAAAGCAACAGCATAAACAAACGTTACTGCGCATGCACACTTGTGTGTCCAAAACGTAACTTCCGGTACACGTCCGCAAAGAATAGAGTCCCTGCAGATTATTTCTGATTTCACGTAAATTACATTAGCTAGTAAGTTAAAAGTATGTCTAGTCAGTATTATTTTGGGTTACCAGTAGAAGAACCGTTACTTGGCTAAACTTAAATGCGACAAACACACAACCCAACAAATTGTTTATTTAATAAAATTTGTATACAAAAAAATATTAATATTAATAAAAGAAGTATACATAGTATTATTATTAGCCACTAGCCAGACCAAACAACAAAGTTGTTAACTTCAGGCCGGGCGTGTGCGTTCGATGAAACCATCTGTACCATTGTACTACATGTTAAGCATATTCATCTACACAAAGAATACAATGGGAGTAATTGTTCCTTTGGTTTCTAATATTGCATGTGTCAGATCTCTTCTAGATATGGTTTCCATTTCTTTTATGGCAATGTTTTTCTGGCAACTGAGGTGTTTTTGTTCTGTAGATTCTGTAAGGAGGGTGTCAGGAACATGCAACGGGCAATGTGAATTTGAAAATAAAACAAGGCTGATATTTCTGTGCGATTTACTAGAAGCACATATAAAACTGTATAAACAATATGCTGAAAATGCTCTATTTGCAGCACATGCTGTTTCGTAATGTGATTCTGTAAGAAATGCTAAAGACAAATAAGGCAGTATTCAGTTGTTTGCCCTCTGTTTGCTATTCCAAAAAGCACTCTAAGAGGGTTATTTTTATATAGGTTTACATTGACTGCTTCCTGTTTGTCTGACATGACTTCTTAAAAAGTGTCCACACGTTCCAAGAATAAATATTGATTTGAAAGGGTTTTTTTGTGCTGTAAAACTGTCCTAAGAGGCTCTTGTTGCTCTGATGACTCTTTAGAAACATGCATCAGAGAGCTTTGAACAGCGACTCCATGTCATGCTTCACCGCATGGGCGTCACCAAAACACCTCCTTCTGACTCCAAACAGAACCAGGTCAGTGTGTGGCTATTTCCTGTGTTACTAAAAAGATACTGATTTTGACACTTGCCTTTGATGCTTTCAATTGTTAAAACTGTTGTTCTGTTTTTATTGTGATTGATCTTTTCCTCTTTAAACAAAAGCTATCACAGAGCTTAGCTCTAAAGACCTTGAAACTTTATTAATAGCTGTAAATAATTCACCATCAGCGGATTTGATGCTGTGTAGGTTGCTCGTATGAACCAAAAACACCTTTCCATTGTAATATTTGTCTACATGGTTTAAAACCTAAAGCTTAATATCAAATATCAAAATTATTGCTCATGCTTTACATAAAAGGTGCAGGTGTATTAGGGATTATACACTTACTTGAGTAGGCATCTGAATTAAAGCTGTTATCCTCTTACAGAGTAAAGATGAGGAGCTGAGGAAAGCCAACTCTGAGGGTAAGACACATTTCTCAGTTGTCTCTGTGCTGGGATCTGCATTAGTAATGCTGTTTCAGCAGATGGTTGTGTTAACAGTGGTGATCTCTGGGTTTTTGCTATGGAGTTTCAGGTGTGATGGACTTTGAGTGGTACTTTTGGGATTTAAAATGTAGTGCAAGTCGTCTCTTTTACTTGCTTTCCTCTGGTTTACCGATTTTGTCTGTTCATCTTTATTCGTTACATTTATATTTTATGCATGTGGTAGACACTTTAACCAAAGTGACTTACATTTCATCAGTATTGAATAGAACCCACAACCTTTGCTCTATCAGTTTATCTACTGGAACATATTTAAATGGTAAAATATTGACAGTTGTATTAAAGGGACTGTTCAATTAAAAATAAAGTTATTTACTCCCCCCCCCCCAAAACTCATCACCGGGGAAGCTGTTGCTATAGTTAATATAGAACATGACTACCATTGACTTCAATGGATCACAAATGAAACAGATAATATTAACAGTACAGAAAGCTAAAAATATACAAACCTGTCCGCTATTATCTTAAAGAAATACGCAAATAGTAAAAACACCCTCCATATAAACCATGAAACCAATAATCTCTCAATAGTCGTGTATTATTAGGCTACAAGGACGTATTTTAATCTCAAAACTTCCTCCTCTTTAATTAAAATGTGTTTGAGACTTCCTGGTTCCTTAATTTTTTAAAGGTAAAAGTCCCTAAAGACGTAACAGAACTTAAAGGAATGCTTTAGCAATTAACAGGTTTCTTAAGTGAACCATTTTTTTCTTGTAACCTGTGTTACAAGGTTTTTTTAACGTAATGGTTTTCATGCATCCGGGCACAGACCTCTGCTTCTAATAATGATAGTACTGTACATGCACCGTTCATTTGTGTAAGATCATCTGCTACATAAATAAATGTAAATTACAATGGCTTGCTAGTGCACCAGCGCTCAAATCTACAATTCATTCTGTTTATGGTAATGACAGTTTTAAATCAGAAGGCTGGTTGTCTTCACTTGCTGCCATGAATACCTCTGAGCACTTTGTTAATAATTTACATGCAATTTCATTGCTGTCCACAACAGCCATTTCCTTAAGCTAGTTTCAGTGTATTCTTATGCATAAGCAAAGCTCAGCATGTATTTAACGTTGATGTGCAGTATTTTTTGCACGGGTCTGTTTATCCATTTCCTTCACTGCGGTAAACTTTGCTTGCTTTTTAGGTGCGATACTTGACAAACCCGAGCCACCGGCCACATTTATTAAACCCCGTACAATGTCCTCATCATCAGGTAATGAATCACTCGACCTCAGCATTTCTCATTTCATTCAGAATGAAATCACAATACGGTTAAACATTTCTCCAGACACCAGGCGACCAACCCGCGTGAGCCAGAGTGCTCAGGAGTTTCACCGTGCAGAAAGGCCAGTCCTCCCAGAGCGTCCTATAGGCCCGTTGCCTCCTAAACCGCTCCTAAAGTCCACCCTACTTTCTACCAGTGAGACAGCCAGGACAGCCACACCCACTCCCAAGCTGCCCAGCCCCTCTCAGGACGAGGTACCAGAGACCGTTTCGCTCTCCCATCCCCAAGAAAATGAAGCCCCGAGCCCATCTCCCCGCAGAGAGATGCCACCGGCACCCTCGCCGCGGAGGATTCTCAGCACGGACATCCGAGAGCGTGCAGAGAGAGCACAATCTGTCTCCGAAGGTTTGATTTACTGTCAGTCTGTTGGGGATGATGGGACATTCTGGCCTCGGAGAGCCAGTTTTCACTTAATACTTGATTTAATTCGAGCTCTCGAGCACACACACACACACACACACACATGCTAATGATACACATTACTGTCCAAACAAATTTGTAATACTACTGTAGGGCCAACCAGCGAATGTGTTGATTCAGCTCTTCCTCTCGATGGCCAGTTTTCATGCTCTCAGAATCTGTGTCCTCTTATAGGGTTTGGCCAATGGCAATTCAATTACCGCCGTCCCATCAGTGATGTAATTCAATGCTTGTGAGTCCAGCAAATGGGATCTGATGAAACAGTTTTCATTGGTTGAGTGTATGCCCAAATACTATTTGCATCTAGGCCACTTTGTATCTCCAAATGTTATTTTAGTGCAATAACCACAACACAGAGAATAAGAATCTTGTGATAACGTGATAAGCTGAACATTCCCTGGTGGTGTCAAGTGTTGCTTATGTCTGGCAGCGTTTTCTGTGGGCAGCGAGAGGACTATTATTTCTTGCATTGTTCTACTTCCCCTTTCTATATTCACTATCCTGTCTAATGCATAGAATAGCTCATAATATAAAACGGTGATATTCCGGTTTATTGTTTTGCTGTAATTGAGAATGAACACAACCTTCTCTCACAGAGACCCTCCCTATACCACGGCCTCGGATGAAGCCCTCTCCCCAGCGCCGTGCCGTGTCTGTCCATGAAGAAACTCTCCTCCAGCATGTTGCCATGCTTGACCCTGAGGGTGAGCCTCACCCACCTCTGACATCACCAAGCTTTTAATCTCAATGTTGCTGCTGCCTTTCTGAAACCTTGTATCTCCATATTTCTTGATTTTTATTTTTGCCATAAATTGTTATTCTTAGTCACCCTTTGTCAATGGGTTTTGCAAATGAATAACAAAATAAAATGCCCAACTGTCATTTAATTTGAAATAATGTTTTTTATTGCTTCTCTCAGAGCTTAAGGCAGCACTGCCAAGGCGACAGAGGTCACCAGGGCAGAAGCATGTGAACCTGGGGGAACTGACGCCCTGCTCGGAGGATTTACCAGAGGGTGAGGAACGTGAGTGAAGAGATTAATGCAGTGAGCTATGAGAACACGTCTGGTGTGTGTGTGTAAAGAGACAGACTGACAGAAAGATTTGGTATTAAAAAGATGAAAGTTAATAAAAGTCTTACATAAAACACTTAAAATATCTGTAAAATATCTTTGTCTCTATTTCATTTAAATATGAATAAGACCTTTTGTAGACTGCATTAGCCGTTGCTGAGAATAACATTTTTATCAATAATAATTTTTATTGCACTACACGTTAAAAGTATGTCTGGTCAGTATTATTTGGGGTTACCAGTTGAAGAACTATTACTTGGCTAAACATAATTGCGACAAAGTTACACGACCCATTTAAATTGTTTATTTACAATTCAACACATTTTTTATTTTATACAATTATAATACAATAAATGTAATAAAATATTAATAGTTATATTATTATTAGCAACTAGCCAGACCCATCAACAAACACAGACCGAATGTTAACTTCGGACCAGGTGTACGCGTCAGATGAAACAGTCTATAACCATCTTATGTTTTGAAATGTCCACTCTTATATTAGACATCTTGCTTATGTGCCCATCATGCATTTCTGTCACAGTCAAATCAGAGGAGAGAGAAGAAAGCACCGGACAGACGGATGAGACGGACAGCACAACTGTCACAGACAGCCAATCAGAGCAAAGCCCAACCGGGCCCAGCGAGCAAGTGACCAACCAGGAGAGGGGGGAGACAGTGTCAGAGCAGCACACAACGCAGGGAGAAACATCAGACCAAAGAACTGAATCCCCCTCACCTGAGACACACGCGGACTGACCCTGCGCAAATCTATTTTCTATCATGTGTACCTTTGCCTTGCACGCCAGATTATGTACAAAAGAATGGATTATGAACAAATGCGTTTAAAAAAAAAAAAAAAGAGTAAATCGATACATATACTTGTTAATAATTATTAAAACGTGAATTCTGTTGTGTCATTAAGAGTCCTGCCTGTTTTCTTTTTTTAGCCTGTGGTTATAATTAATGGAACTATATACACAGATGCCACTTGACTCTTATTTCTAAGGAAGTGTAGCTTAAACTATATTTTTGAGGCCACTTTATTTTGTCAAATTGGCACAACAGCACCCCCTACCTGGGTAAACTGTTATTTACATTTACCCTTTACATCCCTGCATTTGATTTAAGTGCAGCACGTTTATTAGCTACATATTTCTCATTACACAACACACTATATATAAAAACCAGCCATAATCGTGAAAATAAAGTATTGTATGATATATCAGTATTTCTAAAATACATTCCAATATTCTTCATTCTAATACCAAAGCAAGGCCTCTGTTTGCAGAAAAGCCTACATGATTTGAGTCATCACATTGCGTGTTTCTACGCCCTGGTAACACCACATTATTCCCTTCAGTACACAGCAAGTGGCGGTTGTGCAGATTTGGCTGGTGAATGTTAATAGAACGCATGAGAGCCATCTGTGAGTGTAGATGTGCTGAACTAAACCAGAACTAAACCAGCCCTGAGTGTGTCATGAGTAAAACCTGAACAGCTTTAATGTTCAGCTTCCTGACCACTGTATTGCATTAAAATGCTGTGAAAATGCCCTTAAGCCAAAATTAACATTCATGTTATAACAAAAGTAAAACATGGTGTTATAATCTAAACCATTTTATTTCATGAAAATACTAGCAATTGGCACTTTTTACACAGTAAGAAAATCAAACCTGCCCTGAAAAAAATGGAAAGAGTTGTCAGTTGTAAGAAGACCATACAATCAAAGACAAACCACAAAAACAATAAGCAGTCACTCTACCTCAAATGACTCAACTTTAGAAAAATAAATCCATCTGTGCAATTGAGAGACCATAGGCTCGGGGGAATAAAGCATAGCTTTCAGTGGGTCCCGACAGCATTACCACTTCATTCATAAAAGATTCTCATTCTCATGAACCCACACCGCACAAGCTTTGACTGAAACGTCCACAAGTCAAGAACTTCCTGAGGCCTGAGGGAGAACACATCTACAAATGCCTAAACTGAAGAAATTCAACTCAAATTTGTGTAAAGCCTGATAATTCCTCTAGTACTTATAAAAACTCTGCTACTGCGTCTTAATATCTGCCAAATATGAATATGACTGTCAGCTGTTTCTATTAAGCGGTGCAAATATTTTAGAAGAACCATCCACATAGGTGAGAATGTCTTCGTACGGAGCATCTTAATTTATATACTTCTGCACATTAACTTTCTGACTCTGATTTTTATTAGTTTTATACATTAAGTCCTTTAAGAAATTAACTATTTAATCTCTGTCCCTATTACATTTCTATACAGGAATTATTAACTTTTGAGCTTAAACTGCTTATTGTTAACATTTCTTTGGTGAAGGTGTAAGTGATTTTATGATTTTGTCATTTACATTCACACATTAGGCAAGAGGTGAGGCTGCCATACCTTTAGAAATTAACTATGGTTTTATCAAAGCAGAAGTGTGTTGTTTTTGGCAGATTGATTATAATTTCTATTACCGTAGTTTTACAACAAATATCATGGTGAAACTATGGTTAATAGTAAATTTGTGGTTACTATGGTTTTACTTGGTTAATGAAGTAAATCCATGGTTCATTTTCATAAGAATATTATGGGCAAGATAAGTGTCAAAGTAATATTACATCACTCTAATATATACAGAAAAACAATATGAAGGCCAAATCCCAAAGCCCATTAAAAAAACCACTTAAATCACAATTACAACAAAAGCAACTTCAGCAAAAAATTCTTATGGTGTGAAGAAATGACATTATCAAACTCCACATACATGTACCTCTGTGTGCGTTTTACTGTAATTTAAACATGCCCAAAAGATAAACAGTGTGAGGAAAAGAAACTTAAAACAAATGTTAAGCCTTTGGCCTAAATTATTAATATAATCAGTGCAAAGAGAATGCAGTTTTGTTTCCCCTCTGGCACAAAAAAGTTGGAAAGTATGGAAAATATGTACAGAGCAAAATTAAAATCACACAGAAATGTGCCAGTCAACACTGAATCATCCAAACATGTATATAGACATACTGACAAAATCTGACAAATGCCGGTCTGGATTATCGATTAAATAAATAGAAAATGTGCAAGGTGACAAGGCTAACTCTGAAAGTAGCTCTTTTTCAATGAAAAGTCCCATTTTACTGATCACAGCACACTTTGAAACAAATCATTTTGTTCAGTATCAAAAGAAACAAGCAGTTGGGACTGTACAGTAAGGCCTCCATGTTTTGCATATGATACCCAGGTTATTCCTCAAAATGGCAGCGGGTGTGCCAGTGTCTTAGTGCTACAGGGTAGCCAGAATTCTGAGGAAAGAAATGATAAAAACACACAAAGACTGTCCCACTCCAAACACCAAGGCCTCCAAGGAGAACATGCTTTTCCCAGCCGCCTTATAGACTCCTGCTATGGCTGCACCTGTAAGAAAACATAGTAGCGCTTTGGGTTTTCTTCACACCACACACACATCTGATTGACTTCCATTAAACTGAAAAAATATATTTGCGAAACTGACAAACCTGTCAAATAAAATCAAAATACATACTTGTAAGAACACCTCCGAACAGTGGACCTATGATGCCCATGAGCAGGATGGCGATGGGGAGAAACCGTGCCATCTTATGTCTCCGGAGTGTTGAGAGAGCCAAGAGGGCAGCTGGCAGGTGGAACACCAATGAGGACACAACAGCCCAGAGGAACACACCATACCACATCTCTGGCAAAAAAAAAAAATAGATATTTAAGATTAGGTTTATCATTGGATCATTTATCATGGTAACTTGTAACATATTGTATTGTTGCCCCTGTATGACATATCGCTTTACTGCTTCCTAAGCTCTGTAAGTCGCTTTGAATAAAAGCGTCTGCTAAATGATTAAATGTAAATGTAAAAAATAAAACTAATTTGTGTTTTGGGGTAGACACAAGTATCGGTACATTGAAAATATGAAATGAGTTTGTGTTATTTACATAAACACACCCAGCATTCGTAAAAGAGGCTCAACTGATGACCAGACCCCACATCTATCACTACTGTATCTGATCCAACTGTAATTTTAGCAAACACATGTAAACATAGCTAGGCATGCTAACACATTAGCATTAGTTGCTAACACATCGTCCATTCATGCACAGCAAAGTATAGAGTACACCAATGTTGTGTTATAACATTAGATCAGTTTGAGAGCCTGTTATCACTGTCGTTGTGTGAAATCTCACCTGAGAAATCGCACAGAGACGTATCGTTATTCCCGCAGTTTGTGGCATTTTTCCTCGGCACCAAATTCAAACTGAGGATCTGTTTCACGAACCCGATCTCCACTTTATAGTCGTCCTGCATTTCTCATCGGATCAATACTGCAATCGTGCGTGAAGAAAGTGTTAAATATGAGAAACGGCATTAGAAACGACACGGGACGGTTTGTTTTTAGCACAGATGCTCATCCATCCGCACGAACGTCCACTTTAAACGCGTTGAATGCGCCTGTTATTTTTTTATTAAACTAAACGCACCGGTAATCTGTTTGTGTTACATATCACAGTTAAATAAAACTAACAAAACGATTATAGTTTAAACGACAAAAACTGTGTGCAGTTTCAGATTATCTTTCTCTCATTTGCTATAGGCTTGTGGGCGTGGCCTATAGACGGCTTCCCATAGCGGCTTCCCATGAAGTCGAACACGCCTTCCGGCGTTTGTCCCTCCGCGGTGTCCGTACGCCTGATTTGTAGCACATTTGGATAGAAATAAGCGTTGTGAATATTGTTGTGAAGGCCAACCGGTTAGATTCTTATAAATCTGATAATACCAACAACCTGACATGTTGGAAGCTCCGCATTTGCACGCGAGCCACCGTGTTTCTGTTGTTTTTTTTCGGCGTCTTAAACTGATTTAGCGGCTGTTACAGCACACCACTCAAATAAATATGAACTATTCGGATTACGACTCGGATGATTATGCCTCAAACGAGGATGAAGATTATGTGCCATCCGGTAAGAGTTTTTAGCAATGGAAGTTAGCATTGGCTAGTATGCATCACAATGTGCAAAGATGCTAAGAGGTTGCTAAGATAGCTCTACTGTAGTCAAAATAATTTATGTGTTTGAAAGAGCCCAGTTACAGTAAGTCAATGTTTTGCGATTAGTTCAAAATGAGTATTAATATCCTCCTGCTTTCTGAGAAAGGATGCAACTAAGGATGCAACAGTAGTG
This sequence comes from Oreonectes daqikongensis, assembly GCA_026939265.1. NCBI lineage: Eukaryota > Metazoa > Chordata > Actinopteri > Cypriniformes > Nemacheilidae > Oreonectes > Oreonectes daqikongensis. The sequence goes on from JAOTQM010000187.1 coordinate 6,438,809, forward strand.
ATATAACTCAAGACACCTGCTGGTCTTCATGACCATTGCTGTTTTGATCTGACAATAAATACGTAAGAATTATTAAGAGGCCCTTTTTGTGTTATATGATTGTAATAAAAAATTGTATATTTATTTTATTGGTCAGATGATAATCTGAGTGAAGATGACATGAATGAATGCGAGAAGGAAGATGGTCTGGAGGGTGAAGAACATGATGGGCAGCAGTCAGAACATGTGAAGAAGAAAAATAAGAAAAGCAAAGGTGGAATACCTATGAGGTGATTTGTGTATGGTGTTTATAACTAAACTGCTAAATGTGAATGTCAAATTCAAATAAAAGTGCAAATATTTCTCATTTGCTGTTCAAAGAAAAAGAAAGAAAGGAGGTCTTAAACTTGTAGAAGACGGTGAGGGAAGTGCAGTAGACCAGCAGGGTGCTGAAGATAAGACAAAAGAAGATTTTGCAGTCAGATCAACAGAGAAGAATGAAGAACGGCAGAAAAAGAAAGCAGATGATCTTTGGGCAAGCTTCCTGAGTGATGTTGGACCTCGACCCAAAGCAGCAGCGACTCCAAGTGCAGACACTCAACAGGTACAGAAAATGCTCAAAATAGGTTTACATTTGATGAAGTACTACAATCTGTTTTGTAAACATATCAGACTTCTCTGCTGTTCAGGACAGTATTTATTTTGAACTAGGGCTGACAATATCAGATTTTTATGACATATTTATTGTACCTGAAAGATCTATTGATATTTTTAAAGAAATAAGTAATGCATCAGTCATATTTATCTTGGCTAGGTTTGGCTATTTTGTGATTTCTCTCTTTTTGGCTAATTGAATTTGACCAAAGAGTTTGTTTTGTGGCTCATAAAGCAAAACTTTAAATGACTGTATTTACAATATTATTATTTTTGTAGAATTCGTTTTTTTTTTTTACATTTTACATATAGGCTTTCAGCAGATGCTTTTATCCAAAGCGACTAATGTGCACACATTGCTTATATTTCTCATAGTCCACAGCCACAGCCAAAACAGATCAGCCCATTAAACCCTCAGGGTCTGAGAAGCAGGGGGATAAATCCAAAGAATCTACAAAGATCACCATTACTAAGGTGTTTGACTTTGCCGGGGAAGAAGTACGGTGAGTTGAACCAGCTTTTGTCATTTTTATACATGGCCACCAGATGGAAGCAAACGTTTACTTATCCACCATAGATAAGGACGTCCAAGCAAGCAGCAGTGAATCCTGTAGGAAACAACAATTAAAAAATCAGCCAAGCATTACACTTACAATATTTATATCTGGTTGTTCATAAATAAGTTAAATTCTGTCTTTTAAGAGATAGTTAGCTTAGATAGTCTTGCAATTGATTTATGCAAAAAATGAGCTATATAAAGACCTGTTTTATATTTCACTACATGTAATATACGTTTTTGAAGCTAATGAGCTTAGCTCTGTTCGGCAGAGTTACTAAAGAAGTGGATGCAAATTCACTGGAGGCCAAGAGCTTTTTGAAGAAAGAGGAGACATCACAGGACAACAATGAAAAGCAGCCCATGTCCTCTGAACCAACGCCGTCCGCACCGCCCTCATTTGGATCCAGGTACCACCCCACACCCTTTATCCTGCGTTTCACTGTATAGTCTTTTGCAGTGTATTTGAATGATCATTTACAACCGTTGTGCCAGTTAATGAATGAAACAAAGTGTTTTCTAATGGGTTTAGTTTATTGTTTCACTGATACAGATGTGTGTAAGTCATTAAAGCCCGACTGTAATTAATTCTTTGCTATTGATGTTGTTAAATTACAGTAATTAGGTGTCATCTCCGTAATTGTCATTGGTGCTGGTAAATAGATAAAGACATCTGTGTGTGTTTGTGTATGTTCAGTGCTGGAGGTGATGTGAGACATGTCATTGATCTTTGACAGCTATGATAGCAAGCCTTTGATAATTTAATTTCATCTGTGCCTTTAGGGAAAAGCAGAGATAGCACAAATATCCTTCAACCTCAGTGCGCGCAGATGTGTGTAAGTTTGTTTCCCCCCAGAGTTCTGCTGAAGAAATCGAAAATTGCATTTATGGGTCTGTTAGGGTCTCTTTAGACTTGATGTTTGTGTTTGTAATGAAGAGGTTATCATTGTTTTGATCTGGCTTTGGCTTCTTCTTTCTATCCATGGCTTTAATTCCAGACGTCTCTGTCCTCCGAGATTGTGAATGTTTGCTGAACAGGAAGTCATAATTTTCCTGCACAGGATATACAGTATGGGTGTTTGCTTGAACAGCAGGAAAGTAGTTTGAACCCCACCCCTCTCATCCCTTTATCATCCCAAATGACACTAACTTTTTTATATCCACTTATATCCAAAATATGCTACTCACACTTTTAAAAGAGTAGTTCACTGTCAATTCTGTCATCATTTCAAACCTGTATGACTTTCTTTCTTTTGCAAAACACTAAAAAAGATATTTTGAAGGATAAATATATTCTATTGTATGGATGGACACAAAACCAATACAAGTCGATGAGTACCGCCATTGTTCGGTTACCAGCATTCTTCAAAATATCTTCTTTTGTGTTCTGCATAAAAAGGAAAGTCATACACGTTTGAAATGACAAGAGGGTGAGTAAATGATGATAGATAGACTTTTTGGGTCAACTATCCCTTTAACATTTAGGTTGTGAACTGCATTTATTATCACATTTGATTTGTTTTATTGCTTGTTGCTGTCTTATGAACAGCTCTCTGGTTGTTTTTTTGTGTTACCAGAATGTGCACTGTACAACACACACACAGTTCACCTGGCTCGTCCATCTGTTGATTTTACCCAACAGCCCATTTATGCATGAGCAGGGTCCAAAATTAACACTCGCCATGTGCCAAATAGTCGAAATTGGCTTTGGCAAGTAAATAAAATGTAGTTACTTGCCAGTTGGAAAGTATCTTTATTAGAAATCGGAAAATTACATGGTTTGATTCGAATTGTAAAAAGTGATCTGATGTTCACCAAGTGACACGGGCCAATTAAATAATCTGGTTGACGGAGATGAAATATATGATTTAATAAAAACAATGCAAAATATTTAATAGCTTAAAAGAAATATTTATAGCCACTGGCAGAAGGTAAATGTTTTACCTTTGTGTGAATTTACATGCATGTGCGAAGGATGATCGATGACATAATTTGTGTGGACATCACAGACAGATGCAACCCACACAACAGGTAGAGGAGCGATGTGTAATTTTGTGTCGTCTAAGTGCTATCGATCTGTGAAGCGGCTAGATTTACTGTTGCTTGTTCTAAGCTGCACCGATGGCCTGATTGATCGTCTGGCGTCTCCGTGGTCTTATCACACAACTTGACTGACACTGAGACTGAGCTCCATCTTAAGATACACACACATCTGTTCACACACCTCACGGGAGGTAGTGGTCTCATCAAAGCCTCGCTCTCTTAAAAAAGACTGCTGCTCTCTTTTCTACGTCGATTACACAAATGCACTCATAGAGAGAAATTGAGAGGAAGTCTGCCCTCTGTCTTCCTGTTTCTGTTCCGCTTGGCTTTCGTTCAGCTTGCACAGCGAGTAAGTAGCAGCGGTTCTGGGAAACCTGTGTATGTGCGTTCAAACTAATGATTTCCACATGTGCCAGTCACAGCTCTGCTTTTCTAATTATAGAGCCTCGTCTCCAGGGCCCTAAAAATAGGGCCTCCTTTATAACAGAGCAGTCACACACCTCACGCTGTGTCTGAGGCACAGGTCAGGCCGTGTATGTGTGCATGTGTGTGTCTATGTGCATTCTGTAGTTCAGCAAGGGCAATAGAGACGCTATTCAAGTGTGTGTGGGTTTACTTTTGCTGGACTTTAAGTGTTCAGAAATGAAGTCATTTTTGTTGTAATTGAAAGAAATTATATTGAAGGATTTTTATGGGTTACCCAGTAGGAGCTATTATTAGCTTCATATAAAAATAATAGCAAATGACTTTAGAAGAAAGTTAGGTGTGTGTGTGTGTGTGTGTGTGTGTGTGTGTGCGTGCGTGCCCAAAGATAAGTGTTTGAGTTCAAAAGCGAGACCTTGCCCAGCAGTTCATTCTTTCCTGGTATCTGGTTCTTGATGTCAGGCACAGGTCTGCGTTGCGTATTGTGAGTATTAGAGCGTAATAGACCGCAACAGTCAGCCTGGAAGTAAACATCCCATTTGTTTCTTCCGTAAGGAATTGTTTTTTAAGCAATAACATTGAACCTTTAAAGACAGCTTTGAGGTTGTAAATTGATGGAACTTGCTTCTATTGGAGTCTATCCATAGTTTTCATGTGACGTCATGCACTTAGGGATACGGCTCTCTGCCATTTTCCCCCATGTAAAAAGTTTTTTTTTTAACTGTTGTTGTGCAATAAAGGGCACCAACTGTCTAAGAGACAGGCCTGATCTATGCATATACAGAATACTGTCTGAGAAAGAAAACCCAAAAAGAAGGAATTTGTCAATTTTGGGCCATAAACGTGTGTCTGTCCCCAGTGATGGGAATCAATGCCAGCCCTCATAGTACACTTCATCGAAGGTAACCTCATGTAAACACTGGATATATTATATAAATCATATTTAGTCAAGTTAGTTCAAGTTTTGTGATGCAGTGTGAGATGTAGAGTAAATAAACTGAAAATGCAATGATTTACAAATCCTTAACTTTGTTATTAGATATATGACACAATCCGAAATAACATTTGTATTAATATCATCCTGGTGGTAGGATAAGGTAAGGGATTCTGCACAAAATATATGCAAACATCACCGAAGTGGGGCTCTGACAGGAATCTGGCGGTTTTTTGTGATTAAAATACGGCGGCGTGTGCTAAATATGAAGAGCTGTGGAGAGCTCAATGTAAGCTTTCTTGCCCGCCAGCCCCCCTAGTAGGTCACGTGACTAAAAACTATTGATAGTCTGAGTTATAAAGTAACTGTGCTTTACAAATGTGTTAACAGCAGAATTACTGTTTAAGAACTATATTATTTATGGTGCTGCAAAAGAATTGCCCAAACAGTCAAAACTGAACGGCCCGCTTTGTTTGAAGCACTTCGAATGATGTAGTTGGAGGTGATTGGTTTGGTTCTTAAAGATTTGTTTTAAACCCCTATAGAAAAAATAAATATGAAAATACCTCATAACCAGTGCTGCTTCTGAGCGTTTTGAGTGTTTTCTGTTAGCAGTCCAGCTCTTTAACCGGTCACTATGAGCATAATAAGCTTGTACTGGTTGTGAATAATGTTCACTTTAGGATATCACACCTGGAATATCCTGTTGCTTGTCTCCTCATAGCTGGATACACCGTTATTCAGTCCTCCTCAGTGTAATGAATCCATGTTAACTGAAGTGAATATACTGAATATATTGGCCTTTACCACCGGACGCTGCGCAGATTTGTGCGCTCCATCCCCCGGTTCATGTTTTTGACAAAACCAGGCCACTCCTCGTTCCTCTTCTGGCATCTAAAATTGTGCCATGGCCTGAAAGAGAGCAGGGTGCACAGTTTCCTCTGTAAGTGTGTTCTTCTGCCAAAACAAATGCAAATCCTCCCATGAGGCTTTTGTGTTGAATGTGTGATAGCAGACAGACATCTTATGAGTACTGTATCGACACACTGACTGCCTGCACAGATATCCAGTGGGTGTACATGTAAAACTTTGAAGCTGAATAATTCACCAATACTACATTTTATGTTCTTCACTATCGTATGACTTCAGAAGGGATGTAGAGCATAAGTCATATAGATAGACATATATACGTTTAATGGTTTAATTACTTAAAAAGTTGTGTTTCATGAAAAAACTGAAGTAAAATATTGACAGACTTGTAATGTTTAGACGAACAGTTTCTTAAACATCTCCTTGAACTTTTTGAGCAGCAGATGTGACCTACAATAAAACTTCAGCTCTGAATGCAGATTAACGCATTAACTATTAAAAGTGTTTACATCAATAACACCAAAGCAGCGCTGAAAGTTTTCTTTTTCGGGAATTCATCACAGACACAGCCCTGGCTGTTTAGACACTTCACCCACCCCTGTTTCTCCGAGTCTCCTCAGAGCTCCATCAGCCTCTATTCAGCCTGTCAAAGAGACACAACTAGACCACTTCAGTCCTCATGTTCAAACAGGGTTTGCGAAGGCTCCCCGGCTTGTGACAGGAAGCGCATTTCCGTCCTCACGGACGCGCAGCTGCGGAGGCGGTAAATATTCTGCTTGTTGAAGAGGAAAGTGGGGTGATGTTCTTCAGTCGGATATTGTAAGAACAGATGGGAAAAGTCAAGCTTTTTATGTTTGGGGCCACTCCAGACCTTTCCAAAGAGCGTCTCGGTTTACTGCCCTGCCAGTTTCTCTTGATACAAAGAGAAAACCCATTCAGGAAGGAAATTAGCCCAGTTTGACTCAAAATGGCTGGAAGTGATTATGGCAACTCGCTCTTATCGGTTATACAGATATAATGCGAGCGTAATTAGCTAAGGGAAGCTTTACGGTTTTGTGTATAAACTACCATACCGACCTTCTCACAAAGTATACCGATATGAAGTTGTAAAAAAATTGAATGAGGACTGAAGCAATATGGGCTAGGGAGAGATGAAGAAGGAGAGCAAGGAACACGTGATGGCTCTGAGGATGGGAAATGTACTGACAGCTTGGAAATGGGACGCTTGTAAGGTGAACAAAGAGTGACAGCCGTGTGCTCACAGAGCAGAGACATATGATTGACATCTATATACACGCACACACACGTTACAAGTGTCCATCTGATGACCATCAGACACATATAGCACACAACTGAAAAGTACTTAAAGGGATAGTTCACCCAAAACAACATTACATTAATGCATTTGGCAGACGCTTTTATCCAAAGCGATTTACATTGCAATATACATTTGTTTCCGAGTATGTGCACTTTTTGCATTTGTCAATTTCCTTCTGTTTTCTTGTTTTTTTTTCTTTCAGAAAAATATGTAGGTCTAAGAACCCTTGTTACCTGCCTAGTTTTCTGAGAAAACATCATTATTGTAGGATCACATGGACTTATCATTTTGCATAAGCAGTGTCTGAGGCTTCTGCTAGATCGCTGTCGTCTTCAGTATCCCCACATCAGTGAGTTTTGTTTAAACCTTTGTGCATTTCCTGCTTTCCAGTTTCATGGCGTCTGTCCTATGTCTTGTCTGAGACACATGTGCACATACTGTATACACATATGAGATGACACACATAATATAAAAACCTTTTTTCAAAGGCCTGAGGCACGATAGTGGTCAGAGAGTTGTCCCCGCAACTTAAAAAACATGCAAAACTTGTGTGTTCATTTCATTACATGTCTCCTTACACATATTCCCTGCAGAGCTCTGTAGGATTCTGTGCTGTGCTGAAAATATCTGCATTCTTGTGTTTGAGGAGAAGTGAAGGACAGGAATGGGTTCATAATGATTACATACTGTACATACATAGTATTTGTAAACAGAGAATTGTAATCCTAGTTTACATTTTTTTGGCATGGTCAGGTATCGAGCGTTCTGTTTGTGAAACATTTCTTAGTAGCATAATTATACGGTTAATAGCATTGATTGGTTAAACACAGGGACCTGTTTAATATCTTCTTGTGTGTTTGTGTATGTAAGCGACACACATCACAGATTAGGGACTGTGTTAGTGTGTCCAGGTGGCTGATTACAGAGTCCTGGAGCCCCGAGTGTTAAAGGTCTTTGAACTTTAGGTCTTAACGCTGCAGGTGTGTTTATATACATTCATTGGTCATCCATGGGCAGGTGTGTTCAGTATTGTTCTCAGGATGTAAATCTGTCATTTATCCTATTAGGGGTGGAGATGCTCTGAGCTTCATATTTCAAATTGAACAGGTCTTTTGAAGATCAAACAGAAGGAATGGGATTTGAAAAGATGGGGGAGCAGATAGGTCAGGTAGGATATCATATTTAAAATGAACACTCACTTAACCAAGAGGGAACCTGAGGTGAGCGGCAACAATTCATTTTGTGCGACGTTGCAAATGATATGCAATGTTGCATGCTGGTTGTTTTTTGCAAATGAGTACATTTATTTGCCTTATGTATCTCGTTTTTTGCTGTTGCACAAATAATGTCTAATATTTCTTGCACTGGAACATAACATCTGAGTTATGTTTGTCTCTGTATTATTAAGTGAGAAGGATTATCCAACAAGCACTGAGTTTCATTTATTTGGAAGTTAACATTTACAAAAAGATTAGCTGACAAATAAATGGTTAAGTAATTATATACTTTTCCTGCACAAAACCATAATAGTCTTCAAACAAATGGCTCTCAACGTATAATGTATAATAATGGGAAAATTGCTCACAGCCGGCCATCTGAAGTCTGGAAGTAACTGTCTGGAAATGTATTGTTAAATGCTGTGAATTTGTTACAAATGCGCTGCTTTGATCACTGTTGTAGCCCTGCTTTAAGCTGAATGAATTAAGATGCGAAACGCCTCTAAAAGGAATTTAGCCGTCTGACAAACAGTTATAGTCGCACATTAAAACACTAAATATTTATTTAAAGAGCCAAATCATCTTGAAAGCAGCACTTAAATTTTTTTTTTTTAAATTAAGCTTTAGATATATGAACAAGTTAATCATTTGCATTCTAGAATTGAGGTATTTTTTTGTTTTTTACATAAAATGTACGTTTTTAAGCAATGCAAAAATGTTCCACTAAAGAAAGCTAGATATTGATCTATTAGTCAAGCATTTGTGTTTGACTTGAATCAATCAAATAATGTGTTGAATTAAAAAGTTCAACAAAAAAGCTTTAGTTCTTGTTATTAAATCAGTGCCATATCTTTAGTGAAGTTACTGATCCAAAGGTCTGGTAACTTGCTCTCAAAAGCGATTTAAAAAAAAAAGATTCTCATTTGGCACTTGGCAAGTGGTAATTTTGAACTCTTTGTGTGGTATTTTGGTTTGTGTATACTGTATACACTGTAAAAATGTGTTGTTGTCTTATGAATTGCTGTCACTCATTAAAAAGTTACGTATAAATTTTTTAAAATTATTTTGATATGTAAAATGTTGCCATGACTTATTAAACACATGTTTGCAGCGTTTGCAACTTCCCTTGTCTGTTTAAATGTGTGTACACCATCAGCATTTTTTGGTGTATTATGTAATCTGGCAACCCATCCTCTGGCTGTTTCTCCAGCTTCGGCTTGTCAGGCAGAATGTGGGTCATGAGGTTGTTCTGTCCTGAGATCCTGAGATTGGGGTCTCTGGTTTATTGCTGGTTTATAGCTCCAGTCCACCGGTCTACTACTGTACTCACTCGTAAATAACTGCAACTATTCCAGCGACCGCCCCTCTGGCAAAAAAAGACCATCAAATGAGTCTGAGCAGCCAGGCTACTGAGATAATAGAGATCAAACATCCAGGGTTAGCTGGCGTCCATCTCCCATGATGCCCTGTTATGTCCTCTCTTATGATGTCACAAAGGCTGTAATTACTCTGAGTGGATATAGGGCGACTTGTCAGCAAACTATGAGTTTACGAGCCTCTTGGTGAACTTAGATGACATAAACCGATATAATGAGGTGCAGGAATTCACTTCCTGTCCTGGAGAGAGCGAGAATAAGATGTTCTTTTTCCTCCCCCTACACACAATAGTGGGACACAGTGGCTCTGTGTGTGCCGTTAGCTGAGACGCAAACAAGATTTTGGTCATGGGAGAAGTCTGACTGCTGATACACAGCTGAGGATATCAGGGTTTATTATTCTGCTGTCTGGTTTGTGTTATTCCACCCCACACCATGGTTTTCTACATGGTGAATTATCACAAACAAATTCCATTCAGACAATGGACAAATGTAATAAAGCACAAAATTGGTATTCAGAAAAGAAAGGCACAAAGTGCTTACAGTATAAATATTAATGCTTTAAATTTGCAGAACAAAAAAAATCTAATATTGCAGGGCTCCTTTTATCATTTTTCTTCCTTTGTAGCATCTCTTATACTTAGTTTGTAGGATTTTTTTATCTGTCATGCACAGCAGGGATTAAAGATAATTGCAGACACAATCTCATTTACAGATAAGAAAAATAATACATTTACACAACGCTCATTTCCTGAAGACATTGCTTTCAAGTAAATCTAGAAAGCAGCTGATTCTTTCTGGTCTTTGGATTTCATTTTGGTAATATCTAGGGAGCAAACATTTTTTTTTAGTGTACTGGATCATTTTTAACATTGAGAAAGCTTTAAAAAAAATGGCTCACTTATTTTGCTGGTCCAAGAAGCTGATTTTATTTTGTTTGTTTGAGAGTTTCAATTCAAATGTTTTCTATATTGCAGTGTACCTCATTTAAATTGCTTGTAAAGTGAGTATCTGTTACATCATTAGCATCTCTCTTTGAGAACTCTGGCAGGATACAGTCACCTTGGCTCTGTGTTTAACATTCTGCCCCAGCTTTCTGCGCTGGAGTTGGCGCCAGGCCCAGTGTTCCCAACTCATATCGACACTGTCGCATGGCACACGGGATTGACTATCAGTTAAACCCTGATTGTATATTGATTCTGTGTCAGGATAGGTTTAAACAGTCTTCCTGTTTGTGTGTGTGTGTGTGTGTGTGTGTGTGTGTGTGTGTATATATACTGCTTCTGTTGACTAAGCTGTAAAGCTGTAGGTAACATTCTTTCACAACATTTCATGTTACTTTGTTGTTGTTTTTAAATCGGTCTACAGAACACATTGAGTCAGTCTAATGCAGGCACAGACTGAGGATTCTGTAGCCGTTTTGAATGTTATCACAATTCAAAATATAGACATTTCTTAAAGTCTTCCTATAAGCATTCAATACTGTAATCATATTCTCTCAAATATGATGGTATATATTTGTATGCATGCAAAATATATCCTTGTGAATGTTATAACAGTGAAAATATAATTAAAGTATTGGCTTTGCTATTATTGATTTTTATGAAATGATGTCGTCTTATCACAACATAATACTGTACCCAAGTATTATTGGTGTATGTTTGTGTGGGGAGGAGTTGTCTGGCCAGATGGTGGTCACCGTGGGAAGGGCGCTCCAGTAAAACAGCTGGCACAAAGCTGTGTAATCATGGGCTACATGTGACATGTTGCACTATACAGATGTGTGTGATGCTGGCTGGTGTCCTGGTTTCATTGTCCTTCCTACTTATTTCTCATATTTCTTAGACTTTTTCTTTTGTTACATGGGAGAAAATGCAAATTTTGAATGTGGGTAAATAAATTATGACCAAATATATATTTTTGGTATCCCTTAAAGCAAGAACCTGCAAATATAGACCATTTCATCGGACGCACACACGCACCTGGCCCGAAGTTAACTTCTGGTCTGTGTTTGTTTATTGGTATGACTGGTGACTCATCATATAACTATTTATATTGATATTAATTTCTATCAATATTTTATAGTATAATAATCGTATTAAATAAACAATTTGGTGATTTTATCGTAAATTAATTTTATTAAATAAACAATTTGTTTATTTGTTTTGTTGAAAGGGTTGTGTACTTTGTCGCATTTAAGTTTAGCCAAGTAACGGTTCTTCTACTGGTAACCCAAAATAATACTGACTAGACATACTTTTAACTTGCTAGCTAATGGCATTTACTTGTTATACTTTACAATAAGGTGCTATTAGTTGACATTGTTCATTGTTAGCTAATGCTTTTACTAATTTAGTTTTTCAGCATTTATTAATCGTTGTTACGGTGTCAACACAGTAATTCATGTTAGTTCATGGTTGCTTTGAAACCGTCTATATTGAAAATCCATCTTTCGTTCTGCTTTTCCTTTTTTCTCTCCTCTCCATCAAACATTCTTTCGCTTGTGCTTTTTGAATGATGTTGACAGCATTAGCACAGATGGCAGATGCATTTTCAAAGACCTTTGGACATTGTTTGTAGTATAACTTTTTTCATTTGTATGTGCGTGTGTATAAGTCCTGCTGAATCGACTTTATCACAGTGAGGTAATTGTAAGTTGCAGTTCATTAAGAAATTAATGAAGTCTTTTTAAGCATGTAGTAAAGTAATACAGTTTCACAGCATTCAATTTTACTTTCAGGTTGAAGCGAGATGAGGCATTACAATCTGATTTACTTGAAGAATTTTTAATCACGTGATGCTCTGTTTGGGTTGTTTTCTGTATTTAATATTTGTATGACATTTGCTGGTGCTATCTGCCATTTTTCATTTCTCAAACCTGGTCCTGAAATTGTTCCTTTCACCTGTACACAACAATTTTCCTTCTCGTTCCTCATGGCAGACTTTCTCCTAAGACTCGCCTGAGCATGAAACCATCTGTCCTTGGGCACCCCAGCACCCCCTAATGCACCACAAGGTCCTACTGCCACCCCCTCCATTCTTCCTGCAGACCCCAGACCCTCACTCCACACGGCACCCATTTAAAAGGAGGGCTTCTGGTCTGGAGTCTTTGCCTTATACATTCCACAGATCGTTTAACATTTCATTACAGCAGCCATGCGCAACCTCTGTGTCAAAATGACTTTGGTATCGGTCAAAACATGCATCTTTTTTCCAGCAGCACATTGTAGGTGATGTAGACGTACCAGTTGCAGTGTTTTCAGCATCAGTTTACACTTCTGATCATCATTTCTCTGTTCTTATTTATAGCTGACTAAAATGTCATAAAATGTTTTTAAAACCGTGAAAAAATTGGTATTGTGACTGCTTTTTAAACAGTGCCCTTGTTTTATGTTCAGTTATTTATAAGCTTTGTCTGTATGCAGTCAACAAACAAATACACAAAACCTAATGTTGTAGTCATAAACATTTATAATTTATTATTATTTATTATGTTGATATTTTTGGGCTGAATAAAAAACAAATAGTTTATAAATTGTTCTATATCAAAAAAATTCCCACTGCATTTTAGTTGCAGTAAAACAATTGTGTATGCTGGAGTATTTCTCTCTTTTGGTTCTTCATCCTGCGTTTAGCTCTTTAAATATTCCCATCCGTATTATGTTTCCACTGCAAAAAAAACTCAATTCCAACGAAAATGTTACGGGAGCCTTTTCTCTATTAAAAAACATGTTACATCTAAGATGTGACAAAATCTAAGATGTTGATGTTTTTTTCTCTAGTGTGAAGAGGACAGCAGGCATGGGGAGCATCCTAAATCGCATTGGGGGAAAAAAGCAGAAGATGAGCACTTTGGAGAAATCTAAGCTGGACTGGGATACCTTTAAATCAGAAGAGGGCATTGGAGACGAGCTGGCCATCCATAATCGAGGCAAAGAAGGGTACGTTTCAGCCTCATTAGTGACCCAGACAAACACATCATATCATATTATCTCCCATTAGTGTCTTGCACTAGCTTCAGAGGTTTTCATCAGAGCTGAATAAACATCATTAAGTGTACCAAGTGCTTAACGCTGTGGCGCGCTGAAAAATTGTATTTCAGCACGATTTTGATTATACGTTAGGAATGGTTAATTAAGTTCACCGAACAGTGAAATGAATGTGTATTGGTTGTGGTCAAACCATGTGCTTTACGTATATTTGATAAACATGGAAGGCAAATTTATGTAGATTTAAAGTGTCATTCAACTAATTTTACACGTCCCTTATGTGTTTCTTCGTGTCTATGCTGTACTGTAGAGTCTTTATACAGATAAAGCAGAAATTTTGTTCGAAAATTTTGACACGCTCCCTTACTTGACCTGTTTAGAATCAGTGTTGGAAAGACCTGCTGATTGTATCATTCTTTACAAAGGGCAGACATTTAAATGAAGAGGTCTCTAAGACATGACCGAGATGAACCCCTCCAGACTGCAGCAGATAAATGCAGTGGGAGCTAAGCCAATAGCACTTCATTTAAAGCGCTTATCTTGGCCTTGATGGCTATCTTGTAGTAGGAGATCAGGCAGAGGACAAAACAACTTCCGCTTCACTCAGAAGGTGATAATATAAACCTGAATAGAACAGAAACAATGATCATTACCATTTTAATGTGGTGTTTATAAGAAAAAATATTCATTATGAAATAATGGACGTTTGATATGAAAGGAGCACAATGTTGACTTCGCACATTTATCAAGGCAGATCTTGGTCCAAGCTTAAAACTGTTCTCTTATGTAATTAAGCGGTACACAATACATTCTGAAAATTGTATAAATGCTAAATGATATGAGTATAGTATAAGCTTAAAAAATATCGTTGTTGGTTTTGTGTCAGAGTGAAGAGCTACTTGAACCCTACTGATGGAGCTGTGAGGTTTGGAAGAACTGCTCTCGACAACAGCGTTATCAGGCAGCCTATGGATGTTTTTTGGATAACATCTAGTATGTTTTAGCAGGTTTAGTGTGCTTACAACAATAGTCCAAAACCCTCTGTTCGAAGCACTTCACAGATTCGCTTTTATTCTGTATGTATACATCTTCATAGTTTGGGTGCCTCTCATCGGCCAATCCAAAGCGTGTGGGCAGACACCTGCTGTGTAAGGCCATATACTCAACACCCACATCTCTCCTACACACTCACACGCATGCAGACCTTCAACATGCTATTGGGAACAGTCGAATAAGCCCGGAGTACCTGTTCGGCAGAAAAACAGCCATTCATCTAGCCACCTGCCTCATCTCTTCTCCATTTCTTTGTTCCTTTATAATAATAAAGGGAAAATTCAGACAGAAACTCATTTGATAAATGCAAATTAAAGATGGTATTTTAGTCCTCACTTCTCTAGGATTAAGTAACATGGCTTTCGAGATAATTTTTGGGTTTAATTATAAACTGATTTAAGGAAGATCCCACTCTATTGATCCCCGTATACGCTCTCAAAAATTAATACCTAACTCCTAAAAGATCTGCTACTAAAGTTTAAGTACTTTTTGAGATGAATGCGAGTGCATTGAAAGTTTATTTATAGAGGCTTTCTTTACATAGGGAGCTAATTTCTCGCTCTGTAGGATGCACAAAACCAGCATGTCCTTAGGGTTGCCGCCACAACCCTAAATAGACGGTCTTATCTGGGAAATTACAACATTATGTTACAAATTATTATGTTTAAGGGATTGAAAATAAAGTCCATAGATTAAGTATACTTACCCTGTCAGGACTGACCTTAGTACCAGTAATCTGCAGATCAGTTTTTAGACATCAAAAGGGCTCAAAAAATTAAACAAGACCATAATTAAGATGTGCACACATATAGTTTACATGTCTGTTCTACAATCTCAATTACATTTTGTTCGTAGTAGTGAGTTTTGGTGAAGTTAAATATTTTGGCAGGAAACCGTTTGTGAACGCGCGCTGATTGGTTGGTTTCTTTTTTTTTTGTCAAATAAGTTTTTATTCAACCATAAAAGATCATAGAGTAATTACAGAATCAGGAATAGTTTTCTTGTATGCACAATTAAACAAACTCAAAAGAAATAAAATGATTGGTTTATTTCTAAAGGTGAGTAAATGGTATTTTGGTTGCGTGCCACAGCTGCTGTGACTGTGGGTTGTCTGGGTAGTACATGGGGTTTGTTGTTTACTTGCTCTCCTTCGGTTTCCAAATACCCCTTTAAATCCCCCTGTCGCCATAGTTACCCAGACTGCACTGGGGCTCCGAGCCGGCATTCCTCTAGGGTAAAGCACTGCCACAATTTTGCGACGTTACCCCACTCCCAAGATGCATTTGTTGTAAACACAAGACGGGAGATGAGGGAGGAGAGCAAACCTTGCGTCTTGTCCCGAGGTGATGGTAATGTAAAATTACATCATCTCTGCATCCAGTGTCCATCCTGTTTAACTCCGTCACTAGACACTGAGGAGTCAACTCCAAGTGCATATCGGAGCACAGGGAAAAGCGTCATCACCATGTGGATGTAGAGAGTGGAAACGTTACTAAATTAAAATCTTGGCTTGGGGGTTTAAAAATAAAGCTTCTCCGACAGACGAAATTATGGTCTGCAACTGTTTCCATATTTTTTGGTATCATTGAGAAGCATGCGGTTTAGGAGAAGAGCTGCTGAAGGGTGTGGAGGTCGTGTAGACCGGAGATGCTTGCTGGAATAGTAGAGCAAACAGACTAGTGAGCCATACTATATGCCCACAAGACTGTCAGGGCTGTTTTCAGCATGATGGTGATACTTGAGTTTTTATGAGAGGTTTTTTTGTGGAATGATGTAAATGCAGACAGATTTGTCAGAGCTCACCTCCAGTCCCAGGAGGTAAACGGTTGATTGGATATCGAAGCTTGCTGTGCATCCTGGGATTAAGAAACTGGGGAAAGTGCCTCCCTGTTGGGATTTAGGGGAAACCATGAGACAGATTGTGCTCTTCAAACACTTGGTTAGTAGAGTAGGAAGCATGACGTTTCTCTCAGTGTCTATTGAATTTTATTAGGTAAACCCGAAGACTTCAGAATTCAGAATACAACAATGCTTTTAAAGGGATCATATTGTTAAAATTCAGATTTAGTTTTTTTTATTTTGTATTAAATAAACAATTTGTTAAATTGTATTGTATATTAATTTTAGTAAATAAACAATTTGTTGAATGGGTCGTGTAACTTTGTCGCATTTAAGTTTAGCCAAGTTTGCAGAGTAAATTTTGAAATAGTGTTGAATTTTTGAGTTATGAGGTTACCATCATTCAGAAGAGTGGTGCTTATGCTTAGGTTAGGTGCCATATCAGTCATGTGTGTTGCATCACTTTCTGTGAAGGCTGTTTGTTAATTGTTGATGTCGCTGAAATGTTTAGGTTGTCTTAATTATCTAACTGTAAATCACAAAATGTGTTACCTTACTAAATGTTCGAAATGAAGAGAAATCAACATGCACGAGTACAGCAAACTCAAAACGTATAGTTCTGCTTACTTAAAATTGGGAACATAATAACTGAAACCATATGATGTAACCTCTTATCTCAAATTTTCAAATGATCTCAAAGGTATTCCCAACTTATTCATGTTTACAGTGTATTCTTTGCGGATGTGTACCAGAAAAAAACTCAAGACGGAGAGGATGAAAAATGTTCAACATAAATTAAATGATTTGTTTTTGGTTAGGTCTGCTCGATTATAACAAAAATTATAATCACGATTATTTTGGCCAATATCGAGATCACAATTATTTAAATTGATTACTCACTGACATAAAACATTTTTTTATTAACTTCATTGCAAAACAAATCAAAGTAAAGTAAGAAAGCTCCACCGCTGCAGATCTCTGCAAAAAGGAATACGGCACAAAAACAGTTTCACCTTGATTCTTTTTGATATTTTTCTGAAGCCAAAATTGCCTATTACGATTAATTGCACATCCCTATTTGAACATAAAATATAAACCTAAAAAGGACCCATTTAACCTGACTGTGTTGGATTCAGTTGCATCTCCCATCAGATTGTGTTTGTATGTTTCCTCACTGAGAGATCCCATTAGGACTTCAAGCAAGACACAGGCAATCAGTTTTTGCTCTCTGTCTGTCTTTTCATCATTGACCGTGGCGTAATGTGATATCTAATAAAATCTCCCGTCTCTGTTCTGTAGCCTCAGATGGCAGCTGCTCCTCTGGTTTTGTTCGTGTGCACTGCTCTCCACAACAATTCATTTAGACTTCATATAAAGCTTTCTGTACGAGATGCTGGTCATCAGCCAGCTTCCCTTACCTGAACCCAGATTGTAGCTATTACGATAAAAACCACAGACAACAGATGATGTCAGCCTGGAAGGGTTATTACATTTCCACTTTTAGCCTGTGTACCAGCAAGTCTTTATGATGATAAGAAACAGTGAATACATGGAACCGCACAGATCTTCTGTTACGCAGGTTCGGAAACGCGGATGAAAAATAAGTGTTGAATGTTTGAAGAGACAAGAATGTGAAATCACTTGAGCTCCTTGACAAGGGTGACATTTGCCAACACTCCGCTGTCCCGCTTGCTGTTGTCGTGCTGTTTTCAAGACACAGAGTAAAGATTGCTTTAATAGTGCTGGGGAAAGCTTTGGAATAGCATCACTAGAGACGTGGCATGCTGTAACGCCGACTGCATACATAGAATATCATTCTTATGCAATTGAACTCACTCAGACACAACAAAACAGAGTAAGACTCTGTGTTTGTGTCATTCCCGTTCTTTCCCTGGGATTGTTTGTCTGAGTTCATACAATGGTGCTTTCTTGAAGACGCCACACAATGTTTTGTATTCTTTTATGAGTGCGCATTACCCAGCAATCCTCCCTGTCCCTGCTGTGTAAAACTGTCACACATAGTTTTTATTTTGTTCTTTTTTGCAGTGTAGTTTTATTTGTCAAATTCGCAACATGACTCCTATTTTCTTTTGTTTTACAAAATGGCTGTTACTTGCCAGTTTTGGTCTTTATAGTTATTGTAACAATAACAAGCTTGCTCTGTTTCTGCAGATACGTGGAGAGAAAGAACTTCCTGGAGCGAGTTGACCAGAGGCAGTTTGAGATGGAGAAGAACGTGCGTCTCAGCAACATGAAGCGATGACAATAGGAGAGAGCAGATACACACATCCATCACAACACAGACTGTCTCACCTTAACACACATTTTCCATACACACTCGGTTTCTCTAGTCATGTGAACGGAATTCCTTTGGCCATGATGAGACAAACAAGAAGCTGTTCTGCCATAGCAATCTCTTGAACAATTTGGTCATAATTTCTTTCTGTGGACCTGAGAAACCCTCATCGTCTGTCATTGATCATGACGTGAGCACACCGGTGTCAACTTGGCGTTCTTCCTTTGTCAATATTTGGGTAGATCTTTCATCTTTTTCTGTATGAAAGATTACCTTTCTTCTGTCCCATCTGAACATTAACCGAGAGTAACGTTAATGTGCATGAGTATGTTGAAAGCACTATGGAGGCTTAAAGGTATAGTTCACCCAAAAATGAAAATTCAGTCTTTGTTTTGTCATTTCTACAGTTTACCTGAATGACTTCCTTCTGCAGAACACAAAAGACGATATTTTGAAGAATGTTGGCGAAACAACAGTGACTCTCATATACTTCTATTGTATGGAGACAAAACCAATAACGTCATTGTTCAGTTACCATTCTTTAAAATATCTTCTTTTGTGTCCTGCAGAAGAAAGAAAATCATACAGGTTTGAAATGATAAAACAATGACAGAATTTTCATTTTTGAGTGAATTTTCACTTTAAGTCTAAATTCATAAATTCGGACATTTAGGAGCTCCAGCACTCATTGAAATAAAAACTGTCAGTGATTTGTTGTTGTAATGCTGTCTAAACTAAGTATTCTTGGACATTGTTTGTTGAATGTAACATGGAAGGGTGACTTTGATTTATTTGATCGTGTATATACATACTACTGTATGTCTGGACAGTTTATTTTGATAAGAGTTGTGATATGGTAATTACCCCTTTTTATTATTTTAAACAATGTGTTTCACTGTTTGACAGAAATAAATCAAGTCATTTGGTTTGAATACTTAATTTTAAATGAACCATGTCTGGCTGTTAATTACTTTGACGGGTTAATGAATGGCTTCACTTCATCCCCAATGGTTGACTCGTGTCCCCTTATCCCTTTATTCCAGCTTGTGCCCCTTAATGCCTTTGCCACCACTAAGCTTCCCCACACACCACTGTATAGGCTTTGAATACCATCTGAAAATATTTTTAGTAATGTTATGTTTAGAAAATTGTTTATATGTTAAAGATGTTAAGTGTGTTCATATGTGTTAAATAATTGCGAAGTTTAATATTGAAACATTTGATTTGAATATTAACAGCACACAGCTTCACATTTATGGCCATTGCAAAACTTTGCAAGTTATATGCTCATGTTTGTTACATTTTTAGTCCTAGAATGAGCAGGAATATTAGCAAATATAGTGACAAGGGACAACAGCATTTGCTGCATAATTTGATGTAAGTCTGAAACTAATTTGCAGCTCTGCGTGTTTTGATGCGTAAATAAGATGATGGTCGTGTTTACATTATTCAATCTTCCCTCTCCCTGTCTGTAGGCCTCTACGGACACAAACTTTGTTTACTTTAATTTCCTGTTGTCCTCAAACAATTTAGAAGGAAGTTGTGTGTGTTCCTCACATCTCTACATGTTTCTCTAATGACTGACCACAGCATTCCCCTGCCTCTCTGCAGCAAACCCGTCTTATTCTCCAGATAGTGCTGCGCTCCAGTGTTTTCCTGCATCAGTGCTGCATGGACATCAGGCTCTGCAGGTGGAAATTTGAATAGCACATGTATGAATCCCTTACTTAATCAATGTTCTCAATGCTGTGCTTTGTGGTTTCCTCACCGCTGGGCAGAACGGGTCTTGCACCAGAACACCAAACTGCCTTCATAGAAACTTACAAAAAGATGCACCAGCGCATGAGTATATGCAGGAACAGACATTTCAGAGTATAGACTATATCAATAAAACAGATGTTTATCATCTTTTTGATGTTCAGTGTACATCTTGGTATTTGTGAATATAGACGGTTTGCCTGCCTGAAGTTAACCTTCGGTCTGTGTTTGTTGCTCGATCTGGCTAGTGGCTGATAAAATAACTATATTTTATTTATATTAGCTAATATTAATATTTTATTGTAAAATAATTGTATTAAATAAACAATTTGTTGAATTTAATTGTATATTAATTTAAGTAAACAATTTGTTGAATGGGTTGTTTAATTTCACTTGTTATTTCTTTTGCTTGTTATCAGAAATAATCTGCAGGGACTTTGTGAATGTGTACCGGAAGTTAAGTTTGGGCCACAAAAGCGTGCATGAGCAGTAACGTTTGTTGCTGCTTTAAAACTGTCTATAGCTCAAATTTATTGTACCCAGCCCCAGTACAGACATGTTACCTTTTAGTACATTAAGAGTAGATATATACACACTTCAGAGATTGTGGGACCATACAGATAGCCATACTCTTCTTTATTCATGTCCTCTCCCTTCCACTCAAAGTCAATGGTAAGTGTATGATATTGAGTAGATAGAAGCCCATCGTCTTCATCTTTATTCAAATGCAGCTGTCCTCTCCTTACTTTCTCTCTTGGGTCTGAGCACTGCTGTTACCTCCCTAAATAATGTCCTCATCCCTCTCTTTCCCTTCATCCGCCCCCCCCCCACACACACTTTCATCTAGCATTACACTTATACATGTTGATGACACGACTGTGATTTTCCATCCACTTTCTTTTCTGCAATTGTCTCCTTGCCATTGCTATTAACTTTGACTTCAAAGGCTTTTCTTTTGTTCTTGCATTTTTTCACATTTATTTCCTTTTTGCTCCATCTTTTTTGCCAATGATTGGATCTTGAATGGTTTTCTGTGATATCAAATAGTTGGTTAGTGGTGTTATTATTTCGACACTGTGTATAAAATTACAGTCATTGCATTCAAAAACTCGGACAACACTCCCGTCAAGACCCACTTATCCAAACCTGTGATAGAGATGTAGACATGTGAGCAAATGTAAAAAGATCTTTATAAAGCTACAGGCCTTAGGTGTCTGCTCAGAATTCCTGCAGTATATATAGCCCAAACTTCACCTCCAGGCATGTGTATCTGTCTGTCACCAAGTGCGTGACTTCAAACAGGGGCAGAAACATTAAAAATAGACTGTGCTGTTGAGAGGACAATTATAAACAATCACTTTGATGAGACACTAAAATAACAGATGGCTAAAATGTTCTAGATGCCTCTTACCTCCAGGTCGCCACAGTTAAGAGACACTTTAGAGCTCTGTTGGACGTTTACTACCCCTGTGTAAGCTAAAATGGTCTTGCACTGGGTAGCTCACTGTATATGGCTTACAAGATTGGCAGGACATGCTGCTGATGTGTTAAAACACTATTTTATATAGCAAATTTAAAATATCCCTTTAATGCCCTTTTGCAAGGCAGCAATCTTGGCTCGAGTCCAGTCGTGGATCACTGGAGCAAATTCTTCACAGCAAATTCAGATCCTCAATGGCAGACTAGTTTAGCCATGCCTTCTTTCCTAATTTTATCCCACTCAGCAGTGCGCCGATGTTGGCAGATGAAGGGAAAGAGTGCCATGGCACCAATTTAACACGCATCTGAAGATGAGAAAAAGACCTTTGACTTTCCTTACGCAGCTGCCCCAGTATAATTAATAGCCGTACACAGTTCTCATGCCAGAGCTGACTGCGGGAGCATTGGGAATGATGCCGCTTGTAAACTAACTGTTCTATGCATCACACATTTCTGGCTGCCAAATACTGCACTGTTCTTTTTCTAGACGAGAAGCTAAAATCGTGAGAAATGCTATTGTTTTTGTTGTTTAATTGCATTTTATCACTAGACAATCAATGATTGGTCTGCTTGTGAAAGCATGTGCTTGCATCTTCATTAAGAATTCACTCCTAGAACATCATCCAGTGTCAGATTTAAAAGGCCAAATAATTTTGTTTCAGCATCTTTTGGTCGAAACACCATTAATAATGCAGATTGGCCAAAGTCAATAGCTACTGTGTTTGCAGCCAGCGTAAGCAGTTTCATCATGTTAATAGGAAAGTGCTTTTATGTTCATTTTCTTTGGTCAGGGAAATATTTCCATTACTTCAGAGGGATAGCTTTTTTCCTAATTGAATGTATAGCAAATGCTTCAGGATGCCAAAAACTAGAAAGCAGTACATTGTAGTAAGAAAAATAGTTTGAGGATCGGAAACAATACTTGAAGAAATGGAAGAATTGGGAAGGAGCACGCAACAGGCGAGCACGTATTGTTAATAGCTTTTACTATGAGTGCATGATGAATAATATTAGATGTGCTCTGTTTTCCACACACACAGCTAACAGGATACTATCCCTTTAAATGGAACTGATGATTCCATCAGAGAGAGAGAGAGAGAGAGAGAGAGAGAGCGAGCAGTTGCGTGTTTCGCTGTGGTATGAAGTGTCAGCGTTCACCATCGCAATACAGACAAACGGAAGACAGGTCGTTCTTTACTCCACGCGTGAAGAATTAAAGTGCTTTGAAACGAGCCCAGCAGCTTAATGAAGGCTAACGGCAGATCCTCTGCAAAGGCGGATTGAAACTGGGCTCTTTAAACCCATTGCGCAGCGTTTTCTTGATCGCACATTTACATCAAACTTCTCACCAGACCGAGACCTTACTATAGACATCATGGAATAGAGGGACATCGAGAGAAGACAGACAACAGAAATTGATGTTTTCTGCTGAAAAACGTTAAAGCGAAAGAAACTGGTCCGTATAAAATCAGCATCGAGCTCTGTAGTGGATTGAAAAATGTCTGTACCGGTAAGTTCCTCATGATTTGATAAACCGCGATATAAAAGTTAACTGTTTGTCAAAAATGTATTGTATTTGGTGAACAGATGTTGGGCATTAACTAGACTTGGTACAAATAACATTTTTAGCATACCCGTAGTATTGTAGTAACCGTGTGTAGTAACCATGATTTTTGGCGGATTGATTAGCATTTGTATTGCTAGTTTTACTTCAAATATCAATATTAAACTGGTGTTGTTATATTAAGATAACGGTAAATATGTGGTTACCATGGTTTTACTCTAAATATCATAGTTAAACTGGATAATTTGCCGTAAGGGTAATGACCCTGTATTTTCTCAAACGGACTTTGGTTTTGCTTCATTAACGTTACGCGACTGCATGCATTGATGTAGTGACGCACGCGATGTGGTCATTTGTTGTAAAGTAGTTGCTCAGTACTAAAGTAAAAGTGATTTTTTTTATAGTATAATGCCAAATCGGACATCACATTAGCTGTGTCTCAAAACCTGGTTACCTGTCAGCCGCATTTGGGCATCGTAGGGGCGTTCCCGTGATGCCCGAAATGCTGCACGCGACAGCGGTGCCCAAAAATGCTGTGCTGTCCTGTCCATGAACTTAAGTTGAAGGTTGTGTGTTGTTTAGCACCAGAAAAAAATGCACAAGTAAGCGTCAGTTTAGTAAATGCATAATTGTATAATTTTGCAAGAGGTGCAGTTAAAAGTAAGGGTGAAAGGAATAAACATCGTAAAATAGGTTAGAAGATGGTTGTGTGCTTTTTTGATTCTTATCTTAATAATACATTGAGGTTAGTTTCAGGCATCCAGAGGCAAGATTTTTTTTTTCACAATGTACCTGTTTCTTCCAAAAGCAACCCAACTCAGAGATGAGTCTCAACCTGTGACACCCGCGTGTCTGGAATCTCATTTCGACATTCTGTAACAAGATTTAACGTTTTGTTCTCGCTGGCTGAAATTATGTGGAAAAATATCTGTGGAGTTTGATGACGTTCACAGACAACATAGCAGAACCTTGTGGGAGGAATGAGGTTAATTTGCATGTCTTGGCATGGTTTGCCCATAGATTTCCCTTGTGCAGTTTTAGAAGTGCCATCTTAATGAAGTTAAGATGATATCGCATTTGGTCTTTGAATCAAAATAAGAAAATACATTTTTGGAAGTCCTTTTCTGTGATGTCTATCTTGAACTTTTTGGGTATGGTAACACTCAGCCATTGACAAAGTATTGTGTTAGTTTATACTCCACGTCACATCAGCACTGATGTCCCACACCATTTTCAACAAGCAGAAGCCAGATTGCTGTGTTCTTGCCCGGGGTGATCGAGCTTGTTCGCAACAGCTGTTCTGCCACGCAGATGAGAATCTGGTTCGCTCCTCTCTCTCGTTCATCTCTATGCAACCGGTATGATTCAGTTTACCTGAGACCAACAGATGTCACCTAGAATGCAAAGCAAACAAGTCTAATAGTGAACTATTGTCCCATCTGCAGTCTGTTTCCATCATGCACACTTAGTAGGTAACCTGCGTGGACAACAGGATTGGGTTCTACTTTGCTTTATTTGTCTTTCCATTCCATTATTGACTCAAAATTGACCTCATTCATTTTCTTAATGTATGTTTCCTTCTTATGAAATTGTTAGGCTTTATATATTTTTCTCTTTCGTTGATGTCACTTAAAGCTTTCAGGTATGATGCCATTTGGATATTAAAAGCCCACTTTTCACAGTCCAATTATTTAATTCATAGACTTTTAATCTTGATAGTGATGTGTTTTTGCAAACAAACCATTGCCATGAACAGATACTGTCCTATCAACATGTTCTTTGATACCCACGTTAGAAGCGTTCGCCACCTGCCAGTCACCTGAAATGCAGTTAAACAGCTTTTAAACAAATCACTGTTGATATCAGCCACTGATCCTTTTCCAATCTGGATGTGTTGGGATGGATCTCCATTCATATGCACATTCATTCTGTATGCCGGTATGGATGCATGCATACATCCTTTAATACATAAATTCATAAGTTCTACACATGCTCGGCTTCATACATATTGATGGGTTGTAATGTTTAGCTGTTAGTGTCATTTGTCCCGGCTTTAGATCTTTATCGCATCCCCTGGATGGCTCCCAGAGAGCGTGAGCAGCTTTGGCAGCGAGTGTGCACTTATTCCCCACCAGTGTGTGTCCTTCGGTTTCTGCACCGCTCCACTGCAAGAGGTTAAACAGGACGCCGGTGGGGAACTAGTTCGCTGGTCGTTGCTAGATAACTCTCAGACGCCTGACATTTGGTGCTTGTCATAGATGATACTTCACATACATATTAATACTGTTGGCTGAGGTGAGCCTCTGCATTTCAATCATTCGATACAGACCTTTTGCTATTTGTGTGAGTTAC
Source organism: Oreonectes daqikongensis (assembly GCA_026939265.1). Taxonomy (NCBI): domain Eukaryota; kingdom Metazoa; phylum Chordata; class Actinopteri; order Cypriniformes; family Nemacheilidae; genus Oreonectes; species Oreonectes daqikongensis. The sequence continues at coordinate 6,464,509 of JAOTQM010000187.1, forward strand.
CCTGGCAACTAGAGGCCACCAGACTGCCACGTCTCCCACTTGATGAGTTTCATTGGCAGAAGAACTCGTAGTAAACAGACAGAGCTCGCTGATGCTGTCGTATAATAATACACATACCTTGCATGGGCAAACACTGGTTCAAAAGCTGTTTTCTCTAAACTTTTGCTGGTGTAGTAAGTAAGTTAACGTTCATTTACTATACGCAGTAAAGTTCCACATTGATGTCTTTAAAGTGGTCGCTCCTAACGTGAAGATGCGTCTTAATGCGTTTTTAGTGATTACTTGCTCACGAACACACACCGGGAGCATCTTAATCCAGCAACCATCTGACACACTCATTTCTTTATTGCTGAAAGTTTACAAGAAAATATTTAAACAGCTGCAGATGTATGTATGATGAATGGTAATGTAAATAATAATGTCTATATCAACCCAGGAGTGTTTTGACAAGTAACTTTTCATTTTTCTATTAATTAAATACTGTACACGTTAAAATGCAATTTATGGCATGAGTAGTATATACATTTTCTTAAAGGTATAATTCACCCCCAAAAAAATAAGTGGAACACAGAAAAATATATTTTTCTGACATTCTTTTTTATGAAAATGGTTTTGTGTCTACACAATGGAAGTCAATGGGGGCCAGTGTTGTTTAGTTACAACCTTTTTCATTACATTTATGGATTTGGCAGACGTGACTTGCATTGCCTTATACATTTGCTTATGAGCATGTGCAATCCCTGGGATCGAACCCATGACCTTGGCATTGCTAACGCCATTCTTTAACCACTGAGCCACAGGAAAGCAAAGTAACTTTTGTGTTCTGCAGAAGAAAAAGGTTTGGAATGACATAAGGTGTTTTGTATTAGGTAAAAGATTTTTCATTTTTGTGTGAAGTATCCCTTTAATGTCTTGCTGCCTTGCACACATTTTTGCTGTCACTTTTAGTTTATTTGTCATTTGCACAGGGCATTGAGAGGTTTGTGACCAGGATCTGATCCTTGAAATATGAGAGAGTGCAGACTAACATGTGGGCTCTCTAGGGATTGAACCCATGACCTTAGTATTGCTCATGTAGTATTTTACCAGTTGAGCTGCAGAACCTAAAGAATTCTAATGTAAAAAGTAATAATGTGAGTGTATTTACAGTAGTGAAAAATGTAAAGCAGTGTGAGTTTGGACACGGCTCACATTCTTGTACTGATCTATATCATTCATCAGATGCCACTGTGTTTGTAAGTGTATATGTGTACGTATATAGTCGTGTGACGACGTGAGAGAGGGGTGCAGGGGGAGTGAAGGAAAATCTCTTGCTGATATAGTGTGGTAAAAGAATGCAGTGTGTGGAATTTGCAGTTTTGTGCGCAGTGAATATGTGCACGTCTGTGGGCTAGCAAACAGGCAGATCTCTCAGATAAGATGCTCATTTTCTATCTAAATATAACTTTAAACACTGCCAGCTTCTTTGTCTAGAGAGTTTCATTTCTTCATCAGTTGCTCAAGGTTCTTCGGCTCTTGTTACTCTAAAGGTTCACATGCTTCCTTAAGTTTATTTTTATTTCCACTGCAGTTCGAGTCATATGCAGTCAGACAGACGTTTTTGGCCAGTTTTTGATCTGTTATGCATCTTGCAAAAGTGTTTGTTTGCCAGCATTCTGTCTACTAGACTCTGTCTAGCTGCAACAGGGTTGCCAGATCTGCGTAACAAAAACAGCCCAATGGCTAATTAAAACAAGCCCAATGACCCCACCCTAAATGCCATAACTGAAAATATGCCATCTTATATCTAAAATATACATTTTACGGGGCACTGTTATGCATTTTACATAACATCCTTTTAAAAATCACTGAATAGTAGTAATCATAAACACATTCTTCATTCATAAATACATTTACTTTAAAAATATTACAACAGTTTACTTTTTAAAAAAAAGAGTGCTGATAAACAAAATCAATTAGCCTTCAACCCAAGAAATAAAAACAACCTGCAGCAATGGTTTAAAATTAAAGAACTTGGCAACCCTAATCTGCCAAAATGCTTCTTATGCAGACACAACACAAAAGGCAAGTCACCACTTTTAAAATGTGTTATTTTGTGCATCTCTTATGCATATCTATATAGTAGCTGAGGTCTTTAGCGGTGTTATTCTTGCAGCAACGGGGGTCATACTCCGTGTGAAATTTAAGTAGGCCCCTTCAGACTTTAAAAGCTAGTGTCGTTTTACTCACCCTGTCGTTGTCTGCATTGAAGACGACCACTCTCATCCCCCATCCCAACCTCATCCTCATGGGACCTATGAGAGTCAGGTAAACACATACCCTGTAAACAAGTTACATCCCCCCCACCTGACCCCAGTGTGTTACGCATTTAATCTGTTACATTTAGTTTTCTAGGTGTCAGATTTGGCAAGCAGGACTGTCCCGGGTGCCCTTAACAAGCGTTCATTAATGTTGCTGTTTAACTTGTGTGTCTACGTGGCTCGGCTGTGATGTTGCTAATGAAATAAAGGCCTTTTCACCATATGATGATGTGAACTCTGCGTAACCTGCTCTTTTGTTTCATAGCTCTGTAAATCTCTGCCGTCAGCTTTAAAAGGGGGATGGAGGATGTGCATACGTCTGCCGATGGAGATTATGTATATGTGCAAACATTGCATGCCTCGTTTTAATTTTGTGAGTGACTTTGGAGACATCGAGAAATGTTGCTATATGCATATGCGCTTTGGAGCTGGAATTGGATGTGAATCGCTATTATAATGCAGCTGTGAGAGGGCGATACAGAGAGAGAGAGAGTTCAGTTGTGTGCGGTGCATCTGTAAGTGTGCGGTTTTGCCATTGCTTCTGCCAAATCGTCCTGTCACCATCATTGTAAATCTGGTGTCTGATGTGGGATGTGGATGTATTAATGGCACTTCATCAATGACACATGGTCGTCTGACACGTATCTGTATGCTGGTTGCATTGAAGGGAAGGCAACTGTGCTTAAACTAAACCTAGTCTTACCTAAACCCATACAGTCTAGACCAGATCAGTCCAGATCATCCGAAGCCTGCCCAGCCTAGTTTAGCGTAGGTCAAGCTATTTTAGTTTAGCTCAGTTAGGCTAAAGTTAGGCTAACCCCATGCAGTCTGCATGCAGTGAATTGATCGCCATCTGAAATGCAGAGTGGCTTGGCAGTGATGAGTGATAAAGTGAAAGGGTTAGATGAACAGGAGGAGCCTGGAGAGAGGGGGATGGTGGAAAAAAGTCAAGTATAAAAAGATCTAGAGAAGCACAGAGTCATATAAAAGAAGAGAGTGGTCAAAGCGGGAAGGAGAAAGACAGAATGTCAATGAGGAGGGAGGGAGTTAAGGACACAGAGAAATGGATAAGACACCACAAGTGGTCCAAGAAAAGATAACAGCTAGCCCAGGGGGAAAGAAATGGAAATTTGTGGTTGAGGAAAAAAAAAAGTGATGTAAACACACGAGAAGATGCTGTAGGGTGCATTCAGGCCTCCTTCTGCATTTGTTCAAAGCGTCTTACAGCATTCACTTCATCCATTTTTTCAGTTCGAACCAGGTGCACCAGTTACCTGAACTTTATCTAATCAGACCATCTCCTTCACGGTGACACTTAATCGACCAAACCTCTTCCAGTCGTGTGTGTGTTGCTGTGTTGTGATGAATGACTTGTTTGTCCTGCCCTCTCGCACCTCTTCGCAGCAAACAAGAATGACATCATCAGCATCCGTCCGCGTTATAATGAACCTGCTTGCCTGGATGCTCATTAAGGACGTGTTAAAGTGAAGCACCTTAATCAGCCAGCCACAGCCGTCAGCGTGTCAGCGTATGTGTGCACGTGAAATATGATATTGTATTTTGCACATGGGAACTCTCAATGCTAATGAGCATGCTTGAGTGAGTGCGTGGCATTGACGTGTGTGTGTGTGTGTGTGTGTGTGTGTGTGTGCGTGTGTGTCTTATTTGATGTGCATAAGCCGCAGTGCAGCAACATGAAGAGGCTGTAATCTTTGGTTGAAGTCTTGCTAATCCATGTGAAGGTTACCGCTGCTCTACGTTACATTTGCCGAATTAAAGTGACAGGTTTTATAATGTACGCTTTGGAATTGCAGAACTCCATTTCATAATTGATGGATCAGACAGATTACTCAACTTCTTACTGTAATAACTAAATTCCAAGTTTCCGGATCCAACCTCTGGCACAATCCCGGGTCATCGGTCTTCGGCGGCGTGCATATGAATGTGCGGTGTTTACTACCACACGAGGCTTGATGGTATTATAATCAGCTTCCCTGTGATAAACAGCAATGCATAATTAATGTAATTTATTTTACTCTGTGTTGAAATGGATTGGGGGTGGGGGTTACCGTGCCCTTTTTGATTTTGCCTGACCTCCATCATCACCTCCGCACCCATGTGTGCACATTGTAGCCTGGTCTTCCTCAAGGAAGAATCTCTTTGGAAGTCGTCGCAGATGTGTTACTGCTCCTCCTGTTGACCTTTTCAATGATGGGAAGTTGTGAGGTGTGATTGGGGATTTAGGGGGAGAGAGAGAGAGAGAGAGAGAGAGAGAGAGAGAGAGAGAGTGTGTGATGGGAAATGAGGGATAGCGAGTCATAAAGAGAGAGTGGGCGACCGCATTTCACACAGCTGCTATGATTTGACCTTTCAACAGACCATTGTCCCTCTCTTTCATCAATGCGGCGGGCTGGAGTAAAGCTGCATCAGTGACAGTGTGATGCTAACCCAGTGTTGCATCTCCCATTTTATGCTGGAGCTGCGACCTTTACGCACCTAGTTGGCTTTTTAATGCCAGTTTCAGAAACGAATGGCGCTCGCTGAAGATAATGCAACTCTGCGCTAAAATGTAGCTTGATGTAAAAGAAAATTGATTTTGAAGATTGGCTTTCGATCTCACAGGATTTTTTTAACTTTTGTGCCACAAAGGAGATTATCATTGGTAATAAGGGTCCCAATTAAGCAGTACAAATAAACAAATAATGTGGTCTTTTTCATATTATTTCACTTCCTCCCCAATCTGTTATCCTTTTTGTAGGAGTGTCACAATATACTGTTATTTACAGTACCTTGATATTAATTTCTGTAGCTCAGTGGTAAGAGCATGGCGCTAGCAACACCAAGGTCATGAGTTCGATCCCAGTGATTGCGCATATTCAGAAACAAATGTGCAGTATTGCAATGTAAGTTGCTTTGGATAAAGGCGTCTGCCAAATGCAGTAATGTAATGTAAAAAACATTATTATGGTTATCAGGTTAATGCTATACAAATAATAAATGATAATAAAATAATATTTATTTAAAACATAAATAAATACGAAGAGTTCATTTGCAAAACCAGATAACAGTTTTTTATTGTGTTATCATGTTTTTATTTTGCTTTATTGTGTTAGTTAGTAACATCAAAACAACCCAACTGCAATGCACAATAAAAATATGGTCATGTAGTTATCTGTTTTTGAAAATGAACTCTTCATTATATATAAATAAAATATATTTTTTTTCGTAAAAATGTTTGCTTTAAAGCCACAATGGTTTCAGGCTCTTTCCGCCTTATAACATTTGTTTAATAGATATTGTTTGGCCATGATATCCGTGTAGTCTTGATGATTTTTATACACATGCGGTTCATAAATGCTGATCTTGTTGTTTAACAAGGTCTTGTGTGTCTGTGTGTGTGTGTTAGTCTCAGTAGGGAGTAACTATTAGACTGTTTATGTGCTATAGGAATACATACCTCCTGTAGCCCACTCGGAGTGCTGTATAACAGTCTCAGCATGATCTCCGGATCGCTTCCAGACAGCCACGGCAAACTCATCAGTAAACATTACAGTGCCACAGCTGGCTTTCTATATAGCTGTAGCTGCTGGACATTCATATTAATACATATTAGTTCCTGATCGAATACCTTGCTGGATTTTTGATGCCATGTTTTAAGATATAGGATTATATTTTTGCATTACACTTAACTCTTTGAGTTGGTTTCTAGGCGATGGGTAATGGGTTCATGCTCGGTTGATCAAAGGGTGCTTCGGCACAGGTGGATGGTGGGTCTTGTTATCCACTGGAGCAGGGAATTAATGGGTTTCAGGTGGAAGCAGCGTTTATCAAAGTCTTTAATTTACGTAGCAGGTGGAGGACCCATGTTCATCCATGTGGCTTGTGGGTCAGTGCTGTTTTTGGCAACAAATTAAAGTATCCAACCTGGCTGATTCTAGATCTGTAGAACAAAGCCTTGCTCTTCATGACAAAAGATTTGCCATCTTGGCCTCCTACCTGTGTGTTTCATGGTGTTGGAATTTAGCTACATGGCTGGGGACTCCTAGGGTTTCAGAGGCCTGCCCTGGAGGTCTGCTGTGGGTAAGACCAGAAAATCTGGAATAACAATTGTGTGTTTAAAAATTCTTATGCTTGGTAACAAACCTATATTCCTAAAAAAAATCCTTGTTAAAAATATTTTTTTTTTTACAAATTTTACTACTACTTATGTCATACTGTAGGATTTTTATGATGTTTTGTTTCATTGGAAACATTTGTGCAATGTTTGGTTTAATGTTGCGTTTTAGTTTTGCACTTGAATGTGTTGTAAAACTGGGGATTTTTAGCAGGACTGTAGGAGCCTGGACCAGAAAATCAGATTTCTTTCACCCTTTTTTCACCCCATTATAAATGAAAACCTCATTTTAAACTGTGGGTCATAGACTTGAGCTAGTCACTTGGTTTGAAACTGTTGTGCTCAACGTGCATTAGTGAGAGAATATGCGAGAGGGAATATTAATGTGAGTACGTTGGACTGTTGATGGACAGGTGAACCAGTCTATGGTGTTCATTGAGTCTGGGAGAAAGCTCCCGATCTTGCCCTGCACCCCATGCCCTGTTGACTGGGCAGGTAATCTGCTCAACTGCCATGTGAATTAGGTTTGAACTTGGAGGGCAAGCAATTTACTGCTCATTCACAGACCGTTCCTTAGCTTATGAGAAAAGAGAGGGGGAAGGGTCTGAGGGCGATAAAGAGGAAATAATGGATTAGATAGAAATAGAGTAAAAAAAAATGAGCGAAAGAGATGAGAAAGGAGTTAAGAGAGAGAATGGGTTTGAGATGGATAGGATTTGTGGAAGGGAGGGATTGTGGGGAGCCAAAGAAGCAATATTGTGAAGCAGTATACTGTATGTGACAGAAGTTGGATCTGTATGTGTAAGATAGAGAAAAGATTCTCAACATGTGAATGATACACCAGCCTAAGATTGTATTCAGGTGGTTAGTTATGTTTTTTCTTAATAAACAACCCCAGTGTGACCAGGCTGGAAAACCAGCAAACCAGATTAGGCCTGTTTAAGATAATTTTCCCCAACAAGAATTAAGTTGTGTTGATATAATGGTTGTACCACCTGTTAAGGTTCCAAGATTCCCAGTGTTTTTCCAGTATTCCATTTCATCAACTAAACTGCTCTCAGCCCTTTTGAGTGGAAAAACAACCTTTTAGTCATCAGCTGTTTATTATTGTGTGTAATTTCCTTGACATTTCCTCACAAACATACCCACTGCCATGGAGTAGTATCCATTGAACATCGTCTGCAAAGTGAGGATAAAAATATTGCGTGTCTGTTCTTTGACTGAATTTGTTTTAGAGCTGTTTTGCAGACGTTTGGACCGCCACACTGGAATGTGGGCTTCCTTTCCTCTCTTTCAGTTTCTCTCTCTCCCCCATTCTTTTTTTTCAGACTGGTCCAGGAGCTCTGGGCCTCAGCCGTGCTTGGAAACTCCCAGCAGCCAAAATAAGTCTGAGCTGGACTGGTGTCATGTCAACATCTACTGTGCTGCTAATATACACAGGCACCCCCACACTCCATCATTTCATCCTCTCAAGAGCCTCTAATGCCACAGTCTTCAGAGCTTAGGATAGCTATTGTGTCATGGAACAGTTTCTCATTCATATATCAGCTTTCCTGCTTTGGTCTGATGATTTCTTTGGGACTATTTTGAGAAAAAACCTCCATGACATTTGAGCAGCACTGATCATCTTATTACTAAAAACAGGTGTATCTTTCCAGAGATTACACAAATTGTGCAACTGTCATGGTTGGAAAGCATAACGTGAATGTCACAGTGGCTATCGTAACTGACAACACATTAAAAGAGGATATTCTGGAAAATATTAGAGGAATACCTGGAGGACGATTCTTGCATTATTTGAAATGAGGGCATTTTTGAAAGTCTTATCAGAGAGTTAAAAACAAAACCAGTCAACAAGGCTTGTCTCGACTATAACTTTGGTAGATGTCCAGAGATAGACATATACATACACAGTTGTTATGGTGTATACACACACAGATCCATGTAAATATCACATTCGCCTCACGGATACAGACTACAGAAATACCCCTTCCATTCTGTCCCTGAGGAATAGTAGTAGAGATATTTTTACTCCGTGCTTGTGGCTGAGTTACCTGAGCCTGGCATGTATACACTTTCATAGTTAAACACTGTCATGTGCCAGCTGGCATTTGTTTTTGGTTATCGTTTACCGTAGATGGCCACATGTCTCTGCCAACCGTTCTAGAGTTTGGCTCGTGCTGCTGTGCTGTCGTAAAGCTTTATAATTCACAGCATAATAAACTGCATCTGTGTATCTGTATTATGGTGGATATGGATGCGGTGTACTCAGATATTTGTATCAATATAATCACACCGCCGCTGTCAGATTGATTAGATACAGCGTCCAGCATGCTTGTATATGAGAGAGTTGTTAGAGTGTTTTAAATCATTGAGAGCTTCACACCAAATGTAATTATACAACAGATTAACCATTTATTAGCTTCACCTAATTTACTAGTGGGACTTAAAGATGGAGTCCAAAAACATGGACCTGGAGATACGTTTTTACCATTATTTCATCTATTCTTAGTTCTTATTGACTGCTTTTTCTTCATTATTCAGTCCAAGTCATCATTTTAATTAAATAACATTTTAGTTTTCTAATGAAGGAATTAAATTTTTCTTCACATAACAAATATAAAAACCTTTTCCCTAAACTTTGGAATGGTAGTGTAAAATGTTATAAAATACTTCATGGTTGAACATAAGTATTTAGATGTGAACTTGAATGTTGTACTTGCTTGGAGGTCAGTACTCTGTGAAGTGGTACTTTAATCTTGTGCCTGATGTCCTTGTGAAAAGTTTCGTTTTTACTATTGGCCAGTTTTTCCTCCTGTATTTGGCAAGAGGCCCATCTCACCAGCTGAACATGGCCTTTGAACTGTGTTTGCCGACTGATTGGTGTGTGTTCTAATGTCAGTTTGATGGCAGATTGATGTTGTGCTTTACAAGTGACTGATGTGTTTGTCAGTAAAGGTGCTAGGGCTCACGCACACACACTCTTGCCGTTGACACACTGATGGAGCTGGTGGTGGCATCAGCTGGGAAGAGGTATTGTTCTGGTCTCCTGCATGTTTCCTCTTCCATGTCGCTGAGCTGGCCATTTTACACTCTGTCGTCTGTGTGTGTGTGTGTGTGTGTGTGTGTGTGTGTGTGTGTGTGATGAAATAAATGGATTGTAAATATTTATTGGGGATGGATGCAGCAGGAGGCTCAGGATCAGTTTATGTGTGTTGCATAGCTGTCATCACTCTTTATAGTCTCTCAATGTTTAGAGACCCTCAAAGAAGCCAATGTTTTTGAGGATGTTTTGTTACAGTATATCTGTTTCTGTACGTTTTATAGCTTAAATGCAATCATTTATTGCTACTTCATATGCAAAACATTTCTTTGATTAAATTTCTTCAAGTAAAAACCTTTGGTAAAAACTTTTTTTCATGGTAAGGTTGACATTTTCATGAAATTGTCCATGTACCGTTATTTGGTCATACTGCCTACCCTATGTTCACATGTATCTTGCTCATATCTGTTTTTTCTCGTGACATCATTAGTGATTGTGATTATTCTCATTCATCCAACCTCAATCATAAGCTGAACTTCGCATCTGAGCTTTTCTGCCGGCTCATCGAACATCTGCCCATCTACTTACTGACTCCCTGTCCTGATGAAGGATTTTATCTCATTCTCAAGAAAGGAATCAGACAGACCTGAGACTGTTGTGCAGAACTTCGATTTTCTGGGACAGGGCCCGTGGGGAAATCTTCCTCTGCTGGATTACTGCATAGAGGTCGCCCATCGCTCATCTGTGGACAAAGCAGAAAACAGCAGTGCAGAACAAACACAAACACTGGGATGATGACCTACCCTGAGATACCCTGAGAAGTGATGCATTCTCCTGTAGCTTTGGGGAAATGCATCTTCATCATATCCAAAACCAAATTTCAAAAGTTTTTAGAAAGAATATGTGGCTTCTAGGTGAGCTTTACTGTATGTAGGTCTGTAGTGGTTAGAGTTAGAAGGTAGCTGCTTATGTAGGGAGAGGTAGAGGTGAGGTTTTGGCACACATCTTTCATGTGGAAGTTCAAGTTGATTGCTACCTTAATCTCTTTGTTGCTAAACAATGGCTTTCAACATTGATTTACTCTGGTACAGGTCATAGTACAAGATATATCTTTGATATGGAGGAAGGTTGGTGCAGGTTCCTCAGATAGCAAAGATTTCTGTAGCCATAGTCTAAAGAACAAGACCTGATGATGGGAGTTCCCTTATCATCATCTCAGCATCTCTCAGAGGTCCTGTGAGGATTCAGCAGCCGTGCACTGGGCATGCTCACTCAACTCTGTGCTTTAGGTCTGGAAATGGACCATTGCTTTGTACAAACTGACTGCTCAAAAGCTTTCCGTTGACATTTTACAATGAAAGGCCATTGGATAAAGCATGCATTTATTGGTATGTGGTATGTAAAAACATGGTTTGTAAGTGAAGATCAAGTCATAATGTTCTGTGGTAATCCAAAGCTTGTCATTGTGGTCAATAGAGCTTTGAATCTCTTTTCTTCCCAGAATATTCCTTTTACGCTAACACACCCAAATACAGTGCATTGAATATTTAGCTGCTCTACACTTTCTGATTTAAGTGATTCCTGTTTAAATAATCAGACTTATGTCAGTATTTTTGGTTTGAAAGTATGCACATTCACTTCACATGCAGTGCTCTGCACTCATAAATCACCAAAACTCTTTCTTATTTTTAAAGTTGTGATTTATGGTAGTTTCACAGTGTTGGCTCTCTACACAGCTCCCTGAGCCTTGAATAACCATCACATTGGGTTGAGATGTTGTGGTATTGCCCCCAGTAGAAATGCATTAGGATGGAAGTCTGCTTTTCCAATGGCAAAATGTCAGGAGAGATTTCTGCAGATGGGGAAATTATGCGCTTGTGTTTTTGAACGTCTCTGTGCGTGTTTGTGTGTGCCCTCACTCAACCCTATAAATCCATTATGCAAATGTAGATAATCTTGGTGAGAAGTTGTCACATGTGCCATGACATGTTTTTTATGCTCCGCCCACTTTCCCTCTCAGAGCCAAATAAAAAATAGCATGTTAACGCATACCCACGCATCAAACGAAAGAAGCCGGGTTTAACGGGGTGATGGTTTCATGCAGTGAGCTGTAGTTTGGACAGTTTTGTCTTCCATCTATTTCATGATTGCCCATCATGGAACGCAATGAGACGGAGATAGCGCTCCGTATGGAGGATCTTTGATTGGGTTTCTTATGATTGTGGTCACACCATCCCGACAGTTTTTCTACTTGAGTGGATTTGGGAGAAAACGGTGCTGGGTCTCAACTGCCATTTCGCTGTCAGTGAAGCATGTCTGCATATAGATTTGAGATTATAGGATGAAATTTACCTGGATGTATGAGATCACTTGTGGCCCAAAAAAGTGATTTGTAATAAAGAACTTTTATTTTAAATAAAATGTTAGTTAATATAATAAACTTTAGACTGTTATATCGGATGCACGCTCCTGGCCCTAAGTTAACTTCTGGTCTGTGTTTGTTGATGGGTCTGGCTAATGGCTAATAATATAACTATTTATATTTAATTTATACTAATATTAGTTTAAATGAATATTTTATTGTATAATAATTGTATTAAAGAAACAATTTGTTGAATTTTATTTTTTTAAATAAACAATTTGTTGAATGGGTCATGTAACTTGTAAGCGGGGCAGTCGTGGCTCAGTGGTTAGAGCGTTGGACTCATGACCAGAAGGTTGCTGGTTCAATTCTCAGGGCTGGCGGGTAACGGCTGAAGTGCCCTTGAGCAAGGCACCTAACCCCCACTTGCTTACTATACAAAAAATGTAAAAATGTATAGTACAATGTAATGTAAGTCGCTTTGGATAAAAGCGTCTGCCAAATGCATAAATGTAAAAAAATGTAAATGTAACTTTATCGTATTTAAGTTTAGCCAAGGAACGGTTCTTTTAATGGTAACCAAAATAATACTGACTAGACATTCTTTTAACTTACTAGCTAATGTAATTTACTTGTTATTTCTTTTGCTTGTTATCTGCAGGGACTCTATTCTTTACGGATGTGTACCGGAAGTTAAGTTTGGTCTACATGTGGTTCTACGCTTTGTTTTTGACTAACCTCTAAATCACCTTGGGACCAGTTGGTGAAAAGAAAAGAGTGTAGCAACTGAAGTTGGTACATTTGAAGTGACCAGATAGAGTGTTTTTGTCATTGTTAATATGTTTAGTGGTCAAACTGATCTCTCTCTCTCTCTTTCCGCCCCTCTATTTTTTTCTCTTGTCCACTCAAGTGTCCTCATCTGTCCATCACACCAGCAAAATCAAGTTGTTTATGGGATGAGTGGTCTGCCCTGAGGTCTGTTACTCACACCAGATCGCAAACACACACACACACACACACACACACACACGCATTCTCCATGACTACAGATCTACTCAAGGGAACAATAATGGCAATTTTTATTATTTAACCTCCTGAATGCAGAAGAGCAAGTATGCCGCTGAAATCTGCCATACAGTTTTCTACAAAAAGAACAGCCCGAAACTGACTACAAATTGTGCATTATAAAGCGATACATACTTGGCTTGTGCTGAACAACAAAGAGTGACACTCGACAGGTCAGAACAAGCAAACTGTCAAAGAAACTTGGCCGTAGGCAGTACATTCTTGGAGTTTATCTTTATTCTTGTGTCGTGCATGGGCTTGGTTTGTGCGCTCTTTTCTATTGATTGTTAGTTTGATTGTTGGTACGGTAGGCGGTCAGTGGGTATGAATGGAAGTGTGTTTATGTATGTGTGAGATTGACAGGAACATTGAGCCCATTGAGGAAGCACAGTTCAGGAAATCCTGCCATGGAAACGTCTGAGCTTACAGCACCCAGTGACGTCCAACGGCTGTGTTCACAATAGCAGATAAAACATCAAAATAGTTATAACTTACATTTGTCTAGTAGGAAAGCTTAAAATAATGGATTTTAAGCTTAAATCATTTATACTTAATATAAATAACAGTTTCAGGCTCTAAACTGTCTAGGTTAGGTCAGTCTCGCATCTCGTATATACGGTTTCAAAGCAACAACATAAACAAACGTTACTGCGCATGTGTCTTTATTTACGCACCCTCGAGTAATTCCAAACCTGTAAACATTTCTTTGTTCTGATGAACACAGAGAAAGATATTTGGAAGAATGCTTGTAACCAAACAGTTCTTGGACCCCAGTGACCAAAAAAAAAAGTACTTTATAATTTTTGTTCTGTTAAACACAAAATGAGATATTTTTAAAAAATGTAGAACAAAAAGTTGTGTGGCACTTTTGACTACCATTTTTCCTACTATGGTAGTCGATGGGGTTCAAGAACTGTTTGGTTACAAACATTCGTCCAAATATATTTCTCTGTGTTCAACCACACAAAGACATATATACAGGTTTGAAACAGCTAGAAAGTGAGTAATTCATGACAGAATTTAAATTTTTGGGTAAACTATCCCTTTAACTTCGGGCCAGGCGCATGCCCCGATGAAACCGTCTATAGCTTGACTTTACATTATGAGTAGCTTGTATATTGGCAAGATATGTTTTCAAAGTAGCTAAGATATACCCCAGTGCTGGTTGTGTGTAAGTGATGACTGTAATCGCTCAAGGGGGATGGAGTTCAGCCTTCCAGCATGACATGACTGGCCGATAGAAGTCTGGACGGGGTGAATAGAATCCTAATGAAATCCTGTCCCTCGAGTCTCAGTGTTTGCTCCACACTCGCTGATTCATAAGTTGTACAACCAGGGATTTTTCATGTTTTGTGCTTTACATCCAAGAAGCGTTTGGTGTGTGGGGGTGAAAGGATTTGAGCTTGCGCTAAGCCACGGCTAGCATGTGATGGGAGCCAACCTCTGCATCCGAGTGCTGATTGAAACATGGAGAGAATACAAGCTTTATGTGTCATAATACCAGGCATAAAGGAAATGAACTGCTGGGTGTGTTTAGGTTCGTGGGAAGGGTTGTAATGCTTTGGTTTATGTGCACCCAACCCTCTCTCGCTCTTGCTCTCTCTCTCTCGTCCGTCAGTGAAGTGTCCACAGCTATTTGAAGTGATGGATGGAGGGTTGGTCTCTCTTAAGGCTGACTGGAGGTGACCTTCAAATTGTCGCTGGACGAACCCTCTGGAATAACCCACCCCCTTTTTACTCTCTCTCCTACTTGCACACACACACAAACACACACACTAGCAGCTGTGTGCAAGAGGTGATTGAGTCTAAATCAGTGTTACCCCAATTCTGTAAGTGATACCATTATTCCTAATGCACACACCCATCTCCCCAAGTTCCCATCTGGTGTCTGGGTCAGCATTATCTGACCCATGTAGGGTGTTTTAATAAGAAAATGTTAAATGGTAATACAAGCTACATTAGTCACAAATACCTATCCGTACTGATCACCCACGATCAGAAGTGTTAGGCCAGGTTTGAATACAGATCTCACACATTCTGGCTCTTTCTGAGAGTGAGGTAACATAGCTGTTAGTATGATTTAAGTAGGCCTGCTTTGCTAATTAGCCTACTCCACTTCTGAGTGTATAAAAAGCTGCTCTTCTCTCAGAGGAAACACTGTTCCTCGTTTTTATACCGTTCCCAGCATGCAAAGTGACGTTCATTCCAGCTGACGTGTGCGCGCACGTGTTTGTCTCTGAGAGAGATCGTGCGTTTCGGTCAAAATGATGTTCTCGAAATGACCGTCTGTATATTTGTGTTTCTTTACATTTGTTTTTGTGTTTTGTTGTATGAGCTGCTTGTCCCTGCTGGGAGAGCTTGTCTCCGAGTGAGTAGAACAAATAGCCGGACGGTCTCTAAGCTGTCAGCTCTCATGTCCTGGAGTAGTGACTCTTTCTCAATCTGTGTGTGTTTGTTTGGACGTTTGTGCGTAGGCTGACTACACACAGACACAATGGCCCATGGCACTATTTCTTCTGTATTCCCCAGACCCACGGAGAAGAACTCATTGCCCTGTAGCTGCGGACTCACAGGAAGTGCCACAGTCAGACCGGAGAAGACAGATTTCTGACCTCTGTGTTATGGATTAGACATCAGGGTTTTATAATCCAGCAGTAATCGTGTCAGCGATTGTACAAAAACCTCCATGTTATGGTTTCTTGGTAGAGTTAGGTATTATTCACAATTGTAATAATTTTACATATACAGGTATGTGACTGTGATGTCTGCCGATGTTGATATTTTGGTTGTTATATTAACTTGCATTAACTAAATTCTGAAGATTAAATTAATATTTCTTAACTTTCTGAATTAATATTGAACATGAAACTGGTGATGTTTCTTAAAAATCTCTCCATTTTATTATTTTAAAATTTTCTCCGTTTTATTATTTTGCACAAAAATTTAAAAAAGTTAAAAATAAAAAAGTTAATTGATCTGAATTTGATTTCAATTACATTTTTTCTCAGACAATATTGAAGAATGTTCTTTACAATATGTAAATATACTAAATCCAGGCATGTTTTAGGAGGTTATTTTTTGCTTTTATGCAGCAATGTAATTACAAAATAGCATGAGAATAGTGATACGCTATTGTGAGCAAAAATATTACAGTATGCTGAAATAGGCTTTCAATCTTCTTGCCCTGTTTTACACTCTTTCTTCTGGATGTTAATTGGAATGGGCTGAAATGTATAGCATGCCATCAGAGGAGGGGTGGCCATGCGGTGCTGAGTAGGCATGTTTACCGGCCTGTTTTTGGCAGCTTGAAAATCCATTTATTTCACCTGGAAGAACAGCTCTCCTCTCTAGGGCCTTTTCCATGAGCTCTCTGCAGCCGGCAAAGTACTTTAAAACATTATCATCTGAAAATGAAAAGCATTGCTATGAATCAGAGTAAGTGTTGGAAGGGGAGAAGAATTTTAGATCTGCCCGTGTGTGTGGCATAGATAAACGTTGAGTTAGTGTGAGTGATGAGCAGGTCAGGGGTCAGGACGGATGCAGGATCGGCGCTGTGTGTTGCATGTGACCCGAGCTGATGGATGGTGGCTGGAGAATGTGGAACGCATCGCTCTGAGTCTCTTATCAGAGCGACCGGACTAACCCGATCCATCTCCTTTGCCTTCTGTCGCTCTCCACGCCGTCTTTTTGGGCTGGTAACCATGGAAACACGTTGTGACCCTAAGGACAGTGCCAATGTGAGAGAGCGTGTGTGTGTGTGTAGGAACGTGGCAGGTCGAGTGCTAACAGTAAGAGACAGTGCATTCCATTCAGAATTGGATGTGGGCTATTCATATATAAAGGGGCAAAAAATCAAAACAAAAAATCTAGCATAATTTTCAGCAAACCCATCATAATATATATTATATTTTGCAATATTGTGATTCTTTGTTTAGTGTATAGTTATTTAAAGTTGATATGTTGACATATTTTTGTTTTATCTGTGCTGGCGTTTGGTGCATTCTTAGCTGTGACTGGAAGGAGACTGAAAATTCCAACACGTCTGCGTTTTGTATCCTCCCTGAGTCAAAAGACAATCCTGCGTGATCTTGCTTCCATTAGAAGTTGGACACAGTGTCTCCAGTGCTCTTTAAAGTACATGTACCGTATGACAGATTATAAAACATCAGACTAATTTGTCCTGAAGCCATTATCTGTCTGCCTCTCCCGAGCTCTCAATCTCTTTTTGCTTTTAGCTCGGTTTTTTCCTCTTCCTCTTTATCCTTTCAACAGTCTTGCCGTCTTCCTCTCGTGCTCTCTGGTGACAGGTTGGATGAAGCGTGGCACATGTTGATGATGCATGAGCGTGGCCTCCGGCTGGTGACATCATCAGTGGGACAGGATGGTGTTGGTGTGCATTTGATGTTGGACGTCAGGGACATGCTTAGACTATTTGAGCTCTAGGCCTCTGGCGGTGTGAGGGAAAATGATATAAAAAATGTTCTCGATGCAATAAGAGCAGATTGCCAGTCCATTTCTGTGCTTGCTATCATCTTGGTCTTTATGGTTTTAGTCCTCAGGGCAAGCTTATAATAGCACCTGATACTCGTAGGTTCTCTTCATAAATCTAAAGCAAGAAAAGATGTTTAAACACTGACAAACATTAACATGAACTAAGCAATATATTTTGTTCTCTATTTTGTATTACATAAATACAAGTTTAGTTCATATGCACCCTTAATATTTGCCTTAAAGCATTTAAAATTCTAAGTGAGACATTTAAGTGAAGAACAAAAATTCATGAGAAACCAATTCAGTCAAGTGTATCTAAACCTTTGACACGTACTGTCAAACATTCAGTTTTGACTGCTGTCACACGGGACATCCATTCAGCCTGAGAGTTTCTGACATTTAGCTGTTGCTATCATACTGATATGAGTTAATGAACATATGAAGATCTTATCTGTCATCTATGTGGTTACATTGTTTTGGGTTTGCATTGAACGGAGAGAGAGGGGGAGAAAGAACGTGCAGCTGTGTCAACAACAGGTTGGTTGAAAGCCACGTCGCGTGTTTTACCTGTGCGGGCAGGAGCTGGCTTGGACCATCGCCCTGTTTCCACGGCGACACCAATCAGAGAATAGGAGCTAGTGGAGGCACGAAAACATGGAAAGCACTGGAAGCACCCTGAGTAGCATACTTGTGTCTATAAGAGCTTATGACTACAGGGTGTATATAGAGTTTTCCAGTAGCTCAAAAAAAGCATGCCGCTGGGAACACCAAGTTTATGAGTATGATTTTATAAAATATATACCTTGACATGTACTGTAAGTTGTTTTAGACAAACGCATTTGCCTAAATGTAAAATGACACGCAGTCCTGTATTTTCTAAGTACAATAACCAGAGCAGGAAAAAAACATTTGAATGTGGAATGTGCCGCATTTAGTCATGGAAACACGTAGCAGTTATTAGATTGAGTGAAGCATGCTTCCAGTGAGCCAGTAAACAGGATCCAACAGGTCAGGAATGAGCCACGGCGGCGGGGAAGCCTCAGAGTGCAGCCCTGCACGCGCACATGGGCACACGCTTGAATATATTTACATATGAATGCAGTTTTACAAGAGCGTCCACATTATTGCCCGGCACTAGATGATTTGAGTCAAAAAGTCGAAAGGTTTAATGCATTACATGCCACATTCACCAAGTTTCCATATTAAACTTGTAATTTTAGCACTAAATGGATCATTTAGTTTCTGGATGCTGATTTCTGGATGCTGATAAAGTCAAACCTGTGATATGTATAACAGTGCTGCACAGAACCCATCGAATAATATGTTTACATGATATGTAATAGGCCTATATCTTCTGGTGGAGAACTTATAATATGAATTAACTTGGGATCATTCTATATTTGTAAATGTAATGTGTATCTTCGGCCACAACTACATAAAGTAGTACTGGATCTTGAATCTTCATTTTATATAAGAATCCTACGCACACTGCATTGCTGAAACTATGACCAAGTATGTTGTGTGTTGTTGCTGTGCTCTCTGAAGCACACAGAGTTAGATTAGTCTTGGTGTGTTAAGCCGTGCGGTTGTCTCATCACCTCCCCTCCCCTTTCAGGTGTTCTGTAAAATGTTTGACTGCCTGCAGGGAGCTTCTGTTGAGGTAGGTACAGCAGCAACAGCACGCCCCTGCATGGAGTGGAGGATAGATAGAAACATGAAAAGCGGTGACTTCTGATTGCACAACTGATTGTGAAATAAATCTAACAGCTTGGTTGTATTTGGCTGGTGTGAACCTGTTTAGTTTTGTTTGCAGTGATTTTCTAGAAAGTGGCGTGTGTTTAATTTTGTGTGGTATTTTGAAAATTAAGTTCAAAACTCTGTCCTTGGCCATTTTTAGATGGACTGTCCCTTTAGACACCAGTGAAATCCTCAGATCAATCTCCCCAGTCCAAATCTTCTTTCTTCCTCTGCACTCTGATTTCTCCTAACTTTCATTTCTGTCTCTCTCCAGCTTTCTTTCTTTCTCCGTTTATGCCCCGTTACCCCTATAATCGAAACCCCGACTGTGAGGAAACGCCCTCTCTAAATGAAACTGAAATTAGAAGCCCATCAGTAAGGACATTCTTCATTCC
Organism: Oreonectes daqikongensis; assembly: GCA_026939265.1. NCBI lineage: Eukaryota > Metazoa > Chordata > Actinopteri > Cypriniformes > Nemacheilidae > Oreonectes > Oreonectes daqikongensis. The sequence continues at coordinate 6,484,016 of JAOTQM010000187.1, forward strand.
TTAAACAGATCTTTATTCTCTATAAAGCCATAATGTGCTTTCACACTGTCAGCAGCTGGGAGTGTGTGTGTGTGGAGTTGGCAAGACTAAATCTGAATTATATCAAACAGCAGGTGATGAGATGCATGAATATGAATTGCCAGTGTGTGTATGTGTGTGTGCTTATGCCTGTGTGTGCCAAACCAGGATATAGTTTCCAGCATAGTTTTTCACAAGCTCTCTCGTGCTAATCTTTGATAGATAGCATCTAGAAGACTCAACCACTCGGCTACAAAACCTGCAAGTCTTCTGGAGCATCATCTTCTTCCTCCAGAGCCGCCGGTAAGAACTGATGTTTGGGCAGCAGTGGCGCCCCCTTCTGGCTGGTGAATGCGGTATATTGGCATCACACTCACTTAACAACACACCCACCAATCGTGTCTACATGATCAGTGCACATCACAGCATGAGCTCATGTCTAAACAGGGTGTGAAAACAGTGTGAAACATGTTTATTTGGCCTCTTTAGACCGAAGCTTCAGTGCCTCTTAAGGTCGTAAGGAGGCATAACTGTATTAAATTGGAGACTCGAGTGTGTGTGTTTGTGTGTGTGTGTGTGTGTGCGCGCGCAATGCATGCTTTGGCACCGAGCAGAATGACATGTTTGTTTTCCTCTACACTTGTTTAACCACCAGCTCAGTGGGTCAGTAATGAGTTATTAGCTGCTGGTCAGGCCTTTATTTCTAGTGCTCCAGGCAGCATTAGAGCAGGAAGTGTTGGGCCCGAGATGATCTCTGAGTACCCATAAGGCGTTAAAGGCACGCAAAGCATCGCTGAACAGGAAAGATGCTGATCTGCTCATTAGAGACCATTATATCTACACTCTGACACACATACCCCCCCCCACACACTTCAGAGGAGTGATTTCAAATCAGGGGTTTGTGCACCCCAAGGGGCACTTAGAGAGATTTCAATGTTGCTTTGTTAAACCTATTAAACAGACATTATGGCATTAGGGCTGTCAACGGATTAAAAATAATTATAAAAGCAATTAATTGTGATTAATCTGAGGCTTTGTTTGATTATTTCCTGTTTGAAAGAAAATATATTTTTTTAGATTAATGATGATTAAAGTTAATGATGGCAAAATTAAATTGACATTAAGTTTCTACATTTGACAGACTTCAAAAGTGGCTTAGAGTGCATTGAAAGCATATTAGTTGGTTTAGGACTTCATCGTTTTAATCGCATGATTAATCATAACTTTCAAAATTGTTTGACAATTCGTGATAAAAATGTTGAGGGAAATAATCGTGATTAAAATGTTGAAAACATTTCTAGTGGCTGGTAACATCTCAGTGATTTGTAAAATTTACAAAACCTTAACTGAGACAGTTGAAAAATGTAGTTGCAGCAAGTCAATAGAACATTTTGAGCTGGAGAGGACTGTCAATAATGCGACACTTGAGCTTTATTCACAGGGCTTGTATTGAAACCCCACTAAGACAAATCCACCGTCGCTAAACCCGCTTCAACACACTGATGAGAACCAGCTCCATGTGACCTCTCACCCCTGCCCGACGATGTCATCAAGTGAACAAGAGAGGACCCTGTCATCCAACAATTCTATTTTTCACTTACAAAACTGCTTGCTTGGCTGTTAAATGCCCGGTATTTGGGGGCATTTGACATTTTATTTTCCCCGTTCACCCCCTTACTCCCCTTCCCCCAGTTACATTCCAGACCCCTTGTTAAATGGGTGTTGTATTTCACCAGTGTTCACGGGGTCAGTGATCCCATGCTGCACTGTACTTGAGCTGGGGTAATAGATGTGCCCCCAGGGGGAGGCTGGGAAAAGAGGTCAGGGCGCCCGACCCTGGCACTGCCCTGACCCACCGACAATACCACAACCTTTGAGACCCAGACATCAAGGTGTCCAAAAAAACATTCGTCCTTGAGAGCACTCAGCCACTCTTCATGGACTGCAGGAGGGAGGTATGTTATATAATTTGATGGAGAGAAATTCACATGGCCTTGGCAATCTCACTCAGATCAATATGATGTTTATCTGTGGGTCAGCGAAGCTAATAATTTCTTCTGACCTTACTGGACTCTATAAGCATTGCTGTGAGACTGATGGCTGTTCATGTAGTACATGATTCTGATGATGGCTTTAGAAATATGAAATCTATATTGCTATTAATCTGAATCTGAAAAGACATGTTTTAGGTTTGTCATTACTTTGAGCCTTGATTCATGTCTGTTGAATTGCAATCCAGGCGTATTTTATAAACTGCTGTCTCAGCTGGTTGTGATGTCTATGTGTTGTGTCATAGTGTGGAGTTTAAAACCAAATGGTTGTGGATACAAATCTTGCTTGGCCATATGTTTTTTGGGGGGTACAGACTCTTTAAAAAGTCTGCTGTAAATGACTTTGGATAATAGCATCAGTTAAATGACTGGCAATTACTCGATATGGATTTTTCAATGGCCAGTGTAATAACCAAAGAGCCAATAGCTGTAGTAATGATCATATGTAGTGGCCACACATTAGCTACACTTTAATATTTCAAATTCTGGCCTTTGAATCTAAGATTTGAGAGAACGCTGTTTAGTATGCAATTGCAGGGAAACCTGAGACTGCCGTTTCGGACCTCATAACTGAACTTTGACCTCTGCCCCTTCATCTCAAGCTCTTTTCATTATCATCACTATTATTATTTGCTGCCGTAGTTGCTGCTGCCAGCATGACAAACTATTTTACCTCTGAAAATACAAAGGAAATAAGAAATAAAAAATATATGCGCACAAGAACGATAGCTTTTGCCAAACATTATGTCACCCCAGTGCACCTCGATATATCTTGCAAATCTATATTTGACAGTAAATAGTGGCATGAAGGCTAATCAGATGAAATTAGGCAGAAGTCAGACTGTGGAGAGGCTGGTAATGAGATTACATTAGATGGCAGTTACTGATGGCCTGTCAGATCTGGCTGTGGTGGACTTATCTCAACATTTCTCCAAGACCACCGGTTATTAACTTATCCACACACCTGGGACACAGAACATGGGACTTTGTTTCTCACTCTCCCGCTTCTTTCTAAGGGGACAGTGTGAGTCATGGGCACTTTGCAGACAGAAGTAGATTATCCTGAGAATGTATAGATGATTTATGTTTTACATGTAAATTACAGTGAAAATTAGATGATGGTTTTTAACTCGAAATCCTGTGAGAAATTGAATATCATCTGAATAGGAACTTGTTCCTTCATGGAGTAATACGCAAAGCTAAATTTGTCATTGGGCTGTCTGGTGCACTTTTATTATAGACCTTTTTGCCAAATTCTGAGTAAAATAGTAGTTTAAGTACAGCTGGTATCGTATCTGTGATACATATGGAAATAAAACCAATAAGTGGATGATAATGGTTTGCTCAGCACAATTTTATTTATTTGATTTCAATGGGTTTAGTGATGTTACCTTCAGTGACATACTGTACACATCCAAACAATACACACTCCCACCATAACAGTAACTGCAGAGATCCTTTGTTAATAATTGTAACATAACACACGAAGCCGCTCACACTCACATAGTTAAATGCAATAGACTAGAAATAAAGGAATAAAGTACTCTATCGGACAATTAAGTTGATATCAAAGGCTTTTCATTCCCCACAGATAGTTTTAAACAGCTGCCGCTTTCAGATTACTGCGTTTTATTATTGTGTAAAGCACATTTATGGAAGTGGGAAATTGCAGCAGTTCATAATTAACCTTTCAGACGGTGAATCTGTATCTGTAAGAGAGCGTAATAACACAGTTAACGTCTGGAAAGTGTATTACTTCACTATTCTCCAGACAGATGAGTTTGGACGTAACAGCATAATTAGAGGCGTCGTTGTGGAAGCTCTCGTTCAGTTCAGTTGTGTGGATGAGGTGGAGTTCAAACAGAATGGGCTGCTTGGACAAACCTTAGCCCATGGGAAACGGTCGCCTTCTTGGAAGCGATGGTAGGAGAGAGTGGCGTTCTGCAAGGGTTAGCACCGCATTCCTGCATTCCACTGAAAGGGGGAGGGGAAGCCACCGGCTATTGCTGGATTTGTGTTCAAATCCAGGAGACTTGTGCAGAGGTATTTAGTGTCTCGGGTTTGTGTTTGCATGCATGTGTGCATGTATAGTTTGTCTCTATTTTTATAGATTTCATAAAGGTTAAAATTCTCATTGGATCAGTTATGTGTGGGTTTTATTAGCAGTATGCATCAGATGCAGAATTATCCACAATAGTGTAAATCTGACAAATGTGACCCTGAACCACAAAACCAGTCAAAAGGGTAAAAAAAATGTAAATTGAGATTTACAGTCCATTTATGCATGTTTTTTTAATGACAGGACAACATTTGACTAAGAGACAGCTATTTAAAAATCTGGAGGGTGCAAAAAATCTAAATATTGGGAAAATCGCCTTTAAAGTTGTCTATCAGAAGGACTGTAGCAGGCTGTTGCTAAGAAGAAACAGGTTTGTTTCTATTAGCTTACCGCTGTAATGATGTTGTGCAGAATAGATGAACCCGAAAGCGGAAATTCTAAGCTTTACATAGATACCAAACTTTAGTGGGTAATTCCCAAAGAGCGGCAGCGAGCGAAGTTTGTAGGCATTTTTGTTTGTGATTTTGCTACATCCACTAACAAAATAAAGTTTTGATATATTTACAAAATATCTTCATGGAACATGATCTTTACTTAATGATTTTTGGCATAAAAACATTGATACCATGTTTTGTTGACTATTGCTACAAATATAACCGTGCTACTTGTGAATGGTTTTATGGTCCAGGGTTACAAATCATCTCTTTTTGGACATTCTTAAATGTAAAAATTATTCATAAAATAGCTTTTTGTAAAATATGATGTTATTGTAGTTGTAATTAAATACGTTGGATGTTAGTGGACAATATTTATACTATTCACTAGTATGACTTTTGGTAATCAAGAAAACAACTAAATAATGTTTTAATGAAAATATAGAAATGCAGAAATGTTTTTGAAAGTGTTTGGTAATCGAAAAACAAAAGTCAATGGAAAGTGTATACTATGACAGAAGAAAAACTTTGTGTATGTGTATGAGTGCACTTCATAATGGGATGTAGAAGCCTAAAAGCATCAAAATAAAACAGGTGGAAATGAAAATTTAAATCAGCTCTAATTAACTAGCAATGCAAAATTTAATGTAATTTCTTTCCTCCATCTCCCCACTTTCTGTCTGTGTGTGTGTGCGTGTGTGCGTGCGTGTGTGTGTTGGGGTGCTGATTGAAAGGCTTTTTGCATTATTGGTTCTATCTCACTTTGAAAAACACACACACACACACACACACACACACACACACACACACTCACACACACACATGCAGAGGAACATCGGCATCACCCGACTAACTCACTTTTCTCAGTCTCACTGCAATAAAAAGATTAGCATTAATGTGGCAGGAAGTAAATGGCATTATGTAGAGTTGAGCATAATCAGACAGCGCTGGGGATATTACTATTCCTCAGCATCTAAGTGTGTGTGTGTGTGTGTGTGTGTGAACGTGTGCATGTTTTGCTTGCGTTGCACACAACATGAATCTCATTCTCAGAACTTTAGATTAAAAGAGAGCAAGACTGATTCACTCTGTGGTTTTTAATCATCTTAACGTATTAGCATGACTGATAAGCAGACAAATAATGATGAAAACGCGAATCTGCAAACAAATATATTTAGCTATGGAAATTAAATTTTACTTTCACTCTGATCAGTCCTGTTACTCTGTTGTGTGTTAAGCTTGAAAACCGGGCTTGTGATTAAAATTGTCAGTGGCTTCATAAGGGGACGATTTTGTTTTTTCCTTTTTCATACAGATACAGGACGATTATCCTATTTGTGGGATAGGGAAAGACCACATGCACTCCAGAGGGGGTTTTGGAAAGCTGCCTGTCAGCCGGTTACTGCGTGTAATGGAAGATGGTTGTAGTACGCTTGCATTCTCACGTTTGTTTGTACCTTTAAGCAAGTTTACTTGTGTGTGTTTGTGTGTGAGTAGTTGAGTTGATCCCACACTCGAGAAGTTAAAAAGCCTTAGTGACAGACTACGCAACGGGTCTGACAGTCCCAACAAAGAAAGGAACTCTTTATTCTTTTGTCCTTCAAAGCTGCATGAATATTGCTGTTGGCTGGGGGGCAGGATGTCTCAATACAAGGATGTGCATTGTTTTTTCTCTGATGTGAGACTGGAGCAGTGCATCATGGGCAGGATGCGGCTGCTGCTGTTGTTTTCAGGAGCTGCATTAGTAATTCTTGATGATGTGGCAAGAAAGAAATTTAGCTGCTATCACCCTCATTCAGAAACAGGAACTGCCCGGAGTGTTTTTTTTTAACTTGGACAGTGATCTTAAGCCCTTTTTAATCCGAATTCTGAAATCACTCAAAGAAACAAAGCATAAATTTGATCTCAAATGAACTTAAACGGACGCTAGGGTCAACCCAGCCAAGTTCAAATGTCATTACCATACTACTAGGGGTGCACCGATATGTACTTTTTGTCTAATAACGATAACTGATAATTCATTAACAATTGAAGCCGATAACCGATAAATGGATATACAGTATCTCAATATTAATATTGATTTTTCTTAGCCTGAAAAAAGTCTTCTTTTATTTTAAAACATTGACAACACAAGGTAACATTTAGTTCTCTTTTTTCCCCAAATTCATGTGTCAAGCCTACTTTACACTAGTTAAAGTTTCTTTAACTTTTAAACTGTTCTGGAATAATGTTTATTTGATAAACAAATTATAGATGTTCTTTCGGTGCAACCCAGCAAAGTGTTCTCAATAGTCACAAGTCTAACAAGTCTCAAGACAAGATCATTCAACCAGAGGAAATGTATCATTTATAATTTATCGCTTTAATACCGATATGGCCAAAACATTTTCGTGCATCCCTACATACTAAACTCATGTTATAGTTTTAGAGGAATTTGAAGGCAAATTAGCCGTTGTTTGGAAAATTTCAACTATATCTCAAACCAGCTTCATCCTGACATTTATAGAGATCTTGTTCATTTTCCACCAGAAGTCTCCTGCAGATTACTTTGGAATTCAGAGATCTGATGCTGAAAAACCCTAACGGAGATGTTTTACTGTCTGAAACTGTTCATCAAAGCAAGTTTAAACAAAAAAATAGACCCCAGAGGAAAATGGGATTTCCATATTCGCATTCTCTGACCCACATCTGCTTTTCTGAATGCCTGGTCTGTTCTGGGGTGGCCCGATCTGATTTGGCATGCCAGAACCATGCCTTTTGGCTCACGCTAAATCTCACGCCACGTGCGGCATGCGGGGGGTTATGGATGCAACGGCCAGCGGTCGAGACTCCAGAACCGAAGCATTGCCAGCTGAACATTATTGTGCGTAGGTGTGACAGCCTGACAGAACCAAGACCAGACTGTTCGGCCACAATAGACCCACTGTTCTTCTCACTGTTCCATGAATGGTCTCAAACAGTAGCTGTGGTACAGTATAGACGTCAATTCACAACATGCATACATATTCAAGTGAATATTTTATACAGCAGAGATTAGCTCATTTTTACCTCTTTGCTGTTCCATGACAGGCTTTTAGACCTCTACACCGGAACCCCCCCGCCACCCGCCTCTGTCCGATATATAACAGGATTGTGATTAGCTGGCGCTGATGGAGGGGGGCTTATTGGCTGAAAAGCGAGGGGGTGGGGCGCTAATTGAAATGATGTCTGATGTGATAGCCTAATCTCTATGGTGACAAAATCCACACGCACTTGCTCATTTAAATGACAGCTCTGATGTCACTCAGGCTTAGCTGATGGAAATAAAAAAAAGATAGAAAATAAATGTCTCAGAACACATTTGTTAAAGAGAGAGAATGTCGTCTCAACTATGAAAATCCGTCTTGCACAGCAGCCACCCTGTAGAGAGAGATGAAGTGGCGCTAAATTGTCATGGAGACCAGACACAGGACCTTGTGGCCTGAAGAGACACGCAGCGTGAATATAAGGGCTTTAAATTCCTACGGCACTTTCAATTAGTTGGAATCGTCTGCTCTTGTGCTGTATAATTCATGACTCTTCAGGTGATTTTAACCATTTAGAAATCCACTACTTTTGATTTCTCAGCCGAATGATATACCCTGAATTTCAACAAAGCATCTATCTAACCGTCTTTCTACAAGTCATATTACAAAACAAGCTTTGGCTCAAAATGGGTCAATATTCTCTGGAATGGTTCGGTAAAACACTCAAGTCTGGCTGTCTGCTACCTCCGTGCCCTTTCCCCTGACCCCAGCCCATGAGATGATGTCGTGCTCGTTTGAGGGTCGCATGCTTCTACTCGTCACCTCTCTTACATTCCAGCCTTTGGTAAGGAATGCAGAGTAACTTTGGTATGCCCTGTTCTTTGTTTGTCTTTTGAGGACAGGATACTTTAACTATTGTATGCAAATCCTAGGAGACAGTCCATTAGGGCACATCGCTTTTGCATGGTCACCTCATTGATTTCAATGTGGATCCCAGTTTGACCCCTTGACCTGGTCACTCCTTCTCAGGAGAGTTGGGCTGTGATGTCATACTTGTAAATGTGACTTCTCTAAATTGTAAATCCACAAGCAAGCAGCAGAGATTAGTTTACAGTAAATAACAGTCATGTATTCAGTATTGAGAATGTGTAATATTGTTGCTGATGGGCGGAAACCAAAAACTGAAGAAAAAAACCCCCCACTGTATTTAAAAGGATAGTTCACCCAACAATGAAAATCCTGTCATCATTTACTCACGCTCTTGTCATTTTTAAATCTGTATGACAAAAGAAGGTATCGCTGCTGTCCTTCTGAAACCTTGTGTCTCAGTATTTCCTGAGTTAGATTTTTTGCCATAAATCATTATTATTAGTCTCTCTTTATGTTTGTCACAGGGTTTTGCAAATATCTAACCAATAAAAAGTGTTAAATAAAAGTGCTTGTCACAGTATGTCACAGTTTTTTCCATCCAAAAAACAGTGAATTTGGACATCCAAGGTTTCAGAAGGACAGAGGCAATATTTTAAAGAATCTAGGCAACAGAACAACAGCCATTGACTTGCATTGGTTTGTGTCCATACAATAGAATTGCTCTATTTACAATTGACATGTAGTAGGGGATTGACTTTTTGTTTTTCCTTTTACATGAAACAAAAAATATTTTTGAGCCTCAAGGGAAAGAGTCTAGACAAAGCTGCGGTGGCGGGCGGTGCGTGTAAGCAGTGCAGAAGATAGTAAAAAGCGAATGTGTGTCCTTCTCAGGTCTACAGAGAGGCTCAGTAAACATTCCTCACAGGCAGGGAGGAGGAGAGTAAGGCTCATTAACATAAGAAGAGAGTTCTCAGCCAATCAGGAGCAGGGAGAGGGAATGTCAGGATTCAGAAGGAACTAGGAGGGTGTCAGGTTACTCAATGCATTCTTCCCTCCTCCTTCTGCCGAGAGGGAGAGAGAGAGAGCGGGACATACACACGGAGACAGATCTAGAGAGTTAAAGAGAGAGAACTATATGGGATTGTGTCATTCTTGCCCTCTGAGATCATTGAATTGGAGTATGTGTAAGGAACTGCCCTGACGGTCTGGCCGACTGAGACGCCCAGAGGTTTTACATAGAGGCTGAGGGTCCGAGCGGAGTTTTCGTCGGGGGGTCAAATCTCAGGCAGTTAAGTGCTGTCTGGAGTCCCAGCGGCTCACACAGCAGGACTTAAAATGAATTTTCTGGTGAGTGAGCATGTGTGTTTGCTGTTGTGTGAACGCTAAAGTTGGTTATGTTAAATGCCTGTGGGTAGATCAAAGAGTTAGGACAGAATAGAAAACAGAACACATTTAACATTTCAACGTGTTTCAGTTGTGCTTTTTACACACACTATGTCAGTATATCATTTTAATAAGGTGTGTATGACTCTTAATACACGGAAGCTTTAATAACACTTCATACAGAAGGACACAACTGCGCTGTCTGAGGTTTTTAAAAATGGCCTTTTCTTGAGAAGCGGCGAGTTTGGAAAGCTTAGGGGAGAGTGTGAGAAACCAGGCGTAGCGAGGAAAGAATGGAAGGAAAGGAACCCTGCCGCTGTGAGCTTGTCTGCTGACTCAGGAGAAAGCTGAAAGATTAAGGTTTTATGGAAAGCAGCAAGGGGAGAGAAGCAATGAAGGGACTGGTCCCGGGGTTTCGGCTGAAGCGTTCGCTCCGTGCTATTGTTTGAAGCGTTGGCCCTCGTTCAGCTTGTAAGGGTTGGGATGACACAGGCTTTTGGTATTTGGACGTGAGAGTCAAGCCGTGCTGTATTTCCGGCTGTGAGGAATCTGGACGCTGGGGTTCATCCCCTGCAGAGGCTGGGATATTCCCTGTAATAGAGCTGTCTTGAAATACACACTTGTGGTGGTTGTCAGTTACTAGTTCACTGAATATCAGATGTGTGTGTGTGTGGTAAACATTTGTGTTGGTTTTTGTTTTGTAAGAATGTGTGAAGAGTTTGTGTCTCAAGAATAACTTGTTGACAGATGTGCTTGTATACCTTGAAGCGTCAAGATTTTATCAAGTCATGTTTACGTCTTATACACTGACAATTGTCAGCTTTATATTCTGCAGTCATAAACAAGTCTGAAACCACCTTTGTGGAAAATCTTTCTTATGTTTAATATGTGATGTAAATATAATTAACTCTGTATAAAAGCAATAAAAGACAATGGAAAGTCCCCACCGTAATAGAATAACAAATACGTCTGTATTGTTTTGTTCTGAGTTGGCCATATCAAAGGAGATGGGCATTTGCTTACATCTCAACTCTCAATTTGATGCAACTTGACTGAATCACTAAATAAAGAATATTGACTCACATTGGGTTTACTGTGAAGGTCTAAATATGGAAAGTTTAAATAAAAGAGCCTTTTTTACAGAAGACAGCTGAGCCCCCCAGTACTATCAGCAGTGCCTGTGACTCAAACCTGACTCACCCCCAGCCTCTTGAATACAGGAGAGTGGAATTCCCCCATCCATTCTTGGGAGGTCTGACGGACAGGACCTGCTTCTCATCCTCATTATCCTCATGATCATCCACACATTATGGATGTCAGTGAAAATGTTTTATAATGCTGGTCTGAGACCAGTTTGGTTCATATGAAAAGCGTATTTCCTCGACTGGTAAACGTGATGCTACCAACTGCAAGGTCATGGGTTCGACTCCCAGGGAATACGGTGCTGATGACTTGAATGACTTAAAATAATTTAATATATTAGGCGTATGTGTAAAAGCCTTAGGTCATATAGTCATTGAATTACACCCGACTCGAGTCCAAAGGAATTCAGATGCTGTGAGAAAACACTTACAGGGATTTGCTCAGGGTAGGATCAGAGAATAAAGGTCAGCTGGAGTGGCCTTTGGTCATACTTTTAAGTTGAGAAAATTTCAGATGAATCCCCTGTAGGAGTCCCAGTGTTGCTTTTTAACCGTGTGCATTGATTTCTTTAAAATGTGTTGTTTCTGTTTGCTTGACATGTGCCTTTATCCATTTGACACTGACATATCTTGACATGGCTACTATTGCGTTACCAACCAAATATTTGGATAGTAGTTGCTGTTATGTTAGTTTATACTTTCCATTTACATTTTTATGCTCTCTGGTTTGGCTCTCTTGAGGCCGGTTTCCTGGACACAGATTAAGTCGTATTTAAAACAAAAGTTAATATGACGGATATGATGAGTGGTACATATAAAGCAGCTATTGGATCTCCCCAGAGGAAAATTTTATACAATTTTTTTTTTTTATACATAGCTTGGGATGGTGTTTTCAGTTCTTACTGCTTTATTTAAGTATTAACACAGTCTCAGATGTGACACATACGTTTTTTGGAGGAATTTAAAAACGAACGAGGATATTGAGGATATACAGTAACAATGTGGCAAACATACAATTGTCAGTGATTTTGCCTAAAATAATGAGATTATCACTTTCTAAACAGACTTTGTATTTGTATCTTGACCTCATCACTGTTATTATACTTGTGGGTTAAGCGTTTGAGGTCACACTCACTGGAAAAAAATCACCTTGTTCATATCTGCATTGGTTGTTTGGCATAGGGATTCTCAACGTGTTTGTATAATCACGAAGGTCCTTAGCTCAGGGTGAAATAGGAAAAATTGTTCATGGCACACGCTGCCGTTCATACAAAAATGTACCATGTCCTTGTTATGTTCACATTTATCTGTTTCTGACTGATCTCGGCAGAAAGATTGCAACATTGTGTTGGTGTGAAAAAACTGGCAGTAAACCAATACTTAGTTGTAGCCTGTAGCTACAAGAATCAGTGTTGCAACCCCACCCTGCCAGGAGAGGAGGGGCGAAGGAGGTGTCTTTGTTTTTTTCTAGTCAACACAAGTGAGACGGATGATGAATGAGTGGGTTTAAGTGCACATAGAAGCGTAGTTTTGTTTCTTGGATGACCCGAGTGTTTATAAAAAGGTTTCGGATTTGCTGACCTAATTGCGAAGCGATTGCGGGTATTTTTCTGCCTGTAAATCACAGATTATGCCTGCAGTAATATATGTGATAATGCAACATTCAACAGTGGTGTCTGTTTTTATGAGTGTGTGTGAGAGAGAGTGTGGACTGTACTTAGATTCTGCAGAGTGTATTAAATGATAAAGGGGGGGTGTCATGGAAGTGTGCTGGTGTGTGGGGGGGGTTCATAGGATGTGGGGTAATATCTGAGTTAGGCAGAAGCTGTGGAATGTTTTAAGAATGAAAGGATGGGCCTAGACTTGCACTGAGAATGTTATATACAGTTATACACACACTGACCTAGCGATCCAAAAGGGTCGTACCATTGACTTGTAATGTTTTTAAACAACAAACTAAACAACAAACTAAACCAAACCTTAATACTACCTAAATACAATTTACTTTTGCATTTTTACAAAAAACGTATTCAATGTACACTGTAACTTGAAAATGTTTGTTCATAATGTTTAAGTTAAACCAATTTGCTTTACAAGTCACTTGAATTGAAATTATATTGAACTGACTGACTTTAATGTATTAAAAATTTTTAGATTTGTATAACTTATAACATTAATTGAAGTTGAAGATGAAATTGGTTAAATTATTTTGTTCAAGTAATGGAAAAATATGTGTTAAAACATGACTTATGACTAAGCACATAATTTGTACGGTGTATTGTTTTTAGTAAAATAATTAATCCTTTTTACTTTTGAGTATGCATTTTCCATATTATTTCTTATTTTTATTTCTTATATATGTTTTTCTCTTGTTTTCTTAGGTACAGATACACAAGCTAACAATTACTTATGTGCCTGCCACCCTGTGTTCTTATTCTCTGGAGGCCAGTTGTTAGTGCTCAAGTCTGGTCTTGTCTGTAGTAAATTCACCCTCTATAGTGAAAATAGAGCAGGCCAAAGGCCCACTGTTTGTCTCTGTCACCAACTTTCTGTCGAATTTTTTGGGTCTGTTTCAGCAAATAGAACAGGTTTATGCCCCAATTGCAGTGTGTGCTTTAATCTTTAAAAAGAGCCATTCAATAGACACTGTATACTGCCATCTTAAAGAAACAGTTCATCCAAAAATATAGTCTTTTATCATCTACGCAACCTTATGTTGTTCATTCAAAAAGAAAAACCTGCATGACTTTCCTTTCAGGGAACACAAATGGAGATGTTTTGATGATGGTTCGTGTTTCTATTTTCTATAAAAGCTAGGGTTGTCAAACACCAAAATGAAAAAGAAGACACCATACGTGCCTCAAATGTTTAGTATTTCAAGTTTGACAGCCACATAAAAATTTCAGAAAGAATAATCTACACACTAACATATCTTGAGTTCCACAGAGGAAAGAAACAACATGAGGGTGAGTAAATGATGACAGAGTTTGTATTTTGGGTTGAACTGTTCCTCCAATGCACTAACAGGAATCTCTTAATTGAATCTCTGTGTGTGAGGTTTTTTCTAAGTGAGCGTGTGTCACACGCAACCGAGTGATACGACCGATAAACGCAAACGCTAGAGCACGCGCCTGCTGTCTGAGTCACATCTCTCTGCTCGCTCCGCCTGATGACTATCGCTGCTGTCTGATATAGCGTCTGATCCTTGTGTACATGTCTGAAAATGTGTCTACAACAGCTTACCGTACTAAACTCCATCCGCCTTATAATTATTCCAGTAAACCTGCTACTTATGAAACCAGCAAGTCCTTGAGAATAACAGTTCAACCACAGAAAAACAACTCGAGCACTACAGTACGTAGATTTGTTAGAAATGTTGTCAATAGTCTAGCACTACGACACGAATAAAACACACTAAATGTCTTGCATTTGTTCTTTATTGGTCGGGCTCAGGTGTCTTATGTGGAGGACAAAACAAAGTCTGTTTTGTCTGCAAGCCCTCATCTGTTTTTAAATCAATAAAAAGTTTTGATGAGGATGGAAACGTTTGTTCCTAGGGCTCAGGACGTGTGAATGTGATAAGATTAGACGTTGCCTTTTATTTGACATGAGTGAAAAATGAAGCCGTCAGGTACAAATGTCTGTTCAGTATGTCAAAATTTGTTGTGTAGTTGAGTCTTAATCATTTACCTGAAACATAAACATGACCTGTTGGCCACTGTAAATTTACAGAAAGATGTATTTTCAATGTTTTGTCGATTTGTTGATCAACAGTTTGACATCTACATCATATACTGACTGTACATCTATCCCAATGTTGTACTACTGTGAGAACGATAGCTTTTGTATCTTTGAGTTATGGCTAAGAAAAAGGTTGTAGGTGTTTGTATCCTGTCCCCATGTCCTTGAAACAAGTGCACACGCATACAAAAAAGCACAACCTGCCCCCACCTTGCTAACTTTACTAGTGTTTGTCCCACGGGGTCATGTAGAGGCACCAGACAAAAGCTGTTCAGCTCCACCCCCTCCACCACACCATACAACAATACAAACTCACACACATACACACTCGTTGACCTGTCTGTACAGAGCGCACTCCTGCATCTGCCGCATTACCCCCTGTTCAGTGGCTCTGTGTGAATGAACAGCACAACCCCTTCCTTCCTTCCCTCTCGGCACAGCTCCACATCCTTCTTTCATTTCCCTCCATCCTGTGAAGTTCTTTCGGTTTCATTCCAAATACACCCCGCTCCGTCTCTTTTAAAGGGACAGTTTCCTGTATGACTTTCATGCATTGGGAACCAAAGCTTTTAAGGTTATCGAGGATAATTTGCTTTCCAACAGTAAAATTAAACGATGGCCATTTACATTGTATGGAAATCAGCAGCTTTGTTATTTTCCTAAATTCTTAAACTGCATGTTGAATGGCAGAAAGTCACGTTGAATGACATGAAGGTGAGTAAATGACCAAATTTTATTTTTTAAGCGAGTTGTCCTTTTATATGTGACCTTAAAACCACTCTCATTCTCATGGCCCTTTCAAATGCTAATAGATGAACATTTCGTCCTTCTGATGATGAGTTTCCTTTTCTTCTCCGTTTTCAAGATCTCTTTCATCTATTCTGTTCGTCTCTTTGTCTTTATGTCCCCCTGACATAATAAAAGTTTAGCATTAGTCTCTGTCCACTTCACACGCAGGGAAGGTTTTGACCTGGACGTTTCCATTGTGATGATTGCCATGGTGAAATAAAGCTAAGCCCTCCTGCCAACCACTCATCTAATAAAACCTTTTTGTTTTTACAACTTTCCAGAACAAAACATTTGAAACACTGTTGGGGTGCTAAATAACTATGTCACTAACTTAACTAATACTAATATATTAGCCCAGCTTTTTTCGAAACAGTATATCTTTTCCAATAACAAGATGGAAGCAGGAAGTACAAAAGAAGAGATGTTTTAGAGAATTGGTTACATTTATGTTAATAAAATGGTTTGAAAACAGTTTAATGATTTAGTTGAGGACTTTCACATACATTCTTGGGATTTTACATAATTTGTAGCAAAAACAAATGAGCTAACTGCTTTTTCTAAATGGTAGCGTGACTATAGACTATGTTTAATAATGAGGCGCTTCAAAGTAGTTGCTTCCCCAACACTTCTTGATAAATGCAGATATACTCCAAGAAATGCCCCTGAGGGACCGACTCATTTTCTGTCGTGGTTTAAAGCGCGGTGCTTTACCGTTTTATTTTATGAGTGTTGGATATGGAAGATGCAATTTATCCTTGGCTGTGCAAGACGATAACAGTTCCATTGATCAACAGCCAAATATTCCCAGCTCTGTTATTTCCCTTCATTTATTCTCTTGCCGTCGTCTTACCGTTCTTCATCTTGTGTTCCCTTGTAAGCGTTCCTAACAAATTAGAAAACTCAGAATAATCGACTCGCCTTCACATAAAACCCCCTGTGAATCACTCCTTAAATACATCCCGTATCCCGATCAACAGAGAGAGAAGTGTGGGAGCGGGCGAGAGACAGTCAGAGAAGTTTGACATACTTTCTATAATGGAGGCAAAGTTCAACTACTCGTGATGTCATCAGGCCCCTAGAGTCTTTTACTTGGCAGAAAAATATTCAGAGGAAAAGAAAAGCCCAAAGCATACAACACTCATTTTGCTGCAGTTTTCTGCTGCTTTTTAGGAGACAAGGAAAGAGAAAGAGATTTTTAATCCAATTTCTACAACAATGACATCAATCACCTAATTAACGTATTCATTATTGTCTGTCTGTGTCCGCTTAGAAAGGATGTCGCTTCTTTCTATCTGTAAAGGAGGAATAATCTAGTTAGTCAGGACATTTTTATACAGGCAAGTTAGATCCTGGGGTGGGTTCAGTGTATTCTAGTCATTCCACCCAATCTCATTCCTCTACAAAGACACCCAGTAAATGGCTTAAACTGGCTGTATGGAAAAATTAGCTGCCCGTGAAGTTAATGGGCTCTCTCAGCTGGTCTGAGATTGTCTCATTATTTGCCATTGTGTGTGTGAATGGATAGTGGGGGCTGTGGAGGTATGCGTGCCTGTATCCATTAGTGCGTGTAGGATCACACATTCCTGTGTGTACACGCATGTATTAATATGTGTGGTGCATCAGTGATCTGTGTGTGGTTTGCGTGCATGCATGTGCCAGCTCTACATGGTGACATCTCAGCCAGCTGCTAGCAGGCAGTAAAGCCTCTCGGGCACTATTGTGTCCAGCCTAAATCTACTCTGGTTTTAAGGGAGACACTGTGGGGACTGTCCCTCGCCCGGGCAGCACAGTTGGGGCATTCATCTGTCCGATATGCCCTCTGTGAGCCTCTCCTCTCTCTCCTCCAGGCCCGAGCACAGAGACAACATTCATCAGAGCACTGCCACTCTCCACAGAGACCTTTAAAACACACAGGGAATGAGAAGCCTCTCACTCAGCACAACTATGGAGATGGTGTTCACATACACTGCTGTGGGCATTGAGTCTAGATGGGCATAATTAGCCTCATAGCAGAGAAAGGAGGAATGTAGCTGCAGGCTGTGTTGCATGACAGTTCGCTTACTATTCCTATTATATTCTATGTGAGATTGCAATTACTTTAGATTATTATTTTGTATTATAGAAAAGCAATTTGCTTACTATCCATACTATATCGTATGTCAGTTTGCAATTTCTTTTGATTACAACGTCACAAATCTAAGTTGAAAATGGCGGGAGGATTTGGATGGGATTTTATTTTCTGGTGCACTCTCGCATGATGTACTTCTATTCTTTTTGGCCCCGAAACTTTTTAAAGGTGTCTGATTAGA
Organism: Oreonectes daqikongensis; assembly: GCA_026939265.1. Classification (NCBI taxonomy): domain Eukaryota; kingdom Metazoa; phylum Chordata; class Actinopteri; order Cypriniformes; family Nemacheilidae; genus Oreonectes; species Oreonectes daqikongensis. The sequence continues at coordinate 6,501,817 of JAOTQM010000187.1, forward strand.
AATGATAGAACATCACTTTTAGTGTTGAGAATGAAAATATGTTAATGATTTTTTTTCAATATCAAAAATCATCATTTCCACTTTCGATGGAATCAAGCACGATTCACTACATTGTACTTCACTGGTGGCTTTTAAGTCACAATAGAAGTTTGCTCATTAGGATTCAATCTGTGTGAATTGGGATGGAGGAAAGGAAAACTTTAATGTGTAAGTTATTACCTACAGGTTCTACAGGAAGTTCTTGAAGAGTCTTAAGATACATTCAAGCGATTTGGGTTGAGAAAATGTCTTCCTCTCCCACTTCACATTCCCCACCAAGGCCGAACATACGAAAAATGCAAACTAAAAGTTGTGCATTCGGTGTGAAATTCATGAACACAGAGAAAGACATTTGGAGAAATGCTTATAACTACACAGTTCTTGGACCCCATTGACTACCATAGTAGGAACAATTACTTTATATATTTGTTGGTTCTGTTGAACACAAAATAAGATATTTTGAAGAATGCAGGACAGCAGAAAGTTCTGGGGCACTTTTGACTATCATTGTAATATTTCCTACTATGGTAGTCAATGGGGTCCAAGAACTGTTCAGCCAAACAAAGAAATGTATACAGGTTTGGAACAACTAGAGAGTGAGTAATTCATGACATCATTTTCATTTTTGGATGAACTATCCCTTTAACACTTGTTGTTTTCTAACGTGTAAATTCTTAATTAGAACCAATATCACTTTGTTTCCTCCATTAGTTAATGCTCTCAGAAAGTCTGAAAGAAAATCTCCCACTGCTAATCACAACATTATGATTTGCTCATGTCGTAAATATGATGATTCCAGCGTGACATGAAGGCAGCGTGTGTCCTGACAGGGGAGGTCTGTTAGTAATCAAACACCTGCTGGCTATCTGCTGTGCTGCATCAATCATCTGACTTTTCACTCCCTGTTAGATGGGGTTCGAACTCTCGCAAACCACAGTGAACTCGCAGTAGGAGAGATGTAGACGGGGGTGTGAGGGAGACGTGGAACACTCTGGGTTGGAAATTGGCAATTTTCTTATGTTCTCCTGCACAAAGCACACTGCTGAATAGACAGTCACTCGGTGAAGAGTGGGGAGGGTTATGGCAGAATAGAGGAAAAGAGGTTTTGTCTTGATTAAAGTTGAACTGCTTCTCCAGTTTTGCTAACAGTAGACTGCGTGCACTGCAGACTATGGAAGACTAAGAGCTAAATGTGAAAGCAATGCCCTTTCACAATTAGCCAATGAAACTGTGAATTTGTTTAGAGGACCGTGATGGTGCCATTGCTTTGCTATGGCTTCATTAAGAGGGTATGGAGCGGGCGACACACGTTTCATTTGGCGGCATGCCAGGCTCTATCGTTCTCGTGCCAGAGAGGGAGGGGTACTGGTTCAGGGGCCGAACTGCAAATATTTGTTTAAGTGTCAAGGAACAGACCCACTTGTGGGTGGCTTTGTAAACGAATGGACAGATGGAGTCCATGCTGTGTAAATGTGTTGGAGATGTAAAAACCAATGGGGCAAATTAAGCAAAGTGAATATTGACTAGTTTTTATTTTAGACAAAATTGGGCCAGTGTTTTAGCGTTCCTTAGCTTCCACTACATATGGCTCACATGTGCAAACAGAGAAACTTCCCAATCTTGATATGCTTAATATCAATTTATTATAATAACAGCTATATAAAGACAAAATTTGCTTTTGATTGTTAAAATTAATCATTTTTGTCTCCTCTTTTATAGAACGTGTTGGCAAAGGCCCTGTATGACAATGTGGCAGAGTCTCCAGACGAGTTGTCCTTTCGGAAGGGGGACATCATGACCGTTCTGGAGAGGGACACGCAGGGGTTGGACGGCTGGTGGCTTTGTTCGCTGCACGGCCGTCAAGGAATCGTCCCCGGCAACCGGCTGAAAATCCTTGTGGGCATGTACGATAAGCAGCAACAGCTGCAGTTACAGCAGGCGTCGGCTCAGCCCAGCCCAACCCAGAGCCATCTCAACCTGCCTCAGAGTGCCTACAGCAAGCCCACCCCTGCCTCCCAGTACACAGCTATGCACCCTGCCTTCCCCTCCTCCAGCTCTGCCAACTCATCCATGCCTGACAACGTCTACATGCTCCCCCCCAACCACGGCCTGCCGACCCCTTCCAGCCTCTACCAGGTGCCCACTGGCCCCCAAACTCCACAGCCCCAACCCAAAGCCCCCGCTGTGGCAAAAAAGAAAGGCCAGGCACAGTACCCCCCCACTCCGCAGGATGTCTACCAGGTGCCGCCCTCCATTAATGTTCTGGGGCAGGACATCTACCAGGTGCCGCCCACAGTAGGAGGCTCGTGTCCTGGACAGGACGTGTACCAGGTGCCGCCCTCTGTGAACCAGACGCAAGACATTTACCAGATTCCTCCATCAATAGAGAGGAGCTGGGACTCTCCCAAACCCATTGGAAAGGTAAGAAAAGACAAACACAATATTGTCAAGATGTGCAATATTCCAGACAAAGTATTGGTTGCAAATGCTGCTTCACGTTGACTTCTGGGTGTTGACACTCCTTGTTTCCTTGTTATGGCAAACATATGAAGCGGTGATGAGATGAATAATAAGCAGCATGAAATCATACAGAGTGAGCAGAGAGATGTCAACACAGCAGAGGAGGTTGTATGAGACATAAATAATGCAAAGGTTTATAACGGCAGTGACCGTGGGCAGCGGAGAATGAGTAAGCATTATTTTTCCAGCCGTAACTGCAGGTTGATGCTACGGGCAGGGCTGTTCCCCTGAGAGTGACTTGCAGGACAGTCTTGGGGCACTACACCATATGCTGGGGCTGCCGCAGCGGCGGGGGCAATGAAGTGTAAAGATGAAGAGAGATGAAGCTGCGGGTGTGTTGACTGTTAGCCGTCCACACCTGTCAAATGCACTGTGACCTACCAGCCATAAAGTTCGAGGAATGATTCACTGTGTCATCTTGACATGGATGTTTAAAGCATCACATTGTGACGTGCTGTGTTATTAGTGCGGCTGAATTATTTATATTTAAATGAATGTAAATACCACATGATTTGACACACTTCTTGAGAGAACAGAACTGAGAAAATCCTCAGAGCCGTGGAGGCTTTGGATGGCATTTCAATTCCAAAGTGAAATCCTCAGCAAGATGTGAATTCTTAGAAGTCTTTACAATTGTAAAGCTTTAGCTTAACTTAAATGTTTTAAATTGAGGTCAAAAAACATTTAGAATTTTTGTACAGATTTATTGTCATAATGGATAGAAAGTTTTCAGCTGTATTACATGTAAAGTCTTGAGAGTTGAAGACAGTTGTGAGGGCCTGTGTTGTAAACCCAGCAGCTGAAAGATCAATACTGATGGCAGTGAACCAGAAACTTAAAAAACAGCCCCAACACTGCAGTAGAATAGAAATCAAGAATCTTGATGTAATGGTAGTCAGTGGTGTTCAAAAACTGTTTAGTTACAAGCATTCATCCAAATATCTTTCTCTGTGTTCATCAGATCAAAGAAATTTATTTATATTATATTTTTTTATATTGAAAGTTTGAACAAAATTTGTTTGAACATGTATAACTAAATCAAATGTTAAACAAATGTCTTGCAGATTTTTTTATACATGTAAGATGAAGTAATATTATTAAATCAATGAAAACGGAAACCGGAAGTGCTTTTGGACCAGTGTTGACATCTTGCAAGTGGTCTATAGAGGTGGTCTATTTAAATGTAGTATGGTTTCTCTTAATGTGCTCTATTATGGTCACTTGTCCATGTGGTCACATTTCTTCCACCACTGGCAGTTTTTCATTATGAGATAAGAGTTTCTATTGAGAGAGGACTGGACGGACACACACCAAGAGCAGAGTGCTGAAAACACATTCATGCTCTGTTTAATAATGTGAAATAATTTTTTTTAGAGCAAAACTACTCTTGTTGGCTAATTCTCTTAAGATGAACACATGACTAAGCTATTGTTGTTTTGTCACAGACTGCAGTTGTTTGTTTGTGTGTGTGTTTTGCTGGGTTATTGGTTCTTGCAGTTCTTTTTATTCCATTTATTTACTTCATAGGTATTAAAAAGTCTTCTTTTAAGAGCTCTAAGCCTTGAACCAAAGTTAAAGTCACTTATGGCTTCTACAGAAGCATATACCATTGATTAATAACCTCAGAGCTCATGGTAGAGCTCTGTCTAGAAAGTTTTATAGGTTGTCGTTAAAAATCAATTTCTCTGTGGAGAAAATGAATGGGATTTTTACCTACGTAGTCCTACTGTGGGACTGTATAAAGCCTTTTCAGGCACCGGAGTACTGTTTGTTTGAAGAGAAGCAGGAACTGGGAGAATTTGGGATTGTGGAGGTGGATATGGTTTCTCTTAGCTGTAAACAGACACTCTCAGGCCGTGCAGCAATACAAACACAGTATGGATGGATAGGGTCAGGGTTATGAATGAGATATTGTAATAAAACAGCAGGTACAATTGAGATTAATGTCACACTGAAGATGTGGGCATACAGGGCGTTAACACGTGACCCAGCACATTCCTCCAGCAAGCATGCATTCTCTGATTAATTCCTCCTTTGCCTAAATTAGTCATCATGTACTTTACTTCTAAAATCGGTGACTCAAATCAATAAAAACTCAACTGACAGATAACAACCAACCTTAAACATTATTGAACTGGGACGTCAACAGGTTTAAATCGAACCGAAAGCTATTTGACTAGATTTGACTTGCGAAATACGACAGGATGTGACCTTCCCTTAGTCCTCCACACTTGCAGGAATATGACTTCTGAATACTTGTGAGGCACCGCTGCCATGACTCGCCCGCCGTCTTGCTTACATATTAACCAAAGCAAGCTTATACTATCAACTCAAGTTGCACATTGACCATTAGAGTAAATAAAACTGAAGGATGAGGAAAGGTTCAAGCATAAGCTTGTTTTTCCAGTTAGGGGTCACGTGAGCATGTTACGTTGAGGGTTGTGGGTAAGGTATTGTGCGAGGTTAAGCCCTATTATTGATGCAATAGAATGAAAGTATAAAGGAATTGCGTAGGTGTGCCTCCAGGTGCTGGAAAGAGTCTTGCCTTATCACTTTAATGGCCCCTGCTATAGCCTTTCAGTATGCTGTACAGAGAGCCGGGGGTTTATTAAGGCAGGGTGCACTGGGTAACGGAGAGGGAGAGATTGCCAACGGTTGATTGAGATTCTGCTATAGCTTTGCCTCGCTGGCTGTACTGAAAGTAAATGCGCAATCTATAGAGACTTGGTCAAGGTACTCACCTCATGGGATGGGAGAATGGAGGTTGGGGGTTGGAGGTGCTGGGTTGGCTTATCTACAGGAACAGGCAGGCAGCATTTGGGGTAAGAGAGGGTGGAGAGAACATTGTGAGGAGACTGGAGAGAGACCAGAGGGATTGTGGATCTATACTCCACCTAGACATCTACAGAGCTACAGCAGTATGAAGAAACACAGCAGTTTGAAATTTGTTATCGCAAAGAAATTGCTAAGCAGTGAATCCTTTTTATTGCCATGTAGGGCGCAGGAAAAAATGTACAGGGTTGTTCCAAACACCACAATGTCCACATTATGTATAAATATATATGAATGTATGTTGTACAGTATGCATATATGTTTGTGTGTTTGTGTATTTATATATATGTTCATCGTACATTCCCACTTGTAAATTCTTCATAATTTTTGCTTTATTCTGTATTTATGCACAACTGTATATCCTGCACTTGCTTATTGCACTTCTGGTTAGACCTAAACTACATTTCGTTGCCTTGTACTTGTACATGTGTAATGACAATAAAGTTTAATCTAATCTAATCTAATACACACAAATATACACGGCACACACATACACATTATATAAATACAAACTTCTTATTTTGGAAACGATTAATCGATTTGACGACAACACTAATACTTATTTTTTTGTTGTTGTTTTGTTCTATTAAATGTCTACATTGGTAAAACAATGGACATAAAGTAAGTGAACATCTCCTGTTTTGTGTCCCAGACTTATATGATATTAAGAGGAATGCAGCTGTGTATCCTGTGGGAATTTCCCTCACTGACTGCAAGTCTGTAATCTGCTGCTTCTCTCTCCCCTCACATTCCTAAATTCCAGAGTAACTCCTATCTTTCTCTAGACTGCTTCAGCATCCCTCTCTTTTGCTTTCTCTCTTTTTTGTGAATCTTGTTTATTTTAGCAGGTTAGTTTGGTTTCGGTGAACTGGTTGCTGAAATGAAATGGATATTTCCTTTTCAAATATTACTAATTCTGATTGGATGAGCGCAACCGCCTCAAGTGGCCTAGAGATTTATTAAATGCTGCTGTTCATCTGCTGATTTCGATTAAGTTTCATATATTGTGTCAAATATTATTTATGATTTATAGTTGAGGTATTCACAAACTCTTTGTACTCGGTTGAATTGGTGCAACCGAATCGTAAAAAAAATAACAGATTGAAAAGAACGAGATTTGTTTGGGAATTGGACATCCTTGCCAAATGCTCGCTTAGTTCTCTCTCTCCCTCTCCTGTTCCTTGTCTTGTCTTCTCCCTGAACAGCTCTGAATAATGAATAGAGAGCTCTTAATGGTTGTTTAAACAGTCTCAGTTTCCCCTAGGTGCTTTTGTGAGACTTTAAGTTTGTCTCCGGGCCCAGCTGCGGTGCATTTGCGAGCTTTCAAAGCAACTCTGTCTCGTTGGCCTCACATGGCAGAAGCATCTCGGTGAACCATCGGTTGCTGCAGGGCCCCTGCGTTTCAGCAAAGCCTCATTACTCTCCCCTCAGACTCTGAATCAGCACTTATCCACCAGCAGTCTCCTGTACACACAACGTGCAGCGAGCGGGTCAGGAGGCAACATGGCATCCATTACAAACGGCGTGTCTGGGCTCGGCACGGCGGCTGCAGACTTCCTGTAATGTGGCTCTGGCGGATGAGAGGACTGAAGGAGAAAACAAGTGCTGATGCTGTGTTTCCCTTACAGCTGTCACAGATACAGGAAGTGGTGGCTCTGATTGCACTGTGCATCTGGTCCACCGATGTGCTTTAAATGTTTGTGTTTAGCTGAAGTATATTTAGATTTATATAGCTGAAATATATATATTAATCAATGTATGTTCTCGGTGAGGAGGACTTTACGTCTTGTAACCTTGAGCATGCCGGACTGTCGGCTAACCAAAAAGGACAAAAAATAGTCTTTCCTGCTCTGATGTCCTGCATTACCTGCTGTGGTCTCATTTTCTGCCCTGACAGTGAGCTGACAGGAGATTGACAGCAGAAGGGAACAGAGAAAACATGAGAGAAACAGAGTGCCGTGACAAAATTAAAGAGGACGTGGCACCCCGAGCCGTAGCGGCGGGTGGGGCTGCTGGAGGAGGTTTTCGGTTCTCATGCCGAGCCGTAGAGTGTGTCCTGTCATTAACGTCCCCACATAGCCAGCAGCAGATCGAGGGAAAGGAGGGGAGACGGGGCCCTTGGCGTAAACAGCAGATCACTGCGTGCCTTTATTTGTGCTCCAGTGGCCTTCATCAAAGGGCCGGAATATCACAGGGGGCCACAGGGTTCACTTTGTACGCCGGGGAGTTGAAAGGACTGAAACAACACAGATCACAGGGAAGAACAAGGGCCTAATGGAGCCACAAACTCATTTACTGCGTCTTTACACACACACACACACACACACACACACACACACCGTATGTCTTCTTCTGAGTACGTACAGTAAGACCTTTGCTCTCCGTTGCTCACAGTTTCACAAAAACTGTATTTTTTCCTTGTTTGTTCATCCTCATGTCATTTTAAACCTGTATGACTTTATTTATTTCTGCAGAACACTAAAGAAGATATTTTGAAGAATGTTGAACAACATTGACACATAAGACATTTCTTAAAAGAAGAGAGTCAAATACAGTTAACATGAGGGTGTATAAATGACACAATTTACATTTTTGTACTACACCTTTCATGTTTTACCCGAGCTGTGCAATGCATTCTGGGATTCCCCCCTCAGTAAAGGATACATACACTTTTGGATTTGGCAGAAACAAGGTAATCTCAATAGGCATCACAATTAAATTGCACACGTTTTGGAACAGCCTTCACATCCGAAGCACATCTATGTTTTAAAAAGCATGCTAGGCTTATGAACAGAGTGTCGCCGGATTCATTATGATTGTGAGTTTGTTTAAAGGAACCCCAGTGTCAAATTTTAATTGGCTCATGAAAAGCTCTCTCCAACACCACAGGCTAGACTCAGTGGTCACCATTTAAACCATCTCTGTGAAGTTTTACTGTTGTTCCCTGAAGGTCAGAGATTAAATTGGGAACAGGAAAACACTGCTACTTGTTCTGAAATGAACACCAAATGTTGCCTTATGCTAATATCTTTCATCACTGATGTTTGTTCATAATTGTAGTTTAAACCCAAATGCACTTTGGTGGCTAAATAATAAATATGCTGAATGATTTCTCTTTTCGACATCTTTCACTCCTTCAAACACGTCTCGGGCACTGACTAACCTTTGATCACCGGTCACGGGGACGGCATGGTCTCCAAGGTGACATACTCATCTCAGTCTTATTAATAGGTGCAGAGGACAGGTCTGAGTGTTGTGTTGCCAGGAAAGCAGGGGGAGAGGAAGTGTGTGTGTTTGGTGGCTTGCGCACATGCTGTTTCAGATACACACTCTTGCAACTAGCAAAGAAAGAAGAGAAATAGGAAAGAGCAGCGAGATGAAACTAAGAATGAAAATGCAGAATCATAAAGACAGCAAGACAATATTCTGAGCTATTTTAAAGAAATGTCATTCAAGCATAATGCAGGTAAATTGTTCGGGCAAAGAGAAGGAAGATTGAGCTCTGAAACAAACATACAAACAACAAGAGGAGACAGAATGATGAGAATGTGTTCACTGATATGAATATCAATGAATATGGATCAATGTGTTCAGTCACTAGAACGAGAGAATATATTGTGTACATTTTGATTGATGATATTGGAGCTTCGTTGTGTTTGGTGTTTCAGACGTAGTCTGTGGGGCCTATACAGGAGACATGGGTTCGAATCTCGCTTGCATTGTGTAATTATTGACAGAAATGCAATACAATATACATAACTTTGTCTTCAGAGGTATACAAAGACCTTACATAATGAAGCGTTATGTTTTTATTACCTTAGAATGAGCTATTTCAATGAAACAACTGAGAACAAATCTCTTGAGCTATGAAAGAGTAACATCGGAGCATTCCAATTTCCCTCTGGGTAGCTTCTGATCCTTTACTGTCTTGACCAGTGTATATCGTGAGAATCACAGTAGTGAAAGTGATGCTTGCCTTAGCAAGAGCCATTTACAGGTTAAAACAGAATGTGATTTCTAAAGGTAGGAAGTAGGACAGATCACACCCAGTTCATTAATGGCAGTAATGTAAGGCATGCGTCAGAAGCTGTGTGGGGCTTTTACTGAGGCTCTGTGTGGATTAGTACCAGGGGCCTCTCTGTCTCCTGCCATCCCAACACACACCCTCACACATGGCACATACCACATGGTGCTGGCCCCCAGCAAAGCTCATATTAACAGTCATGGAGCTCATTAGCTACCGATGACTCCACCGCCGAGGATGAGGATTGGTGTATGGGCTATAAATCCTCACCCCCTGCCCTCACACTTCTTCAGTCTGGCCCTCACACTTCTTCAGTCTGGCTCTTGGCACTTTTGCTAATAGTTTGGAGATAAATCTTCAGATCTGGGTCACCACAAAAACCCTTGAAGTGTTAAATTATGACTGGCCTAATCTGAGAGATTCAGTTTTGTATAGATGCATGACCCTCATAATTGTTCATAACTACATTCTAAAATGAACAATGATGTTTTGCACCACATTTAGTATCATTGCATTATTTCCATGTATTAGTCTTATCTTATTTTCTCATTTATAGTCCATTCAGACTAAATTCTTACTTATTTTTATTAGTATTTTTTTATTTTCCAGTGCTGAATAAAACTGCAACTCAACTGTACTCAAAACACTCCCCGCAAAACTGTACTCAAAACACTCCCCGCATGAAACATACATAAAACACAAAATTGGACTTCCAAACCCAACTCAAGAGGATTTGGGTAAGTGCATGCAGCACATCTGTGAATGTGCCCAGGGGAAGCTGTTCTCTGTGGGATAGCATGCATGAGTTTGTATATGTGTGACCGTGGTCCAGATGAACCCCCACTGGCATCACATCAAGTCACACAGCCCAGCTGAGCTCTCCACAACCTATCCTCACAAGCTCACAGCTGTAGCCTGTAGATACTTTATGCCAGTGATGGACATCTTTCACCAGGGGCATGTGTGACATGCAATCAAATATGACAGAACTCTGTATTTAAGGCATTAATTCAGACCCACCTTTAATAAATTGCTAGGAGTGAAAAGCCAAAGACATGGAGTTTGATGCAGAGGTGAAATTACAGGCCTGGACAAGTATATAAAGCAAAGGTCCTTAAAATAAATAATAAAATGTATGCAATTAAAAATATATTATAATACCTTTAATATATGTATACTATGGTACTATATATATAATACACTTATATAAGCCAATTAAAAATTCACACATACACAGAGAACTCTGGCCTGCACCGCTTCCCCACATGCAGAAAAAGGACATTTTGCTCCAGATGGCCAACATGAGAGCAATGTTTGGGGGCTGTGGGGGGTAAATCTCATGCACGACTACTTATATAGATAAAGAGTTATGTGGAAACCCCATTATGCTCCAGGACTCTGGATTGAGTTATTCATGACAGACTGCATTGAATCAAAGCCAAGCCTAGGGTCAACTTTACATCTAACTTTCCTAAACTAAAACGACCTTGCATAAAACTATTTCTGGGATAATCTGGACACCGTCACTGTTGGAAATCTCTTATGAAGAAAGGAAAATTAATGATCTGTGTAGAATGTGAGAGTGGATGGAATTATGTTTATCAGATTACATTTTTCCTATCGCTTTGCATTTCTGTTTCACGTTACGCGAAAAAAATTATTCACAGAGTAATGCATTGCAACCTCTGACCCGCAACATTTGCAAGGCCAAAAGAAAAAATATTACAAGGGTATTTTAAAGAGCTTTAAGGGAAAATCTCAGCATGATGTTTTTAAGAGCACGGGTCCAAAAATGTGTCGAGCACAAAAACAGACGAAAAAAGATCTTTAAGGAAAAAAACAAAAATAGAGAATTTACGTAAAAAATCCATCACGATTAAAAAGTTTTTTCACATAATGCAGCCAATAACATCATCAACACTCTCTGTGGTCTCCCATGATCCTCAGCAGCAGGTCTTCAGCTATCTGGCAAGCATGCATTAAAATTAGCAAGATCAATGTTCCAGGGAGTCAGGGCCGGCTGGAATGTCTTTGGCAGACTTCGGCCGTGCTCTTTAGTGTTGTGGCATGTGTCATCGTGTCAGCTGGGGTAAAGAGGTCGCGGCTCGTCGTTGCAGCAGGGGGTACTTGGGCTTTTGTAAAGCCGTCTTTACAATCTGTCCCTCTCTTGATGACTGAACCTAATGGCCGTGTAGCTGCTGTGATTGTGACTTTTGGCCAGCTGTCATGGTGCAGGGCAGCACAGTCAGACGGTCACCGCACCCCATTGTTTCCAGTGTTTTTCTCTTTGTGACATCATCATACAAGCTTTTAGCCCCACCACCCCCCCAGAGGGTGTTGTGACAGCTGGAGGCCCGGACACACCCTCTCTCAAAGCCTTTCAGCTGTATTGATGAGGGCTGCGTGATGGCGGTCCACCATATGTGCCCATCCCTGTTCCCCAAGGCAGCTCTCATTGATAATTCACGTTATTGATCGATGTTAGTTTACGACCGGCCCTTCAGAGCCTCTCAGCGCAATGGAGTGACTATTACTTAAGGCAAGCGCAAGTCTGGGAGCACATTTAGAAAAGAATAATGTAGGATGTGGATAGTGTTGATGTCAATATGATACATGACCTGTAAACAGGAGCTGTTACTATATAGCTGAATGTTGTTTTAGTATTGTGTCATTTGGTTGAGCTCAAAGGTCACGGATTTGATTCTCAGGGGATACATACTGATGAATGTATACCTTGAATACACCATAAGTCGCTTTTCATAAAAATGTGTGCCGGATGCATAAATGTAAATAGAGCAGAGATATAGAGATTTATTGGTTAGCAGGTTGCTATAGCAAGTATATATTAGTCGCAAACTTTGGACTTTGTTGCATGTCATACTATGATATATAATTTAATAATAAAACCATTTCTCGAATTGGTACTAATACATTTTAAAGTTGTAAAATGTAGGAAAGTAAACGGGCAGCGCTGAGGTTAAAGAATATGCAAATATTGATTCAAATCTTTGTAATGTGTGTCTAAGTGAAAATGCAGGTTGTGTGCGAGAAGCAGAGGTTATGTGTGTGTGGATGTGTCGGATGAAACACCTGCAGAGCAGTCTTAATGTGTGTGAAAGTGTACGGCAGCGTGGAGAATGCACCCATTTACCACAGCCATGTCTGTGAGAAAGGTTATGAGGGAATGTTCTGGGAAAAGGGTTGCAGGTGTTGGCACGTTACAGGGTTTTTCCAATATCACACTAGTATCACACTTGCACAAAAAAGTGATCATCGATTTATCATCGATTTTGCCCTGCTGTTTGTCAGAAAGGGGCAAGAAAGGGTGAAGGTTAGCGCGCGCACGCGCGAGAGAGAGAGAGAGAGAGAGAGAGAGAGAGGGGAAACAATGATGAGAATTAACAGTGACAGACTGCCAGCTTTCTTTAATGAGAACGCTTTAATTGGATGTTAGCGGGATGTGACATCTAAAGTGACAGGCTGTGTGAGCAGGAAAGTAAATATTAATACAGTATCTCTGCGGTTTTCATTACCGTAACATCTCATTTCTTTCCCTGTTTTCTATTTAGCATCTTTAATACAGGGCAGGCGTGAAACGTTGGCCAGACAGTGTAGTTTCTTTTTATGTGAGCACTTGTGCTTTCCATTGTGCTCGTCTTGTCGCGTCTCGTGCCTGGTTACCATAGTCACTAGATTTAATCGAACAGAGCATCAGCGCTTCACAAAGAAAAGCACAATTGGAGGCTGTGTGGTTAATCAGACTGTTTTCCCTTTTCTCACAATAAGTGAAGACTTGTTTGTTGCATCCAAACCCTCTTATGAAACAGAGCTGTAAATCTGCGGTGGACGGCACACCTCTCAGTTTCTGGGTGGTAGAGAGTGGACTTTGACCTCATACTGCTTGCTGCTAAATCACATGATCATATACGTCACTCTACTCTCCACTGAAATCTCTCAAAATAGTATGATTTCATCCCCAAATAAAAAATATCTTTTGTTTGACATTATTTTTAATGTTTAATTGTATTTTTTTTGTATTTGTTAACATTGGATTTTTTGCCATTTTAATGACGAATAAGCACGTTCCTATTATGCTGAATGGTGATTCTTATTAAATTATAATAATTTACAATTTTATTATAAAATAAAATGATATAAGAAATACTACCATGCAGGATCTTTTTTGCATTACAGCATTCAAATAATAGTTACAAGTCTTCATAAAAGTCTTCATAACCTTAGCTTTGTATACTGTGCTAGGCTTTATCAGAACAGTTTTTACCACACTTCTGCATTTTGTTATCTTATGTTGTTCCAATTGCTTCCATTACCTCATTTGTAAGTTGCTTGGATAAAAGTAACTAAATATAAATGTAAATAAAAAACAGGGTTGAAATGTAAATACAAATAATCATTTTTATTTCTGATTTAGGGTGAAATATTACCTATAAATCTTCTTTACCATTTACTCCTGTATTGGCATTATTGTCTCTGTTTTTGTGTGTATTCATGATTTTTGTGAGTATGTTGTTTAGTATGCGAGAAGCGACACCATATGAAGGCTGGCACGATGCGTTCCTATAGACACTGACTGGTGCGAACTGATAGAGAGAGAAAGGGAATGAGAATAAAAGCCCAAATAATCTCATTAGCCTAGTGTTATGATGGAAGACCAGAAATCATCTGTTACTGGCGTCATGCAGGGAATAATAAAAGCTTTGTGAATGAAGCACTTTTCATCTGGACCATCCACAAGATGTTCCTAAGAGCATCTTGTGTTCCTTGGTAGAAGCAAGGAAATCTGACCTTGTGTGTCATTCATTTGCTTATTTGATTAATGAACTAATTAAATTTGCATTATACTATTATGTATTTTCTTTCATTGACATTTTTAAAAATATTACATTTATTTGAGAATCACATTTCCAGCAAACCAATATCTCAAAAGCATTCACAAGCTTCAAGTTATAACAAACCTGAGGATGCCGCCGTCTGACATTCCACGTCCCTGAATAGCTCCTCTCAATGTGTTAAATCTGTGGTATTATGTCTGAGGCATTGTACAAATATGGGGGCCGTTATTTGTTTTCATTTCCCATGCTCACGAGGTTGACACAATCCCAGAAGCGCAAGACAGAAGGTAAACAGGCGGACAAAAGGACAGCCCCTGTTCCCACGGTGACCTTTCGGAACCCCGGATTTGTTGTAGTAGTGTCCTCTGTGTTAACTCGGTGTAAAGGCACCATCGTGGCAGTTTACATCGTCTAATAAAGAGTCTTTAGCCTCCACAGTCTCTATGAGCTAACTCATCTCACAATATGCCCAGAGCAAATCTAAAATGGGTCATTAATTCAAACGGACCCATGCAATTATCTTACCCTCTCTCTCTCTTTCTTTCTCTCTCTTAGGTGGTTGTTCCCACACGGGTTGGCCAAGTATATGTGTACGATACAGGGAAAAATGAACAGGATGAGTATGACGTCCCCAGACATCTTCCACCCACCCAGGACATCTACGACGTGCCACCTACCCGCACCCAGTACAACCAGCAGGTAAAGAGTTAACCTTTCTTTCTTTCTCAAACTCCTGTTGGCTCTATGGTTGCATGCCTATTTTTAGATGAGGTCATGCATTACTTGCAGTGGAAGTAGATATTTGAATGTCTGGAGGCATTTCAAAAAGAAGGTCAGCCCTGCGTGCGTGTGAAGCAGAATTTTCCAAGACTGCTGTGTGCCACGCATGTGTGTGCATTGTGCGTATATGAGAGAGAATGTACTGTCAGCGAGATCAGTCGTTCAATGCAGCACACTGCAGTACACACACACACCCTCGAGGCAGCGAGAGACAAAGCCTGGCTCACAGCAAAGGCCACGCATACCCAGACCTCACAATTCCAATGCACACTTGCAGCCTGCAGCACTAAAATGAGAGAACCATGGCTGACAGCACAGATCTCGGCAAGTTCGTGAGTTGTTGTCGACGTTGGAGTACTTGAGTGTAACTAATGGTGTTGTAGGGTTACAAAAAGGTTGGGAAACACAGCTTTAAAAGACTGAAATAGACAGAACGGTAGAGATGAGCCGAGGCACAGCATTAATCACATAGTAGCTAAAGCACAACAGTGTGTCCAACAGAATTTATGCAGCACTATTGGAATAAAGTACCAGCACAAACACAAACGCACACTGCATTTTCCACTGGTGTCACCTCAAAATCACTCCAAATATTCATTGGGACAAATCACCCTCCTCGTGAAAGGGAAAACACGCTCCCGTTTAATCAAACAAGCTGGAACACAGCCTAGTGGATGTTCAATGGAAGGTTTTGGTATTCATGGTTTCTTCTGCTTTTCTCGCAGACTGCGGGCTCTCCTGGGGGCATACACAACAGATTGAGACCCGTTGTTTGGGCAGCATTATAAATGCTAATGGGTGTTTGTGTAAGGATGTGTGTTTGGGATTCGTGCAATGATGATGGAAGTGTGGAATAGCAGACAGGCTGAGATGATGATGGCTACAAATCTTAGTTTAGTATTTCTTTACTTGTACACACGAATGCCAAAACTCAATAGTTTAAACCAGTTGTTCACACACACACACACACGCACACACACACACACACACACACACACACACACACACACACACACACACACGCACATACCTCAAGTCAACTTAATGTGCTAATAGAGACATAATCACATTTTTAATTAAAGTGATAAATGAATAAAATGAAAATGTTCAATACTGTAAGCTGTATTTCCTGTTAGATGTACCTGTTATATGCATTGATGCTTGCAGTAGTTTCACTTGTAACTCTCAATAGTGTTTTTATATTAATAAAACCATGTATGTTATGTATGAGATATGTTTTCCACTAATATACACCACAAGGCACTCTACACAGCCTAGTTTAGCTGGTCTTTAAAGGGACAATGTGGAGATTTTAGCGGCATCTAGTGGTGAGGTTAGGCATTGCAACCAACGGCTCACTCCACCGCTCACCCGTCCCTTTCGAAGCGCTACAGTGGCTGACACAGGACAAAGATGTCGTCGTGTTTTCGCTTTTTTGTCGAAGGAGATAACATATTTACGAAATGCACTGTAGAGCAGTTTGTCCTTTTAGGGATACTGTATAAACAACACTATGAATTCCATGTAAGGGGACCCGCGGTGTATGTAGATAGAAATAGTTAATTCTTCTGTAATAAAAACATAACGCTTCATTATGTAAGGTCTTTATACACCTCTGAACACATAGTTATGTATATTATATTGCATTTCTGTCTCCTAAATATTACACATTGCACCTTTAAACATGAACGGCAGCTACTTTCTCCCAGATAGGTTTAGACTTGTCTGTTTGATCCAGATTTTCTCATCCTGTATTAGTGGAAAAAGTAACACATGTACTGCTAGCGTTGTAAATCATTTATAGGGTTTAATCCTTTGCTAATATCCAAGCTTACAGAGCTGTGACTGTGTGTCTGTGTGTGTGGATGTATATTTGTGTACATGTCACAGGTTTATAAGAGTGCTGGCACAGGAAGTCACACTCAATTTATAGCATGTTCTGAAACTAAAAACAATATAGTTTGTTTTAGCAGTAAGCTGGTTACTTAGATTCTGGATAAAGTTATCCTCAGAAATGAGCAAACTCTTGACAAAATCAAAATAATCCCTCAAGTAAAGGCTTGCCACAGAAAACCTCCTTTACAATGACCTACATTTAGCACCTAAACACAGAGCTATTGGACAGGTAGCAGAGAGAAGAAATAAGAGGTTAGGGTTGAGGTCAGCATCTCTGCAGCCCTGCTGAGCTTCTCCAGCTGTTCTTGTCTTGGGTCATGCACCTGTAATCTCTCTAGATCATGCCTGTGTGTGTTTGTGTGTGGTTATTCCATTCTCACTAGTACCAGTTTAGCTGCGAGCCTTTTGGATATTTATATCAGTTGTCAAGGTTTATTAGAGCAGCGGGACGGATGTCACACTTCATTTCTGGCGCATTCTGAAACTGAAGTGATGCATGCATAGCTCTGTGCACGCGTTTGTGTCCGTCTGTGTGTGTGTGCGCGCGCGCGCGCGTGCGTGTTTGTGTGTGACAGGATGTGGGGTTCTGAGTGGGAGTTGCAGTTTGTCCCCTATCATGAGTAGCAATGTTCCCTCTGACCCCCATTCATCCAACAGCCTCAATAATGGCTCTGTTCTGCCCCAACATGCTCAGACACAAGCGGTGGAGCAGAAGGGAAAAACATATGTAGAAGATAGAGATGAATTAGGGGCCCTGGGGTGCAAAATAAATGAAAGTGAGGAACAGATGCACAGAATTGAATCCATGCATTTAATAAACTGAAGGAACTAATGAAATCTGCATTGAAATGTGTGATTTAGGTCCTTTCTGATGTCCGATACCTATTTTCTTTACAGTTCAGATGTGCTCACGTTCTGTATTTATGCATTAAATGTGTATTTCAGTCATTTATGTAACTATGTAATCCAGTCAAATATATGAAATGATTCTGTTATTGATCTGACTCTAATTTCAATCTCTGGACCACAGGTGTACGATACTCCCCCCATGGCTATGAAAGGCCCACCCAGCAGAGATGGACAGGAGATCTATGATACACCACCTAGTGTGGAAAAGAATCAGCTGCACTACCAACAAACGGTAACATTTTGCCTTAATAGAAACATACACCTGCAATACAAAAATCAATACAATGCAGTATTATGTACAGTTTACATATATAAAGTGGTGGTGGTTAGTGAAATCTGTACCAAGTAAGCCTAAATATGTAAAACACTACAAAGACAGAGATCATTTTTGATGCTATAAGAGGAGATCTGCTCTGACAGGGACATTTTGTAAAACACTAATAAACAAGATGAAAGTAGTTTAGTTGTAAATGTACATGGCTCATTTTTAGTAAACTCGTTGTTCCTCTTCCCAGGTATATGACATTCCCCCATCTGTCAGCAAAGATGTTCCAGATGGTCCAATCAGAGAGGAAACATACGATGTTCCTCCTCACTTTGCTAAGATGAATCAGAACCAGGCCTATCTGTCTCTGATCCCCGGAGGTCCTGAGCCGCCCATACCAGAAGACGTTTATGATGTCCCTCCTCCTCAGCTAACAGGAAAACGCCAGCCGGAAGGTCAGGAGATCTACGACATCCCCGCCAGTCTGCGTAAGGGCGGCTTGCAGGACCACCACCCTGCAGATGTGTATGACTTTCCCCGTGAACGGCCAACGGGCGAAGAATCGAATGACTACGTGTACGACGTGCCTCCGCAGGTGGTGCGTGATGCCATGGCCACCGAGGAGCTTACGGTGAGCTTCAAGCGACTGTCTGCGTCCAGCACGGGAAGCACTCGCAGTAACCTTTCAACGTCTTCTCTGGACATGGTACCGATGCGGGACTCTTCCGCGCCCGGCCGCCTGTTGCTCCTGGATCTGGACCAGGCCATGGAACGGTTGTCCCGTCTACAACAGGGTGTGGAGAGCTCCGTGTCTGTCCTCATGTCGTTCATCAGCGGTAACTGGCGTAGCCCTACTCAGATGGAGTCCAACCTCCCCGCTATCAGACAGGCCGTGGACCGCATTCGAGTGGCCGTCAGGGACCTCCTGGAGTTCGCCAGGGGGGCCGTGGCCAACGCCACCCAGGCCACCGACCGCACGCTTCAGACCAAACTGGGAAAGCAGTTGCAGAAGATGGAGGAGACCTTCCAAGGTCTGGTGAAATACACACAGGCGCTGGATTCTCTAGGGTGGTCCCCCGCAGCCCTCATGGCACCCCCTGCAGGCTCAGGTGGGGATGATTTAGACCGGCTGGTGATGTGTGCCCGTGGCGTACCAGATGACACTAAGCAGTTGGCGTCATTTCTCCATGGCAACGCCTCTTTGCTCTTCAAACGGACAAATAAGCAGCAGCAGCTGCCGTTGCCGCCCGTGCCGAACACAGGTGACAACAATAACATCTCGGCCTATCAGTCAGGCACACCCGAACGGGCCAACATCCAGTCACGACCGTTACCCTCCCCTCCGAAATTCACTGCTGAGGAGGGGACTCCAGACAGGCCGTATGAGACGACAGAGGAGGGATGGATGGAGGACTATGACTATGTGCATTTACAGGTACAGGACACATTCCTATTAGGATTTGTATTTGTTCCTATTATTTTTATTGCATTCGATAATGCATCCAATACAATTATTACAGGTAATATTTTGGTGACGGATTCAGGTGGGAATGTCTAGCACATAGCAACAATAAAAAATCTATATTCAAGTTGATCCAATTCCGCTAGTGGGAATGCAGAATGAGTACTTTACATATGCACCTCCCTGATTCCCACAGCATTAAAGCAAATGTTCAATTATTACAACATTTCCAAAATTCACAAACCACCTGTGTGCATGTACACACGTTCAATCTGTTTCCATTTTAAAAGGTGATAACAAGAACCAGGTGTATCTCCTCGAACATCAGCATGATCAATGGTCTCTATGCTCCACCTATCAGGACAGCGACTGTAATCCCTACTATAGGCTTTTTCATCAGTCACTCACATTACATGTGCAGGCCTGCTTTTTTCTAAAGCTTTTCTCTAAATCTTACTTTGGCAGCAGCTGTTGCACATCTATACTGTGTGAGACTGTCAAAACATCTACTAAAGGAGCCCAGCTGAGATGAATTCTGCTTAGTCCCACAGATATTTCCTGATATTTTCCACAGCTGAAATAGTTTTCCTAACTTTAATATTATACTGCCCCCCAGTGGACCGATTGGGATCATGCGCACTATACTGAGGAAGCCTGATGATTTTACAATGACATCTGCAAATACTACTACAGTACACACATACACGTAGCAGCATCACAGTATGACCTTTCATATGAATATGTGTAGTATAGATATGAACAAACATTATGCTATTCATTAAAGAATGCTTTGCACGTTTTGTTTAAGGGTAAAGAAGAGTTTGAAAAGAACCAAAGACAGCTGTTGGAAAAGGGGAGCATCAAGAAAAATAAAAGTCAGCTGGAACAGCAACAGGTATTACATTAAACTAAAGTAATGTACTTATAAGTGAGACATTATAAGTAAATTTGTTTTGCAACTACATACATGAGAAAAGATATGTTATAAAACAACCACATACAATATATATTACTTTATATATATATATATAGCTTTGAGAGAAGAATTTAAGGATTTGTATAAACACATAGAATTCCCCAGAGAATGACTACAAAATATGATTAGAGGATACCTATTAAATACAGATCAAATTGTAGTAATTGTTCCCTTTTTCCAATAGTTTTGTGCTATAAATACCTTTAAATTGTAGTGTACCATATACCTCATATTTTGATGGTTTTCAGATTTTGTGGAAATATGCCACCCATTACTTTTGGGCACTACTGTCCAGTGTATGATCATAGATATGTCATTTATTTGGCTTTTAATAAATGCAGTTTATGACATATTTTTCTCCTGTCCCACAACAGATGAAGCAGTTTGAAAGATTAGAGCAGGAAGTCTCCCGACCAATCAACAACGACATCTCGGGCTGGACCCCGCCCTCTCACTATCCACAGACGCCGCGCAGTAAGCTGTGTATGGGCGACCGGCAGCTGCTGCTCTTTTACATGGAGCAGTGCGAGTCAAACATCACCACCCTCACCAACGCCATCGACGCTTTCTACTCTTCTGTCAACAACAACCAGCCCCCCAAGATCTTCGTCGCCCACAGCAAGTTCGTCATCCTCAGTGCTCACAAGCTCGTTTTCATCGGAGACACGCTCTCCAGGCAAGCCAAGTCCCCTGATGTGCGCACCAGGGTGGCCCAGCACAGCAACACGCTCTGCGACAAGCTCAAAGACATTGTGGTGAGCACCAAAACCGCAGCCCTGCAGTATCCCTCGCCGGGCTCCGCCAGAGACATGACAGAGAGGGTGCGGGAGCTCGCAGGATGCACACAACAGTTCCGCATGGCACTCAGTCAGCTACTGGCTATGTGAGTTCATGGGACAGTATATGTAGACTCTTTGAAGAAACATACCCTGCTTTTTATTCTACAAAAAGGACAAAAATGATGAATGGGCAGAGCCATTGCTTGTAAATGAATCATTGTAAATATTTAAGTTGCTGTATGTCGGGGATACTGTAATGCAGATGGTGGAGGATTTTTTTGTTTTCGTATGTTTGGACAGGGGAGGAGAATGAGAAGCGAAATATCTAAAAAGTAGTTTTAAGACATTATGCTTTATAATAGCTATACTGTAATTATTGCTCTGATTGTTATGATTGTCATCAATATTATTATGAGATGTTGAGTAAAGGTGTTTAAAATTTTTCAAGTGTATGTAGAAGTACAACCATTTACCAACAAGGATCAGCAATGGAGGCTTTTTTAATGAATTATGCCTGCTGGAAGCAAAAATGGAGCTGATGTTTATCCTCTTGCTGTTGCTGTTTTTTTTTAAAGAGACTGGGATGGTGTAAACGCAGAGCATGCTGGGAGTGAGCCGTAATTTACAGATCTCCATGTTTCATTGTCCAAGTTAAGATTCATTTTGAACCCAAACATCTATGGAGAACAAATCTTCCAAATCCGTTTTAAAACTTAATGGAAACTTAAATTTTTATGATGTCTGTCACGGATTGAATACTTACATTTCCTCCCATTTCTTTTTAGCATTGTTTTATATCTCATTATGTTTTTAAAAAGAGGAAACGTTTAGTCCTTTAACTTTCAAAGCTGATAGTGCCACTATCTGCTGGCCAGGTGCATTGTGGCAACTGACTGTTTATTGTACAGTTTCTCATCAGGGTGTTTGAGAAGTATTTGTTTTCCTCCTTTAGAATCTCTTACCTTCCACATTCATACAGACGGAGGCATTCAGTGCACACTTTTGAAATAAACCTAAAACCAGCTTGTCTGAACTCCTCCATTGATCCACTAAATATGTGGTACATTACAGCCACTACAAGCCTGAATCACCCGTTTCAAACTCCCTCATCCTGTCTTCTAGCTCCCTGTTGGTCGTATTTTAAAATTAAGAATATGTGAGACAAAGTAGTTTAATGATACTTATTAAACTTTTAAGTACTACAACATGTTGTTGTGCGTATAGTCAAAATCCTTATCCAGTTTAAGAAAAAAGCATTTATGCCAAACAGTGACCTGATATATGTTGTACTGTTATTCTGTTTTCAAATCTGTGTTCAAGGATTTGAATGATATTGAAATATATGTTACTGTAAATTGCATAACTGGAAATATATGTTTAATATATTTTCATTAAAAAACGAATTTCAGTCCAACTTGCTATTAATTAAGTTTGCAATGATACAAGAGAAATGGCTTTGATGGTGTCTTTCAGAGCACCTTCATACATCACACTTAGGCAATGTTGTTTCCCCGTCTTTCCTTGTAGTCAATGCACAAGCCACACATTTGGCAGACATTTTTATCCAAAGTGATCTACATTTTTAGTTGGTATGTGTGAAGATCAAGCCCATACGGCAGTGCTATATCTGGTGCTTTGAAGTTATATTGAACAGTCAACCCATGTTGTGCAACCAAAGGTAAAATCATGATGGACGATAGTAGACGAACAAGAAAAGTTTGTCAAAACCAGCTGTTACATGACACAACAATGCTAACAGTTGCTAAATATTGCTTGACAACAGTACTAGTTATGATAAATCTCCAACATATTTTACTTTCACACAAAACCTCCAAAACCTAAGCTTAATGCCAAACACCGCACACTGATATGCTGTAAATAAATAAACAGAGAAAACACACAAGCTCACAGATAACAATTTATTATAAAAAAACATGGTCAAATATACATGGGTTATAAAAACAAAGTCACTGAAACATTTTTTCTAAAGACATAATATCCACTAACTAGTCAAACATAAAACATGTGGTTACTAAATGAAAATGACTAATAAAGAAAAGACTTGAAAAAAAACAATGCGATTTAGAGCAGTGACTGAACACAGGACAGGAAGTGAGAGACTGGACCTCCTCATCACTTCATCCATCACCCCTCTGTTTCTCACCAGACTGCACTCACAGAGACAGCCCATAGTCATGACATCACCTCATGCCTTTCAATTGTAGATGAAGTTAAATCTGTGGGGAGAAATGGTTTCTGCAAAATCAACACCAACTGCCGAGATGCCTGATGCGCTTTCACTCCCACAATAATGTGTTTTTGCATTTTTTTAAATACATAATTAAAATGGTTTACTGTTGTTTCAATAGACTGCATATGTTTATTCACTGCAATACAGATATTCTCAATTCAAAACAATGAGTCAGATTAACATCTCACCTGCTCAGTAATTGTGGAAGACTGGATATAATAGGGCCATAACCAGGAGCATTGTCATAAAGCTCAAACAAAGGAGCGGCCACCAGCTTGTAGTTCTTTGGCACAGCAAACAATGCTAAAAACACACAACACAGTTTAGTAGTACATCACTTTTTATTAAAATGCATTAGGGAAGCAAAACACATTGCATCATACCTTTCTCCTGCAGCTGTACTAGAAAAAGCTTCTTATGTTCCTTAGGCTTAGTGATGTGTGCTGGAATGTAAGGATACTGTGGAGCAAATAGAAAACATTTTGATTGTTTATTTCTTAATGTTCTTAATTAGTCAATAAGATAAAAACACCCCAAAATTTCAGGCTGTATTAAATGCGAGTGATAGGAAGTCAATACAGTGCTGCTATAAAGAGATGAATGTACCTGAGGTGGTTCGAAGTTTGGTCTCCACCAGTTCCCAATACAGTCATCAATGACCCAGTCCTGTTTCACCCCATCTTGACGCCCCAAAATCTGAAAACAAATGTAGTTGTTAGAAGCTTTCTGTAAGGTGCTCCTCTTCTGTTTAATATCACACATGAATAACTTTAAATATAAAAGTTAATAGGAAACAATTTCCTTAAACTGCCCTCTGAAATATATTTAAAACAACAATACCTCTGTCATAAGTCTCTTTAACCCTTCCACCTCATCTTCTGCAGGGTTCAACTCACCACCAGGACTTTAAACACAAAACATATAAACGGTGAACTCAATTGCAAATGCCCATCAAACAATTTAGTGAAAACAAGAACCCTGTTCACATACAGTTTAAAGAAGGTGGTTCCAAGCTGCAGAAGCAGCACGTGAGGGAGTCTGTGCTCGTGCACGATCAGAACCCCTTCCACCGTCCGCCGCATCCCGATCTTCTCAAACTCCTCCCGCATCCGCTGAAAGCGCGCGGCTACCGAACTGTCCTTCTCATATAGCGGCTCCTTAGTGCCGAACGTATAGTTCGTTAAAGGGTATCTGTAAAAACATCGCAGTGTTCAGTCAGAAGAAGTTTAAACATCACCGGGAGCTTTTGAGGCATTGCGCAATTTCTGGACATTGAGACTCAAAGGTGTGGCTTTAAAAAGTGTGTGCATTGTTGGGAGGGTCAATATTACATGGGATTTTGCAAAAAGAAACCGTAACGTTAATTGTGAAATATAGAGCTTTCATACGTTTAAACTGTAAAATAAACATATTTGATCAGTGCAACAAACGGGGTTCAGTAGATTTGGCTTATTTGCTATGAGGTTGGTATGATAACCGCGTACTTAGCTAACGTTAGTTAACTATTAACGTTAACTGTTACCTCAGGACGCACATATAACGCACGACTAAAAGAAAAAGCGTTATTTGCGAAATACATTTCAACACATGAAGAAATTCCTGTGAATCTTCGTATTTAAAAGTGTTACTCACAGGTTGATGGTTCTCTCCAGGGTGAGCGGTTTAGCCGGCTGGCTAATGTATTTGTTTCCGAACTGATTTACACCACGGGGCCAACCGGTAGATGATCGATTAGGTGGTACAACTGACATTGTATGACAGATATTACAGGCGTTTGTAGTATCTGCCTAATTAATGCACTAATCGCTTTTTTTTTTTTTAACACTAATTACAATAGTAGTATTGAATGGCACAGCGTAAGCGATCGCTGTAACCAAAACACGGCACTCTACCGTGAAAGCACTTCCGGGATATCGGGGATACTTCCTGTTTACGACTATTCGTGTCGCTTTACGGCTTGCTTCTACGTCATCGTTGAACGAAAGCTGTGTAAGGTAAAAATTAATCGGACTGTTGGGTTGTTCAGAAAACATAAACGTACAAGTACAATGTGCAGTTTTAAGATTTAAAAGAGTTTTAGATTTACCCGTTGAGTTTTTGTTAGATTTACCATAGTGAAGTTTCATAAAGTTGGTATAGGCTATGGTAACGTGTAAAGTTAGTCGAAAAATATGTGAAGTGGTGTCTAGAATATGACAAAGTGTATTTCTGCATATGCAATCATTTGATAATGATGTACATTTATCAATAGTAATAATGAGATTTATTGCATGCTTTGAAAATATGTTTATTTTATTTAATTTTTTTTACATTTTTTTTAACATTCACCGTGTTACTGTTGAGAGTCAGTAACAGACTACATCAGAATGAAATTCCAGTATTCGCCTTTCTTACAATATGCTTGTATTCTATTAAGTTAATGTACATTCATTTATTACCAGTGCAAGTAATTATTTAATGGAAAAGTATACTCCAACTCTTTCGTCAATGTGGAAAAAGCACCATTCTTAAAATCAACCATTTCATTATTGCTTTATGTTGGGGAATAGGGAAAAATCTGAATATAACACTGAATAAAGCCTATTTCTAATACAGTTATCACCCTTAGTGCAATTTATTCCATCTTAATCATTATTCTCATTATTCATACAAATCAATGCAAAAATTGCACTTTTCAACAAGATTGCACTTTAAATGTAAAACATTTGTAAGAGATCTAGGGTATTTTGCTTTGCTACAGTACATGGCTGCCCTGTATTAAGAAAGTGCATTATGTCCTTTTGAAATGTTATTGTATGCTGTGTGTTGATTTGCCCTCATTACATATATGAGGTTTGGCAGGAACGATAAACACAATTTTACGCTGTCATTGAAATATATTTTTCTTTTGTTGCTAGTGTGGGTTTAAAAACAGTCAACTGAAATGTCAAATTGAAATACAATAAATAAAAATATTTAAAGATATAAATATCACATAACAATAGTGCTCTCGTCTCCTTTATCAACTAACCAACCAGTACTGTACATCTGTATCAAATGAGGGCAAATATCACACAATTTATCATATATTGTATCTAAGACAACTTTAAATTCAGTAAGGCTAGCTGATCTACTAAATAATAAATTAGAAACAAAGATACTTCATGCAATTCAGATACTATAATATTATTGATCAAATAAAGACACTAAATTGTGCAAAAAAAGCAGTGACTCATTTTAGTTTTCTAGCCCCTAGACCTCTCACATTAAGACATGCATAATATGGTTGAACCAGTACGTTTTGTAAATTTTTCAGTCTATATTGAAATATGAGGTTTGTGATAAATGTCTTAATATTTTAAACAGTTAAATATTAGGGGGAAATGAAATCACAGCTCCACAAAGCAGAAACTCCAAAACACAGACTAAAGTGCATTTAAACTTGGGCCGCAATGATGTGCATCATACAGTTCACCTGCAT
Source organism: Oreonectes daqikongensis (assembly GCA_026939265.1). NCBI lineage: Eukaryota > Metazoa > Chordata > Actinopteri > Cypriniformes > Nemacheilidae > Oreonectes > Oreonectes daqikongensis. The sequence goes on from JAOTQM010000187.1 coordinate 6,528,863, forward strand.
TTAGGTAGAGGAAAATGCTTTATATTCCTTGGTTCAAAGGATGTAAAATGTTTGTATTTTATCCTGGAAAGAGTTTCTCAAAACTATTTTGATCTAGGCTACACTTCTTGAATGCGGTATGGTAAATATCCCATTGGGCATGGAATATATTGCTCCAGATGCACCTTCCTTCTGGCCCATTATGCAAGTAATGATCTTCAAAAGGGCTGGTGTCACCTCCCCATCTACTATCCAAAATACTTTGAGCCTTCTCTTCATATGTTTTGAATGAATTTGCAATCCAAGCGCAATGCTTTCAATTGGGTCCCCCTTGAATAGAAACAAGAAATTCAGTTTCTATAAAATGATCAATTATTTGGATAGAAGATACTTACATACTGATATGAGATTAGTTACCTGATTGTTTTTCAGGAGGGATCTTTGGCTGGCTATGGTATCAGAGACTCACTGTTCCTCATAGCCAGCAGTTGTGTAGGCTTCTGCTTCTTGCCCCTGAAACATGTACTGGGACACAGCGGCAGGGATGAGGGCATTAGCCAGCTCCTACACGATCACAAATACACAGTTTAGAAAAGTGTCCAAACAATGAGCATCTCTATTATGGTCATGCTAGAATTATGTTATTTATTGCTGGCAAAATCATGCATTTATCCACCATAGCTACAGTTTTGTAGTAATGGAAGAAAACTCACAGATTTTAGGTTTGGATCCAGTTCTGTAAAATTCCACTCATTTAAAGGCAGAGCAAATGTGAAGGGCTGTGGGAAAATGTAGATAGATGTAGATTGGTTAAGTTTGTATTTTAGAGTCATTAAAATGAATTATTAAAATGATATATATTATAAGTTCTATATTTGCATCCTCCCATTGACTTATACTGTATATAAATATTTTCTCTTTTTTTCTCCATACTTACATCCGTTTGTGCAGCATTGGGATGCATGCTTTGCTGGTGACTCCTCAGAAGCAGCTGTAAATCCTCCAGATGCACGTCTACATTATCCACACCATCAGGCATTTCTGGTCTTTAACATACAGTAGATGTACAATGTGAAAATTGAATTGGTTCTTACTTAAAACATGATGCGAGGGTGTTCTAAGTGGTTGTTATTTTATTATTATGAGGTTGCTTGCTATGTTAAGTTATCTAGAAAGAGCCCACACCCATAAGAAATACTTGCACCTGTGTCTTCAGTTGTTTTACTGTATTTTTATGCAAAATCTGAAGTTAGCACAAAAAGTAGACTACATCAGTTAAATGGTGTCGTTTTAAAAATAATGTTTGTGATTATAGGCTTTAAAATGTAATAATTGCCAGCTCAATTTAGGTAAATTCCTGAAATTCAAATTCACGCTGTAAAGCAAAACAAGTTTAGCATCAATTTTATTTTACAACCCATTTAAAAGGATCAAACCCATTAGATATTCCAAAGAGAACATATGACGCATTAGTCTTTCTGGGTTAGTTTACAAAAAGACTTATAATCTTAAAAAGCAAATGATAACTGCTAAGTCGATATTTGTTATTTTTCCATTGATGCATTTTACCTGTCCAGCATGGGTCTTTTGGCCCTTCTCTCTCCCAAGCTAGATCCTCTGCCCTCCAGGACGGACTGTACCATGGCAACAGGGAGGACTGGAGGCTCAGCACACACCTCACAGGGGCCAAGTGGTACACCCTCCCCTCGTCCCTGCACCCCAGGACTCACTGGTTCTTCTTTAATCAGCATCAGACACTTTTCCCTAAACAAACAAATAACATCAAGAGAAACAGAGTAAAACATTTGTCATAGTGGTTAAAATGATAGTTTTACTGTAGTGTTTTGGTGTCTTTAAATAGGATAGCAGCTTTTGTATGACATATAATAACATATGGTGCACAAACTGATGGACAGATTTTTCATGTCATTTTATTAAATAGGTCAAAAAATGTATTTTATACAAGAAAAATGGGGAAACACATAATTTTGTAATAATGTTTTCTCCTTTCATCTTCCAAAAAAGGGGTTAGTCATATAGGTTTTGAATAACAGAAAAAATAAACAAGTAAATTGATAACATAATGGCAACTTTTCCTTTAAAAACTAAGAGGCGCTCACCTTGATTCCTCTGCCTGCATTTGCAAAGCCATGGCGCTAGACTGTGACAATTCAGTGACATCTGAGATTATTGGCCCTCCTGTCATTGCGCTGCTAGTGGAACAAGATGCCGTTTCTGTGGATGGCTGGATAAAAGTAAGAAAGAGAGAGATTCTGTCTTTTGTTATATTTTGTTTAAACCTTCATACATTGCCTAGTTTCTTTCATGCTTGATCTTTTACATTAGAAGCATTCTCACCGACTGAATATAGAAAGATTCTTGCAAGGACTCCATGGAGTGGCTATGGCTGAATTTGGGGGCCGGAGGGGTAGAGCAGCCATCATCCAACATCAGAGGACTGCGGAGTAGGAAATAAGCAGCAAATAATAGAAAGAAGCCACATCAGCCCCTTTAAATGTTAAGTATCACATACAAAGACCTTTTGACAATTGTGGTGATCTATAAACCTACGGCCACCAGTGAGCTAATGATTCATCTGGATCAATGCTTTTATTTTTATCTTTAAATGTTTCGTCGTGGTATGATCACTGACTCGTACACGGTTTGTTCTTATGCGTCACACTAGCTGACGACGCATCTTTTAATAGAAGGGTCATGCGCCACAGTTCAGGTGTGTGTGCGTGTTTAGGTGTATGCGTGAGGACAAGAGCGCGTTGGTCTGACTCAGCATTCAGTTCCATTCAGCCGAGCGAGGCCCGTGAATTGTGTCAGCTGACGGTTTCCAGCTGAGCTGGCCTTTCCTGTGCTGTGTTTGTGTTCATCAGGCTGTTGATTGCTATTTTCTGTTTGCTCTTTTTTGTTTGTGAATGCGTGCGTCAATACAAAATCAGATGCTTCAGATGAGTTTTTGTGTTGAAGTGTGTGTTACAGCTTACAGCTTTCTCTTCATTCCCACAGTGCTGGGAGTATTGGACTGCATCTGGCTAAACAGGAACTGAATCAGCTATTAATAGAACAGAGAAACAGAGCAAGATTGAGCATTACTCAGCTGTATCCAAATCAGTATTAGCATCCTCCAGTATCACTCATCTGTATGTATTTCTTACCTTGTTCATGACTTTCTGCTGCTGCATGTGGTTCTGCCTCAGGGACACCACTTCCCTCCACAGAACATCATTCTGCCTATGATGGATAGAAAATAAAAAATACATATTATTCAGAATATGTCATCAAAGAAACAAGACTTTAGTCTGATTTAATAATAAGAATGAATACATAATCTTTTATGTGGGTAGTTAACATATCATTTGTTGTGGCAGCAAACATTTGACGCAACAATGAAGATATATGTTCATATATATATGCTCTCTTATGATATTTCATATTATAAATATAAATATGAATAATATAAAATAATAAATGATTACATGTTATGTCCCACCATATTAATGATTAAATAGTTTTGCATGATGGTAAATGATGTTTTTATCATATGTACAAAATATACAGTATTCAGCTGCAAGAAATAAATATCTGGCATAGCAAGTAACTGTGGGTGTTTGGTTATGCCATCAGGCCCCATCTGTCAGGTGAGCTACTGAATTGTAGCTTGAACTACAGCTTGAACAAAACACCAAACCATTGAGATTCGCAATGAATTAGGTAAAGTATAATAACATAGGTGAAAGGTCAAGTTGTTTGTTGTTTGAGGTTCAGTTTTTTTTGTGGGGTTGCAGATGATGGCATGTTTAGATTGGCTTACTGTTTCATATCCTGCATCTGCATCTCCATGTTCTCTTGTTGACTGCGAAGCACCTGAACCTCATAGAGCAGTTTACTCAAGTCCTCCGGCCGCACTTTAGTCTCCTCGCTCTTCACTATCGACACCTGAGGACAAACACGCATATACACAATCTTGCTCGAACAGCAATAAAAGTGATGGGAGAACATAAATAAACCTTCAGTCTGCTCGCACATGTGTGTGTGTGTGTGTGTGTGTGTCAGAGGCAGATAATGTAAGAGAATACAGAGAGAGAATCACTTAAAGATGAGACGTTTCACCTTGCGCTTAATGTGTTCAAGTAGATGCTCGTGGCCCTGGAGGAAATAGAGATGCTGAAACTCAGTATCATCTCGCTCGGGCTTTACCAGCCCACTCTGCTCAATATTCACCACTTTCCTGAAGCCGTCTGAGAGAGAAGAAAGACGTTAAGATAATCTTTCAATTTAGAGTGTCTGTGAAAGCTGTGAGATGCTTGTCTTACACATATTGAGCTGCCGTACGAAGCTCGCCATGTTATTGTGCTTGAAGTATTTGGGCAGAACCTCCTTGGCAAATCTACCCTGGTCAAAAACATGGAAGCTGGTGCCAGTCTAGAAGGGGATAAACAATATAACAGGGACAAATTGTTGCAAAAAACTACATCTATAATGCGAAAAATGTCTAGAGATGTAGATTGATAATAAATGTCAATCGAGGAACCAAACAGATTGCATGTGTGTTTATGGCATGAGGTTCAGTTTATTTCCATGCCAAGAATCAGCTTAGGTAAATGCATAACATTCATATTTTTTTGGGGGGTGAAGGAGATTTTTCACCATTTCAGAGTGTGTGTGCGAGTAGGGTAAATATATTCATAGGTCAATGCAAACTGATTTAACCAAAGCCAATCAGATGAAAGAAAGTTTTTTTAAAAACAAGCAGCAATTATATTACATTTAAATGACTAAACAAAAAGAAATAATAAAAAACCGACTAACATTGTACCACTTAAGTTTGTGATGATTCCCACCAGAAGTTTTTTGTGGCGTTTTTGTATGACTAAACTGAGACAATATCCTGATATTATCTTATTACTTTTACATACATGTAGTCTGGTAATTCAGTGCTTAATTCATGTTAATTTAATTGATATGTAAAGATGAAAAATAACATTTTTATTAGAACATTATGGATGGATTATGGTGTTAATATAATTCAACGGATTTTTGTGTTTCCAAGGTAATAATTTTATTATTGGCCTGTAATATAAAGTAAAATATCAAATGTATGATTACTTCCAAAATAATTGCACTGTATTTACCCTAAAAGTAAAATAAATATAAAGGAATTGAAATTTTTACTTTTTATTTTTTACAAGTGTGATTTAGCTACATTTCTGAACAGATTTCCTCACAGCTAAACTTGCATTCTAACAGAAAACACAGATCAACAAATACAAAGTTTACCATGTTCGTACGAAAGCTTTACTTTAGTAATTTACATATTTTTTAAATATGCTGTTTTCTCATATAACCAATGCTCCATATCATATTTATGAAGAAAAATCAGCCCAAGGATCAAGATGAACTCACAGTGCTCCAGCAGATCAGATGATTGGTCTCTGGGTCCTCCACTAAAGTCCACAGTTTAGTAAGGAAAGCAGGTACATTGCTGGCGTATGCTCCATCCACACCTATAGCCCCTGGATTCTCCTGCATGGCTACACTTGGATTGATGTTTCTTTAATTCAAAAGTTATTTAGTCCATTTCCAAATCGATACTCTCTTGGGGGCTGCGCTTGTGATGCTGTTCCTCTCTCTCCTCCTCCTCCTCTCTATCTGTGGCCTAGTCATAGAACCATATCGGTCCCTTCAATTCCCACACGTCAGAGTCAGCATAAAGCAATGGCCTGCAGCATCACCACTCTACCTCTATTCAACAAAGGATACCACAGAAGAACAATACATGACCACACAAAGCCTAGAATAATGTCACGCCAAACAACACAATGCCCAAACACAACCTGCACAGGAGAGTGTGTGGGTTTGAATTGTCATTCATGTATTTGAGGTTGTTGTTGAAAAACTGCTTGTCTTTAAGAGATGGAATATTTAAGTACACGGGTTAAACAGCAGAAATGTTTCTTCCTACCAGGAGTGGTACTAGGCTGGTTCGACTGGGGGAAAATGACATATTTTGGTTGGTCTCATATGTAATCTTTTTACATGCACACTTTTAACATTTATTTGTGACTCAATTGACATCATTATTTTATAGATAATACAAATAATAAGTATTTAATTTTTTCTTATTTAATTGTCAGCTGGATATTTTTGGAGGGTCTCAAACTAAATTTAGAAAACAATATATGTAACACTGTGTTGCCCAGATAAAAACAGCTGCTTTATTCAGTTATTACATTTAAGGTGGGGTTAAATGTTACATACATTCTTGATTTAAATATCTTTACAATTTTGCAATAAATAAATATATAAAAAAATTAAACAAACTTCAACAAACTCCAATCACTTTTAGACCAAACGCAATTGCTCTTTCGTTTTCTAACAGCAGGGGGACCCATAATCTTTAGATGACGCAAGTCTCTCATTGCCCAAGTAACACTTTAAAAGATATTTTGATCAAAATACCGTGCATGTATTTTTTTAAGGTCACTCTGTTAAAATAATACCTGGCTACTGGTTTCTCAGTGCTTACATAAGAAAAACATAAATGATATGCATAAAGAAGAGTATGCAAGCTTGTACAGTATGTCTGCAAACCATAAAATATCTAATTTATAAAGAGTTGGGGTTGTGCAAGACGTGTTAGTAGTTATTGCAGTATGACAGCTGTTAAAATAAATGTTTATGCTGTAATATTGATATAGTAGACCTAATAAGGCTATATACTAGTATATAGCCTTATTAGGCCTACTATATAAATATTACAGCATAAACATTTATTTATTCATGTGAAAGACATCAGTCTTCTCTGTAAGTATACAGCAACCAAAGTCACATGGCCGTCATAAATGCTTTAAGGTTCAGGTCAAAGCCTGATTCAATTAAACATTAGTAGCTGATGCATGCAAAATTAAAATCACTGCCAGCATCAGTCTTACCTTCCCAACCTTAAACATCATCTCATGGCAAGTAGGCCTGTTGTAAAAAAAACTTTCTCTCTTTAGTGCTATTTCCTGAACTAAGGAAGACATAAGTTCCAGTAGCCACATATAAATTAGTGCTACAAGATGAAGGAAGTGTTTGTTGATTAAATGTTGTTGATTTAAGTAAGAAAAGGTTGTTGCCAGGCATCTAAAAGTAATTTTCTAAACAATTAATTTGATACAATTATAGACAAGGATGTATGGTGTTTGCTTGCAATTTCCATGTATTAATTTCTCCGTATCCTGTAACACTACAATGTAACAAAATCATTTCTTGTATTCCCATAGTCTATTTCTGAAATAAATCACAGGCAAGATATTGATGTTGCAACGCAATCCATAAAAAAGCAACAATGCATTACTAACTTTAGCCTAGTTGATCTGCATGGTCGAACTACAGCAGAAATAACAATACATCTGTAAATGTATCGTACACTATAGGCTACAACAAGATTTGGTCTTATTGAAATGTTGATTGATTCATTTTTTGTTAACGACAGCCTGCAGCGAAACATGCTGCCTTACTGGGAAGTGGTTTTTACGAGCTCGGTGATGGTCGTGACGTTTATTTGTTTGTGATTTTGGTAGCAAAAAATATAGGCTGAGCAAAAAAAACAACACACGAATTATTTTAAGCTACAAACTTATCTAATGATTTGCGGTTCCTACAGAGAATGATGGAAAGTAGTTTGCTGGCACAAATCTTCAAATGTGTTCAGGTAGGCTTCATGACGGTTCTTCATGAACAGTAAACACACATTGTACTGTCAGCGTTCATGATTTCATGTAAGAAAGACAATATTTCTGCATGATAATAGTTGACAGTGACACGCCCACAACTCGGACCCGCGGTTTTTGCCCGTGGTGGTGTTCATGTGCATTGCTCACGTAAGATACTGCGATATAAATGCAGGAGAGGGAGATCGTGTGATGAAAAACTTACAACAGTGACCAAAGCCCACAGGTCCGAGGTCAGACTTTTTTCTAATAATGTTGATCGCCAGGTCTTAACTCCTGAACTGTTGGCCCAGCTATGAACGCTTATGCAGCATAATGCTAATAATGTGCTAATGCTAATTACAGACGATGAGGAATTTCCATATCATTTTAAGAGTCAGACACAGAATGGTTAATGGTGATTTAACAGAAATAATATAATATAATGAATTACATTTGTGAGATGCAGTGATCACCCTGAGGGTTTGTCAGAATAGATTATAGACGACATCCATGAGAATGATGTGATTTAAGTGACAGTGGAAAGTCCAACATCCTAGGATAAAACCAGCAAGATGCCAGCAAGTACCCCTTTCCTCTGAAAATAAGAATCGTTTTATGCCATATGATAGAACATATTCTTGACAGAACTGAAATAATGAAGAGAGAGGGAAATGAGGAATAGTCTGTCCTCTTAGCAGATGGCGAAGATGGTTTGTTGCCCTGGAACAAACTAACAGCAAGACCCAGCTAGATGATCTGTGAAGGTGATGTTTACAAGCCCTTTTAACATTTTCTGCAGGCTCAGAATGCAAGAGACCAGCTGTCACTCAAATGCTGCCATATGAGTTCAGAGACTTCAACAGTATTGTTGTCTTACCTTCCCACATGATTTCAGTCACTTCCCCTGCCCTCACTGAGTATGTTGCAAACAAAAACAATCCATGTAGGGTCAAGGGGACGTTTTGGAATATTTTTATTTGTGGTAAAGATTATTAGTCCTATGTGTGTCAAATGGGCAATGACTGCAGGTGGAATTATAGCATGGCACCTCAGAGGTCACAGACTACTAACCAAAAGTCTTTCACTTTGTTACTGAAATAAGGTTGACTCTGAATTCTACTATTATTCACCTAAACATCAAGTGTGCTGTTTTATTAACCAGAGTGATGAAGGTTATTGTACAGTATGATGATTATTGATGAATCTCACTGATGTTAAAGTTGATGTTACAGTCGCTCCACTGGCCATTGTTTGGACAAACAGAACTTCTCTCCCTAGTCACGCTGTTGGTTGAGCCAAGGCTGTGATACTGCCAAAGACACACAGTGTTTACAGTAAACTGGTGCTCTACTAATAGTTTACTTTTAGCTGTCTGTGCGTAATAGTCTTGGATATGGGCAGGTATTTTAATGCACACGCGTCACATACATAATAGATCTCTTGTGCGTGTTGTGTGCTTTTGTTGAAGTGCTAAGAGTTGAGAACTAAGAACTGAATTTATACAAATATGGTAATGTTTCTTTAAATGTAAATTTTGTCAGCATAAATTTGTAGTATATGTGTATACCATGTGTATGCATGTTCAAAGTGCACATGTTGTATATATAATTTGTATATTTAGAAATGTCTACTCTCCCAGTCTATTGGCCGAAGTGGTTCTGGTTGTTTTATTCAGGAGAAAGCCAAATGACAGAGGCACTTTTGTGGCCTAAACCTCTCGTCTCCCTCCTCTCTGGGCCTGTGCATTATTCAGAGACAGTGCTGTTAAGAGCCAAGTCCCTAAAGTAACATTCCTTCTGCTCTACAGAGCTCCTGAACCTCAACTGGCTCTCAGACACCCACAAACACCAGGGTAAAAACATCTCAACTGTTTATGTTCTTAGTCATGTACAAATTTGAACAACACATGTCAGTGATGGCCTGCTAAACATGTTCTGGACATGTTTTGAATGGGCTGCCAATGAATATTATTATTAGGCCTTTTCTGTCTCCAGAGTAAAGATAGTGTTGTAAAACAATGATTGTCAGAGGTTTAAATGTATATATATAATTGGTTTAAATGGTTTAAACAAGTGTCTTAGAGTTTCTTGCACCATTATTTAGGTTAAATTATGTTCAACATACTTAGATTCATATTTGGTGATGCTGGTGTTGCATTTGAACTATTTCGTAAAATGTCATTATTAAGGGGATAGTTCTCCCCAAAAATCAAATTCTGTTATCATTTGATCAAAATGTAATTTTTAGGTGAACTATTCCTTTAATTGTGTTCGCAATTTTTAAGTAAAGTATAGGATATTTTTGTCTATTTTATTAACATCTTAATAACCAACATCTAACCAAAAAGTCACTGTAAAAAAAGCTAAACATTTGACCAGAAAGTACAATTTAAACCGAATTCCATATGTATTATTATAAGGCTACAGTAAATTTAAAGCCAATAAGCATCTCTGTCATGTATCAAATTGTATATATCTATACTTAAATTGCTTTGTTCTTGTCTTCATGTCATGATGATCACCAAGCAATAACAAAATGGCAACATTTTCCCTGTAGCAAAGAGGACTGAGATAAGCTCTTCTATGTAAACCAGATCACCAAAGCAACCAGAATCCATGACAACATCTGTATCAACACCTTAGTCTCCTGACCCAGCCAGATCAAAAACCTTTGATGGGCTCTCTGCAAAGATAAATGCAATTTACTGTCAGTTTAGTCTATTAAACTGTCTTGAATTTTAAAACCCTGGAGTCGTCTCTTGAGAAGTCTTTGTATTCGTTTGGCAAGGCTAGATGTTATACATTTGTTTCCTGAATAATATACCATTCATTTAAAGCTTCTGGGAACGTTCTTTCAGCAGATATAGGGCATTGCTTTCGCAGATCTATGTGGGTGGCTTTGAAAATGTGAAAATTATGAGAAGCATTAATTGTGTTAAAAATGAATAAATGGTTTTAAGGGAATGGCAGTACATTGTATAGAGTCATGTCTTCAGAGTGTGTGCAGGATGAAAATGTCGTCATGTGATAATACTGTATGTACCATCATGTAAATTGTTTCATGGGATTAGGGACTAGTCTGCATGTAATTTCTAAAAGGCTTGAGAGATTATAAAATAGGTCTTTTTGTGATATACGTACACATGGATGCTGTGGCTATGATGGTGGCCCACGTTTTTAGATGAATACAGACTAAATAGCATTCAGGACCATTGAGTAATTAAAATGAGTATATCTCTGAAGTTGACATGTCTCTATTGATTATATTTATCTATTTTTGATCTTTTTTATATTTATTTATGTGTGAGTCTAGAGAAAGGGGATAGAGAGATTGAAAAATGAAACACTGGTGTAGAGAACAGAACATTTTTCAAGCCTTCTTGACATATTTGTTGGCCATTCTGTGTACTAAAACTACCAAGACAGTTCAATTCTAAACAACAATTTACTTTCAAATACAGGCCTTGATTGAACAGCGAATGAGACTGTTGGTTGCTTTGTGCCTGAATGCCTGGTTCTCTAAATATATTTTTTACAAGGACAAACACTGAAATGGTTTTCTGGGGGTTTCCATAACTACCCTGTTTTTCAATATGTCTTTCGCTAAATATCTTCCTTCATGATAAAATGAAATAATGTTTAATGGTGACAAAGTCTTTTAATATGGCTTGTGAACCCTTGTGTGTCTGTGGCTGGGTAGTGTGAATTAAATTCTTTCACATCTTACAATGTGTTGCTATATACCTTTTTGCATGCATTCTCTCTCCATCTCTTTATATTTTATATGCCGTCTTTGTGCCATAAGCTCCATTTCCACCCCATCCCCCTTTGTACGAAAGAAATTGTACGTACAGATGTAAAAGCTGAACCTTTCGGTTTCACTGGTCTAAGAACGCTGATGGGCTTTGGTTTTGTGGCACAGAAGAATGGAATTGATGAAATTACACTTAAGGAAGTGAAAGTGAACTGTTTGAGAGGAAGTCGTGAATCTTTGTGCCAGCATTAAAATAAGTAGGGCTGCACGATCATGGGTAAAATTATAATCACGATTATTCTGTCAGTTAAGAACTTTAATTTCACTTCAGCATGTTTAATCTGCTGCCATTAAACTTCTTCAACACTGTATTTCAAATGATGATTGTGACAATGATTGTGTTTAATTAATTGTGAGAAGCATAAATCGTTATCAGGATTAAAATATGATTAATCGTGCAGCCCTAAAATAACTGATTTGATAGAACACATCTGACATGTAAAACAAATGCAAAAACCTCTGGAATACCCTAACTCGAACACAGTAACTGCTGCTGAAGCTGATGCTCTGAAGTTGTGGTTTGAAGATTTCAGCAGAAGCCCAAAACCTTACATCCTTTCACTTGCTTGACTGAAACAGACTTATTCAAGGTCTTGCAAACCATCATTTTACAGGAATTTACAACCTGAATCTCCTTAAAAATGCCTCAATAAGGAATTTACTGACACAACTGAGAAAATTCAATCTGGCACTGGATTTGATGGTTTAATTCTTTAAATCAATCAAGTCCATCACCTCCTGTCCTGTAAGAGGTCAGTCACTGTGAAAGGAGACACAAGACTTCATTCGTTCAGCAGAAAACTCTTTTGAGCATTATATGTAAAAACAGATTTGGCCATTTTAAACTCTCTTCATCACCTCGGTTTCCATTCACACCGAGCTACCCGAGACATGTATTCACAAGTGTAAACTGTAAAAGGAAATGTGCAGTTAATGTGTAGCAGTATTTACAGTTATGTAAGGGATAATGTACAGGCAGCCGGTTGTAATTGCATGAATGAACCCTGATAGTATGATCACACTGATGTTTTTTTTATATTACACATGTACTCACCTCATATGTAAAGTATTGAACATGATTGATTTGAAATATTTATTTATTTAATAGCGACTGGCCAATCAGAATCAAGTATTCCAGAGCGACATGTAATATTCAGGTTTAACATCCATACTCTACATAAAGGACATTCCTCAGCAATATTCAGTAATTCTCACATTCTGTACCTCTACACTGTACATTTATTTGATTATTGTATATCAACTGTTACTTCTGGGAGAAATATATCAAGTGCAGATTTATTAACAAACTCAACACCAGTAAGAAGCGTCATTAGTTTGTATCCAGAGAGTTTCATTCATTCTTTAACCACCATTGTCTTACAGTATTTGTGTATTCATATTTCATAGATCAGTCCTTTATTGCATAATGACCAAATCTCATTACAGGTAATCATTAAAACTTTTATTGTTTCCATGATCAAAGATGGCAGATTTCTAATCACATTCTTTCAGGAGGGGTCTTTTGGCAGCTGAGCAACTGTGATGAACGGGAATGCTAATGGACAGTCTTCAACACATACTTTAAGACAGAATGAAGGGTAAATGTTTTTACTTTTTTGAGAACCCTAATATGTCAAATTCCAAGTTAGATGGATGAACTTCTCACACTTTTGCTAGATGTAAGCTCTTTGCATAACTATAAGCCTGTTTTTAGTGTCATTTCTTTAAACTAACGACAGTAACAAGATGTTCTATTAAAAAATAGGTTGAAACTAGAATTACATCTTTAGATGATTAAAACAAAACATCTTCATTGTTGTTTTAACTAGTCATCACAGATTTCCAGAAGTTCCTGCATCACATCTGATGCATGTTTTGTGTAAGGGCCATGGAAAATGGACTTAAGTGTTCTGAGATGTTCAGGTATGTATTCTGTCGTCTTTCATGTTGCAGACAATTACATTGATTCATCAACAGCATATATTTTCAGAACTGAAACAGTGGCATTGCTTTGAGTTGAACTGCATCAGGTCATGACCCAGTTACCCCTGACCTTTTGATCACACCACTCCGTCTGGTGGCAGAATTCAATTATCCTTTTTGAGACATCAATGAAATCATTTTGACACAATATATGCACCCAAAAGTGTTGATGTGATCTGTTATGCTACATTTTCAGTTCGTAGTATTATTTGGTGGAAAATTATTAAGTTGACAGTTTGGTAGATGTTGCTTCAATGATATATAAATCTTACGTTTTATAGATGTTTTTGTAGATGGTGGTGTAAAGAGTCATGTTGTTTTAACTGACAACTGAATATTATTTTTGACTTTGAACAAACTATTAATTTAGATGTTACCATGTTTTATTTTTAGGTCAAATGAAAAAAATCTGTTTACATAATTGACTGCGATAAGACAAAATCTATGATGAATAGGTATTTTCTCTCATTTAGACAGCAAAGTTTGCATTTAAAAACACGGTGCCCATACACTTATCGTAACTGTTTAAATCTCTCATAAATCTGTGATGTAGGGCATTTCCATTTCAATATAAAGTTCATCGGAGTTCATTTCAGGGAAGGATTATACAGGAAATGAAAAAATGGTCTTGGTCTGTGTCTCACTTCCACCTCTCATGTTTGTCTCAGGCTCTCTATGACTCAGGTGAACAGAGGTCTTGTTAGATATAAGAGAACGTTGCCATTATAGAAGGACAGCCTGACTGACATTACCAATAATTTTCATCTCAACCTAAAAATAAAGCTGAGAAATAGTTCAAATTCAGTGTATGCTATTCACCTTTTCCAAGTAGATATTCATTTATAAGAAGATTATTAAAGGACATTTGAACTGATGTGTGTGACAGAGGGATATTATGAATGTTTATGGATGTGTGTGATTCTCACAACATGCATGTTTTGTGAAAGTGAGCACACAAAGTCATGGCGAACTGCTTTGTAATGGTACGTGGGTGGATATCCACTGCACAGATGCAATCATTCATACCAGTCTTTCTTTCTTACATACTCTCTGTGCTGTATTAAATCATTGGGTATGACAATGTTTCAATGTTATTACTATGTTGCTGTAATGACTATAGAGACTGCTCCCCTTTATATTATGCTAATTGAGATCCTCTGTTCATGATTATTTGATAAATAATTATAATAAAAATGATTCAGTTTGCATTTGTCTACTCAGACAAATTTAAATAAAGTATTCATAACACAAGGGATATGGAAAAATTTGACAATGGCTGTTAAAGTTAAATATGCTGGCAATACAATATTTAGGCTCAATTTAAATAAATCACTTTTATTGTCATATTAACATTAGCACATGTTCAGTGAGTTCTTGCTCTGTCTTAAGCTCCAGCCAGTACAGAATACTAGAGTAGGCCTACACATAACAATAAACATATACACAAAAGATATATATAATTATATACACAAGATATATTGATTATTGTTTTTAAGACTATATTGTTTTCTAGACCCCACACACAAGTTTATATACTTCATTGCTGCTTTTTGAAAAAAAAGGCAATACATTTATAATATGACATTGACAAGTAATGATCAAATGTTTATTACTTTATTGAAATATAAATTACATTGAATTTAATTATTTTACATTTAAATACTTTGTCAACAAATAAATATTTTCTAATTTCTCATTTTGGTGTCTTGTTGGTGTTGCTGTTACAGGTTGTCAACACTAGGCTAATGCCACACCTTTCTGTCATTCTTCCTGTGGACAACAGCTTTAAATCCTCCGTGCTTTTACCCGTAAGCCCCATTCTTGTCGCTCAACAAACACAACACATGCTCCACATATCTCCACGCTTTTAAAGCGTATGGGTTGCGCGAAATAAAAAGAAAATCTCATGTATTTCTCTTCCAGATAACGGCGCAAATCTAGCTGTACTACTTAACGGTGCGCGGCTCCAGTGCGTGTTCGCGCGTGCTCTCTCTCTCTCTCTCTCTCTCTCTCTCTCTCTCTCTCTCTCTCTCTCTGCTCCTGACGTCAGCGAGATTGTCTGAGAGCGTCGAGCCCTGCGCGCTCTCTCTTCATACTGACCCTCCATTGTGAGCACGCCAACGATGCCAGCGCTCGCAGCAGCAGCCGCCGCCGCCCAGTAGAGATCCCCCCAGTCCGAGGACCGAGCACCGCGACCCCGCTAAAGGCACCGAGAGAGCGCGCAAGAGACGGAGACAGTCTTATGTTCCAGCCCAACGTTGGCTTTTGCGGGATTTAATGCTCTAGCTAGTCGCCGACAGGGAGAGAGAGTGTGTGTGTGAGAGAGAGAGGGACAGGGACAGCCTTAGAGAGGGATAAGGAAGAAATACCTGGGGAAAAGGATTGCTCGCTATTTCTCACCCTGACCGTTTTGGAGATAAAGAAGAGCCGAGGTCCATCTAGCCATGGGATGTACACTGAGCGCAGAGGAAAGACAAGCTCTGGACAGGAGCAAAGCCATCGAGAAAAACCTCAAAGAAGATGGGATCACTGCTGCTAAAGATGTGAAATTGCTTCTGCTAGGTAATGCGGAGTAGATCGGATCAAATCCGCCCGTATCCTACACATTTCGGATGCTATCATTGTCGCAGTCCGATGAATGCACGTATATTATGAGAATCATTGGATCTCTCCATTACTGGATCTCTTCTTATTCCCTTGTGTCTGTCTCTTCTCCACAGGGGCTGGGGAATCTGGGAAAAGTACCATCGTGAAACAAATGAAGTAAGTGTCATGTTTTTAATGGCATCCATCAGTCACTGTGCACTGTGTGAGCTTGGACACACACACACGCACCAACCCACATACACACACACACACACCTACCCGCTATTGCTTGATGGCGAATTCTTAGGTCCGCCATATTTTTCAAGGAGCTCTCACTCTCTTGACGTTAAGATACGAGCGTGTTGCATTGTTGCACGATCGTGCATTTGAGCACATCTGCGATAGATTCGCAGGTTTGGGAGACGGAGTCTCTGTCGATGTGCTGTTCAGGAAAATGGTGCTGAAAACGAAGTGGGGGACCGTGTTTCCTACTTTAATGCACCGTTTGGTGTCCACTGACAGCCCGTGGCTGTAACCCACATCACCCTTACACCCGGCTGGGTAACATTACCACACTCCACGTCGATTGCACATCATGCACACTGCGGGCATTTACGAATAAGCTACCTTATATCTTCCTGCGCTATTGTTGCTATAAAAACGTTCAAGGTTTATATATAGGCTACCGTACCAGTCTAACAGCATTCAATGGGCTGTGCCTCAGATTTCAGCTCACGCAGACTGTAAAATGCAACATTTTGTCCCGCCTGCATTTTGACTCAAATCATATGCATTTAATGCGATGTTTAATAGCATTCTGTTAACTGAGAACGGTGAAGGCAAGCGCTGCCTAAAGATAATTCAGTCAGCTGTGTCCATCGCGTTGGTGCAACACGAACAGGCCTCCATGCGTTTGTAGTCTGTTGGGTTGATGCTTATGTAGAAGGAAGAAGGACTGACACCCAACCAGCTCAACTTCCTCACGGCCATTTTTATTCACGAGATGCAACTGACAGACAGCCTCTGTGTGCTTCATTGAAAACGATCTGTTCTTCTGCCTTGTGGTTTACTGGTTATTTCGTTATTTGCCTTGATTTGCCGATACCATTGTCTCATTATGGACACAATGTAATTTGAAAGAATTACGAAATGATAAGACTGATATTATAGTTAAAATATTTTGCCCGTCAAATTATGACGTGTTGAGCTGTAATGCAAAGCATTCGATTAAGAAACCATTCTCAAGTGTTTGCACGAGCCCTGCCTTTGTCAAATCGAAGTCTAGCCCGTGCAAAATATTTTTATTTCTGTCGTGATTACACAATAGCTCTCTGTAATGTTATCCTTGCACACGACATTGGAAAAGACGCATGTAATTAGCATGGATGTGTTTTCAAATAGCGGATTGGTAAATTTCAGGCGGTTTCAGTGGTGGACAGCGCCCAGCAGAGCCCTTTTCTGTAATCGGCTTTCTTCGGCCATATTCGGTTTTCTCCGTCGTTAAGCGCCTTCAGCCTGCGGCGAGAGCAAAAACAGGGGATGGATTTCTGCGGCTTTTGTGTTTCCCACTTATCAGTCAGTTCAGTCGACAGAGATGTTGTCTTTCTCCCCCAAGCACTAATGCGAGCTACATACTTACATTAATTAAAGAAACTGATAAAAATATCACACTATTAAAATCATATTAGATTTTTTTTATATATAAATATTTTCAATTTTATATTCAAACCTTATCATTGAGTCACTTTGTCAAACAAATAAAGGACAATATTCACCCCAGTGCTTTTAAGTAAGTCATGTAGCTAATGCCTCAGGCATATTTCTAAGTCATGCAGAGTGATGACTCTTTCCTCTCTAAGGATTCACTGTTGCTCTGATGTGCTTAATTGGGTAATACGTGTGTCTCGTGATGGTGCTGTTTAAACTGTATGGGTCCTAAAGGAGTGGATGTAGCTTTGGGTTTCTTACTGTAATATGCCATGAATGAGTTGGCTTTACAGGGCCTTTCTGGAGCTTAACTAGACCGTTACATATTCTGCCACACTTAAAATGCTTTTTAGGATATTGCTGCTTCTTTGTAATGTATTGCATTAAATGAAGTTATAATAAATATGGTGCGATGTGTTATAAAATGGTATTAAAACCGGAAAAAATGAATGCCCTTAATCTTTTTAAGGCTAATCGTTGGCAAAACTTGTAATTGTTGGAATTGGCTGTTTTGAGTCTACATTTAAGCCATGCACTTATTCTTAACCATCCTGTAGTTTAAACTAGATATTTTTTCACTTAGCAAGAGGTTTTTATCCTATTGTTGAACAGTATTCTGCATTGTATGTAAAAAAGAAATGTTTGGATGAAACAAGCTGCTGTGCATTTAACATGTCAGAGTTAACCAGGGAATTAGGTAATGTGTAAAAGACGGAGAGAGAGAAAGACGACACAGCATGAAGAGAAGTGATGTTGGTAAACCCTGTGATTATGGTGTAGTCTTCTAGGAAGGCAACAGCGCTTTCATCTGCTTCATTAGTTCAGCGTGAGAGGGTTGTTTAAATACACAGGCTGCGTCACATCACCCATACGCATCTCCTTCTCTATGTTCCTACACACTTTTTCCTGCCACCTAGTTTTATGGGAATGAAAACTGAGCACATGAAGATTTTCTGTGTGTGACAGAGAGCTAGAGAGAGTAGCTTAAGTGTATGGTGATGGGGAAAAGCTTCATGCACCCTGGAGAGGGAGCCATGTGTGTTCATACTGCATGTCATTTTCTCACCCACGCATGTCATGCATGAATGAATGATCAAAAGCAGCCATCGGAAACCAGATGAAATGTATATGCGAAAAGTTATACGGAATGAGGGGCATACAGACCACCCTTCGCATGTCTGTTTTGCATCTGTGGGCATATTGAAGACATGTGTTACCAGTTTGTGAATTTGAGTCATTTGTATAGGGGAGTAGGATTATGACAAAAATCGTAATTGCACATTATTTCCCTTGATATTGTAATTGTGATTATTAATTTATATGAATCAAGTTTACATTAATATACCTTTTGTGTGATTACAAATCTCAACTGCTGCAAAAAGCATGTTGATGTAACGTTAATGCAATGGGTGTAACCCCAATGAAACAGTTTACAAGGTGAGTTAGAAGTCATTTAAATAAAGTGTTGACTATTTTTTGAACAACTAGTCATGTAAGACCTAATTTAGACTCTTCTCATCTAATCACATTGACTGTAAACTGTAATCCAAGGCCACCAGTCATTTTATCCTTTAAAAGCAGACTTCTGCTGCCGGATACCCTGATAGGATTAAAATGTTTGTTTTTCTAGTGATCTCTGCAGTATGCAATATGCTGGGCTGTCCTGTAGCTGGCTAATTGTAGGGTTGGAGAGGAGGACCCAGCTGTTCAGTTGCACTCCATCTGTACGGCCGTGGAGCTAAACTGTGGCCATACACTTGAGTAGCAGAGCATGAAACATTATGGCTCTAGTGTCTAGAGAAAAGTAAACGCGATTTGTATCTGATGATTTTGATGAAGAAAACTATATATAAACAATAGATTTTAAAGTAATAGTTCATACAAAAGTGAATATTCTGTCATCATTTACTCTTGTCATTTTTAAACCAGTATGACTTTCTTTCTTCCACAGAACACACAAAAAATATATTTTGAAGAATGTTGGTAACTGGCACCCATTCACTCGCATTGGTTTTGTGTCCATAAAATAAAAGTGTATGGGTGCCTTTGCTGTTCGGTTACCACCGTTTTTCAAAATAGCTTCTTTTGTGTTTTGTGGAAGAAAGAAAGTCTCACAGGTGAGTAAATGATGCTCTAGTGTTGTAAATGTCTGTTTGCACTCTAAAAAATTAATTCTGTATTATTTTGAACTGTTGGGTTAAATGAACCCAGAAAATGTTAATATATGTGTTAAACAATGGGTTAAAACAACCCAGCACCTTGGGTTGATGCAACCCAACATATGTTAATTTATAACCCATGGTTGGGTTTGTTCCTACCTTATAACAGGCACAGAGCATCCTTAAGTCACCTTCTAAAGATGCAGATTTTAAACATCAGCTGTAAGAATCTGCAGCTATACAACTGTCTACATTGAAATGGTAACATTCTGGATTTAAAATGTTTTGTTGCGCGATGTATTAAACCAAAGGTCTCCATTCCATATATAGGTGAAACTTAGGTGAAAAAAGTGCACTTCCATAATGTACTTAAAGTTCTCTATTTTTGCCCACAAATTTAGTACTTAATATAGCCTACAAAAAAATAATGTATACTCAACTGTGCTATTTTGAAAATATGACGTATACACGATCTCAAAGGTGAACAGACACTTGTTTACATAGTAAACCCAGGGAGGACGTGTGTGCAGATCTTAAGATACGTCATTTATGCATCGAGGAAGTGCGATCAGGACATTTGGCGGAAGCTGTAGAATACCACTTATAACTTTATGAATGACGTTCAGTTTATTGCAAATATCGATCGATTCGCTTCACAAGACATCAATATGTCACCAGTAGCCATGAGTATAACGCTTGTGTTGAATATATGTGTTTTTAGACCTCATGACCCCGTGGACCCCATTTACATCCATTATATGAAGCACAGAGGCTTTGGATTTACCTAAAAATCTTCTTTATTGTTCTACTTCTCTATTGTGAAAAAAGTCACCTACATCTTGGATGACCTAAATAAACAACAAATTTGAATTCTAGGATGAACTATAAAATAGAGCACTTTAAGGTGGCTGTCCGTAAGAATGGCCTCTTTGTCGCCATCTCAGTTTGTAACTTGCTACTGCAGGTGATGTGCGGAGTTGATTTTCTTTAAGTGAGTTGTAATTCAGCATTGCTCAACTACGTGGATGAGTCCGATGTTTTGAGTCAAATGTCACGTGTGGGCTGTGACAGTGAACCGGTGAGAATCTTAACTGTACATCAGTAGCGCATCTATAACCAAATACACTGTATAAGGATTTCCGGAGAAACACGACCCGACAAGAAAATTAAAAACCGCTATTACAAGCTGTCCGTGGTGAATCCAGCAAGGGTAATGACATTGTTTTAAACACCGTTCTTTCATGTACTTGCTCAATAATTGGTTTTAGTTAATTTTTAATCAAAAAACTTACAGATTGCCACTTTAAGTACATTATGGAAGTGCACTTTTTTCCCCTTCCTGTAGTCAGTTTGTTAAGCGAAAAACGTACTGTATTCCCTATTCGACCCCAACTACAACCTTTACAGAACCCTGCTTGAGTCATCCCCCGGGTTTAATTGGACCCCCGAACGTTTCCAGCTGTATGGTTCAAAGGTTCTTAGCAGATGTATGTTGGAGAGGTTTGTTTGGGTGGGTGAAACCTATTTTAATGCAAAGACAGCAAAGAAAGGGAATTAGCATGAACACAAAGCATGATACTGCAGTACCGCCGACCCTGTTATTGGCAACGGTTCTAGCGTGCAGTGTGCAGACTATACCAGACCATTTATTTTCCATGCTTATGTCTTTATGCATAGAGATTTTCTTCTTGGAAATTCTCCTATATGTTTTAGTGAATGCATTATACGCATATATACATATAAATATATGTGTTTGCTGTAATAATTGCAACAACCTTCACAAGGTAAGAGTGCTTGTATCAGTCGAATACAAGTGCAGTAGGGTTGGGCTGTGACCACAAACACATCCTGATCATAATGACGGTGTGTGTGCGCATTTGGGGAAGCTCTAAGTCACTATAAAAAAGCAAAGGGAAGGATGTCTGATGAAACATTCAAGCTGGTGAAATGAACCGAACAAATGATGGCTTCCCTGTTCATCTTCCCCTTGTGTCTGTGCTCTTCAGCCTCACTTTCTCTGTAACAGAGCCGGGTTTATGGCCAGTCTAGGAGATGTGATTGGAGTTGACTGTGCACAGGGAAAACAGGTTCTCATGTGTTCAGTTCCCAGGGCTCTGACTGTGCCCTGATCTCTTCTGGTTGGTCCTCAGACACAGTGTGACTTTCAGCACCACATGTTCTTTGGGTTGATTTTTGTGCTTTTCTGCACGGCTCCAAAAGATTTTGGCCGTGTATGTTTTTTGGTTTTATACCTGCGCTGTTGCGGTGTGTACTTTGCATCTGATTTGCAAACGCTACAGTTTTCCAGGGTATGCAAATCTATCAAAACAGCTCATTCTTACCTTAAAGAGTAACTTACAATGTCCTTAAATTACATTTCATGCACGTAAGCAGTCTGCCAAGTTTCAATAAATTTCATTTCTGTGACAAGTGTGCGTCACTCGGTGCAATGCCCGCCTACGTTCCATTTGTGACACTGCGATGCTGTACGCGGGGTAGACCAATCAGATCAGAGTATGCTGACAGAAAGGAGGGGATTAGACAGATCAATCGCCGAACGAATCATTTTAGAATATTTTCTCTTTAACACATAGGCAGAATGTATTAGGCCTGTAATATGTAAGAATATTGTTTTGTACTTAAAACATTATACAGTAACACTTTCACTTCTTTTCAATTTAAAACCACAAGCACAGAGGAAGTATTTAGCTCGGGCAGAACATGTCACTTTCTTTTTCTCTCTCTGTCGCAGGGACACATATTTTACTTTGCATATTCAGAACGTGGATTGTATACTTGATCTTCTGTTGCGTTTGAGATTAGGTCATTTTCATCTATTGCTACATATTGAATATGCCACAATAAACTCTTTGATCAGCTCCCTGAGACAACTGATTCAGATTATATTAAAACACAGATTACCCCAGGGATTAATCCTCATACCTCTCCAGAACAATATGTATGTAATAAAAAGCAACACAATTTCTTATCATCTGTGCAGACAACACCCAGAACCACGGTGTGGACTTCTGTATTTTTCCTCTCTATTATTGTTTAGGAAATGTATGATTAAGGGCACAGATAGTATGAAATTGTTTGGTCATAAATTCAAATGTCTTAAAGAAAAAATGAGCATGCAAGTTTGGATTTACATCAGGGTGAGCAAATAAAGCTAATATTTCATTTTTGGGATAAATATTTCTTTAAGATTAAAAGAGATGGGGCGTTATTGCAATTAAACAGGAGAGTGAGAAACGGGCTCTGGACTGTCAAGAGTCTCCCCGAACCCCTCAATGACCCTTGTTCTCCCACAGGTTCCAAGTTTTTCCCCTCGCCATTTCTTTTGCTCTCTCTGTGGTGGGTCCATATGTACTTGGAGAGTTCTGGCTGACCCGTGTGCTGGTGCGAAGACAAAAGACTTCTGTCTTTTCGAGGTGTCATTTGTTAGGCTATAAAGCAGGTCCTAGGCCAGCCCCTTCAACCCTAATACAAAGAAGCTTTATTGCAGAGGCTGTCTGGGTGGGTCCGCTCATCTGATCTGGGGTCAGCTGATTTACAGCAGTGCTATGGGAACTCTCCTTATGGTGTGATTGCATAATGTTTTTCTGGATGTGAATGTGACACGGTCCATAACCAATAATACATTGAAATATTAAAACTATTTGTCTTCATAAAATGCAAGTGCATCACATTGATATATATATATATTGCACCCAGCAGTATGAATAATTTGTATATCTGTGGGTGGTAGTGACAGTGATTTGTGTGAAGAGTGTTAATTGTATCCCGCTGTGACTGTTTTGACTGTATCATTGTAACCTTTACCTGGAGACTGTATGTACATATAAATTGTTTTGTCTGTCAGTAGTTTTCAGCAGCCTTTGACCCTGGGGGCATATACACAGACATATACACAAACATACACAAATGGAACTTAGGTATTACACAAGCGACTTTTAATGAAGGTATAATTGGGGATGCAGTAGGTTCTCCGCCTGTGGCCTTTTGTTGTGCACACACAGATGCACAGTGGACTGGTTCTGCTTCCACAATCTTCACTTCCTATTTCGCTGGCTGAAAAATTCAGATGTTGCCCCATCGCTTACAGTAACATAATTTGTCAGGGACATCTGATAGTTTAACCCCAAACATGCCGCATGGCTGGTGTTTGCGGTAAGAATCAGTCAGCTGCTGCGTGCACGTTCTTCTGGCAAACGCTGTGGATGTGCAGCCTTGTTTCATTTTTCCTTTATGTGTTCCCTCCCTCTTCTGCGCTCTGTTGCCATGGAGATGACAATGGCTGCCATAATTAGAGGATGACAAATGACCCAGTGTGGGTAAAGGGGGAGGGGTGGTTACTGGGAACCGTGAATCACAACAGAAGTAGGCGTGAATCAGGAGGTAGGCCAGGGGGAGTGTACAAGGACGCTGGCCAGATTTGACTGGCTATGCAATATTATGTATTCATGACCAGTCCAAACCACCAGTCTGACAGTAATGAGGATGTCGAAAATCAGCCCAAATGTGAGCGAGTCTATTCCGTCGATCGCAAATGTTAACCTATAGATTAATATTATACCTTATCAATTCGAATCAATCTTGAAATCTGACTACATTCATAGTTTATTGTTACTCCTAATAGATTGAATGAAAGAAATGTGTATTATTTGGCAGTCCTAGCATGTAATGCGAATGTAGTTTCATTTGTGAAATGGATTGAAACATCCACCGACCGCAAGCCAAATGCAGTTCATTGATGAATTTTACAATGACTCACATTGTGAACTTGATGTACAACAGCTTTCCATAAAACACTCCTGACGTGCTACTAATATTATAAAACGTCAATGTTGACATCAATTCAAGTTGATTTATATAGCACCTTTTTACAATGTTGCATTGCTTCGAAGCAGCTTTACAGTAAAAAAGAAATTGCAGAAAATAGGAAAATTATCAATTGTATAGAATATATACAGAGAAGAATACAATACATGCACATAGAAAGAAACACAGAGAGAGAGAGTGAAATAATGACAAATATAGCCCTTACAATCTGTTGTTTCGTAATTGTGATTTTTTCTTTCAGTTTTTATGTGAATTGATCCACTTGCACGTGACTCACATGCATCTGCACACAGCAGAAGGGAGCAGGCAGTGTACATGTTGGGCAGATGCTCAGCTGATGAGAGTGGGGGTTGACCTGCGAACTCTCGGGGAGAAGCGAAGCCGTGATTATTATCGTTATAAATAGATGTCCCTCCCGGCATTCGGTGGCATAAGTGGCCACGTCCGGAGGGTGATGACAGGAACAGCTCTCAACAGCACCATCAGGACAAAGGATTCTCTTACAAATGACATGAGCCAGTTCTAGGTGATAGGAGGAAGAGGTAGTGTGGGTCGTTGAGTTTACGTGTGTAAGGGTATTTCTGTTTTAGCTACCTGGTGTGTGCACTTGAGATACATCACACCAACATTCCACCCCACAGCTTCAGAAAATGTCAGTAGTTTTGAGACATCCAGCAGACTTTTGCAGACAATAAACATGAATTTTCCCATCCAGCTGACATGGAGAAAAGTAAGCATTGTGCATTTACATGAAAATCTGCAAAGTATACTTGAATTAAGTTTAACATCAATTGCTGCATATATTTATTTACTTATATTTATATATATATCATTACCTATATATTGAACCATCTGTTTATATTTTCCTAAACACTGAAAATAATGCACAAGTCTATGCACAAGTTTTCTGGAACAAAAAAATAAAATAAACATGCATCATAGACAAAAAAGGGACAACATAAGATTTCTGTAAATGAAAATGCATAAACCAGAAGCAGTAAAACTCAACAAATGGAGAAGGAAGGGCTCTTCACACATATATACGTATCAAATATTTTTATGTGCCCATTTCTGAGGAATATGGATCGTTTTGGATGTGACAGTTCTGAAAGCAGCACTTACTTGTTTATGGAAAGCTATGCTTTAAAAACAATGCTTACCACCATGGCTATTTCAACCACCAAATATTGACATCTGAGCAATAAGTATGGTAAAACTGTTAGTAAAATCTTTTTTTCATGGTCAGCTTAAGATTTGCATTGAATTTTTACTTCTTATTCATACACACAAAAGAGGTCTTAGAACCAGCCAAAACTAGGCCCTTTACTATCAATATTCACAATTCGTTTTTAATGTTATATTTTTGTAAACAAATTGTGAATATTTAAGATATTGCGCAGATCAATATTGCACTTGCTTTTTATCCCTTCATTATGGGAATCATTTGCATGTACTCAACCCATGTTACAGGTCACATGGTACATCTGGCGATTGTAATAACCTCAGCCTCAGAGATCACGCTGGCCAGATCTCAAGACACACAAATGCTCACCTTCCAGACAGCCCTGAGCTGTGGGAAATTACAGTCTTCATGCATGACTGGCATAAGTTTTTCAGTCTGAGATGATCGCTTTTCTCTGTTCTTTCTTTTTTTTAATGAGCTCTTCTATAATAAGTTCTTCTGAAGGAAAGGTTGCTGTAATGATGTCTTTCCTTCACCCCCATGCTGGCTTCACAAGACCCGGTCTATCAGAGCAGAGAAGATGAGAATGAGTGTTAACCCCACACAAACTCTCACAAAGTCACTCCTATGTGTCGTCTTTTATAACTTTATAATGCATTGCTTTTGTATTGTTCCTAAATTTTGATACCTTAGTACATAGCACAGAGATTGGTCCTGATTTGTTGAGGTTTGGACAATAGGGTCAATTTGCATTCAGTTTGGTTCTCAGTATTTATAATTATTTAAGCGATCATTTTAACTCCATTTTAGACATTGTTAGAAAGATTTTATGTACGTCTGTGCATATATTTGGATCAGGAAATGTACATTGTTCTGTTTACATCGACATTCCGTGTCTCTTTCGCAAAGTCATGAGCACAATCTGGAGCTTGCACGAATATATTGACTTGTCAAAGTCACTGACTTGTGCAGCATCAGCAGCCTTCTCTGTTTTTGGCAAGACCTACAGTAAGATGCATTGATGAAGGGTGCGTGATTGAAAAGCACATACGCACAGCTAAGCAGCACATCTCCATCGCTTTATTCACAGCACTTGTATTGTACATTTACACATTTGGCAGACACTTATCTAAAGCAGCTTACGGTGCATTTAAGTTACACATTTTATCATTATCTGCCTTCCCTGGAAATCGAACCTGTAATTTTGGCTTTGCAAGCACCATATGCTACCAGTTACAGAAAGTGTTTAATAAATGGTGCAAAATGTCACATCCATCTTGCTGATAGTTTCTGTCGGTTTTTGGGAGGCACCTCATTTGTTTTAGGGTGGTTTGAAAGAATTTTGGCTTGTATGTAAACGTTTGAAATAAACTCCAGGTTTACTTAATTTTTAATTTCCCATCATTTTAAATATATGGATGTTTTTTAAGTTACCTTACAAAGCTAATGACACTGAATTAACAGAGGAATTTTTCTTCTGTATAGAACGAATGCAACTGAGGTCATGTGATCCATGATCAGTCGATACAGTCTAGTGGTGGCAGATCTAATTGACTAGCTGGTGCAACCCCAACATGCTCTCTCATACCTGGTGGGAACCTATTTGGCCTCAGGACAGAATCCTGATGTCAGAGCACACATTAGTGACACACATAGAGTGTGTGTGTGTGTGTGTGTGTGTGTGTGTGTGTGTGTGTGTGTGTGGGGCTCTTGGTCTTTGCCAGGTTGACTGGAACAGGAGCCCTATCAGTGAGAGTCTACTTTCAGTGTCTCACATTTAAAACAGATCAATGTTTTCATCCTCCCCCGGGAATCAAAAACCGGCATCTTTATTTATATTGTGACTTTCAAAAGACCCTAAACATTTGTTATTTTTATCACCTGAATTATTTAGTGGTCATCTGAGAGAAGTGAAGGAGAGAGAAAGATTTTCACAATGGATGTACAATCAACTTTTTTTTCAAGGACCAGCTGTTGTTGTAAGAAGACAGTCATCACATCACTTGAGTTTGTGTGTGTGTGTGTGCGCACACAAAGCAGTCCGAAGTATCAAACCCCAAACACATGTCCCATCACACCTCTCCCTGGCACCAGTTTAATAAACCAGTGTGGTGTCTGGTCTGCATAATGCCAAGCTATACAAGTCTGTCTGGCTTTTCTCATGCCACACTAACACTGTTTACTGAAACCAGTAAAATCAAGTGGGGTGCAGAACGCTGACACAATCATTCACAGGATTTAGCTGTCAGATCAGGCAATACCATTGTGCACCAAAAAACACTCACACAAAAAGGGTCAAAGCCTAATTCAGACATGATATGTCTAAAAATTGCACAGGCTATGTTTCAGTATAACAGAAGGGACAGATGTCCAAACCTAATTTCAACTAAACCAATTGAATTAGGGAAGGACCAAGTGCAAGTTGAGACCCCTTTGTGGTTTGGCACCAGCACAGTCATGTCTGTTTCACCCTTCCTTGTTGCAAAATCTACTTCTTCAAGATTGTATGTTCACACTACTTAGTATTGCGTTTTAAAATAATGCTGAACATTTAAGAAATGGAAAAGACCAAATTATATCTAGACAGGACAGAATACAATCCAACAGAATTCTGAACAACAGAGACACAACTGCACTGGCTATCATAATGAATATATGAAAAAAAAACTACAGCAATCTGTATTTTCTTCCAATAATGTTTCCATACAGAATATAAATAAAATACAGCTTAGAGAAATGAGAATTATTTGACTTTAGTGGCAACAGCAATTGTAGCAATTGGATGTAACTTATTGCATAAAATCTATCCGTGATATGAATTTATTATTCCTTTTCTTTATTTTGTGCTTTTAGTTCCAGTGTACTGCAATGTACACAATTATACCAAGTATACTTAAGTATCGTTCAATTTTTTAACAGCGTTACCTGCAACACTACTGAATATGCCACTTAAAAAAAAATGCTGAGCTTGCAGTCTGAACATTTCTAATTGATGGGGCAAATGGGTGGCACCTGAAATGAAATAAAATTATCATTAGTTAATTACAGTTTGTACTGAAATCATTTAAATCCGAACAATTAGGAAGTGTGTTTGCATTAGATGAACATTAAGAATTTGATTCACAAAAACTCTTTTACCGGATATTGGAAGTTTTTAAAGATGACTGACTGTCAATTGAATTCATTTGATAGATAACTGTAAAACATGTAGCCCTCTTGGCATCTGAAGTTAACTATAATTATCGCTCTGTGGCTCTGGCAATTAAGTGTATTAACCCTAAAAGCAATAAAGCAAACTACTGAAATGTATCAAGATTGAGGAACAGAGAGCAGGGCAGGGCTCTGCGGTCCTGTTGAAGCCATGGGACACATGTCACTAACTGTATATTCTTGAACATCAGTGTTTTCGCTCATGCATCCCTGTGTGTTCTAGAGAACAAAATCGTCTTTTCTGGACAACTATAGAAAATGTTTTACAGCTTGTTTTTTATCCAGCATTTTTATGTTGTAACAACCCACAATTTGCTTAAAACCATGACATGACTCATTACTATGAATACTTTGTTTATTAAAAGCTTGGGACTCTTTTCAAAGTGTCCTATGTGTCTGTCAACATTGAACACATAGAGATGCATACATGCCACAACTTCACTAACCTCCTTTCTGTGTGTGCAGGATTATCCATGAGGATGGTTTCTCTGGTGATGACGTGAAGCAGTACAAGCCAGTGGTCTACAGCAACACCATCCAGTCTCTGGCTGCTATCGTGCGTGCCATGGACACACTGGGGCTGGAGTATGGAGACAAGGAGCGTAAAGTGAGTACAACACAAATCCTGATAAGCTGTAACGCTTGCTAAGAATGACATTCCCATAGAAGGAATTGCAATGTGATTATTATGAATTATAAATATAACACGATCACATGTGATTTTGCTGTTCTTTTTAGCATAAATTAGCACAAGTGGGACTGACAGTCCTTTTAAAAATATTTCACATAAATTTCACATTCGTGACAATGTATTTTGCTGCATTTATGTGATACTTTAAGCTTCTGTTGTTCAGGCAGTAAGAAAGTTCCTCATTATAGACATTTATGGGTGGCTTAGGGGCTATTTAATATTGTTTGTTATTTGTACTAAATTAGCATATTAAAGTAACAGCCCTAAGCACAATGTTTCACATTTTCTCTAATGATAGGAAAGCACATTTGTTTTTAAAATGTTGACCTGTGTGTCTGTGTATATAAATGTGGGAATGCGTAGGATGAAATTATATTAAAGGTGTTTGTTAAATCATGTATGTGATGATGAGGATAATGGCATTTTTTAAGTGTTGCACTCTGCTTTATAGATGAGTAAAACTGCAAAGTAATGAGAGACAGAATTCTGATGATAAATATAGAGAATGTATTGTAATGTACACTTTTGGGTGTAAGATGCAGGAGAAATTATTTTAGCCTTTACTTCAGTGTAAACCAGCTCATTTATGTTGGATGCGACTGTGATCTGTTGGTAAGCACGTTTTGAGTATTAAAGGAACAACACTTGATTTTTTTGTATGATCTATTGAAAGAAATGCAATATAACATTCAAAACTGTTTCTTCAGAGGTGTTTAAAGACCGTACGTAATGAACAGTTATGTTTTTATTGCCTTAGAATAACCCAGTTTTATCTACATATAGCGCGGGCCTATATATGTGGAGTTTTCCATGTTGCGTGGCCATGTTTGGTTACTTAACCAGCCCTAAACTGCATTGTCATTTCACGTGAAGTAACATGACAGTGTGGCTAGAAATACAGCCGCTGTCTCAGTTGACCACATCTTTTTTTACTGTTGCGGCCACCGTCGTACTTCGAAAGGGACAGATGAGCAAATGACTGAGAGATTTGTTTCAAATCTATACTGAAACGCTAGTGGCCGCTAAAAATCCAAAACTGCGCCTTTAAAGAAAAGGCTACTTTGTCCAAAATAGCATTTCTTACTTGGTTTACATTTATGTTTCTATGAAAATGTGAGATATTGCATAAAAATGTATGAAAGGACAAAATTTGAGTAAAATCTCAAATGAGATTATGTTTGCTTGAGAATTGATACATTTTTAAATTTAATAAGAAAATGCATAAACGATTAAGATTATTTGATACACATCACTTAAAGCTAAAGTTGGGTAGGAGAGAAAACTCAAGGTGAAATTACTTTCGCTCTAAAGATTCTCTGCTAATACCTTTCGACTGTGAGAATCTAATAAAAAGAGTCATAATCCTGCTGTGCCCATTACCAAAAGCTCTTCCTGTATAATGTCTTTGAAGTCATTTGGCTTAGCAGGAAGCAATATTTTATTTTAATCAAACCAAAGCTGTTAATATGGAGGGAACAGTCATCTGAAATATCTCGGCGTCATCGATTAAGATATTTTTTCTTTTGAGAAATTGAGAACCTCTTTGTTTCCAGGTTGAGTTACATATCAGGAAGCTGAGCTTGAAGGACACGGTATCTATGTACCCATAAAGAGAGGTTATAGATAGCAATATGGCATCGCATGCATTTGAAAGTGACTGTTACTAAGTTGAGTAGGTTATAAGTCATATAAGTATGTTTGACAGAACCCTAGTGAGTAGTCTTGTCCTTCACCTTGCATTTATTTATTCAGCTAGCTCACTGCAATGAATTCTGGGATTGCTTTCATACAGTGTGTACACGCTTGCGATGAGAACAGATCACTCGCACAAATCCACACAAACTCTTTGGCCCTCTGTTCCTTCAGGCTGTGGAGGCCAGCTGGCTCACACCTTTTTAATCTGAGGTGTGAAGCTTTTATAGGAACCGCGCTCTCAACAGCGCAGCCTTAGTACATCTCAATGCCCTTTCTCTCTCTCTCTGTGCTCTCTCTAGGTCTCTCGCCCACATCGTTTTACTCTCGCATCATTCCACCTTCCCTCTCTCTTCTATCTGTCGGCTTTTGTATGCAATCTCACATCCCCCTCTCATCTCTGTCTCCCTCCTGTATCTTCTCTTCTCTTACACCGATCTGACCCTGTTGCCATGGCTACATCTTGTTTCGCCTCTCTCTCTCTCTCAACACATTCCACAAGTCCGTGTCCGTGGGCAATGTCACACATGCATTCTGCCCAGCATCAATCTCATGTGACCATCTATGCAGCGTGTGTGAGCAGTGAGCCACGCCCTTTTGGAAGCAAACAGTGTAGCGGTCTCCCACATCCTGCCTATGTGATGTTCTCATGTGCTGTCTGTGGTAGGCTGTTATATGAGCCTGTTGTTCTTTCCTTTTATTTAAATGTAAAGCATGTTTACTTGAAACGTATATGTGTGAGTCCATCTCGATCCGTGTGTGTGTGTGTGTGTGTGTGTGTGTCTCTATCCACGCAGCTGTCTGGCAAAAGCCCTACAGTATGTCATGCTGCGGGTGCGTTACATGGTAATTTTTCAAAATGGCTGCCGTTTTGAGCTGAATAACTTCCATAAGGCACACCGTGTCAGTGTGACTTCGCCAGAGTTTCACACGTTCTGAATCCTGACACAAATGACTGAAAATATCATTCGCTGGTCTTTGGTGGGCAAAGGCCGTCTGCCCTGTGCCTGGCATCCAGATGGACACAGATGGGCTTTTGCCATTTTGTCCTTCTGGTTCTGCTGCATTGTCGTGGCAGAGGGCCTACACTCAAAAACCTAATTTGGGTATCACCAGACAGCGTGCTAACCGCATGCAAATGTATATTCAAAAACCTCCCAAAATAGAACGGAGAAATAGGATTGCAGTCAGAATTAGGGGTATTTGCTCATGGAGGGAGTTTGTGAGAGAGCGACTCGGAAGGCTCTTAATGTGAAGAGGTTTTGGTCTGTACCCAAATCTTCACTTGTGTACGTTGTTACGTATTGTGTTGGTCCAAGTCTTTGTTTCTGTGTATCTATGAAGGAAAACATCTTTGAAATGAAAGAGAAACTTCTGGCACCAGGATATTCCCAACAGTCTCGCCAATGCCCCAGTGGTGCTCCCACGCCCACTCATTTCCAAAGGGAACCCATCAAAACAGCTTCATCATCTGCTAATACTCTTTATATAAAGCTGACCTGGAAAAAGCCAACGTGATCTACCTCTATTCAAATTAGAAAAGTACCTGGTTAAGTGGAATGTTATGACGTGCGTCTTATAAATAGAACGAAAGTGAGGCTAGTCCTTTGCATGCTTGAAGTGATAAATAGGCAAACAAAACACGGTCTGTTAAATGTGCTACATAAACCATTTTTTCTTCTATTTTTATGTGGCGCATGCATGAGCGTGTTTTGGAAACGATTCATTATCATTAAAGCTTTATTTTTGGCCTGCGTGGTACCTGTGCCACTTCTGTGTACAATGAACATCTGGTGTATGGGTGTGTACAAATGTGCGTGTCAGAAGATGTTCATAAAACTAAGCTTCTGAAGGTTTTCGAAGCATGCATAAGGGCATCTGCTCATATTCAGATAAAACAAGCATTTTGAGGGGAGAACGATGAGCATTTTGGGTTTACGTTGACTTTGTGTAACACTGCTTGTGATATCTACATCTTAGCTTCCATTTGTTTCTCTACAACGTTTTTCCCTTGGGTCTACAGCTACTGTTCAGGCCTATGAATGACCAATCAATACCTCTACATCCCAGGTAAAGTGGTTTATTAGCTGAAAAATGAGCTCTTAGAAACACTTACAAGTCTCTTGTGAAAATGTGCTCTTAAATAAATGCCTTCCTGTCTATATACAGTGCTTTTAATTGAGTAGCTTCAGGTAAAAATGTTAGTATGTTTTATCAACAAACACTAGCAACATACTGTAGGGAGCATGCAGCTGGAATTTCTGTATCTGACTACTTATTTAAACATAAAATGGGATGTCAACATCCTGGTCATCTCCAGTTCACCCCACTTTTGCATTTTGGATCATTCTTTGTGGAGTTGGTTGAGTTGCAGTCTGTACCACCGGTAAAAATAAGAGGGTAAGGTTAGTCATACTGTATTTATAGCATGTGTAAATTAA
This sequence comes from Oreonectes daqikongensis, assembly GCA_026939265.1. Taxonomy (NCBI): domain Eukaryota; kingdom Metazoa; phylum Chordata; class Actinopteri; order Cypriniformes; family Nemacheilidae; genus Oreonectes; species Oreonectes daqikongensis. The sequence goes on from JAOTQM010000187.1 coordinate 6,562,861, forward strand.
TTTAGTTTGAGGCAGAAAGAGAGCTCTTCAGAAGTATTAACAGATCCATCCCAGCAGATTACACCGCAGCCTCCATTTTAATTGAAACTTTTTTGTGTCAAGTCTCTGGTGTTCGGAATCATGAAAGTAACGTCTGGGTCTCTTCTTCTCCCAGTCTTATATCTTCACAGATCCCAAATATAATTATTTCTGCTGCATCTTAATTACATATTAGGTTAATCAATTTACCTCTATGAATCTCTACACCGGAGGACCTACATGACACTTTCCATGAATACGGTGCACTTTTGTTCTGCATTACCTTTTTTTAAAGGGACAAATTCGATTAGTTCCTAGTTTTAGAAAGTTAAAGCAATGACTATAATATTTTTTGTTGTATGGGAAAAATGTATGTTTATCAATCACTACAAAACTACATTTAGTCCTAAACTATATGTCCTAAACTCTCTTTGTCATTGAAATTTTAGAGTATTAATGTTCACTGCTAAAAAATAAAACATTTTAAAAATGCATTTAGACATATTCTATAGAAAACGAATAGAAAGTAAAATGGCTTATAGACTGTTTCAGCGACATCAATATATACAAATAAATGTTATGTTATGTGACCCAGACTTAACTTACGGCACACTGTTAAAAAATTCTGTAGAAATTACAGTATTACTGGCAGCAGTTTGCCAGTAACTTACTGTAGATTTATATTCATCTAATTTATTGGCAAAAGTTTGTTCAAAGATAAATGAACATTAAACATTAATAAGTCTTTATCTTTACAAAAAACACTATAAAATAACAGCCTCATGCAAGCATTTATGGGAACTTTTTTCTGATTTTTGGTTGTTAAAGACTTGTTGATGTTTAATGTTAAGTTATCTTTGAACAAACTGTTGCCAATAAAAATAAATCTACAGTAGGTTACTGGCAAACTGCTGCATATTCAGCAAAACTTCTTACAGTGTAGACCAACGCAAAGAATTAATAACTGTTAAATAGTAATAATTTAATTCAAATAATATACAATAAAAAAGATATACATTAAATATAATTAAAAAATTATATTACTAGCCACTAGCCAGACCGATAAACAAACAAACAGTTCGAACAGATAGACCAAACCGTCTATATAATATTTAGCTTGACCTTGAGATTTCTTAAGATTAAACGCATGCTAACTTATTGTTAAAAAAATTGAATAGAACAATCTTTAAGAGTTTAGTCTTTGTGGCATTTCTGTTGTGATGATTTTACTTCATCTGAATATTGAGTTCATGTTTATGCTTTGGAAAGATTATTCAGCTCGGCATTAGTGAATATAACCTTCTCCAGCAAAATGTGTGTTGACAAAGTTATGAAAGCTAGTCAGTGAAGTAGAGTGTGATGAATGCGTCTGGCACTCCTCCCGTGTGTCTGCCCTTGCCTAAACTGTGCTGCTGTCACTTTATGAGACCTGTGCTGTTCATTCTTAATTGGAGTGCCAAAAAAAGCAATCAGGAACGAACAGCACCTCAGCCAGATGGTCCCAGTCAGTGGGCTCACGAGCTGTCCACGGCTTCTACATAATATGCCCAGATCTTATTACCACGGGTACATCACTCTGTGCATGCTTGTGTGTTTAAGCATGAAAGTGCACATATGTGATTTTCGGGGGTGGAAATTTGCCCTTGAGCACTGTTAGAATATTACAGAGTTACTGACAGCTGAAAAGAGAAATTAAAAATAGAGGAAGAAAATCTAATCTGCATCTCTCCAGATGTTCGCTTTATGGACCACTGGTATGTTTCCTTTGGTCATCATTATAGTGACTTGCATCACTGCTGGTTTAACTAGAGCGAGTCTAGCCGGTGTGTTCTGGGGTTAATGTAGAATCATAAAGGGAAAATGGTTCTTAGCAGCTGTAAAGGTCACATTTTAATAATAACAATTAAGTAAAAATGATTTATTTATTGATGTGGGACGGGACTATTTGTTAGCCTAACCAATAACAGATGGAGTGAATGTTGCTTGTTCTTGTTTCAGCAGTTTTGCTTATTGATACAAGTAGTAGAGAAATGACACACTTCAGCTTAATAGCGGTGCATATAATGTTGAGAGTAAGAGTAAGCACCTTTAATCTTGCCATGAGATATTATAGAGTGATGTGTTGCATGCATCAGCCTTAATGCAAAGTGATATTATTGTATTTTCCTACTATTTCCATAATGCTGATGATGTTACTGCGCAAGAGAGCGGCCCTCTCGTCCCTTCTTGTGGCCTGAGGGAAGCATGAAAAGGGAATAATAGGTTTGTTGACAGTACGGCCAACAAATGAATATTTACATGCTCATAAAGACACGCATTGTATACGCCTCTGCAATACAGCCCCAACAATCAGTGTTTGTTTGTGTTGGCATATGAGAGATAGGGAGCTTCTGCAGCTTTTAATAGCAGATCTTGATCAAGTCGATACCGCCAGGATCTCACGGTTAGAGCAATGCTGTTTTAGGGGAGAGGGTGCTCTTCAAAACCAACACAAATGGAAGAATGAGAGCATAACATTGTAATATAAAATCGATTAGTGGCCACTCGAGAAGGTCTCTGAAGATAACAGGAATGTGTCTTATTTAGTTTCATAGAGGTACAGAACACTAGCTTGAGGGGGTCTTTCTTTGGCAAAGAAAGAACGCAATGGTGTTTTTATTTATTTATTGATACATACACTTTAAACATCTTAATGATCTTTTTGGCAAACTAGAAAGCTATAATTTAGGGTCATACATTTTATTGAAGTCAATGTACAATTGCAAATCATTCCCCTTCAGTATTCAGAGGGTTGAACATCAGTAGTTTCATTTTGAATAGTTTTATTAGAATGTTGAAAGTCATTTGGAGTAGCTTACCAATCATTTACTCAGGCTGTTGTGTAATAACATAAAGAACGTGAAGAAGATGTGATCCACAACAAGGTATTAGTTGGCAGTTACCATGTTGTGTGACCCTGCCAAGCTGGATGATTCAAAATGTAAATATTTCCATGCCAGACATGTTGCTAACAGTCTTCATCTGTTATATTTACTTGTAACAATAAGTAGATTTCACTAAATATGGATTAATATACTTTACACGCATTTTGTATAAGTCTGTGAAGGTTTAACAATCGTTAATCTTTTAAAATGAAAAAATAAGAATGTACTTTGTTGGACTGAGGTTTGATCTAGTTGTTCCAACAGCAGTTGCTGTTTGTTTTACATGTGCACATTTGCCAAATGATTGACACTAATATCATTACATTAATTGCCAACCCAGAAATGTAAGGTATGTGTGGGTTTTGTTCTTCATCACTTAGCAAAATAATAAAACAATGCTTTCTTATATAACCATTAAGGCAACAAAATCATCCTTTAAATGAAAAAAAAGAAGCTTTTAAATGGCTTCATTCTGCAGGGGTTGTAGATGTACAGTATGCCGGATACTCTCAGACCCCTCTACATTCTGTCTTCCCATGCATGTGCCTAAATGAAGTGGTATTTTTCAGTTCGGGTATTATTGAGAAAAGCCTGTGCACTTGTCCAATAACAGCAGAGGCTTCGGGGGGCCTTGGGTTTGAGCTGAATACGCTTTGACTTGTTTTTCACAATTTCTCCTTCCAACACACTCACAGACATCTTTGTCTTTGTTGCCAAGAATGACTCTTTCACATCATATGATCCGTCCCATGAACTGCCCTACCAAAGTGTACATTCAAGCTAAAACCCCTTGCTTCACTCCCTCCTCGTTTGTCAAAACCTCCTCAAACCAAGTCAGATTAAACAAGAACAGTTCTGAAGCTGGTGAGAAGTGAGGTACCGTCTGGATTTAGCTGTAATTGGTGAATGGCAGAAGTAGAAAGATAGGAATATGAGGCAGCAGGGATTATAGCAGAAACCTGCACCCCTGGCAATGCTGTTAAAAGATTTAAGCCTGTGATTTACAAATGATTTCTTGCACTTAGCCTCAAAATGCACATGGTTTGCTGAGATTACTGTAGATGTGTCAATGGGCCCAGGGGAAGATTGGAGGAGAAATAACACATTATATTTCAGCAAGACCACCTTGATTGGTTGGTTTGCCATGATCACAGTGTGGAACGCACATCACACCTAAGCTCACCTTGTTTGATTGCAGGTCTTTAATGCCTTGACATTCTTGATCTATAGTGCATTTCACACTAAATGTAAATGTTTCACAGATGTGTTATAATGTGTTAAATTTAAAGTGGTACATTCTCTATAATTATGTCTCATCTGCTCTAATGCTGGGCTGTATTATGGTTATACAGTGTAGATATTAGATATTAGAAATATTAAGATATTAGTCTTTGTTACTTAAAAAAACTTTGTTTTTAATGCCAAGTGTTAAAATTAATTGTTACATGTCATCTCTGTTTTTCTGAAACCTTGTATGTCCAAATTCCCTGTTTTTCAGGAAATGGTAAAATGATGTATTTGATTTAAATGATTAAATACCGTGTTGTCAAAGATGACAAGCGCTTTTTTAATATATTGGTTAGATATGTGCAAAACCTAGTGACAAACATAAAGTGTGACTAATAATAATGATTTATAACAAAATATGGAGATATGAGGTTTCAGAAGGATAGCAGCAATATAATGTGAAGCTGGTTTTGCGCCAATGCATGTACATCATTTGTTGTGAATTATTTTTTGGTTTGTTTTCATCCAGTTCAAGATAAAAAGAGAAAATGTGATGTATTTAATTCACTGATAGAAATTGCCATTTATGACCTGGTTATTTAATACAAGTGCAAAAGTGTAAAATGCTCCCTGTTTAGCCTATGTCCCTGTGAGGAGCATTGGTTTGTGCCAGAGCCGATGCGTCAAGCATAAACAGATCTTAAATGGACAACTCATCTTAGTTTTATGGTGACTGGCCATAATGTTCTGCTGAATCTCAGTTTACCTGTACTTATATAAAATACTTTCATAAGTACGTCTTTCTGAAGAATGATGGTTGTTAGAGGTTTTTTATTTATTTAAAGGGTATCTGTAAACTGTCTTCACCGAATGCTCACAGTATATACTGCACCTCAAACACATTGAGAGGTTTTTGTGAGTGTTGGTATGTTTAACAGGAAGCAATACTGGAGACTTTCTGCACTGTATCACCGTTCAAGTCACCCTTAATCCTACAATGGGATAATATTCAAATAATAACTTGTAAGGGATAATAGGACAATTAAAGGAAAGTTTGCATGCATTTTAAACTTCCTGCTCGAAATTCTGTGCAAAGACGCACAACTCAATTATGCCTTTTATCTCTGGCTTTTCTCTGGCCCACCCCAACAGTCAGCTAGTATCAAAGGCAGTTTTGCCACCTCTGAGCAGCATTAAGCAGTCTGAGTAAATACACCTAAATGTCACTTCACATGCAGCCCCTGTGTGCTGCCTTTGCGGTGAAACGATGGCTCTTGTCTATGTTTGATGTTTAATATACAGCAGAAGGGGGTTTCAGTCCAGTACAGTGAAACTGTAACCAGAAGGCTTTTGTTCATTTCTTGTGAATCTCTTGTCCTTCTTATGATAGGAAAGAAGGTATAAAATGGCATATGTGCACTGTAGGTATAGGAATAAAATGGAAATTGATGTGAGGACATAAAGACAAGAGAGAAACTCATTACTGTCATTGTGGTATTTAGGTGACAGACTCTTGAATGTTAACTGAGCATTGCAAAGCAGTATAGCTCTGCTGATGTCATACGGTTCATGCTCGTCTTCTAGTGTGGCTTGAGTGTTCTAGTTTTTCTTCTTTCATTTACTGGAGAATTTGATGAAGTCTTGAGAGTCTTAGTGGCACAGCAAGCTAAGATAAAATGAGCCATCAGTGAGGAAACTGGTTTATACTCCCAGGGTTTTACCAGTTGAAATATTTACCAAACAGTTGCACCACTTCTGCGTGAAGTTCTTCAGTGCATTCAAGTGTCTTGTTCGCCAGCCATTTGCAATCCAGTATAACAGTCTAGTTGCCGCAGTCGTGTTGTGCTGTAATTGTTATTCTTCTCAGTGAGAACAACTGCTTTCTGTGCAAATTTGAATAGTTGCAAATAATATGTTATGAAGTTATTATTTCTTTAAATGATTATTTTTAGATTATTATTATTAGTAGTAATAGTAATACTAATGATATTATTATTTGCAATAATTGCCTGGTGACTTGACCACACACAGAATGTAGCATGTTTTATTTTTTTGTAACTTGTAACATGAACTTTTCAACTTGTAATGATTTCATAAAACCATTGCCATTGCATTTCCATCTTTTGCATTTATATAACACATAACAGTCTAATAGTTCTCACAATGGTCAAAACAAGTCCTTTCTCATCTTCTTTCTCCTCAAGGCACAAACAACTGTGTACATATTGTATGTGTATTGTTGTTGTCTGCTTGTGTTTCTCTGTGCATTGTGTAAATTGAACAGATTCTTATGGACCGTGAGAATTACAGGGGCCGCAGGAGTCACAGATGCCTCTGGGCCCCTTGAGCACTCGGTGTTACTCACTGCGTTCTGTTAACATCTCTTAGTAATGTTCACGCCAGAAATGCACCTCGACCTGCATGTCCCTCCGGGGGTTGGGGCATTTTGCGTGCCTGGAAGAACAGCGAAGTTCCACCCCCTCCTCGTCCTTGCACCAGGGATGGCAAGTCAATGGGAAACAGCGCTGTGTGCTGAACTGGACTAATCCCCCCCAGAAAACAGCTGAGCCTCTACCAGTTTGGCTCTTAACCGGAGCTGACAGGACAAGGGGCCACAGTGCTCTTTCAATGAAGCTGCTTGCTTCACACACACACACACATACACGGAGAGTAAGAGCCTGGCAGGGCTTCATACAGACTAACGACAGGCTGAAGAGATGTTAGGGGTGGGGAGCGAAAGACAGAGAGAGACAGAGAGAGACAGAGAGAGAGAGAGAGAGAGGGGGCAAGTACAGATGGTGTGAAGGGTCTAAAAATACTGTACAAGTTTATGTGTCTCGAAGGTGAAGTGTGAAATATCTGCATTAAAAGCAACACTAAACAGAATAGAGAAATAAATATTGAGTTGCTGGATACAGAGAAGAGTTTTAACACTTACCTTTATGATGTGTTTATTGTCTATATATGTTTATTGCCATGTTTTTCCGGAGTTTGGGGATAGTGGTGCACTCATCATCCTTTACACTCTACCCCTGACAGCTGTACCAGGAGACTTAGACACAAAGAGCATGTTGCATCAAATCAACTAGATGGAGAAATGTTTGTGGGTTTTGAAGGGCACGCTGGTATACAAAATGCATGTCGCTGGCTTGTGTGCTCTAAATATAAAACCAGTGCGTCAGTAATGAGCATATAGCCCTGTCTTTTCAAAGAACCCTGAAGATAACTGAAATATATTCTCTGTGTGTGTGTGTGTGTGTGTGTGTGTGTGTGTAGCTCTTTGTGTGTGCTCAAAGGGGAAATGTTGGTATTAAAAGCTGGAGACAGATAAAAGATAAAGATGAGCAGTTTTTTTCTGCAGGTGGGAATAGAGAGACAAGGAAGTTTGGGAGAAGTAAAAGATAAATAATGAATCACGAATGCGCATCTAGATAACTAGGTTATTGAGGCTGACTAATGTGTGTAGATTTTTCTAGTTATAGTTTTGTTTCAGTGTTATATTTTTAGGACCGTCTTGTGTAAGAAGGCAGATAAAAAAAGATGAGCAGCTTAAGTTTAAATATCTTCCGTTATCCTAAGGTGGATCTTGAAGTTGAGCAGTGATGGGACCAGAACATTTGGGGCATCTGTCGGCACAGGTGCTTTTTGCTCATGCTCTCTAGCTTGTCCCAGTTTTCGCTTTGTGACGTGGTTGCACTTCATCCCCCCACTTCTTTTTCCCTTAGTGCATGTCCTGCCAGAGCTGCCTGAGAATTTTGCTGGTCGTTCTGAATAATACAGATGTTTGCATTTATAATTGATGATTTAGGCAGGAATAGGACTTGACCGAAGCACACTTTGTGGCTTTATGATGGAATGAGGTGTACTGGGAAGGGCTTCTAAATCAGCTGTACGGATTGAGGAAGTATGGTTACAGGTTTGAGTGTCAGAGTGGGTTGGTTTTGTTTTGCCAAATCATATTAAAAGGTGCATACATTGTGTAAGGGACAGTCATGTGAGCGGGTAGTTAATGATACATCTTAGTCACATGGCAATGCTGAAAGTCCAGCGTTAAAGCAAAGCATAAAATGAAGCTTGTGTTTGGAAGTGTTTGCGTTCACGTGACTGCAGATTTAGTTTCTTGTCTAAAATGCTAACGTTTGTAAAGCCAGTACAGGATACTCTCTCTTTTATTTCTATGACTGATTGATTAAAGTCATTTAAATATTCTTTCTGTAGAGTGTGAGTCTTTGTGGATTTTTATAATAGCCCTGCTTTCCTTTCATAAAGGGTTCAAAGACCTCACTGGGGTTTTCCCGAAACATAGAGTTATTAAATGTGTGCTTTCCCAAAAAAATCAGACTCACATTTTTTTGAGGATGATCTTACCTGAGAGGAGGTGGCTTTGATCCCTACCGCTGAATAAAACAGTTAGTGACTGCTGAATATTCTTTTGAAACATAGTCAGAAATGATCAGCAGTGACTAGCTTGATGCCACATCTCTCTGATCTGATCTGCTGTTCTCTGTGTCATGAATTCATAGATCTTCCATTTTGTATTATTTTAGTAGAGTTCTCAATATTTGCTTCTGCATTTCAGGGCTTCTGAGATGTTTATTCATGTAATGTTTAACCTTTTTTTAAGTAGGTGTTATCTGCCTCTAGCCTTTTTAGTCCTAGCACTATTTTCTTCAGATATTCTGAGATATTTTCACATTAAATTGAAACATTAGAACCACACAACTGCATGCGTGTGCACTCATAAGAGCAGGTTTAACTTTTCGAGGAATTTCAGTTTGTGTGTGTGTGTGTGTGTGTGTGTGTGCGCGTGTAGATGAATGTGTTTGTACATTTTAAATGTCAAGCATGTACTTTCTGTGCCACTAGAGGCAAGAAACCAAATTGTAATGTGTTTGATTGCCAGACGTAACAGCACTGGATCAGAAAATGGTGTGAGGAATTCCTGTTTATCTAAACAATGGTGGACTGAGGATGTATTTGTACTCAATTCTACTTGGTACCACAAAAACTTGCAGTTTGTTTATGTTAAAATTCTCCTATCCCACTAATGATCTTTTATTTTTTCAGTTTATTTGAGTTAAGGTAGTGGCACAGAAATCGCACACTTTCCCTTTAAAACGTTTTGCTGCGTTAGGTTGATTCAGCAGAGTTTAATGGTCCTTGGTTGGCCTTTTGCTATTGCAAGAAATAAAAAAACTGAGTCAGTGCTTTGTCCAGACCTCCATCCCTTCATTCTCTCTCTGGCTGTCTTACTTTCTTTATTGCTCTGGTAAACAGTGAGATACTACCTAGAGCAACCCTTAAATCTCCTGTTGTAGTTTACAGGCGGCTCAGATTTACAAAGGCTCATGTAAAGTATAGCACAGCTAGAATAGAAGTAGGCACACCCTTTTTAAATCCATTACTGCGTCAATAACACATATGACTTACTGTACGAAACACACAGTGTGCCTTTTCCTATGTGCCTGTGCATGCATTTCTGTGCAACGAATTTTATCCATCTAATGGTCAGTAGCTCTATCTCTTATCATCTGTATTTTTTAAGAAAACACAACCTTTGGTTCTCATTGTGTCTGTGTGCATTTGTGTGTGTGTCTGTGGCACAGGTGTGTGTAGGTGTTTCCTCCCGCTGTGTGCTCCTGTCCTCCATGCTGTAATTAGCAGGGCAGCTCTTCAATAATGCAGAGACTGAGGAAGAGTCAGTATGTCGTGTGTGAGTGTGTTTGTGTGCCGGTGTGTGTCGCACTGGCATTTAGCGCTTAATCAATGCCTTGCGCTGCCTGTGGCCCCTAATTGAAGGTTAAGAGATGAGAAGACTGTGAGCCTGAGATGGCGCTGGTGCAGAAGAAAAGCTCAATTTTTCTCTCCTCTCAACCCTTTACAAATCCCACTTTCAATCAATACATGCCTGCATCTACTTCAGCATACAGGTATTTGCTAGTATATGGGTTTACCTGTTGTAGCGTGGCATACAGGCTTTAGGCTGTTTAAAGAAAATAATTATTAATTGAAATGATCGTTTTAGTGCACCTTTGATAGTGTAAGGTTAACCTAGCAATGTTAGCATGTGCTAGCATGAGATGGAGCAAAAAGTCAAGAAAAGACATACACATGCACTTTTGGATGACTCACTTTTTTGCTGAAAATATTTTTATTTCGAAATGATGATTTTCTAGAATTCTGTTGTAATTGTAATTGTTTATTCTGAGGAACTGAGACATTGAGCTAATGGAGAGGAATTAGCTTCAGAGAGGTCAGAGAAAGCTAAAAAAAACTTGTCCAATATTACATTTTTTATTTCTGCACAGTTCATTTTATTTGTTCTGCTGAACACAATGGATATTTGGAAGAATGTGAGTAACCAAACAGATGTCATCCTCCATTGACTCTCATTGTATTTATTTTTCCTTCTATGGCAGTAAATGGTAAATAAATAATCTGTTTGGTTAATGACATTCTTCCAAATATCTTCCATTGTGTTCAGCAGAACAAAGAACTTTATACAGGTTTGGAACAACTTAAGGGTGGGTAAATGATGACAGAATTTTCATTTTTTGGTGGAGCATCCCTTTAATTCTCTTTACAAACTAGCAAAGTCACTTTACAGCAGCCATCTTCGTGCAGTAGAGCTCATATACTTGAATGGGGAAAGACAAAAATTGTTTGTCAAGGTTACTTCAAATTATCAATACTGTATGGCAGCAACTGTATCATACATTTTGCATTTTAGGTCAAATCGTCACAATAAAAAAAAATATTTTCAGGTCAGTTTTAGGTTGCATTATGATGGCTTTTAACTGTAGGGCGTGGCCTCCAGTTTTTACCGCCGCCATATTGAGTATTGTGATTTTTTCTTTTTTCCCCACTGGTCCATCTCCTCTCTATACTGTCTCCGGATAGCTGAAAAGTGATGCCATGCATGAACAATGTGTCTATATATTCCCCCAACCCCCTCTCTGAATAAGATGCTGCTCCATATGACTCAGTCCAGTTCCAGCAAAGCGATCGCTTGTGTAAATATGATCAGACTTGTTGTGATTGTTACCTTGTGATTGAATGGAATACATTTGTTTTTATACAGAATCTCACTGCAATTCATTCAGTCAAGATAAATATTCTGCAGGATTGCATCATGGGAATAATAGTGTTTCATCAGTTCTGCTCTATGATAGAACATGTATATTTGAATTTACGGTGACATAAATGTATACATGTTTATGAGCATGTGCATGCGTGCATGTCCTAGGCAATGCATGCTTGTGCATTTGTGTCTTGCAGCAGACAGCCTGCAGCATTTCCATTTGCATAAGCTCAGCATGAATAGGTCAAAGCATGTTTGGGGGGATGCTGTGCGTGAAGCTCACACATTCTTCCTGCAAAATCTTTTCAGCTGGAGAATATAGAATCTTTACTCTCAAATCTCAAACAGACCTGACAATGAGGCTGTAGCTGCAGGGTGGGGCTTCTGTTTCTGGCTTTTAGAGCAGCGCAACACAAAGAAGCACACGGTTGTTTCCAGCGTCTGCAGTGTTTCACTAGAGATGTGGTTGGAGGACAGAGCCTCTGCTCTCAAGTGCAGAGACTACGCTTTGAATTATTCACTCTAAATAAAAAGCTGCATCTGTCCGTGGATGAATTATTTACTTTTTAAATGGGTTTCCCTGCCGAGGGAATGTAATGGGCATGGGGTGTTTGAGGGTGAGGTGTGGATTAGCCTCACGTAAACACAGCGGCAGGTGTATCTGGTTTATTTACAGTTGCTTCTGTACCTACCAGATGAGAGCATCTGTTTACATTTACAATGGTGACCCAGCCCTATACCAAACATAAACAATATGTTAAAAAGCAAAATTTAATGACATAACAAACAGTTTGCATATATATATATATCAACCATCACCATAAATTCTGTTACACATTCACCTCTAGTAAACACCCCTTGAAAGACCTTCACGTCTGTCTTGCTGTTTGTTTCTTGAGATCAGTATGCAAATCCTGAAGGTATGTGTTGCTATGATGCCAGCATCTACCCCATCTACTCTTTGTGCCCGGCCCTAAGTGCTCCTCTATTGATTAGATGAGACGGAGAGAATGAGAGAGAAAAAAAGAAAGTGAGAGAGAGAGAGAGAGAGAGAGAGAGAGAGAGAGAGAGAGAGAGAGAGAGAGAGAGAGAGAGAGAGGTGGGGTATACTGTGAGATGATACAAGGCCCCAAAGTGTCTGGATTCCTAATAGACAAATCCAGTGCACTCAAGCCTTCTCGTCTCCCTTTCACTGTTTCCACTTCTGTCTATTGTTTGGTTCATATTGTGAAATGACCCTCTGTATCACATCCCTGTAAACAGTCTCCATCCCCCCATATTTCTTTGTCTTTGTGTGCTTTCCGAACCCATTGTGTTGACGTATTCACACAAGCTGAATTATTTACAGAGAGGCGAAATATCACAGTTGAAGCTGCGTCCTTAAGTTTTGGAGTGAAGGCAGATTGACTTGTACCAAATGGATGTAAAGGAAGCGGGTTCTCCTTTGGGACACAGTTCTAGGGAAGCAGAAAGGATGTGGATAAAGGCTAGTCAAGATGTCAGTCTGCTTTGCGAACAGTGATGAATTGTTATTTGTTAGCGTTCCTAGTAATCCTTCTTGCCATTGCAATAGAGTGCAATAAAAGAAATATGCTTTTAAAATGACCGGACCATGCTGATAAGCCAACCCTTGGTGGATCAGACCCTATACATCATATATTTCATTTGAATAGACAAATATGACCTGCAGGCATTGAATTGAACATTAAAACCAACTGAATGCCATTTCATTGCAGTTGGAAATATACGCAGCAGAGCTCATCTGACTGCACACACACCGTTACTGCTGGAACGCTTCTGCTAGAATGTGCATTTGAACCCGGAGATCCAATATGGAGTGAATGCACGTGTGTGTGTCGGTTTTCTTACAGACGGACTTGTATGTGTTCTCTCATGCACACACTAATCTGCCTCTCTGCGTGTGTTCAGGATTTGTGTGTGTGTTCATGGCAGATTCTCTTCATTGTCCATTTGAAGTGTAAGGAATTCATAACCATTCATGGATCAGTTGTTTGTGTGTGTGCGTGTCAGATACCAGCCATCGTCCCCACATGGAAAACATCAAAATCTATTAATTCAATTTGAGAGGGTTAAGTTTAAGGGAAAGGCATATAAAATGTAATAAGCTTAGTTGAAAAGCAATGAAGGTCAATGCAAAATCATGTGTGCACGTGTGTGTCTGTATTTACCCTGTATTTTACACTGTCCCAAACAAATGTCACAACCACTTGAACTGGGTGTTTGTAGGGCCATGAACACATGAACCGCCCTGAACAAATATTCATTGTCTGATTTGTTTTGTGAATGTGTGTGACATTATGTATCACTATATTTGTTGAGGTTTCATCCTTCATGTGTGTGTTTGTGTGTTGGGCTCTTTGGGTTGATGTACTTCTCCCTGTGTTCCCAGTGTGATAGAGGGCTACAGTCCTCAATACAGCCGCATTGAATGCCAGAAATGGCCGGAGGGGGAGGGGAGCGAAGAAAAAATGTGGAGAAAAGCAGAAGGATGGAAGATAAAGGGGGAGATGAGGATTGAAAGTGCCCAGTCAGTGAGACGGGTCTCTGCAGAGCTTCTGCTTTCCAGCCATTTAGCGCACAGAGAGCAGAAGCGAGCCAAGCTGAGCCTGCAGCCTTTCTTTTCAAGGAGTGCACCATTCGCTCTCTTTCTTCAAACTGCAGGAATTTTCTCTCTTCTGTTGATCTGTCTTCCTTTTAATCTTTCTTTCTTTGCTGCACCATTTAATCTGTTTTTAGTGTGGTTCAGAACAGCATCCTGGTCACAGGAGTAGATGCAGAGTAAAAAAAAAATTTTTTACTATGCATTTTATATATTAGATTAGATTAGATTAGATTAGATTCAACTTTATTGTCATTACACATGTACAAGTACAAGGCAACGAAATGTAGTTTAGGTCTAACCAGAAGTGCAATAAGCAAGTGCAGGATATACAGTTGTGCATAAATACAGAATTAAGCAGAAATTATGAAGAATTTACAAGTGGGAAGGAATGTACTATGAACATTATATACAGATGGTTATTTACTAAAAACAGAAATTTACTGATGGATATGTACAATATAAATTAGACTATGCAGAACAGTAGTGCAAATAAGTATAAAGTGTGCATACTTATTTGCACTACTGTTCTGCATATTCTGCACTGTTCTGCATAGTCTAATTTATATTGTCTAATATATATTTCTATATGTATAAAAATATATATATATATATATATATATATATATACTATGAAATATATATATATATTTCATAGTCTAATATATATTTGGCAGAACGCATCTATTTAAAGCTATTTAGAATGTAAAAACATTTTTTTCTACTGAAATTGAGAATAAGAGAAAAAAAATTGTCTCATTATTAGCACATTATAAAAAGTTTTATAATTGAATGTTAAGGAAAACAAAACTAGGTAAGAATAATCCCTAATGCGGTCAGGAAACAGATGAATCAATAATGGTCACAATGAGCAAACAGAAAAACAAAAAAAATCACTTAATCCACAAAAATGTAATCCAGTCACCATCCAGATTGAACGGAATTCACAGGATAATCTGAGTTTGCAGTAATTTTGTCTAATGATTTACAGATTAGCCAGTGGCTGTCAAAATTAAAGTGCTCAGCAGCTTCCGGGGGACTTTAGATCTGTACGGCATATGGATGAGTATGCAGCGTACAATGCACAGACCAAGCAAAGAGCCACAAGATGAGCTGCTCATGCCTGATCATTTAGATCAGAAAGAATGGACGCTAGTAATATAATGGCACGTGTAATTGTGTATGTTTCTGTTGCCGTTTCTGTGTGTGTGTCATACGTACTCATCAGGAAAGTGTTTCGTGGAGTGCTGCACTTTACCTGGTTATTTATAGCTAGCTGTGTTAGCATCCTTACGGTAGCACCACAGCGTGCGCTTTTACAGCAGACTATGACAGTACAATAATCTAATTCAACAGCCCTTATCTTAATGAGTCTTATCATTATCAAACTAATACAATCAGTCAGGCTGGAGTTATATTTAGACCTCCTGTGAAACAAGGTTCTCTTCCTCGACCGATGATAGCAGAGGTTTATGTGGGTGTCTGTTTGTGGACACTTGTGTGGGTGTGAACGCGATTTTGCTTTGATTCATTTTTGACTTATTTTTCTCTGTTCGTACTTTTGTACTTGATGCTGTTTATCTCTTTTCAAAGGAAAGGAACATATCGTCTTTCTGTTATCTTTTTTTTGTCGTGGACTTTATATCTCGGCGGGGAGATTTTCATTCATTTTTCCATAAGCAGTGTTGCGCTGCTAGGAAACTGCCTGTTGCCGTAGAGACGTAGCTCATCGGCCACTTGGAGTGGAACATTGGGTTTGCATCCATGCCATTTCAGCCTTGCTTTATGGGCCGCATTTAAGCCATTAATTTTCATTCTGTCTCTCTGTGTGTCTCTCTCTCTGCCTTCCTTTTCCTTTATCTTGCATTCATACATACACGCTGACAGTGCTGATGTTAACATTTTGGGTGTACAATGAGAATTACATTTTTTTTGTAATGAAAAGGTTATTTTATATAGGACAAAAAAAGCAGGAAAAACCTTTTCTAAACAACATGTAGGTATAATTGGTGTAAACTGCCATTGGCAAATCATTTTACTTCTGTAATCTGGGTGAAACTGGATATTCAATAAATCCATTGAGAATTGATTCGACCGGGAACAGTAGGCGTTACATACCAGAATGCAGCCAGAATTTGTTCAAACACTGCTTACTGTATAAAGCTAATGGATTGTTGGTTAACTTAAACCATATTGTTTAATATCCAAAAGGCCGAATGTTTGAATGTCAGTTGTTTAGGTTTAATTAGCATTACACCTCCAAATCTTGAGTGCCTTTTACAAAGCTGATGACAGCCTGGAGATTCCACCCACCATTAGACAAATCCACAGTGGCGACCCAATGAGGCCGTAGCTAATGAGGCACACAGTGGCAATGCTCTCTTGCCTCATGTCCTCCTCCAGGGATTCTTTAGGGTTGTGATATGCTTTGTGTATTTGTCGGCCTTACTTGGGCTTTAGTCAGTCTCTTCTGTATGCTTTTGTAGAGTTGTAAAAACCTCAAGCTCAGCCTATATATAAAGTCGATACCTCACTCGACTCCAGTCTGGACCAGGGCTGCACCCTTACGCCTTGTTCTGTTGTTATCCACAGACACTGTTTAATTTGATTTCAGCCTCTTGTTGGCTGCTATACATGTTGGCAAAGCAATACCGAGACAACCACATTGGCTTTAAATCAAAGCCTGTGAAATGAGACCCCGTGACCAGACCAGACCCATCAGTCTTGTTTTATTTTAATACAGAATCCAACAAAATATCTAGAATTAAAAAGAAATTACAGATTTTTATATTTCTTTTAAAGATACAGTAAAGTGAAATCTTAATCCTAATAGTGGAATATGACTTTAATTACGATGAAGTATGTGAATAACAAGAGATCATTTGTTTTTTTAAACATATTCTGTGTAAAATAAATATACAGCCGCTGAACCATTTTCAGTTTTTCTGAATTGACTATTTATAGGTATGTGTTTAGGTAAAATGATCATTTTTGTTTTATTTTGTGAATTACTTTTTACATTTCAAACAAAAATATTGTTTCTATTTGCATTTATTTGCAGAAAATGAGAACTGGAGAAACAGGTCAAAATAACAGAAAAGATGCTTTGTATTTCTTTGGACCTTAAATACTGGAAAGAAATCAAGTTCATATTCACTCTTAAGCAATACAACAGTAATATTTGTACATGTATTTAGGAAAAGTTGTAACATTATTTTTTTATGTGATAACCTTGATTTATATCACAGTTTACATGTGTTTTGTCATGCTGTCACATTGCTGATGGATGACTGTAACTCCTAAGGTTTTATTTTGTTGAAATTCAACAGACACTGGACTGAAATGGCCACAATATCTAGAAATACTGATTAAATGAACATTTGGAATGACTGTAGGTCTTTTCATTGCAAACAGATAGTCCAGCAACATCTTTCATAAGTCTGAAGGTGACAGAAATGTAAACTTAGTGTTCACTATAAGGCGTGGATAACAAGTTCTTTGATGTAGGGTGTAAATGTGTGATGGTTCTCTTTGTGTTTGGACCATAGACTGTATAAAACATGGATGTAGTGTCTGTGACGTCACCCGGATATTTGTGAACAGCAATTTTGAAGCCAAAAGTAGGCGGAGCCGGTCGTCGCCATCTTGGCAGCGCGCCATCGAAAATGGGCAAAGAGGCGGGATGTGGGTGGAGCTTATGAATAAGTGTAAGAAATTATCACAAAAAAAGCCATAGACTGTATAAAACAAAACTGCAGAGATGCCAAGTTCAGCAGCTGAGGTGTCGTTGTGACAGCTAACAGACTGCAGATGAACAGCCACCTGTCACTCAAGTGGCCACGCCCTTAATTATGCAGAAGTTTAAGGCTTGATATAATTTAAACGAATGAGTTATACAATTATTCACCCCCCTCACAGTTGTCATGGAGTGCGAAATGAGCTATATAGACCAAAATAGGCAATTTTTGTCTGCTATAAACTTGGACATTTTAACATGGGGATCAATGAGATTCTGCTCTCTTTTGAAACCAGCCTGAATTGAATTGAAAATGCAGTTTAAGTCACTTCCGTGTTGGTCTCACAAGTGAGGTTGCCAGTTGGTATGGACGTTTTGGAAGCATTTTAGATTTTTGCCCTCAGCATGTTGTCATTGTGCACAGTGAAATCTCTTTTTGGCTGTGAAAACCATTTATTAAAATGAGGGGGGGGATACAGGGGGATGACAGTGTGTTAAACAAGTTACTGATGGGAGGACAGTGTGTTAAGCAGTACGCTGGTGGGGACGACAGCGTGTTAATCAGGATACTGATGTGAATGATATTGTGTAAAAAAAAAATTGTGTTGACCTTCTGAATCAAGAAGTTTGTGTGGGACATATTGAAAGGTTCTTCTTTTTTATGGATAAAATAGGATTTAGGTACATCACAGCCATACACCTAGTCTGTGCTAGCTGTTTGTTGTTGATAAGTATAGAAAAAAGATTGCATTTGATTTTTAAGGTTTATAATTCTTAAGAGAGAATTATACACAAACATCTGTGTAGTGCAACATGAGTCATCAACACTTTGCTCAGCTTTCTCATAAAAGCGAGACTGTCATTTTTAAGATGCATATATCTGCTGAAAGTTAATCTCAACTTTAAAAACTTGCAGATGGCCTCCAAGCTAACACACGAAAACTTTTTGATTTCGTGGCGTCTTTAAAGTGTTTGATGGGATGACAGCTATTTTAGGCTGCTGCTAAAAATAAATATGCCTGAAAGCGAACTGCAGTGGTGGCAGATCAGGTATGCAGTGTAGAGGAGGGAACAGCGCACTTTAATAAATGCCAGGCCTCAGAAGGCACCACATGAACCTCTAGGCCTGTGAACAGAGAGAGATGGAGCCAGAATGCATCGGATTCATCCCGTGTCGATAGGTGCCGCCTTTATAACTAACCCATTTTTTACATTAATCATGTAAGTGCTTCTGATGGAAGGTGGGGGCAGGACTTAGAATGTAATTATTAATGTGAATGTAATTATTCCTCCATAAATCCCATCAGAGCATTCTTCTACTGTGGCATGAGTTTGTCTGTGTGTTTCACTTCGAGTGCAGTAGTAAGTACAGGCCATAAACAGAGACAGGGGCAGTCTGACCCTTTTTTGTATCTCTGAATCACTGAAGATTGTTGATGACGCAGTGGAGAAAGCTATAGAAAGATTGACGTTATGATGTTAATGGTGCGGTAAGGGAACATTTAAGCTCAAATTCATTCTGGAATTCGTCTTGGAGAACATGGTCCGGTCAGGCTGACATGGAGCCTTTTTTATACTTCAACTCTCTCGTCATAGTGCCAGCATTTGAAGAGTCAATGCCAATTTTTTAGTTCTTGACACAAGTTTCATAACAGCAACATGCTATCGAATTACCTTTTGTTATGTGAAATATTAAATTCTTATAAAAATGTATATAATATTATCTAAGATGCTCAGACCAAGATGACTGATCTCAGGTAGCAATGTGAGTCAATTCACTGGCAATATAAAAAAAAAATTGTAGTGTCAAATTGATACCCATAGTACATTACTTTTGCCATCCCTACATCTATCCGTACAGTCCAGCAGCCTTTCATCCTTCAACAAACGTGAATTAGACCATCACAGAGATGGATGAGTGGTTTGTGGAGGCCACTTAATGAAAGAAAAGAGGAAATTGATCCTAAAATGGCCTTATTGCTCAAGCAGCATTGATTTCCGTGTTCGGTAACCACGAGGCATGTTATGGGAATGACTGATATGAAATGATGTTTGAGGAAGCTGATTTAAGCGAGGAAGCTTTTGGTTGGTTCTCAGTGCCGGGTGGGCGTGGTCTTCCTGTTGAGTCGATCGGCAGAGGTGTGATCTCTGCTCTGGGCTTTGAGGACCTCCTGCGATTAAGCCACAACTGGAGCTTTCAGCGGGAGAGCAGGATAACAGCTAAATATTTCATCAAATCAATAATTCAGCAGCTGCCATTGGAGGCAAAGAGAGAGATGGAGATGAGAGTGAGAAAGTGGGAAGGGAGGGTGAGATACAGCGAGAGAGAGAGAGAGAGAACACCGAATCTGCAATCACATTCCCCAAGAAGGGCTCGGTAACCATAGTAACTGGAGATGACTGTCACATGATGCGGAGGAGTGGAGTGGAGAGGAGGGAGGGGACCTATGAAGAAAGAGAAAGAGAGAGATGATAATCACACGAGAGAGACCGAGTCACACAAGAGGGCCGAGTCAAGATCAGATCGAGTTGAGGTTTGCGTTGCCTCTATTCTATTCCACGACAACAGAAGCTAAAGGCCTCCCCATCAGCCAGACTGCTTACATCTGAGGGTGACATAGTAACCATCTCTCTAAGGGGAAGAAACAGAGAGATGTGATGGGAATACTAAAGAGGGAACTGTTTGCGCCAAATTGAAAATTCTATCATAATTTACACACTTCAATGTCATTTCAAACCTTTCTTCTGTGTGAAACAATATTCTGCCTACTTCTGGGGCTGTTAAGCACCAAAATGACCAAAATAAAATCACAATACAAGTGTCATTAAAGTGGTTCAAATGAGTCATGTACTATACTATAAATTGTCTGATGTGCTTTTTGGATCGCTATAGATTCCAATTCAGTGAGCTGTTAACCGCTCATAGTTCATTTGCATTTCTACCGCTGCTCAGTTGCAATGACTGGTCTGTCATCTGCATCTCTTAAAATGTGCATTTCACTGTATTTGCGTGTCCATATATGTGCACTTCTGGTTAGATGGTTAGATGTTACATTGGTTTGCTATGTACTTGGCCCAATGATGAAGTCAAATCCAATCTAATCTTAAACTAAATATATGATCGTTGTTACATACTGTCTCTGTTAAGATTCTGTGCTTGTCTTGCTCAGCACAACTCAATGCTCACCATTGTATTTAAGTTAATGAAACACCTTTCACGTTGGCACAGTGGCAGCTGTGTAATTGTAATGTATGCAGCGAGCATCAAAATGAGGCCATTTTTGTAGAAGCTCAATTTTTCCTGTGGATGTGGCAGCACTATACGGTTAGGGTAATATTTCTTCTCTGCCACACTTCATTAGCATGACTTGGATGTGTTTAAACTTCCCACACACATCATGGTCAGGTTGAGCACATTACATAATAGACACTATATAGTTTGATTTAATGTTATATTTAATATATAAAATGAACTGTAGATACTTCTACTTTCTACATTGATTTTCTAACTGTAATGTAACATCACAAGGGACTTTTTAGACAGTATGAGCTCCATGCATTATAGTTGCCTTCAACATGGGGGGTTATTCTTAATGTCTTAATATCAGTGGCCACATACATGCACATACATACACACACATATGTAAATGGCAGTTGTAGATCTGCATTAGGGTGTTTGTTAGTAACAGTCTGCCTGTGTATATCAGATCAGATCAAATCATCTCATCTTGGTGAGTCAGTGGTGTGTCATTCTTCTGATGTTGCGTAGAGTTGTGACAGATATGCAGGACTATAATATTAGTCATTGCAGACCTCAACATGACCTGACCCATATGACAAACACAGCTCTGCCCTCTGTGTGTACAACAGTCTCTTGTAATGTGCCTCTCTCTTTCTGTGTGCACAGGTCCAGAAACAAATATATAATGCAATGTAAGTCACTTTGGATAAAAGTGTCTGCCAAATGCATAAATGTCAATGTAATGAACTGGACAAACACAACAGCTTCTGCCTGTTGTGTCTTTATCATCTAGAATGCATATTATTATAGGCAGGAGATAAATGGCCGTCGCTGCACTGGTCTATAGAAATTTTTGTAGGCCAACCCAGAAGTTAGCGCCGCACTAGTTCCCATGCATGTTTCCTATAGACTTTTGGAAGATCGCAAAAAATAAGCTCTGTGATTAACAAAGGTTTATGATACTTACACATTTTGTTTATCAAAACAATCCTTACAAATGAACACCATATTTGCTAGTTTTAAAGCCTAGATAAAATCGCCAGAAGTAAAAAGCTAACATGAGGCTTTAAACAGACTACACTATGGTTGCCAGATAGCAACGTTGCCACCACCAAGCTGACAACTCTTTCAAACTTTGTTAGAAATGTGTTTCCTGGTAAGTAATGAATCTCCATCCGCTTTTAAAAGAAATTTGTGTCTATGTTGCATTATTTTTAGGATGTTTTGCGCAATGATGTTTATTGTCCCCGCCAAAGGATGTAGTTAGCAACCGCTGTTTTTAAGACACAAAAGAGTTTAATAAGATCACAAAATGGTTGTAACTGGTGCGTTTTATGTCATAGAATAAACCGTTAAATATTTTGAAGTTTTATTAACCACATACCTTATTTTAGGCACCAAAACCCCATTCATTCAACTTTGGGGCGATGAAACTGGAAGTGCTAAAATGTTAACTCGCTTCTGGATAAAAAAAAATGCGTCATTTCTGTGGTACTCTATTTTGAGTATTAAGGGGCATATATTATAATATGTTTACATCATTTTTTTTTGTGCAATGAACTTACCCTCCTCTTTCCCTACTGTAGCTCATCAACCTGGAGTGAATAGTGGAACTGTCTCATTGTAGCCTTCCTGTAATGGGTTGTTCCTTTTATTGTCTTTATGATAATTCCACTTCCTATTCTAATATTCTGCAGTACATTTATATAATGACAGCCAAACTGTATAATTGACCAATGTTCTGGTAACTAATTTCCCAACATGAATCTCACTTCACAGTCTCCTCCTCACATAGTAAAGCAATTTGAACCTAAATCAATAATTCATATCCATTTGTTTATTTATGTATTCATCAGGACAGCAGTACAGTACAGGACATCTGATCAATACAACAGAATATGACATTATGTTTTGTATGGTCACCTGTAGGGAGGCTTCAAAAAAAAGAAAACATCTAGGCTGTAGAGTTTCAATACATTAGCATGATTAGCATCATCATTCGTCGACACACACTAAACACTCCTCATCCAGCTCATGACAGCCTGGGGATTCCATCTGCACATAGCACAGCATGCGGTAATGACCCAGGGTATGACTCCAGCTAATATGACATGGATGTGCTGCTCTTTTGCGTCATGCAGTACCCTCATGGATCCTCTGGGGCGGCGCTGTACTGTACATTCAAGTCTGAATTTAAGACATCATCACTGTGTAGCTTGCTAGCCTGTTTACTAATGAAAGCACATCTATAATAGTGCTAACTGTGTACGTGTTAGACTGAAGACACTTTGCCTGCATGCAAATGTCCAGCGCTTGACTTTAACTTCACTCCGCTCTCTCTGGCTTTCACACTTCTGTGCTATTAACACCAGTAACGGTTATTAAAGAAAGTGCAGCTAATAGGGTTTGCCTCTTACGAGACGTTGCAGAAAGTCATCGAGATAAAGTCGTCCTTTATTGGAGAATTTTTGTGGGGGTTTTTATTAGCGCTTACATCATAACAAGGATTCGTGTTTTATCCAGTGAGAAAAATTATTAAGTACAGTAATACAGCAAAACAAATAGTATAAAATGTGAGATACAGTATAATACACAGCCAGACACTGATATTGACAAAATAAGCTTTAAAGGAGTAGTTCACCCAAAACAAAACTTCTGTCATCATTTACTCACCCTCTTGACATTTTTAACCTGTATGACTTTCTTTATTCTGCAAAACACTTAGAACTTAGAACTGTTCGTCCCAATTGACTGCTATTGTATGGACACAAAACCAATTCAAGTCAATGGGGACCAACGGTTCTCATTTACCAACATTCTACAAAATATCTTCATTTGTATTCTGCAGAAGAAAAAGTCAAACAGGTTTGAAATGACAAGAAAGTGAATAATTGAAAGAATTTTCATTTTTGGGTGAACTATCTCTTTAAAAAAAGGCAGCATGTTACAGCTTGGTGTAAATGTAAAGACAAAAAACTGGCATACACTCTTAAAAATAAAGGTGCTTAAAAGATTCTTCGCAGCGATGCCATAGAAGAACCTTTTTTGGTTCCACAAAGAACCATTCAGCCTAAGGTTCTTTAAAGAACCATCTCTTTCTTACTTTTTTATAATCTGATTAATCTTTTTCATCACAAAGAGCCTTTGAAGGGTTCTTCAGATGTTAAAGGTTCTTTATAGAACCAGGTTCTTCTATGACATCAAAGAACCTTTTGAAGCACCTTTATTTTTAAGAGTGTAAAGTCATGATATAGTGAAGACTTTGGCCACATCCCTGTTAAAAAATACCAATATGGTGCTTTGTTGATAGTTGCAAGTATAAGGTAGATGCCAGAAATATACACTCGTATGTAGCAGTCATGATGTTTTTTCTCATAGCAGGTGCAGTGTCAGGGTGTGTATAAGGATACTGTGTGTCACACCGAGCTACTGACTGATCTGCGATTCAAATCTGCAGCGTGTTGAGGTCTCTCCTCGCGCTGTTTCCTCTAATAAATGAATGCTGATGAAGATTAGTCCATTCTCTGTAGTCTGTGCAGGGGCCGTAATGAATAGCCATTATGTGTCTCTGTGAGCCTGATCTAAATTCAATAGGCAATCACTCAGAAATCACATGCTCTTTTAGTGCTGTAACACCTTCCCCCAAAATAAAAAAATATTAAACATAAGTAGAAGAGTGAGAGGTGTGACCAGTGTCGTGACATTACAGATGGCCCCACCTGCCTGGAAGTGCACGGAGAGACAGGAAGCAGGTGCAAGACTGCCAGGAAGTGTCTGCTTTCATGCTTGTGTTTTAATTGAAGTAAAATGCGTGGCAAAAATGTTCCCATCTCAGTAATCCCAGGATGCTTGTGGGGACAGTGTTTTAGCTACTTTAAGGGCTCAAAAGGCCTCCGTCTCTCTGGACCCCAGCTTGATGTCCCATAATACCCGGAAGGTTATTCAATTAATCCTTCTGGGTCATGTTGCGAAGCTCTAACCGTTACCATCACGCCTTAAAATTGTAACATTTAATGTGATTATAAATCCTAATTGTTCTTTCTCTATATTGTTAATTATTTTTAATAAATTCTGTGAAAATCGGTGTTCTGTCTATTAGTTTAGAATGCCGTTTGGAAAAGTGTGTGTGTTATGAGGACTCCAGAAGGTACAAACATGCTGAGTTCAGAGGACTTGCTCTCAAAGGTCACACTCACCAGGGGAGGAGGAAAGGGAGGCTCCGTCAACCAATCATGCGGCCTCCCGCTGCTGATGCTGCCCCCGCTGCATCACCATGGAGATGGCTGCAAAATCTGTCCCAATTGACAAGTCATACGGAGGATGCAGCCATTTATTTCACTAATCAGAATATATCCGATTGGGTCTTCATAGCAAAAAAAAGCATTTGTACTAAACGTGGATTAATTAACGGAAAGCATCCTTTAATTTTCCTCATCTTCATTCCCAGCCCCCCATGTTTCTGTCCTTAGTGTGTGAACGCTTTACTCCTTCTCACAGCAGATAATGGACAGGGTGCAAGACCAGCCTTTTTGAAGTGACCCCCATCTTCTCTTCCACTCTCCCACCATCCTCTTTTCACATCACTCCTCGAGTTTATTTCTCACGCTCTCCTCTTTTGGCTTCACACTTCGCGTCTCTGTTTTGAATTCGCGGGGCAGCGGAACTCGGCCCCTCTGTGTCGTAAGCTGTTGTGATGCCTTTAAAAGGAGCTAAACGCTCTTTTCAGGAGTCGCTATTGCTTTCAAGCTTTTAAACGTGTTGGTTAAAGGGAGCAATGCCATAATGACCGAGCAGTATAGAGGAAGTAGGAGGGAGGAGAGAACAAGAAACAGGAAGTCAAGTCTGAAGAGGATGTTCCAGTGAATTCTAGTTAAAATGCTATACAGTAAATCAAACAAGATGAAGGCCAAAATTAATACTTGCTTTTTACAGAATGATTTTTTTGCCTATTGGCAAGTTTTTATTTATAAAACAGGTTGAGATAAAGATAAAAATTTACAATCCAAAGTACAACAATAACTGATTCCAGCATCAAAGCAGTAGCCATCAGCTGAACCGTCGAAACTGAAAAACTGAATGATAATTACAAATCAAACACGTTTGCCTCTTTCTTTTCTTTGAAATAAGTGCACTTAACACTTTATGCAAATGAGAAGCAACTAAAGCAATATAAATTATTACAAAAATATGTCACGTTCAGATGACACTGTAACACGAGAGTCTGTTATCTTTTCCACTGTACCTTCTCATTGTGCCCTTGTGCAAGTTTTGTACAACACAAAGTAGTTATGCAAAGATAACCGAGGAACAAGATTTTCTATTTTAAGAACTCAAGAGCTCATGGAGAGGGCTTTATTAAACATTCAGTGAAAGCACAAAAGAGATACAAACAACGTGAAATAGCATTTTTGTTTGTTTGCTCTCATTCAGTCTTTATTTCGCTCATCCATTTCATTGCTGTGTATAAACAATTAAGAAATTCGATTTTTTTCCCCCACCGAGACGTTATTTGACCTAATGTGTTCATAAGTGTCCCCATCACACTAATGGATGTACGCTTGTTTATTCTGTTAACAGGCTGACGCTAAGATGGTTTGCGATGTTGTGAGCCGTATGGAGGATACCGAGCCCTACTCCCCAGAGCTTCTGTCCGCCATGATGCGTCTGTGGTCTGACTCGGGCATCCAGGAGTGCTTCAGCCGTGCCCGCGAGTACCAGCTCAACGACTCCGCCCAATAGTAAGCACACCGGTCTGCTGGGAAGCGCCATTAGCGTTTGACATTTTAGCGTTTTTATCATTTTACTATGACGCCACAGTCCAGTTTGTTTATTCTGAAGTGTCAGTGGGGTAGAGATTATATGGACTGCGAATTGAACTCGGCCACGCTTGGGTAGCGCCAAAAGTACATAATCTCTATTGCCAATGCTTGTTTGAGCAGGTTGCTTCATAATATATAGTATTACAAGGGCTCAGCATAATAACACTCTCCACCGAGAGACATAAATTCACAGATGCAATTACGTTCTCTGCTGATGAAAGGTCCTGAGATGGTGTGCGTGTGTGTATGTGGTATACGTGTGCATGCGGTGTGTAACAGCATGGAAAGA
The DNA here is from genome assembly GCA_026939265.1 of Oreonectes daqikongensis. Taxonomy (NCBI): domain Eukaryota; kingdom Metazoa; phylum Chordata; class Actinopteri; order Cypriniformes; family Nemacheilidae; genus Oreonectes; species Oreonectes daqikongensis. Next base: position 6,589,816 of record JAOTQM010000187.1, read on the forward strand.
TTGTAGTCAGCATTATGTTTGACATTGTGATTTATGATAATAGTCTGGGAAAGCATGTACTTTGAAAAGTAGTGTTTAGATGACGACAAATTACTCATTCACAGATCAAGAGTTTAGATTATGTTGCTATGAAGAAAAACATGTTTAGAGTGCCAAAAACAGACTTCAGTTGAAATTCCTGGGAATGATGTTTTTGGCTGCACTGTTTGCATACAAACAGTCCCAAGTTGTGTGCTCTCTATTCAATTCAGTATATCACATAAATATCCACGAACCACTAGATTAGACAAACAAAATCAGTGGTGTTTTCCCATTAGGGTTGTAAGATATTACTAAGCAGGTGAATGATAGACAAAATGAAAATTGTCGCTTTAGTTTCAACAGTGGTGCGGAAACCACTTCTCTACGCGTGTTTATGTCTCCTATCGTGCATGCGTGTTTATGTACAGTAAACACATGGCCAGCTTGACAGATACAGCTTGTATGTCTTGAGTCATCCTTCACATCGGTGACCTTAAGAAAAAGAAGTTCTCTGCATCATTTCCTCCAGGCTGTTTATCAACACAGATGTACAGTACACTTGCTTCCACATGTCTTTAGGCAGTGGGCTTGTTTTTCTCCTCCCTAAGGCACTGTGAACTTCTGAATACACCAGGAGACATTTCAGGACACACAAGGTTGTAGAGAACCCCTCCTTAGAATTTCGAAACAAGACTCGATCTGCTTCTAGCTCAGCGTCATATTTTCATTTGTTCTCTGGAAAGCTTTTCCATCATATCTTTACACATTCTGTCTCTCACACACTCATCACATTTTACTATGTTGTTCAAATATTGCTCTCTTTATGGTGTTCCTCATAGCGTTCATCCACCCAAAATGACTCATTTTGTTTTATAGCCCCTCCCATTTTTGATCTTATCCACAGTAATGTCCCCTCCTCTCAAACCACTCTCTCTCAGTTTTGTCCCTGCTCAGTTTTATTTTTGCTTCGTCTTTTCAATTGTATATGCATACATTTGATTTCTTTGGGGTTTGTTTCCCATAATAGGGTTAAAGAGAGGTCTGTTTCACTTCTGGCTTTAAGAGACACTTCTGAATTCTGATGCATTCAGATGTCATTTGTAATCGTTTAGGGTAGCGCTGGCCGGAGTTGTTTTAATAAGTGTTTACATTACAGCCTAGCTAAAGCTTTTTGAGATTTGGTACATTTCAATGCACCACAGATTTGCCTGAGAGAGACCTTCATTTGTGACATTTACAGAGCATATATTGTATTGCAAAGTTTTTATTGAAGTCTTTTTAAGATGACATACGATACTATTAACATTCTGTGTAATATTTTTGTGGTTGTGATATACTACATCTTTGCTGAATTACTGTCATTACCGAATTATTTGTTTCCTGGCAAGTAGGTTATTTCTCATTGTCAAAAAACTTCCCCAAAAATAATAGATGGTAGAGATTTGTTTTACAATTTAGGCATGTCTAAAACACTTGGTACATCTGCTTGGTTCAAACCCAAATTTGATTCCACCACCATGTCCCTGAAGATATGTTCAACACTTTTAAAATCACAGTTTATTTGCATCATCAATGTGTTAGTGGCATCTTATTTACAGCTGTAGATAAGTAACAATACTTTTTGTGTGTCTTATTTACATTTATGCATTTGGTTGACACTTATTCAAAGCGATTTACAGTGCACATTATATTTGTCTATGCTTTCCTTGGAAATCGAACCCATTACATATTTTGTGACATGCAATTCCAGAACATACTGTTTGCAAAGGAGAAATTAATCATACTATTACAAGCAAATTTTCTTAAATATATAGTTAGTTCAAATCATAATACGTGTGATCCCTTGTTTCTGTTTTATCTGAATTTAATGTTGCATCATTTTTTATTTTTAGAGTTTGTATTTTAGTTAAATAGAAATAGTGTACATAAAAACTATAGTGCGTATCTGTTTAAATGAAAAGTCTAAATCCCCTCATCCCCGAATATTCATCTAGAAACATAACAAAAAATATCAATATCAATACCTTATTAGCGTAAAATGTAGCAGTAGTTTTCCTTTTAAAAGAAAACAAAAATACTTTAAATATTTCAAATAGTACATTACAGTAATTCCAGAGGTCATATTTTCCTTATTTATATCACCATCGGAGGAGTCCAGATGTTTCAGACCTATTTGTCAATATATTAAATATTTTCTAATGTCTTGATAGTTCATTCTCTCTCTCTCTCTCTCTCTCTCTCTCTCTCTCTCTCTCTCTCTCTCTCTCTCTCTCTCTCTCTCTCTCTCTCTCTCCCTCTGTGTGTGTGTGTGTGTGTGTGTGTGATGGCGAGCAGACAGCATGCAGGCTGCTGAGAGGTGTTGCCAGGCAGAGCACTCCAGCAGCATCAGGAAACAGAGAAAGGGTGGAGAGACCAGAGAGGAGAGATTGAGAGAGAGAGAGAGAGAGAGAGAGAGAGAGAGAGAGAGCAGGGGGAAGGGCAGAGCTGGCAAGCAGCCTGAGTGGTAGAGAGATACGAGTTTCTCATACTAAAAGCAGAGTGAAAAAACCCTAGAGGACAACAAGCAAAGCCCTCCCTCCCCACCCGCCCATCCATTAGGCCTAAAACGACAGAGTGAAGTCCACACTGAGTGTCGTCACTTTTATAAAAGATTTACAATAATACATGAAGCTTCTTCACAGAACAGCATGAGGGCATTGAGTGCGCAGGAGCTCCACACATTAGCAATGCAGCAAATCTCCGCTCACCCATGTTAGTGCGACTGAATAAAAGTAGAAGCTGTGCTAACTAACACTACTAACCCTTTTTAATAGTGTGACAGCTGTTTGTAAAATAGTGTAACTTCACTGTTAACAAGCTGCTATTGTTAATGATTAGCGGTCTAACATCCTAAAAAGCCACATCTGTAACTTTAGAAGTCTGATTCATTTATTTGTTTGTTCACTTGAACAAATTAATTTAACTAAAATTAAATAAATAAATAATTGCTGTTTATGCAAATATATATAAAATATGGCCATATATTTTAATTTTTTCAATTTTTATTTATTTGTATTTGAATTAGGGGTGTCACAGTATACCAATATTGTAAATAACCATGATATTAAAAGCAAAGATATAGATATTGTGTTAATTGTAAAAAATTAAAGATGAATTTCTGATGTCATCAGAAAAAACACCCAACAAAACACTGCGACAATACTGTGATAATATCGTCATCGCAAATTTGTTTGGCAACGATAACCATGCAGTGAAAATCATATTGTGACAGCCCTAATTTAAATGTTGCTGTATTTAAAGTAAAATTTGGAATATGAAAATTTATTCAAAATATTCATCATGCCATCATGTAACCCCAGATGTATAGGATTTTCTTTTTGTTGTTTGAACACAAACAAATAATATATATTAAAATGCAGTCTTGTTATCTTTTATGGGCTCAACATGGCAAAGGTTTTAGACGCAAAATGAACGACGCTTGTGAGAGTAAACAATATTTTGAGCTTATTTTTAGATGAATATGTTGCGTATCCAAGGTAACATACAAATCAACACCGTAATATCAAATATTGCAACATATCGATGACGTCAAATCTGGTATTGCGTGTCTTGTGACAAAACGCATATGACAACTAGTCACAAGACACGCAAGATATTTGGTAGAACTATTCCTTTAAGTTCGATTTAATGCTGTTTTATTGCTGTTTGATGCTGTAAGATTAAATACAGTACCTTCAATGAAGAATGTCTACATTTTGTCAAGAAATTGTAACTACTAATAGCTAGGAAATGAAAACAACTTTTTTAATTGGCTTACTTTAGTATGAGTACATTGTAGCATGGCAAACTGTTTCAAAGCTTCCCCATGATGCTCTTACACAAAGACATGCACAGCACATTACTCCTCCTCATTTTGTTTATTCTTGCGTATTTGAATTCTTTGACGTCCATGATGGCGGTGAAATTTTCCTTTAGTCAAATGTTCTGACACTATAGTGCTGCCAGTCGCGGTCTAAAAAAAAGCTTATGGAAATCCTCAGTAAACATAGCTGCCCTAAATCTGTTTTTTGTTAATAGACAGAATATACTGAAATTGTTGTACACAGCCAAGAGATACAGGTCATAGAGGACGATGCCCCAGAAAGAGAGGAACCGACATTAGGACGAGTATAGACAGAAAACTAGACTGTCATGTTATGATGCCAGTTAACTGATGTTCCATATGGGACTGTATGAGTCCAGTGAGAATAGTTAAGAATGCTCTGTGTAAGGTAGATTTTAAAGAACCCGGAGAAGTTAATAGCTTTGAAGTGATCCTGCAAACCAATAGTGCCAGAATGAAACATTAATGTATGTCAGCGAGTCACAGTCACAACAAGAGCACCTCCTAGAGCCGGTAAGCAGCACCACAGCGAGGGAAGATCAAAAGATCCTTCTATCGTTTCCATATAGGAGTAAGACATATGATTTCCAGGAAACATAAATAGATTCTTGTCTTTCTTTGTTCTCTCTCTACTCTCCTTTGTCACCATCAGCCTGTGTCTATAGCAGTTTCAATTTCTATAGCATATAATCTATAGCAAATTCACATTTGAGCATATACTGTAGATGTTTAAACAGATTTTGGTATAGATGGTAAAGGAAGTAACAATAGGGCAATGTGACCTGCATTTCTAACTGACTGAGAGGCAGAGAAATCACAAGATGCGACAGATGGACAGGGAAGCAAGAATGGAAAATAGAGACAGAGAGAAGAGGAGAGAAATGCAAAAACTTCTATACATGAGCTATTTACACAAGACATAAAATTGAAAATCGAGCTGTACGGAAATAAGAGTTGTTTAAGAACCAATGATATTATCAGCATGAATACTTGCAATAATTTCTTTCTAATTGTGTCAAAACATTTTTTTAAATTGCATTTTCATGTAATCAGCCATTAGTGTCTGCTGCCTACCAATATCACCAGCACAGGGTTTTGATGGTTGTTTCAGCGTCTTGCGCAACTCAGCCTTCAATTCTGCCGGCGTCCAATTTGGATGCACAAATATTTCACAGTTTCTTTCATGTGGAAGATAAATGACACCCACAGCCTTAGAGAATATACATCATGCATTGTTGAAAAGCAGACCCGGTCCTCGCTGTCAGGTTGCATCATTGTTGCCTTTTGATAAAGATAGCATGTGTATGAATGTGTGTGTCAGCTGTGAGTGGCAGAAGAAGGATGTTTTATGATCTTTTTTGACTTAAATAATATAAACACTCACCATGCAGCACTTGCATCTGGGTGCATTTAGTGCACAAATGAAGATAAATAAGATAATAAGCATGAAAAGATTATAGACTTTGACCCAGTCTCCTTGTTGACTTTTATTGCATTTTAGACAAACACATATTACTGTAAATTATTAGTATTTTTAAAGGTTCTTCTACTTGTAACCCAAAATAATACTGGCTAGACAAACTTTTAACTTGCTAGCTAATGTCATTTACTAGTTATTTCTTTAGCTTGTTATCAGAAATAATCTGCAGGGACTCTAATCTTTGCGGATGTGTGCCGGAAGTTAAGTTTGGGCCACAAAAGTAATCATGCGCAGTACTGTTTGTTTATGTTGTTGCTTTGAAACCATTTATAGTTGTCAACTATACAGTCCAAACTAAATCTCTCTTTCTTTCTCTTATTCTCTTCCAGTTACTTAGACAGTTTAGATCGTATCGGTGCTGCAGATTACCAGCCCACAGAGCAAGACATTCTGCGAACTCGAGTGAAGACCACCGGGATTGTAGAAACCCACTTCACCTTCAAGAACCTTCACTTCAGGTGAGACTGAATGGCATGTTATTTATGCATCTAAAAGCATGACGTGTCATTCAAAGCCTTAAAGCCCCGACTGTTAGAGTACTACAGTATACTTTCAGTCATTCATGGTTCATATGTGAAGAATTTTAATATAGTACACAGTAAGCTCTTTTTTAAATAAACATTTACTGCTAAAGTAGATCAAATGAATATCCCTGTGTACCATGAATATTCTCTCACTCCACTTCTCACATCATATCAGAGTTTTTTGCCTCTCTGCGCTGATAGCGTGTGAAAACAGAAGACTAAAATAAAGGTGTTAATGGGGGTTAGACAGACACAGAGCTGCCACCAATCGGAAGACACATTTAGCATCATGGCACACTGGTATGGCAGAAAACAGCGCTCAACGGACCGCTAAATCACTCTTTGCTCTTAAATATCTATTTAAAGGTTCTGATGATTTGTGTACTACATGTTGTGTATTATATGTTGCATCTGTGGTGTAGTACACTACTATGAGCTCATGTTGAGTATTTCTACTCGCAGGCTGTTTGATGTGGGAGGTCAGAGGTCGGAGAGGAAGAAATGGATCCACTGCTTTGAGGACGTGACCGCCATTATCTTCTGCGTGGCTTTGAGCGGATACGACCAGGTGCTCCATGAAGACGAGACCACGGTGAGCAAGAAATGCACATACAGTACAGAACACACGCACACAAATACACACATCTGTGCCTCTGCTCTGATGCACGCAGGCTCTCAAAGCATGCATGCATACTCTCTCAAGTATGCTTACACGTTAACACACCGCTAACACAAATTGGTGCTTATTTTTGACATGCTTTAGAAGAGTTTTGGGTCGTGATTTCACAATTATTTCATAAAATCAGATGTACTGGGGATCCATCATCATGCACTTTTGATCAGAATATTGTAATTGCAATCATGTTAGCATTCACAAACACGATCAAAGGTGCTGGGTGATCATACACAGCTTTCTGATTAAAGGCCATACAGCCTTTTTTGTCAATGATATCACTAAATCAGCTTCTATTGTGATGGAATAATTATTTGCTAGATTTGCAAGAGTTCTTACAATTACTTCATCTAACAATTGTAGTCAAATTAGAAGTCTTGGAAGTGTAACATTTTAGGTTTGTTAAATGCATTTATTTACAATAAGTAGAATTTTTAGCTTCTATGAACGTCAAAGTATTACAGTGCATTTTAAGGCCCGGTTTCAAATACAAGGCTTAGCCTAAATCAGGATTATGCCTTAGTTAAATTAGGCTATTTAAGTAGCTTTTATTAAAATGCAATAGAAAAAACATTATTGATGTGCATCTTAAATGTACTGTTATTAACATTAAAATAATGGCACTGATATATTTTAAAATATGTCAGGGCAAGTTATTTTCATTTAAGACAGCTTAAAATTCCTTTTGTCTGGGACTAGTCTTAAGCCTTGTCTTTGAAACCGGGCCAGTAAGTACAAAACAAAATCATCTTTTAGTCCCACGCTATTGACTGAGTCTGTGATGCTGTCAGGTGAATCGTGGCAGGTGTGATGAGTCATGTTTGGATGCCTTGCAATCCAGCTAGTGTGCAGCACAGACCTCCGATCTGCCCAGACACACGCTCTCATGACAAACACAGATAACAGATTTTTTACAACTGTGCCCACTAAAGCCAGGATTTATGATGACATGTTTTGCACATAGGTGCAGTTTTACGAGTAGGAACCAGGATGACCGTAAATATTGCAAATCTTGCACGCCTATATTTATTTGATATATAGAAGCGATAAAACAAGATAGATGAACGCAAGAAGAGTGATGCACACTCACAGATTCACACTTACCGTACGTTTCTCCTGTTAATGCTGTGTCATTGTTTACACTTTGACTGTCTGTTATTCTGCCCGTATGAATCTCCTGTGCACTCTGCGGCCTTTTCACATTTCCATCTTACACACAGTTTTAACTTCTTCAGACTAGGGTGACCAGACGGGTTCTGGTTTTCTCAAGGTGTGTTCCAGTGTGCCGCCAATTTATTATGAATGTAAACAAATGTATAAATGTAAAGTTTTAGCTGTTAGGTAACATGGCATTTTAGGTAATAGGATGACATGGCAGAGATGTTCTTTTGAGTTGATTTGCAGACGCTTTCATTCAGCGAATCAGCTTGAAGTTGATTTTTGGTTGCCATGCCAATGACTTCACGCCTCAGCTGCTGTTCTCCATCATCCTCTCAGCACAGGCAGAGGTGGAAATGGGCAAATGACACGTGTATTAAAGTAATGTGAAAATTAACGCTCAAAACTGACATTGGAGATCACGTTTGGACTGCTAAACACAAGAACATCTAACATTGTTATAGGTGGAATTCATTTTAATAGTCTTATGTTTTATTGTAGTCAATATTTTGTTTTGAAATGTCATGAAATAGCAGTAAATAAATAAATCAGTACATGTATATATATCTGGTCACCCTACTATACTTCCAACACTGCCGGTTTAAGTGTGGCCTTCATAAACATAACTATTTTCATCTATTCAGAGCTGTTCTTCATTTACCACAGTGCATGAACTATCTCTGCATTGCTTTGGCCATGTGTGTGGGTGAGAATTGTGTCTCGGTGTCCGAACATATTTCTGGGGGTGGGGAGCGTGAGTGATGTGTCAGGTACTGGTGCATGTCGGGTTCCGCTCGGTTGCTCCGATGGCCTCCAGCGGCCACCTCTGCGCCTGTGTCTCTCCTTCAAAACATCTCAGCTGCTGTCCTGTCATCTCTCGCCATCGGCTTTCTTCTCTAACCAATCGCTAAACAATCCAGCTCTACAGATGGCCTTTCCACCAAACCCTCCCACAGGTATGAAATTATCATCACCAGCTCCAGCTGAAGAACAGAGTTGGAAGCAGTACTGTACTTGTGTCCTAACATGTTGTAACTTAATGTAAGTGTTTGCTTGTGTGCTTATTCTAATGCCAGTTTCAATCATAAAACACTCTTTTGGATCTTCTACATGTGTTGCTGATTCTTCAAATAATTCAACTTTCATTGGCTAATGCTGCAGTGTATTACGCAAAACCTAAACGGATTGACTGACCCATCTCTCTCTGTGTTTTTGAAACGGTCGGCATTGCTAACACACATTAAAGAAAGTGACTGCTTCCAACTCTGAATTCAATACTATTGAGAATTAATAATGAGCAAAATAATAATAACAATTTATTATTATATATTTTATAATATTATTAAATAAAATATGAATGATCATTATTATTATTATTATTATAGTGTTAATTTAGTTATTAATATATGATTATCAATATAAATAATAATGAATTTATGGTGGTGGTGATAATAATGACAACAACAATATAATATAATTGTTGTTGTTGTTATTATTATTATAGCAATTGTAAATAATTAATGGTATTGTAATTTGGAAATAAAGTAAAACATTTCTTTAAAAATATACCAATTACAAATAACAGCAGATTTATTGAATGCCATACACTAGCTAGTGAAATATATTTGATTTCCGTCTCTGACTTTCTGTTAGATTTCCTTTTCCATTTCAGTTCTTCCACCTCGTATTCTCATTATTCACTGAAAGCGTGATCGCACCTGAACATGTATGCGCCTGAGAGTGTGTTTGAGGGTGTATGTCTGTAATGATGCGGTCTAACGTCTTGTTTCTTTATTCCTGCAGAATCGCATTTATGAGTCTTTGAAGCTGTTTGACAGCATCTGCAACAACAAATGGTTCACAAACACCTCCATCATTCTCTTTCTCAACAAGAAGGACATATTTGGGGAGAAAATAAAAAAATCTCCCCTAAGTATCTGCTTTCCAGAGTACACAGGTAAACTCATTACACTGCTGTTAAGCTGTGAGAGAAAACTCGCCTCTCGGGGAAGAAAAAGACTAGTTTGATGAAAAGCAAAAATAATTGATGAGGAGAGGAGAGTAGAAGACCGATCCAAAAACGAATTAACACAATAAATCTTCAACCCATCCTGTCATTTTATTTCTTTTGGATGGATTCTCATCTATAACCTGGAATGCCTTCATGTCTGCATTCTCCAGCCTTGAAGGAAAAGTAGCCAGAACAGTCACTCCCTATTTCTTTTCTGTTTTCAGTTTGTAGGAGCTGGAGTCTTTTAGTTTCTTCCAGCATAGCTGTTCTTAACCCTATTGTGTGATGTTGCCTCTGGGTAACAATCCCATTTACTTCACTTTGCAAGCATATAATGCATTTGAGATGAGATAAAACGTTCAAATGAAGGGATGGTCACACTACATGCTGGCAGTCATTTTAAAAATCAAGTCTGGCAGAGCGCGCCATGTGGAGGATGCACATTTGTGTTTTGGAGGACTGCCCGTAGAAAAAGATTTGTTTTCGTTTTACATCCAGAATTATGTCTTACATTTGTTAGCGAGCTAGACTTCATTTTAAAACATTTGGAGTCGTATAAATTATTGGCATGTTTAGAGAAAATGCGTACAGTAAATGAGTTGCATATTATTTGCATAAAAGTAACATTATGTGATGGTGGATGTAGCTCTTCGTTACATTATTAAAGCATATACATTTTAGCATTCACATATTACATTTATCATTTATTCACTTTCCTTTGTGTTTGCTTTTTGCTTCCTTTCCTATTTTCCAACATCCTGGCCTGTTTTTATGTCTTCTCTTCTTTGATTTACTGTATTTCTACCCTTATTCATATGCTCCTTTTCCATCCTTGCCTGATTTATTCTGCGCTACAGGTTCAGACACGTTTAAAGAAGCGGTGGACTACATTCAGTCCCAGTTTGAGAGTAAGAACAAGTCAATTGACAAGGAGATCTACTCGCACACCACCTGTGCTACAGACACCAACAACATTCAGTTTGTCTTTGACGCTGTTAGCGATGTCATCATCGCAAACAACCTGCGCTTTTGTGGACTATACTAACTCACACTGACTAAATGTCACAGGATATGACTTTTTCGTCCTTGTTTTAACAAGTGTATTTTTGTCCAGTGGTAAATATCAGATATGTTTTTTGTATTTTAAGGTGAGAACTACCTCAGATCTAGTAATAGTTCTCACATAGCTGTTCTTTCTTTTATTTATAAGGGGGTGGGCGCTAAATTTAAAGCAAAGGTCTGGACCTTGCTATTGATTTTGGTACATTGTTACAAACGTAGGATTGTGCTTTAAATGTTCTTCCTCAGCGAAATGTTTGAGGTTAAAAGAACTTGGTGCCAAACTTTCTCTTCTACCTACTTTTTCCTATTGGAACTTAGATTGTGAAGCCAAATCCGTTTTATCTTTATTACACAGCATGTAGATAAATAAATAATACCAAATTTCATGAATTATGCGACAGTATATTGCATTCCATTAAATACGTAGGTGGCTCTCTAAATGTTCTGTACCATCCTGTATATACAATTACAAACTAATGCATTGTGGAATATGAATACAAAGAATATTCACATGCTGGCTCATTTGACATGTATTCGGAGTTGACAGCAATCCTAGAGTGCTGATGAAACACTAGGCTTGACATTTACTTGGCATTTGAAAGATAGTGTAAATGTCCATTGCCCTAAGCCAAACCACAAAAACGTTAGCCTCTTAGCATCCTAAAAACAACAGGACGCGTTATTCTTCAAAATGAGTTTTGGACATTTAAAACCATACACACAGAATATACCAAAAATCACTCTTTAGGAATATAGCCTCAGTCAGTAGTTACTGTAGCTAGTGTAAATCTGTGATAATTGTGAAAAATTTGCTTCATACTGCCAAAGGATGTGTTTCTTCCTAGACAGAAAAGCCAAGATGCCGACTTAAGTGTGATTTAATGGCGTCCTGGTAAAACAGGGTGACTTGTGCCAGTTATGAGTTAGTTGTATTGTTGAGGCCAGTTCAATACTGAGTGCCAGTAAACTGATTTATTGGATGGTTTGTGTTTTCTGAAAATTGTAAACAGTTTTACAATTGAGGGCGAGTGTGTGATGTACAATGCAAAGGCCATCAGGATCAGCAATATTATTTGATGTAATAATGTAAGTTTGGCTTTAATCCCAAATTGATTGTCCATAAAATTGAGATTGGAGCTTTAAAGAACAGTGACCAAGGTAAAGAAATTCATGGGTCTTTAAGGTTTCTGAGGGACTGAGGCCAGTTTGTTTGCTGGGTTGTTGCTGTACTGCAAATATCTGTTGGCACTCTCGACAGATTTCTAATGCAGAAGGTTCAAGCAGTACACTTGTAGCTAATGCAGTGTGGTTTACTTGAAATGTCTGAGAACAGAGAATGCATTTCTTTGAGTTTTCTCTTCTAATCATCATCATTTTGTCATCTATATTTGAAATGAATAATAAATAATATATTTAGCCATACTTAGCGTAATTATGATTCTCAAGTACATTTTTAGTTTTTAAGGATGTTTAGATATTATAACATGCAAATAAAAACAATCACTAATTAAGAATGTTATTGTTTTATTGTAATGCAGCATCACTCAGATGACAGAATACATATTGTCAAATTTTTACTGCTGAGGTGTAATCCCTTTACCTGTTCATTTTTTGTTTGTTTGTTTGTTTTTGTCAAACTGCTGTAATTATTGTTTCTGTGTATCTCTCTTCAGTGATTATTTATTGAACAATGGATGTCTATTTATATGACAAATGAATAAAGTGCTTATGAAATTCTGTGTGCGACACTCATTTTGAGTCTGTTTTCCCTCTTTCACACAAATAAAAGGATATCGTGAATGCTGCTGATTAAATGTATGTTTTGCAAAATTGATAATTGCTATTTTGTATCCTCACATGGGTTCAACTCATGTTTATATCAGTTTTTCCTGCCAACCTACCAAACTATTATCAACACTTGTATTCATATCTAATTTTTAATATGAGTAGAGATAATACATGATTACATGCGGTCAATGCAGAGTTTTGTCTATTTTCTGTTCTTTTAGTGGATCTTACAAGGCCCATACTGTACATTAGATGCTGTGCAATATAAGAAAACATAATGAGAGCAATATTCATTTTTGTGGCCCTAAACGTGCCTGTCTTGACTCAACCACTCTTACTATTTGTATTTCTCCACTAACTTTCTGGTTTCTTTTTCTCTCTGTGCCTCTTGTTCTCCATTTCTCTCTCTCTGTCTATCCCTTTACTCTAATTTCTTCTCTTGCAGAATCGCATGCATGAGTCTCTTATGCTGTTCGATTCCATCTGTAACAACAAATTCTTCATTGACACTTCCATCATTCTCTTCCTCAACAAGAAAGATCTGTTTGCTGAAAAAATCAAGAAATCTCCCCTGAGTATCTGTTTCCCTGAATACACAGGTAAGAACACTCTCACATGTTATACTTATTTACATGCATTTATTTAGCAGTACGGAAACTACTAGGTTAATGCGAGTGAGCCCATCGCATCAGAAACGTTTTTCTGGTCGCTCAGAAATGATGATCTCAAACTTCTGTTCAATTGAATTGACGTCTGAAAACATCCTGCATCTCGAAGGCACATTGAATCTCCCCTGACAAAACAGCTCGCTGCCTCTATTAGACCCATTCCTGCCCTGCAACACACTTCATGTCGCTTTCCACTCATCTCTCCTACACAACAAATATACAGCAGCATTTTACACCAAGAATCTGTTTCATAAGGAGTCAAAGCCAGGAAGTGAAGAGACATTTCCGAATGTCAAAAGTCACCAGGGTCGTCTTAAATCCTGGAACTAATGAGCATCTAGAATGGCAAGCGCAGAGCCAGTTTGAAGTTCACAGAGTGCTACTTTTATCCAGTTTTGTTCATTTTGGTATAATGTCAGGACATCTTTCTATGTCTAAACCTCTCTCTCTCTCTCTCTCTCTCTCTCTCTCTCTCTCTCTCTCTCTCTCTCTCTCTCTCTCTCTCTCTCTCTCTCTCTCTCTCTCTCTCTCTCTCTCTCTCTCTCTCTCTCTCTCTCTCTCTCTCTCTCTCTCTCTCTCTCACCTCTCTCTCTCTCTCTCTCTCTCTCTCTCTCTCTCTCTCTCTCTCTCTCTCTCTCTCTCTCTCTCTCTCTCTCTCTCTCTCTCTCTCTCTCTCTCTCTCTCTCACGTACCCATCTGTAGGTCCAAACACCTACGACGATGCAGCTGCTTACATCCAAGCACAATTCGAAAGCAAGAACCGCTCGCCTAATAAGGAGATCTACTGTCACATGACCTGTGCCACAGATACAGGAAACATCCAGGTGGTGTTCGATGCCGTCACCGACATCATCATCGCCAATAACCTGCGAGGTTGCGGCTTGTACTGAGGCCCGCCCCTTCCCTCTGGAGCCACTTCTTTGGAAATGATTATTATTGAAAATGCAAGTTGGTAAATAATGATAACGATAATTTTAAAATAGGCATATACAAATATATAAATATATTATATATATGAAATGTTTTTAGTTTGTCTTTCAAAGAGCTGCCAACAGAACTGATTTCTTATAGAAACCCAGCCTTTATGGTTTTAGAACAAAGTTGGGACCTTTTTGTGTTTCATTTGGTCATTGTTTTGTTTTTCTTTGCTGTTGTATGTTTTGTTCTCCCCTGTACTCCACTGTGTCTTTATTGTTTTGACTAAACAACCCTCATTTGTTTTGCGAAATCTCTTATCTTTACTTGTTTTTTTATGTTAATGTCATTGTATGTATATTTATTACACAAATATCAGTCAGGGGAATGACCTGTACATGTTTGATGATAATGTGATGATACAAATCAGTGATAGCTAAATCCATGGCTTAAACGGTTAGTGCTATGCTAGTCTCGAGCACTACAGTTAAAGTCAGTTGAGCCAAATTGCGTAGAATTGTTCATCAGATTTGGTTTTTACTGGGATTTCCCTTAGTGCTGTTCGATATCGTAGAGAAAGGAAACAACCAGATTGCACCCGCCAGTCTTTTCTTAGGTTTCGTCTATACCCATCCCCGTCACTTCCGCAGGTCGATCTCTGGGGAAGGGCCCACTCAGCGCACGGCCCCGGGCCCTTCAAACCAGTCCAACGATTGCGAGTGTCATATCAGTGCCAACCTTCTGAGAATGACTTGTCTGGGAATAGTACTAGGAACACTAGGTCACTGTTACGAGAGTTTATTAACATTGTCTTGTATGGAACTTTTACTTTTTTATTGTTGTTGATTAATTTATTAATTTATTTATTGATCATCTGTCCCACACACTTCCTTTTTACTTACTACACCTTGTCCATTCTTCTACCTCTTGTCCTTGGTTACCCTGACCTCTTCATTCCTTCACTTCCCTAGATTTCCTGTTTTAGTTGGCTGGGTTATGGAGTCCCATGTCTCTGATAGCATGACCCCTCAGCCTTTGTATAAAGAAACAGCTAACTGCTTCACATAGCTAATGGTGCGAAAAGAAAAAGAAAAACTTAAAAAAAAGAAAAAAGAGGAAAAAGAAAAAATGGAAAAGACAGCTGCAACAGAAAGAGAGAGGGTTTAGAGTGGGGGTGGTAAAGGGGAGGGGGGTAGATGTAGGGCACGGGGTAATGATATCTTGACCGATGATGTGGAGGCTTGCAGACGAAGGTCCTTGGGCTGTCAGTCTTTGTAGAAAGCTGTAGATCCTCCAGTTCTAGAATCTTTACAAGTAGAAATAATTGAAAAAAGAAGAAATGTCAAAAAAGGATGATTATGACAATAATAACAAATGATGACGATGATGATGAAACCAATATCAATGATTATTCTGTAATATTATTAAAGGTATATTTCTTGTGCTTTGTAGCTACAGAACGTTTTTTTCTCTCCCCCCTTTTTTAAAAAAAAAGAATTTTGCAAACCGTTCTTATAATTTTTGCCTGTTCGCCCTGCATCGCGATGTCTTTACTTAGCCTGAATTACAGTATATGTATTGATTTTTGATTTGTTTTCGGAAGAAACCACTTTTTGGTGGCACGGCCCCGCCCCTTGTGCTGGAGAGGGCGGGGCTGCGCACGGCTGTACAGATTCATGCGCTTTCTCTTGGTTTTTTGAGAATTGTACTCAAACACCTTCCAGGTCTGCATAGAAAAGCACAGCTCTCACCTATCACACGTAGATTTGGAAAGATGTATCTCTCCCCCCCTCTGCCTTCTCAGTTGAAATTCAAAGAAAAGAAAAAACTGTACAATTACCTACACCAGTTTTGATTTTTCTTTTTTAATTCCTTTCTTTTTCTCTCCAAGTGAATGCTTTTGTGCTGCTTTTCTCCCTCTTCTTTAGTGAATGGTTGTTCTTTCATGTGGGATGTTCGTGCTGGAAAACCAATCGAATGTAGTGTTTACATTAAAAGCCACAGTTTTCATGACTACAACCTTGAGCTTTTCGGTTTTGATTGTTCTTCATCGCATGAGTGTTGTCATTTACTGTATATATACTGTAACACTGTGAACGTACCAAGAACTCAATTCATTCATTCAACTACACAAGGGTTTTAAGTTTATGTATTGTTATCGGAGGATTATAGAGGCAAATTACAGAGGCAAATCAGGTGAGAGTGTGAAAAATGCTTTTTTTACTACCCAAGGCATTAGGAACTCAAAGGGATAGAAAAACCACAGATCTTATCTCCCAATCCCAATTGTTTTGGGGCCTTAGCTCCACATACTGCTACTTAAGTAAGCGTTATTTACCAAAAAGTCTTTGTATTTGAAGCCGCTCCTACTCAACATCACAGTATACAGAGATGATTGGGGAAACGAAGGAAGTGCAGTTGAATCTCAGGGGACATAATTATGTTTCTGTGCCTCTTAAGTGTGTCTTTAACCAGACAGCGTTTGATGGAGTGGACGAGATGGTCAGTCACTCTATACAGCGTCAAAAGAGGAAGTGCCACTTTGTGCCAGTCTGACCGGATGATAATTGCAGTTTCACATGTGGAATGAGAGACAGAAAATGAGTTTGAGTGTGTATGAGTTACCTTAAGAGGATAAAATGCAGAATATGATGGCAATCGGAGAGATAATTGGTATCGACTCTGTCTTTTCCATCTCAACCCAGGTTTTATATAGCTAAAAGATAAGAGCTTAAATTTACACCAAATACTCAGAACTGAAATTGCAGCTGTATAAATACAGTATGAAATTATATTATAGTACTCAAGTTTTGCAGACTACTTAGCCTATATGTGACAGAAGCAAAATATACAATGTAGCAAGGGAACCCATGGCTCATTTAAATCATTCTTCTCCCTCTTCTGGTGGTGATGAGTAATTGCAGAAGCTAAATGCACTGTAGACAGGTCCATAGTCAGATTGAATGGAAACCAATAAGAAAACATTTTCTTTCACACATGATTATTTGCATAATTACAATTAAATAAATGTGGCAAATATTATGTGTCTCTACCGATATTCACACAAAACAATGTGTAAGGTAATACTGTAGGTACATACAAACATCACAGTGAGTGTATAATAAAAATATTCTGTTTAATTTGACACTTATCTCAGTGTGAAAAGCTGAACCCGCATTATCTAAACTGTATGTGTAGTAGGCCATTGTGCTCTGTGATGGTGAAGTATATCAACCATGTAATCGCACAATGATGAGTCAGTGTAGTGTCTTGGTATGCCCTAAAATTCAATCCCAGGACCCTGTCAGCTATTTATCCACAAACATACACATAAATGTACACACACACACACACACATTATTTATAGTGCTGCACCGCTGTCTGCCTGTTGCTAGGATACAGCCTGGTGCAGATTTAACGTGCAATACCCAATGCTTTCATCATTGGTATTATGCTATTTTGTCACAAATATTTTACTGTTAATTTGTAACTTCACACTGAATAAAACACAACATGAATTACTGACCAGGCCCAAAACAATATTTCTAAACATTTGTCTATTTTTTTTATAAAAGTATCAAGTAACATTATACCAAATTTCAAACCTTTTGAATAAATGAGATAAAACTAGTTTTTTAAGCAAAGGCTTTATATATTGTAATAGAGAATGCAAGAGATTTTGAAAACAATAGTGTTGAATGTGTGCGTGTGTGTGTGTGTACTATACTGTGCAGTACGCCAAGAGAAAATGCTGATCAAGTGTATATCATAAAGGTCAAGACCTCAAAGCTGCCGTTTCCATGGAAACTGCATCAATTACTCCTTTGTCCCATCACTGCTGGAATGATGTCAGCTGTTAAGTGCAGTTTACCTTTTCCTCTCCCAATTATAGCTAAACTCACTGCAATCAGTATGCAAATAGTATGATCCTTGGGGAGAAATAAAAGAACAGTTTTTCACAGAGCACCCTGCAAAGTGGCAAATATTTCAATACCTGCTTTAGTTAGAGGAACAATGATAGGGTTTATTACCGAATGCTATAATAATATAAGAAAGAAGGATATATCATTTAAAAGTTTCCTTATCTCTTATGTCTAAGTTACGCTTTGTAGTGGTATATAAGAACTCTAAATTCTTAAGATTGTGTTAGCTATTATGTGTGTAAGAGGGTGTACAGCAGGGGTTCTCAACCTTTTTCACCCCAAGGCCCCTCCATTGTTTTCAACAATATTCAAAGGCCCCTCTCCCACTCACAAAAAATATTTTTGAGCGTATCATTACCTAGAAAAACGTTTATTCATTATAAAAATGGCCATATAATTAGAAATATATAGGTTTTTAGTAAAAAATGTATTTCAATGCTCATTTTGTCTAATTTTAGTCATCATGAGTCATGTTGAGGCCCCCTTAGATGTCAGCTTCTAAGGCCCCCCTGTTGAGAACCACTGGTCTACAGGGTGTATACACTTAATTTAAAACTTTCTTTACATTTTACACTTAATAAAAAACACAAAATAAGAATGTTTTGCTTTCAAATATGTAACTTAATATAGACAGATTAATTTATTTAGTAGTAGCCTATTAGCCCAGTTTTATTACTAAAATTTGCTAATATAAATACATTTATATTTCTACGTTTTTAAATAGGCTATAATAGCCTATATGCTGTCCTTTTTATTGCACAGTCGTTTTATATTTTTAATCTAATCTATTAATTTTGTAGAAAATAAATAAATGTTATTTCTAAATTTCCTACCGTGTGTTTTTAAAATAGTTGTTTTCCCTCCACAACACTCGTTTTGATTCGTTCGTTCGCAAACATGAGATGAGCGACAGCAGAAAAGTCGTGATCAAGCCCTCCATCTGGTGGACAGAACCGGAAGTGACGCAGCCCTTTGCCTCGAGTCCGCACTGTCTGTCACGTTTCTCGGACATTTTTGGCCTTCACTTCCAAATATACGCACTTATAAAAGGAAGACATGCACGCGGACCGCACAAGTCGTAAGTCACTATAAAAAAGCACGCCAAAATACTTACCGGTGTGATCACTTTGCTGTAAATGTATGATGACGTATACTTATTTGGCCTGTTCAGGCAGCCAGCGTGGCGTGAAGTAACATTTCATGTGCACTCTGAAATAAACTGACCCCCACATCTTTACTTGCAAAATAACAACAGCGAACAGACGCTCGGATTTCAGGCGGGAATATCCTTCCCGCCTGAAATCTGAGAGTCGGTTAGGCTATTTTGCTTCGTCTCACTGAGTAACTCGTAAGTCGCCTCTGCCAGGCAGACTGACTAACGGACACCGATGCCAAACACGGTGGGTCTCGCCGTCTGACCTTGCAGCACCCCTTTAGGTTTCCCGACGGCACGCGTCCAGCAGAGACAACCGTACCCGCGTCTTGTGCCACTGGTGCGCGCTGCGCGTGAGTACATGACAGGCGCGGATTCTCCCGCTGATTCTCAGTCACTGACGTCGTCTTCTGTGCGGAGTCCAATAACCATGTGTGTAAATACAGCACAAACGTGACATAAACATGAACTATCAGCCTCCTGCGTGAGTTTTAAAGTAAAGAGAGAGAGAGGGGGGCACATAGATGACACAACTACACACAGTCGTGCATGATTTTTAGGTGGTCCTCTTACAAACCATTACAAATGACCCGCACATAAAAAAAGTCCGATCTGAATGTCATCAGACCTCTTACATGATTTCATACTCGTGTACAAGGTCATGTTTTTGCTTACAGCCTTTATTTCTACTAAGACAGGTAGCATGTGCTCAGACTTCCAGAGCTATGTTTAGCTTCACCAAATTGCTGGCAGGCTTTTAAATCACATCATTATCTCGACAGCACCTGAGCTTTGTTTAGCGCAGACACACACCAACAAAACCAAACTTGTATAGTCAGCAGAGCTATTATGTGTGTGGCTTGTTCGGCTGATGCAATTTAATATTTAATATTATAGGTGAACAAAAGATTACCCTGCTTATATTTTCGAATCACTTGAAGTGTTGCACGTTTGAAGACGTGTAAAATATGGGGGATTTCTTGATCTGTTGTTTATGTGTTGTTGATGTGCAGTTTTCTGTGGCAAGCAATTTAGAAAAAAGTTGAGGGCAAACTACCGAGAACTACATGCGAGAACCTAGTTCTTGTTATAGACATTGCAAAATAACATTTTCCACCAAAGTTTTCAAGTGACCCCTGAGTGAAAATGGATCTTTAGTGGTAAAGCCTTCTTTGTCCATTCAGCTGAAACCTTTTGGAAAAGACACCTAGCCTGTAGGCTGCGAGCACTCTGTCAAAATGGGTCTCCGAACGGTAACCACAGAATATTTCATTAATTAATGAGTGTTATGTGGTGCTATTAAAGCACTCACACGCCCCATTTGGCCCAAAGCACAGCCTTTTAACACATTAACTCACCACAGATCTCAATCTAATGCATGAGAAAGAGAAAGAGAGAAAAACAGAGATGGGCTAAAACTCATCATACGCAGTCTGCGAGGAGTCGTATCTGTCATATCTGCAGAACTGGCACACAAACTCAATTCATACAAGAATGTTTGTTGTCAGAATGAGATCATACAGTACTGTTTGATTCTAATGGTAGCACCTAATGTAAGCCTACAACACAAAATGAAAGCCAATATTAGAATGTTCATTTGTGAACCAGGGGGATATATAAACCCACCAGTTTGTGCTACTAAACGAATAATGTACTGGGCAAGTAAACTTTATTACGCCGCTTGTTGGAATGCTTGATTCTGATTGGCCAGTCGTAACATTTGCAGGTTCATTATGTAAGGGATAATGTACAAGCAGCCGGTTGTTATCGCAGAAATAAGACAGTGTGATCAGGACCAGACGCAAAGCAAATATAAATATGTCTTTTTTTAACATATATGACATATTTACAAATGATTAAACCAAATTGCCTGGTCGTGACAGTACAGCTTTCCTGTAGCTCAGTGGTTGGAGCATGGCGCTAGCAACGCCAAGGTCATAGGTTCCATCCCAGGGATTGCATAAACTCATACAAATGTAAAGTATAATGCAATGTAGGTCGCTTTGGATAAAAGTGTCTGCCAAATGTAAATGTAACATTTGAATGTCGTTTCTTACCTTAAAACTGAAAGTGTCTTTAGCTATTAGCAAATAAAACATTTCAAATTCACATTTAATGTCTAGATTTTTTCTCATGTGGCAACTGGCAAGTAGCTGTGTATTAAGCTGGATAATGTACAAGCAGCCGGTTGTTATCGCAAAATAAGCCCCTTCAGTGTGATACTTCGCGTCGGGTCCTTTCTGAGATAACAACTGGCTGCCTGTAGATTATCCCTTACTTAACACACGTTGTCTGTATAAAAGTTATTATAGACGGTTTCATCAGACACGCGCCTGGCCCGGAGTTAACTTCTGTTCTGTTTGGTTATAATATAACAATTTATATTCATATAAATTTATATTCATATTTTTTATTTATTATTAAAGCTACTCAACAATTATTGATTCTTTGCGGAAGTCTACCGTAAATGAAAATTGGGCCACATATGGCCTCCACATGTTCCTGCTGAAACATATGGGAAAGAATTTTTAGAATTTCAAAATGGATTACTTTAAATTGCAAAATACAATCTTTGTTTGCAAAATACAAACTTTATGAAGGCATTCCAAATGTCTTCATGGCTAGTTAGTGAGGACATCTCATGGACTTACACTACTTTCATACAAAGCTAATGTTTTTTTGATGATCCTTAACCTAACCTGTACAGTAGGCTACATAAACTTTTGATGTTATTATTTATACTAGTGGACCACCTAAAATATATTTGTATCAAACTTCACATAGTCTTTACTGTAATTCTGTACATTAATCTGACCGTTGAAGTGCTTAAAACATATTCAAAAGACACAATAACTGTGGTAAACCACACAAAAGTGATGCAATCTGTCTGCTGGATCTGACAGGGTCTGGATTTTTTCTGACTTTTTTATTCTCTCTCTGTCTATACCTCCCATTGTGTCCTGAGGGAAAAACTGGCAAAGAAAGAATAAGTAGGCTAGACTTCACTGAACGTGTAATTCTCCATATCATTATGGAAGCTACTGTTGTTTAAATTGTTTCATCTATCTATTTATTCGTCTGTCTTGCTATTTTGATTTGAAGAACTCTGTCTCTGTCCTTTTGTTTATCTTGGGTGAATTACAAACAGATGTGAATGTCTCAAAAAGTTAATAGCAGGAAAAGCCAAAAAGGAAAAACTTTTTATGTATCTCTTCTCCTTACCTGTATAGCTCAACTGCCACATGTAACTATAGCCTACACGGATACCTATGACCGAGCATCTCGATTAGATCTCACAGAAAGAAACCGAGCCCCCAGAAGTTGTGGTGCATTTAACGCCTGCGCACACAAGGTCGATAGTGGAGAGAATTGTGAATGGGGGGAGTATTTTGGGTGTACAGTCATAAGTCGGACTCCGAGGAGCCAGGAAGTAACTGTGAACCATGCAGCTCATGCGACGGATAAAGTAAAGCGAGCGAGCGTCTGTTGTCAGCAGTCGGAGATCACACGCGCGAGAGTGAGGAACAACAACAGCCAACAGCAAAATTTGTGCCAAATTTATTGCAGTTGTGCTCAGCGACCCCACAGGAGGCGAAAGACGAGGGACATTTCATATTTACAAGAAAGCAAATTTAACACTAGCTCATTGCAACACACTTCATCATAAGAAGAAAAAAGACGGAAGGAAATAAGTGCGGGACTGGGGAGTTTCAAGGCAACGCTTCTTTCTTTGCAAGTTTAGACCAGTCAAATAACTAAATTGATCACATCGCATTCAAGATGCCTCGGGTGGTCCCGGATCAGAGGAGCAAGTTCGAGAATGAGGAGTTCTTCAGGAAACTCAGCCGCGAGTGCGAGGTGAGCGCGATTCATTCGGTCAAGTGGCGGAAACAAAGTTGAATCTCTCGTCTGACATGAAAACAAGCGTGTCATCGCCTTTCTTAATCAGCTTCTGTAGGGACTCCTAATGCAAACAGCTGTAAAAGTGATTTACCCTCTCTCTCTCGAGGCAGGAAATTAAATGAATTGATTGAACAATAAACATCTTGAACATCTTAAACATCTATTCAGGTTTAAAAGAAAGATTCAGCATGTAAGACGCGCTGGGTTCCAGCTCAGAACATCACCCTTTAATTCTTGTCTAAATTCAAGTTTATTGACTTTTAAGACATATTATAGCCTACAAAGAAAAACATAAAACAATTTCCGTAATGTGTAGCCTACTTCATCAACTCGTTTTGTTTCTCAGCGCAGTTTCATCTAGCTTGCAAATATGCTCATCATTTGGGTACAAATTAGTTCACCTCAGGTCATGTGTGTTTTTAAAAAGCGATTCTAGTTTAAAGAAGCGCTTTGATCATGGGACTTGTTTTGTGGTTCTTCATCCCTGTTTACAGATAAAGTACACGGGTTTCCGAGACCGACCGCACGAAGAGAGACAAGCCCGCTTCCAGAACGCTTGCCGGGACGGCCGTTCAGAGATAGTGAGTACACTCACCTCACAGGACCATTTACTTGATAGGCTACCATTAATTTTACCATCCCGGCGGAAGGGTTGCTTGCTTATTTGGATGGATTAAACAGACATCCGGAAATATGCATGTAATGTCAGCAACCAAAACTGTAGTTTAGAATACTTCCTCTTATGTAATGAGCGCAAAAAAGTGCTGAAATAATTTTATTATGATCAATTATAAGCCGAAATTTAGCCTACATGTTGCATTTAATTCATTCAATTATTGATACGACACTGTAGAGAATTAGGCAATGCTTTAATATAGTATGACTTTAGGCTTCTTTTCATTCTCATAATGGGTGGAGATACTGGATGTGTCTATTTTTACAGCATGTTCAAAACTACACGGCGTCCGCATAATATTCTTTTAGTCGACCTCCATTTATGACACATATTTTTATTTGTTTGCTTGATTAATTTAAATTGATATTTTTAAATGATGATATATCGTTTTTATTATGTGTCATTTATCTTTTGTATCTCATGTTTAGAAGCCATTTTGAGATGGCTTTATACTGTTAATATTCTTAAAAGTAAATTACAAAAGATACGGTGTAATTTTGATTTATATCTGTTTTTGTGAATAAAAAAATGCTCATGTGAGATGTTGTATTCTAAAGCTGTATTGCACTATGGCGTTCCTATTTTTGTAGATAATTAGATTTTTCTGCAGGCAAAATTTAATCATCTGGATGTGTTCTAAAAATGTTAGTTAATCACTGGAGAAAAACACAATAATATTTTATTAAAGTGACAATGACTAAAGTTACTAAAGCAATATATTTACTAAAATAAAATGAATGAATATACAAATAGCAAGCATTTTGTTGCCATGTTGTTAAGTTTTTCTTTGTAATGATTTTTACAAAGTTATACATGTACACAAGTTCTTTAATCAGTGAGATGTAAATTATTCGCCCCAAACGTCAACAAGAGAAATATAGATTCTCAGACAAACACTTACTGCAGTGTAAAAATATCAAGATTTCTTCTTCTCTATGGAGAATACTCTGTATGAATGTGGTGTTTGGATGTTGTTTAATAGGATTTACAAGGTCACGTTTTACAAGCATATGTTAGTAGCCTATGTGCAACTGGTAGTTTTATTTTTAATTTTCACTTTTTATTTTAATATATTTTTGTAAATATACATTAACCATTATTGCAGTACACAATAGAGCACACTTCTGCATAAAATAGTGCACGCTCATTGAAAACATTATTGAATTATTGTGTCATAATTCAAAACCTTTACGGCACTCCGGTTGCTATTAATGCAAGCGAGGGGCTGCATTTAAAACAATTTATTGATTTTGTACCCTCTCCGTTTTTGTTCTCTGTCTTTGTCAGTCATGCACCCGTGCTTTCTGCCTATGCTCAAACTCAGTCTGGTGCAGCCTAGTTTGCCAGCACCAAGCATTGGTAAAATAGAATCAGATGTGTGTAACTCAATACCTCAAATAGAAAGAAAATGATGACTTCAGTTTTCATTTTGCGTTTGCCCCACCACCCCCTCCTCCCCATCTTTTCCTGATGTTTTGAGCCCTGGCCTTGGCTCCAGGCATTCTCCTATCCTCTCTGATGTGAAAACAGAAATGACGGGCTGCATAATTTATGTTCGGGCCTGGCTTTCTTATCCTGTTTGTATTGATTTCCCTCTAAAAGGCTTTTGTGGCGACCGGCACCAACCTCTCGCTGCAGTTCTTCCCAGCCAACCTTCATGGCGATCAGCGGCAGGCGCCCACCCGAGAATATGTGGACTTCGAGCGGGAGACAGGAAAGGTAGTTCTGATACATGTTCTTTTCCCATTTTATTCATTCCTCTCCCTTCTTAAACTCATCTCCATTTTAACCTCTCTCCACATCTTCCTTTTAAAAAAAGGTTTTTGTAAATGGGTAGTTCTATAAATGCACACCTGTGACCACATATATTGCTAGTGAAGTTGCTTTGTTGCCTGGCAGTAATAGCTGTTGCCAATTTTAAAAGCAAAAAAGATGCTCATAATATACAACACAAAAGTCAAAGTACAATCACTGTAATGCATTGCACATCTTCTCATGGGTTATTGTTTTAACACACTCACAAAATGGGACAAAAGTCTTGTGATAATGTCCCAGGGTAACAAGCAAAACCTTTTCAAAAACCTTTTGTCAGTTTCAGTTTGCCACACATATGATTTATGAAATCCGAGGAATGATTGGAAAAGTCATTTCTTTTTTCTTTCATCTCTTTTCTCTCCATTTCACACAGCAGATGAAGTGTGGCACTTTTTTGAACCAGACATATGCATGGTTCAGATGGACAGAACCCTTGATTTTCCGTAATGATACGTTTCTCTCAAACACATCGTAAGGAAAAACGAGCGCTTGAAGTATTACGCCTCAGACAGCAAGAAAAACAGTCTCTCCTGTTGGCACGGTTTTCCATTTTTTGTTGAAGCTTTTCAGTTTTATTTCTGTTGCAGTATTATTTCAGACACGCTCATTGGTTTCTAATTTTTGAATTGGTCTTTCAGCAACTCCCTCTTGTTTTTCTGGATTTAAGGAATGTTTACTCAGCCTCCCTAAAGCCATAAGAATGTAAAATAAAACCATACTGTCTATGCCCCATTTATGCATTCATTTCTTAAAGCTGCCTGTGTCCGTTAAAGATCTATAACAAAGAACTCTCTACACGTCAGGATTGTAATGTCATCTTTTATAAAGTGCATTTTTGCAGCGTGTTTTGTCTGACACTCTGTGAACAACATAGTTAAAACGGACACTCGGCTCCCCCGCATTCTCCCTTTATTGCAATAACGTGAGATCATTAGGAGATCAAGGTCAAATGTGACACATTCATTTCCCATCTTGTTTATTACAAATTCTCATGTTGTTATTTCTCCTGCTGTGTCTCTGTTCTGTGATACTGCTGAAAGGGAAATAAGTCATTGATACTGCACGGCATTCGGTCAGGCGTTTGTTATCTGCACACGCAACTAACGCATCTGTGGTGTCACACTTCCTAAATATGATACAGATTTAATTCAAGTCTTCTAAAGCTAAAAGAATCGTGCAAAGACGTGTTTACAGTCCATAAACACATCCTAAAGCCTGATTAGGAAATACGCTGCCGGCACAACAGCTTTATGGATGGTCGCACAAGACCAATTAAAGCAAACGCTCGGGCCGTATTAAATAGAAACCTTCGGTTCTTTTCGGGTCACCCTGGAGGCTTTTCCCTTCAAGTCTTTATGCAGAAGAGTGCTTTGCGTTAGACGTGTAAGGGAGGCACTTATTGGCTTTATTTGTGTGTTTACCACAAGCCCTCGCGAAGCTGGTGTTGGATCTCGTGCCGTTGCGGATCTCTTCACGGACGCTGCCTCACTGAGATGCGCTCATTAAAAATGCATCCGTGAGAAATCAATGGACCTTTTGGCCTCGAGGCTGACGGACTAATCTTTGGCTGTTAATTATTTAAAAGGGCGTGAAGGGTGTGCACGTCGAGCCCCGTGCTGACGGGCCGTCGAGCATGCGTGCTCCTGAGCCGCGGCTCACCGGTAATCCTATCCACCTGCCTGTCACCTCTGCCAGAACTCAGATCCATGCAGCTTTAATGAGCCTCACACCGTCTGCCTTCAAAATACAGCCCACGCGACGCATACCCTCACTCTCTCCGCTTCCTGCCTGACACACATGCCTGTTTCATGGCATGGGGCTTAGTAGACTTATGTTGCTTTGTTGCAACTACCTGTTTGTTACTATTGTTAAATAATATCAGTAAAATGCATGCTTAAGCAATGGGTGAATAGGATTTTTTGTTATTATTTTTGTTAGTATTTTGTTACCAAAAAATGTTATTCATAGGGCAATATGTAAATGAACTTTTTTTGGTCCAAAAACATCTATTTTTGAGATCAAACTTTTTAAGGCACTCTTTCACTTGTGTAAGCTATAGACAATGTATACTTTTATCTAGATATTTTCTTGTTTTCCTTCCAAATTTTTGTTTAAAGAGCTCTGTCACCTATTGTAAAATCTTCTCGAAAAAAAAAATGGAAATACAATGTCCCGGGCGAGTGCTCTTGACAGATTTATATCCGTGTAACACGTTTGGAGTTGGAGTTTCCTTTCTCTTTTGTTTGGAAGGAAATCCTGAATGGACAAACTCATCTGATAAGGTCTGTCCTCCCTTCCTCTCTCACTTTATTCTCACTCACATTCATTCCCCCAGTTTTCCTTTCATCTTTTAATTCTTCCTCTCTTCTCCTCCACACACACAAGCTCACACGGTGAACGTCTGACATGGTGAATTCCCTGTAGAGCAGTGAGTGTCAGGCCGGGAGAGATCATGCGTGCGCTCCAGCCTCTGCTTCTAATTAAACTGATTGTTAACCTTTTCCACAAACAGATCCTTTGTAAAAGTTAAGGTTGTAATAGACTACAACTGAAATATTGCCTTAACCGGAAAGCGCTCAGACTCGCGGGTGATCCGGACATGCAGAACCATCTTGTCATCAGGAATGTGCGATCGCCGCCTGCCCATTGGCCGATCTTGTCCTTACAAGACTGTCGATTGGTTTATTTCTCACGCCGTAAATCAGTCATCGCCATGGCAGTCGAGACTCACAGTGCCGCGTGCTGTGTTTTACTGCCAGACTGCCTGTAAAAAGCAGCTTAGAGGTTAAAGCAAAGTTGTAAACTATGTGACGCAAAGTGAGGCAGGAGCAAATTAATGAAGGCATATTTTATAGCTTGACTGATGAAATGACTGATAACAACTAGAAAATCATTATATTCACTTTAAAATGTGCCATGAGACATTATGATGACATGAGAAAAGAAGCGTTTATGTTTTTGAAGTCAATGGTTTAGATAAGGATTGAGCAATATATTTAATGTATTTATGATAGCTTTTATTTGGTTATTACGTTTTCTCATTTGGTTTCACAATCATTTGTCTCACAGGATGCATTAAGACACATTTTGTATAATGTCTCTGAATGGAACTTCAGAAGGAAAAGCGGCATTAAAGTCACTATGAAATCAAAAAGGAAGTGTTTTACACAGTGAAAAATGATTTATCTGTGCACACCATAATTTTTTAATTATTTTGCTCTCAAAAACATTAAGCTCTCTTCCCCCTCTCAATAACAACTCATGACGTAAGCAGAATAAAAGGGGTAAGACTATACTGGTGTATCAGGAAGAGAGTAATCGTCCACAACAGTCTGTAAACTGGCATTCAAATCTGCCTCCATTTTGTTAGCAACGCCCAACTTACAACAAACCAATCAAAAAGGGAAGGGCAAAATAAAGCCCCACCCTACATTTTTTTCTCATTTTAAATGCCATTTCACATATACATTACGATACAAAAAAGAAGTTAATCTCAACTTCCATTTTATGGTGACTATAAAGTTGGATTCTCTTCATTTTTTTGTGAGTTCCGTTTGCATCACTATTACATTTTTTTTTTAGAAGTTTGTTTATGACATTTTCCATATAAGCCAATGAATTTATATTTAAATATGTATTTGTATATGTATATGTATATGTATATTGTAAATTAAAATTATTGTTAATTTGGTTAAACACATTTCAATGATTAGTGTACCAAATAAACAGCCCTGGTGGTGTCGGTTATTCGGTCAGATTTATTAACGGACAAACATTATTTTAGAGGAACCCAAGGTTTTTCCCCCTGTCCCAGAGCTTCTCATGGCTCTCACATTATTGTGTAAATGTTTTTCTCCTCTGATGAACTCAAATATGATGACAGACTCAGTTTGCAGGCAAAGTTTCAACTTGTACCCCTCCTACTTTCTTTGTTGCCGACGCCAGACACAGCCATAATGTTCTTCCTCCGTAACCCTCACCTCCTTACCGCCACGTTCTTTTCTCCTGGTTTGAAAAGCAGAAGTCGTGCCTGGCCAGTTTAAACTTGGCCTGTGGTGGGGGACAGTAGTATTATCTGAGTGGGCCGGAGCTCCAGAGCTGAAGCACAGGCTCCTAGTGTCACTGCAGGCTAATGGGAACCAGCTGTGGGGAAGGTTTAAATTTAGCAGTAGCTAGCACAGCATTAGGGAGGAGACTTTAACCCTGTCCCAACCAGTGATCTGCGGAAGCTACGTGGAGTGCGAATTCCCCTTTGTACAGTAAGTTTACCCCGTGTCAACCCATACGAGAGCACGGGCCTGTGGTGGTGTCATGAAGATTCATGAGTCTTTCTTTGTTTTTAGCTGTAGATGGGTGTGACACCTGTTATGAATCGCTCGCTGTTTTCACCTCTTGTCAGTTTGCATTCATCAAATAAACACTCTAAAATTCTAAAGTGGCTCATGATATTTATTTACATATCACAAAAGATGCTAAAGAGAAGCTGCAAAGTACAGGGAATTCCATTGTGTTTGGTTCAGTCATTAACCATTCTTCAGTGAATGAGCATTTTGATGTTAACTTTTGATGCTTACACAAACGTTTAGTTTAGTAGCTTCGGGCAACATTCTATACTGCATGTTAAGAGAAAGCCAGCATACAGTTTCATACAGCTTCTGTCTCCACCATTTAAACTCAATCTTGTTGAAATGCGATCTCCTCCGCGATGGAAGCTTCAGCTGTAAGGCTTTACGGAGATCTGATGCTTGGCGCTCTTTCCTTCTTTCCTCTGTTCATTCGTAGAGCCCGTGTGTGGTTTTGACTTTTTTATGCAATGCAGAAATTGGGTCCGTCTGCTCATGCCAAGAGCCTTGAGTTTGTCATTCCACTTTGGAAGGGAGAGAGCAGTAAGAGAGTTATAAATTGATTGGCTGAGAGCTTATAACGGCAGCCAATTTCTGCCTGAGACCCTCCACAAAGCGCTGGATGGTGGGCTATCGGTACGCGAGCCTGCGTAAGGCAGTAGGCAGTTCATAGGCATAATGAAAGAAAAATAAGCTATGTCATGTTCACATTAAGAGAACTCTGGTAAAGGATAAATGTGTTAATTCTTCACACAATGAAATGAAGCCTTTTAGAAAAATTTTAATGGTCCGTTCTAGTCTTGTTGTATGAACTTTTTTTAGATTATTCGTTTATTGCATGGAATAAAATTGAATGTAAATGAATGAAAATATGTGGATATAGTCATGAAGGTATTTTTAATGTAAGTTAATTGTAAAAGAATTCAGGTTGTGACAAAAATGTTAAGTAATTATGTTGAATTACTCAAAAAAGCAGAAAAAAAGCAGAAAAAGTTGTCAGTATTGTCATGTATTTATGTAAATGATGAAAAATTCATGCATGTGTGTGCGCATCTGATTCCGTACCAACGCTCGGGCCCCTGTTTTGGAGTCACGTCGGGGCGTGGTGTTTTCCTCTCTTAGACTATAAATCTTCACCATGCTTGTGTGTGTAAGAATGTTCGCTCGAGGGCAGATAGCACGGGGAAGAATCGGACTAAATGACTCCATTATGAAAAGGCTCCAGTCTGAGGCCTCACCACAGGAATTGGTGTTTTAATAGTTATGCGTTTCCAGAACTATTAAGCATTTTCCAATTCTGATGTGTGTGTGTGTACAGTGTGTTTGTGTACAGTTGTGTGTGCGTACGCATTTGTTTACGTGAGTCCGTTTATTCATATATGCATGTCTGTTTCTCATAGGTTTTCTTGTGTGTATGAATGCTTGTGTGTGCATGCTTCACTTAGTTAGCACATATCTATATTCATGAGTAGTCATGTGCCACGGAACATGCCGTGGCGCTGCATGGCGCCAGTTTGACAGTTAACTCCAAGACAGAACACGTGGGGGTGAAACGCTGATGCTCGCTGGAGAAAATCAAACGAGGAGCAGATGAAGGCCTCTCATCTTCCTCTCTCTTTTTCCCTGCGTGGCTGAGGTGAAATATTTAAGACTATTCTGCCATTATTAGGTACTTGTTTGTCAGTGTGCCTTCTTGAAGTTGTTGATTCGAAATCATTTGACTGTAGTGAGTTGGATGACAAGTTAACCTCGAGTTAAACAACACAACATGTGACCTAATCGAAAACAGAGTTACACAACAGAGTTAGTTCCAGTCCTCGAATCTGATTGGCCGAGCTATGTAGTTCTGATATCTTTGTTTAGAAATATTTGTCAAAAATAGACAAAACAGTGTCCAAATTGTGTCTAATATTGTATAAAAGCAATATTGCACTCCAGATTGTTTTGTTACACAATTGACCATAGCTTATCAGTCTAACAGTCATTTTCCCTGTGCAAAAATCACACATTAAAGTAATTGTAAAGATGTTTGAGAGCACATCTGAGTGATAATTGTAATATTTCTTTACCTGATACATTAGGATAAACAAACCAAATTTCTCAATTTCTCATTACATTACAACTGTTTCAGGTTAGCTTTCACTAAGCATAATGATGCTGTTCTGAACTCTTATCTACGTGACAGGTTTGGAAAGTCAGACAGAATGATAAACTACGGTTTACGTATGAGGAGTCTCATGTTTCTTAGCATCTCAAACGGAAGCTGCCATGCTCACCGATTACTTGTCAATGACATCATCAAAGCAAACCTGCTAATTGATTCCTGCTGCTTCCATCTCGTTCATTGCGCTTCAGACCCCACCCCCACTTTCATGTCTCTGATCTGATCCCAATATGTTTATAGTTTAAGCAAAAATGGCCTCTTTGTGTTTGACCACGCAGCACCTTCCTCAATGGGAACTTCACAGAAGGCCAGCAGCGTAACTCTTAAGATGATTCTAAAGAGAAGAAGAAGTGAGAGAAATGCAGAAAGGGATGTAATCGGAGGGTGGACGCTTTGTCCATCGTATACTTGCCTTGCCCCATAGGGATTCAATTATAGCGCCCAGCTCGGATTTCTCAAGCACGTCTCTCTGCCTTCCAGTCACACCCTTCTGATCAATAAGCTCTGCAGGAACACAACACATCATCATCACATACTTCTTTGTGCCCGTTCCATATGGCTCAGCCCGTCAGATATTAGGCATCTGTGAATCACACTGCTTGAAACTTGCACAGTTTAACCGATTCTTGCTATTTACACTTCTGACTTGCCACTGTACAATGGCTGTAATTGATCACAATGCTCAATTAAACATCGCAAACATAAACCTTGGATGAAATTGAGGCACAGCTAAATTGACGGGGCCATTTAATAGTAAATTTGATCCCTTTTAATACTAAAGACTCCACAAAGACAACAAGACGTGTTAAAGCAGAAGTGAGTTAGTGTTGAACAGTCATATATCAGTTTTTGTCATTTCTTTAGGAGGTTATGCAAAGATTTTTGTGGGACCTTCTTAACTGCAAATATAGATGATTTTTGACTATATGGCCAGGCAAAACTCGCCTACTTTGTTATTCTTACAACATGGTCCATCTCCTTTTTCTTGGAAACATGAAGGTCCGCTCAGGAGACCAGCTTTGCTGTTTGAGTTGGATCATAATGAGAAAGAGAGAGAGACATTTTTCCTATTCTGGTTGTAATGCAAAATGTACTCTCTTCCTAGTGATGATGCAGGTTTTCAAGTAATGTCAGTTCTAAAATTGTATTTTCCATTCATCAAAAAAATGTTTCCAACTATGAGTTTTAAGCTAAAAAGTAAAATGAAAGTAACCACAGTATTATGTTTTTTATTCTAAGCAAAGTAAGCATGTATTTTTAGGGTATGACCATGTCAAAAAATCCAAAGTCTGAAAATGTTTTTATATAATGTGAACTTTACACTCATTTGCGTCACATTATTTATGACATGCAGCAAAAAAGAAAAGAAATGCAAGCAAACTCCAGCAAAAAAGGACAAAGACAGAAAGAGGCAGTATTCTTTTAATATTAGCAGAGTGCATGGGAATGGTGTTGGTGGTATGTCAAGTGTTTGTGAAGACCCTTTGCTCTTGACTCTGTGTCAGACGTTGCTGTTGTCTGGGCCAGATCTTTTTGGGTGGTTTTCTGATTCTTCACTTGTACAAGGGTCCAGGTGAGAAATACAGCAGCTCTGTGCGGTTTAACATTCCTGTTGCTTGATTCCAGGAAAGAACCTCCTCTCAAGACACAGGTGGAGTACGGCCACTGTCCACTCTTGTGACGTATGTTTGCATCTGTGACTGTGCATGTTTAACAGCTTTGTATTGTCAGAAATGTCAAATTATACAATGGAGGATGTTTTGTCCTCTATTCATTACATCTTTCAGAGCGCATGAAGATTCACATAGATCATTTAGATAATATTGAACGAATGTCTGTACAGTAGTACAAGTGGAATTGAATTTTTGAAAGTAGAATTTAATCTCAGAACTCTTTGTTTTTTTATGTTTTCCCAATGTTGGAAAAAAGCAGAGACGGAGACAGTGTGGCTGGGTTGTGTCGCCAAGCTCTGGCCTTTTCTTTCCAAGATATTTACTTTTACAAGCATCAGTGTCAGCAGAACTGTGTTGTTTGGAGACCTGAAGTAATGAAGCCAGCCACCACACTTCATCCCCAATGTCATTTAAATGTCCATCACTAGCATAACTACATTTCGTTGCTTTGTACTTGTACATGTGTAATGACAATAAAGTTGAATCTAATCTAATCTTTTTATAGTCTAGTCTAAAGCTACATAAAGTTGTTTTTTACTATATGATATATAGATACTTTGAAATTAACTGAATAAAACACATACTTTAGTATCAGTGAAACAAAAAGATGTAAGCCTAAAATACTTTATTTATACATAAACATTAGTTATTTGTATAGGTAGTCGTTTTTGTTCTATGCAAAGGTGTAGCTTAATTGTAGGTTGTAGGGGGTTGTGGGCAGGGACAGAACGAGGGCAGTACGACCCTAATGGACTGACACTTCTTTGTCTTTATGTTTGTGGCAGGTGGTGTGGGCAGAAAACTTTAGGCCTTCAGGGCTTACGCTTTCCTCTGCGAGCTAGTGCATTAACAAAAGAGGGCTTTTGTCGGTTAATTTGGATATGTGCACGTGGGAGTGTCTGGAGTGCGTGTGCGTGAAACAATACTGCAAACGTTTAGTTGCTGCCTGTCTCTGATTACACAGAGAAACATGCCCTATCTCTTCGGCTGCTTTGCCTAGACGTGCTCAACACCTGCACCGGACCGCACCTGTTTTGTGTGCGTGTGGGTGTGTTAGGTGCTCAACTGCAACTCGACACACACTTTTGGCATATTTGCGTGAGCATGATGTCACACAGAGAAAGAAACAACAGTACTGGACAGGGTCTTTAAACTTAAAGTGGGCGACAAGCAGACAAATACCCTACAATAAAGGTGCTTCACGATGCCATAGAATAACTTTTTTTTGTCTAAATGGTTTCATAAAGAACCTTTAACATCCAAAGAACCTTTCTGTTTAGCAAAAAAAGAGATGGTTCTTTAAAGTCCTGGTGAAATAAAAAAATAACAATTCCTATTACTTCATGGAATATTGCAGTGTTTGTTATAAATAGTTTATCAGTGCGGGTCATTCACTTTTTAAAATTCACGTGCCCTCATAATCTTTAATAAAAATCTGAAAATGCACTTCCGCCCTCTAGTGGCTATCCGTCTCAGATGATGTCAGTTAGACGGCTTGGGTGGAGCATTTGTTAACTCCTCCCCTTCAACTGTCAGTCTGCTGCTAGTTTCATTTCAAAATGCAATGCATGTTTTTATACATCCAATCAAATGGCAGTGGAAAACACAAGCCACGCCCACTATTTTTCTCAGTCGATATTCCATAGCACTCGGAAATGCGTCAGAATACGGAAGTAAAAACGATTGCAGCTTCCAGTTCACTGGGACTTCAAAGAACCTTTGACTGAATTGTTCTTTGTGGAACCCAAAATGGTTCTTCTATATCACCTTTAATATAAATTAATATATAGTGAGATGTATAACTAAAAGAGCATAGAGATTGAGTGTTTTCAGACAATACGAGCAAAGCAGTATCTCTCTTTCCAGTATTAACCTTCACTCCCTCCCATCTCGACGGATTGTAGCTCTGCTGTATATCTGTGTGTGTGTCCTTGGGCCCTGTTAGTATCTCTTTATTGAAAGAACAGCTGCCTTTTGCTCTTACTCATAAACACATACACACTCAGAGATATGACTCAGTGTCTGTGAGGGTGGATGGAGAGTCGTATGTCATGTCTTTAGCTGTGGAGGAGGATCCGGCTTTCAGGGCCATGAGTCAGGGAAGCACCCGGGATGGATGGAGCACCAGGGAGGTTCTCACACGAGGGGTCTTTTGCTCTACAGGAGAATGGGCCTGTGTCCTCATCCCTTTTTACGGCCATTTTAATTGAGATATTACATACAAGGCATAATGTTTAAATGCTTTAAGTTTAATAATGGACCTGGATGTGAGGAGAGGGTCACAGCGCCAGCCTGGCTTTGTTATAGTGCCGTGACTCACACAAATCTCAGTGAATCTACAGATTTGAGTCACAGAGCTGATACAGCACTTACATGTGAAATTAGGTTCTTATGCACTCTCGCTCTCTCTTTCTGAACATAAAGAGGGAAAGTCCAGTAAAGGCCTTTTGAGGTCACTGACTCACATATGTAAAGAAACACACATAGGCACAGTTTCTCTAGTTACATTATGTCTTTATGTGTGAATAATCCAGCGATCAGTGACTGCAGCATAATTAGCACTTGTGTGGGATCGCACACAAACACACACACACACACACTTGCTCACAAAAAGCTCCACTCATGAGGTGTGGGGACACAATGGCCCTCTGTCAGCGTTTGTGTAAGTGTGTGTGTCCGTGCTCACCCCCCGACTCCTGGCTTCAGACGCTTCTCTGCTGGTTTTCCTTTTCCCTTGCATGCTGCAAATCTGCCGATGATGGTCTGGCACGTGGCTAAACAAAGGGGCAGCTCGCCAGCACGCCGGTCACCCACCCCACTGTTGCCACAGCGACAAGCACTGGATCTCCCACTGCCCGGCTATTTAATTCAGTTTAGTTTTGCTCCAATCATGTCAGCTTAGTTCATGTTTTTGTCATTCAGTTATAGATCAATTTTAATTCGATTTATATTAAATCCATTTCATTCTGTTGTAGATGTTACACATGACCAACTCGATCTGTAAAATGTTATTAGGATTAAAGGGATAGTTCACCCAAGAATGAAAATTCTGTCATCATTTACTCCCCCACTTGACATTTCAAAACCTGTATGACTTTCTTTATTTCTTCCACTGAACACAAAAGAAGTTATTTTGAAGAATGTTGGTAACTGAATAGTATGGACACAAAGCCAATGTAAGTTGCAGTTGTTTGGTTACCAACATTCTTTAAAATATCTTATTTTGTGTTCGGCAGAAGAAAGAAAGCCATGCAGGTTTGAAATGACAAGAGAATTGATGACAGAATTTTTGATGTGATACATTTTTTTTAAATATAAAAACTCCAAAAAGTTTTATACATTTTATAGTAAAATATGTGATAAAAAGTCAAACATTTTAATATAAATTCAAACATTTGTCATCAAAATCTTCCTAAACCAAATTTTTTAACTCTATAATCTTACTGTTTGGTCTCAGTTGTTTCTATTTTTTCACAGAATTTTAGGAGAAAGTTGATATCTCAGTTGTAACTTCATCACCGTTCTTCTGAACTGTAAAAGTCTGAGAAATGCAATTTTCTGGTCTTCTTGTGTTGCTTTCTATAGAAATTGGGAAAGTGGAAAGCTGATAGCAGAGAGCAGCTAACATGGTTTTGTGTGTATGTTGCCAGATCCCTGCGTGTACAGCTCAAGAAGTTTGTTTTTGTTCTTCTGCAGATGCTGTAGTTGTGGTAAACAATCTCCCAATCAGACTTTCTTCAAAGTCCTTTAAACTCCCCTTTCAATTAGTGCCTTCCAATTAAAGACATTTGTTTAGGCCTACCAGCAATGTGTGTGCTTAAATATTCCCAGTAGAGCCGATGGAGTGCTGTGTGTGGCCTACACTCCTAATGAAGGCCTTTTTTCCTTTGCTTCTATCCCTCTCTCTCTCTCTCTCTCTCTCTCTCTCTCTCTCTCTCTCTCTCTCTCTCTCTCTCTCTCTCTCTCTCTCTCTCTCTCTCTCTCTCTCTTTTAAGTGAAGAAGGTACTTGGCTGCCACTATTGGCAGCAGTGCAAGTAACGTTCTGCTGGTTTCATCTTATTTCCTGCGTGGATGTGTGGACAATGATGCTGGCTGGATGGGTAGCACTGTGTATGCTTCGTTATGATTTTGGTATAATAACATTTAAAGTATATGTTAGGGGTTAACGCGTATTTTCGAAAGTGCTCTGGTTGCATTTTTAAGTTCTATATTGGAATATTTTTGAATATTATTAGTTTGCAGGTCTAAAGATGCGTGCAGGGGACGAGTGTGTGTCCTTGTGTCTGCGTGCGTGTGTGTTTAAGTGTCGGCAGAGTGTGGGGGATGTGGGAGCTGACGTTTCGTTTTGAGGAGGAAGTCTGTGGTCGAGCCGTTTTCTACAATCCCCACCCCCCCACACACACACTTTTCCTTCACTATGTAGCTGCATTTAAAAAACCCTCACCATCTTTACAGATGTGGAAATCATTTTAGAGTAGTGGGTGTGGGAGGCAGGGCTTCGTTTGTGAAGCGTGGGATTCAGGCTGTGTACTGGCCCATCTGAGACTGGACTGCAGCCTCCCCTCGCCCCAAAGCACCATGGGAAGGCCTTGGGTTTGGCCCGCTCGTAAATGAAACCCCTGTGCTAGTCGGGCTAGAAATAGCCCTGCAAAACTGCACGAACGCGGGACTGCACATGCATCTAACAGAAAAACAAACTCGCCCCAGTCCACATCTGACAACGCCTTTCAGCTCCTGTTTTCATTTTCTAATTTATTCCAGAATATTTGTTTACCATGATAAAAAAAACCTGACTCTCAAGTCATAAACCACAACTTCTTCTAGCTGGAAATATATGTGGAGTGTTGTACAAGCACTTATGTACTTTTCTGCCTCCAATTGGTGACATTGATCAGACATTAAACTCTGCACATCTGCCTCTTATATCTTCCTTCCCCCATGCCTTGTTCCTCCTCATGACTCCTGCTCCCTGGAGAGGTGCATGGTGGGAAACAGGATGTCACCCACTAGGTGGCATGTCTCAACACTGCACTTCCTGTTTTCTCTATCTTATCTGTGACAGTCACATGTTTGTTGTTTAATGGCCTGTTTAATGAAGACTCCCATGGAACCTTCAGGTAGAGGTGATCATTTATCCCTGCTGGTTCACTTAGTAGATTTGATTTCATGGGGGAACTCTGAATACATGTTTTTTTACCCATGTTACAAGCTTTTGCTGCCAGGTGCTCCCTGCTGACAGCTATGATATGAGTCAGTATTCAGATATTTGGCTTTGAAGTCACAAAGGTATGGACTCGAGATTCAGGCTCTTTTCAAAGTAAATGAATAAAAACAGGTTAAATTGAGATTTTGAAAGATTCTAAAGATCCTTTTTTAAAAGGTTCTAGGAAAGATAAGACCATCCTGATCTCTGCTGATGTTTTTGCTAGAAAGCAAATAAATAATAAATAAATAGAAATGTATACCTATTTTATATAAAATATTATATTATATTGTAAATGATATTAAATTATTAGGTTGTATCGTATCATATCAAATCAAAATATTATATTATATTTATTCAATCTCTGATTATTTCCTTTCTTGATCTCAGTCAGTTTGGTACCAGTTTCAGCCACTTTCAGAATTACCATAGATGATAGACATTCAAAAAAATTGTGGATAAACATGCAAATCCATTATATTTGAATGCTGGCTTATGCCACACTCTCCAGCTGGGAGTGACTGAACAGCTGGTGAATCTAACAGTCGGTTTAAGCACAAGATGAACTAAGTACAGAAAAATCCACCCACACCATATCACACAGATACCTTCTGCTCACAGATTTAATTCTAGGAATGAAGAGCGTGTCAGTTTGTTTTTCAGTTAATAAACATAATTTGCTGTGCATCTCTTCCTCATGCCTCAACAAAGCAGTACGTGTGGCAAAGCTCCGGGGAACAAGCGTGTTCAGACTGCTCTCTCTCTCTAACTGCCCTATTGTGTGTGTAAAAAAGAGAAAGACTTTGAAGTTGCTGTGACTCAGTCATAGCACAGTGACACACACAAAACACATGATGAGAGCAACATTTTTAAAATGCTAAACGTATGAGAGAGCTGTATATTTACAAAGATGCATTTGAAGTGAAGAAAGGAAATATCAAGTTCTTTGTAATATCTTAATTGTTTTCGAGACAGCAGTGAGATTTTATCTCACGTCACTTAAGTATTTCATTTCAATAGGGCTCAGATTTCACACCAAATCAAAAGTCTGAAATGTTTATATAAACTAAAACAAAACTCCGGTTTTTCTAAAGGATCTAATTTGTGTCTTATATTTATTGGAGAAACTCCCTAAGTCTTGTGAGCTATGAATAGAGCTTAAGGGACCTACAGTATAGTCGGCAAGATAGAGAAAGCGAGAGGTGGCTGAACAGATGCATGTAAACCCGTCTGTCTTGTCTAGGGCCAATAGGCTACGTGGAGGGCCCGGGATTGTTTTGGCTGTCTGAATCAAAAGCCTCTCCGGCTGAATTCAATCCCAGTGTTTACTCGTTCTCTCGTACGCCCCTCCCGCCTCTGCTCAGCTCCACAAACACACAATGTCTTATCCTTACAGCTACCCCACCCTCCGCTGCTGTCTACCTCCACAGACTTTTCCTTTTGCCATCTCGCGCACGCGTTTGTTTAATAAATATGCCCCGAGTGTACAGAGGTACCACATTTCAAACCCCAAATCCTTGTTGTAGTGTCTTCTGAATGTTTCTTGAGCACTTTGAACATTTTGTCATCCTCTTGTGATTTAAACATTACAGTGTATTATTGTCAAATGGATAAACAAGCACAATTTGACTATATACACTACTATACTAAAGTATTCTGCTAATCATTAATAATCAAGAGATAAATGGGGAGTGAATTATGACAAATTTAACATGACTTATTAAACATCCATGCATTTTCTGTTTGAGCCATATTCTTGTGTTCATTGTAAAAACAATTGGGGGGTTAACTTAAAAAAATAAGCAACCTGGCTACCTTAAAATTTTGAGTTCATTTGACAAAAAAAATGTTAGTTAACTAAAGAATTTCACACAAACTTGTTATGTTAACTAATATTTTTAAGTTGAATTAATTCAAAATTTTAAGGCAGCCATGGGTTACTTATTTTTTTAAATTGAACTAACATTTCTTTTTTACAGTGTTGTAGTAGGCCTAGTGTAATGTAAAGAAAAATATCTGGACTTTTCCTGGGGGGACCAAAAAACCCTCTTTTAACAAATGCTGAAGTCCCTTAGTCCCTACTGTAACATACTGTAAACAATTAATACACACGTAAATTCATTCAGTGTATTACTTGAACCTTCTGATCATTGGGGGGTGTCTCGATTACTCATCACGTTCGATATACAATACAAAATGAAAAACAGTGGAGGAAGGGAGTGAGAGAGAATACTGCTTTTCTCATATGTCTACGTTGTTGGCACGGCTCCAATGAAAACTGTGTGTTTAGGCTGATGGAGTTATGAATGTTCTCTCTGGATGAAACCCAGGAAGACTTTTTAAATTTGTTATTAATGACCTATACGGCCTGTATTTGTTGGGAGAAGAAACTGTTTGAGTTGGACAGATGAAAGCACAAAAGGATCCGAAATGATAAAAATATATGTAGGTTTAGATTCACATTCAGCATTTGATTTTATATGTATGGTATGGCCCATTGTGCCACGTTGCTTGGATGAT
The DNA here is from genome assembly GCA_026939265.1 of Oreonectes daqikongensis. Lineage (NCBI taxonomy): Eukaryota > Metazoa > Chordata > Actinopteri > Cypriniformes > Nemacheilidae > Oreonectes > Oreonectes daqikongensis. Next base: position 6,631,373 of record JAOTQM010000187.1, read on the forward strand.
TTGCCTTTCAGTCCTCAGAGATTATTGTATTTCTGCTATCTTTGAAGAAATACGCTTTTTCTTAAACAATTTGTTGTAATTTTGCTCTTTAATTCCACAGTGCCGTATTGTATTTATGTGGCTGTATCGTCTGGATTAAAATCATAATGTAGCTACAGATATGATTTCAGTAAGACTGTTGACTCGTGAGTTTGGTTTGTGTTTAGTTGAACTGCTACAGAGCTAAGCAGGGTTTATTTTTCTTACCTGTTTTTTACGGCTGTGGGGGACACAGATCACAGCCTACAGAATATCCTGTAGAGAAACATTGTGGAAGAGTTTTCAGGGGGGCAGGTGCGGAGGTGGAGGAAGCAGTGAGAGGTTGTTTCGAAAGGGAACATAGTAATGGCAGAAAGCCCTTCACTGCTGACAGGAAGCCTACCGTTTCCTCAGGTGTGACAACACTGACACATTTTCAGTCATGTGACTTGTGTTTTCATATCATTTTTTGGAGTCAGATATTTTATGGTACATTTGAGGTAGGTAGATTTTTCTTTAGATCATCATTTAAACAGTTTTTTATTTTATTTTTAAGGCAGTTTTGTATTTACTGACTACTTTATTTATTAGTCTTGTATAGAGGGACAGAACATTTTTAAGAGAAACATTTAAAGTGATGGGACCCAAACCTGTCTGCTCATAGGAGCACCACAGCTCCAATGTGTCACCACTACACCACGACTCTGACATTAATGGTTAATAGAATGATTGATTTAGTTGTAATGATGTAATGTTGTTGAGACCTGCAAAGAGGTTGTGGTTTATCTTGTGATTTTGGTAAACTTTTCATTAGTATAATCCAACAGGTAATTTCACACAGATGTTTACAAAACAAAAATATGTTTTAGTTTTAAAGATTTGGTCATTTCTGTAGCAAGAATTTGCTCTAGACGGCTTCATCGCACGCACGTGGCTGGCCCAAAGTTAACTTCCGGTCTGTGCATGTTGATCTGTCTGACTAATGGCTAATAAAATAACTATTTAACATTAATTTATATGAACATTTTATTGTATAATAATTGTTTTAAATGAACAATTTGTTGAATTGTATTGTATATTAATTTTATTAAATAAACAATTTGTGGAATGGGTCGTGTAACTTTGTCACATTTAAGTTTAGTCAAGAAACGGTTCTTCTACTGGTAACCTAAATAATACTAGACATACTTTTAACTTGCTAGCTAATGTTGAGGAGATCCCCCCTTCTATGTAAAGCGCTTCGAGTGCCTAGAAAAGCGCCGCTATATACAGTAAATGTAACAAATTATATTATTATTATTAATGTCATTTGCTTATTTTGTTTGTTATCAGCAGTAATGAAATGTTATCTACAGTAATAAATATAGCATATAGTAACATCTCATTTTTGATACAACAATCATATACTTAAACCCGACAACATTCACAGTTAAGTGGGTAGGAAACCAGGCCAGAAAACAGTTTGATGTGACACACAGCTACACATCGCTTAAAGGACTGCAGTAAATCTAGACAAAGTCCATGTTGTGTCTGTTTTGCTGGAGTGTCTGTCTGGCAGGTTTCTCCAGCAGTCACCACTGGCCAGTGTGGCACTGTTAGTATCCAACAACACACAGCGGTGTGATCCAGCATTCAGTGTTCCAGCGTTTTTCTGCTCTTGAGGAGAGCAGCACCATGAAACTTCACTCATATCTGGTGACTCGGGTGGCTCATTGGTTTTGGCGGGTAACGCAGAATACGTGCGTGCGCGCGCGTGTGTGTGAGTGTTTATAGCTGGCCTCTTTCACTGCGCTCTCCTGCAGATACAGAAATAAACAGCACCCACAGACCGACAGACTGCACGCTTTTGTCTCAGCCTGGATTCCTCAGTGGCAGAGATGTGATATTCCTGTGGCTGTGAGCCAGACAGACAGTCATATACCCCTGTCTCCCACTCATCCCACTTTCTCACTTACTCTCTTTCTCTTTTTTACTCTCTAGAGTCAAACAGAGTCACATTCTCCACATCTCTCCAAGTCTTGCTCACCTTGTCTTTTTGTGTTTTGTCTGTTTCTAATAGACAGCAATGGGATTTAATAGAGATCAAATGTTGCCTATGCACAGTTTAAGAAGCGATCTCAATAATACCTCAGCCAATTCTTTCTGATAGCAATGTTATTCACAAATAGATACTCTTGCATTCTGTTAGCTGGCTTATTTGTGTCTCTTTATTTTACCTTAAGGAGTTTTAAGTGAAGAAAAACTTAAGACATAACTAAGAGCTCAATTAAGTCATCTGACCCCCCACACCCCCTCGTGCTCCCACACACGGATGTAATCATGTGGCCTCCCGTGCTGCCGTGTGCACTCTATGTGCTGTATAAATAAATTCAGACAGGCTTTGCCTGTCTTTGCTAGCCGAGCATCGGTGTACCCTTACTCTACTATGCTGGCCTCTATAAATAAATACCCTCATCACAGGAAGCAAACATTGGAGGCTGCCCTACAGTATTTGGCTCTCGGCTGGTCCAAGAGGTACGGCAGGAAGACACCGAAAAAAGTGTAATGGTTATATGTGTATATCTGTGAGTCTGTTTCCACAGTCGAGTTATTACTTTTATCCAAACTTACAGTGCATTCAAGGTACACAGTTTATCAGTTTGTGGGTTCCCTAGGAAGTGAACCCATGACCTCAGCAGTGCGAGTGTCATGCGCTTCCATTTGTGCTACAGGAACATTATGTGTTTAGACAGTGTTTTACAATTCAAATGACCCAGTGTACAACCGGGTGTGACGTTTTCATATGCGGCTATGACTGTAGAGTAGGTGGTTATGCCTGTCTGTCTAGTCCATCCGTCTGGTCTTCAAATGTTTTTTGCACTAGGGAGAGAAATGACAATAAAAATACGTTATCTATCTGTCTGTATTTATTATCATAACATCTAAGTGCATGTACTTTATACGTGTTCGTGTGCAGGTGTACCTGAAGGCTCCTATGATCCTAAATGGAGTGTGTGTGATCTGGAGAGGCTGGATTGATCTTCACCGCATGGATGGGATGGGCTGTCTAGAGTATGATGATGAGAGGGCACAGGTAAAGAGAAGTCACGTCACACATTCAGCCTCTCATGCCTTATGAGCTTCAGAAATGACTGATGGCCTGTCTTTCTCTGCGGTTTGTTTGTGTGTGTGTGCGCAGCAGGAGGATGCTCTTGCCCAGGCGGCCTTTGAGGAAGCGCGCAGGAGGACCCGGGATTTTGAGGACAGGGATCGCTCACATCGCGAGGACTTGGAGGTGGGAGACGTCGTGTGTGCTGTCTGTGTAGTTTAGATGAATGATCAGTCAGTGCATGCTTAAAATCAAGCTCAGTAGATCTGTACATGTTTTTGTTTTACTTTTGCATGCACAATACTATATGTGCTGTATTGCTTTATCATAGTCCTTGCCTTTCTTGCTGATATATTGATTGATATCACAATGTTTAATGCTTTAGAGCAGTGGTTCTCAAACTTTTTTGTGCCCCCTTTGTGTAGAGTCCATTGCTTTGCGGCCCCCAAATAAAGCCTTATAATCTTAATTTTAGAATTTGAATTAAACCAAAAACACATTCAGTTATACAATCCTGGAACATCCATTTTTTGGTTGGTGGTCTTATTCTTCTGATGTTTGGTTGCATAAAATCTATTATGATATATTTCCATATTTTATAAAATGCCACAAAATCTGCGGCTCCCCTGGATCCATTTTGGGGACCCCCAGTTTGAGAACCACTGCTTTAGAGAGCAGTTCACTGTTTTAGTAGCTCCTGAGCAGAGAAATGATCAAGTGGTGCCAACAGCATCTTCTGACACAAAAATGATTTTTCAGATCATTTGTCACCCCAAAATCAAAAGAGAAAAACTATACATGCATAAAGAAAATCAACTTTTATGACGTTTTATTTTTCATTTTTTAACTTTTACTTTATATTTTGAATTTATGTGTGTATTGAATAAATACTTTAGATTTATATAATTAATATCGTTATAATATAATGTTGCAAAGCATCTTAGTAATCCCAAAATTAAGCTAACATTTAAAAAGAATAACTAATTTAAAACTTTTGGGTGAAATATGACCTGAATATGTTTTTGACAGATTTTGTGAAATTCAGTCTGTAACCATTATATATAATATATAATATGTTTCTAAAAATCTGAAAATAATTTAAAATTGACTAAACATTTTTGCATGAAAGCTAACATTTCCAACAATTTTCACATCAAAAACAGTAGTTAGTAATTGGCTCCTGTCCTTTGCAAGACTATAAGAATGAGCAAAACTTTCCAACAAAAATGCAAGAAATGACACCTCACAACATTCTGTCTCTTCCCTGATTTCCTGCGAGCTCTTGATGTAGCTAAACAGCTTGTCTGGAGCAACACTGATTTGATCACTTGTCATTTAGCAGATGCCGATGGCACAGCTCAGTCATTTAATAACTCAGGAGGTAAGACAACAGTTTAGGATTTCATCTAGTGAACTGCTTCCATCATTTTACAAGTGTCTGTGTACTATAAATCATTTAGAACAAATGCAAAATGAATGAGAGCATGTTGATGTGTGCTTCATAGTATAATGTGTGCATGCATGCTATTGAAATGCTTTATTTGTATACTCATGGATTAGTGCATGAAATATCTTTGCATTGTAAGTCCTCAAATACAATCATTTTACAATCAATCCTAACTGCGCTCCTAAGATGAAAACCAAATTGTGTTTTTTAGGACCCTGTGGCATCAAAAATCTGGGACTGATGGCCTTCCAGGACCAGGGTCTGTCTCCTCTGCTTCTCTCTATCCTTGTGTCATGCACTAAACTGTGTCTGTGTTTGTGAGTGTGTGTGTGTGTGTATTCTTTTTTCACAAGGGCATGTGCATGAAAAAGCATCTTTATCTCTGTTTTATCTTATCTTTGTGTGTGTGTGTGTGTGTGTGTGTGTGTGTGTGTGTGTGTGTACATGTGTTTGTGTGTGATTCTTAGAAACAGTGAGTGGATAGTTTCTGTAATTTTGGTGTTTGGTTTTAAGTTTTACAAGACTTTGTCCACCCCATTGGACCAGAAAGACAAAGTCTCCCACCGGCTCGAGAGACCCCCGACTCTCTTTACTCCGACTTCTGTAATGGAGACCAGACTTCCATCCCAGGATCCCTTACTGCCCCGCCCACCCACTCCCCTTGCTGCAAAGCCCTCTGGGAGCTCTCATGCACAGCTTGGCAGCACATGACCAGAAACATCCCCCTTATGAACCGCTGCCATTATATCCCTTTCTTCTAATCTACACCCTCTGGGCACTCTTTTACACGCTCCTCATCCTCTCCTCAACATCAATCACGCCAGGGTCTCTTTTTTTAAATAGATCTCGCCGCTTGTGAAAATCAAATTTCCTACTCATCGCAGTCAGACGATTTGTGACTCACGGGCCAAGTGTTTTTCCCTCGAAGCTCAAAGTCACTGCGAGCCATGGAAAAACGAAACCCTGTAATTATTCTATAATTCATGCCTTCTCATCCCAGCAGCGTGGAGCCTGACCCTAGATCTGAGCTTGTTTTCATTTGTGCTGCTCCTGCACGGTTCTATCGGCTTTATTTTGGATACTGAATAATGTTTGAGTTTGGAGCGGACATACGACGGCCAGATCTCAGGCTCCATCAACTGTAATTCAATAAAAACTAGCACAATAGCAGAGTAGAGTACTCGTAAGGGAGAACCGCTTTGCTCCGGTGACAACTACAGAGCGAAAGCTCAGCAGAAAATTTGTGTTTTCTGGAAATGGGGGCTAATGCATTTAAATTATTATTTTTACATCACTTAAGACATAACAGTCTTGTCTGTATTGAAAACCACCGGTACCAGTGGTAATGCGGGGTTAAAGAAAGCGAATAAGAGTAAGTGTGGAACACTCTCTGTTTTTACGAACACACACCGATTTGCCTTTAAAAGTGTGTCTTGTGTGACTGTGTCTTGTGTGACTGTTTGTGTGTATGCAGGGGGGTCAAATCAAAGCCAAAAGAAATCCAAGCTTGTAATGGCCTTCTCCATGATAGATGGATGAAAAATAGATAGGCCATTTTTCATTAAAGCCAGGCCATTACTGCAGGTGGGATTAGCGCATGAGTGATGTTGGCCACTGAAAGTATTAATATATCATTAGTATTGATCTTTTTCATTAGCAGTGCTGGCTGGCCAGCAAAATCTAAGCAATATTGACTTGTGGTACAGGAGAGTGCTGCAGCTGGGCTCCATATGATCGATGCCGCCTCCTCCCATCCACACAACAAACACGCTTAAATACTACAGTGCAAACAAACATTTTTTGTCTTATAGAGATATATAGTGGAGGCGTGCTTTGGTTTCACTGTCACATTTTGATTATTTATAATGTAACATTCACATGCAACGCATGTCTGGTTGCTTTGTGTACAGTATGACAGCTATAACAGCTTCATCTGTTAATGCGTACGCTTAAACACGGGATTCCCAGGCGTCGGGGTGGAATAAAAACAGGCAAGCTATAAACGCCAGTTACACGGACGATGACCACTACGTCTGCCTCCTGTCTATCTTTCCCCTCACTGTCTGCCTGTCTGTCTGTTCGTCTGCCCTGGTTGTCCTCAGACATCTATGTCAGGGAGAGATTTAGACATAGGCACATAAACATATGTATCTGTGACAAGGCCATCAGTCATATCCTTATTTTTAAGGCTAGCGATTTGAAGACTTGCCCCTGACTAATGACCGTCTGCCACCAAAAAAAGCGCCTGACATTTTTAGAGTCTTGACTGAACCTGATCTCTGCTCTCCTCTGCTGGACGTAAAGAGCAATTGCATGTGTATTTCCAAACATATTGTTCTTTGTTAGGGACCACACGGAATCTGCATGCATCAAACTCTGTGCTGTGTGTTTACATTTTGAATCAAGTTTAATTGAAGTTTAAATCCATTCCACAGAATTTGGCATTTTTTGCTGATTTTAGCAGATTCCGTCAGGGCCCGCTCCAATTATATCTGTGGTTTGAGTAATGTTTGCAAACTAACAAGGTGTATGCAACAACTGGAAACAAAGCACAACTATTTTAACTATATTATGTCTCTGTCTTGGTTTTGTCTGTTGGCGTGTGTGTGTGTGTATCTTTGTGCACATCCACGCATGCGTGATTGTTTGCGTGTGTGATGACCCAGCCCAGGCGACAGCAGGACCCCAGCCCTGGCTCCAACATGGGCAACACTGACGATCACAAGATGCGCTAGCGGCATTCACCAAAGTGGGCAGGGATAGGGTCATAAGACCTCCATCAACACAGCAATCTCATCTCCAGATGCCTCGCTTATCACGGGACACACCAAAGTCCACACCAGTGGGGATTTTCGGGTGGGATGTTTTGGAGGCGGGGGTAATGGTGGTCCCTCTTTTAGCCTGGTGAAGGGGCTGGGTGGGTTGGGCTGGGCGGGTATTGATGTGAGTCAGAGATTCATTTGCATTTAATTTAGTCCCTTGTTTCTTCTTGGGATTTTTGCACTATGTGATACATTCAGTTCAAGTCTCCTTTTGGTATGCATGGTTTTCCTACCTATGTTTGCTCTTGTTCCCCCTATGCAAGGCATCTTATTTTATTGTTTAGCCCTGTTGTAATGAAATGGCATTCATTTGTTTTATTCATATTGTGTGTGAAAGTCAGGATGTTTACTTTTCGTATTTTATTTTGTTCTCTATATAGACTTGTCTGTCCTTGTGCTTTGTAGGAAACTAGTAAATGTTGCTAGCTAGATTTGTGCAGTAGAGTGGAACTTGTTTTTTTTATCTAGAAAGAGGACGCTGATGTTGGGAATAAAGAGGTATTTTTCTTCTACAATTCTCCATGTTCTGTGTCTTCCACGCTGTTTCTGTTACAATCAGTTCAAACGTGCTTTGAACATAAACCAAGCAGCAGGAAGTGAATATCGAGGTCAGTTTTACTCTGTGTGTGTTCTACACAAAATGAGGTGGTGATTCATTTTTTTACCTTTCCTTTTTAAAAAGCACTGCTTTTTATGTTTAATGGTTAATGTTTTTTAATGCCAGAAATTCAGGACTTTTTAGTTTTTGCTGCATATTTTAATTGGATTTAGGATTTTAAAAATTAACCGTATGCAGTGAACCTGAATTCATCTCTTAAAATAGAATTTTTGGGTTTTGATGAGAAATCTGATAAAAAGTAGCTAGGTATGGTTAAGGTACAGTATGACTCAATGATATTTGTTACATGTAAATGATGGCTATTGCTTGTGTTTTATGCATATTAAGTGCATATCTCATTAAGATGATAACATGCCGGTTTAGGGGATGTAGAATTTTTGATAGTGTGGCTATACAGGATGTTATTTGTTAAGGATTACTGATAAGCATAAGGTTTGAGTGGAAAAAGAAAGAAAAGTGTAGGGATAAGTGTACATTGTGGCTCAGAAATGTTTTTGTGAATTAGTTATCTCTGGTGGTTTTTGTGAGTTTATAAGATGTTGCATAAACATAATGTATATTTACCACAGTCAACAGAAAAATTTAAGGCCTGACATTTCTTTTTTCTAATGCTGCAATCAAATGCATGGCCTACCTCTAGCTCAAACCAAATATACACAAAAGAGAGTTATTTATAAAGAACAAGTTCACGCTGTCTGAGTGGTGAGGAAAAGCTAATCTTGGTTAAGCGGAATGTCAAAGCTTTATATAGTCGGACTGGGCATTTAAAGAGCAATGAATGCTCAGAGATTAAATACCAGAACATTATTGGAGTCTGAATATATTTTGTAGATGCCAGAGATCTGACCAAACCAGAGTCAACAAAACAGTCCTGCCTCCATTATTCTGTATAGATGCTATACCTTCCCCTTTCTAGGTGTGTCTTATGCTGCGTATCAAAGAAATACCCTTTGCTGGCCCCCCATTACATTTCTTTCTTTACCCCTTTACTTAATGCAGGCATTAAGGCAAATACACACCAGGTAGTGAATGGCCCTTTTTCAAATGAATGAATAAATAAAATGTTTATTTTCTTAATTGTGTTAAGTTATTGATGCAGGTATACGTTTGTTTCATTATCAGGTTCCGCTATGATGAAATGTGTATTTCTGTATTGATATTGCTTACATTTCCCTCTGGGCCCCTAAAGAACTGGGGATGCTTTTATAAGGTCTTGTTTCTTTGTTGTTAATTTTAAGTGAGGAGGACTGTTAACTGAAGTGTTATGTTTGACTTAATAAACTTGTTACAAAATCGTATTATCGATTCATATTATTGTGTGTGACAGAAAGGAGAAATCACATTACATAACACATCTTTGAAGACTTTTATTTTGAAAACTACACTGCGCCGCATGCTTTCATTACAGCATGCTCCTGCACACTAGATGGCGCAGTCAGCAGTGTGTTCAAGACCAACGGATGAACATGCAAAAAATAGAAGAGGCTTATGTGAGAAAGCGGTTTAAATATTTCATATTTGTAGTGAATATGTATTAACTTTAAATCTGTGCTGAGGTAAAAGGTTTTAATGAACGCATACATTTGCTGATGTGACATTTGTGTTATTTGATTTGTTGCGACAAAAGTGCTCTTAAACGACTAACTTCTATCTTAAACGACTAACTTACATCTTTTCAACAGTTCATTTGAGTTGGTCAAAAAATACATGGTTAAACCAAGTATCGAAACTGAAACAAAATTACTGTATATATAACATATGGTGCGTAAAATGTACGTCATATTTGCGTACTTGAAATGTCTAACGCAAAACAGCGGTCAAAAGCGCATGATATCTGGGTTAGTAGGATGAGAAATCCTGACTAATTCCCTCCGTTTTCCCTTAAAAGCTGTAACTTGTGGAGGTGTTTAAGTTTAAACAAAACTAATGTATCTCCTTTGCTGATTTATATTCAGAAAGCCATTGTCTAGTAAGATAAAGAATTTGCTGTATGCGTTAGGTTGAGCGAGTTTAAACCTGACTGTACAAAATCATTGTAATAAGTTTTGAAAGAAGAAAGTTTTATCTGTTTGTATGGCTAATATTTAAAATTGTATTCTTTATGGTTCAATCGTTTCTCTTTTATCTGTGGACTGTCTCTCAATCATATTAATAACATCTTTCAACAATCTGTCTTGTTTGGTCGTCTGCCAGCTTTGAACTGATGTGATTTGTGCTCTCCAGCTTTTAGCCAGTTAATATTGCAAAGGGGAACAAAAGCTTTTGATTCTTTGTTCTTGTCTCTTACAAAACAATTTGTCTTATGGACTGGAGCTCATTTTTCAACTACTTCATTGCCTGCAGTCATGAGCTTTTATCATGATCACACAGTGGAAGAAATGTCAAAAACATCTTTTGAAAATGCTGTTTTTAATAATAATATGGAAAATGTGTAACATTAAAACAAGCACTGACATACAGTATGTGGATAGTTGACAAACCGTGTATCCTATGGTGTGACAGCAGAAACTTAGCAAAAAAAAATATTTATATTTTTGCTGTCACACCATAGCACACATGATACAGTTTATGTGTACAGTATACCAAGCATAGAAACTGATAAAACTTAACAATAATGGTGCATGTGTTGATATTAGTTTGTGCATTAGCTAACATAAACTAACAATAAGAAAGTTCATGTCACTTTCAGCATTTACTAATACATTAACAAAGATTATTAAATGCGGAAAAGCTATATTGCTTATTGTTGGTTCATGTTATTAAATTACTAATGTTATTAGGTTAACTTTGTTGTAAAAACCTTTGTTGTTATCTATATTTTCTACCTTTAAAATTGAAATCGTTTTTTTTCTTAACTTTGAAAAACATCATCTAATCAATTTTTCATGATGAAATCATGTTTTGTTTTTTTTACATTTAAGGATCAATTTATTTGTGGACATCCTAAGACTAAATGTTCATTACAAGCAGTAACCACTAGATGTCATCATATTATTATTGATGAATACTCCAACCTTTGTATAGCATCTGTGATTTATGTGCTGCAATAATATCAAGCCATTAAGTAAATCTGTTAAGTGCATGTTTCTTTCATCATGCACTTGACCTGGACTTGTGAAATTCAAAATCCGTGTAATCCGAAACCATGTCAGTATAACAAATTGAAGTAAAATGTTTACATTACGTTAAAAAATGTAGAATTTATATCTCAATGTAAATATTTTGCGATATTCTACACACTGTAAATAACGAAATATGATACAACGTTAAAAACATGCAGTATTGTAACTCGTATCGCTCAGAGCATCACGCGTGGTTTATAACATGATAGATTTAGGTCAACAGGTCCTGATCCTGGTCGTTCCTCTAGTATGTGCCGTGTTTTCTCTTGACGCCTCCAGAGGTCTAAAACAGAAGAGCGTTACCTGTGGGGAGTGAGTCTGTGTATGGGAAGTGAAGAGGTATTGATTTGCACTGAAGAGAGCCTCCCACACAGGCAGCGATAGAGATAAGCTGAGTTCTTGTATTCAGTTCTGTGGGAACACAAGGGTCAAAGCTTCATTTACACCCGAACCTCTGCCTTACATAATCACCCTGTGCTGTGTTCATATGACCGAACAGTAATGAGGTCCACTGACATCGCTTCTGTTAGTTGTTGGTATGTAGGTATTTGTGTGTGTATGTGGCAGAGTCCAAACTTGCACTTCCCATAAAGGATACATTATTGCCCGTGAATGCCCGTATAGTATACACCATCAGACTGCAGTGTATTTGCTTTGTAAATACAGTGGGGCCAAAAATACTAGATTGAGAAAATCTTCCACTTAAAGGTGAAAATAAACAGGATGTTGGAAATGTGAAAACAAAGAGGTTTTATGGTGTAAAATACATTTGCTGACATTGGATTATTGGCACTTCCAGTGTTAGATTTTCTTGCTTCCATTCAAGCACTTTAAAGGGATAGTTCACCCAAAAATGTCATTTCAAACCTGTATGACTTTCTTCTGCAGAACACAAAAGAAGATATTTCGAAGAATTTTGGTAACCGAACAATGGCGGTAACAATTCACTTCTATTGTATGGACACAAAACCAATGCAAGTAAATGGGTGCCGCTGTTGTTCGGTTACCAACATTCTTTAAATTATTTTCATTTGTGTCCTGCAGAAGAAAGAAAGTCATACGGGTTTGAAATGACAAGACGGTGAGTAAGTGATAACAGAAGTTTCATTTTTGGAAGTCTCTAAAAACACATCAGTTGTCACCGGAACTGTTGCTGCAAAACCATTTTGTAGATCTGAAAAATTGAGAAGAATATGTTCACTAAGGGTGTCAGACTTTTGGACTTATGTCTGTTAAATCTCATTCCTGTGACCATGAATGTTGTTTGTTTAAATGGTGTTTGTGTTGTGGTAGACAGTGGAAAGTTATTTGATAAAAAATACACTTTGTTTGTTTGTTTGTTCTGTTTTTGGGCCTGTGCTTGGCCTCTGTTTCTGCAGGGCTCCTATTTCTGAGAGCTCTAAGTGGCTCTTCATGCTAGTGGCTGGGCTGGCAAGGCCCTCAGCAGACCCTCCTTATTCTCCTCTTGGCAGCCACCCATAGTTCTCGCTCACTGGCTTCCTAATTTAGTAACGGCGGGTAAAAATATGCGCTAACGAACAGGGTCTGGTATGTCAGGCTGGCGTCCAAAGGGGGAGAGTGAGAAAGAGAGGGCGAGTGAGGGGGTGGAGAGGAGGGGCTTTGAAAGCAAGCATTCCAGGAGATGGCAGTACAGCAAAACCACGGCACAGGGGTGTCATTGTATATATATCTGTGATAATAAAATGATCGTGGGCATAACAATACTGGTAAACTAATAAACTATTACATGTATGTGACTGTGTGAGAATAGACGCACTATGACATATTTCGAAAATAACCCACATAAAGCACATTTACATAGGTAAACTGGACTTCACCAACAAAAGTAATATTTAAGGATGCAACTGGGATTAAAAGGTGGGATTTATTTTAATTTAAAGGTGCAATATGGGGCAGTCGTGGCCCACTGGTTAGAGAGTTGGACTCATGACCAGAAGGTTGCTGGTTCGATTCTCAGGGCTGGTGGGTAACGGCTGAGGTGCCCCTGAGCAAGGCATCTAACCCCCACTTGCTTACTATACAAAATGTACAAATGTATAGTACAATGTAATGTAAGTCTGCCAAATGTGTAAATGTAAATGTAAATATGTATCTTAGAATGAGCTATTTTTATCTATATACACCGCGGGTCCCCTTACATGGAATTCACCATGTTGTTTCTACAGTAGCCCTAAATGGACAAACTGCTCTACAGAGCGCGTTTCATAAATACATTATTTCCTTCAGCAAAGAAGTGAAAACGTGATGACATATTTGTCCTGTGTCAGCCACCGTAGTGCTTTGAAAAGGAGGGGTGAGCGGTGGAGTGAGCCGTTAGTTGCAATCTGCAACCTCACCACTAGATGCTGCTACATTTTGAAAACTGGAACTTTATATAAGGAAATAAATGGAACATATTTTCAAAGCTGATATTTTGAAACTAAGATGTTTTTAGAAATATGAGACGTTAACCATGTCAACTTCTTTGTAAATAAAGTTTCAATTTTCCTTCACAAATCATGCTGTTCTGAATCATCAAAAAGTAAATAAAATTTGAAAAATACAAAAAACCTTTTTCACTATCAAACTTTGAGACCCAAAGCACCAAAGTATTTTCTTTTTACAGTGGAGACAGAGTCTAAAAAACATACAATAAAAGCCATACAGACTATTGCAAGATTTAACAATTCAATAGGCCTGACAGCTTTGTGTTCCTGAGAGGCCGACATCACAGGTGTCATTCACACTACTGTCACATGTTAGTGGCTTCTCTCTCTACCTCTGTCCCAAACCTGTGACAGTCCTTACTAATGAAGACAACATGAAGGCTAAAACAGCGACCTCCAGAGCTGCACAACATGTGCATGTGGTTCTGTTTATCCTACAAATAGCCTGTTTTGCATAAATGTGTTATTCAGATGAAAGAGAACAGATCTTTCAAAGCAGATCTTTCTCGCAGATGTTTTAACTGTAGATAGATCTGCATTTCTTAACCACTCATCTCCCATCAAACGGAATTAAGACGGAATTGAATTTAGCTCAAAGTGCACAATGTGAAATCTGCATATATAGAGAAGCTTGTATGCATTTGTGTTTGTAAAAGCCGACTCACTGAGTGAAAATGAGGAGGGGGGAAGCTGGTGGCCAGAACGTGTGTGCGCATACATGTGCATGCATGTTTGTCCAGCCTTGTTTGCACAAATGTGTCCGTGTCCGTGTGTGTGTTCGTGTGATTTTCTCAGCCAGCATGTGTGGTTGGTCTGTCTGAGACCTCAGGCTTGGCTGGCTGTGTCTGGGGGCTCTGAGTCATCTGGTCACGTCTGCACAGCCGTGAGAGAACGGAGGAGACCAGCAGCTGACACAGTTCCTCAGGAGCCCCCTCTGAGGCGCAAGACTCTTGACTGGTGTTTAAGAGCTACTGCTTGGGATTCAACCCACTTGAATCTTAACCTCACATGTTCCCTCTGAGGAACAGGCAGTTAGATGTATGTGCTTTTGGTGGTTATGTCATCTTGACTTTTGACCCTATATGTGGGCTGTTGAAGGAAGTCTGCACTTTCAAAGTAAATTAAGTCATTCTTTACATTTTTGCAGATTATATCATTATGTGAGTTTACTTACCCTGAAATAATGTAATTGATTCATTGACCCATGTAACTAGTGTAATTGTGGTGAGGTCATCTTTAAGAGTGGGTGATCGTAGTGTCAATTGAATGACCTTCTATTTTGTATTAAATGGCATTTTGACCAAAGCTGCAGGTGCACAATTGCACATTAAGTGGTCACAATATGTTTTTGTTTGCCTAAGATGCTCAAAAATATCTTTTCAGAATGAAATGAGCCCTTTTTTCATTACTTTCATCCATCTGGTGTCAAAAAGAATTAAAATGAAGAAAAATTCAGTCTGTTGCTTAAAAAAAGTTTTTTAACTTTACTGTTGACTACCATAAAACTACTATGGAAATCAATGGTGCCACAAAACTGTTTGGTTTCCCACATTCTTCAAAATCTTCTTTTGTGTTCAACAGAACAAATTAATTTCAGAACAATTCAAGGTGAGAAAATAATGACAGAATTTTCATTTTTAGGCGAACTATCCATTTCCAAATACTTCTCGCAGCCGATAAGTCTATCAGAAAATTCAAACTCTTGACGCGTAATGACTCTTAACTGCAAAAGGGGAATTTCTGCTGTTCAACTTGTTGCCTCCCTCTCCTGAACACTTCTGCCTACTTCAGTTGATTCAAATTGAAACCTGGTCTTACTTGGTGTGACTTTCATTAAGGCGTAGTGATAAACGTGCGGTTAGACGTACCGCACAGTAGTCACAGCCTCAAACAAGTGTTGCAGCAGACCAACCACATGAGAAGGTGCTGTGAATCTAACAGAGACGAAGACACAAAGACATAACATACTAAATAACATGGTGGCGATGAGCTATATTATTAGTTGTGAAAGCTGTTTCATTATTTCAGCTAATATAAAATGTGTGGCTGTGACATGAGGGACCTGACTTCAGTACGCCCTGTGTCAACTGAGGCAGCTCGATAAACATTTCGCTGTGTCTCGTCTGTAGGTGTAAAAACATCAGATCACAGAGCACAGCTTTACCAGCCAGCTCATCTGTTCTGCTCTGAAAAGAGTCACACGGTGATCTTTGACTGGAAAAAGGACTAATGCTTGTTGCTTCTTAAACTGGCCATGTAGGAAGAGTCGTTTGACTGACATGGTGTTGATCATTCACAGTTTGTTTTGTAGCAGAAATATGTAGAGATTCTACTTGTGATAAATTAATGACGTCAGCCAATAAGATTAACACTTCCTAAATCACATTTCAAG
Organism: Oreonectes daqikongensis; assembly: GCA_026939265.1. NCBI lineage: Eukaryota > Metazoa > Chordata > Actinopteri > Cypriniformes > Nemacheilidae > Oreonectes > Oreonectes daqikongensis. The sequence goes on from JAOTQM010000187.1 coordinate 6,647,328, forward strand.
TTTATGTGCAATATGCATCAGACGGTTAGAGAACTGTGTGCGGTTCGTTGGTACGTCATCTGCGACTGACACTTATTGACATTCAGTCATCAGGATATATCATATTATCATGTATCGTATCATATATCATATCATACCATGTATAATTTCGTACCATGTATCGTACTGTACCGCGCACCATGTTTCATAGCATGTATCATACCACACAGTGCTATACCGTATCGCATTATGATGAATCATACCGATATTGTATCATTTCGTATCATGTAGTGTTGTAGTTGAGACCACCTAAACCTAAACCAAGACAAGACCAAGGGGTGTCTAGAGCAAGACAAGACCAAGGCAGGCAGAGACTGAGTCAAGACCAAGACCAGCTTTCCTAAAATTCATCTAAAAGATCCACATAACACTAAAAAGTCATAATTACAGAATCATGCGTTTTAAGCATTGTTATTTAGTAGCAAAATAGTTGTGTGTTGCTCATAAATGCACAAAAGTTCTGAGTTGCTCTAGATTTGTTTGGGAGTAGCCTAAATAGAACAAAAACTTTTTTGTAATTGTGCCTAAATTTAAGTCTCTTATAAACTCTTGGTTTATTGAATGATTGTATAAAATCAATATCAGATAACAGCAGATATTATAATATAAATAAACAAGATCTCATACAAGTAAATTTTTTCCACTCACTTCTTATAATGTGGGCCTTTGTAATAAATTTGTTAATAGATTTCTTTTAGGACAATCCCCCATTTATCTCTTGCTGGCAAACAGTAATAAAGGAAATCAAATAAGAAATAAATCAATGAATTGCTTTTAAAGGCGGAAGTTTTACATCCAATCACATTAATGCATTAACACATAAATCAGACAATGCACCAGCAATTTAGTGTAGTTTCAACATTTGTGGTCTTCTTGACCGGTCTTGAAATAAAATCTCAAAACCACTAAGGGACTGTGTCCACCAATGCATTTCTGCATACAGCGTGTTTTTCAATTGTTTCCAACGGAAGCGGCGCGTTTTTCGAAAACGCGAGCAGCTGGCGTTTTTTTCCGCACTCAGCGCTGGCGCTCTGCGTTTTTCCTTCGCTCAGTGCTGACGATCGACCGGGCGCCCAGGGTTGAAAAATGCTCGACTTAGAACGCTCCGCTCACATGAGCCTGCAGCAGGCGTTTTCAGCCACGTAAAAACGCCTCGTTGGACACAGCCCCATAGTCTTTATAAATTAATTTTTTACTTTCTTTTTATTTGATTCATTTTGACATACCAGCGTCAAGTGTATAACAGATTTTCATTCAGTTTCTATTTTAGTGATGCATTTAAACTTCTGAACTTAAAAATTATAAAATGCCTGAAAATGCGAGGCATGTATGAACTGTTTCCATGTTAAAAATAGCATAAACAAATTACTCTGTGTAAATGATCCGTATTTATGTTCTTAAGTAATTGTGCAGATATTATGTGCTGAAGATTGTTTCATTTCAAATCCTTTATCACGTAATATGTAATCACACATCTGTTCCTAATTTTCACAAGAGCACAGACTAATGTAATAAATCTTGGTAGTTTTCTGTTGAATGTAGAGTCTATGGAGTCTATATGGAACAGAAATGTATTTTATTCATTTACTGGTTTTGCATAAAGGATGTACCAAAGTGTAAAGTTTTTTTGAGAGTCAAATCTTTTTGTTGGCTTCATAACTTCATTAAAAGACTTAGGATATCCACCTACAGTAGAAATTTTAAGATGATGTTGAAACTAAGTTTTTTTGATATTTAACAATATTTTGTTTAGCCTCCCATTAGATTTTTTCATTTTATAACATTACCAGAATTTCGAGCAAGCATCCGGACATAAGAGCATAATTTTCAAAACAAAAATTTCAGTAGGAAACTCCAGCTCTATGAAACCCAATGACCTGGTATCACTTCACCATTCCCCAGCTCCGTGTCTATCTCAATCTTATGATTATTCATAATGAACTGCGACCAAATTTTGGAAAGAGAGAGCAGTTAGTTGGCTGTAAAATTGCATAAGTGGTTTAACACTTCAACAAAGGTGGCTTATTCTGACTCACAGCACGTATGCTAATGCGTTCGCAACTGCCGCACTTCTGATAAAGGCTGTTATTCACAGAGCTAGTATGCAGCGTTTTCCCTATGTTTTAAACAAGGTGTTTGTGCAAGTGATGGGGTAGTTAAGAAGAACAAAATCAGCCAAACGCTTTAGCCACGGGCTGTCACCAACCCTGCCAGGCTGCTCCAAGTAATGGTTTTGATAGCTACAATGAGATAAGCAGTATTCTCATTCCATTCCAGCTTCAAAGCTTTGCAACAGTTCAACATTCAAACTTGAATAATGCTTTACGTTGCTCAATTCTTAGATAGCTTGCGGTGGTGTTTATCTCCTAAACCATATCCTAAATTTTGAAACGTAAGCGGAAAACAAATACCCGATTGTTTCCAAACCAAAGCTTCTAACTCCGTCTTTCGGTTTGTGTTAGAATAGAAGATTACGGAGAGCTTTCAAGGTACTATTGTCTTCTTGTTAGCCGACAATGGTGCAGTGAAGCATCCGCCATGTTTTGTTCTCTTCTGTATGTAAATTCCCTTGTAAGAAATGCCTTAACATGCTTGGAGACGCGCACATGTGAACGTCTTGTCAGCAAGGCGACGGTTGTTTACTGAAGCGGGGCTTTGTTTTGTGAGATCCAGCCATCTGATTCTGCACCTCAGGCATGTCTAGCAGCTACAGCAGTGAACGGAGCTCTTTCCCTTTGAGTGTTTGCTACTTGTCTGAATCCTCCACAGGCTCACGTCCAGGAAAAGGGCAGGTCAGTTCTGTGTCCTCAACGCACCCTGGCCCCCTTTCATGGCCCTATATCGTTTTAGTGTTAACCGCAGGCAAATGTGAGCGATGCTATAAGAAACCAGGAATTCACAGTTTATTGTACTTGTTACTCGCCGAAAGCACTCCATCAACATGCCATCGGAGCGGCTCATAGAGGTTCATTTGTTTTGCCCGGGCTGTGGAAATGTGCTGGAATTTTCTTAAAAATAAAGATCTTTTCCCCATGCTTTCTTTCTGGGCGACTTTTTCAGCATGCTAGGTTTACACTCGGTTTGTTTAAGAAGATCTGAAGGTGAGATTAGGGTCTCCTATGCCTGGCAGCAGAGCGGAGTGGTGTTACCAAGGAAATCAAGCATTCTCCAAGGTAACAAATTAACCCAGACTCTTGAGAAAACATCATGTTTTTTCTCAGGTAATATTGCCAGGTCTAAGAAACAGGCAGTAAAGAATTGTCTACAGCTGGTTTGTGGATCATATTCAGCCTTCTCTTATTAAAATGAACTATGGTTTAAAGTCACTATAAAATCAAAACTGACAATTCTTTTTTTTTTTAAATATAAATATTGCAGTGTTTATTAACAATGATTTATCCCTGCAGGTCATTCCATTTTACTCAAAAAAACACTAACACTTTTTTTATGAGAAGTAAAACTACTCTAAAATAGTTAGTTTTGTTTTGAAACTAAAAAAGGTAATTTTCCTTCTCAAGTAACTGTTTTCTGCAGTGTAAAGGTGCCGACAAGCATCACTTGTGCAGCACCTTAAGTCATTCTCCAGTGACCTCCTTAAAGGACCGATGTGGAGATTTTTGTGGCATTTAGTCATGAGGTTGCAAATGGCAACCAACGGCTCACTCCACTGCTCACCCCTCCCTTTCGAAGCACTACGGTGGCTGACACACGACAAATACGTTGTCACGTTTTCGCTTCCTTGCCGAAGGAGATAACATATTTACAAAACACGCTGTCTAGAGCAGGGATACTGTAGAAACAACATGACGAATTCCATGCAATTCTTCATTATGTAAGATCTTTATACACCTCTGCAGACATAGTTATGAATATTATATTGCATTTCTGTCAATAGATCCTCCTAAATATTACACATCACTTTTAACAAATCAATCAACTTTCTTCCTTTACAAATGACTTTCCATTTACTAAATGCTTCACCTTAAATCACAATCTTGCATGATGCTGCATTTCTCTTAAGTCACGTGTCCATTGGGCGAGACTTCAAGGCTAAAAGTCTGCCTGGCGTGTTCTGACCTTTCAGGCTCCTCTGCTGTGTTGCTGGAGGAGCGCTGAAGTTGTGTGATGCAGAGGTATCAATAATAGAAAAAAGGGGCCTCCCTGCTGTAGGGCTGCTATGTGGGTCATGGAGGCTCTCTACGGACAGGCGGAGATTGATGAGGAGCACGAGGGAAAGCGCCCGAGCCCCAGCTCCAGCGTCACAAATTCACAGCCAGGCTCCCTGCACGCTCTCCCCAGCTCCCCTCCAGCAGCACACAGCCTGACGCTCTTTAAACGACCTTCACGTTACCCTTGTTTTCCTGGGCCTGTGAAATCTGTAGGGCCATCCTGGAAAGCTTGCCGGTTCTTTCGGTGGAATGTTCTTTTGTGCTGTTTTCTCCTCTGTGTGGTCTTCTGTCTTAATGTCCGTTAGCTTTTCGCTCTGTTTCTTAGAGACTGCCTGAATGAGGTTATGTTAATGATTCTGTTGTCTTACGGCTGCAGAACCCTGAAACTTATAGTCAGATAAAGTGTTCTCGGTGTCAATATTTGGCGAAGCAGATGACGTCATCCCCATAGCCACCGCACACACTTTTGGGGATTATTAAGTTGCTTTCCCACCACATTTTGAAAAATATTCGTTCTATTTTTAGGGTTTAATTTTGCTTGGCAGCGGTATGACAAGCAAGCAGAAGCCTATGCCAAATGATTATTAATATTCATAAGCCAAGTCTTAAAATTGGGTTCCCCCACTTAAAATCACTGTGGTAGCAACTAAATTGTTCATACGAGTTAAATGGATGGTTCACCCAAAAATAAAAATCCTATCATCAAATATTAACCCTCATGTCATTCAAAAGCTGTATATGACTCTTTCTTCTTGAACATAAAAGAAGATATTTTGAGAAATGTCTCTATGGTTTTGTCTTTATGTAAAGGAAGTCAATAAGGGTCAATGTTAAGTAAGACCAAAGTGTGTCCTTCAAGATGTTTTGCTTTTGGAAAGATTGTAACTTAAACACTTTTTTTGCTGTTTGTGTTTATCCTAACCTAATCTTTGTCTAAATCAGAGCATGACACCTGTCCTAAATATAAGGTTAACTTATTATTACTGTATTACTCAAAGCTGCGTTTTCAATAATCTCCCCAGTAGAACGCCGAATCCTTGAAACCTAATTCTCCATGGCAACAGCATGAAATCTTATTGGTCTTTGTCACATCTTCTCATTTTATGTTCTTCATATCTCACTAGTAAATCGTCTCTGTTGCAATATTACCATTGTTCTTCTATATCACATCTCAGGCGGCGTCGCCTTCTTAGCTCAAACCTCACAGTTTTTGGATGGATAATTGTGTGCGAAACCGCTGAGAAGTACCTATGATCACCCACTGAGAAGTTCAACAAAACACCCTCAAACGTAACTGATTCCTCATCTCCAGAGGTGTTTTGGTAGGACAGATGTTTTTCTGTCAGTATGAATATTGTGGTAGAGGCCTATCGGAGGGAGAAATTAGAATTAGACGCCCTCTGTGTGCCGAGTTTACTTACAGGGTCTTGGTGCTGTGCGAGTCTACGCCAGACATTTGGAGCTAATTTTCCGGCTATTGAGATGGAAAAATTTGAACGAAGGCTATCGTTGCTCTCCATCGTGAAGAGGGAGAGTAATAACAATGAGAAGGGGAAATCGAGCTAGTAGAAAACATCATAAGTCATGATGTAGTGGAGGAGTGAGAGGGATCGTGTGAGGCAGTTTGTGACGGATGAGTGTGGGGAAACTGGGTTTGTCTCTCCAGAAGGGCAAAGCCAGTCTGATTGATTGGAGCGTCTTACCAAAGGCCTCATGCCCGAAAATGTTCCTGAGGCATCTCACAAATGTTCTGTTAATCTTTTGAGAAGCTTTAAGTCTGAAATAACTAGAACAGTAGTAACAATAGTACTGCAAGTTACTTAAAGGGATAGTTCACCCAAAAAATAAAAATTCTCATTATTTATTCACCCTCATATGACTCTCTTTCTGTAGAGCACAAAAGAAGATATTTTGAGAAATGTCTGAGAAAAGGTTTGAAACTTTGTATGTCTGGCACTTCTCATTACTTCGAATCACTTGCTGTTTTCCTCAATTGTAAGTTGCTTGGGATAAAAGCGTCTGCCAAATGAATAAATGTAAATGTAAGTTTTCATACAATAGAAATCAATTGGGGGCCAACGATAATTCTGAAATATGCAGCATTTAAACAAAAAATGTATTAAGTTTATAGTTTCAAAGCAACAACATAAACAAACGTTACTGCGCATGCCTGCTTTTGTGGCCCAAACTTAACTTCCAGGTACACATCTGCAAAGAATAAAGTCCCTGCAGATTATTTCTGATAAAAAGCTAAAGAAATAAGTAAATTACATTAGCTAGTGAGTTAAAAGTATGTCTAGTCACTCATTGTATGCAGTAGAAAAAGCGTTATTTGACTAAACTTAAGTTACACAACCCATTCAACAATTTGTTTAATACAATAAAATATAAATTTAAAGTAACCTTTTACAAGCTTTACAATTTTTTTAAATTGGCAAATCTTAATCATTCTGCTTCCAATTCTTTCTTCCTGTTCAAGGTGTTAATGTATTCAACTCTCCCACCGAAACATGTGCATGCTGCCCTTTGCTTAGCGTGAAGCTGTGAGTCACATGTAGTTGTAGATCTGATGGTAAGCTAAGCTGACGTTAACACATGTGACATAAGCCCCTGGCGTACGGACCTCTGCAGGGTCACGTCCACAACTTGACTTCAAGCGCTTTTGCTGCGCACAGGGACGTAGCTGTTTACGCTTCTGATCTCATCCTCACAGGCGTTCTGTAGACCTATTGATTAAGAGTCCCTATTGATTTAGACATTGCTCATTTATTTAAACGCCCACCATTGCCCACTCGCATTATAATACATCAGCATTATAGTAATGTGCTCAAAGGTTATGATTTGGAGGCCTGTGATTATGTTTTTTCTTTTTTGAGGTTCATGTTTAATCTTTTTTAATCGTTCTTGATCGCTATACAGTTCTGCTCCTGGCTAATGACCCGAGTCTATCTATGGCGTATCTGTAGCACCCTTGGAAAACGTTGCTTTTTAAGAACCCGCGGCTACTTTTCCCATTAGGCTAACTGAGATTTGCAGATTTTGAAATTACATTGAAACCTGATGTGAGCGGCTGTTTTCGAAATGAAAACAACTTTTCTTTTCATCGTCCGTTTGCACGCCACCCTGCGCTTCCAAACCATACACACTGACATAATCCTGACACTCCATTCAGATGGTTCTCTGACTTCAAGGATTTTGTCCTAGAAAATCTATTTACTCTGAACGTCTCCTCTGTGCACGTGGGTTATAAGATTTTGGTCTACAACATTCTCCTGCTCTCTTCTCAGGGGGAACGGGGGCGCTTGTTAAATGGGTTGCTTCCACATTGTACTCTAAATCCACACTCATTCTGTTTGAAGCAACTTCAAACAAAAGCATGAGTCAACTACTGTGAGGGTTTTTTTTGTTCTGTGCCAGCCATGTGGATGGCACATGCTACTGGTATAAGGTGAAGAAGTGATGTTTTGTAGATTGGCACCTGTAGCTACCGGTCATGGCTCGAGAGCACGGGGCTTTGAGTGGCATGTGATGTCTGCACAATAAAGAGAAAATGGAAATGATTCAGATGTGAGTGGTGTTTTTCACAGTTACCACATGAAGAAATGCACTTGCGGCTTTGTGCTCCGAGTTCTCTCTTCTGAGATGGACAGCTTCCGTCTGTTGTAAAATAATCATAAAAAGCCTTTTCCTGACCAGATGTGAGGCATAGGTTATTTAGAAGGAGGTTGAATGGGAGCCTTTACAGTTTTGATGGTGGAACAATTAGGTCTCCTCACCACATAGTGGGAATGGTACATTTGTGTGCATGCATTGTGTATGAAGGCTTGTCTATAGTATATTCATAAACGCATTCTCATTCTCTAAACTGATGCTGTCTTTTCCCTAAAAATTATGTTTTTACCAAAGGTTTTTTTTTTACCATGCTGATTGGTCAGATGTAAATATTTGGAGGTTTAAATACCCATGTGAAGTCTCTCTTAATGTTAACATAGCAAAGTTTTCCATAGTCAGATATCCATCCATAATGGAATTGTCAGATCCATAGTGGTCCATATTCCTCATAAATGGGAACAGGAAAAAAATACATATTTTATGGTCTTTGAAGAGTCATCCCTTCTACATTTGTTACGTATTATTGCTTCTGGTTTGTACATTTTAATTTACAGAAATCTTACAAAGTATGTTGTACCTCAAAAACATGCATTTTTTGTCACATCCATAACACATTAATTTTTCTCTCTAATGAAACAGAAGACGTCTGGAGTTCTTTTATTAGGGGTTTAGTAAAATATAAACAGATGATTCAGTATATTGGTAATAAATACATTTTCTGAGAATTTATATTGACTGAAAATGTCACATCTATAACACTGAATCGTCCACATACAAAATTTAAGCCATTACCCCCAAAATCCTGTATTTTAACTCTCAAATAGAAATATATATGTAAATATGATGCATTAAGTTGAGTCAAGTCAAAATCCATTTAAGTTATATGCAGAACAACTATCGTTGTTGTTACTTTAACTAAACCCATCCTTGTTCAAAGTACGAAAAGAATGCAAGTAACTACAAGTTAACTATGTTATTTATACAAAAAAATGTAGTAGTGTCGGTACTTTAATACTTTATTTAACAAGTGTTTGATTGGTCAACTTGTTTGGATTTACTCAAAAAACTTTACCAGAATTTTTTTTTGTTCATACAACTAAATTGTTATTTGTAGAAACTACTCAAAACCACTTGACACTCAGTTTTTTTATGTAAATCCAAGAAGTCATTTTTTGAGTGAAGTACAAATGTGCTTTTCAGCAATTAATTGGTGGTTATGTGCCTCATCATATGGCTTCTGATAGCTTCGAATGTAGCGCACAAATTACGTGGGTGTTAGAAGGGCTGGAGCGTATCCCAGCATGTTGGGTCACAGGCAGGATACAACCTGGAGATGGACAAATACTAACAAAGTCCTTCGCTTTGAGACGTTGTTTATATTGCCTTAAAATAACTACAGTAAAACATATTTTGAGTAACTTTTATGTTACTACTGACTGTTGCTTGTTAATACTGAGTCACCTTCTGTTCAGACCATTAGTAAACAAAGTCTCTGTAAACAGAGCAGGTGCAATTATGCTCAAAGCCCCAGAACGGCACCTTTAATTCAATAGTGCTGGAGTGCTCGCTAAAAACAGCACACTTACACATCATTTCAAGTCATTTTGAGTTTATTTAATCTTTGACATTACTGAAAGTGAAGATGCTGTTTGTTTTCTTTGTAATTCATCCACACATTTCACCCATTCGGGCATTTTTACATCGACAGGGTGATCAGTCTCCTGTCGCTTGACTGTTGCCGTTAGCCCTCTCACGTTCACGGCGCACAATGTTGTTTTATATATTTTTTGCTCAAATGTTTTTAAATACTTCTGTGCCATTTTTACAGTAGATTCTTTTGGCAGTCGTGGCCCAGTGGTTAGAGAGTTGGACTCATGACCAGAAGGTTGCTGGTTCGATTCTCAGGGCTGGCGGGTAACGGCTGAGGTGCCCTTGAGCAAGACACCTAACCCCCACTTGCTTACTATACAAAATGTACAAATGTATAGTACAATGTAATGTAAGTCGCTTTGGATAAAAGCGTCTGCCAAATGCATAAATGTAAATGTAAATGTTCTTTTCTCATCCCAATGTCTCTTAAGCACCGCCTCACTTGCCTCCTTGGAGAAAACGCCCCTGCCCCCTTGCCACGGTACTAAATCTGACAACCAAGTGATAATAGTCCAAAACGTCCCTATTATGGCCTTTCATTTTTATCTTCCTTAGATTTTATGTAACATCAGAGGCAATGAAGCATCTAATTGCCTTACCTTCACCTCATGAGAAATTGCTCGGCTTGAATACACGGTTTCATGGCACCCTCCCCGCTCATTGCCTGTCCACCAAAGCGTATCGTTTTCTCAGGCCCTGGATGAAGCACTGCCTCCCTGAGCCAGGATAATTGACTGTGTGGCTTAACAGCTTAATGGAGACGGGGGTGGGGTGGGGTGGGGATGCGAAGGCGGTTACTCATGCAAAACTCGGCGCGCGTTGCTCTGAAGTGTGCTACAGGTCGTCCTACTTTGTGTAGCTGAAGGGGGCGAGCTGGGAGAAGATACAGAGAGGGTGCTTAGATGGGGAAGATGAGATTTCACAGTGAGATGGCTCGGGTTTTTCCCAGGGGTCTTTGCCTGTGGGATGCTAATGAGCCTGATATGCTAATAGGGGTGGAGCTTTCCTGCAGTTGTTCCTCCTCCTCCATCTTTCTGTCCTTGTCAACCTTCCCCACAGCCTTGGACTTCAAAGGCATGCCTGCTCGTACTTTCCCCGCACATTTGCATTAGCTCCCTGCGCTTCTCGTGTAAAATGAGATGTCTCCACAACAAACATAGAGTCAGCAGTTTAGCGTTTGACATTTAGCGGAGTATTAGCGAGTATTTCACGCCTCCTGTCCTCTCGCTTGTAATTAGGGTTGTGAGGTATTACACGCGTACAGTGCTTCTGAGGGGCATCGAGAGGAACATCATTAATGGACACCTGGAGATGAACAGCTTGTGGTTGCTGGTTGGTGTGACCCTGAGCTGGTAGAATCAAATGAGTTGACTGATGTTGGGGGATAATTTGTCAGATCTGGGGCATTCCCAAGAGCTGCAGTTTGTCTCCGCTGACAACTGCGCTCACCTGAAGGGCTACTCATCCTGTGTATGCAGTAATGTGATCGCACGCTAAAGGAGACTGATGTCCTCTACCGTCACGTGTGTGCCCTAGTGTCCTCTACAGCGTCCTCGAATTGTGTCTTCATGTGAGTGCTCGCTCACATTTGCACCTCCTTACATTCTTCCACCTTTACTTACAAGAGCAAAGTTATAGCACAATAATGAACACATCGCTGCTGTCATTCTGAAACCTCATATTTCTGTATTTCATGATTTTTAGTTTTTGCCATGATGCTAATGAATCATTATTATTAGTCACCCTTTATGTTCGTCACCGGATTTTGCAAATATCTAGCCAATAAAAAGTATTCAAAAGTGCTTGTTAACTCACAGTATTTAATCATTTAAAAAGTGCAGTGTTTTTCCATTTCCTATAAAACAACGAATTTGGAAATTCAAGGTTTCGGAAGGACAGCGACCATGTGCAACTATAAATCATAATTCATTTTTTGTGTTTTTTGTGTCTTTCGTTTAGTTTGCGTTTAACTTTGTGTCTGTTAGTTTTAGTTTTATTGGTGTTTTTAAGTTTCAGATTTGTTTTGTTTTATATCTAATTTTATACAGGACCTGATGTTATTTTAATATTGCTTAAAGCTGATCATTTTGAAAATGAAGATGAAAATGAATGCATTAGTTATGAACAAAAACAGTTACATCAAAAATCAGGGCTCAAAACTGTCTCTTTATTTGATCATCTTCACAACTGTAAGCTTATAATAATGATTTATAAATTGAACTGTTGGGTAAAATATCACAGAAAATGTCAATTAGACACATCAACCTGTGTAAAGGTAAGTATTTAAAGCACCTTTGGCGATTTTTGTTATTTTTAAACAGAGACACTGAAGTAGAGGCAGGAGTTACAAATTCCAGCCGAAAATGAAAAGCACAGCACCCTCGAGTTGTTCAAAATCTGTATCAATTTCTTTGTTCTGATGAACACAGAGAAAGATATTTGGAAGAATGCTTGTAACCACCATTGACTACCATAGTAGGAGAAATGACAATGGTAGTCAAAAGTATCCCAGAACTGTTTGCTTTCCTTCATTCTTTAAAATATCTTCTTTTGTGTTCAACAGAACAAAGACATTTATAAAGCAATTTTTCCTACTATGGTAGTCAATGGGGTCCAAGAAGTTTGGTTACAAACATTCTTTCAAATATCTTTCTGTGTTCATCAGAACAAAGAAATGTATACAGATTTGGAACAACTTGTAGGTAAGTAAATGAAGACAGAATTTTCATTTTTGGGCGAACTATCCCTTTAAATCATAATTTAGTAAATATATATTATTCTAATTAGTTTTGATATCATGAAAATGTATTTTTGTTTAGTTTCAGATATGTTAAATTGTGTTGTATATTTTAACTTTGAATACTGTTTTCATGTAGTTTCAGTTTTTATGGATTTTGAAGAGTTGCTTAGACACTCTACGTGTGTAAGGGTTGTACTTTAAAAACAAATCACCATTCAGAGTTTGCTCATTCGAAAAAATTATTTCACTCCTTCCACACAGTCCAAGCAGGAAATGAGAACCATCTCCCTACTAACAGCTAATAGTCTATGGATTGAAACCTGAGTGTTGTATGATCAACGTTCAGTGGCTGGAGAACAAAGTGAATAAGAGACGATGCTGTATGAAGGACACATGGATCCAACAGGATGCATATGGAACAGAACTGCAGAAAGGCTTGTGTTTTGGCTTGGACGCACATCCTCTGGAAACGAACGGTGATCATATGCGTCCCAGTCATAACTACAATGGAATGATGTAATCTGTGAAGGGGCTTTTGAACAGCAGCCCTTTATAGCAAGTTGCCACTTTGTGTTCAGTACACTTTGACCTTTTTTATTTTCTCTAGTGCTTTCCCCATTAAGCAATATGTAATACAGTCAGCTAAAGTAAGCACAGATGTATTATTTTTATCATGGGTGGGAAGCAAGGACACTGGGAGTTTCAGTAAATATTCACACTCAGGGAAACCACCTACAATAAATGCACCGTTGTTGCTCATATTAGAAATCACAAAGAGAATATTGCATTTTGTGAAATGTTTACTGTCCCTTTAGGCCGCCATCTCGGCACAGAATAAAATAGCGTGAAATGAAACCGCCAGTTTTTAACCACATGTTGTCTCAATATGGGATTTACAGGTGGCAGATGGTAGATCTTTGGTCACGGTGCTGGTACAGTGGTCTTCTGTAGCTCAGCCAACCAGAAGGAACTCATTACAGTGGAACATCTCATGTTCTTGGGAAAAGGTAGTCTGGGAACACATTGGATGAGATTTTCTTTTTTAATATTGTCTGGATTTGTGCAAAATTCATGACAAGACCCTCTAGGGGTCTTAAATGTCATTCATTATAGAAGGTTTCAGGAATCTTTGGGTAAGACACCTCTTTAAACTTCCAGTTGAAAGTATTTGCACTGTATCATATTTATATCTGTTAGACATATTAAGGCTTTCAATGAGAGAGAAAGAGAGTCTCTCAATAACATTATTGTTGTCCATGGCCATCATCAGGTGGCTTCTGAAGCTCCCGTGGTGTCTGCTGGGATATCCGTGTTTACCACCCTCCACCTCAGGCTCTTTCCCACTGAGAACTGCACCCAACAAAGGTGAATCCCCCCTGATTCAGACACTCGCGTAAACAACCAGCGGGCTGCACCTCCTTTCCCCAGCCTGTCTCCATTCTCACACCGGCCCATTCCTCGAGATAATCCACTGTCTTTGTATTTCAGCAGGGCCATATACAGTCGAAGTTGGGTTGTGACCTTATCTTTAGTAGAAACTTTTCAAACTGTTCTCACTTTTGGTTGTGTTATAAAAAACTTCTCTGCTCCCTGTCACAGACCAGACTCGAGGAGCTCCGTTCATCCAGGAGATAACGCACATCATTGCTCCCGTCGCGCACCGAACGCGGCGACTGCATCCACACAAAGCAGTGGCGTGTTTACAAGTTCCGTGTTGACAGGTCTTTGGGTCCTTGACTTTGAGGCTCATTACGCCACCTCTTCTCCTTCTCCACCCACCTGCTTCTTAACGCTGGTCCTTGACTTAGCGTAGCTGACACGTCGACTGTCTGGGCCAGATGAAAGCTAATTGAAAGAGAAGGCTGCTCTTCACTGATCTAGACTGACAGCACCACCTCGCCAGAAGTGATTGTGCCACCCCATGCTGGCAGTTTTCACAGCGAAAGAAAAAGTGTGTGGTGGTGAAGAACGCAGGCTGTTCTGCGAGTTCTTGGGCTGCCTGCCAAAGCAGCCGGATGACTTTATTAGAAAAAGCAGAGAGACGCATACACAGTATTTCCGTTTCCTTTTCTGCAGTGTGTAAACTTAAAGAGTTAAAACGTTTAGAGCAGAATCCTTTGAAGGCTGACCCTTGTCAACTCGGAATCAAAAATCGTGTCGATGAGCCGGAATGCGACACACAGTTTTGATAATAATTTGGCATGTCGGGTTTGATGTAATGAGCACTGATTTTGTCATCCAGCGCTGTGTGGATAGGTTAATCATTTTCATTAACACCAGCTCTTTGGAGAGACCTCTTCCGCTTCAGAGCTGTCAGTGGTGCGCTGGCTTGGCGAACACGCGGACCTCGGCGGCCCTCAGATGTGTTAGTCCGGTGCCAGGAAAGAGTGAATCGATGCGCACAGACAGGCAAGGACCCCTCAGCGGCCCCCGAGTGGACGGCTGTGATTACTGCTGACAATAATTTATGGACCTGGCTGATTGAAAACATGAGAGATGTAGTTAGAGTTGTAAGGGTGATTAGGCAGTACCTTAAGATACAAAGATGGAGTCACATCTGCTGCTGGGAAATGATCTGCTGCCAAACACCACATGTCTTTTGCCCCTGCAGTGAAAGCAGGGCTTATAACCCGTATCTTTGCGCGCCACATATCCTGTATTCATTATGGATTATGGTGTATTAGTTGATATTCCATTTTTTAACACTAGCAACTTGAAAATCGTATTATTTCAAAGGCTTTTTATTGTTTTACTGAGCTATCAAAACTTGTTTGACATTGTTTGAATTGCAGGGACATTCGGGGTGATGCAAAAACGTCAGGTTTGCTTACACTGTGATGACAGTTTCCTCTAACATAGGTGAGACATACATCATGATTACATAATACATCATGGTGTTGACTTTTTAATCACATTACTTTTTGTTGTTATTTTATTTTATTATGCTTACTAAGCCTATTTTTTGGAATTACTAGCTGGTTCCTACCATAGAGTGTTAAATGATCATTGTGAGGACATTTCAGGACACACATTTCTTAAAAGTAGAAAGTAAATCTGCATTTATTTCTTGTGTTTAAAAAAATCTTTCATATTTAATATTGTGAGCTCATAATCCATAATGCCAAATGTAGACCTGCTTTCACTTTTACAATTGATTAGAATTGTAAGAAAAGAAAAACCTTTCACAAACATTTCACACGGCATACCTAGATGTTTTAAAGTTTGACGTCAGTTACACATTAAAATGTTTGTTAACCACAGCTGCCGGTGAAGTATGTGTTAAGGAAACAGGAAATAAATTAGATCAGGTAGATAAAAAGCAAGACACTTGTATTTGCTTGGGAATAGTTTGTTTGGGTTAACATAAAATTATGAAGAAATGCATATATTCTGACGAAAATGATTGCAGACTGCTATTAAAACCCACTAAAAATTATTGCCTGTTAGTTTAATACATTTTAAACTTTTTTGTAGATACCACTATTTACAGCTTTGTCACAGTTACAAGTACAATTGTTGCAAATACGGTCAAGGTGGATTAAGGTGACAAAAAAACAATACTGTATGTACAGTGCTTTATCATGACCGGATACTGGTACCCTGCAAGTTTTCATGAAAACAAATAGCACTTAATTGGGTCATTCATAAGAGCTGTTTCCAAAGGTGTTGGCAAGGGATGAGAGATGGTCCATGCACAAATGCCTCTTTATTGTGAAAGTCTCTAGTGACTTGGGGCAACATCACACTCCCCCCCCCCCTCCCCTCCCATTATATACTCTCAATGGATTGCATTCAGCTCTCATGATAAAAAAAACATAACTGTCCCTTTATCCACCCCTGTAAAAGTCAGATCATGTGGTCAAGACCACAAAGCAAAATTACTGCTATTCAAAGATTTTATTAAAGTAATTTCAGTCCAGAATAATGGGATTATAAATTCTGTGTGAGGAAACTTGCACTGAGCCTTTAAGACTAGCTCTGCCCCATTACCGCAGGTAATATCACATCCTCGTAGACCCGAAGATGTAGCCCCTTCTCTTACTTGAATACCTGCAGGATTTCCGCAGCCTAATCTCCCATGATTAGCCTTTGCCACTGGGTCCAGGTCATTAATCCCGTCCCCTACAGTGAGTGACAATAATCTCTGCTCACTGGGCAGAGGAGCCAACTCCATTTGTCACTCTGTCACCCAGTGGCTCTCACATGGGAGAGGACAAGGACCATTTATCTACAGAATGTGCTGGAGAAACTGCAGGACCGGCAAATTAAAAAAGCTTGATACTTCTCCAGGATTCCTCAGTGGTATAAAGAGCAAAAATAAAAGGATTATTATTACTTAGTGTTGCTTTATTCAGTATTATGCCAGTAATCAGTACTGGAGCACTTAAAGGTGCTGTGTGTAATATTTAGGAGGATCTATTGACAGAAATGCAATATAATATACGGAACTATGTTTTCAGAGGTGTATAAAGACCTTGCATAATGAAACGTTATGTTTTTATTATTTTAGAATGAGCTATTTCTACACCGCGGGTCCCCTTAAATTGATGTTTTTTCTACAGTATCACTAAACGGACAAACTGCTCCACAGAGCGCGTTTCGTAAATATGTTAACTCCTTCGGCAAAGAAGCGAAAACGTGACAATTTTAGAAAAGAAAAGATTGTTAAACCTGAAGTATGACTTACAAGCAGGTTTGTGCAGAACACTCCCACCATTTTCCAGTATTAATGCCACAAATATCCCCATCACAATCTTATGTCATTGGTTGAGTCAACTTTGCTGTGTCAGGATGCTTATAAAAGTGTAACAATATTTCATTTTCATAGAAATCAACCAATGTTGTACTTCGAGTTGTCTTTGCATATTCAGATTAAGAATAGATGAACATATTTTATGATTGAACTCAGTTGGCTTTGCACTATGGCACACTAGTTCTGAGTCATTTGCGAGTGCATTTTGATCATTCATATAACCTCAAATTGTGTGTCATATCAGGAAACAAATGACTGACTCAAGATGTTGACTCTCTCTCTCTCTCTCTCTCTCTCTCTCTCTCTCTCTCTCTCTCTCTCTCTCTCACTCTCTCACCCCCATGTGCTACCTGAAGCCACAAAGCCTCGGCAGACTTTCAGATGAATAAATTTGTATATTTTAAAGCACATCCCTCTGTGGCAAAGAATTCTCCAGAGGCCTTTTCTCTCGTCTTGTCTCCCAAGTTTGCCTCATGCCCTGTGGAGTCATTAGTCGCCTCGCTGTATTGAATCTTTAATCATCTGTGTTTGAGAGAGATAAAAGAAGGAATATTGCTCTTTAAAATTCCAGTTCAGCCATCTCCACTTCGGCTGTTTCTTTGAAGTTCGCAGACCGGCTGAACGATATTTCCTGTTTCCTCTGAGTTCAACGTTTGCCAGATAGAGACGTTACACAATTGAAGCTGAGATCCCAAAGGTGAGTGGTGGTCTAGTGTGGGCTTGCAGTTTTCCTCCATGCTCTGCACTGCCAAACTAAACCCTATTTTGCTATTCTCCAGGCAACAGTCATCTATCTGTGGATCTGAGGATTGGCAGTCCTTCTCTGAAAGGACAGCTGGCAGCAATTGTTGAACTCCTCTGCCTGGATACAATGGCACCTTTTCCAGTTCACCCTCATATCACCTTGGATGGTTATAGGTAGAGCACAGCTGACCTGGAAACAGACGATTTAGGTTTATCTCAATATATGTTATTTATATATCTCCTAGAAAAATAATATAAGCATGTTAAATTGTGCAATGTTTCCCTCAATAGAAAAGTTCTCTCTTTCTCTCTCTCACACACACACACACGTGCTATATGCCTCAAATACTTCCCCACCTTTGCACTCACAGATGTCAGGAAAACACAATAATAATGTGTGACCTCATTTTAGTCTGATCTTACAGAACAATAGGCC
Organism: Oreonectes daqikongensis; assembly: GCA_026939265.1. Lineage (NCBI taxonomy): Eukaryota > Metazoa > Chordata > Actinopteri > Cypriniformes > Nemacheilidae > Oreonectes > Oreonectes daqikongensis. The sequence goes on from JAOTQM010000187.1 coordinate 6,665,471, forward strand.
TCAACGGAGTAATCGTTGCATTCCCATGCCACAGACAAGCCTGTCAGACCTGCTTGAAACGTCACATACACACTTGCTAACGCAAACAAAACTACACAATAGTTGGAGGTCAACAGCAGTAGCTGTAGATGGGAATTCTTACAGGAACAACCTGATGTTGTGGTTGACATCATACACTTATTTTAAATCTCAATACAACAAAATACTGACATAACAACAAAAAAGTTATTTATTTCTTCATCTTGATAAAAAACTAACATAAAATAATACTTATCCTTAAAAAATTATGCAAAGCATACTGGGATTTGGAAATCCTTTGCCCAGTTTTAGCAATTATACTGTACAAATACTATAATGAAAATGATCTTTGTGGTTCTAATGCACAAATAACGTACCTTTTGTTTTTACAAATATACATTAATTTACATACAAAAATATTACAAGTAAATGCTAAATATTAATATAAATTCATCTTAAAATAAATTAAATAAAATATAGGCCTAAGTAGGTATATTATTAGCCTCTACTCAGACCGATCAACAAACAAAGATTGTAAGTTAACTATAATAAACCATCTATAATAGCAGCTAATTACGTGAAATAAATTAAGCAATTGAATCAAAAAAATCTTTTTGTATGTACAATGCACATTTATTAATTATTATTTACAACAATGTTTAGTGTTCCCACCCCGGAGTTCTGGAAGAAAATGCTGTCAATGTGCAATAGACGATGAGGAAATTAACATTAATATAATACTTTGCTTCGGATGTTGAAGCTGCATCATTGTTAAAAATAACTAAGGATATTTAGCTCAATATCAGGCCTTTTATATTGCAGAACAGAATCGCATCAATCCATGACATTCCCTGATACCGTAGGTTATTGTAGTTATTGCCGTGGAGACCCCGGCCCCTGTCTCTCAGTACTGTCTCTGTGGCAATCCTGTTTGCCTTATCTGTGTGCATGTGTGCATTTGTGCTTTTCTCATTACAGAGAGCGAGAGAGCGAAAAAAACAAGAGCACACAATCCATTTTCAACACTCGTGCACTGCGCTTGTAGGGCTTTAGACACGACATTTCTACTTTTGACCGGAAATCTAAGCCTATTTTTATTTACCACAGCACATTTGCACAGTTGCAAAGTCTGCTTAAGACACACAGGATGAAGAAAACGGGTTATAAATGGCTTGCGTGTAAAATGCACGCGTGAAAGACAGAGATGCCTCAGAACTTAACAAAACAACTTATAAGGCTATATTTATGCATACTGTACGTGCCTCAAATTCAACTCTAATGGATTTATCTGAATGCAGGAAGGCGGTACACCACACAGACCTGACGGCTAACTCAAGACCCCACTTGCCCTGTGTGATCTTCCGAATTTAGCTTCTGAGTTTGATATAGCGCTGCAAATATTTGCTGGTCTGCGCATTAAATCTGTTTGCTCGGGATGTTTTGACAAACAAACCGCAATGGTATATTAAATGAAGTAAATGTTCAACAGTGCATGCAATTATATGCTACATATATCTGAGCCTCTTCAATGAAAGAGCGTCTTTGTGTCTCTTGAGTCTTGTTTAGACAGATGGTTATTCTTCTAGTCTTGATGTTATCAGGGGTTCTTTTGTTGCATTTGAACGCTTTAAATGTTTTATCCAAAGCATATTGTTTTATCAAAAACATTTTTCAGTTTTTATCAGAAATGGAAAAAATACTTTGAAAGAATGGATCATTCTCTTATGGGCAAAATGTTAGGGGTTTTCAAGATTTGAACTAAGTAGAAAATGAGTTTCCTTCCATTGTAACAGACTTCCTTCCTGCTCATATTCATTTATTTCCTGCTTAAGGTTCCTGCTATCAAGATTGTCTGTAAGGTTCCTGTCTTCACCACAGTTTAATGATGAGCAAAAGCACACACTTTATCTTGACCATGAGTGACTTTATCAGTTTCAAGGTTCTGGGGTTATTTAAAACACTGTGTGGGTATTTGTGATGTGTCAATGAGATTCTTCTTGGTAATTGACATAAAATAATGCACTTTTCTGTTGTTAAGGGTGGTCTGAAGAAATATGTAACAAGCTTTCTGTCAGACTTTAAGAGTGCATCTGCTTATTCTGACCTGAATTCTGCAATCTACATTGATATCTTCAGCATCCAGAAATGGAATTTGTAAACATTTGAACAATTGTGCTCAGTTCAGCTTCAGAGGGACACAGGGATCTTTTGAAATGGCAGTGATGCATAAAATGTAATGTGACAACATTCATACAGCTGCTTTATGCATGATGTTGTTTGGTATGTTCTTTTAACTTTATTAAAAATATTATTCCTATTTAAACATAGATTTTCCATGGGTAGGTAAATTCTTGTTTTAAACACATTTATCATGGTTTGAATTTATGTCCCTGCATAGCTATGCAACATTTCATCCCACAGAATTTCCAACTGTGAAAACATTATCACCTGAAGAATCATATGACAGTCATCTTATCTCCCCAGCATTCCTCCTTAAGTTCCTGTACTTTGATTCTGGAGAACTACAAAGACATTCTGGCTGTAGTGGGCTGCCAAATTTTGCCCAAATTCCCTTAAATGGCTAGAAATTTTAGGAATTTACATTCCTACATTTAAAATGAAAATCTGTGTTTTCTTTATGTGTGTAATCCTGTAAAACAATTCTAAATATTTTTGCATTACACATACAAATATTGCAATGGCATAAAAACATGCATTTAGGGTTTAAATTGTTCATGTAAATAGGTTGTTGCAAATATAACTTTTAATAATATATTAGTTCAAGATTATGTCATATGATTAATATTAATATTTATAATATAAAATAGCATACAAGAGATTTATGTTCATTGTTAGTTTTTTTTTTGGCTGTCACCATAGGACACATTTAAGTTTTTTCAACACAAAAATTTAAAGCACAACCTTTGTTTTATTTAAATGTGTTTAATGTTAAAAAAAAAGAAAGTTTTATGTAAACAAAAGTTGGGAGGAATGGGTGTTTACATACCATTCTTTAAATGAAAAGCTCATATTATAGTCATATGACGTCTGCCTCCTTTGTGGGTTCATGAACAATGTCAGCCTCAAGGACAGCCTTCCAGCATTTCAGTCTCAAAGAACACAAGAGGATTTTTAAGACACTTTAGCCAGGAAACACAGAAGGACCTGGAACAAATGTAGCACTTACAGGAGTCTTGGGTACCAACCCCGAACCACTGTAACGGTCAAGCATATTGAGTTTACAATGTACAAATGTTTGAGCCGATAACTGCAGTTTTCAGGGAAGAGTAAATTATTTCAACCCTCATGTTCTGTTTGGGGTGTGATAAAACCCAATGTTTTGAATTTCACATGACATGTTTATCTATTTTATTGTATCATTTATACATTTGCTTCAGTAAAATCTGCTTTCTGGGTTTATTAAGGTCAGAGAAACATCATTTGGGGTGTCTGAGACCCTAAAATAAAAAGGAAATCTTAGCAGAACAGGAGGATTTTTCTTGTGAAACCAGCATGGCTTTTACTGATTCACAGTTGATATGGCAACACTAGATGAAGACCTGTCTCTGCCTTTGGCCAGCTTGAAATATGATTTTAAAGGGTGGCATTGATCAGATTGAATCACGGCTGATTAACATTTCAGGCCTAATTTACTCTTTGCACGGAGTGACAAATACTGGCAGATATTCAGACCGCCTCTCGTCCGTGAGTCAGGGGAAGCCCACAGGGAAAGATGAGCGGAGAGGTTGTCTCTCTCACGGCTGTTATTCTTGCTCACCTGATGTGTGTAAAGACTGCACCGACCATAGTGAGCCTCCCTATCCTTCGGGAGCCGTAAAGGGCTCCCAAACACCCAAAGAGGGCGAGACCAGACTGAAGACTTTGTTGCAGTTTCCAGGCAACATGTCGAATGAGCCTGTGGAGAAAAGGTGGAGGAGGTGCGCCTCGGGCCCGAGGCTTTGGCGTGATTAATGGCAGAGGTATGCGTTACAGCAGGCATCCTCTGAGAACCCGGAGATCAGTCTTCCTGTAATACAAATCCGACATTCGCCTCTCTCCCCTTTCCCCACCCCACCCCACCTGCTCCTGCTACACCATCATCAAAACCTCAGCTCCTCACTGCCAAGTGCATCACCGGCATCACGCTCATAAATCATCCCCAAACAAAACACGCTTAATCTGTGACGCGCAGGCCTGACGCGTAAATTTATTACCCTGTGTGAGATACATGGCAACATGTCTTGCGAACCTGCTGTCTGTCTATCTGAAAATAAATAAATAGAGAACACATGCTGCTTAAAACTTCTCAAGTGATAGGGGAGGTTAGTTATGTACGATAGAGAGACAAAGCATTTACAAGGCTAGTTAATTTCAAGGGTTTAATGCGGCACACAGACCGCTTTCCTCTGCAGCCTTGTTCCTGCCAAAGGATTTTCTCTAGCGCATTTGTAAGACATGAATACATAAGTCCTTTTCATAGATTAGGTTGGCAATGAGATGAATGGTCTATGGTGTGAGTCAAATTGCCTGATCGCGAGTGGGTTTTTTAAATGGCGCCATATGAGGTTAATGAAACAAAGGATTACCGCTCTGTAATCCCAGAACAACCCTATGTAAACTTGCTTTACTGTCTTGTAAATCATACTCTTTTATTTTGCACATACAGAAGCAATACTACATAGGAATGCATGCAGCCACTCCAAAGTTCCTAACCAGAGATACCTCAATCTCATATCAATGAAATATATTTCTTTATATTAAGTTTAACAAATTTCCCTCTCACCTTCCCAGGTATCACATGTTTCAGGAGCGCCATCATTTCCACTGTAATATTCCTTGAATGCAACAAGCCACATTGACATAAGAACGTGTGAAAATCACAAGGGAGTTTCCCTCTGTAAACACATTTGTGAGGAATGCTACTGACATGGTGCCGATTGCTGTCAGTCACCAACATGCATCTGACATGAATCCATGGAAATCACCATAAGCATCTTGGGATGCCTCGGGAGGTAAACAAACGCTGCTCATTTACAGAAGCTTTGCTATGGTTTATGCTCAAAGTTTAATAGTATGGAAATAGCAATATTTTCTGCTTGAGCACAAGTCAGGTTGAATTTGAAGAGCTATTACGCGCTGCATCATCAGAGCAATAACTTGAAAGTAATGAGTGAATGAACACCTTGAAGTGATGTCGCTTAACTACTTACATGCAAAGCTCATAAATAAACTCAACATCTGTGATCTTCTAAAAACTGTGACATGTACTGTAAGATCTAATGTTGACATAATTTATTCACAGGTTCTTTTAATAATTAAGCTACAACTTATTTGTAAGGAAAAGCTTTATGGAGGTACATAGCGGTAATGCATGGGGTCTGTTTATTGTTTGATCTTGAATTTTTTTAGTAACACTCTGTACATCAGTTATGATTATTTTAGAGATTTACAATGTAAGCATCATACAATATGTAAATGATCAAATAAATGCATGTTGTTTTATAGACGGTCTCATCGGTTGAATGCGCCTGGCCTGAAGTTAACTTACGGTCTTGTGTTTGTTTATCGGTCTGGCTAGTGGCTAATAATATAACTATTTATCATTTAATAATTGTATTATATAAACAATTGTTACATTTTATTGTATATTAATTAAATAAACAATTTGTTGAATGGGTTGTGTAACTATGTAACATTCAAGTTTAGCCAAGTAACTACTGTTCTTCTACTGTTAACCCAAAATAATACTGACTAGACATACTTTCAAACTTGCTAGCTACTTGTTATAACTTTTGCTTGTTATCAGAAATAATCTGCAGGGAATTTATTTTTTGTGAATGTGACCCAAAAGTTAAGTTTGGGTCTAAAAAAGCATGCGTATATGTTGTTGTATAGATACCGTATAATGTGTATAGATAACAGGTATTTGCTTTCTCTCTCTCTATCCATCCAGGTCCTTGGCCTGAAAACGTCTGAAGACTCTAGTTTCATTGTTGTGTACAGGTACACTAAAATTTGTTTTTATACTACTCAAGGTTGAAGTTATGATAAATTCAAGAAATAGAGAGAGTTATAAGAACTGCAAAATTGTAGGGATTACAAATATAAAGACTTTACAAAATGCAAGTATGCTTAGAGTATGCAAGGCAAAGAAAAAATATTGTTAAATGTAGTGCTGTGGAAGGCATTCACAGTTACAGTTTGTTGAATTTGTATGTCCTAGTTTAAGAAAAACAAGCTGATTCTCTAGATAGATTTTTATATCTCATATTTGCTCACTCAATGCTCTCTCTCTCTCTCTCTCTCTCTCTCTCTCTCTCTCTCTCTCTCTCTCTCTCTCTCTCTCTCTCTCTCTCTCTCTCTCTCTCTCTCTCTCTCTCTCTCTTTCTCTCTGATGTTAGTATGCCATTACAGCTTTGTTTAGCAGCAAGGTTAAGTGGCAAGAGATGTACTTATGTCAGGTGTTCAATGAACATTTCCTTTGGCAACTCTTTGGTCGTAATAGGTGTGTTAATGATTTTAGTACAAGGTCTTTGTGAAGCAAAAAAGCGTCTGTGTTTCAGTTTTGTATTTGGCCTTATTGATCAAATGCTTTTTATGGTTTCGGTCTTACTGTCCTAACTTAAGGTACTGTAAAGTGCACAAGGCTATTGATTGTTCCTGTTACACTTTTTTTCATTCTTTTTAAAGCAAGGTGTTCAATAGTTTGGCTGATTCCAGACTGCATTAGATAGATAGAAGGCACTTTAGCACAGGCCACCTGATAAAAAACATTATCATGAAGGTTACATCAAGGCAGGCATGAATGATTTATTATGTGTTGTGCATTACAGATTAGCTAGGACCTCAAAATAAGAAGCCGTTTTATAATCCAAAAGTGTGGAAATGTAAGCAAAGTAAAATTATTAGGCCTGTTGTATTGCAGAAACTACTTTAAGTGGACAGCTTAAGCGTTGTTAGACCAATTTCAGCTATTTGGTTCAGAGCTTTGGGGCAATGTGAGGAAAACATGAGATGAAATCTCTACTGTGGCTTTACAAGAAAAAAGGTCTGTTGATGCTCAATGTTGTTTATCAAGCAAATCTCTGCTCGTGGTACCCGACAGCTACGTGTCAAACGGAATTAATTTGAGGCCATTTCGCAAGATTAATTAAATGATTCTTGATATTAAAGACCTAATGAAAAATGGGAAGAACGGTTTCATTTCTGACCTTGCTAAATTTTTAATGAACTCGCTATGAATCGTACAAAATGGCTCTCTCTTATAAATGGTGCTGTGCAGAAACTTCAACAAATGGTGAGCGAATTAAATAGCTTTTATTGTCGCTAGAAGCAGCTGTCTGTAGGTCATTGCAATAGTGCAGACACAGAGATGGGAAGGATGCACTGGAGAAAAGCCAAATCTTAAAGCCCATAGAAACATGTAATAAAATTACATGCGTCATTTGTGCACTCCCTAAGCAATAAAGTAAATATTTTTGTTGCTTATGTGGTTACGGCAAAAGGAAAGTATAGGATATATTTATCATACTGTAGGCACCAGGCTGGATTTTGGCCCAGTGGGTACCTGTCATGGTCAAACTGTAGCTTAAATCAGACCTAAGGAACATAAAGTTTATAAAATAAGAAGTTGTGAGTGTGTCTGCTGTATAATTACAAGCTCAGGAAACTGCAGTGAGAACAAAGGGAGAAAAGTAGTTTGTTGGAACTTCTGAGGTTTTGATTAGATATGTAACACAGATGCATGAGTATGTGACAGTTGTGTGCGGTGCTGGCAGGGCATGCTCAGTGTTAATTACGCACGGTAATGAGAGAACAGAGCCAGACTGTGAGACACAGGGTATTTTTAGAGCCTCTGCGAAGTTATCTTATGCACAGGCTCGATCCGCACAGAGAGAAACTGCCGTGCTTTTGCACTACTTTTAATTTTAATAGTCCATTTCTGGGTTCTGCTATGCTGTAGAAATCATTTTGATAAGTCTATTAACAGTCTGTGCACAGATTTTGCCAAATTCCGATAATTTGTTTAAACTTACAGTAATCAATTAATAATTTAATTGTTTTTCGCTAAGCCTTGGTTTCCCCGTATACTAATACATTTTTTTGTACATATTAACATTAGTTAATGTATTATGAATGAAGACAAACATACTGTATAAGCAACAGTATAAATTACCACTAACCTACATTAATAAGTGCAAAATAATTGTTCATTGTTAGTATATAATAACTAATAGCAATTAATTAAAACCTACTAGTACCATCAGTTTGACCAGAATCTTCTTTTTGAGGGTGAAAGTCTAGTCTGAAAGTTTGGAAGATGAGAAAGACATTTGAAGGTGTTGTAATTGGGCTTTGATAATGATGCATTAATCTAGAATCAGCTGTCATAACAATGACCCAATGTGTTTATGAGTACCATGAGTCTGTTGTTTAGAGAAAAAAACCCTCCTTTCTTTAATAAAGTTCAGATAGGAAATCTAGCTTGACTACAGTGATCTTATAGTCTGTTATTGTAGATATTATAAGTTTCGATATTTAATTGGTGGCATATAGTGGTATCACAGAAGTCTGTGGCTATTTGTGGTCTGGTACAATGTTGAAAATGTCAGCTGTCTCATGTTTGAGCATGCTTTAATAAACCCTGCTGCAATTCTTGGGGACTTTATGATTTATCAATACAAAACTCTAGCTGAAAATTTAGGCTGGCGGGTTTATTTTGTTAGTATTCTAGTGAACCTCAATTTTTATTATAACATACCAAATACTATTCACAAGATTTGACTTCAATGTTTTCTTCTATTGGCTTTAAATTGTGACAGTTAGTAATATTGAGCAAGGAGCTGACATGGCTTTATTATCAAAGCTAAATTAAAAATGAAGTTCTGTGTTTTGGATGTTTTTAGTCAGGCAATGTTGTTTTTTGATCAGCAACACTTTTATTAATAATCATATCACAAAAAACATCCAACATGCTCAGTATTGGTGAGTGACAGCTGCGGCTGGTCCACCACTCCCCTGAGCCAAGCCCTGCCACATTTACGCATGCCCAGCATGTCAGCGTCCATCTGGGATCCTACCCTTCAAACTTCTGTCGCCCAGCTCCCTTCCGGCAGAAAGACCCAGGGACGCGAGTGTGAAGTCAGGCCTCACAGGGGCAAGAAGAAAGCCATCCAAAGCCAGCTGGTCTGGCTTTGAGGAAAGCAAGAGAATTAGAGAGAGATAGAACGAGAGAGAAATAGAAAAAGAAAGAGGAACTGAAGGAAAGAAATAATAAAGGAAAGTTAGGAATGTAAGAGAACGACACCTGAGTGAAATACCTAAAAAGGCCTTAGCAGCAGGTTCTGTGAAGGTGATTGTGCAGCTCAAGAAACAGGTGAGATACAGCCATTCACTGAAGGGGAGGGGCAACATGGCATATGTATTGTATACAAAATATTAACACATACTAAAAATATTACCGTCATTCTAAATCTTAAAAACACATTTTTTTAAGGCATTTTAATAGGATATAGACAAACCAAAGATTCGGAACTGAACTGTTTATTGTACAGTGATATATTTCTCTAACATAAGTTAACTATTTGACCTGAAACGTATATTATTACCAAAAGAATCGACTCACTTTTTAGTTATAGCTGAGTAGAGACTAAATTGGATGAATGAAGAATAAAACGTGTCTCTTTCAGTTAATCTCTAGACCACAGGTGGCTGGGGTTCAGTGTGGTTTGTTAGGGTTTTGGTGCCAATGGGTGTTTGCACAGTGGATCCAGAGTATGTGCCTAGCCCTGATGGGACTATTTTTATGTACAGCTCTGGCTTTACAAGGCTTTAAATAGAACCTGAAAAAATCTGAAGTCATAGAGGGCACATAATTAGGGATTTCATCAATATCCATTCCATATAGCTATTTTCCAGGGCTTAGTTATTAAAATGTAAGTGTGCTGTGGATTCTGTGGCTAAATTTATAAATTAGTGCTGATGTTACACACTGGAATTATTGATTTTATTTCAGAAGAAATTGTTAATAATTTTAAATAGATAACATGCTAATTGTTGAACAATAAAACAGTATTTAATGTTTAAATAAAAAAATAATTATATATATATATATATATATATATATATATATATATATATATATATATTTGTAATACAAATTGAAGTCGACGACATGATTTCCCCCAGACAGCAGGGACAAGTTTAAATTATTTTGGTTATCAGAAATATGCCACAGATGTTGTTAATAAAGCTTAAATGTAGCCTAATATTGCTTTTAAAAATTATGTCATAACCTGTTTAAAAAAACATTTTTTCTAGTGTATTGTATTAAAGTCAACTACCCAAACTGCCAATTAGGTACACTTTTAAATTGGGTATAAATTATTGTTTACGAAAGACCTTGTTCTACATGTCACATCAATGCAGAGCAATACGAATGTTAATAATATGCATATTTTCTGATCTGCATTAATGTTTTGTATATATTCCTGTATTACTGTAAATACACTCAGATGTAATCTTGTTTTGAATTAATACAGATGTAATTTACAAAAACAAATAAATCTTGTTTCAGAGTTAGACTCTTGTTGTTTAGCATAAAAGGATGAAATAATCCCAATTAATCTTAATGTAATTATTTGTTAATGTTTTGTTAAGCCCAAAAATTAGATAAACTGATGGTATAGTCACCTGTTTACTCAAAGCAGCTGCATAAATGTTTGCCCTGTAATCTGCATTTTTAAAATAGACAAAGATATAGTGGTTAATTCCAACTTTAAATAAATGTTTAGCCAGTTGTGGCATGTTATGTGGTGTTAAAGAACTGCTTGAAATGCTTAAATACTTTAAATAATGTACTTATTTTTTACTGTTAAACAGTAGCCTATACTGCAGATATTTAAGTCATCAGCAAAGTGTTGTGGGCAGCATGTTCAGATCAACATTCAGATCTGATTAGGTCATGTCTTGATTCCATTTCCCCTTTATCTTTTTCAGCTTTCCTTATTTCTGACTATCCTAAAAATAATGAGGAATAATGAGTCCTAAACAGCAATGAGGAATAATGAGTCCTAAACAGCATAGGATAAAAAAGGAAATTATTAAAGTTATTGCACTTAAATTGTAAAGTCTAATGTAAAGATATTGGTTCCTGACTGAGTAATGTAAAGAGCTATAAAATAGCACAGCTGGATGTGACTTTTTCCATTTGTCTTTTGCATTATTTAAAATCAAATAGCCTAAATTGTTGTTATTTTGCTTTCCTGCATGTGGTAAAAAAAGTGAATGACATTTTCCCTGTAAGTCCCGGCAAAAACAACTTTAGTTCGGGTAGGCTACCACACCTCTGCCATAGATCCTATAACTACACGTGACACTGCCACATGCAACGTAAAACGCGTCCAGCCCCCCTTTTCTGATTGGCCGCTAACAAGCCGCTGAACAGTTCAATTGGATAAGAAAAACGTCACTTCAAAATCACTGACCCTATTGCTAATGTTGTTTAATAGAACTTACGTCAATCGTATCTGAGGTAATGCAAGCGTAACGTCCATAATAAATAATACAATTGCACAGCACAAAACGTGTTTATTGTACAAATAGCCTAACTCACATTCATCACTATAGGGGACTTACCAACAGTGACGCTTTTTTAAAAACTTTTTTTTGCGGCAGAGCTGTTTTTGTCAACTTCCTTGAAAACATAACATGTAGCCTATGACGACTGACTGTTCAGTTTGTTTCTTTGCTTTTAAAGCAGCGGCTGTTAGCTATAAAACGGGTGGTTTCTCGTGCTCTTGCCGCCTTTACATTTCACAAAAACACAGTTTACCTTATTTTCCATATTTAACATATTTAAGTCGTAGTTCTGTTGTTTTTCGCATTTGTTTTCAAACTGGCGATGAGACACGAGTAGAGTAGAGTAGGAGGAGGACGAGGAGGCGGTTTGACTCTGTCCGCCGTTCGTCATATTAGGGGAGGAGCTTGTGTTCTGACAAGAGCGACTGCTGCTTCTTCTGAGTTTGTCAGCCCAGCTCCCGAAAATAGAAGCCGTGTGTCAATGTGACTGAAAATACATTTATGTCACAGCGTATCCACGGGAGTCACTGATACACAGTATCTATATACAGCGAGGGGAACCGCGACGAAAAAAGGTGAGTCGCAAAAATAGCAACAATGTTACACAGCAGCGGAGTCTGGGAGAGTGAGGAGAAAAAGCGCGAGAGGGAGTCGTGGAGTGAGACTAGAGAATCGCGAATTTACGCTTTACAGTTCGTTGGGAGGTTAAACGTGTTTGTCATGTGTGTGTCGGTGGTTGGCAGCATGGACAGAAATGTTTGGTGTCGGGTCGTGAGCTTTGGAGTGGAGGGGAGCTGTGTTTTTCGCTCGTGTAATTCTCGTAGCTTGGAAGAGCTCGCGCGGTTTTGGGTATAGTCCACTTTGACAGTTGGCGAATGTCTGTCGAAGTTCTTCGTGGTCCTTTTTTATCAGGGCCATTTAAAAATGACTAAAACTAACAGCGAGGAGCGTTACTAGAAGACGTATTTACTGTAAAGTGAGACATTTTCTTCGTATGTAAACCGTTCAGTTTTCTTAACGTTTAGGTAGGCTATAGATAGGGGCACCTGTCTCAGCCTTCAGAGGCAGAACTTCAGTCGGTTCTGAAGTTCTGAATCGGACGGGTAATGCGGGCGCAGAAATAGGATTAGTAGGTGTCTGAAGTTTTGAAGCTTGATGACCTGGTTAAAGTTACAATAAACTTTTATTAAATCTTTATTTTATTTCGCTTTGTGCACTGAAAATTTTGTATAGCCACGCAAGGTAGGTTATACGAATAGGAAGGCCTATAATAATAGCTATAGGCTATATTCCGACTATTATTTGATTGCAGGCAGTTAACGGGGTTATAATGTTCTCCAGCTCTCCAAAGTGATTTGTTTTATTTTGTTGTCGCACCACTGCATACGAATAACTCTATTTACTGATCTATTCCAAGTTAATAATATCACGACGCTTAACTTTGAGAATTAATGGTGACTTTGAAAGATCCGCTGGAAGTCATTCCAGAGACTTTTTTCTGTCTGAAATCTAGAGGGTGCTGGTCTCTTACACAGCTTTTTAGAGTTGACACCAGCAGCCCGAAGTGTCTGCATGGTTTATTGGAGTCCTTCATGCTGTAGTGAAACGAATACAGCTAAAGACAGGTGTAAATTGATGCCATCAATTACTTTAACATGTTCATTTCACTTTTGATTTAATGTTATTAATGAAGTCGTGCTTGTTACAAACTAGTGAGATGTCTAGCTATTGTGTGGTACATGGTTGTGACTTATTTACAAGGTCATTATTGCCATACAGTTATTTAATTAAATATAATTTCAATTTCATTTCTGATATATTGAGTTTGTTTTATTGTTATAAAAACAACGGGCACATTGCCAAATAATTTTACTTTTGTGCTTTGTAGTTTTTAAAAAAAAAAACCCATAATTTTATTCATTTTTCATTCACTCAATCAATCTGGTGCATTTTAATAATTAATAATTAATAATTTGGAATGTGTCTCCATTTGTAATACGTGTATACATCCTTTTCTATTTTATTTGATATTCGTGAGCTTTAGGATTGGTCTGGGGCAAACTGTGACAGAAAAAAGCATGATCAAATTAACTTGTGCTTTTATACAACAAGTATTTTGTGGTAAATACAGCCCATTTTGTTGCATTATGTGTACTCTCTGAAAGAGAAGCTGATTTTGAAATGCCCAATGAGTGAACAGCCTAATCATATACAGGCAAAGAGTGGAGTACTTGTGCCTGTAAGATTACACATGCCTCTGTAAATGGCCCTGTACCCCGCCATTTAGTTATCAGTTAAGTGCCTCAGACTTGCCATGTCTGCTCTCCTTAAAACCGACAATATGAGATATGTTGTTTTTGACCTTCACAAAATAGTACAAATCATTTACGTGAATCACAATGTAAAAATAATATAAAACAAAACAAAAATACGACATGCTGTCTTGACTGGTTGTCCAAATGTCAAAGGCTGAATGGGGCTGTGTTCTTAAGGTTGCTCATTGCTTGTGTCTGACAAGCTTTGTAATTACAAGCCATATGAGGCAGACAATCAGGTCATGGTACATCATCATGAAAATGACCTCAGGAAGAATGTTTGTCTGTCCCACTGATTGTTTGGCTTTTAAGAGACTTACTTGTGATAGATACTTTTTCTTACCAAATAAACAAATGAAAAAAAATCTGCGGTTCTTCACATATTTGTTTAGAATTTGTTAGACTGGAACATATGTATTTAATGTGTTTGAGCGTCAAAGTAAACAAGAAATAATAATATCTGATAAAAATCAAGCTGGCTAAATATACAAGCTAATTTAAAAGTGTGTTTGTAAAGGACAAGGATTTTTAGCGTTGGCGTCAGAATCTATTTTGTGATCACTCTGCACTCAGAATGAAGCCTGTGAGCTGCACGTACAGCACACTGAAGTTTGTTAACATTAAAATATCTTTTTTTGTGAAATAATATTTCAGTCAAAAGGCCAGTGCATTTTTTCCTTCTGGCCTGCTATGCAATTTCCTAGTACTTTAATAATGCCAAACTTGGGTGTAAGGTTAGTGCTGAAAACATCACTAAAACTCGATAGCCTTCTATTTACACTCTTGACAATTTATTAGTCAGAGAAGGAATTGCTGTTGGATGTTGCTGTTCACCTAACATGCTATTTTATACTTAAGATAAAGCATACCGTTACGCTTTTCCGTCCTGCTGTGTTCTCTTAAATAAATAATATTTGACAGATTGTTTATGATGTATTTTATCAATGTATGTTTTAGATTTGATGTGTAAGTAATTTTTCCAGAATGCAAAATACAAAAAAGTGACATTTTTAGACCTTTTTCGGCAATTTCGTGTAGTGATCATCTGATTCTATAAGACTTTTCATTATGTCAATTGCATTGACATTTCTCTCCCATTTAGTCTTCAGTGCTGCTATTTCAGGTGAATAAAGTTGCTTTGACCTGTCATGTGACCTTTTGTCTTAAAGGTTCAGTTGTACAATCCAAGTGCAAATTTACGATATACAGTACAGTATGCATATTGCATTTTATACATATGCTTGTTTATCATATATTATTTGGATTGTAGTGCATTGTCTGTAAAGCCAGCAATTTTAGCGTGTGCTGTACGTTGCGTTTGTACCTGGCTTTCAGTATTCATGTATCTTCCCATGGGCATCTGTCTATGCCTTCTCCGATCTTGTGAAATAAAGTCAGCTATGGAGAAGTTGAGCTCCAGAGGTGGTGATTGGTGTTGTGCAGGGTGGGGGTTAGAGCGTCTCCCACTGTGCTGTTCATAGCACTCCAATCTCACAGCCTGCTCTCAGCTTCTTCCAGGAGAGAGTGAATAGAGAGAGTCTGGAGTGTGTGGGCGAGTCTGATCTGCAATTAACGCTGGTTGTCAGAAAGAGAAGGCTGGCGTTTACACCATGCTTCTGAATCACTGAGCGAAACACTTTTCCTTTTCTCCCTTCCCCCTTTTACAGGGCATTTTACCCAAAGAAGAGAAAGCACCAGGAGCTCCAAGCAGAAGGAAGTGTTGTGAGCAAAGGAAGAAAGCACAAAACTGAGACTTGAGCTGGATATTTTGGGTCCAGGACTGAGGATTGTGCTTGTCAGGTAAGCCCAGTTTCTTGTTTTCCTGTAAAACCTTGTTGTACCTTTGTTTTAAATGTAGTTGAGTGCCTACTTTATACGCACAATATGACTTCTGTGGTAGAGCGCTTACCAGTTGTTTGTCCAAGTTAAGTATTAACAAGTTTTAGATTCTAATCTTCATTACTCTGAAAACCTTGTAAACTATCGCTACTGTTTAGCATGTTGACTAAATGTTTTATGCTCTCCTAATTGTAAGTCGCTTTGGATAAAAGCGTCTGCCAAATGAATAAATGTAAATGTGAATGTATTACAGTCCCTGCATTTAGTAATTGTTCAGCCTGTCAGCTGCAGATGGTTTGGGATGTATTGTTCAGTCACAAAGTTAGCCACAAATGTTATTTAACTTGTGGAAGGTGAACATTAGAAATTATATGTAGATTCAGTCTCTGTAAATAAAACCTTTTTATTATTTTTATTAATAAAGAAGTACAGTTTATTTTAAGTTCTGTATTTTCTAGGTATCTGTTAAGTCCATAAAATACAACATTTGCTAGAAGGTATTGTTACAGTCTCTGCTTGTGTTTGCTGTCATCTATTGGCAAAACAAATAACAAAGTAAAACAAAATTACTGTTCAGCCCATCGTTTACAAACTTCATTTAATGACACATTTGTGAAGGTTGTACAGGAAACAGCCTGTTGTCAAGGGACGTCATTGAGTCTACATTTGATGCGTCATGCTCATTACTGGTTTGAACGCTGCTATCGTGGGCCCATTTTTTTTTTACAGAGTGTGAAGGCACTTTAGCAGTTCTGTTCTAAATATTTTTCAGATCAACTCTGCGGAATGTGCGCCATGTCCATTAAATCACACTTGCTTTTCTTTTTGTTCAACGGCTCTTTTTCACGCTTGCTCAGAGCAGCGTGATTCATTGTTTATTGGAACTCTATCATTGAGCTGGAGATTCCAGCATTCCCCCGTGAGACCTGGAGGCAGGATGCAGAATCTTGAGCCCAGCAGATAATGTTTGAGCCATAGTTTGCTTGTGTGGGCACCACAGGCCTTTTTCTCTCCTCTGGGAACATCTCTGAGGATTTTTTTATTCAATAAAAGGCGTATAAACGAACTGCTTTTATCACCATAAAGGGCAGAGTTATGAATATGCATTTGCATGAATATATTCAGTTGATTTAGTCCGCACTGACTTGCGTCTCTATTATCTGTGGTTTTTGGAAAGGCTTTCTAGCCCGGCGGAATGTACGATGTCCCAGCGGGGTCATCCAGCAATTGGCCATAAGTAGCAGCTCAAAAACCAGAAACCTCTGGCTGCCTCCTCTCCCACCACTGCGCCACATTGCCACACGTTTGATTCTAAATAAGTTACTGAAGGATATAAGAAACATGTTAGGTAAACAGAAAAACCATCATTTGAATTGTGTATCAAAATATTAGCTTTTCGCACACACAGAGCTATGCCTGTTACAAGCCGTAAATAGGTTTCCATAGCACTTGCCAAATAAAACCATCTATCGGGTTCTTAGGCTCCTCAGTTTTAACTTTATTAGGAAGCTCTTTAATATGTAGCGATGACTTTCAAACCATTGGCTTGGGGATTACCGTCCAAGTTGGCACAGGCCTCCGCACCACATGAAAATACTGCTCACTTTTTGACACATGGATAAGATTTCAAAGTTAATATTTGTTCAATCATATATAAAGTGTAAATCCAGTATTTGTGAGTGGTTGAAGGTTGAGGGGAGGCATACACACAATTATAATTAAAAAAGAACATGTGAGACGGACTTACAACTGTAAATTATCTGGCTAGACACATGTCAGCTGAATGTATTCTTGTTTTTCTATTTGTAACTACATAGAAAAGCCTTTGGAATAGAAATGCATTGCTGTCTGTCTGGGTCATCTAAAAATGAAAATACAGTAGTATAAGCATGCTGAGTGTAGTGAAGTCTTGTAAACACAAAGTTGTACTTATGTTTTTGGAGTTTTATGGATTTTATTAAACTTAATTTTGTCAATAGTGTCCATTCAGCTTCTGACATTTATTAAAGTGTATAAATCATTAATGAATGTCAGAAGTTTAATGGTGCCACAGCCACACTGTATAATTTTTATTAAACAACACAAAGACAAAATGTAATGTCTTAAGCATTTAAAAAATAAAAAATATGAGAGAAGGGGGAGTTTATTGTTTTTCTGATGTGTCATAAACATAAAAACTAATTTGTATACACTTTCTCTACTCTAGTCCTCTCTAACATACAGTACAGTATCTATGAATATAACAGCATCCTTGATAGCAGTTGACGTCTGCTGTGAATAATCTTCACGTTACTGTTGCGTTGCGGGGAGACTGCATCTGCATTGTCTAAGGAAACATCTTACACTGACCTTTCAACTGCCCTTTCAACTGCCCTGCCCTTGACTGTGACCTCTGGTGCTAAGCCACCCTACACGGTCCACTCAGCACAGCAGAGCGGCTTAAAGATCGACAGCCCATCTCCTTTGCATTCCTGAAGACGCGGTCATGTGTAAGTCCCTGGCTTCAGGCGACCTTACCTTACCTTGCCCTTACGCTGTCCTCTCTAGGCATTGTCTGGGTACACGGCATCACAGGTACGAGGCTGGAGCCAGAGCAGCAGCCCAAAGCTGCTAATCCTCTTTCCTCCTACTGATCCTCTTCCTCTCTGCCCCCTCACCCTGCCACCACGCCTCTCAGGGTTAAGAGGGCAGATTAGGCAGGAGTCCCATGTTACTCAACACTAGTGCAATACAAAACAAAAACCTTAAAGTGCTGAGCACTAATCCGTGGAGGGCAATTTCCCATAGGTTATCTGTTTTTATGGGTCAATTTTTTGTCTTAACATTAACATCATTATAAACTCCATTGAGTTCAGGTTTTCTTGAAGCACCACAGTGATCATGTTTTTATCTTTTATATCTGATGTGCCTACTGAAATTCAACTGGAGAATGTCTATGAATGTGTTTTTTTCTAATTATAGTGTTGAGAGAAATAATTGGCATACTTTTACATGGTTTCAAATGTAGGTATATTATTTAAATAAAGCTATAATGTTTGGTCTACAGAAGGCTGGCACATAAGTCACATGGATTGCTTAATCATACTTTTTCATCATTTTACAGCTTGGCACTATAAATGACCACCATTTTAAAACTCAAAATCTCCTTTTGTGGGTTAACTATTGGTTTGAGGCATAGTTTTCCAGCACCCTGATAAGAAAGTTACTTAGAGATGAGAGAAGAGTTCACATAGGAAAGACGTTTAGGGTGCATGTCAGTGAGTGTGGCTTTTGAGGTGGGCTTGTGTGAACATGTGGCGGCTGATGGCTTGTAGGAGTGATGCACCTGTGTTCTGCCACCCCAATGCCCCCCCACACTGTCTCTCATTAACTGTGCTCTGTGGGCATTTAAATGCTAGCTTAGACCACAGCTATGCTCTGCTCTGCGTGCTCAGGATACCAAAATTAAATGCTATCGTCGGCACACCTTAAGAAAGAATCATGTCTCTGTGTTGCCTATATTGTTTTTGTCTCTTATATTAAAGTGGGTGGATTTTGAATGTGATGTTGTTTGTCACATTATTGCTTTGCATCATCACTGTGTTTGTTGTTCAGAGTTGTTCTTTGCATAATGGCATGTCATCTGTCATATGTGATGTTGTTGTAATGCTAAAATCACACAGGAGATCTCTTTAATACCGTAGTTGTTTTTGGTAGAAAACATTGAGATTAAATGGAGAGCAAATGGGGCTGTTTGTCTTCTGCTTTTCAGATCTTTGGCGTTTCAAAGACATATGATTAACTTTTCGCTGTGCTCACAACAGGTGCATACATTTGATACTTAAGTGAAACATAACAGATAACTCAATAACATTTCCTGATCTATGAAAGAGCAACCTCTGAGCAATACAATACCTCAAGGGGTCTGGAATGCTTTAAGCATGATTTTGAAGAGGAACTGCCATTTTTTCTGTTAACACCAGGACTACTTCCTTCGCAACATATGATGGCAAAACACAAACAAACAAATAGAACAAACCAAAAAATTATCATAGTATTTGTATTGCGGTCACACTGTGGAACACAGTAAGATTTTATCAGTTCTCTGGGTGAGCTGGTGAGCTCTCAGATATATCCTGAATTGCAAGCTTTTATCACAGTGAGCAAAAGCATGTATGGCACGTAAATCATAATGGCAAAACCACCTACTTGTCTTGGGTGTGTCTCTTGTGTTTAACAAGACTTTCCCTATTGCCAGAAGCATGATCCTCTCTTTAAACTTACTTGAACCTGACAGTAATAATATAAGGTTTAGAGTAAAGAAACACACCTCTTGATAAAGACTAGAATTTACTATTCAAAACCAAAGTGCCTCTTTTCATTGACCAACCTCTCTTTTTTTTTCTCAGAATGACAAAATTAGATAGACTAATGCTTTCTGTAAGTAATGACTTCTGTGATTTATTACTGAATGAAAGGATAATAACAAAAACAGTGTTGGATATTTTCTCACACTATCAGTTGATCATAAATTAGCTCATAATTGTTGTAGCTTAAGTGAGAAACTTTGTCATAGCAGGAAATGATGGAGCTGTTCTCTTAAAACAGCCTGTATAACATTGAGCCTGTATATTTTTTATCATTGCTGGACTGTAATGTTTTAGACAAGATTTTGAGAAACAATGAGATGGGGGTCATTATTTCATTGTAAAGACAGGCAGATTTGTTTGTAATAAAAAATGCCAAATGTCTTTTGTACAGTGTGATTCCTCTCTATAACTCTAAACACATGTCCAATCTGGCTGTGAACCCTGCCGATGTACTTTTGGCACACTGTCACAATTGCATGTAAGGGAGTTTTAAATTACCCTAATCCCTTGAATTTGCAAAAGCATAATTTCAGTAATAGGTGACTCCAGTGATTTTTTTCAAGGCCACCTGGAATATTTTACATCTTTCTACTGTCTGTAACACACTGATAGCAGGATGTCCATGTAAAAAGCCCCATCCTGGATGTAAATGGAGCTCTTTGTCTTAACTGCGCTAAGAGGGAAATTGCCCATGCTTTTAGATCCATATTCAACATGACATTATTTCAATGAGGTCTTTTATTTTACTAGTGTTCAGCTGAAGAATTCAGCTATAGCTGCCATCTTGATTTTTATTCTGTTGCCGGATGAGAACAGTCTTAAGGAAGAAAAACAGGCTGGTGTTTTTCTAATGCCACAGGATTCTATTTATCTAGTTACGGAAGTGTAATTTAGCACAGGTTATTGTCGTACAATGTGATGTCCCATACAATTAAATTATTACAAAATATTAAGGATGCACCAACATTTTGGTAGTGCAGTTTTTGCCGTTTTTAAAGCAAAACATTTTAAAAAGAACGTGAACCTGATAAATTAAATGTTATGTCTATATCGTTTTCCCCATATGCATTTTTGCAAAGCAGCTTTACAGTGAGCACTGTAGTACAGAAAAAATAAACAAAAATAATTTTAAATAATATGCAAATAATGATATAATTATGCAAATATATTATACAAAAACATCACCAAATCAGCAAACTAATATGAACTGTTGCAAGAAATGAGAAAATTACATATTACATTAGGTAAATCTGGCTTTATTTGACAGGCCAATTCTCTTCTTGACCTTGACCAGATGCTTTCAGGTGCTTTGGGACACTGAAGTTGTGACAGATTTTCATGCAGGGTTTTTTAATCATAACAAACTTTTCTGGATAGTTTACCATAGTGAAGCTCTGTAGAATGTGTACACGTTTTACTACATTTTCCATTTCTGTTGAACAACATTGATTTTGCAAACATGATCACACATCGATTAGATTAGGTCAGGTCAGCTTGTGTCTATTTATCAATTGGCATACAATGCCAATACACCAATATGGTAAAAGAGCAGATAAAGCGTGGTAAGTTGACTGAATGGCTTAAGGCTGTTCGGGAACTGATATGAAGTAGTTGACCTCTGCCTTGTAAGGAGAAAGTAGTGGCAGCTAGGACAGGGAGGTATCAGTTTTATAGGCATGACATCACCCTCGTTCTGCTGTTGGCACTTTTCAGCATAGGAAAACATGACGCTACTTCAGTAAAAGTCTAAGCAATTAAAACACAGTGAAGTAGAGGACAATAAGGTGCACGTCTGACTGCTGTGTTTCCATAATTTTTTTTTTATGAATGTAGTAAAGTTGCTTAAAAAGGATATAAAGAGGTTTGCTTAGGGCTCCTGTTTCTAAGATGTTTCTCCTGTAAAAAAAAAAACTTCACTTATTTCACATGTGTTTTCTGTGAGGTTTCATAAGAGCTGTTCAAAACAGTGTCTCACACTGTGCTTGGATTTACCAAATTATGAAAGTCTGTAATCACAACTCAAACATTTATTTTTAAACTCTTTCAAGGACAGATTGTCTAAACTATGCTTTCCACATCAATTTTATACTGTAGCTCTGTGTTTGTTTGTCGGCTGTTGCTTTATTTGTGTCCATTTGTTATTTCCACTAAGGAATTTTAGGAGAAACATGACAAACTTGATACTTTTGCAAAACTGCTTTTTAACAATGCACAAAAAACGCTGTAGAAATAACATTGAATTTAATCAAATGTAATGTATCTGGGGACTCCATTAAGTCTCCAAAGCTGTGAAAGATCAACCTTTTCTCCTCTGAAGATATTCTAAATAAAGCAATATATACAAAACTAGGTGCTTGGATTTATTCAAGCACAATGTTCTCAAACTGCTTGTACTACTCTCGTACGAGCAAGTGCGTAAGTTCAGATTGTTGCCAATATCGCTCTCTCTTTGCTGATCCAGGTGAAATAGTACTCGAGGGCTGGTTTCTCAGCTGCTCTGTGGCCATACTTGGGCAGTGTCTTTAACTCCCAGGGTCTTATCTCTCGCTCGGCCACCCCCTCTTCCCCTGTTCTCTGATCGTCTGTCTGTCAGTGGCCTAGCTGCTAGCCTGTATCAGAGCACACATGGGATGAGAGCTGGGCTGGCACTTACCACCCAGTCAGGCTACAGGCTATCAGAGAACAGTTGGGCTGAAAAGATTCCTGGGTAGGCAAACAATGGGGCCTCTCTCAGTCATGTCTGCTACAGTGAAGCACTAGATTGCTTTATATCGCTATGTGCTGTTTTGTCAATCTTGCTTTCATTGTTACTGTTTTTTTGGGGGGGCTTCTGAGACACTTTTTACTTCTGAGAAACTAAAGAGCTGCAAGAAAAATTATTTGGCTAGAGGAGTGGAACGGGATCGCAGGTCAAACCGCAATGCCACAACTCTCATGCTGTACCGTGTGGACGTTAAGTAGCAAATAAATACAGCAGTATGTAGATCCTGATGAATTAGTTTGTCAGCCACTCAGAGGCACAACAGTATCTCTTTACTAAACGAATGTTTACAGTTTGTTTCCCTGCATATTTCAGAACTAATTATATTTTCAGATGGGGCAATCGAAAGATTTGCCTTACCTTAAGAAATCATTATTTGTTATGCTTCACTTAAGAATTCTCACTAACCAAAAACCACACGAATGCAGACAAGGGATATCTGTGCACTTCAAACATTAGTTCATTGTGCAGAGTTAAGAGAGACTGCATTTAGAGTCCATTAGTTAAAGAGCAGCGTTCTCTGAAGAAGTGCCTCCATTGTACGGTGCATTGAATAAACACCAATGCCGCTGCAAGGAGACGTTTATGTAAGAGCATATCTATATTTTAAAATTGTTTTGTGCAGATTGGAGGAAGTAAAAATCATCATAGCAGTCTTGCTCAGATTCTCTCGAGCATGGAGGCTGCAGTGACATTCTGTACTCTCGTGGATCTCTATATTTTCAAATCGTGTCTCATCATCACGCGGTTTGACACCACAAAAAAGTGTCTGTGGTTTGAAACATCTCAAAGTGGATTCTTCCATTTTCGCCAAGCCCATGATGAAATGAAAAGAAGAGTTTGACTTGCCAAATAGATAAATGTTATTGACAGTCTTCTGAATTGTAGGGTCGCTGCGTTTGTCTTCCAGGGCTCCAGAGAGAGATAGAATGCATAGAATCCTGTCATTTATGCAAAGTGAAGCATTCTGAACAGGTTTTGTTTTACGTTTTAAGCAAATGACAACATTTGTTATTGTGGCCGTACATCTTGCATAGAATATCTTTTTTATGTGCTACACTGTCTGGGCTTATCTGCTTGGAGATTATTGTGCATCAATCTTTCTATGAAAAATCTCATCAGTTCACAACCTTTTCCGGTTTATGAGTCATTGGCATCCATGTTGTCTGGATTGCATAAAGCTTTTACATAATGGAGTATTGTAGAACAGTGGGACTGAAAAGGATTGAAATGTCATGGGGGAAGAGCATAGTATCAAATATTTATTGTAAGTCATTCAAAAGTTTTCCTGTAAAAAGCAAAAGTATATCACAGGTCAGGCAGTGGTAGGCATTCAGAAAGGGATTTTTTGATGTATTTGAGTGCAGATTATCAAAGATGCTGGTGCCATAGAGAATATTTATTTTGTCATCTCAGGGTTTCACAAGTAGAGAGGATTTAATTTCTGATGTGTAAAATAATAAATGCTAAAATGTTTTTGATACATAAAAATGGTGTGTAGTGAGGAAGTAGATTTGGTTTCAGATGCGTGAGTCTACAACACTGTACATAAAAGCATCCTTTATAGATGCTAGACTTAAAATGAAATAATTTAAATGTGCATCTAATGCCATATTTCTCCCCAAAAAAAAGAATGTGAAAATGTTTGTTGTGATTTCTATGCAGTTTTGTCTGAATATATTGCAGTACTTGTGATTTGTTGTCAATTGTTGTACCACATCTTCCAGTAGGCATCTGAAAAGGTTTAGACTTCTCATCGATTTATCTGTGTAAAGAGGTCATGTAGTGTGTTTTTGTATGTGCATGTGAATAGCAATGCATTAATGCATGGCATCTTTAATATACTCATTCACCACTGTTCCCTCAAGAGGAAAATCTCTATTCATCTCCACTGTTTATTATATGTGCATTGAGATCTGTGCAACATCAAAAGGCTGCCATGCCAGTTAACACAGCTCGCAGGGTGGCTCTGGGCAAAAAGAGTTTTGGGGATGGGCTAACACTTCTCAGTGCTTCAATGGGATTAGTTATCTCTGGCGATGAGTCTCTTTCTCTCTCTGCTGATGGACAGCCATGCAAAGAGAGCCAAGAACACATGCCATCACTTCAGACAACAGGTCCAGAAGAATGCTTTCATGCAAACATCTAGAGATCACACCAAGTGTGAGCGTGTATAAAACTGTTATCTTGTACATCTGTGAGTTTATGAGTGTGAGAGAGGGGGTGAGAAAAAAGAAAGAAAACTAGATTTTTATTCAAATAATATGATTTAAATGTGATGTTAAGCTTTATACATGTATTTGATTTATTGAGCAATTCATGAAAGAAAATGAAAAACTTCACTGGCTGAGACTGTATTTGTTAATGTGAAAAGCTCTACATAACTCCTATAGTAACCTGTTAAAATAAGTGCAGTTAGCGTTTTTTTATAATGATGACTAAAAACTTGAAGAGTTCACCCAAGTGAAAAAACTAAAACCCAAAGCTGACTTTTGTGCCAAGACACTCTGCTGTATATTGACATACTGTCATAATGAATTTAGTGATGACATTATTTTAGACTCACTGTTCTTTTCTATTTGTCCTTTGATGGAGATGTTGAGTGAGCTGGTGTGGCCTCTGTGGATATGATGTCAAAGATGATCATACATCAGTCACAGACTGATATTTTGTTGATGGGTTTGTTGGCTAGGCTGAAGTTGGCCACCTAAATTCAACAACATTTGCTAGCAATTTTAATTTTGTGACAGATTCCCCAGTAAAAGTGAATATTCAGTAAGAGAAAATATAAAGGTTCATTATGGAATCATTCAGCGTTTGTCTTTAATAAGTTAAATCTTCTCACTTGTTCCCAACTTGTTACTGAAAGTTGACCAATATAGTTAAATGTTTTTCCATGACAATATGCTTCAAATACTAAATTGTTTAGCTGATACCCTTTCAAAGACATTTGTACTAAGCTGATGGCAAAGAGTTCCATCACTTTTATTAGAGACACCAAAATCCCAGATTAGCCGCAATTAACACGAACAAATGTTCCCCCACCCAGCACAGTGGTCTCCCCACATGAAATGGATCTAACTGTTCGGAGAGGGTCATCGCTTTATCCTTGAGAAACTGAGAATCCATTCATCGGCTCGGCTTGGAAACCTGACTGACGCAAATGGATCACTGGGAATATGAGTGTCCCAGCAGTAATTATGTTACAACGCTGCTACCGCACATGACCAGAGGGTTGGGGGGTGGGTGGTGCTGAAGAGAATAGTGATACTTCTCTTGTTTCATTACAAGTTTTTCCCCCTCTCTTTTGTCCTTTTTCAATGCCTGTCATATTCACACACACAAATCATGTACAAGCAGTACGTACTTTACATCAGTCATGACATTTTTGTGCTGAGGAGTGAAATTCACTGTCATCACATCACACCTAAGAATATGCAGTCAAAGGATACATTTAAGTAAGTCTGGCTGCAATTCATTTCTTGAAGTTTTCATCACGACCCTT
Source organism: Oreonectes daqikongensis (assembly GCA_026939265.1). NCBI lineage: Eukaryota > Metazoa > Chordata > Actinopteri > Cypriniformes > Nemacheilidae > Oreonectes > Oreonectes daqikongensis. The sequence goes on from JAOTQM010000187.1 coordinate 6,691,838, forward strand.
CTATTTTTGCAAATTTTCGTTTTGTTTTTGCCCCCAAAACATTTAAGGAGGATTGAAAGAACATGATGTAATGAATGATCAAGGAATAGACAGTAGTGGGAACAAGAGCCATATTGAAGTTTTCTCCATGGCTTTTTCAGCACGGCCCCCAAGGCATCTTCTCTAGTCAAAGTCACCTTGTGTAGTCCGCCCCCTCTTCCAGCTCTCGACCTTGCTTGATTGATTGTGGGCACATCTAATGTGCGCTTGGCATTCTCTTACATGTAACATATATTTTATTACTTTTATAAACTGATGTCGTGATAGACTTATAGAGTTTCTTACTGTCTTTGAACTGGGAGCTCTTCCGATCATGCCATGTCATTATCACTACCGTACAAGCCTGTAAGAAATCAGACTGATCCTGGGAGAGTTTAGATGTGGTGATAGCATTTTGGAGGTGAGAAGTGGCTTTTTTCTTCCTCACCTCCCTGCCTCTGACATCAGGCACTCTCGGTATAGTTGTGCGCAAACAGTACGGAAGATTGTCTCGACTGGCATTGATCTGGTCGAGGAATAAAGCACGGTCAGAGGAGAGTTGTTGGACGGAGCGTGCAGTCATTAGCAGAGATGAACCACCCAGTGACTGCATGCTCAGCAGTATCAGAGAGCTACCCATCAAACAAACAGTATATGAATATCCATATCACACAAACACGCACAGCTAAATCTGGGCTTTGCTAGTGTCTTACAGATTCATCTGATTCAGAGATAATGAGCGAATTTACACTCTAAACATTGGCAGAGATGCAAAGCTTACCGGAGTGTATTGAATGGCGTAAGGTTGATATGTGATATGATATGCTAAGGGATGTTTTTGTTACAGCCTTTGTGTTTTCACTGTGTTTGAAGTTTCTTAGAACTGCACTTCCATGTCCAAATAAAGCTTTGTGAATATAGAAATACTCACCTTGCACTACAGCGATAGTGTCTCTTTATGTTTCTTAAATGTGTAGTATTTCTTTTTTCGTTTGGAGAAACAAAACTTGGTTATTTTTATTACATCCTTCCTTTTTTTGTAACGCAATGCTAATGTTTCCTGATTTAAGCATTACATCAGTTTTCTAAATGACAGCACGATGAGTTTTAAATTAATAACGTGGACGTCAGTCATTGACCAGATTTGCAGCAAACACAGTCTTCAACATGCAAATATGACTTTCTGGTTTTTACCGTCTGCTGATAAATCATGAAAACTTTCAGGTTGATCCCATTGTCGCTAAATTAGTTATATTTCTCTGAAGATGCATACATTTTTATATCAAATCATTCAGCTTTTCTCCTGAAGCATCATCCACACAGCCAGACCTATTCTTTTATTCTCTTCTCTTATTATATTTTGCATAATGAAATGCTGGGATATAAATGTTAAAAAACCTTTAGTTCATGGCTGCTTAAGATTCCTCATAATTCTGTCTACCCTCCAGGGTTTTGTTGACATGTACATATGTACCATTTTCCTGAAACAGTGCTCATATCCTGATCAGTAATGCGTTTCGAACTCATTTGTCCTGCCGCGTAACATCACCTTAAGCCATGTTTTAAAACGGAAGTTAACATGGTGTAAAAAGTTTGTTACGAACGAATGCTTGCAAGCCTTTGTGCGCTATTCCATCTGTACTTGCACGCGCTCCCTCTCCCAGACTCATTTTCACTCATTTCTTCACGCACACCCCTTTGCTAGATCTTATTAATTATATCTCATTAGTTGCCTTGGAAACAGAGGTGAGGGAATGAAAAGTGGAGAGAGGAATCTGAGAGACTTAACAAGGCAAAGAATGAGAAGATGAGAGCCGGAGAGAGAAGGCAAGCAGGAAAATAATAAAAAAGAAAGGAAGAATGCAAAAAAGTGTTAGCTGGAAGAGAGGAAAGTGGTGTTGTCAGATTAGCATCTGGAGACATCAACAGCCGTTGAGCTGCCGGGCCTGGACTCTTTACCCCGGGCTGCTGGAGAGCAAGATAAGCACACACTCACAAAAGCAACCGGGTAGCTGCAGACACCAGCACGCCCTCCTCCCCATCCAGACCAGGGCTGCCACATCTGCAGGTACACATCCACCCTTAAGAGCCCAAGAACAAAAGCCCTGGCTGTCTTCCCTCCCCTTTTCCCCTTTGTTGTCAATGTGTTTCAAAAATGAACCTTAAAGTCCTCCCACCAGCCCTTTACTGCAACACCACATTTACTGAAGGCAAATTAGTTCCTTTGTCTTCGTAAAACAATGAATGTTTGCGGTCTGGTTGTTTCTTTTTCAAAGTTCTACACATTGTGCAGTTTACGTCTACTGTGAATTTGTCCATTTAACAGCTTTGTCCTTCTTTGGTGTGATATCGAATGGTGATTCATAGTTATGTAAGCTGGGAAGATTTGAGCTCCTTATCAGTGGAGGCCAAAAAAGTAAAGCCTGGTTCTACTTGTTTTAAAAAAAGCAGAAAGAATGGCGAGAGTAGAAAGCAATTGAGATCCCGGAAGAGTGCCTGTGAAACGGCCCTAGTTGTGAACATAAAAAGCATGGTGGGAGAATACACAGGAGATGGACTTGTGTAGTTGTTTAGTCTCCAACACACAAGATCAGAGCTTGTCCCAGTGGCTCCTTCCCCCCTGTCTCTCTCTCTCTCTGTCTCTCTCTTGCTTTCTCTTTCCCACCCTGTCTAGCTTTGTCTAATGTTTATTGGTCATCTGAAGGGGTCTGAAAAACAGGAAGTTGAGGAGCACACTAAAAACTGTTGTGTTAAAACAACACATTTTGTGTTCAGTTAAGGACTACATTACAACTTGTGTTGTCCATATCATTTTTTTCCACACACAATCAACACATAATGTGTTAAATAGCGACACAAACAGTGTGTTAAAATGAACACATCTTTTTTAAGAGTGCAGGATGTAGGGAGTGCGCTCTGCCCATAGCTTGTTTTAGTACGCTGAACCAGTTTTACTTTATACCTAAATATCTGAGGAGGATTTGTTTTTTATGTTGATGTTGTGTACATGTTTGTAATGCCATTACAATTCAATTCAGTAAATCAGCAACAGTTTCTATAAAAACAAACTTAGCTGTGTTTGTCACCTTAGTGAAATTTAAAGGAGCAATGTGGAGATTTTAGAGCATCTAGTGCTGAGGTTGCGGATTCCAACCAACGGCTCACTCTACCTCTCATCCCTCCCTTTCAAAGCACTACGGTGGCTGACACAGGACAAATATGTCATTATGTTTTCTCTTTTTTGCTGAACGAGATGACGTATTTATGAAATGCACTCTGTAGAGCAGTTTGTCCGTTTTGGGCTTCTGTAGAAACAACATGGCGAATTCTAGGGGAATTTATATTGTATTGCATTTCTGTCAATATATCCTTCTAAATATACCTTTAAATCATCAGAATTTACAGAACCAATGCTCTTCAAACCAGCCTGTATGATTAACGAATGCCAGATGTAGTGACAATGCAACAATGGCTTGATAAGTCTCAAGTCAACTGGCCCATAATTTTCTTACGCTGGCACTTGGCCATCGCATTTATTGTTGGACATATTTATTTGACCCTATAAACGTAGAGTACTTTTAACATTCAGTATAATCCATGTGGTTTTTATATGCCACTTGTGTTCTAAACATGTTTCAATACAGTTAAGCAACTCTAATTTATATAGTCAAGGGATTACAGGACCACTCTCCGAAATGATAGGTTTGTGTAAAAATGAGGTAGTAAAGGTTTGGCAGGCATGTAGCGTGTGCATGTGTGGTAATTACAGTGGGAATAGGGCATGTTTTATTGAGTGTGAAAAGGCCTGATCCCAGTACCTGCCCTCACATTGGCATGTTCCAAAGGGAGGAATAGGGAGATAGAGAGAGAGGACTACTCACTAACACAAGACCTGTTTTCTCACACGCTTACACCCACTCACATATGCACACACATATACACACATATAGACACGCTGCAATCATTTACATTTATATAGACCTCTCATCATGGGATCATCTCACGATTCTTCTGAGTAGTGTGAAGGACATGGGAGTTAACTTGTTTATAAAACAAGGGAGTGTCAGAATGTCAGGTGGGGCGTCTCATCTTTAACTTTGTGCGATAAATGCATGTTTCATATCTTACACTGGAAACCAAACCTACATTACATTATGAACAAGAATGTTTTTTAAAGTTTTTTGTTTTTAACTGTTCTACATTGTTGTGGTTTCTGTACTTGGTCCTGTGTGTGCACCATTGTACAGCACAGAACGACCTGTACAGCAAGGTCAGGGTCATCACAGCGAGCACATGGACACGTCTCACTAGAGATCGGCTTGGTGTGCACATTCTGCGGGTCATGTACTCCTATTGATTTTCATGTCAGGGCCCAGCAGCCTGTCCTATAGAGACATGTTCCCTGCTTATCGATAACACTGACTACAGATGTTTGTTAAGCACCTTTCAAAATTGCTGGACTGGTTTAAAGATAAAGATATACAGTACTCTCAACCAGGTGCACTACTTCAACAGCCTTGAATGTATCACATTTGGAGAATATTAGTGCAAATGGATTTTTATATTTATACTATATATATTTATTGCTTGTTCTTACAGAAATTGTCAAGCTTAGATTCCTTGCATCCATTGCTGAACATTTGTGGCAGATAGTGCTTATTTGTGCCTTTTTTGTTCTGTGTATTTTCCTTAGGGTTTTGTCATAAATTAAAAAAATTGGTGTGAGCGCCGCGGCATGATGAAATTAGCATCCTCTTATTTATCTAGAATTATGTGTAAACAGTATTCATAGTGGTACTCATGCTCATGATGCAAGCATATTGCGATGTGATTCTTCATCAGGTGTGGACTGCGATTGCAATTGCACTTTAAATGTTAGTCAAGGACAGCTATGAAGTTGCATTTTGTATTGTGATTAACAGCTTTAAATGATAAAAACCTATTGAACTTTTTTCACAGCTCAATTTTTAGATGAATTGGATTTTTTACCTCTGTGAAAAGTATGCACCAGTTTGGGCAGTTGACGTTGACAGATTTCACAGAATATTGTGTAGTGTATGATGGGCACAGACATCTTAAGCTTCAGACTATGATTCCTGCCAGTCGTATAATATTAAAACATGGACATGGCAAAACTCAAAGAGAGCGCTCTGTAAAGCAGCCTTACAAACAAACATACACACACAACATCTCTGTAGATGGTTATTTTGTTAAAAATGGCAAAACATAATGAGTCTTTTGTTTCAGTTATACTATAGTGTAGTATATCAAAAACAACTGTTATACTTTACAGTGTGTACATGGCAAATGAGTGTACTTGATTCTGTGCGGGTTTGTTGTTTTTGTTAAAGATTTGAAAGTCTGGTAGTGTGTGACCTTCACTTGTTTACTGAATGATGCCTAGTTTTCCTTTGTGGCGATTTATAAACAAGTGTATGATAACTAGTGTTTAAAAATCTGTTTAGATTTTAAAAGTTGTGTAGTGTATTCCAGGCATCAAATAAGTCAAGTAATGTCACTTTACTGTAAGAAGTAAATGAAGCACTGTTTCTGTCCGATTGTCCTTAAATGTAAATGTAATAGATAATCCGAGTACAGTTTATGTTTAACACTGTCAGTACAGTAAGATATTAGCATAACACAGTGTTTATTGTAAACTACTGTTGAATGCACCAGACATCTATCAGGCCAAGATATTAATATATATTAATAACATATTAATCTTTAGCGTAGTTCTTTATAACATCCTTTAAATTTTGTATATTGTTTTCTCACTCATACCTATAAAAAATGTACACACGGTGCATAGAGCAGTAAATCAACATTTAGTCAAAGTTTCTGTATGTAGGCACCCAAGACACTCAAAGTTCTTTGAGGAAGTATTTATTCTGCCTGATGGCTTTTCAAGCTCTGTCAAGGCAAAGGATCATAGACATGAGAGAAACCAGGCCATGTGACACTGGGCCAAGTGACATCCTTCCTCATCTCTCCCCATACACGACACTAGCACTGCGCAAGGTTGCCAGATCTTCTCAGGAAACACACATAGACACAACCAGCAAAGCTCACCAGTCGCACGGTAATAGAGTGCCGTTCTGGCCTGCGTGTGTGCTGCAGGACTGCAGCTTGTCTGTGTCTGTTAACTTGACAGAAATGTCATGACACAATGCATTACACTTTCAGACCTGCAGTCTCTGTGACGGCCATGACAGCTCACAAATAGGATTTGGAGCAACAAAACTGGATACGTGTAATTATGTTGTGCTATGTTTGGATAAGCAGAACAACATTGTTATGTGCACACAAGCACAGATAAGGCTTCAACCATGACAATTTTCAATCAAGGATCTTGTAAGCTTTAGATGGTTAATCCAAATGTTTTCATTGCAGTTTAAGTGATTTAAAGGCAAACAAAGAAGAAATCGGTTGGTTTTAATATGTCATTTTGCTATTGTTTACCTGTGGTTAAAAGAATATTTTAAGACTGTATGTGTGGGCTTTATAAAAATCAGTATTCAGTCAGATTGTAGAGTGCAAGGGTTAATTAATACAACATATTATGAATAAATAATCCCTTTGTTAAACCAGAAACTTTTACACTCAGTGCGAATTACCCTGCAAAACTCAAAATTCTGGTTAAAGCAGATGTGTTTTCGAAACATATTTCCGAGAGGGTTCGGATATGCCCAGCGCTCAAAATAGGCAATATGCACATGTCGTGAGTGTGAACACTGAAGGAAGAGCATATTGTTTTTCCTTCCTGCTAGGGGACATGGTGACTGAGAAAGAACAGTGTCACTCTCACAGGCCTGGTGTGATGCGGTATAGGGAAATGTCTCGTTTTGCCTGCCTGTTGTAAGAGTTTCCTACTGTGGACAGACAGCCTGATCTCACTGTTAATAGAGACCTGCAGACACCTAAACACTTGTTTCTATTCAGCCAGTAATTATAGCATTTATTTCCTGCGGGTCACTCGCCTCCATCCTGGTCATCAACTTCCACATCTGGTGCAAGTTGTTGTCTTTTTGCTGGCATCGTACGGCTACAAAGTGCGTCGCTCTTTCCTGTTCTCTAGAGGGGAGAGTTTCTGCTCTCCCTCAGCGTGTCTCAGATGTGAGATGTGGTTGCATAGGCAATTTCTATTTATGTGTTCATCTGTGTCCATGTTGGATGGGGATGATGAATGCTTCCTCTGAGAGGTAGCTGGCTCTTTGTGGGCAGGTTAGCAAGGGGAGATGGGGACAGAAAAGAGAGAGGTGGCGATTCGCGGGCTCCCCGGAGGCAAACTGTGCTCTGAACCCTCTTGGCTTGGCTTCCACGCTCTCTCTCACGTGTGAATTGCCTCATCTGGCCCAGAGGATTTAAACTAATGTCAGTCTGATACTGGGTGCACTCTTAATCATCTTAGGAGCAAGAGCTGGCAGCAGCCGGGTTATGAGTGGAAGAATGAAGCCTGCTTACTGTCTCCTGAGACACAGTGCAGAGGCAGGGTGTGTGTGTGTACTTGTGTCCTAGGTTGTGTCAAAAATGCAGACAGAGAGATATGTGGGAAGAAGGGAAATGAGTAAAGAAAACAGGACCAAATGACAGAAGAGAAATTATGCACTTCTTGCATTCTGAAACTAGACAGATGACTTTATGACCTGCTTATTGGTGTCAAGTATCTGGATTTTTTTTGTCATTACATATTAGTATGGATGCTTTAATTCTGCATCATTATTAATCATTATTAAAGAGCTACGTAATTGTCATGGTGATGTTTAGTAAAGTGTGATAATTAATATGTAATGTTTTGTGCTGTGATAAATGCTATGGTGTAAATTAGGCATGGGCCGAATACCAGTTTCAAGGTATATCGCGGGTTGAAAAAGCCACGGTTTTAAAACCACTAAAATGTTATGTAGTACCAAAGGTATGAGCTGTTTTTGTCTCATAAAAGACAGGTTCTGTGCTGTTTTTTTGTTTATGCTTAATTTGTTGTTTGCTCATCTGCATTTAATTTATTGATATGTGTATGTATGCATGTAAGATTTAATAGCTGTATAAAACCAGAACATTTTTCTTAACTTTTGGTTAAGAAGAGCATGACTTTTTTGTCCTTTTTTGATTAATAAATTGCAAAAAGCAAACAAGATATTTTAATGTTTTGAGTCTGATAATAAATGTCACAGAGGGCTGATCTCCAGCTGTTGATGAGAAGCAGGTGGAAAGATAAGAAATCATTGTGGGTCTCAGTCTTCTATCCTTCCTACGTATCATGCAGAGAAACACGGCACATTGGGCCGCTTTCATCTGCATCAGACCTCCTTGAGTTTTCATGTTTGTAACATCTGTCTCTCTCTCTCTCTCTCTCTCTCTCTCTCTCTCTCTCTCTCTCTCTCTCTCTCTCTCTCTCTCTCTCTCTCTCTCTCTCTCTCCACAGAACGTGGTTTGGACACCTCAAGAGAACGACATCGAAAGAAAGAGAGTGAGAGAGAAAGACTCGAGAAGAAAGAGTGGAGTACAATGTGCTAGGGGAGTGAAGGGAGGCAAACTCAAGTGTTTTTCTGATATTCTCGGGGTGTCAGAGAGACCTAACAGGACGGCAAGGATGGGACGGAAGAAGATCCAGATCACAAGGATAATGGACGAAAGGAACCGGCAGGTCAGTAGCTTCTCTACACATCATTTTCTTTTTCTCCACATTGCAGTGGCTGCCTTTGGGGTAACTAATGGGCTGTGTCTCAGAGTCTAGTGTGATGCCTAATTTAACCACATTTTTGAGCATTTTCTGGAATGTTTGAACTTCAGTGTTGTTGTAATGCTCAAAAATGTAGTCTGGGAAAGCAGTGCACTAGGTTTTTGATAATATTCATAATATATAATATTCATAATATTTGTATAATTTTTATAATATTCAATATTTTAAGCTAATTTGACAGAGTAAAAAACTTGCACGAGTGAAATGTTTTTTATTGTATGTACCTCCAAATAATATATAGAATTGTTGTATTAAGATTAAATTCTAGATGGAATATAATTTGAATGTCTTCATGATGTTGTAGACCATAGCAAACACAGGCCTAAAAGACCATTTGATTATTGCTTGGTCCATCTGTTCATTGGCTAAACATGTTGTCCCAGCATTCCTGGATAGACGCACAGAAAGAACCATAAAAAGGCACTGGGACACATTTCCAGCCATATTTACAGACACGGCTCCCACACACCACCCTGCAATTTTCCTCCGGAGAAGCTGTTGTGGCAGCCAGAGCCGGTGAAAGCCAGTCAGTGTGGCAGCAACATGGAGCATGGGTGACCAGGGTGAAGTGGGGTGACTATGGGCCTCTCCCTTTTCCCTGTCTATGTACACTGGTGGGCTTGTGCTGGGGCCTGATAGGGGCCGTTGCTTTTTGCGGCTGCTTGGTAGTAATTAGGAGCAGTCACTGCACCACGGCACCCTCTCATTACAGGGAGGGACAGCGGGACACAGGGTGCCCAGTCTCTCTCTCTCTCTCACACTTTCTCTCTGTGTCTCTTGCTCTGTTTCCCTTGCCTTTCCCTAGAAAAGTGCCAATGCTCTGACCAGCAACAGAGACACACTGGAATTCACCCTTGTCTACTCACGCTAAATATAAATCACACAACACAGCCCAGTCTAGTCGCTTTCTATGTCATAGAAATATGTCATTTCTTCTTTTGCTGTACCCAATAGGAAGATAATACATGTGGGTAATTCCATGAAAATGTCACTTTACTTTGAAAAAGTAAAGTTTTTACCAAGGGTTTTTACTATAGTAATAGCACAGATATCAAAATTTGGTGGATCAAACACCCATGTGAGGTTTCTCTTAAAGTTTTAAAGCATTTGTTTTATTTTTAGTGCATGATTTTCCATAGTCAGGTAAGTGCCATTATCAGAATTGTCACATCCATAATGGTACATGTTCCTCATGAATGGATACGTGGAAATTTAAATAAAGTTACTACTTTATGTTCTATAATAAATCATCCCTTCTCCATTTGTTGGGTATTATTGCTTCCAGTTTGAACATTTTAATTCATAGAAATCCCGCAAAGTTTGTCATCTCCCAAAAAACTTTTTTGTCACATCCATAACACACGTTTATTCCCCTTTTTTTAAAATAAAAAACTTTCTGATGACACTATCAACAAGGGTTTAGTAAAATATAATTAGATGGTTCAGTGTATTGGTAACAAATACATTATCTGAGCGTTTTTATGTCACCTCCATAATGCTGGAATTGCCCATGTATAAAACATACAGTTCCGAGAGTACATGCGTAGTATCTGTTTGATAGGAAAAATCTCTCTATTTTTCACGTTCAACAATTTGATAATGAAAAGAGTATGCGTGTGTCCACATCTCTCCAACTAGACTAGATGCACCCATTCACACCCGTTCAAAATATCATTTGCACTGTCTCATTGGTGAAATAACTTTCTTGCCATGCTCATGGAAAGCTAATTGAGGTTTTGCTCACTCTCCTGAGGGTGATAACATAACAGCCCATGCCCTCCTCCCTCTTTGCCCCTAGCTCTCCTCCCACCTCTCTGACAGTTACTGTGGAGGTAGCAGTTCAGCCGAGTGAGAAACTCGAATTTACAGGACAGGCCAATTATCAGCATAACACCAGGTCCTGGGTGGGATCCAAATAGAAAGGCAGGCAAAGAGAAGATGTCTACTGGAAACATCAGCATCTGCACTATCTGCCCCAGCCTACGACATCAGCAAAAAGAAAAAAGTATGAGAAGGAATTAGGAATAAAGTTATACTGGGAAATTACTTTGCGACTGGCTGTTGATCTAAAGCATACAGTATACAGTTTTTCCAATATAACATTATTTCATTATTTACTGTTACTGTACAACAGCAACAATTCAAGGTAACAGGAGGATGTGACACTTCAAAGAAATAAAAAAACATCATAAAAGTAGTCTGTAAGTCATTTGCATAAGTAGATATTAAAATGTTTACTTTTGTGTTACACAAAGAGAAGAATAGACATGAGGGTGAGCAAATCATTTTTGAGTGAACTGTCCCTTTAATTTTTTTCACAACTTGTGATTCACAGCCCCAAATCATCACGACACGCTATTTCAGAGCTTTTTTCTCCTCTGTTGTTATTAGCATATACACACAAGCTCGAGAGACAATACACCGCCTGGTAATTAATAGTGCTCATGTCCGGCAGAATTCAAATTTCACGGCGCTCATCGGAGAGAGCGGTTATCAGTGGCGCACAGGCTCGGCTGTGAGTGTGGCGCGGCTTGCTCAGCAGAGAGTTTCAAGGAAGATGTAAGACGTAAACCCTTCAGACTCCTTTATTAGAGAGATTGTGTATACTCACACAAAGTTTTTCCCCCACAAGCGTGAACTCGGTCTCCTGTTCGCTCCAGGGTGCTCTCCTCACCCAGAGGAGATGGCCATTAGCATACTGGGCCCATTGAAAGAAGACAATTAAAATCCTTATGTGTGTGGCTGCGCCCAGAGCTATCTTTATTCGCTGCATTAGAATGAGAGAATGCCTTAAGTGGCCTAATTAAATACAGTGGCAATACTGCACGCCGCACAGGCTTCAGCAGGGGCGTCTCGTATCATTATGAGTAGGGCTCCGGAAAGCCTGTTGACCTATCAGGATTTATTTAAGAGAGCATAGCAGGGGTTAGGAGGTCTGCGATTGCGTTATCTATCAAAACAATAGCTTTACAGGCAAGCCGCAGGGCGCTCATTGTGCCGTTTCTGCACATATTTAACAAAATTGTTCGGCCCAGAGGGGTTTGGAAGATCTCAGGGGGCATTTTCTGCTCTTCCATCGATTCGCCAAGAAATTCGCACAACGGGCATCAATTCGATTGATCGAATTCCATCAGCGAAAGAAAGAGATGCGAAAGATATATTGTTTTATAAGAATGCATCTCGGCTCATATTCGGCGGCACGCTCACTCTATGAAATATAGAGGAGCCGGAGGTCCTGTCATGCATGCAGCCCCGTCTTTCTGCAGCTTTCCACCAAAAGCCCCTTAAGTGCGGCCTGTAGGAGAATGAGGGGGAAGGAAGGAATGACAGCGAAAGGAGAAGAAGCAGAGAAGCTTCAGTGAGCCTCACTGAACAGCTCAGGCTGACATGCTAATTGCAAAGCTGTGTAAGGAGGGCGACTGCCATAATAGCGCTGGAGGACAGAATGATCCTGAACCCCCCTCCCTCAAGTTCCCCACCTGTCCATCGTCCACTCGGTACTATCTCAGATTTTCTCCGAGCCTATAATTATTTGTCCTGATGATGTCACACACCTGTCTCATTCGCAGCGCGTGCGATAGCGCTAGTAACATGCTTCTCTGAAGAAACAGTAAAGTAAAACAGTATCAAACTTTAAATTACGGTGGCAGGCTCAAAGGACCCTAATGAGAGCAGCCTATCTATGTAGGAGCAGCATCACTCTATTGTGGCTGTGATTGTGTTGTGACAGCTCTTTGATTTATGAATGATGGAAAGTGTTATTGTGAACACTAAAATAAAGACCCAAGGGAAGAGTTCTGCAGAAGCACGCGTACGAAAACGCTCCTTGTTAAGGAGACAGAACTTGTTGGACGTGATTATATCAGGTACCTCTTGGCTTTGTTTCCGTACAGTCGACATGCTCTCTCACAGCTGCGTCTGTGCGCGAGTGTGTCTTTGTGTGCGCGTGTGCGTTTGGACCTCTGTGCCTAACGACGTCCGCTGTACGCCATTAAGCAGGCTCACTAGGGGTAATTACCCAAGTCATTAAAAGTTTGATGATTTCACTGCTGGGCGGAGTGTCGCCCGCCCTTTCTTTGGCTTACTTTTGCTTCCGTATGTCACATGCATCGAGCTCCTCTGTTCTTTTTTATCCCACTTATTTTTTTAGCAGGAATATAGTGACGCTCATCCCTCCATTTTATCCCTCCTCACTCGCTCCTAAAAGGTTTTGAGCCAACACTATTATTCTTTAATGATCAAAAACATGGTTTAGAAACTAGGTAGTGAAAAAAGGCTTTAGTCCAAAGATGGAGTTCGCTCGACGTGGCCTTTCCATTATTGGGTGTCTTTAAATGATAGACTGTAATTGCAGCTGAAGTGGATTATTCGAAGCAAAGGGAGTTTTGTTTTTGGTTTAACTACATTAGAGTGTAGCTGTAGGATTGTAAGGGGAAATAGTGTGGGTGGTTTTCTGTCTGTAATTCATGTCTGATGACAACAACAATGAAATGCTCCGAACAATGAAAACTCCACCCACCTCCCTCCAGTTATTCATCATGGTGGCGGACACCATCAACAACACCAAATGAAAAAACGTTAGTAATGCGCATGATCTTTATATCCAAAAGAATGTTGTTATTGATATCTTCCTGTCAAGCCTGTTGGCCTCATTATTCATTTCTGAAATCAAACATGAAGGCGCACACCAGAGTACTTACTTTACACTATAAACAGATTATTTCTTTTTTGCTTGTTTGCTTTGATACAATAGCTGACTTGGAGCTGAATATAAGATGCTAATTATTTCAGGTGTAGTTCATGTAGTGAAGGAAGGCAAGAGATAAATGTATAGAGATCAGTATAATTACAAGGTCACACCAGCACAGCCCCAGCTGGCTGGCCCAGCCCTCCGGATACTTAAAAGCTCAGAACCCAACAGTGAACTCTAGACCCCGGGCTTCTTTCGTGTCCTGTGAAAGCTGATCCAGCCGGACAGGAGGGATGGACCGCTGCCTGTCTCCCAGGCCCGAGTGCTCTTTCCTGGGTAGCAGAAGCCAGGGGGCTTGGGTCACTCTGCCAGCTGGTGCTATGGCGGAGACACTCTCTGGACCACACGATCTCCTGCCGCTTGTTATCGAGATCATTGAATTTGACATGCTGGTTTCATGATGTGTCACCCTCCACACTTTCTATTTGATAGCAGAGGCTTTACCCTTGTTTTCATGTTGGCATCTCTCCCTAAGGACAGCCTGTGATGAAGCCCTTTGATTGACAAGCCACTTTTTTTTTTGAGGTGAATGACAGACACAAGGAAATAATCTCAAATTCTCAGAATACATGGGTGCACTTCCTTATGGTTTTGCTCATCTTATCCGCATCAAGGAATTCTTCATGTACTGCATATGCATTACTCGACACATTTTACCCACACGTATTGCCCATTTCCTCTTTTGTGGGAAGAAGGGTTTATTTTTACTTACTTCCTCATTTGGTTTGATTCATCAGTATCTTGAAATTCTAAGAACCAATACACCAATGGCATACTAGTCAGCCCAGTCTTATGAAAGTAACAAAGGCCAGACTGAGAAAAGTAAGAGATAAAACATGGAATAGATGATGGCCGAGCAGAATTAGTACCCCAGCGACTTACCTGATATGCTGAAAAAGTTGTGAAAAGGTCAGCATTCTTATTCCTTCTGTACAATTAGATGAGAAATGCTAATATAATTACAGGATGGCTAGGATAGAATGACCTTATCAGAGACTGCCACAAGTTGGGGGAAGATTTTGGAGCACAAAACATAATAACTTTTAATATCACTTCCCTGCACGGGAACTTGCTAGTGTTGCATTAAAGTGTCCCCTTGATTTGTTTGTGCGGACTGATTTAGGGATGGATATTCTTACCAAAATGCTTTTATGCTATTATCCTCAAGCGGAGAGCATAACGTTTGAAATTCATATGTGTGTGAGTCATATGACAAAAACTGGATCAGAAATTTACAGTAATGTAGATCTGGAACAAAAGTCTGAAATCACTCACACCCCACCTCAGAACTCAACTGAGTGTATGTTTCACTGTGAGCTAGTGGAAAAAAACCCTGCAGCCTCCCACGTGACCTCAGATCTCTCTGTGGCTTTCCACTGTCTTAGCAGTGACCCGGGAGACTAGGGTTGTTTTCAGGGGCTCACCCAAAAGCTCTCTTTTCAGTTAGAGTGCTTATTTGTGGCGTTCTGATTCTGGTATCTTGTACTTAACGTACACATGACGATGGCATTTGTCACCGCTGCAGTCACAGACGTGCATTGTGTGCTGCCCAAGGCAGTCACCAGTAAAATAGATCTTTTTAGGATGAAGTTCAACATGAGTTAAAAGCTTTTGTTTGTGTGAGGATGTGTGTTGCAGTACAGTATGCCACACTGTTTTGCACTGCATTTAAGATAAATGGTTGCTCAGGGTCAGTAAGCAACTACTCAGAGTGCCCCGAACAGCACTGGGTTGGAACAATGTCACAGCACAAACCGTGCAGAAGGACCCGTCCCACACTAAAGGTGACATTTTCTTCTGCTGCCTCAGAGGTCAACTCCATACCAAATGATGCCACCTACTTTGGACTATGGCTTCTATATCTGTTTCTCCTCTATTAAGTTGCACAATTAAATCGGCCATTTATGGTAGGAAGGAACATTTAATGATGATATACTTGGAAAAGGCTTGCCAAGGGAGTGTGCAATGCCTTGTGTTTGCTTTGCAAGAGAGGCAAGAGGAGTCTAATGACAATTGGGAGGCAGCCGCTCTCCGTGGCACTGGGAATTCGCACTGCTGTCTGCCTGAACTCAGCTTACTCTCTCTGGACTGCTCAGGTATACACGGTCTAGCTCCGCTGCCACACTTCATTCGTTTCCTGTTTTTGTATAATGAAAGCTGCTATGTGTCATTGCCTCATGTCATTGTGTGTATTTGGTTGAACGTGTGTGTCCACATAACATATGTCCGGTGCAGATTTGATTAGGCTTATAATTTAAAAGTTATTTGGGTCAATGACATCAAGAAGTGTCGTGCTTTATTTATTTAAAATTGTACAATTTTACACGTGTGTTGGAAAAATAAAAATGTATCACAAGAGTAGTCTATAGTACTTTATAGTGCAGTGTTGTTACAGTATGTGCACAAACAGGGTAACCAGAACATGTATTGTGTTCAGATGGAAACACAATTGTTATCGTTGTAATCACCTGTAATGCAGAACATGTGAAGCTCACAGCTGGACTGAAATCTGTATGGATTCAGAGATGCTGTGCTCCTCATTGGATTACATTGCATTATGCCATTTGAAATGAGGGTTCCTGCAAGCTGTGACCAATTAAAGTTGAACAAAGCCAGCTCATCTGCTCAGCTCTGCTTAGTAGGTCAGTGAAATTGGCGGAAGTAATTGTACAGCTCTCGCTCTCTCTCCCTCTCTCAAACGCTCTCCAACTTCTTTTCGCTGGAGGCACGGCTTTCCATGGCATCTCTGTAAGTTTTGCCATGTGTCCCACACATCCTGCTCATCTTGACTATTCATATGCTCGTTTACGATGTTGTACTTGACGCTTCTATATTATAGGTGTAAATGTGCTGCTAGATTCGCTGTTTAACATTTGTTTAACATGAGAGATGAACAAATGTATAATTCATTCTCATGAGTTTGAAGGCTCCTGAATGAGCGTCTCGTGGATAATAGAGCACATGCTCAGCTTGGCTCGTTGTATAGCCGAATCGAAAGCAAATCGCCGGTCATCTCACGGAAAGTCAAATTGTTAGGGCCGTGTACGAACGACCTGCAGAAGTGTACAGCTCAGCTCGTGTTACAACGGTGGCCCTGCAGGAAGAGGCTGTCAGAGGATGCAGGCAGGAGTGATGGAGCCCGCTGTCTCCCTAATGGGCTGATTGCACAGGCTGTGGAGCCTCTGTTGTGTTTCTCTTACTGACCTTCTGTCTGACCTGCCATGACATCAGTGTGGCAGCACCGCTGTCTGCCTGACTCATTATCTCCCTGTAACATGGACCTAGATAGATGGAGAACACTAAAACAATTAGACTTTATCAGATTCTGATGGACAGTCCAAAACCATTGTTGGGATTTAACAGACGGCATTAGTGGGAGAATGGTTTTGATTTATAGGTGCTAGATTAAGTAGAAGTTAATTTTTTTAAAGCTTTCTATTAAAGGAATGTTGCCAGATTCAAGATATGTTCTATTGACAGCATTGGGCATAATGTTGATAAATGTATATAAAGCAGAATTTTGTTTAATGAAATAAATACATTTATTTATTTATTTATTTTGCCAATAACTATTTATCAGGCTTTAAACAGTAGCAGTGGGGTATTTTACTCTGTGTTCATATATTGGCAGTGCAATAGCATTAGTAATAATATAATAATAATAATAATAAACATAATAAAGGTACATGTTGTAGTATGGCTGCTTTTACCAAACCGTCTCTTCTTGTTTCTTATTTTTTACAGGTTACCTTCACAAAGCGAAAGTTTGGCTTGATGAAGAAAGCTTACGAGCTGAGCGTATTGTGCGATTGCGAGATTGCCCTGATCATATTCAACAGCTCGAACAAACTCTTTCAGTATGCCAGCACTGACATGGACAAAGTCCTGCTTAAATACACAGAGTACAACGAGCCCCATGAGAGCAGAACCAACTCGGACATTGTAGAGGTAAGCAACAAATTACTGCTGATTAAAAACAATGATTTTGCATTCATGTCATTATTGATGTGCATTTAGTTGGACAATTTGAGCATTGTGCACTAAACATTGGGATCCTGGAAATCAGAATGTATGGTCAATGTCTGCCAAATATCTAGTAAAGCAGTCAGATTAGTAGAATATGCAGGCCCAAATTTAGAAATAAATATTTACAATGTTCAGCATGTGTGTTTCGTAGTTCCATATGGGAAAAACGAGGTCTGGACAACACGTAACAGTTTCCTTGTCATCCGACTGTAGATAGGGCTCAGGACGTCTGCTGCCCCTGATAAGTCCGGCCACACTTAAATACCGCAACTGAAAAATGGCCACAGATCGTGTAACGGGATCTTAACTAAAATGAGCACATGGCACAGTAGAGCCATTTCCTTTGTTGTGTGCCACAATTAATGAGCGTGTAAAATGTTCCATTTATACAATTCACATAAAATTGTTTGCTCATCATAAAGCTATCCCAGCTGGCCATATGAGTGCTGTGCAAACCAAAACCATACTATAGTGCTCGGCACACAGGAAGGCGGATTGCCAGGCACGCACTGTCCTCATTTGTCAAAGAAACATTCCTGTTTTATAGGCCAAGACCATCAGAGAACAGGAGTGGATTTATTTCTTTTTCTATGATATTGTTTTATCAATTCACAAAGTCCGATCCTGGAGGCTAATATACATAAATGCTGGCAAACATGGTAATGTAGCAAATTTGCTTTATCAAACTGTGTTTTATTTTTCTCAGTTGTATGTAGGGTACATTTTTATTCCCATGTACCACTTTAGATACATTATTGCTTTTTGTAAATCACAATTTGGTAATAGAAACTACACAAGTAGTACAGCGAGATGCACACAAATTCAAAGACTTTGTGCCACTGCCTAAAAGTCTTTACTAAAAAGCCAAAAACTGCATATAAGAGTCAGCTGGGCCATGTTATGTTTTATTCATGCTGATGACACTGCTGGTGAATTACCTGCGTGGTGGAGCTGCGGAAGAATGCCCAGCCATCCACAAGGCCTCAGCCCTCCATCAGTGGCCCATCTGCTCTTTTTCCTGCACAGAGTGGGACCTCACCTGCATTAAAAATGAATGGACGCACTCTCCTCTTATGTAACAGCCACCCCATGTCAGCTTTACCTCTTTACAACAGCTTTTAAAAGAGATGCTGTGCTCTCTTTCAGTGGCTTTGTGTCTTTCCCTCTGTGATTTAAAAAACAGCAAAATCACTGTGCTCTGTGTTGCAAAACATTCTCATGCAGTACTAAAGAGCCTCTTTAGTGCTGTGGATTACCATTCAGCAGTGAAACACAGTTAGTGCTATCCTTTAAGTGTCTTGTAGGACACCCACAAGCACATGTAGAGACATGTATGTCCACACAATCGCCATGTTGTCAGCAGATTTTCTTCTGCCGTTTACTGATGTGGAACGCAAGCTGGTGGCAATCTGAGCCTCAGCCAGTGCATGAAGAGCCCAACAAAGCATCCTTGTCCCTGCTTAGTGGGCCAACATCTACTCATGGCTGCAGAGATCGCCAATAGCTAGCTTCTTTTTTTGTAGCCGTGATTCAAATATAAAGAAGCAGAGCGAAAGTAAGCTATTCAGGCCTGAAGAAACCAGTCATATAAATATCAGCCCTGGACCTCCATCAGCAGGGCTTGAGACTTTGATTCTGTCTGGAGGCAGTGTGGTGGTATGACTCCATAGAGACAGAATGTAAAGATCTGCGTAGGAGTTATACAGTACACCGATATAGCCAAAGGATATCAGCATTCCGCGATATTGATCTATCTGTAAAAACAAAGGCCTGTGTTCTCATATTCTACAGCGTGCCACTCGGAAAGAGGATACATTGTGGAGATATTATTTATCAAACAGCATGTACAAGGCGGAAGTAACCCAAAGTCCCTTTAAGACAAGTCAATCCAATCTGTACTGTAGATGTACTTGCAATGCAACCGAGCAGCTATTAGCTTTCTAGGCATTAGACATGCAAGTACAGCTCTAATATAATTGAATGAGAAAGAATGCAATCTCTAAAATTGTTTTAAAGGTCAAGTATGTAAGATTCAAATTTTTGCAGTACATTTTTGCAATTGTGTTTTACATTTAAGTCTTCCTTAAAGGAATAGTTCAGCCAAAAAGGAAAACTCTTTCATCATTTACTCGCCTTCATGTCATTACAAACCTGAATGCCTTTCTTTCAACTGCAGAACACAAAAGAAGATATTTTGAAGAACGTTGGTAACCAAACACCATTGCCCCTTATTTACTTTCATTGTATGGAAAAGCCACTGGACATTTCTCAAAATGCAGGTTTTGATTAACATTAGTGTAAATAAATGCTGACCCAATTTGTATTTTGGGGTAAACTATTCCTTTAAATCAGTGCTATTGTTTGCTAGGAATTGTTTTTGTCAATGTTCGAATCCATTCTTTTTTTCTATTGTTGTGGATGGTTGCTTTAAAAGAAATGAGGAGTGTGAACAATTATTCCAATCACTATCTCATTCTTGCAAACACATTTTACTCTTCTTTCTTCTGGTGAAATGTGATTCACATGGAGACACTTACACTAATCCAAATAAATAAATTGGATGGCACATTTTTCTCATTTGTCCTTGCTCCACCCTTTTCTAGAGCAATCACATCCTCTACTGCTTTTCTCATTGGGCAGCATGAATTCCCATTTTGTGCGAGATGCCAAATCAAAAGCCACATTCCTGCTCACCATCTGCAGATAAAGGCCTGGCCTTGCTATGTCAGTGGAACAGATGTATTGCTTTCCACAGATGGATGTGTGAAAGGGGCACAGTGTGACAACCATGCTCAGGGCTATGGACGTTGTCTCAAGTCTGGCCCACAGTTGGTACCGGAGTACTACACTAAGATCACTCCGCCTGAGCGAAGGGAAGTGTGCGCATGTGTGTTATAGGTGTGTGCATGCGCCTGCTGCACGATGGTTCAACTTCAATAACACTCAAGGCGACAGGTGAAGCGTTGCGTGAAATCTCCCTTTGTGGATCCTGTCCACTTGTCTGTCTGATTAAAAGTGGCCGCGATCCCATCTGTGTCTCCCTTTTCAAAGGCTGTGGGTCTGAAGCAAGCCCTTTTATTTACTGAGTAGCAGTACAGGATTGATGGAGCGTTTCCACAGAGGTTACAGCATGTCCATTCAGGGTCTGTAAGGACCACCAGTGTTCCACAGTATCAGGTCTCCACCAGCACACTTTGTCCTTGTTCTCACCTTAACATTTTTCAGAGTTTCGAGATGAAATACATGTTCATGGGTGATAGATCTTGGTCTGAAGATTGTGCTTAATAGCATATCCACACAGATTTCACTTTTATTAGACTGTGAATGTTTTCTGACCTTTTGTAAAAGCACATGTTGGGATATGGATTATCTTTTGGTACGTTCATTGTGTTGATGTTTGTAGTAGCTAAATGTTTAAAGGAATGTTCCAGGTTCTAAACAACTAACTCCTATTGATAGCATCTGTGGTATGCTGTCGATTACCACACATAATAATGTCCCTCAATGTGTAAAAATACAAACAACAATTTATTTAAAGTTTTGCAAATGCAGGAATGCAAATAAATGCAGTTTAAAGGGCAAGGAATTTGCCAGGCTCATCTTTTACAGTACAGTTACAACAAATCGCTGTACAGTATATAAATGTGTCATTTAAGCTTTACGTGGCTATGCAAAAGGAGTTGAAAGGTTGAATAACATTTTACAGACAATGCTGGTAGCAGTTGAATCACATAAGTCTTTCCTAAACTTTCAAAAACATCTTTTTTAAAGCAGTGCTTTGACCTGTAGACGGTTTTATTGGACGCACGTGCCCGAAGTTAATTTCCGGTCTGTGTTGTCATCTGTGTTGATCGGTCTGGCAAGTGGGTAATGATATAACGATTTATATTTTATTTAATTATGTCAATTATATTTATATAATTACAATTTGTTGAATGTCGCATTTAAGTTTAGCCAAGTAGCAGTTCTGGAAACCCCAAAAAAATACTGGCTAGACATTTACTTATTTCTTTTGCTTGTTATCAGAAATAATCTGCAGGGACTCTATTCTTTGCGGTTGTGTACCGGAAGTTGAGTTTAAGCCACAAAAGCATGCATGCACAGTAACGTTCTTTTATGTTGTTGCTTTAAAACCGTCTATAGATTATTTCATATGGACTTTCATTGTGAGCGTACTGTGCAAACATTTTTCCTTGTTCTTAAAACAAAGGGAGGAGTTACATTATTTTCACTAGTAATAGAGTTTAACTTGTATTAAACTCTGACCATTCCTTTAATTCAGTTTAATTTGATTTATTATGGAATTTCCCCTTAGTGTACGCAAATCTCAATTTTCAATTAATAAAAAAGTAGACAAACAAAACAAAATGTATTTATGCCGTCTGAAGAAATCCCTTATAGTTCTTGTTGTATTTCAAATTGAATTCTATTTGTGCTCCAAATGAAAAAGCTGCTGCAGGTAATTAAAATAATGAAATCATCCTTTCTCTTGTTCCTCTCCAACTGGATGTAATGAAATCTCCCAAAGTAGCCTTACTCTGGTATTCTGAATACAGACCTCTCAGTGTACACAGGATTCCTTGAAATCAGATATCAACTTCACAGCAGATACGGGGCGTCTATTTGTCCCTTTACCACCCCGCCTCTCTTAGATGCTCTCAACAGCATTACTCGGCCATGCTGATATCAGTCCATTCTCATTAGTCCAAATTATCATTATTGAACACATTAGCAGCCCCAGCTAACAGCTATTCTATTGAATGTCGGAAGAAGTGTTTGGAGTACAGACTCGCATTCACATGGCGAATGCTTGCTTTGATTAGATTTACATGTATTACTTTTCCACTCTGACCGTGTTGCAAATAACCAAACCAGTGTGTGTTGGTGCGAATGGATGGCTGACCTTTTGTAATACACTGGTTGTTGTCTGTGGTATCATTTACTTGTACCTGGCTCAAATAGTAAGCAAATCAGGGAATGCTTCAGGCAAATGTTGTGTCCGCCTTCAGGCCTCTATAAGAGGCTTACATTGTTGTGTGTGGTTTTCAAAAGCAAATGATTGTTTTCTTTTCTGAAGAAATATTCAAAGGTACAGCAGTTCAGTAGACAGAGCACTGAAATGTATGTGTAAAGAAAATATCTAATGTCTAAAAAAATGGTGTTTGGTTTGGTTAGTATATGTCTAGTGTAATTGAACCTGCAGCAAGGTCTCCTTGGAACAGTTATTATTGCTTGTTGACTAGATGGTCCCGTAGAAGTGAATTTTCAGTAATGAAAATCAGTAAAATTATCCCTTAAAGTAGTAATAATGTATTTGTTATTGTTCTGTCAGGTGCTGGAAACTAGAAAAAAGTATTTTTTTTTCACTTATGACCGAATCAATATCAATGTTTATTCAATAAGGTAAAGGCTCTGTAAGGTGCTTTGGATAAAAATGTAGAAATTTAAATTTAATTTAAATATAATGATAATGTGGTGGACAGAGTCTTAGTAAAGGGTTAAATGACCCGTATACGCACTTCTTGAAATTGACCCTCAAAATTCTCTTCTGAGAATTACTGCCTGGCAAAGAAAAAATCAAAAGTTTGCAGGATATGTAAATCTTGACCATTCCCAAATGTCAGCTTTTTTTCTGTGCCTTTTCTGTGAGATTCCAGTTTTGTTCCATCTGAATAACAGCATTGTTTTACCACAAGCACGGGACAAAAAACAGTCACTCTTCCTTTCATCTAAACCTTTGAAGCTGCACAGTGCGATCGGCATATGAACAGCTTTAAACAGCCATGCAACCGTATTAGCTATGCTATGCATAGTCATACAGAAACACAGTTTCTATTGGACGTCGAGGGGGAAGTAGTAAGGGACTGTCTTGGGAGGAGAGGAAGGAAATGAGGCTATGCTGTAGGACTGGGGGAGGGAGATATTTTTGATAAGGGACTCTTATTCATCACTGTGGTGGGGGAGGGACGGATAATGTCATGTGGTCTGGGGATTTTTGGGACATTTACCACAACACACAACTCTGTGTTATGTCTGTAATGTAGCTAGAGCTGTTAAGTCACTTACTGTTTTATCTGAGATCCGTGTGCCAGCGATGCAACGCCTCTGTAAGAAAGTTTGCCAGTAAATACGCACACCTTGTCAGAAGATAATTGCATTTATTTATATAGCTGCAGAACTAAATTTTACTGTTTTGTTGGAAGCTTTGCATTGAATTGTTTGTGCTGTCAATCAAAGCTCACGCGGTGATTAAGACCCGACTCTGTCTTAATGAATGCAAATTGGCACATCTGCTTCTGTGAGCTAGCTGGCCAGACTGTTCAATTAGCGTGATTGATCAATTATCCTCCTCCTGGTGATGTGAGGATAGAGAGAAAGTGTTGGAAGAAAAGCAACAGTGCGAAAAGAAAGAGATGGTAGGGAACGCTTCCAACTAAAGCTCCCAAGCTTGCCTATTAAAATATGTTCTTTAGATTTGATTTAGTCGAAATTGATAGTGATGGAATGATTTAAGTCATGCTTACACGTAAACGACGCATTTGTAAAATTGGCTTTGACAAGAGAAATTGAAATTTTGTAGAATAACCACACTGTGATCATTTGAAACTCAAGGGGTGTATTAAAAAAGCCCCGCCATTCATTACATTACGGGCACGGATGTTGTTGTGTAATTTCATTATATTGATCTTGCTCATTTTTAAAGGAAATTGGCTTGTTTGTCTCATTTTAGAAATGATTTGATGTCATTATGTGTTCTGTGTGCATTGACAGAATGGAACAAACAAAATAAATTATCAGTGCATTATCAGCTTTGTTATTAGTTTCATTAAAAACACTGGAAGCCCATCGACTACATCCACAACAGAGCACAACCTCAAGTGTCTTTTTGCTTTATATAATCACAATTTTTAAGTATTTTCAGCCAAACCTAATTTTATTAAGCAGATTAATGTCATCTTGTCATGTGTAAGGAAAAATTTATTTTTTACATTTATTTTAGCCTGCTTTAAAGAGAAAGCACTGTTGTGTTGTAGTATGTGCTTCTAATACCATGAAAATGACAAATTTATCCCTTTCCGAGCAGGCTTAGGTGGCAGTCTAATGGGAGTATTATTTATATGGCCCTGTTGATTAAGACTTAGCTGCTAAGCTTATTTTCCAAACCTTGTCTCAGAGGGGCTTGTCTGGGCTGTTTCAGCAACAAATCAGGGCTGGAGTGCCGGCATCTTTAACGGTGGCCTACCCAGATAATAGGGCCAGGCTAACAGGCGGATGGGCGCCATATTTAGCCCTGTGCGTACTTGTTAAACTTATTTTGGTTTAGTAAAGCTGAGAGCTGTTTGGTAACTAAACTCTAGAAGCTCCATTATGTGACCCTGGGCCACAAAACCAGTCACAAGGGTCAATTATTTAAAATTGAGATATACATAATCTGAAAGCTGAATTCATAATCTTTCCATAGGGTTTATGCCAAACGTGACATGCAGAAAGTCTCATCGCATCCGGTTTAAGTTTTTTGTATGCACTTCATTACATAAAGAGTAGTTCACTCAAAATGCCTTTAAATTAGCAACCAAAGAAACTAAATTAAAAGAAAAACGAAATTGATCTTATGTCCTTGCCCATATTTATAATTTGATTAATTAAACTGTAATGTTTAAATACTGTTTTTAATCAAATCACTTTCAGCAGTTTGTGATTGACTGTGATGCAACGGTAGGGCAAAATCTTCCTTGCTTCAGGTTTTGGCAGGCGTCGAACTGAAGGATCACTCTTTCATACACCTCAAGCCCTGGCACAGCCAACGACCCCTACAGTTCTGGACTATTAACCTAGTCTGTGAGGATTAATCTAAAAGGGGTCAGGGGCTTAATTTGTGTTTGATATGCACAGACGACAACACGCAAGAAAAAGATTGCATTTTAATTGGCCAGTGCTTAACTTAGTGGCTTGACTTTGGGCTGGCCAGGGGCCAGACAGACTGGGTGATCTGCTAAAGCCGTGTTTGACATTTTAAAAGGCTGGAGGGGGATCCACGGTCAGTGAAACTGCTCGGCTCTTCCTGGGTGGCTCTAAAAAGAAGTATATTGTGAGTGATGGCATAGATTTTTAGGATTATATTCTCATGTCTTTCAAAAAAATCCATTCCTTTGGGATTGTAACACTTTGGGCAAATCAAAATTTGACAGTATCGTCTCCCTAAATGAAATAAAAACATTCGATTTTTTTTGTAAGTTAATTTTTGTTATCTTCATTGTCCCTATTTAGCAACCGTCAGTTCAGTTAATATCTGATTTTCACACTGTTTTGATAAACTACTTATTAAATCTGATCTAATTTCCCTCATGATCTGTAACATATCACTTCATTTCAGCGGTCTCCGTTTCTCTCTATTCTCAATTCCCACTGCTCGCTCTTTAATGTCTCATCTACTGCCACTCTCATCCTTCCCCTCCTCCTTTTTACATTATGCCGCTCGCTCTCACATTAAACTGTCTTCATATTAAAGTGCTTATTAATTCAAACCAAATGTCAGCACTATTGACATAAAGTGAAGGTGTCTTCTTTAGGATATTCAGGATATGTGCATGGTGCATTCCTTCAATATGATTCTTATTAATACTCTGAAACCTTACTTTTAATTATTGTTTACACATATTTTTTTAATATTTTTATTAGTCTGTGGTTTGTTTGACTTTCCTCTCATTTTCGTTCCACATTTTGATATTTTTTGAGGTGTGAACAACAAGTTGCGGCGCACACAGCGCTTTGAAATTTGGTTGAAAAGCTCTATCTTGGTCTCATCTGACCACAGAATCATTACCCACACTGCAACTGGGTCACCATTATGCTTTTTGGCAAACTCTAGATGTGCTTTCACGTGTTTTTTTGAGCGATGGCCAGAGCTCTTGATATGGTTGACCGTTAATCTGTTCTCATCTACTGAACTCTGGAAGTCCTTCAAAAATACAGTTGGCTTCATCTTGTTCAGCAGTGTTGTAATGGATGCTGTCTGTGTAGGTTTTGGGTGGTTTGATGTTGTTACCATTTACTGGTAATTGAACCAACAGTTTTGTTTTGTACACTTTTCAGTCTTTTTAGTCATTATTTTCACAGCTATCTTGGTGATCACAACCTGAATAATGATCCTTCCATTGTGTGATTTTGTCCTGATAATGTGGTGCTTATTTTAATGATTCGCAGGTAGATGCAATTGTAGAATAGTTATGTGTGTGTAAAGCTGGCAACACAGAGACTTGCTATTTCGTTTTTAGCATTTTTTCAATTTATAGTGACAATGCAAGTAATTTAGTCTGAGTTTCAGTGCTTTTAAAATATTACAGATCTGAGATGACAATGAGAGTATCAGGAAAAATTTTTTAAGAAGATGTTTATGTTCTGCAAGCATATAATTTTTCTTTTTTACACATTCTACTGTCTATCCATTTCTGAGTTACAAGCACATTGATTATTAGATTAAAATATTGTAAACATTGTTTGCATATTTTGTTGTTAGGATTTTAACAAGACACTGAAAAGATACTGAATTTCTTTTGAGTTTTGACATGGTACATGAAGGTTATATAATCACTATTTGGTCACATCTTAAAGAGGCGGTTTTCCTTAGTAGATTTTTTATATTTGCTGGAAAAAAATCAGTGGCGAAATTATGTCAACAGTTAACCCTAACACATTCATTACCGGAGTAACCTGTTTTATCATTCTGCACACTAAAAACAAACATTCCCTGAGCAAGCACATATTTTACAGAAATTGTTGTTAATTCTGCTCATTATTATTAGAGGAATTATATCAGCAGTGTTTGATGCAAGGACAAAAAGTTTTGATGGTGCAGTGATATTAATGACAACTAGATCATACGTTTTTATGATCATATCTAATAGAAACAGGTTTGCCGTGCTGCATTGTGCACATTTGTGCAACTGTGACACTTTTGGATTGTCAAATTTCATTTGAGATTGCATACAAGAAATAATACATTAGGCAGAGAAATGACAGTTTTCTCTTTGGTTGCATTTTGTAAATGAATGAATGACTATTGACTTCTTTTGTTCTAGGGTGAAGTACACATGTCAAGTTAAAAAAGCACTGTCTTAATATACCGCACTAAGTGCTGCAACACTAATGGTGTAGAATCAAGCCTCCTGCAGCTTTTCAAAGTGCCCTTTTTTATAGGACAAGGACTCCCTTTCCTCTGGGCTTTCAGTGTAGAACAAGAGCACAGCCCCTCTTCGGAGCATGCCATTTTCTCTCGTTTCTCTCCTCTCTTCTGAAACAAAGAGCTGCATTTGGTTCATTCTTTCAGTAGCCACTTTATAAGACCTTGTGTCTCTGACAGCTCTCCTGATGAAGGTCTGAATTCGCAGTAATTGTTGTTCTTTTCTCTCTCACATGTTAAGTGTGACCAGGTTGCTGTGGAAACACTGTTTGGTGTTTACCTCACAACAGAGACCAGAAAGAAACAGACGCTACAGACTATTTCTCTTTCATTTAAAGTATCGCAGCGGAAAAATCTCCCTGCTGAAAGCTAATGTAAAAGAAGCACAAAGGACATATAGCATTAAAGGATTTTAAGTAGCGCTGTGTGCTATGGCAGACCAACTTCAGGCTTCCAAGCAACCACTTAAGTGGAAAATGGACTGTACATGGCTATATTATCAATGACACATCAGTTAGGAGAGCATATTTTAAAACCTCGCGCTGCACACGGGGTCACTGTATGTGTCGATGAGCACGACACGCTGAAGTGTATGCATCTCTTATCCACTCTTTACGTGCTCCATCAGAGCATCCCTGCTTCCTCTGAGCATGATGCTTGTTACCTGGTTACTGCCAAGAGATTCTTGTTTTCAGTACATGTCGTGCCTCATTGACGTCAGTCCCTCTTTCGCTTTCTTTCACTCCCTCTGTGTCTCTTATTTTCTAGTAAGACTGATATTTTTTATTTGAATCCAGCCGCTCTTCAAGAGGTTGAAATAAAAGGGAGCCAAAGCAACAAAAGGCCCTCAGCGAGGTGGGTCTTTGGTAAACATTAGCCTCCAATGAGACTAATGAGGCAGGCTCTAATCTCAAGTGCTTGAACATAGATGCGCTGACTCTGAGCAAATAACCCTGGTGCTCATTCACAGAGGAAACAAGAGGGGGACAAAGCTCGACGCAAATGAATGACTTATTCTGAACTATCATTTTCACTCTCTGCTCACTGGAGTAAACCACTGTTTCCGTCTGCATATCAACGTTGTCCAGTAAAGTCATGCCTCACTTATGCACTGTCTATGAACGTCTTAAGTGACTGGTGACTTTTTCTGATCTTATCCAGCCCCTTTTATTTACTGAAATTGATCATTTACGTAATCTACAGCAATTTCCCCGCACGCCGAAGTTGAATTTCAAAACACGTACTGTAGGAAGCCTACTTTTAGGCTTTCAATAATAGTCTTTACTGGAGATTATTAAGAAAATTATGTCCCATTTTTTTTTTTTTTTTTTTTTTTGAAGTTCAATAGTTGTGTGAGAACATATTTTTATTCTGTTGAAACTTTTTTATTAAGCATTTTTTTGCTTGTTTAATAAAAAAAAAACTTTTCAACATCTTATACTGTAAAGGCTTTTAGTTTAATCTTAAATTTATTTTTTTATTTGAGCTTTTAATATTGTGTTTTAGTCTAGATTTCACCATGTAAACCAGAAGCTGATGTCAAACAATAATGAAAGTCTATAACCCACATAGTCCATTTGTGACCCTGGACAACAAAACCAGTCTTTTCGAAATTGAGATTTTTACATAATCTGAAAGCTGAATAAATAGGCTTTCTATTGATATATGGAATAGGATAAATGGATATATGGAAAATCATAATATGATTTTATGATTATATTTTGGTTTTAGGATAATATTTTGCTGAGATATAACTATTTTAAACTCTGGAATCTGAGGGTGCAAAAAATCTAAACATTGAGAAAATCACCTTTAAAGTTGTTAATCAGAGGTGCTGTAGCAGGCCGCTGCTAAGAAGAAACAGTTTTGTTTTAACTCTCGCTTTTGGCTTATTGCTGTAATGACGTTGAGAGTAGATGAACTCGAAAGCTGAAAGCTTTACATAGATACCAAATTTGAGTGGGCAATTCCCAAAGAGCGGCAGCAGCGAGTGAAGTGTGATCCGTGCATTTACGGTAGGAAATTTACAAAATATCTTCATGTGGAACATGATCTTTACTTAATATCCTAATGATTTTTGGCATAAAAGAGAAATTCATCATTTTGACCCATACAATGTATTTTTGGCTTTTACTACAAATATTCTCATGCTACTTAGTGATCCAGGGTCACATTTACCCATTAAAGTGAATACTGAACTTATTTAAAGTTCCTTATTGATAGTGAAAGACATGAAGAAGAGCTCTTACTATTTATTAAAGATCCATATATTAATTAAACTAATTAATTTGTTGGTTTAATCTGCTAATAGGTCAAATGTACAGAAATCAATAGGGCCATCTTTCCAGTGAGGGGAAATTTGAATGATGACTAACCTGCAGTCTGTTGTACACTGTCCACTGCTTTTTTGTTTAACTTAAAAAGTCCTGACATAAAGTAGAATACATAGTGTAGTGTCTCTCACTTCCAGACCTCGCACCACCCCAGAATGGTAGGAAAAATTGTGTTGAGTGATAAACAGGAAAAGTTTCAGTTTAGTACATCTCTCATGTCACGAGCAGCAGGGTTAACTGAGAGAGGTAAAAATAATAATAATGTAATGTAAATATTTCAATATTGGTGTATTTTCATTGAAATATTTTGAAAGGGATGTTTATTATTATTCAATATATCAGATGATTCATTTTTTCTATTAGCTATATTTCCATCAGCTATTGTATGTCAGCAACAAAAATTATGGCATATTTTTCACTAAATTAACAAGTACTATATTTAATCATTCTAATGGATATGCCCCATTTTAGCAACACACTGTAAAAATATATGTAGTATTGTATATGTCTATATGTTTATGTTCGAATTTACATCTTTTTTAAAACATTTTTTATTGATAATGCAAATGAGTCAGTGGCACTTTGAAAGTTGTGTCGTAAAGGAAACGATAGAGCTCTGTTTTGCATGGCATGGCTACGTGAGTCTCCCAGCTGTTTTTAAGGAAGAGCCTTTCAGTAGTATTCAATGCTTAGATGCAGATGTATCAGTGCAATGGAAACAAAAATGGAAACGTCATTCTATTTGAACTTAACAAACCTCTCTCTCCTCCCTCCTTTCCTTTTCCTGGTTACCATCAGAACCAGTCCCCAGATAGCGGGCACAAAAGCTAATGGAAGTGTCCTCTTTGGCTATTGATTATGCTCCAATGGGAGGGGGGAAAAGCATCTCCAACACAGGCAAACATGATTGAATGTAATTCAATAAGAGCAAGAATGGGGCCCTCTCTCTCTCTCTCTCTCTCTCTCTCTCTCTCTCTCTCTCTCTCTCTCTCTCTCTCTCTCTCTCTCTCTCTCTCTCTCTCTCTCTCTCTGCGCTCGCTCTCTCTCCCTCTCTGAGATACTGTTCCATGTCTCTCAGCTATGAGATCTGGCACGTGTTTGCCGATTTCAGTCATGAATTATTCTCTGATGACGTAAGCCCAACTAGCCTCTAATGATTTCAACGCTGATGTGAAAGATTGTGTTTACTTGCTCAGACTTGATTTGTAATGTATAGACTAGCATTTGCTGAAATTATTGTTTCAAGATATTCAGTATTCTGGCACACATAGAGTGATGTTATGCTTTAAATTAAAATTCTTTCACTTTTAGAGATGTATTGTTTGTTCATTGCACGAGTGGGTTGAATTGTTCTCAGTGGTGATTCGGACCGCCTGAGGAAGGGTTTTAAATCAGTTGACACTGCTTATGGTTTGCTTTTTGCATATGCTTTGATTCATAGTTAAAACTTGGCAGCTCACCACGGACCTGACTTCAAAGAAAGCTTTATGTATAACACATTCCCAAATGTCTGCAGTGTGTTAGTGTTACATGTAACTAATTTTACTGAACTAATTTACAATTGCAAAACAAGAAATCATTTGGAAGGTTATATGCATGCTGGCACACTTGAGCAAAGAGATTAAGACATGTACACACACACACACACACACACACACACACACACACACACTGTAATAACGGACAAGAGAGTTTATAGAAGAGTAAAGTGATAACCTCTCCTTTCGCATCCTCCTTTTTTTCGAGGAAACCAACTCTGAGTCATTTGTAGAAGGCTTGTCTTCTTTCATGCATTGCAAAGATGTATTTAAACTGAAGTGCAAACTCCAGATTAACTTAAACAATCTGTGTAATAATTACTGACGCTGACATTCTGTGTATCTTTTTAATGGATTGATTCACCAATAAATTACAATATTTTATTTTCTTTGCCTCATGTTGTTCCAATCATGTATAACTTCTCCCATGTGATACAAAATGAGAAATTTTCAAGAATGGTAGTGGGCGTCTTTTCAAAGATATTACGATAAATAGGGACTGAGATCACTTATCGTGACAGTTTTTAAAGTTACCATTAACCTAATTTGATTTGAAACCGTAGTGGCATGAGAGGCTGATTTCCAGGAGATTTTTTCACTGTTGATGACCTGAAAAATCAAACCACCAAGCCATTGCATAAATACATGTCTCTGTTAAACAGTCCACCATAAACCCATTGGGTTGTTTGTGAAATATGATTTCCAGCCCACTCACCACCTCTGTGCCTCGTCCTTTGACCGAACACACCGCACAATGAGGGTATCAAGGCCACGGTCAAGGCCGGCGGTTTTCAGGGCGGATGGCAGGAGGCCGGAAGGCTGGCGAGGTGCGTGAGGAGAGGCGCGCTCTCACAGATTGATGAGGCCTGCGCGGTGGCAGGGGTATAGAGTGTTACAGAACAGACGTCCTGCTGGCACGACCTACCCTCTCTGCTTTCTCCTTTATGCCTTATCGGAACTCCTAATTGTCCTTATGAATATTTTAGAGGAGAGCAGCAATGGAGGGGTTTGGGGGGGCTATTGTTTCAAGGGCTCTGATGGCTAATGATCGAGCCTGTGGGTCAAGATGGGTAGGAGTGAAAGACAGGTAGGAAGGAAAGGAAGACTAACTGGTTTTGGAGGAAATGGGTGAAGGGAAGAAAGATGAGAAAAAGCGATATATTCATCTCATAGAAATGTTCCCACTTTTTCCTCCCTTTGTTCATCATTAACTGTAATAGCTTTACTGTAGATTTCAGTGTTAAATAGATGAGATAATTTATTTAGGCCAGTGGGACTAGAGAGCAACATTAGTTCATTGGGAGGAAACTTGAGCGATGACTTTGATATGCCTTCACCTCAATTTTGGTTTCAATTCCCAATCTGCTCTCATGTCTCAAAATACCCTTGATTGTGAAAAGTTCTTTCCTTCACAGTGGCGGCTAATAGCTTGATCAAGCCCGCCAGTGTACAGTCTGCCAACATCTGCCCGTCTTTGTGGGAAACTATTGCTCGTAGTAGTGTAACACACTTTGCTAGCTAACGCTATATTCATATAAAAGGATCTCAGCGGTCGGCCAGTGGTAATTAACTGCGATA